>JAUMJM010000021.1:22535000-23785000 GCA_033558235.1 Neomorphus geoffroyi
ATTTGAAACTGGGTAAAGGACATTCTGAACTACAAATACAGATGGAAAAGAAACTAAAAACCATTATGGGCTTGGAGATGAAAATACTGATTGAGCAAAATCAAAATGACCACTAATAATTTCTACCTTATTTTTTTCCAAGTCATCTATACAGACCTTTCTGAGGTACTAAAAATATCCAGATAGAGGAGAGAAGTAGTCATCTAGAGAGACTTTAATTTCTGCAACATAAATTTAAATCTAATGCTAGTGGAAAGAATCTATTTATTAAAGGATATGAATCAAATTTGGACTCATCAAAATCTATACTGATCTAAATTGTCCTAGACAACATGATTTCAAGATTCCCTCTAAGGTAAATTACTCTACAACTCTAAAAAAACCAATCCAAACAGCTAAAGAAACCTTTCAAATAGAAACAAAACAATAACAGGACCGATAATGATAGCTATCAATAATAACCATAACCATTACCACTGATGAACATATGCACACACACAGTATAATCGAAGAGACTGAATATCTTTACTTAATATTTCAGGCAGAATCATTAAAAAAAAATAATTTTATCCTAGGTTCTTCCTCCCACAAGGACCTATGTAAAAGGCCCCATACTGAGAAGTACCAAAAACTGACTGAATAGACTTTGGAAAGTGATCCCATCTAATGATTAACACCTTTTAAATACCACTACACCTACTGAGGCTGGAGTGAGTTCTCCATGTCCTAGTCTTTTATCAAAGTTTAAAGGAGTTTTTCTTCTATAGAAACATTTTACGTGCATCTTAGAAATAACAGTAGCATTAATTTTAAGTGTTGTCCCAGAAAGATAAGCTATTTTTAAAATTAACTATTTACTTGGTCCATTTTGGCTCATTCAGAAACACAGACCAATTTAAGTGGCTGCGTTTTCAGACATTCAAACTTGGAAACGTTAGGAATGCAACAGACATAAGTTAACCACAGAGACCTCCAATTTACTCCAGTTTTCTGACTTTTAATGGGTTTTTAATCATAGAATCACTAGGTTGGAAGAGAACTCTGAGATCACCGAGTCCAACCGTGCCTGTCTCCTTACTAAACCATATCCCTAAGAAACTCAGCCACCCATTTTTTAAACACCTCCAGGGATGGCGACTCCACCACCTCCCTGGGCAGCCTATGCCAAACTCTGACCACCATTTCAGGGAAGAATTTTTTCCTAATGCCTAATCTAAACATCCCCTGGCGCACTTTGTGGCCATTTCCTCTTGTCCTATGGCTGTCACTTGCGAGAAGGGACCAGCACCCACCCCATCACAACCTCCACTCTGGTAGCTGTAGACAGTGATGAGGTCTCCCCTCAGCCTCCTCTTCTCTAAGCTAAAAAACTCCAACTCCCTCAGCTGCTCCTCATAGAGCTTATTCTCCAGCCCCCTCACCAGCCTCATTGCCCTTCTCTGGACACGCTCCAGCACCTCAATGTCCTTCCTGTAGTGAGTGGCCCAAATGATGAAAGAAAAAGAAATTTTAGGCATGTCACTGTTAATAATCCTGATTAATCTCTCTAAAAATGAAAGTAAGAGGAAGTGAAAAGACAAATCCGAAAGTAGTTGATATGGTTGGAACTATACTTATAAATGCATCACTGCAGGCCACATTCATAAATACTGCCAGCCACTGACAACAGTATTTCAAACCAACATTTAATAGCAGCTTGCATCCCCTTGTAAACGAACTGTTGAAAAGAGCTCAAGAAAATCAGGCTCCCTACCAAGAAGTAAATGGTATAACACAGCACTTAAGACCTAATATAATGGAGAGAATGTAATAAAATTAGTATCTGTTGGTGACTAACTCAGTATTTTGTGTCGATTTATTGATGACCATCCCCGTCTATACTACAGTGACACGTAAAAATGTGTGAAATAAAATACCCAATTTAATATTTTTAGACCACTGTTAATTCTCAGGTATTGGACGCCACAAAAAAGCAAGAGCCTAGAGATATCAACACAACGTCTTCTTCAGCTTGGCAGGTAAACTGAAGAGCTTTAGGCAAAACCAGAAAGGTTTTCCACAATATTTTTGCAGGTTCTACTGGCTTACTTAGGTAAAGAGTCTTTACAGGACTATTTTGACTGAGGTAGATACAAGGGTTTCATAAGCCAAGAACTAAACAAAGCATTCATTTTGATTTCCCATCCCTCCCTCCCCAGGCCCCTGGCTTTATTTTTTGATGGATTTTTTTTAAAAAAAAAAAAAAAATGTGAAAAAATAAACCCTAACATTTTGAACAGAAGTCGTATGACAACTGGTTTCCACATTTTCAAAATATATTTTTTGAAAAGAGACCTTGCAAAAGAATTTTGTAGTGTAATACTGTGCTCTGCCCATCCGCCTTCACCACCTGTCCTGGGAGCCTGGCAGGAAATTGTTAACCTCAAGGAAGTCAGAAGCCGCATATGCAGTGCAATAGGTCCTACACATAATCATAAAGCTTCTGCTGAGACACACAGGACCGGCTAAGGAAGTTTGGGGAGATGTATCACACGTCTAAAATTTTATTCTAGGAAAAAAAAACCCAATACCCAATACCCAATACCAAAACTTTGGGAAGCATCACTGTTTCCCAAGTGAAACACCCTGGTCTGAAAACAAAAGCAAAAAGGCACTGACATTGCAACAGTTCTGCTTGAATAAGTTTATTCACTAAATTTCACCTGTATTCATTGCTTTAGTTTCCATTTCCACCTCATACAAACATCAAAATCTCTTCCAGTAGTGAACATAAAATTTATTATTTTCTTGTAATTTTCATTGCAACTACTGTTATAATTAATTCAAAAATATTTCACCCACTCTAGAGTGTCTGCCTTCGTAGTGAGCAAAAGCAGTCAGTTCGATCTTGAACACTTGCTGACAATGTGTAAGACAGGTACACATTGATGTGCCATCCCTGGAAGACAGTAAAAGTACCAACTCCTACACAGTTCAACAGAAATTGTTGGGATGAAAATCCAGATGTAGCCTAACAGATCTGCTTCTCTAGTCAACTACAAAGAACTGATATTAATATCTGGAATTAATGCTACTTTAGGTCTTAAGTAAATTGCTTGAGAGACATCATAATGCAAGGAAAGAAGATACTAGGGGTATGATTATCCTCAGTGGAAAAAGCTGTTGTCTTACTTAAAGATTTGATAACTGCTGCTGTTACTTGAAACTAAGACTGAGTGAAAGATTGCTGACTTAGGTGTTGATTACTCTGCTGCTAAAGCATCATGCAAGCAGCAGTGTCCAGCTGGCACTAATGATACATCACAATGCTACATCTGCGGCTCCCCATGTGTGCTCTGTGGGGGGAATATTCTGTGCAAAGTACAGGAGATAATTGGGCAAGGGAGGCTGGAAAACACAACCCAAACTTAAGTGCTTTTTTGTTTATTGTGATCCACCCTCAGCTTCTGCACTGCTCCCAAAGACTGATTAATGACTATTGCACACTTGGAAATATTAGCTGCCATTTGCACTTGTATTTTTTCAGTTTAAATGCTATTATCATCTAAATAACACACTGTTTGAAGACAGTCCTGAAAGCAGGGAGGGGCTTGTATCTACACATGCTCTGGTTCTCTTTTCCTATCCTAGCCTGAGAAAGGCTCCTTAAAACCAACAGATCCCCCAGTCTGACTTTTTGACAAACCCCATGTTTCCTAAAGCCACAGATTCAGAACAACAATTTTCTTATGTAGCTGTTATGCCTCATTTTTATATTAAACAGTTGTGAATTTAAAGTGCTAGTGTAGCTCTGGAAGAAATAATTGTCTTGTTATTCAGATTAATGGCCATTTCCACACTAAACAAAGACTATCAGGAAGTGACTTAAGAAAAAATGATCACCAAAAGTATCTGAAGTAATGATAAGCTAGAAAAAAGATAATTTTTCACCTGCACATATGGAAAAACCAAATGAGACTGATCGATTGGCTAAAATCATCTATGACAGGCAGAAAATAAATCAAACAACTGATTAATATCAACTCTTACTATAGAACGCTTTTTTTCCCTTTCACCTTCCTCCCTCACATTTCAGTCATGTTATTGCCTAGGACTTGGAAAGGAAGATTTGGTTAGATTTACATAAAGCAGCAGAACAGTGAGTCCTATAGCCATAAACCCAGAAAGACACTTTGCTAAGTTTAAAGGTAGTCAAAATCAGCATAAAGTCAGCAAAATGGCATTAATTCACCTATTCCCTAGATGACGTGGGGTCATGATGTTCTGACTGGGCTGGAAGAAAGCGAGATAGGTTTTACTCCCTGCTTTATTTCCAGTTTACCATTGTTTCCCTTTGCAGAGATGCTAGCTCAGGTAATGAATTCCTGACTAGATGAAACACCTCTTTTCTGATCCCAGCTTGAATTTGACCAAAGCAATTACAAAACCACTCTTCAGCATCAAGTCAGGTCAATGAGGAAGGTGACAGGGAGACCACCACCATGAGGTGTGTAGGGGAGCCAAGGCTATCAGCTTCATCACTGCAGAGCCAGGACACAGACCTGCTCACAGGGTGCTGCTGCTCTTCCTCCCGTGCAGCACATCCTGCTCTACCTGCCCTCGCGGCCACCCTGCCTCTGCTTTTCTCAGGGAGAAAGGGACTGGAAGCCACAAATCCCACTGAAGAGACTGCAGGGCTAGTGCCAGGACAGCACAAGTGTCTCCTCAGTGCAAAATTCAAGGCCTCTCAACAGATCAGCATAGAAGTGAGGCCACAACAACTTTTTCAAACTCAACATGAGGCAGCCAAGGAAGGATTAATATGTTTTTCCACCACCTCTGCTTTTAAGGACACACTAATCAATGCCAGACAGGAAAGTTTCTCCCTGTAACTTGGCCTCTTGTAATACTAGTCCTTAAATTGCCCTTGCAGCTTGGCAAAAAACATCCATACCCTCCTCTTACACCTCCTAAATGGCTGCTTATAAATATGGACTGGAGAAATGCATATTGAGTTTGCCAGCTTCACTGGGATTCATTTGTAATAAGATTGAAAAGGTGAAAGCAGTACAAATTTATTTTGTCAGAGTCAAAGGCTTCTTCCTGATGACAAAGTAACTGATGAGAACAAATGAACCAAAACCTGGTTTATAGGATGACAAACCCTTCCCTGAGCTGTCACTTGAAATTCCTGAAGCATCTTTTTTGCTGTAGGGGAAAGGAAAAGAGAAGGGCAACTGCATCCCCTCAGAGTTGAGCCCTACAGGCAGCCCAGGGGCTGCTGCGCCAAACCACTTGTCTCCTGCCCAAGCAGAGCCTCATATCTATATTTATTCACAACTTTCTGTGTTTCTGTTGTTGATGTACTCATCTGCTGTTTTAAAAAGCAGAAAAGCCACTCCTGGCGTCACGTTGTTCATTAACAACCAGGGCTACCTTTGTCCAAATCTCAACACCAGACTCTGGGATACAAAAGCACGGGAAGAAGAAGGCTCCTCCTGACCCTGCAGTCCCTCTGATCACACAGTGCTATCATGCTCTCTACTACATTTCTCCAAGCTTGGGTAGCCTTTCAGGTGGTTGCAGTGCTCTCAGGACCATCTCACTGTTGCATAAATAACAAACCATCAGAAATATTTGTCATACAGTTACCTTATAAAAACGTCTTAGTTTTGGTTTGCCTTCAGCTCTCCACAGGGACAAACTGTTCTGCAGAATAAAAATTTAGGGGACAGGTCCAGTATGCAAAAGGAGCCTTCCAGGTGTCCCACCGATCCACAAATCAGAGATGTTACTCTCGTACATACTAACTTCCTCAGCACACCTCCCTCTACATGCAGTGGAGTTAAGCACAAAGTTTCTCAGCCATAAATTGTTATCGAGTAAAATGAAGAGGGAGAAACCTCCATAAATCTGAAAGTGGAAGTCACTCATCAGAAGACTTCAAGAGTTTTAAATGTTTGAGTGTTTTGGCACGTACCTAACTTTACAGAATGTGAAAGTTTCTTAAGGATTAATGCATTTCGAGACTGATGTCCATCCTCTTGGCAAAAAAGTTGTAGCATCAGTAAAGGACTTTGTTTCTATTTCAATATAGACCAATTTCTGTCATTACTTAAGCTTCAAAAACATCTCCCACGAGTCTCCTACTGACACACTTCCCTGCAACAGGCAAAGGTACATTTGGAGGTTGTACCTAGAGAACCAAATACACTCGCTGGGGAGGCACCAATCAAGATAATGAGCATTCAAGACTTAATCAATCGAAACAGTGTAACACCTATTCTAAAGCACACAAAAGCACCACTGAAGTAAAAACACTACTCACATGCTAAAAGACATATATTACGTAAAATATTTTGCCAGGGCATCCATGATGGTCTCAGCAGTATGTATGATTAATTGGCTTATTTACCTAAGAAAATTAAGAGCCTCTTCAGAGGACTAAATATAAGGTCTAGACCTGAAATATGCTTGTGTTTTTGTTTTGTCAGAAAATTAAAAACAGCAATTCTAATAACTTAAAAAATGTAAACACAAATAACATGGTATTAGTATTTTCAGATGAGTTTACTAACACATTTAGACTAACTATTTTCTTTTCCCAAAAGTGCTGTACAAAAAGACCTATTAATATAGAAAGTTAGCCCTGCTTATTGATCAATATATTTTTCACCGTTATGGGAAATTCTAAATTTATTAAACAAATGCACTGTAGAAAACAAGAATATCTTTTCTTTGCACAAGAAAGGAACAGACTGAGAGGAAGCGAGGAATCAAACAAAAAAATAAGTGTGTCAAATGCAATAAAACACAAAGCATGAGATTCTGTGTTGGATGTCTGGATATTCACAAGTGCACAGGCATTTTTTTTTTTTTTTTTTTTTACAAGTGATCAATATTAGCCACTACTTTATTGACAGAATTTTCCATATATTCTTTGAAGTAATTGGCCTTTAAACTTCATACATATCCAAAGAGTCGTTAAGCAATGAATTCCTTTGCTATAGTTTCCATTTGCATGTTCTAGCCTTATATAAAAACCTTAAAATTTATTATTTTGCTGAAATAAGTATTTTAGTATTCTTTAAAGACATATCTCCATATTTTGCAGTTTCCTCCTCCCTATCATGTAAAAAACAAACTATAGAGCAAAAGAGGAAATTTAATAACTTGAAAAAATAACATGAATATTTTAATCAGAAGTCAATACAAAGTATTACCAGATATACTACCTCAGTTTTCCATGGTGACCAGCACATTCTCTGCTGGTTTGTTTTGTTATGTTTTTTAAAGATCACTTTCTTTAGGTTTTCCTCACCCCCACAATTAGGATGCAAAATAAGCTCAGAGAAATGTGGGTTTTTTTCCTCCAATATCTAAACCAAGTAGAGGACTTAGATGCCCACAGAGCACAGGATAATACACAGTGCTTTTTGCTTAAAACAATGTGATCTGATTATGAAGACTCATCTACTTTGATGAAAACATTTTGTCAAAGAATTCTTCAAAGCCATCTGGGTGACAACAACAAGCAGGTGAACCATTGTTGAAGCTCATCATGCTCCAGCTTTAAATTGTGCTGGGTCAGACTAGAAACCTTGTAGTCCATTTGTGAAGAATTCAGTCCCTAGCAATAGCCAGAGGTCATAATTTCCTGTCATCTTTAGCATCATTAGAAGTGATCTCTTCTTCCCTAACCCTATAAACTGAACTGTCACAACCGTGAGAGAAACCCCATTTTAACCAGCTGTCGCTTAAAACCGAGTTGAGCTCGTGATTGCCTATATATACACCAACATAGCTGCTTTTTACTTTTACTATTTCCACTTGGCTTACAGCCCCCACTTGCCACTCATGATATTCAATATAAAGATAGATTAAAAAGTGCCGTGTGACCTCTCCTTCGATAGAAGGAAACATCTGTCACTGGATCAATCAGATGCTTTTCTTGTTCCCACAGTACCAATTGTAACAATACACACAGTTCCTAGATTATTTCAGTGTCCAAGCAGTTTTTACAACAACTAACTAAAATCACCAGCAACCCCTAATCGCTGCGAGTTTGCGTAACATTAAAAATTTATACAGTATAGACACAGCCTAGTCCTCACAGCAAATTGCATCCTATATTCAGCTGCCCAGCACATTCAACATCTAATTCAGATACACATCCTATTTTTAACAATGACTCATTCAATTTCATCCTTACCCTCTTGTGGTCTCAGTTCAAGGCTTACATAACTCAACCCAGCAAAACATATAGCTAAACATTTTTACTGTTACAGCTTCATTTCTTGGTCATAATTTACCGCACCTTTTACTCCAGTGTAACAGAGGATGTTTACTAGTACAGGTTCTAAACTACCAGCTCTACTAATAACAGAAGAGTTAATACTTAGTTTAATCTGCTATCCCGAAGAGCAACTAGAGGGGTCTGATTTCTGCTCTGCTACTACCCTTGTGACCTTGCAGAATAGTTGGATAATGGCTCCACCTTTTGTTTCTTCTTCTCTCACCTACCATCCATAAAATGGCACAGTGTAATATCTGCCTAAGAAAAAAAACCCAAACCAAAACCAATAAAAACATATTCTCAACAAGAATTTGGTGAAGCATATCCTTGTCTTTCTATTTGGAGCTGCACTGATGCTCTCCCTTCCCTCACAAAAATAATCTCTGATAATTTATTTTCACTCCAAAATATTTTCACCTAATAGACTGAAGTTTTCAAGCACATGAATGACAGTATTTTTTGGCAAGAGAGAAAGAAACACCTAGGGGAAGTATTTAAATGAAGACAGAAGCATATAGGTATCTGTGCATGAGGTATGCTTACAGTTTTTACCTCTGATGTGCAAAAGAGGACTGGGCTTTGAGAAGTTGTCACGGGCAAAGCAGCAATTACTTCTATAATCCCAGAGTGGTATCTGATACGTGCATTATTTTTCCTATACAGTCAACAGGCAGTAAGTGCCCATTTCAGAGGATTTCTGAAGCTGTATTTCCAGGATAGAAGGGAAAAAAAGGGTTAGGAACAGCAGACAAAAGTAAAGCATAGACAGCACAGAGAGGGAGCAGTTGTGCAACAGTAAAATAAGATTCGTTTTATAAACACAGTAATACCAAAGGCAAATGTGTAAAGTGACAGGAGGCAGCAGGGGTGTTCCAAACTATGTGTGAACAAATCATGTCATATTTGAACAACAGTTTTGATCATCCTGGGTTGGATTTCCTTATACTGTAGCGCGAGTCTTTCCCAACAACTAATTCCAACAGAATTTAAAGAGAGTCCTGAATTTCGAACTAAAAGTCAACGTAAGGAGGTTCCTGCACTCTGGTAATTAGGATTCAACAACAAGCACGTCAGTAAACTTAGGAATTCTGTCTGAGCTTTTTTTGTTTCCCAAAGTAAATGCTTCTCAGTCTTCTCAACCAAAAGACATTGCTTAGATATTAACACTGTGGAAATATTAAAAGCCATCAGACATGAGGACAAAACAGCAAATAACCTACTGGACACTAGATACATAAGTGCCAAATAAGCCCCCTGCTTACATATTGTAGAAACAGAAGCTCACAGCTGGAAGTCAGCCACAGACCAGCTCTCTGGAGCACAGTGATCCACTCTCCCCTCAGCCCCAAACAGCCAGTTGAGCAGACTGCCATGTCTGTGGCCCACGGACATCCAACCTGACCAAGTAAGACCCTCAGTCAACACCATGGTTTGCTCTCATCAGTTTCAGTGTTAACGTTTTAGTTTCCTGAAGCCGCAAGCTAAGCAAAGCACCTTGCCTGTGAGCTAGGAGGTGGGAAACCTCTTCCCTTGGATCAGCCTGCATGAAAGCAATAGCTACATGGAGCTTCCTCCAGCTATCTCCTGCTCAGAACTGAGCAGAAGGAGGCTGAAGACAATCAGAGATATAGAGCTGGAAGTGCCTGTTTCCTGGAAACTGTATAAATGAGGAAAGCAAAATAATAGTTAGAAAAGGAAGGGCAAATTCACAGTCTGTACACAGAAGAAAGAGCTTGGCAGGAAAGAGAACAAAAATAGGAAGATATTTTTCAGAGGTATGCAATGGATATATAGGTGTGCTAAAAAGAAAGAAATACAAAAACGCAGGGAAAAATGAACAAAGAGAATGAAATATTCTAGGTGAAAGAGTAAAAAGCATTGCATTTTTCAAATTGGCATCTCCAGGCTTTTTTTCTGGAAATTGATTATCCTTCTTTTAATGGGCAGAGTAATGGCAAACAAAACAAGTTATCTTGGAATAAGCTTTAAAGACAGAGGAAGAAAATAAGGGCTTTTTATTAGAGCTATTGTACATAGTTCATTCCATTTTAATTATATAGCTACACAAGAACGCTTCCAACTTGACATCTGAAACTCTGACATTTCCTTTCCCTTTCAAAGGACCGAGACTTCATTATCTGTATCAAACTGAAAAAGCTTATTTAAAAAGCGTTTTCTTTATGGTTTTCCAACTAGTTTCCAACACTAGTTTGAGTCTTTCTGGTTAAATTTCTTTAACATGACAATCAAAAGGAGCTTTTTCCAGCACAAGGATGTATCAGCTACTTACAGATACAATACTTCAGGGTTTGTGCTATTTTCTGTAATGCATAACAAAATAAAAACCATTCTATTTCAAGACACCTAATTTCTCTGGAGATAAAAGTTGGGAAATATCCTATTTTGATTCTCTAAAGTTAACAAGAAGGTATTCAATAATAATTTTATGCTTGTCTTTTACTATACACTAATACTGTGGTTATAAAATCTGCAAGATAGATACGCTATTCACAAAGAAACACGTCACTGACAGAAGAGTGAATCAGATTGCTGGTTTGCACAGCATCAGTAAGCCTCTGATAGATTTAGAGAGCTAATTAAACATTTCTTTCTTGAACTAAGTCTTAAAGATTCTCTGGCATTAGAAGGCTGCATTTGGAATAGCGATAGAGACACATCCCTGAGTAAAAAACCAGTTCTTGTATTACTGACTATCCTAACCCTTTTCTGCATTAACTGACTAGCATATAAAACCAGAATAATGCCTAGACAAAAGGAGTCCTCATGAAATTTGACATTCAAATAAATTTTGGTAGCACCAGCTGTGGTCAGTGGACATTGCAGAAGTGTTTTCAAGTAATGTAAGGGAAAAAAAAAAAGAAAACTTATAAATCCAAGTCTGCGTTAGTTAAGTAACAATTTGAGAAGGAAACTGCATATTACAGACCCTCTGGAGTTGTTAAGTTCACATGAAGTACCAACAACAAGCAAATGGTGATAGCATCAGATTCCAGTGTAGAATTCTGCAATAATGTGCCAACCTTAGACTAGTAAAAAAAACCAAAAATCCACATTCTAGATAAAAAGAAAGGCCAAACCTTAATTTCAAAAGAGATGTTAGCAGATGAGAATGCTCAAGAGTAAATGCACTTTCAGTTCTAAAAGTACTCTCCAAAGACAAGATTGAAGCACACTGACACAGAACTACAGGAGGCACGTGTTAGCGTGGCCAGTGTTAAATGCCTTCAATCAACAGAGCTTGATCAGTGCTGATTAGCATTTCTAAATACTCGGGTTATAACAGGAACTACCAGCTTATAGTGCTTAAGCAAATTTTGTTTTCTCATTTGTAAACAGTAAGAACCACTAGAGAATCAGGTATATTGATTTCAATAGCACAGCTCTCAAGTCCAAAATTAAGCATACACTTAATTGCTTTGCTGGATCAGAATCAGGCAGCTCAGCAGTTTGTAGGCTTGATCTTGCAATAAGTTCAGAAGGCTACAAAAGTTACACAATTTTTGATTTCTTCCTTTAAAACATAGGTTTTTTAGAATGATCTGTGCACTTACTGTAAGCCAGAATTTTGAGTAAACAATATTACTTATCTTTGACTCATAAAAGCAATCCTATTTGTAGCCAGAGCTTTGAAATTAGTTAAGTACACATGTTTAGATCTGTGGAAGCATAGATTTAATGGAACACTCTGTCACAAGAGTCAGCAAGGACACTGTTACCAAAATACTTAATGTTATTTTTAAGTTCCGAATTCATCATACTTATTGAATGCACCACGCTTTTTAGCCATTTCAGGTTTAGACTTAAACACATTTAGTCTCATTTTATTCAGGGGAAAAATGCACACACTGCATTTCAGGAGCAAAAGATGACACAGCATTGCAGGAAAGGCATTCTGTAATGAATTGCAATCCCCCATAATTTTGATAAAATTAGTGAGCAGTTGCCATTTGTAATACTGGGAAATTCTGCTGGAGGCTGAATGAAAGAATTGAGAAAGATAAACCTCTCCTTTTCATGGCCACACTGATTAATGCACAGAGACACAATGCCAGCAGAGAGGACAGAACAGGAGTGAAGGCAGGCTGTTGGCAGGCAGGGCGCTCTGATAAGTCTACGCAGTTATCACCTGGGCTGCATAGTTTCTTGGGTTCAGCTGACTTTAGAGCTCCCAAGTGACATTTCTATAAATGATATTTTTCTTCTTTACAAACCTCATGAAAAGCTCTCTGTTAGACAATTACAAACTGCAGTAACCTACCTGTTCCACTCCCTTTTAAAACACTGTACAGAGAATACCAAACTCCCAAAAAGCTCCCTGTCTCAGTGCAAATATAAAAAGAAAACAGGCAGAGAAGCACAAGCAGGCAGCAACACTGCAGGTACAGCAGATTTTGCCCTTGGCAGCTAAAGAGCAGAGAAATTCAAGTGAAGATACTAATCAGAGATAGCACAGACCTGTTTTGTTTCTACTTCTCAATTTGTAATTTCATCAAATCTCTTCGTAGTTGAAACCCAAGCAAAACGAGGATACGACGTCGTAAGACATGACCTTTCAAACTCCCTTTTTTCTGTCTTCAGCTGCCTCTTTCACTCCAACATACAGAGTGTATATTAGGACTCCTTAACAAAAAACCAATTAATAAGTACAAACTATAGAGTGAACTGAGCCACTGACTTTATTACTTGTTTAGTGGTTAATACTTACTGAGCTCCAAGGAAATTTGGCCTGGTTATACTCAGGCCACTGCATTTTGCTCTGCATCTTTGATAATGCTTTCAAGCATAGTAAGGAGCATCAGCACCATCTTGTGGCTTTCACTTTTGTGCACGGACCCAAGAAGTCAGGCAGTTTATGAGCCCTTCAAATTAAGATTTACAGCTGAAACTCTTTAACACTAAGTGCTAACATCAGCAGTTGCATCTCTGGGGTCTTTTAGCACTTCCTTTAATCTCTGAAGGCTGCTGGTCAGGATAAGTGAACAGATCAGATGCCTGTTCATCAGCATCAACTATTTTCCAACCTTTATAAACATTAAATTATTAAATAAATGGAAAGTGAAGCCTATTTTCTTGTTTTTCTTTCTTTAAATAGTTTTTTATTTTTCTAGTCTATGCACATTAAACTTTTTTACTCTCCTCTTATAAGATGAGCTCTTCTCTCTGTATTCTTCTCTTTATTGTTCTGGTAGTTATTCTTCTGCTTAAGTTGCAGTACATCTCTATCCTTTTTTAAACTAAGCAGTCAATTTGGGTAAACAACTTTAATCTCTCCCTCAGTGGCAAATATTTCACCTGAGACATTCCAGGCTTCCATTTGCTTTTTCATGGCTGCAGCACACTTCTAATGAACAGCTCTATTTATCTTAATCTACCATTTCCATCTAAGAACTCCTAGCTCACGGGAGGAAAAAAAAAATCCCATTATGCAGTTTTGAAACCTGCGCTATTGTATTTCATCACTTTTCTCTTACGCTGTTCACAAGAGCCATCCATTTCTTCCTACTTGACATTCAGAATCTCCTCTGTAGTAACGATGTCTCCCAGCTTAGATTCGTCGGCACATCTCATCAAGGCACTCCTTTCCAGGCAGAAGTCATCCACAAAAATATTAACCTCGTTTCCAAACTAGTAGTGAGAAAACTCCACTATTAATCTTCCTCTCATTTAGTACTCCCTCTCCCAAGACTGTTGCCCTATCCCCTCAATCATCTCCTTATTCACGTTATAATTGTTCTAAGTCTCATTTTACTCCAGGTGAACAAATAACTTCCTAGGCAATCCAATACTATTCCTTTTACAAAGTCCAGATAACATTAGATCTATTGCACTCAATTCCTTTTAATCTAGCTTATCAAATAAATTTAACTAGATTCCTACACTATAAGTCATCACTGTCACAAATTATTTCTTTATATAGCTTTTTACTGCTATTTTGTGATTTAAAACAGGCCTTAAAAGCTGCATGAGACAAGACAGCTTTGTCAAAAAAATATATGGAAACTGCGGAATCAAAGAATCCATTTAAGTATGCATTATATATGCACTTAGATATAAACCAAGAAATACCTAACAAATTGATTATATTTTTTTCTATCTCAAATATAGCATTCACAGCAGGTGGCAATATTACTATGAAACTGCATTTTGCAGTATAGGAACAAAGGGAAAAGGTTTGATGCTGTGATCACACCAGTGAAATAAAATTGTGAGGTTGCAGGAATTTGTATTAACAAAAGAAGAAACTCCAGCTGCAGCCTGACTTCAACAGATTTGACCAATGAAGCTGGAACACTCAGATTTTCTTACTTTTGTCAAAAAGTTCGTGCGGTAATTTTAAGAATACTAGTTTTTCCAGAAGAGCATGTTTCTGACCAACTGCAAGATGCACCCAGGTGTATCACTGAAGCGGTTCTGGTTGACTTGAGTCCTCTGCATCGTTCCTGTCTCTGCTGGGAATACCAGTTCTCCTGAAATCACTCTATTCACATATCAGGGATCAGACAGAGACCCAGAAAAGGCACATAGGTGCCTGCTTCTCATTTTGATTGCCTCACTAGTATTTAGGAACCTAAATACATTTTAAGGAATACTCCGTCCAAGTAAGGATAGATCAATGTCCTCTAGCAGTGGAGAAGGGCAAATCAAATATTTTAAGTAATTACAGTCCAGTCAGCCTAACATCAATATTTGAGAAGAGATTGTGACAAATTAGTAAGCAAGCAATAAATCAAGCAGGCTTAAAGAAAACAAGAAACAAGATGATAACAAAGAGCCAACAGATTTGTCAGGAACAATTCATGGCAAATCCATATAATTGCTTTCCAAACAGCTAATCTAGCATACAAGGGGGCAGGTCTCTGTAATAAGCAAACAATAGAAATGCAGTCTAGATGAAAGCGCACTAAATTCAGGTCAGAATTAGTTTCAGGAAAAGATTGAGATTATTATTGGCAAAAATGGGAATTCATTTCAAAAAGACACAGAGGTCTTGTTATATTCAATATTTCCGAGACTACATTTTGTGTTTCTTTAAAATTTGCAGATGACACTAAATTGACAGGTGTTGTTCAGCTCCCAGTTCATTTCTACCCAGGGTAAAGCTATTCCTCTCAATCCAGCTGGTGTAGTCTAGCAAAGTCTTCTGGATATTCTGGAATATATTGTTCAATGTAATTAAGCAATAGATAATGATCATAAGAAGGAACAAAGTTAATCCACAGGAACTCTTCAGGGTCCAGTTCAAAACCTAATACATAGTTATCAAACAATTATCAAAACTAAGCTCCTCTTTGGTACTCCCTCACCCAACCCTGATGACAAGGTTTCTCCCATTCTCAGCAGAAGCACAGTTTTTATTAACCAGTGTGATCCTCAAGAAAATTATTTTAAATTATAATTAATGTTAATATTAAAAATTCAAGAATTTCCTTCTAGAATAAATGAAATTGATTGATTCTGGTGTCAGTTATACTCCTACATCCAAGAACAAAATTTGACACTAATACAGAATGCTGTGAAGCAGCAGAAGCATGACATTGAGGCTACTGTTTTAAATAGGATGCAAAGCATCCACTAAGACCCACTCCCCAAATAGTACTAACTGCAGTTTTACCTCTTTCTTACTGTGTATCCTAATACACAGAATTTTATTTTGTTGATGCCTTATTTTCTGCATCACTATTTTTTTGCTCTAGACACTAAAATTCAGCTCAGATATCCCCAAGCTCAGCTTTTTACAAGGCCTCAAAGATGCCATGCTTGGGAGGAAGCAAACAGAATTTTTTGCACTGTCAGTAGTTTAAAAAGGAATCCTTTTGAAACTACAATGTATTTACTGAATGCCTTGTATACTAGTGGTTTACCATAGTTTAATTTTAAAGATTTTGTTACTAAAATGTTATACAGAGCCTGATGGAAATTCTCAAGAGAGAAGCAGCACAGTAACTCTGCATCATAGTATTATCTTGCATATCAAGTACTTTTGAATAAGCTGATCAAGTAGTCTTGGACATAAATGAGCCTGGATACAACTTTAAGACATACTCTGCCTCATTAATCAATCTCTAAATTCCTCTCTGTCTTTTCAAAAATTTCCCCATTTCAGCTGATGCAGTACTCTTGCCTGAGCTTCCACGGACATGCTGTACTCTGCTAAACAGCTGTTATCTTCATTGCAAACAAGCTTTTCAATCACAGCAAGACAGTCCTTGAAAACTGATAAAGCTGAAAAAACTTGAGGAATCTTTGTATTTGAAGTGTCATAATAAGACCTGGTGCTATGGATTATTACTGGTGTGGCAGAAAACTTCCAGCCATACAGAGAAGCTGCTGACACAACACCCTTCTACCCCTATGCAATAGGGTAAAGCACGTAAAATCAGTTCATAAGAAACATTTCACCCCACTCACATGCACTACTCTCCCCTTTGTTGCAGCAGACGTTTAGATTTAACAGGATCCCATGGATTATCAATTGTTTCAGTGGGTACAGAAATTAGGACGTTAACTCCTTACGATGAAGACCGTGTCTTCCTGTGCAACAAGCCAGCCCTGGTGGAAATAGACATTATTTCTGCGCTGACCTGTCACCATGTTGCTATGCTGTTTTTTAGCACCACACTTCCATAAATATCTCGCTGTGATCTCTTCAAACCTTCTTAAATTAGATCAAAACTAGAGCATTTGTATTTGGCTTAATAATATAATATCATACTGGCATCTTTGACTATAAGCAGCCATGCTTTTCAATTGGGAAATTGTTCTACAGGGCTAGCAGCTCCTTATTAAGCTTTATTATAGTTTTATTATACTATTGTCTTATTTTCATTAGCATTTCTCCCGTTCTTCACAACATTATCTCTTGGTGACAGGTACCTGTGAACCTTAGAGTAAACCAGAGTCATCTCTCCTCATATGGGAAAAATATTAAGGAACTCACAGCAGATATGTCTATCACTTAAATGGGTGATAAACTGTCATACAAATTCATCTTCGAGATTTCATACTAAGAACACTGGAGATTGCGAGCAGGAGGCACAGGTTTACACTGCTTTTAATTGGGAGCAGAAAAATAGATAAATGAAAGTCACAACATTCAGCTTTGTATGACTTGTTTAACATTTGCCTTAATACTCCTGCTTTGCAAGTGTCACCATCAGAGTAGGCGTTAGGAATGATACTTGAAGTCCTAGAGCCCAAGATTTTCAGTTGCCATGAGCATAGAGTCAGCTTCAGAGGATGAGCTGCTGGACTGGAAGGTTCTGGGAAGGCCCAGTCTTTTTTGACAATATACAGTCATGACTACATCAACTACACAGTACGTTAATGTACTTCAATACTTAGAATGACAAAATGCAGTAATACAAACAACAGTAATATACATATTTGAATATACTTTTTGTTATAGATCACATTCAGTCACCATGGTCAACAAGTATTACAGACATTTTAAGAACTAGGTCAGCACTAGGTATTTAGACCAACTGGATCCACTAAGAACCCATACTGCATATATACCTTTCCGCTATCTGGTATCTAGGCAGAACCTTACTAATATCTTCCACTTAGCAACACAAAAAAGGTAACATGACTTAAAATCCTTTTACCAGGGTTCAGTTATGAAGCAAGTAGATCAAGGCCTCATTTGCCAGCCAGAAAAACCTCACTGAGCTCATGACCCACTTCCTGTCATCATTGTGATCTAAGACTCAGATACAAATGGGAGCAGACTATGGGGCAAAGTGATTTGTCCTAACACCACAACCCTTTATCGGCCATCATGTTTTCTGTAGACTAGGAGATCTCCAAACTCCATACTGGAAGCATCCCATCTCTGAGCAGCATGTTGCTGTCTGATAGTTTCTGATAGACATAAGCCGTGTAAGAGGGTGGGAGGACAAGTGCATTCCCATGAATGTAATCAGATGCTCTTGTACATCCTATTTTGTGATTAGCCAGGTGCTCATAACATTTTGAATATATGATGGATGTAGCAGGATATCATCCATCATGCGTTTTTATGACATGCACATAAAAGAGGATACTGTCCTCAATGGTTACTTGATGTAAACATAAATTCCTTTGTGAAGTTGCTGTGGTCTAATCCTTCTTTCAGAGAAGCCAAAGTAGTCTGGAAGCAGAACAAGCTATTTAACTTGAACACTAAATCTGCTGATTAAACTAAGGTCCAGCAAGTAAAAAAGAAATAATTGCTTACCTGTAGAGTCTTGACTCAAAGTTTCTTGACTACTACTGCTGTAAGAAGGCACTGGAGTGATAGAAAGTGAAGCTGGGCAGGATAATGGATATGATAAGTCATTTTGTGTAGCAAAACATTGAAATACAGGAACACGGGCATCTTCTATGAATGCAAGAGGCGGGTGGGGGTTCCCATGCACACATGGATTTTTCCAGCGAAGCAGTCTTATTGCAAGAGGGCCAACAGCATCAAAACCTGACAACAAACAGCAGGAGTTAAAACCTGTGCCCTTGTGTTGTAACAGCTAATAATTTTGGTGTACAAAGCTATAATAAGGTAATATAAATTCCTCTTTTGATCATTAAGTTAGCCTGCCTCTGGAAACGGAATGCCCTATTTTATTCTGGTCCACTCCTCGTAATGCTATTAGATGCTAGTAGAACACTGCAAGTGTACTTTTCAGTATTTGTTCTCCTTGTACTGAAGAAGACAGCATTTAATATGAAACAAGCCATCGTAATTCCCACGTGGACATAAAATTTGTTGAAATCTTACTTATACTCAGGTTTCTGTAGGGCCTAACTCACATGTTGCAACCTGAAGGTTTCTCATCAAGACTGGAAAGCCAATGTTGGTCTTTCTGTTTGGCTGGTTGTTTATCTAAATCAACATCTTGCCACAAGCGACCTGGCCCCTGCGAGGTTCAAAGCTTAGTGGAAATTGGGAGTGAGCGCCACAGCATGGCACTACCACTTCAGATCCTGCCCCACTGTTATATATGTGGCTCTGCCCCAATGCAACTCTGTTCTGCTACAGTCCTCAGCAATTCTTTTATCCACCAATCAACGGCTTGGAAATTTTTTACACTTTATTATGTGTTCTTTAAAAATGTTTGCACTTTTTGAAGACTTATGTTCCACCTTACTTATAACTCAACTTGATATGGCATTGTAACCAAAAAAGAAAAAAAAGGGCTTGTTATGATGGTATGCCACAAGACTGTAGAGAGCTGCTTTGTAGAGATCATTCTGCTGCAAGTGATATTACCTCCACTGTCTATTCCCTCCCACTCCCCTCAAAACCCCACCACCTTTGAACTAATGCTGTGTAAGTTACCTATGATCACAAAATAAGGGGATTTCTATGTGTCTCTCCTACAAGTATTGTCTTACTTTTGACAGCATCTTTGCAAGAAAAACACATAACATTTTATTTTCTTTTTAACTCTAAGGTTCAGGATACTTGCAAGACTGGCAGCATCTGAATACAAAATGTCCCACCCACAAAACTGGGCTCTCAAGTGCAGAAAAGTGTTTCAAATCTGTGATGGTCCTATAAGCACCCTCAAGCAATTATGGCAACACTACATTTTGGCAACTACATTTTGTTCAGATTTTTTAAATATGCTCGCAGTCAAGCCTTTCTCAATTCTCATTTCCAATAGACATGGTTTTTCACTTCTACCAATAAAGAGTAATTCCATAAACTCATCTGAAAGTATGTGGAATTGATAATTTCTGAGAAAAAAAAGATACGTCACATCAAAGAGGTTATTAGTTATTGTCTTTATCTGTTCACGAGTGAAAGGCCATTTTGCCTATACTCAAACCTTCAGCTTCACTTTCAGTTTTTCTGTGAGAGACCTTACACCGCAGCTGTAAGCATATAATGTGCAGATTCTGAGACTGGAAAATGAAGCTAGACTATAAAGAGTTTATAAATAAAAGCTACTCAGAACTCTCAAAAGCAAGGTTTCCAAGTTTTTAACTTGAACTTCAATAGTTCTATCTGTTAACAATAGCTTTCACAATAACCACTTCTTGTAGTCACGGTGGAATGACTGCCTAATAAAGGTAGTACATACAGAAATAATTATATATTGACGATACTTAAAAGTGAACCTAGATATGAATACATGTATACACACACATACCAATGAAAGCATGAGAGTGTGTATTTATGAAAAGTTCAGATACTCAGAAAGTTAATGTAGTAGTTCTAAATTATTACATTGCAAAGACATAAGAGTAGTTTCTGTTGTGCTCGGCGAAGACGCAGAAGGGCGTTGGGTTTTTTCCTAAAGAAAGGGGAGCAGCCCTGATTACATTTCATTTGAAAAAGCAAATCCACTCAAAATTTGACAGAATTCAAAACCGTATCTTTCAAGGTAAGCGCAGCACCATGGATTATTGCAAGAGGCAAGGAACTGGATAACCCTGCAGCAATATAGAGAGATCCACTTGACTGCTCGATGCATGCTGTTGCTGCCTGCTTTGCTTTACTGGCTGAAAGCAAATCAACAGCTGAAACAGAAGAAAACATCTGAAGAAGAAACTTCTGCAGCAATATTTATTAAATTGTGTGAAGAGTCTCACAATTCTAACAGCGAAGGAAAGAAATACCTAGCTCTCAACACAGCTTCTCAATGACAGGGCAGGGAAAAGGTTGTCGAGGAAGCTGCTTCACAGTGTAACAGAATTTGTGACTTGAAATGCAGACACTTACGAATCTGCAGACGATGTTCCTTTTGCAAGTTTAATGCTCTTCCCAGGTGTTTAGATACAACTACGCTTTGTGGAAAAACAAGCACATGCACCCTTTATTAGCAATATGGAAAGTAAATTAAATCGTATATCCTGGAACAGTTTGTCCTGAGGTAGAGGACTGAAAGAGGATTAGTAGTCTCTCAGAGCTTTGGGGGTACAACACCCTGAGGAGTAAATCTTGAAACTTGAAAATGGATATAAATCTGTCTATCCCAGTTCGAGTTTTCCTATCAGGCAACCACTTTTTATGCACTCTTGACTGCTCTGCAGTTTTCTGTGAAGTGGTTAATTTTTATTTCCAAGTTTCCTCTCTGCAGTGCCTGGGTTGCCCCCAGGCTTGGTCTCTCACAGATGTCACGGTGCCCAAAAATTCCCCATGAAACCTTAAAATTTTGAATATCCTTCTGAAGCAGTGATCCTCAAAAACAATCTCTAATATCCTCCTCCCCCACGAATGCAGTAATGTCATACAACCACCACACAACTCAGTAAACTCCTGCCTCTGCCTTGTAAAGGAATGAGCCAAAACTATCCAAGAGAGATAAAAATATAACGTATACCTTACACGGTCCACGCACCCACCCTACCTGGGCTCCAGGCTGAATTTGCTGCAGAGTGACAGCGAATTGTCAGTTGTGCCCTGTGCACCTGCAGACCCCTCCTCTTCTCTGGCGCCCAGGAATCCTCCATCCTGCAACACCTCTTCTCCCCTCTGCTGCTGCTACTCAGCTGGAGCCTCTCGCTTGTGCTCCTGCTGCCTCCTGAAGCCTCTATGGCACACACTGGCCTCATGCTATAAGCTCAGCCTTACCATTTAAAGCTTTTTTGCTTTTTTTCTTCACCCCTCCCCTCTCTCACTTCTCCAGCTAGTTCTGATCCTAGTGATATCAAGTACACCTTTCCCTTTCTGCAGCCGAGGTGGAGCACGAGCTGCTGTCTCTTCACGTGGTGCATGTGGCTGCTGGTCCAGCCCGGTTGCTCCGTAGGGAACCAGACTCCCTCAGGTTTGGGGGGAAGGCACCAATACGCTCATGAAGATTTGCAGATATTCACATATGTTTATTCAGCTAATACCTTCTTGGTGCAAAACCTGAGCAATTGTATTAAAGGATAACCTGACACAGTCACCTTGCATGAGCACATGAGGCTGCTGCAGGATGGGCCAAATGCAACCACGTGAAAGACAATATATTAAAAAGAAGTGTTTGTACAGAGAGCAAGCTCCCACATAGTACATACTAGAACAAAGCAAAGCAGAGTTCAAGAGACTCAGATGACAAGTTTGCATGCTACATCACCACCTGAGATGCTCTCCCACCTCACCCTGGGCCTGAGGTTAAGTGCCTGCTCTGATTGGCAGGGCTGGGGTCAGGCCCCAGCCAGCTCCTCTGCTCTGCTGAGGCCACGGGAAGGAGACCCCGGCCACCTGAGTCACATATCCTGCTGCTTTCCTCCAAAAGCTTAACCCTGGCTGTGGGTGCCCAGGTTGAGGCTGGCTGGAAACTCCTCAAACCATCCCACTGAACCCCTCAACAGGGTTGGGAAGACCCACCACTGCTGGTCACTGCTTGTCTCCTGGGGTAAAACTCCTTCAGATTGTGGCAATAGATCTGGGTTCATCCAAGGAAACTAATTAAAAGCTCTGCAGTGCAGAAAAGGAGGACAGAACAGGAGCAGGACCATGTCTGGGATCAGAGGTTGCCTTGCTGCCTGCTCAGCTTGCTTACAAACCTGACCTGAAATAATTCCTATGTGTACCTACACCAGAAACTGTTCCCTATAGTCTCTGACCCTTCTAAGGAGCTAAAGGGGTTGAGACATTTTGTTTCCAAATTTAGTTTCCTTTTTTGATGCAATTTGTTCTGAATAAACCTTTGTTTCTTCTCACTGGAAAGATACATTTTGGGAACAGATGGCATATAGTTAAAATGGTAACAAAAACCTCAATTACAGACCAACAGTACTGATCTTTAAATAAAAATAATAATAAAAAAACATCTTGTAAATCTATATCAGCATTTTTTAGTCTTGTAAATTTCTGGTATGTATACAGATATATTTAGCCAAATGAGATGACAATAATTACTTTCAAGAAATTCTGTTCCAGCTAAGCATATTTGACATTTGCACACAGCATAAAACTGAAAGTGCATGCATGGGATTTTTTCAAAGTTTGCATTAAGCAGAAAAGCAGCTTTTAGCTTCATACTATCTATATATGCCCCAGTTCAAGCCTTTGAGCTTAACTTCTCCTTGTCCAAATTTCAAATACTGGTATTAGCTGTTAGGCTGGCTAACACCTAACCAGTTACAAAGAGCAATTTGACCATGTTATGTTAACAGGCATTTGACATGACCAATTTGTTTTCCATCCTGTCAACCACTTCAACCTTTCCCCTTTATGAAAAGGGAATTATCCTTCAGCTGCCTCTCATTTGGATATATACTCTCAAGGGAGAGTCAGTTTTCCCGTAGCTTTTACTAATTGCTTCACATCTAGACTAGACAAAACCTGGAATTTGGACAAACTTTTGGAGGAAAATAAGCACAATTTACATTTCCTCTACTAAAGATCAGAGTGCCATCTATGCATGTATTTAAGAAAAAAACAAAAAAGTATTATTATTGCATACCTTGGCCATATTGCACCTGTTGACATGTGAGTAATCTCCTGTGGTTCATGTCCAGAGTACACATGAACAGACATGGACTGAGTTTTATGTTCAACCACAGAAGAGACACAAAGAAGACCATATGGCATATAGCAGAAAGGTATATTCTCACTGCCTAGTTAGCCGAGTTAACTGGCTGGTCTCCATAAGTTTCTCTAAAAAATGGAGAGAGCAAGGACCAGCTAAAGAGTAATTTGAAGCAAGATCATAACTGTAGGCTGTGAATAATTCTCAGTAAGAGTTTTCTCTCTGTGTTAAATACAAATACAGAAGAAAGGAAATACTACTTAATTTAGCTGGATAAACTAGCTTCCTAAAGACAGGCAGAGTAAGCAATCACCCCAAATACCCTTTTTGTGATTCAGTCTCCTTCTAGTTTTTGGTAGATTCAGTAAGAACTGGAGAGCTTGTTGTGGAGAGGTGACTCCACAAGTGCATTTCCCAATCCTGTAGGAAAGAGCAGCATCAGCCTCCACCATCACAGCTTGTCCTCCTCTGCTCAGGGGATGCATCAAGATCAGGACAGAAAGCAAATCATAAGCAGGTGATGGAGATCATGCTGGCCATCTATACAGCCCAAGGCAAAATCCGATATCGAGGGCAAGGTGTTGTTTCTCCAGGTATCATTGCAAAGCAGAGGGCAGAACACCTGGCTGAGTTAGAACAGCTAAAGGATTCAAAAACTGGGTAGGAGAGAGAAATATTTCCTTGTCTTCTTACGTAAAGATTTTGAGACTTATTTCTACATAAGGAGAAAGTTGAAGTAGCAGTTTTGGAAACACCTAAAAGAAAATAAAAAGAAAATCTTTTGCTTTGCTTACACACAGAAGGATGTATGTCAGTAACAAAAGCCTTGGCCTTCAGCTGACCAGCTTAGACTGTGCTTATCTGTCAGGTGACTTCAACTTGATTAAGAGCCCTTGGTGAGTCTGTTTATGTTAGTGCACTACTGTAGACGGTTACGAATGTCTGCTATATCTGTGATGGGATTGAGAGGATGGATTTTTTTCAGTGGTCTGTTTAGCTACACATGATGTAGTAGGAGCACTGTAAGTCCCTGCTATAGATATACCATAGCAGAGTGACTGGGGAGAGTCTGAGCATACTGCAAGGGAAAAAGATCTAATTTACCACAATAATTTATACTTATATTAATGACCGTAACTTCATTAAAAATGTCCGCTTCAGAAAAAGCCCATGAGAAAAATCATTACAAACATCCTTCCTGAAAATGCTTAATGCACTGCCTAATGGGGTTATTCTTACTGACGTCCTGCCTATCAGAGTCTCTAAAAGCCGTTCACTCCTATCCTATGCTGGAGCTAAAATTCACTTAAGTCTCCACCACTGCAGGCAGTATGAAGTATTCTCTGCCTTCTGTTTTCTCTCAACTATTTTTCCCCTCACTGATCTACACCCCAAGTACAAATGCAGGTATTTTGCTAGAGCCCAGGCAGGAACAGAGCTCTTTCATCCTTTCCCTAATGATCAATCATGCTGTAGTTCAATGGCTTTTTCTAGCGTTCAACTGTAAAAAACATTCTGCTAGTTTTATTTTAAACCTCTTCGGTTCATGTCCTTACATGGGGCATGTATTTGCTAGGTGCATTGAAGTAAGGCCAAGGCATTGAAGGAGTTATTAGTCATCATCTTTCCCTGTAGTAGATTATAAACTCTTAAGTTAGTATTATTAATTTTTTAAAAAACATTTTATTTGTAACATTTATTCAAATTTGAATGCAAAGACAAGTAGTTCAAGAAGATACTGGCTTGCTGCATTCGACAGCCTACACAGGAATAAACCTTTAAATGCTTTGACATCTAACAGTACCAAAATGCACAAGCCTAACAGCTTTTCTTCCCATCAGAAACTAATATTCTAGCTGAATAAAAAATAAACAAATACTAGAAGCTTTACTTTTACTATGGAAGAGGAGAGTAAAAGATTAGACTTCATAGCAGCATGAAATTCACCCAGCTCTCTCTATTTAGCGAACATAAGTAGAAAAAGGAGGACTATGCTGAGAAAACGGCCTTGTTGCAGTGCTGACAAATGCACAACGCAGGGTTTGCTATAGACTTTGACAAAAAATAGGCAAGAATATCAATCAAAATCTATTTGGGATATCTCACTGTAGGTTAGATGCAAATTATGAATGCATGTCCCTAATTCATCTCACCCTTCATTCCTGTTAGATGCAGAATGCCAGCTGCTGTAATATAGGACCTAACACCATCACATATTATTTAAAAATCTGTTTAAAGTTGACTTTTTACTTAAAAAGAATGAAAGAAATTCTACCTTGGCATAAAATCTTGTGTACTTCAAACAATTATCTTCAACTTTTTTTTCTCCGATATCTTTTCATTGGGATATGCTCCCTCTTCATATTTTAACGCAGTACTGAAAACCCCAAGTGTTTAAAACTAATACATAAATAAAGAGGAAAAGCTGAGAAAGTACACAGATCTGTTTAACCATCTTTAAATTCAGGTGCATGTGTGTTAGGAGACTCCATTTTTTAAGCAGCCTACCAATTTTTGTACCTGTAATGGGAGGCCAGATGTACAATATCAATACTAGATTCAAATGTTAAATTTATCTGCCTATAAAAATGGTTGAGTCTCCTTATCTCCTGCTGGAAAGAGACACCTCTTTTTCCTTCCTTAGGTCCTGAAATGCGGTTAGCTGCCTGTGCATTATCCTCTTCCCTGTATTAATCTTTCTCCCCTTTCTTTTCATTTACTCCACATTTCAGACCCTTCCATTTCCCTTATGGTGTCTCGTTTTCCCCAGATGGGTCCTGGCCCCAAGAGCCTTGGCACTGTACATCTTACCTTTGCCTGGAAGTGAATGCATCCAGAGACACAGAGAGCCTTTGAATTCCACAGCACAATCTCCTCATAGAAGATACAAGATTGAAATACAAGCCAAGCCTTTAAAAGGAGACAACTTTCCTCTGACAGTGAGACAGACTAAAATAAAGCTTTCTTATTGCCTGGTGTAGAACAGATCTTCTCTTCAGCTGAGCAAATTTTACCAATTTCCTGGCTTGGAACATACTCCACATCTGTCTACAAGGTCCTAAGAAGAGTCTCTATTGCCTCAGGTCCCTCTGCTCCACATTTACAGACCCTGCCATCTGAACCCCGCACAATCTCTCTTGCTTCTCTGCAAAAGAAGCATCATCTGAATAGGTCAGAGTTCATAAGGTATCACTAAAATCTGCAAGACTAAAATGAGCATTTTGATAAATGGCTAATGGAGCAGCTTGGAGTTATTTTGTCATTGGGTAAGGTAGTCTTACTGGAAATTTCATCCACATTTAAATAATTATTCTGTTTTCTAAACCCTGTCCTGATCTCAGCACACACAGAGAGATTCCTGATGTTTTTACTTCTACCTAGAGATACATAGCTCTGTCCCATTATTCCATCTTTCAGCCCTAAATTACAGAGTCTTAGGCAGTTTTCATTGTTAGAAAAAATCAAGGGATTGTTTTCTTCTTCTTGATATATGATTATGAGCAAAATAACAGGCATATAAAACAGCTGCTTTCAGCTTAAAGCTCTCATTCATTATTACTGGCTTACACCTGTTGAATTTAATTGATTTGTTTGTTTAGGCAAGCCTAAATCTTCGCTATTTATTGCGCAAGTATTACTCTTAGGAAAGTAATGAAAGGAGGGCTGACTCACTCATTGGATGGCTCATTAAAATACATTCTTGCAAGCTGCTGAGCATGAAACGAGCCTGTAGGCCTGAACATAGCTGGAGAAATCCTCCCATATAGAAATAAAGTATGCAGACAAAGAGCCTGAGCCTCATTTGCAAACAGCATATCAAACCACCCCTACGTATCCAGCTATAGTTAAAACACTGAGTTGATCTAGCATCAAGAGATATCATTGCATCTCATATTTGACTTATACTTTAAGAACTGCAGAAACGTGAGGAAAATCAGGCACTGCAACAGCACATGCCCGTGAATTTTCATTCATCTATACGTGCAGAATCAGATTTTACAGAGGCCATTACTTGTTCAGCTAAACCCAAATGCTGCTTCATTTGTTTTTACAGACACTCCAATATTTTCCAAACCCCAGATTTCTAATGTGTTTTTAAAAATTCCTTTGTTTTTATCTATGTCAAGTGAAAGGCAAGCTAAGCCAAATTTTACCTTTATTCATTACCTACTAGAACATTTGGTGATGAGCATTTCCGAAGAAGGGTCTTCTCAAAGAGGTAAAAATCTGAGCAGAAAGCATTAACGAGCTCACCTGCAAACTGCTTGCCTTTGCTTTACAGAAATCTTACCCAGTCACACAGCACCAAGAAGGCAGCATCCCTCTAATCCAACCCACTGGCAGTCACCTGGTCACCAGACTATTCTTGGTCAAAATTTCTTAGTTTATTATTTCGAGGTCTTGAGATTTGCTATAGAGATACAGCATTTTAATTTTCCAAGTGTGATAATGCCTCTTGACCCAGAGAGCAGAGTATATTATATGGCTGAGGTGGTTGTAAGTTGTGACTGTTTTGGGGGTGAAAAATGAGAGCACAAGATCAGAACAACGTTGTTATAAAAACTTCAACATAGCATTTTGAGATTATAGGTATGAATTTGTGACTGATGAATAGAATTGCCCTATTAGGGAAAGGCAGAGAGGAGGTCAGGCAGTAAAGGACCTAAAATAACTTTACATGATTTTTCTTAAGCTTTATGAATAACACTAAAACCCATTTCTTGGAAAACCAATTATGCAATGGCTTTTTGCACAGGCACAGTTCGAGCAATATTCTCTCACTCATTACAGTTCCCCAGATACCCATTTACCCATTTTGACTAAGCTAGTAATCACTTTCTAAGAAGATAAATAATCAGAAAGATAAACAATCAAACACCAGTTGTATGCAGCTACTCTTAACGATTTTTTTTACTTCACCTTTGGCACAGAGACTGTACTATCCCCTTGCAGCCCAAACCCACCCGAGTTTGTAACTCAAACCCTGTCTGAATCTAGCTTAATCTTTCACAAACACAAGCCCCTACTTTTGCTTCATTTGAACAGGAGCACTTACAACAGTGACATATAGAGTAGAATAGCTCAGCTGGAAGGGATCTACAACAATCATCTAGTCCAACAGTACTTATAATGTGATCCAGAGCTTGTGGAAAACCAACAGATATACATCAGCTTTTGTTCTACAAAGCAACACGCAAAACCATAATAAAAAAATACAAATAATGCTGAGCAGTCAGACCTTGTAAATCGGTCACAATTGCTTCTATCTCCTGAACTCAGATCTCTTACATCCATTTAAGATGAGCTGTAACTTCTTGAAGACTGGTTCAGCTTCCACGGGAATGGTGGATGGGGAAAGAATACACTTGGGTAATACAGGAAAGCTGGAAAAATCTCTCATCTCTGGCTTCAGGCATCTAATTTCAACCTCTAAGAACAAGATTCATATGTTCTTCTCTTCTTTCTTTCTGTCTTTCTCTCTCTCCCCACATCCTCCTGTGTGATAGCAGACGAATAAGTTAAATTCACCCTTTCACAAGAGTCCACTACTCTCCTCATTATACAGGCGTCTGACTTCAGCCCATTAGTCAAAATGGCAGTGCTGCTAAACGCTCCCAGCCGTAACTAAAGTCATCTATTCACAACTGTGTCACACTAACTACTTTGAATGCTGAAGTGCGAGACAACTGAAGTTAATTACATCAACTGAGTGGATGCTTTAATCTCAGTGACTGTCGCCTTGATTTTCCTTCTATATAAGGAGATAAACTTGTTTGACTTTACACCTCAAGAGACACCCAGGTGCTGGTTATGAGATCCTGAAAAGACTCATACGACAAAGAATCATTGTCTACTCTACTCTTCAAGGTCGAGAATGAGGCAAGGGGCCACAGGCTAAAGTACAGAGAGGATCCCAAATACTGAACACAGTTTATGCAGCCAGAGTTGTCCCTTTTACATGTTGAGTTAAACAGCATCCTGATAAAATTACAACTTAGAACAAAAGCCTGTGTCAAAATGCATGCTTGAATGCAAGTGAAACAGTTGCACTGACCGTCTGTGTTATAACATTTTCTAAACTGTGAATATTTGACTTCACAGTTCTAGCATATTATTTTTACATTCCAACATAAAAGGACTGTGACTTAAGGACCCAAGCCTTGGGGGAAACTAGAGGGTTTTTAAGCAGGAATTCTCAACTAACTTGCCAACATTTTCCTGTATATGTCAAAACCAGGCATAATCTAAAATAGATGTTCCTATGACTCTTTTCATAAAGATCACTGGATAGCAAAAATGTTTCTTCAAGCATATGTTATATTTGTAATTAATTTGACATATTTGAGTATCTTACTATAGATAAGGATCCAGACCATACAACTGTGTATTCACAAAATCCTCTCAAATATAATGTATTACACAGAAACCTAATTCCAGGACTATAAACCTAAAGCATATATATTTAGTTTGATTTTAAAAAAACTCATTCTGCTGCTCTTTTCTTTGGAAAGAGCAATAAATAACGTCAAGGTACTGCAAGGGTCAACGCTGCAGTGTGTACACAATAAAAGTAATTTATGATGGTCTTTCTTCACAGATGTCTATAGAATAGTATACTCAGCAGAAAAAAAAAGCTGTGAAAAAGCATACCGTTCATCAGAATGACACACCATAGTAATTATTTATGTTCTTTTGGGAATATAGGTTCCAGTACAAGGAACTCTCTGTTACAGCAGTCTGGCTTCAGAAAAGTAAAAAATAATAATGCTTACATAAAAGATCAGCAAATAATAAGTTTCTAAACCTGAATTTCAACAATTACTTGTATTTTTAAATGCAAGAGAAGTAAAGTATATACTTTCATATGCATGTAACTGATCTTAATATGGTTCTTATAAGATGTCATTTTTGAGTACTTTGACAAACAATAATACACGCTAATTTTATGTGTGCATATCCAAACATGGTCCTTTTTTTTTGAGGAAACAAGCAAATTTGGCTTTGTGTTGTAGGACCTCAGCTTTGCACAGAAAAGTCTGACTCAGCACTAAAGGCCAGTTTGGTGTCTAGGTTCTATGCTGCAATCTCACCTCCTAAAAACTCTTACCACAACTAATGTGTCAATATTTTCTGCGCAGCTACATTCCAGAGAGAAGTGGCCAGCTGCTCTGGTCCTGTAAGGGTTTTCTTCCATCTGGAACATGATATTTTGCACAAAGTGTTGTAACAGCATTCATGTAGACACCAGTTCTCCTTCTCAACTAGAAAACCGTCTGTCGCTGGCATTCCCACCTGTGACACACCTGAAAGTTCGTATCTGAGTTAACAGGGATTTCTGGATAGCTCAATCTGTACTGTGAACAGATCTCACCTCTCAAATATTTTAGTATTGTTAAGATATCTGAAATGTATAAAAGTGTTGAGCTTATTTACATTTCACACAATTTATTTTTCAAAACTTTTAGCAAGGAAATGGTCTTCAATCTTGGCTCTTAAAAAAAGAAAATAATGAAAAGGAGGTTTTAAAAAAATATTACTTGCAGGGTAAGGGGTCTTACAAAATTAAACATCTTTTGCATTATTTATTGCATGCCACATCTGAATTTTGCTATTTAAAGGTTTAATTTGAATCAAAGAGAAAGGTTTAGCCTATGGATTTTAAGAGAAGTTAAAAGGTCTTACATTGCTGGAATAGCCCTTGTTAAATTCACAAACACCAGATGGCCCCATAGCACTGGGAATTTCCCTGTAAGGAAATGGATAAGGAGCTGTATGAGAATAGTTTTATGTTCAAAGCTAGGGCAGCTTCAAGTTTTAGGAGTGTATTATTATGTATATGGATGTATGAAATTGCTGAGCCATAACTGACATTCTTTGAAAAGCACACGCGTTTTACTGTGCATTCATGCACATGTACTTCACCAGTCCAGACTCAGGAGTATTCCAAATGTTACTAGGTATATGGTGCTCATCTTTTAGGGTTGCTTCTGAGTCAGGTACTGCCATAGAAAGGAGAAGGAAGTTCTGAGCTATCATAGAACAGCCCAGCTCTGCAGGGTCTTTGTATCACCCACAAGCAAACAAAGATTTGAGGCCTATGTGTATACCTGAGGGCTACAGTTTTCAGTGACTTTCCTGCTGTTTCTTGAGCTTTTTGTTGTCAGTCCTAAGTGAGGTACATTTTAGACATCTCAGGGCATCTTCTCATGGGGTCCAAAAGCCTTTGCCTTTTGCTTGTTTAATTCTAAACAGAATTTGCCCCCAGGATGGTCCAGTTGGCTTTGTCTATTAAAACACCCAATTAATAGCACAGACAAATTTCATTATGTGAAATACGTAGAACTTTGGAAAAAAAAAAAACAAAACCAAAAACAAAAACCTAAAACCAAACCCAAACAAAACACAGAAAGACTGATCTATAGCTTCACATGAATTCTTTCATATGCTTCAGTACGGCTCTGGAATATGTCCTCAGGGTACCCGATCCAGTTCATGCATTTGGAATGGGTGATAGACCATTGGCTACCGAAGGACCATGACAGTGATGTCATCAAAGAAAGCAATTCTGCTGGTTTGAGTGACTTCACAAGGTGATAGAACTAGACTGAAGCGACCAGATGGCAACCTTTAGCATGAGAATGCTTAGACTCCATCAAGTTTTTGTACTGTAAACATCCCTACTAGCTACACTTTAATCAACATCAAGAACAGGATCTAATCCAGCTTGTCATTCCAAGCAGAAGCAAATATTCTTGTTAGTATTTCTCTTTTGCTGAAGGGAATTATAAATTTTATTTACCTAGCTCACACTGTCATGAAGTAGTGACAAGCAGGACCACTACATACAGCAGTTCTCCAGCTTAAACATTAGCAAGTAAAGGGAGAGTAGATGCAAATTTAAGCATCCTTCCTTCCTCCTCTTCAGAGCAGCAGATCCAAAAAGAGACAAGGTATGCATTTAGATGTAAAAAACCCACAGGGCATACAAGATGCAGACTTATTTTGGCCACAGTGGGATCATGATAAGAACAAGAGGGCTGTCAGAAAAGCACAGACTTACAGTACCTTAATGAGGAATAGAGCATTTTGGTGACTACTGTAGGAAATATGTTAAGTAAAAGACAAGATAAACAGCCATGCAATTACTAGAAAAGCTGTATAACTGTGAAGTGCATGACAGTTGCACTGACTAATATACTTCTGGCAAAGGAAATGGAAATGTGGTTGCAGGACATGTTGTTGGGGAGTTGACACTGTCAGCACAAAGTAGAGTGCAGAAAAGCCTGGCTTCCCCAGGTTAGGAACTCCACTCAGGAGTAGTAGCTCGAGCCCTAAGGTAAGCACCTAGAATGCACCAGAGAGGCTATTCCGATTTTGACGTGTAGTAAGGAACTAGCATTTCCCATTGCCTAGGTATGAGCAGGGCCATAACTTGAAATTGCATTCTTCAATGGAGTTTGAGAAGCAAGAGCTTGAGTTCATCTCATTCGGAATAAAACATGCAATTTCACTGCAGTGTGTTATGAAGGCAGTTTGGGAGTAGGAAGCTTTTAAAGTTTTAGTAGCGGTCAGCAATTGATTTATGATTCATTAGGACAAGGAAGCATGACCTTGTAGTCTGATGGCTGGGATACTTAACTGAAAGATTCTTGAGCTGTCTTTGCATTTTACCCACTATCCATTAAAAGAACGCCATAACTAACATCTTTGAAGAACTTGGTCCTGTGGAATACAGTAGATGCTGCAAAAATGCACCAACTAGACAAAGCTGAAGTGGAAGAATAAGTTTATCTATATGATTAGGCACCGTCATCAGACTGGCAGGAACTGAACCCACTTTAGAACAGGCAGAAAACCATAGGTATTAAAACATTTTTTTTAAAAAAAATCCAACAAGGAGGAAAATGTCATTTAGGTGATTCCAGTAAGACACAATTCTCTTCTCATTAGAAACAATGAAGTTTCTATTAATGATGGCAACAGAAGCTGAGATGGGCCTAAACCTTGTTGAAAAGATGTGAGCATAGAAAATATTGGTAAATAAGTGTTTTATATTTCAGATAGAGCTGCAAAAAGTGAAACTCTAAGAGGTGTACCTTACAGTACTCAGGCACACTATAAGCTAAGAAAGAGTAGGAAGACCCTTCTCAATTAGTCATACTGAAACCAGGATCAGAATAAAGAGATCTGGAATTTGAAACAAAGCAATGGACTAGAAGTGGCTGTCTGTATCTTTATAATAGCCTGAGACTATTTATGCGGTGGTAGAGCAAAAACATAAGCCTTCTGAAAAACATTATCTTTGCCTCCCTGCAAAAAGATGACAGTAAAAACAAAGAAGTATGCATGTAAAAAGGTGTAGTATATGTTTATTTAAAATAAGCACTCATACAGAAGGACATTGATAACACCTGGAGAATTCAGCCAGATTCTTGCTCCAAGTTATCTTTCCCTCACAAAAAATAATACAAGCTGAAGATTAGACTTGCTATTTGGCAATGTAAACATTGCAAAAAGAGTACATGTTTCCATTAGGAGGTACTTCCATACATTCCAATTCTTGGCTCACATGTTACATGAGGTCTTTAGGTAGAATATGACCATAAAACTGGAGCAATATTCACAGAAGTTGGACCATGCTCGAATATGCTATTTTTTGTAATAAAACCAAACCAAGTCTCCCCATACGTAACACATGAACCATCTTTAGATTAGCTGATTAAGGTTTTAACTGTAAAAGGAATTATTTTGCCTTTTCCAGTGCCACTGTTCCAGCTTTTGTTCTTTATTTCATTTTGACTCATAAAATTCAGTCTATCGCATGATCATAGAATCATGGATCACCGAGTCCAACCGTGCCTGTCTCCCCTCTAAACCATGTCCCTAAGAAACTCATCCACCCGTCTTTTAAACACTTCCAGGGATGGTGACTCCACCACCTCCCTGGGCAGCCTGTGCCAATCTCTGACCACCCTTTCAGCGAAGAAATTCTTCCCAATGTCCAGTCTAAACTTCCCCTGGTGCAACTTGAGGCCATTTCCTCTCGTCCTATCACTTGTGAGAAGAGACCGCTACCCACCCCGTCACAACTTCTTTTCAGGCAGTTGTAGACGGCAATGAGGTCTCCCCTCAGCCTCTGAATGGTGTTTACTGGGAAAGGACACAGGTTATCTGGGTAGAACCCAGGGAAAGCTGGCATTGTTGATTTCTCTCCCACAATCTGCCTTCGATCAGTGTATTTACAAAATAAGTAAGCCTAAGGACTTTCCCAAACATACAACTTTATATATGAGTTTGTGTGTCTTGTGTCTGTGTTATTAAAACTGATCAGTTTTCCTCCTACAGTTTGGGTATTGGTATTTACTGTTTACTCCCGGCAGGTTGTAAGCAGTATTGTACAGTAGATACGCATAAATACAATCTTAAATAATAAAAAAAAAAAGTTAACAAGGTGCTCAGAAAGGCAGAAAACTACTCCTCACCTCCAGAAAGTAATATAGGAGAGCCAGTAAGAAGGTTTCCATAAACAAAACAAAAACAGCTATGGGAGACTGGTACTCCCCACAGAAATTCACCTGTAGCATCAAGAGAAGTATTTCCCAATTCAATTTTAAATGTAAAGGCCACTCCTGCAGAGCAGTAAGGCTCTGTCACTGCAGGTGACAGCTCCGTGTTCGTGGACCAGGACCTGCTTTGGGGCTCCACCCCAAGGGAAAGCACCCTCCCAACAACTGCATAGCTTCTCTCCATGCAGCAAGAGCTTTCAAGGAAAGACTGGGCTTGGCTATAGTCAAATTTGAACATGAACTAAGCAAGGCTATATGCCCAGGGTTTTAGAAGTAGCATGGCTCACTGAAGAGACCTGTCATGAATTTGAAAGGCTAAGGCACAGCGAGAGTGAGCAATCAAGGCCATGATTTTCCATGTTCAACTCAACACAAACCAAGGAGGCTCCCCTTCCAAGTGCCACTTTAAGGCATATGGGTAGCACAGTGAACACTGATAACAGCAGCTGTCAAATCTAAACATGACTAGAGATTTCTTTTTCTAATACATGCAGGTGACCCAAATGTGGGTTCTGGTACACGAAATAAAAACATAGTTTTGTTTGAGGTATTAGAAATTTTACAACTTGTGCATAGCTCTATCCCTTGCAACAGGCCCTGATGCCTATGTGCCAGAACCACCAGAATTGCTCAAATTCTGTCCTGGGTAGATGTTTATTGGGTAGGTTTCGTTCCCTTGAAAATGAGTAGCAGCAAAAGCCAAAGTCTTAGCTCCTCTTTCCTTTTTTCTGCCTTCCCTAGAACAGATCAGGCTAGCAGCAAAGAGAGATATTCCCTAATCCACAGTGCTACACAGCAAGCAAGCTCACTTCTAATTATATTCAAATAGAAGTTTCTAAACCACAAACCAAATACAATTCTTACAGTAAATTATGCAGCAAAAAGTAGGTTATACTTAATATTTCATGGTAAATGTAGTGTTATTTAACTTTTTTTCCCCCTGTCTTCAGCGTAGTGGATGCAAGAGATCTACTTGTACATAGTTATGGCTTCCATAAAAAAGGAACAAATAAACTTATTTCCTGGGTTTTTTACTCCCCGTCATAACAAAATAGTGATCATCTTGCCTGCTCTTCATAAGAGGACCTTTTGATACAGCAGGCATTCCTTTGTTACACGCTATTGCTGATTTTCCTTTAGGGAGAGGCTTCTGGGCTGCTGGGGCTGAGCTTTCATTTACTTGCAAGGTTTTGGTTGAATGTTGACCTTTTGTGGAAGACTGCACTAGCTTTTTGGTCACTGCTGCTTTGCCTGCAGTTTGAGGAAGCCGTACAACAGATAAAGGAGTGCGTTCAGGAGGTCTGGATGAAGCAGATACAGCCTGAGAGGGTTTACTGGCATTTGGCTGCTTATTGAGATCTGGTGGTGCATTTTTTCTTGTAGATACCAGCGTAGGTGGCAATTTTGATGATTTGCTAACTGCAAGGGAAGGTGCAGAAGCTGAGTGTTTCAAGATTGAAGCACTTTTCAGGTTCCTCGCCAGGTCAGAAGCTGTTTGTGGAGCTTTCTGAGGATGCTGAGACCCAGTTCCTGAGGTTTGAATAGCATTTTCAGAAGGAGGTTTTGCAAGGAGCTGCTGAGAATGTGCAAACTTGGCAACAGCACTCAGATTGGTAACAGGCAGTCGAGGAGCCCTTGGAGCAACTGAATTCGCTTTGGTTTTAGCAACAGATACAGGTTTGCATTTAGCAGGAACATGCTTCTGTTTTGAAGGCATCATTTCAGCTGTTCCAGGCAAGTGAGATGGCTGTTTTTTAGAGGATGAGAAGGCAGAATGCAGTGCTGTTCCTGGAGAGCCCTGAGGCAGGGCAAATTTCATCTTGGGAGCATCAGGGGATCGAATACGTTTGCGTAATGTTTCAGAGTGAACAAGAGGCATTCTCATCCCTGCAGATGAAGAGCTTTTGCTTACAGGTTGCAAAGAAGCAGAAGCTGGCGAGTTATGTGCAGGAGACTCCAGTTTCTTTGAGGTGCCAACTAATGGTTTGAAAGGAGACTGCACACTTTTTCCTGAAGGCCCTTGTAATTTGGACCTGGCTGTCGAGGATGAGGTCACTGGCGTTTTCGATGCTAGGGCAGGGGACTGAGGACGTTTAGATAAGGCCTTGTTGGCACTGGCCCCGAGGGCAGAAAGAGGAGTAGAGGGGTTTGATGGCTGCTTTTGAAACATATTGACAGCTGACATGGGATTCATGACAGGAGGCTCTTGAATTCTCGCTGATGAGCTGGGGACATTGTCATTGGTGACGCCTTTCTGAAACGCCAGGATTTTTTGTTCCAGAGTTGCAAACTGAAGCACTCGGCATGGATCATATTTAAGTAGAAAACCTTGAAGAGTGTCCCAGCCTCCACCAACACGTACCATCACATGCTTGCCGTGTAGCATCTGAGAATGGGGGAAGAGGGTGTGGGAGCAGAAGAAAAAAAGAGTAACTTCTTTTTTGTTTCATGCTACACTATCTTCATCTTATGTTAAAATCTATTGAAATCAACTAAAAATAGGATGCTTTTTCTCACAGAGAAACATTTTTAAAAAGAGAAATTATGTTATAAATAAGGCTTACAGTTCCCAATTATTTTATTAGGTAGTTTCTCCTGCAGACACAGTCATTGTTATTATGCATCAGGAAATAATGAAAGCGTATACACACCAGGCATTTTAACCATTCTGTCAGCATCTTTATTTAGTATACTAGAGTTTTGGATACAGGGTTTATTCAAATGATAGATATCCTCATTCCATTTTAATCCTAGAAACTCTTATGCCTGCTGAAGACAGTGCTCAACTATCCCACAAATTATAAACCCCAGGCATCCAGATTTTGAACAAGCAACATTCTCAGGATATTCTATTGCATTATCCCTGTTTATATTGCAATTTGCTACTAAAATTTTAGAAACATCACAGAAAATATTAACTTGCTTATTTTAGTGTGATTGTAAATACAATAGTTATAAGAGCTAATTAGTTACAGCTGTTTTGAGTGGAAGACTGGATGACATGGTGTCCCAACCTAAATAACCCTGTAATTCTAAAACAATACCATAAATGAGATATTCCACTTTAAAGCATTTATTTTACCATTATGAATAGTTGGAATTCTGAGAAACCACTTACTCGTATGAAGAGTATTTTATCTCCCAGTCTATAACGTCCCTCTGATAAGTATTCAATTGAAAATCGGTGGGAACAACTGCAGGGAGGATCTTCTGCTATATGTTTAACCTAGTTATTAAAATTGAAAGCATGAGTTAGTGTTTTGACACAAGCATGTGTTAAACAGTTTATTGAGATATATAATACACGAAAAGATATTTATATCTTCATCTCATAATCTAAGGAAACACTAGAATTCTATTCCTTCACAAGAAAATCTCAGCTACATAGCTTCAAAATGTAGAATAAAAGATTAAAAGAAAGAACAATCAATATGTATAGACAATATTGTTGTTCCAATGCAGTTTTCAATATTTCTTCAGTGTTATTTCTACTTTCCTTTTTAAGATTTGCCTGTAACACTGTGTATAGTAGCATCAAATTCCAACCACGACTTTGAAAAGATACTTTATGATCTCTAGAAATTGAAATAAGTGCTTGGGTCTCTCCTGTGACCGAATACAAGGCTACTTCAGCACTCTCCTTAACCTTTTGTAAGGCTTTTATAAGTTAATCTTGTACAACTTTGACATCCAAGAAGGAAACCACTGAGAAGAGGGGAAAGGTAGTCCCCAAGTTATTCCAAGGTTAGAGAAGATGTGCCTCTTACAGACACTTAAAAACAAGTTGGAAGTTCAAGACTATTGCCAAACAGGAAAAAAAGTGAGACTTTTCAGAGAGAGTGAAGATCTGATGGCTGACATTCCCAAAAAAAGAAGTTTTACATTACAACACAGAGAACCTCTAAAATAAATAACTTCTAAAGACTCAAGAGGCATTTTTAAGCAAAATGGGAAATTTATTCATCATTTCTTTTAGAACAATTCACAATATGTACAAAAAATTTCCTTTTCTGCATACATATTCATTTCCAATTGGTACGGCTACAGAGCTTTTATTTCAAGTCTTTTTCAAAAGACTTTGATGAAAGTCTACTTAAGCACTTGATGAAGTTTTATGAAAACATCAAATTGATGACACGCATACATTACAGTCATAGACTATTTACATGCCAGAAAAATTGAATGAGAGTATTTCTTACACTCAAAGAAGCAATGGAAGGGCAGAGGGTGAAATCAATGCATGTTATATGCACAGATACATGCGCTAACTCAAAAATATACATGACAGCATTTCACTTACATTTAAAAAAAAAAAACTTGTTCAAAAAGGTACATACCCTTCTGTTTTCTATTTAAGGAGGCTCACAAATATTAGATGATAACCTATATCTACTGAGCCAGATCATACACGTACCAAACTTGGACTTTGAGTTAAAGCCCATATTACAGTAAATAAGTACTACTTACTGCCTCATGTAGCTCCCCGTGATGACAACATGACTTTGTTGTGCTAATAGGTGATGGTGGTCCAGAGGTCATCAGCAGAGTTTCTTCTAGCTCAATCTCCTTCTCTAGTTTTACTAGTACAGGAGGTTCAACTCCATAACTCAACATAAACACAAAAGTAGAGAGTTTAATTGCTAAAGAAAACAAAAAGAAACTGATTATAAAAAACATGCAAAATTCTGAGTAGCTTGACAGGGAAGAACTGCCAGAGGAATAACTGCCTTGATAATGCAAAAAGAAGGAATAACTTTTAAGTTTCTAGAAGTCCTCTCAAAGGTGGTCTTGCAGCTACCAGAGAAGACAGTAAAAACACTGTCAAAACTACACAACGTAGGTTATATCTCTTTTCAATTAACTATCTGAAAGCTTCCGGCTCTACACTAGAAATAAATTAGAAGTCTCAGTTGGGAGAAAAAAGAGATACCTACCAAAAAGCTTAAAAATTAAAGATTTAAAACTGTATTTAATGTTCAGTAAGTTCTTCCAAGATGCACACATACCTATAAGCTGACTGTAGTGTTAAAATATACAGTTATAAAAAACAGGTGAATCAGCACTTCTCCACAAAAAGAGTCTGATAAATATTTGGGAAAATACTCATACTATACAGTGGTCCTAGAAAAGCTACTCACTACTTTCTGCATGAAATTAATATCTACTGCATTGACCACAGATTGTCTTAACTTTGTCTTAGCTTTTACTTCATAAAATGAGTTCTTCAATTTCTTGTTAAAAACCTGTATGGATCACATACCTGGATACAATGCGTCCGATTTCCAACAAACAAAGATACACTTGCCTTGGATCCTTGTGCAAAACTAAAAGGGAAGATAAAAAAAGGGGATTACAGCTCATATTTACTGTGGGAAGGACTGCACAATCTAACTGACAAGTGGATAGCTTTGCAGTCAGTAAGTCTAAGTAGTTTAAATCCTTGGCTGCTAAAAAATAATGTGTGTGATTGTTACCATTTAAGTAACAGATCCTTTCTCTTACTGCTTTAAAAGTTCTGGTTACCAGCAGGGTCCACCCACATGGTAGATTCATCCAGTTGCACTAGGAGATAGCACTGATACAGTGGCATCTCCCCTACTCCGTGCTATACCCCCATTTTACCGCTGTCTATCAGCCCCATCTTCTGCCCCATCCACCCAAATATTTTCTTGGCAATTTGCTGTCTTTGTGAGGATCCATCTGAGAATGACATTAGTCTAAGAGGCAAATATCAGACACTGGCTATGATCACAGAAAAGATGCAACATTATTTCAGATATGTTAGTAGAACAGAGTTTTGCGCTAAGCTTTGTTTCACAAGGACTGAAGACTATTCAATGAAGAATAGAAAAAGCAGAAGGAAAGTAATGTTTGTTTTGGTTTCTTGCAACTTCAGTCTTTAGGTGTGCAAGAAAAAGGAAAAAAAACCAAGGCCACGAACAGAGAAGGAAAATAATTTAAATATTTCACACCCAAGTAATTCCTTCCTCCCCTCTCCCATTTAAGCCTCAAAACTGAGATGCTCTCAACATGTCCTAAGAACAAAGTTCTGTGAATGCTTTAGGAAAGAACCACCCCTGTGCTTTCTTACCCTACTAGGTATACTGTCTAGTAACTCAGAAACCAAAGGCTGGGAAAAAGCTCATTCAACTGGCCTGCATCCATACGTGACACTGTTCTTTTTCCCACCACCATTAAGTATAAGAAATCTGAAAACCATAGATACACTTTTCATATCGTGTAACATTTATATAAACAAGTATGACTTTCTTCATACTGTGAAGTAACAATATTCAGTAGAAACTGGAAATTCATTCTGAGGAAAAGCCTAATGAGCCAGCTCTATATTTACAGATGAAATCTAACATCTTTCTGATGTTTAGTTTGATATTTAAAATGACTTTGCTTTAAATAAGATGGAAGTATTTCCTAAAGTATAAGCTGAGTGTGAAATCAGATGTTCTTGTCTACATCATCTACTCCAGTTTATAAGCCTACTTTTTGAAAGATCTGATTATGAAGGGTAAATCTAGAAAATAAAGCTGGCACAGACACAATTTTTAAAAAGTACTAGAGGCCATTTCATGTTTCTTCTTTTTTTTTCAGAAATACTTTCGTCAATTATAAGAGAATTGATGTAATTTGCCTGAATCCAGAAAAGAAAAATCTCTAGCAGGGATCAAGACATTTGGCTTGATGTCAAAGGGCATCCCATGATGGCTACTCTCCTTTTCTGCTGTCTCAGGAGCCACTTAATTTATTTTCTTCACAGTCATCCACACTTTTCAGGAGGTGTTGCTATATGTATCTGATGCGAAAAGGACAATTGTCAAATTGTCTTTCCTCTATTTCATAGATAAAGAATGCCTTGAAAGTTTGAAGGAAAACATCAGTGGAAAGAATGTTTCATTAAGGAGGCTGCAAGCCTGCACATTTCAACTGCCAAAAAGGCTCACAGAAGATATTTATGCCACAAAGCAAGCTTGTGTCAAGAGTCACAATCAGACTTCAAAACACTTCTTGGCTGTGAGCAAAAGCCACAGCATTAGGAAATCTTGTCTGCTTATCTCAGTGAGGCTAAACAGGTTCTAGTTACCCATCTACTTACAGAAACTAAAACGCTTAAGCAAAGCAATTCATACAAGTTAAGCTGAAAAAAAATATTGAAACTAATTTTCTTATAGCTCAGTTCTCCTACTCATCTGCATTTCACGGCACTGAAAAATACAGTCCTTAGTTAAATCAGAATGAGACATGCAAATGAGAGTATTTTCTCAATGTTTTAAAAGATGACTTATCCAGTAGGGTAGGTATGGGCGGTCCAACTAGCAGGGAGGAGAGCTTAAAAGAAAAGAAGTTAATGAAAACAGTACCTCCTATTTAAATAGCATTAAATGGCACAAAGAATTCAAGAAAATCTAGTAAATATTGTAACTAATTCATCTGATTACTGAAACTATAGGTACTTTGCAATTTTTTATTATTCTGCTTGACAGGCAGATACTTTGCCTTTAAAAAACCAACCAAACCAACAAAAAAAGTGCCCCAAAAACCCCAGTATTTGGCTTACCACAGAAAGGTTTGTATTAGTTAATTTTCACTGACATAATAGCTGGTAGAAGAGCATTTCATTATTTACTATGCGATGAAAGGATAGTTCCTCTTAATTAGTCAAAAATTTATTCCATCTGGTGCTGTCAGTCTAGAAGTTGTTTGTTACAAGAAACAGACTATGCACTGGGGCAGGCTTACACACAGTTGGCAATATTTATTTTTGTAACTATCTTATTAAATGGGAAAATATGACAGGTTTAGAGTCATGTCAAGCAGGTCCTGAAGTAAATGTTAATTACCAACAGACTGTTGTCACTTCAGGCACAACACTCCGATGTAGTTACCAAATTTAGCAGTCATGAATGCATTATTCTGAGGGCTCTCTGCAACAAGAATGAGCTCTAATACCAAATAAAGGATCTTATTGTGAGTTGACTCCATGGCCCTGTGGTCTTTCCACACTGGGAAAGAGAAACCATGCTTTTCTCCTGTTTCTCAGTGGGTCTTTTTACTGAAGGGAAACACGCAACTGTTGCACAGCTGTCACTCCTCCCTTCCTCCCAGGTGGCAACTTTTAGAAGGCTGGAAAAGCATCAGGCAAGTTAGAGCAGTCACTGAACTGATTTTTCAAGGCTTTTATGTGAACACTGCCTTAAAATTAATAAAAGCATTAATAGCTTGCACAAGACAGGTACAGTTGTGACAAAGGCTTCACCAGATTATACAGAAGAGATTTCCCTGAACTGGTAGTTGCCCACACATAGATCAAAGCAAGTCTTAATAAAACATAGATTTACCTAAACCTTCAGATTCAAAGAGATAAGTCTCATCAACTCCAACAGCCCTACACCAGTTAAGAAAGTTGGCTGTATTATCTCTGGCAAAAAAAGATCCTGATGGAGCGTCCTTCTTACATGGAACTTTTCTCATAGGAAAATTCTAGCAAGGGAAGAAAACAAAAAGTACATTGTGCACATTAACATTCTCAACATATTTCAAAGAATATTTCCAAATGAAAATAAATCCTAAGTTCCAAGTACAGAAACAGTGTTTAGTAACTAATTTGTGTTCAACTCACCATGTATCATATTAAAAAAGCCCCTACTAGAAGGCATTCCACATTACCTTTGTGAACAGTCACTGACTGATCAATCCTCAGCTCTGCAGCCTCTTACGGAACTGCTCATAGTTGTTTCCCCATTTCCCCACATGCTGGGGTAAAAGTCTTACTGGTGGTTTCACGAGTTTAAATAATTATTCCCCTTCCCAAGCTCTGTTCATAGCGGCAGAATGGGCAAAGATAACCCCCAATCAACTAAACTACATATAGCTACCAGATTTCAATATTTTAGAGCCTATTATAGAAAGCAGAGAGAATCAGAAGGGAGCAGAGAGCAGTTTCCTTTAAAACAATCCAGCTTGGTATCTTCAAAACTAAAGAAACAGTTTGGGCATCTCATCCTCCTTAAAAAAACTCAAAGGATGTAAGCATTCATATGTCTCTTGATAAATACCATTTGGCATTCTAAGACTGCTGTCTTGTGCCCCCTTCAATTAACAATAATTCTAAAACTGGTAATTCTATTACTTACTGGTAAATATTCATTACTTAAAGCTACTGTTTCATTAGATAAAACAGTAAAATGTAAATAAAAAAAAAATGGTCTGGATATGGTGAAACAGTTCCTCTTGCACCCAAGGGAAACCCTACAAATCAGGGCATGTTAGTTGGCAATACACTATTTGAGAAACCCAAGCATTGCTGTAACTATACTGGGTACCTGAACACTGAACATATGCTACCTGCATCAGCATTAGGTAGTTTTATACTCCGAAGTAACACATCACTACTTTTCACTGTACAAACACAGACTGCAAGTTGCTTGTGATTCTCATTTCAAGTCAGCCTTGGTTCCTAACAAAAACACTGAAGCCCATCTCCAGGTACACCGCATTCTGGGTATTTTCACGGCTAACCTACATACTAGAGTTTAGTCAGCAGTTTCTGGAACAAAATATTCCACCAAGTGCCAGTGGATATCTTGTTACTAACCCACTCTGATGTCATCAGGGGAACAAACTCCAGCCTTGGACTAGATCTTCCTCTGGCAAGACTTCTACTGAAATCAAGCTAAACAAACTAGTAAGGACATTAAGATTTGATTAAGAAAATGCCTAAGTAATTTGTTGTGCAAGGACAGTTTAGCCATGTATAACACCACACTGTTGTTAACTAGTTTCTGAATATACAGCACACAGAATACCACTTTGGGAAGCCTCACTCACCTGTTTTCCTTTTACTACTACTTACAATTAAAGACTTCATATATGTATTAAAAATTACAGTATGACTCACCCTTAAATTACTGGAGCTACAACATTCTTTAATTGTGTTTTGAAGAACACCAACCAATTGGCAGAGTAGTACTCCATTATCAAGTTCTTCTAGCAGTTGTTCTGCTTTCAATTCTGTTCCTAAAACACGATCAATATTAGAGTTACTCCAGAGAGGCAAAGAATCTTCATAGGAACTTAAAGGCAACTGAAACAGCATTCCATTCATCATATAATTACTGCAGTGTTTAAGACTGAAAATTAGTAAATACAAAAGTAAACTAAAATCAAATATTCACTTAATTAGATTTTAATTAGACTAACAAGATTCAGAAATATAAATTAGAATGATTAATCACCCTACCTCTAAGACATGACAACTAATAAAATCTGAAACCGAAGCATGCATTTTAATTAAATTCTCCCAGCTATTCAGGCTCAAATACAACAGATCTTAACAGTACTGTAGGTATTAAGTTTCAGAATTTACTCCAATACTGGAAAGTGCTTTGAAATTACCAGGCAGTGATTTATTTTTAACCTCACCCAGCAAGCCAGACAGCCAGATTGACAGATCTTCTTGCATAGGCACCAAAGTTGCTTCATGCCGCACAGATATCCATTGGTCATACAGGCACACATCTGCCAAACCTGGCCCATGCCTGGGAGTCAGAGGACTTCGGGGACTTAGAGGAAGGTCATCTCCAAACCACACCTGCAGAAGTTTTCAGTAAGCTGGAGACAGTGCACTCTAATATTTGCAGTCTAAAACAAGTCTATTATTCAAAGAGAAATTGTTCATTCCCCTTCAGACTGATACACCAAACTCACACAACAATGTTCATGAACAGTATATCTCTCATTAGTAACTTCTGTATTAAAAGTACATTTATGCTCTTGGCTTCTTTGGATTTAAAATTACATACATTCCTGAATATTAAATAAAGAAATCATGCACAAAATTTGTGAGGTTTTTTTGCTCAGCACATCTTCGATAATGAAATCTGTAGTTTATCAAAGAATTTACTGCAGAATACTCATTTTTCTGATCAAACATCAGAGCCATTTCATCTTTAAGTCATTAAAATGACAATGTTATAAGAGGAAACATATTCTCATGGAAGAACATAACACACTTCTTGAGCAGGACCTCTTAGCATTTCTCTTAAGGACTGCATATTTTCAAACTGAGAGGTACTTTTACATTTCAAGAAAAAGACCACACTGAGACTTCCAGTACAAAATTCCCCAAAACAAAGACTCCTTCTGGTATTCTTAACTACTTTCCTACTGTTCAATGTGTGTATAAAGTACATTTGTTTATTTATACTTAAGTGATTAACTAGAATATAGGGTTTTAAAAACACCTCTTAATCATCAAACGAGTTTTTAAATAAGCTCATCCTTTGACTTCAAAACCATCTTAGGTAACAGCTATTAGGAAGAGAAAGAACCACCTCTCGTATAACACTGGGTTGTCTATCTTGTCACATTGTTCCATTCATAAAATGACAAAATTATTCCTTTTTTTTTAAACTAGAGATTACTCTGGGGATTCTAGCATTTCATCTGCTTCAGGGTATTCCTTTGAATAATATAAAAAAAACCCCTATTACACAGAATTCAAACATTACAAAAGGCATTTACCTGAACTGCATTCTGCATGGTCATCTGCATTTACATTAGTTTCTCCCCCTGGTGAAAGAGAAGAGAATTTTTAATACAGTTCCTCCTGCTTTCATGAAAATCCCAAGAAAAACCCACAAGTGCTGTTTTGGCGAAACACAAGCTGAGCCTAATCAGGAATGGAGGGGGCAAAGAGGGAAGTATCTTAGTAGCTAAGGTTTTGATCTAGTATTCAGTTAGCTCCAGTTCTTTGCACTTAAATAAAGCAGCAGTTATTACAGCACAAAGTAGCAACTAACTTTGTATGCATATATAATACTCAATGGTTTGCATGATTTTAAGGAACTCTAAGGCATTTACTTTGCCAAACAGACATATTAATACTTCAAACTATTCTTGGATTTAACAATGTTGGTATTCACTCCTCCCTTCTCGTCTATCACAAGAGTATCTTGTACATGCTCACACATATAAGCATCCTGAGTTTACAATAAATATTTTGAAGATCATGAAAAATCTTATAATAAGAAAATAATTTTGAAGAACAATATTTCTTATTGCACAGATACATGAGTGAAAACAATGTTTTTATTAATTTATACTGCAATTTTGACTTAGATTTTCAGGCAGCTGGCACATGCCCAAGTCTTCAATAGAATGCTGCAACTGATAGCAGCAATACGGTTTATCAGGACAATCTTCTGGCAAAGCAATCTTTCTGGAAAGTTTTAATGACAAATCTGGTCAATGCCTTCTGTCCTGAAGCCAACACAATATTTTTCAGCACACTTTCAATCATGCGAAAGCTCAGCACAAACTCTACAACCTGCTGGAGATCAGTGGGTCTCCTCACACAGGCTCCAAGTCTAGAGGTACACATTATTGCCAGGTTAGCTGCATACACATGCACCAAAAGTAATTCCTCAGCATAGCTCTCCACAATGGTAGTGGAGGGCACCTCAACCTCAAAATGTACCTATCTGTGTCTTGAAGCCAGCTAAAACCAACTTACTGCCTCCATTACTTAATAACTGCAGTAAAACTTCATCTTAGTGATTAAGCTGGAAACCAGATTGCAGATTTTGTCAGACAGTTTTAACTCATCTGTTTTCCTTTAAAAATAACTAACTTCCCCATCCTATCCCAGAAATTTAAGCTTTACACATAGGTGGCATTCTTCTCTCCTCCTCCTCCATCTGTTGCCTAGCCTGACCTTCCTAAGACAAAAGGCTGAACAGCCCATCACAGAAGACCCAATTCTCATAAAAATTCTTCCCCTTACGCAGAAAAAAGAACAGTGCCCTTTCCATCTCATTTTTCCCCTCCCATTGCCTTGAACCTCACATGCTACATAGGACCACACACGTCAGGCATATCAAACAACTTACCTCTATGACCAGCAAACAAGCAACCAGTTTGTTTTCAGGCTGAAGCTATTTTCTTGTATCAGGACTAGCAGCACTTCTCAAATTTTATCAGCAACACTCCAAGTGATATCTTTCCCCCTCCTTTTATTTCTAGGGAAGAAAAAAAAAAAAAAAAGAAAAAGAATCCTCTCCTTGATGTCATTTTTCCTTCTATGAATGAACAAGAGAAGGGCAGAGTATATCCAAGCATTACTAATGAGCATGTTACGCTTCCCACAGCTTTGTCCCGGGGAATACATTTTCCTTTAGCATAAGACAGCTATTGTCCCAAGAGAGTCGCAGTAAGAGGCTTCATTGATTAAAAAAAATAAACAAAACAACAGCAGAACAGTCAGTAGAGAAGCTGGTCTCATTAAAATAAGGAGCTCCATATAGGCTTAACAAGAGCTCTAGCAACTAACTGCCAAAGGAAAACAAAAGGCAGCCTAATTCACAGGGAGCACTCAAAACACGAACAAAGCAAAATATTCACACAGTAGCTATCACAAGAATGTCCAGCATCTGCAGTTTTGTGGCATGCCTAACAAAAACCATTTTTTTTAAAAAAAAAAGGAAAAGTAAAAATAAAAATACAGAAGACTGAGGAAAATTGTGGCACTTGAACTTCAAGAGCTTACTTTTTTAAAACAGGTCATTTTGTAAACCAATATGCCAAAGGGCTCTCTAGAAAATCAAACAGCTTCACTTATTACCAGGGCATCCGAGTAACACTTAACAAAAACTCCTCTGATTATACAGAATACTCTGCATGAATTCTGAGTTGAAAAATCAATATAGTAACAATTACCCATTTTCAGATCCTAAACAGTCCAGCTTCAAGATCACAGCGAACATAGATAAATGTAGCCTTCTTACTTACAGGGAGAGGTATGGGATGAGAAGACCAGAAGTCTGCCACCTTCAAGCAGACAGCCTGCAAAGGTGCAGAAGGTGCTGTGGTGAGGCAAATACTGCAGTACCAGGTAGAGTCATAACCAAATCCAACTTCTTCAAAAACCAGTTGGGTTCCCTGCATCAAAAAGCTTTACATAATGAATAAAGCAAGTGTTTGATATCTAATTCAAGCAGGTCCACCTAGAACCATATCAGTTTCTACACATGCCACTTTTATCAACTCACCTTCATTCAACAGGCATTTGGTGCTCAGGGATCACAACTGTGAAAGAAAAGACCCCAGAATGAAAATGCACTGTATCACATCCCACACATAGCCTCAGACCATTCCATTGCCATTTCCAGGCCAGCTGATATCCCCAGGGTCCCTAGGTGGACTCTCTACCTTCTTCACCCCTTAAAACAGGGGAAGCACCACAAACTTACAAACATTTCCTGGTCAGGGGGCAACCAGCCCAGCTTCAAGCTCAGTAAACCAAAAGGTCCCCCACCACCAGCACCACTCTTAGAAAATACCTAATATCTGCTGGAACTTATAGGCTCGATGAAATGGGAGGAGAGGAGAGACGTTGCCTAGTAACTCCCTATAGCTGGATCAACAGAGCAACATTGATTTACTGAGAGATAGGTGGTCAGCCTCAAATGATATATTGGGGAAGGCAGGAGCTACCTTCAGCTGGCCGACCGCCAAACCTCCAATAAAGAATTAGAGCTACAGAGCAGCATTAGGAAAGAAAGATGAGAAAAATGTCCCTATCTACTGACACATGGCATGGGGACAGGCATTTCTCAGGAAAAGGGGTGCAGATATATCCTGGACATGACCCACATAGGACAGCCTCACAAGACTGTAGTCTTCTTCTGCTCTCTAGAGATGTCCACCACTTTGTCCCCAGCCAATCCACAAAACAGTGAAGTCAGCAAATACTAAAGCACTTTACGCAAATACTTCAGGGAAGCTAAACACATGGTCTTAGATGCTACACAAGATATCCTGCTTAGTATTAGTTGTATCAGGTACACTAACTACAAGCCACTCAGTAGTACAAGATGTAGAGTCCAAGTCCCATTTTACTCAACTGCACAGTTTACAAAGAAACGAACAAAAAAAATCCATAGCTCCATATGTACCTAAAATACAGATGAAGCAGCCAGTGACCTAGTTTGATTGGAACTTGAAGGGATTCACAGACTCATTAAAAAACCTTGGATAGAAACACTTTTATATCTTCACTCTATATTTAGGATATATAACACATCATCCTGTATTCAATCAACACCCAAAGGCAGTCACAACAGACTAACCCAGAGCAGCCAGAAACTGTAAATTAGTCTTGAAGTACCTAATGAAACCCATGTTTCGAAAGACTATGAAATGAAAGATGCTGTCAAATCAGTATCTGTTGAAAACTACTACACGATAGCCAAGATTTGTTTTTTTGGTACACATATCCTAACATGCAGAAGCAAAGATGTGGGCACTACAAAAGACATCCAAGGAGCGCTACTCTCCTTACAGAGGCCTTTTGTTGCATTACTTAGTCAGCAGGAGCTCTGCTTGTCTGAGGAGGCCTTAGAGGCACAAAAGAGAAAGAACCAGTCAGTCCAAGGTGAAGGTCTTTAAGGTGGCAACCAACTCCTTACATTATGGCACGCTGACTGCTCTTCTCAGGGACGGCCTTTCTACACCTCTCAGTGAAAGCACATGCAGCAGCGAGCCTACTCTCTTCTTCCAAAGGGAGGCAAAGGTCCTGGATTCACCTGTCAGTGCAGAGAAACCCACTTGAAATCAGGGAGGAGCATTTCATCTCAACAGCTGGCATCTCTGCAGGAGACTTGCAGACGGCTCATTTCCCACAAGACCATCCAGTTTGGGGAGAGGCTGATTAACACGAGGTATTGTTCCCCTTGCCACATTCACAAAATCATCTGCCCCTCCTATTTTACTGCCCCACAAATCTTCCACCAAAGCATCACTTGATGCCCAGACATCAGGCTGCTGGCTGGGCATAGTCAGGAGTTTATTATGACTTAAATATAAAATCCTGTCTTATTATGAAAGATCCACCCAGTACATTTGAATTACAAATACATAGGCCAGCTATGCCTTATATGTCTTAGAGGTATACATGTACTTTTTGCCCATGTCTTGATCTGATACTATGCAAAGGTGACACACTGCATCCCTGGAATACAGCCAGCTTTTGGGTGAAGAAAGGAGCCAGACGTTTTTCAGCTTACTAAGCAATGTGTATGAGTATTTTAGCCACTAGCGCTAGGGCAAATTTCCTACAAAAACAGCACACGCATCTCCAAACGCTTGCGTGAGGCACAGGAGAGGCTGATTTGAAGGGCGGTATGCAAAAACTCACCCTTCCTTCCCCAGGGCAAGTTTCGCGGCACTTCACTTGCAGTATCAACACCAGAGAGGCAAACTTGACTGGATGGAAGTTCCTGCCCCTGGAAGGGGCCTTAGCCCCACACGGAGCTCTGCCCCCACTGCACGGGGCTCCCCGTGACGTGCGATGCTCAACACGTTTTCAGCGCTGTGCCTCCAGACAAGCGTAACAGACCCAGTGCCACCGTTCCTGACCCCTCATCAGCGCCCCGGTTCTCACGCTGGGTACCACCACCCCCTCGGTGGGGCGGGAGCCGCGCACCACCGTCCTGCCACCGTCCTCCCCTGCACTACACACTACACTACACTACACTACACCGCACCGCACCGCACCGCACCGCAGCACTCACCCACACCCACTGCCACTGCCACTGCCACTGCCACTGCTCCCGCCGCCGCCGCCACGCCCCAGGGCACCCCCACCCGCTCCGCGCCGGCCGCTCTGTTCGAAAGGGCCAATCAGGGCCCGCGGGCCTGGGTGGGCGGGGCAGCTCCCGTGGCACCTGGTCCGGGGCCACGGCACCGCCCGGCGCTCGTGCCCCGCGGTACCCGGTTTGTCCGGGGGCAGCCTGGGGCTCTCCGCTAGGGTGACTTCAGGGCGGGGGAAGGGGACACGGCTCAGCTGGCAGCCAGCCCCCGCTTCCTCCCTCCCATCAGGCCCGCACGCTGAGGGTGGTGAGGCAGTGGCACGGGTTGCCCAGGGAAGCTGTGGGTGCCCCCTCCCGGGAAGCGTTCAAGGCCAGCTTGGATGTGGCCTTGCGCAGCCTGGGCTGGTGGGAGGTGTCCCTGCCCATGGCAGGGGGGCTGGAACTGGATAGGCTTTAAGGTCCCTTCTAACCCAGACCATTCTATGATTCTATGACCGGGAGACCCTCAGCTTCCCACCCGCTGCGGCAGCACGGCCGGAGGGCTGCTTGCTCGGGCGCTGCGGCAGGTGGCCCTCCCGCCCACGGGCAGCTGCGGCTGTCACGAAAGGACGGGCTCCAACGCTCCCTTCTTGTGTCACTTGCTGCGTTTGAAGGCAATGCTGCTTCCTTGGCGAGTGGGAACAGGATGTGGGACGCACGGGAGTCAGGGGAAGCGCAGGCACATGAAGACACTTGCACTCGAAAAGGAAAGGCCTTTTTTCACAGTCATTTAAATTATAAAATACCTTTAAGATTATCGAATTCAATCCTTAACCTAACACTGCCAAGTCCACCCAACTAGATTGTGTCCCTAAGCATCACATCTACACGTTTTCTAATACCGACAGGGGTGGTGACTCAAGCCTGTGCCCGTGATTGACAACCCTTTCAAAGAATCATAGAATGGTTTGGGTTGGAGGGGACCTTAAAGATCATTCAGTTCCAACCCTCCTGCCATGGGCAGAGACACCTTCCACTGGGTCAGGTTGCTCAAAGCTTCATCCAGCCTGGCCTTAAACACCTCCAGGGACGGGGCATCCACAACTTCTCTGGGCAACCTGTGCCAGTGCCTCACCACCCTCACAGGAAAAAATTTCTTCCTAATATCTAATCTAAATCTCCCCTCCTTCAGCTTAAAACCCTTACCCCTTGTCCTGTCACTAGATAGGACCTAAGTGAAGGAGTATTTCCTAATATCTGGTTTAAACATCCCCTGGTTTGGGGCTTGGGGTTTTTTTTGCAGCAGGACAAAGAGCTGCTTCTGTGTCCAGTACCTTTCCTGCACTGCCAGCAGCGCAGGGCCATGGGTTAGAGGACAGCATGGTCTGCACATCGCTGTTCTAGCATGTCCAGTTTCATGTTATTCAGAGCAGAGCCAGGCACAAGGAAACCACTCGCTTTGCCCATAACCCCTGTTAGCACTGGGGAGCCTGCACCATCCCAAGGTAGCATTCAAACGTGTTTACTTGCCTCAGGGATTCAGAGCAGCTAAGGACTAACAATCAAAAGTTATAAACTAAAACAATCTGTGATGCGCTTTCACAAAGTACAGATAGTGAATAATTTTTACTTTGAAATAATAATGCAAATGAAATTACATGTTTATAATCATGAAAAGGGTATTTTTGTCTGTGTGTGGCTTTTCTCCATTACCTGATTTTTCATCTTCTAAAGAAATAAGAGCTTTTACATCTTATGTGAACACATTTCACAGTTGAATAGAAAATGACTGCAGCATTAATCATTTCAGTTGATTTATTACCCTAAATATTCGGAATAAATTCTTCAATGGAGGCCAGGCACAAAAACACTGCAATGAAAAAATATGAATGGAAATCTGCATTTCCCTGTTTTTCAAGAGGAACTGTAACTGTAATCAGATTAATTGTAGCAGGAATTAAGAAGGTTCCTCTGAGGAGCTGGTGGACTCTTTCTGATCAGAGAATATAAATACAGCGAAAATTATACTCATGTGTGAAGATTTGATAGCTATACAATATTCTGTGTATAGTGAACTTTTATGAACCCATATTTCTATAAAAATGCAGTAAAGAATATTTAATGCACTGTGGGATATTTTTCTATGAAAATAAATGCTATGTGGTCCTTTAAAAGGATATTTCTCCTAAAATAATACAAAAAGTATCCATCACTGCACATCCCAGATCTCACAGAGAAGAGGTGTGAATTTGTGATCATTCACTCTCCATGACATCAGCATCTCTGCATGATGATGGTTAAATGTCCGTAATTCTGTAAGACGGCCCAGAAGACATGCAAAGTGTTGAGGGTTATCTGGGTGGTGAATTTTGCAGAATTTTTGCAGAATATCCAACAGGGGTTCTTGAAGCCTTTCCACGGACTCTCTGTCCTTTATATATTGTCGATCTGGTTATGTTTTTAAAAGAGAAGAAGTAATTAGCAAATACATGCTCTGATACAATGTAAATATTTACACGGATAAATTAATACAAAAACATTCAAATATTTACACTGGGCACTGATGTTCACACCTACCAAGTATATTTATTTTCAAATTACAAGGGAACAAAAATGCTTTAACATTGTATTTTTGATTTAGGGTTTTCATGTAAGCTTTCCACTTCTAGCTAGGGAAAACTTTCAAACTTTTAAAACCCTGAAGAGTTAACTCTGAAATGTTTCCCTGGGGTTGTATCCTCGTGTTCTGATGTACTTCTGTGCCTGAGTACATCCTGCAATGCATTATAACAACTGAGCAGCCCAGCATATGTACTTGGAGATTAATACAACCAGGGAATTTGATCAAACATCTTCATCTTCGTTTAAATTTCTTAGTTAGAAAATACTTGTCTTTTTATTTTGTTCATATGGAAGTATGTATTTGAGTGTTTGGAGAGGGAGGAAAAGAGGAGAATGGGGGGGGGGTTTACTGAAATTTTTGGTGTAAAAAAATTTCTGAGCCACACTGTCTCAGAGTGATAGAACTGCTTCACCTTCCCATCTTTCATGAAACCTGACTTGGAAATCTCTTTTGTTCTGAAGCATCAACCTTTTCTTCTCCCCTTCCTATGACAGTCAGTTTGTTTGAGGCACTGTACAATTACTCCTTATTTTGTAGGTAGAGCTAGTTAGTTTTTTGTTGTCAAACAATTAGTTTTTACATCAAAGCCTGTAATCAGGGCTGAGATGCTCTTATGCCTATACATCTGAAAGGTCAGTTTCCAACACTTTCTAGTCGAGGAGGCAACTTGCTATTGTTCTTCTGCTCTTGACAGCTGGTGTTTGTTCAAAAAAGCCTGAAGATCTTCACTACCATTCTCTATTCTAAGTTATAGGGTTTCCCAATTTCCCTCTAAAAAAGTGACATTTCACAATGGTCTGTAGTGATGTTCAGGTAGCCACATCTGGGATTTTTCTGAAGGAAGATGCTTGCCATGCAAAGAAGGGAAGAGATATCAGTAATAAGAAGGGTATTTAGGCATTTCTTTTCCTTGCATGCAAAACCAGATGGTGTAGCAGGAGTTTGGACTTGTGTGCTTGTTTTTTGGCTTAACAATTGAATATACTGAACATGCATGTATGCTTACTTACTTTATGTAGAATAAAAGGTTTTGTAAGAAAATAGAATATAAGTCTCAGGTCACATGCCTCGTGCTTTCTTTCCAAAACCACTAATATTTAATTCTATATTAGAAGTTACCTGGAGATAGGATAACTATGGCTGTGAGCAGCGCATATTCTTCCTGTGTCATCTTCAGCTCTCCAATGCTTTTATAAAAATTAAACATGGGAGTTATGAATTCATCTGAGATACCTGTGAGAGAAAAAAAGTTATGATATTTTTTAATTTTTGAAATAATCTAGTTTATCGCCACTGAGTAATTATTTAGTATTTGAAGCCTTGACTGTCTTGGTGGGAAAAATTTACTACACAAATCAGGCCTGACGCAGAACAATTAGTTACAAAAGTGTGAGCACATCCTTGTTTTCGAGCTCAGACTAGAAATAGTCCAAGTGCTGGCAATTTCTTCTCACACGGTTTCAAAATTGTTCTTTCAATCAGTTCCTTTTCCTCTACAGATTTGTCCATCTAGCTCTTCAGGACAAGTCTCACATATGTTTTTCTTGCTGTTTGCTGATATTCTAGCTGTTTTCTGTTTGCAGCATGCACATATTGCAAAATAATCCCTATGTTCCCTATCTTTACATTCATATATGGAAACCTCTCAGGGTGTATGATTTAATCCTAGCAAACTGCTTTGGGCTGTTGCTTCAGTTGTCTCCATAAAGAGACTTAATTGCTCCCTTTATGTAGCCTGAATCCTTAGATAGGTCTAGGATTACCTGTAGTCCCAGATCAACTTGCTTGCAACTACTACTACCTTAAAGCATAAACTCCTGAATTATAAAGTACAGAGTCATAAATAATTAAAATTCATCCCAGTTTAAGGATGGGATCATGCGATTCTCATCATCATCAAAACCCTTTGGGATTACTGAACTGGGACATACTGACTGGGCTTCCTCTTACTGACTTTGTCATCAGGTCACAATGTTCTTACTTAGCCTTTAATTACAGATATACTTCATTCTGATTTTGGTGTAAAAGAGAAGTAGGTCCTGTGACATTAGTTTTTTGGTTTGTTTTTTTTTTTTTAAAACTGGTGTGTGAGTCACTTGGAGCAGCCACTAGGCTGTTGGCAATGGTTGCTTGCAGCTCTGAAGCAGTGGCACTGACGAGGTACAGATACCTGAACCAGTGGTTCTACAGCAAGAAGCCTTTTGGTCTTCCAAATGGAAGATGGAAATCTCTGTTCCCACAGACAAGGGCCATAGGATTTCTCATAATTTTATTAGGAGAATTTTTTTTTTCTCATATCTTTATTGCTATTCTGGGAGAAGACTTTGTAACTTGGTATGGAAACCATGTGAAATAATGTGATTTTGAGTGCTGTACATGCCACAAAATTTAAGTCCAGGACTAGTAAGATCTGGAGTGTCTCCTATAGGGGAAATTAAAAGTGAAACTCAGTAGGTGGAACTCAAAGAAAGGAAACATGAAGTCACTTGACTTAACTATGAGCAAGTCACATATTGCTGTGACAGTGAGAAGTTATTTCATTCAGTTTAATAGCTATGTGTCCCAACAGAGTGAAAGAATGGTCTTGCAGGGTGTGGTTTATTTTGTGGCTGAATGATGTATTTAAACATGTGATATGAGCGTCCCATGTTTACTTAAGATTACAAGCCACAAATCTTGTTTTTGTAATACATTCAACACGGTTGAGAAGAGTCTAAGTCAATGAGCTGCAAGTCAGTTCATTCTGTAGAAGTTAGTAACACAGCTGGAGCCTTGTACAGAGCAAACAGTAGTCATAGCATCAAATGCTCTATGAGGTTTATGTCATTAGTCATCAGCATTAACTATTTAAAATTTTGAACTCTTGTAATTGCTAACTTTTGGGGAACTGCCTCTCTCTCTTGAGCAGTTTTTAATGCTGGAGTTCCTTGCAATATGTCATATGTAAGGATCACATGCAGGTAAGACACGAAAGCCTTAAAGTTTGCATGAATCTAGAAATAGGGAAAAAAAAAAATAAAACTAGCTGAGCCCTAAAGCAGAGCAAACAAATTCCTTTCGTGGAAGTGAATAGCTTAGCAATAACATGAAAAAGATCCAAGACAAACTGGATATTTTTAGAAGTCTCTGTGCAAGGTATTGCGCTGCTGGGCATGATTGTTTGGCAGCAGGCAGGAAATGGGAGGAAGTGGGTTGTGACTAAGACTCACATCATTTGTTTCTCATATTCATAATTTGCTTTTTTATTTCTCTCTTTTTTTTTTTTTTTCGGTCAGATAACTTTTCAGCTGGATGAATTCATTCACAAACCTCATCGATTCCTATTGTCAATATAGCAGAAGTGGAATGAAAATTATGCTAGTGAACAGAAGATGGAATAACTAACTCAGGTCCTTGCTAGTCCAGGCACTGTACAAGCAGTAAAATGATCTTTGTCCCAGAAAGCTTATAACCTAACATTAAGAAACTAAAGCTTGGATGGATGAAGCAAAAATGACTATAGATGTGGACGCAAATGAAGTTATGGAAGAGAACTTCTCTGCACTCCTGAGAAATAAAATGGAAGTGGTGAAAGGGAGTAAAAAGGGATGTTTCAGCAATACAACTGATGTACTGCTTTTAGTAAAGAGAACAGAACTTTGAAATCTTTAAATAGATATGCATTATAAGAAAATAATTAACAAAACCACATAAAACGAGTAATTTTGAGACTATACGATGGAATTTTTTTCTTGGGTACTAGTTTTGCCCTTATCCCATATGTGTTGGAATTTCTGTTATTTCATCATCCTGTATGCATGTTACACTGTTCATCACAAGAGGGGGCTGTTTTCCAATGGGATTGAAAACACTTCAGTATGGATTTAACAAACTCCACTAGAAAGGAAAAAACCAGCAGGAAAAAAATGCTTATAGTTCTTTTTTTTTTTTTTTTCTTATCTACTGTAAAAGATGTTGTCACTCCAACTCAGATTATCAGAAAAAAAGAATTAAAGGCAATTGGTACTTGTTACTGGGAAGGCTAGAGGAGAAAGTACTTATATGATTTTTCAAATATCATTACAACAAATCACACTCCAAAACCAAAAAAATCCAATAGATAAAGTTATATTGTATTTCTCAGTGAGAACAGAAAAGTTAGCTCTGTCTAGCCCTCTTTATTTTGCTCAGACAAAAGCACTACTCAGTACTGTGTCAGATAGGCAGGTCTTCCTTATCAATGTTAATGATGCCCCCTTAACTTTTTTACAAAAAGGCTTCAAGGACTTTGTTTCATGCAGCATTATGGAAATAAGAACATGGTACTCCTTTGTGTTTCATTGTGCATCATTCTGAACTACATAGATTTCTACCTAACCACCAGCCTAATTCTATCATCTGCAGAAGAGACTGTGATTAATTTGATTGATTTCATTATGTTAATGACTGACTGGCTTAAACCCCAGGGCAGGCAACAGGAAATACTAGCTTTACCGAGTATGGCATTGCAGCATTAGACTGGAGCAGATTTAAGCCCATGATCATTATTCATTCAACACCTCTTACTTCTTGCACAATTTCATTCCTATCTGTAGTTTGACTGTTTTAGATTTTCCCTTTTTATACAGTTTCATTCTTATGATTTCTCTCTGAAAGTAGGATGATTGTTGCTTTCATAAGGTTTGGAGTTTCAGGCTATAAATAATTGTCTGTTTAACATAATACTGGAATAGATGTTTTTTCTGTGATATTGAGTCAGTATTTCCGTCTTTTTGAGACCAGTATTCTCTCTTCTATTTTTGTTGTTGATTAAAACTGAATAGATTAATCTGCTGCAGGAGGAAAGCTCAAGAGTCAGTACTCATTAACAGTAACTAACACTGTGTAATTAGTATGGATAAAGAGATCTTTTTCTTGATACATATGGAGGTGCCAGTGGATATTAACCAAGCATCTATTAGTAGTTGTTTTATGAAAATAAAATGTATTAATTACTCACAAAATTAAATCTTATCTTTTATAGTCTTTCATCTACCAGAACTGCTTTCCATGCTGCTTATGAGCTCTGCCTTCTAACCTGTTCAAATGCATCAGTGGCACTATAAATGGTGACTAAATTCATCATGTTGATGAGAACCAAAAAGGGGGAAACCTAGCCAGTAGAGAAGATACTTCAGACATCTTCTCTGTCATTATCTTGTAGAGGTTAAATAGCCAACTTAAATGAGAGGTTAGCATGTGCCAAGTAAAACTCACAATCAGGATAGCAAAATTACATTTTCTCAAAAATAATCAACAGGACCACTGTGAAGCCATCATTGCAAGCAAAGAAACCTTAGCTAAAAAAAGGCAAAAAAGCCCCAAACCAACCAAACCTGCAAGGAGGATGCAAATGACATTGCCATATACCATTCTTGGCAGTGGCCAGAACACCTGCAGTCAGAAGGGAAGCGCAGTCTGGCAGATAACAACAGCATCTGCACTGCCTTGAGCTACTCTTCATAGGCTGAGTCTATTTAAATAAGTTTTTGGCCTGGAGAAGCACACTTATACAGAGGAAAAGAAATTGGGTCTTCTGACATCTGTTCTTGTTTTCATGGCTATAAATTCACTTTAGATATGATTTAAACACTTCTATCAACTTTATTTGTAACTGAGGATCATGGCACTGGCTAACTCAGTACGGTAGATTGTGCAGTAACATGTATGAACAGAAAAGCCCCTTCCTATGCTCTGTAATTTAAAGTGGTCCTAATTTCTAAATATTTTGGGCAGTGTGCCAGCTTTGGGTCACAGGATAGTAAGTGTCTCCTTCTGTGTGAATGCATAAGACCCTTTTGACCCTTTGACTTGCAAGTATATTTCAAAACAAGGGGCTATATACTGGCCAGGTTTCTCTCTCTTAGATTATTTGGACTGAGCAGTGAAGATAATTCAATTTTGTTTCTCTGCACAAAGCCCAGAACAACGGGGTTTTGAAACACAACCATTACTCAGTCCTAATATATAATAAAGGCCAAAGGCGACAGAAGTGATTAGGTATATATTGTTCTGGTGCCAAATGTGGCCTTGGTTGCAGGACTCTCTTACACAAATCGGTGGACCTTGTTATCCCGCATTAAAGGGCAAAAAGGTGTCCTCTTGCCAATGCTTTGAAATCTTGGATATTTCTTGGTTTTCCATGGATCTCACTGTAATTCAACACCTGTAACCCATCCAGGAAGACAACAGTGTATTTCACAATATCAGGTGTCCTGCTGCCAACTTTGCCAACCCAAAATTAGCGTCCACATTCTTCCATTTCTGTTCATATCAGATAATATCTTATACCCTGGTACTGAAATTAGTAGAACTGCTCTGTAGAACAAGATGATCAAATAAAAATCTGTGGCTCTTATTGACCACCAAATGCAGGTGTCTTTAGGAAAACAAGCTATAAATTCTCACTGAGGAAACATCCAGAATTTCAGCACTGGTTTTAAAATATTGTAAAGCTAGGTAATGAGGAGGTGTTTGCTTTAAAAATTACAGAAAGAAACTAAGTATCAAATTACAAGGATGTCCACGTTTCACAGAATGAATCCGTCACAACATGGTATGTGTGTAGTGAAACATCAAATAAGATGACTAAGTGGCATAGGCTCATTAACATTAAATAAAATGTATGTATTTGTTATTAAGTCTCAATATTAGAATGAGTAAAAGGAGTTTTCAGTCTCGGACGCAGCTAATGATAGAATTTTCATAACACGTTATGGAGAAAGACCATAAGGGCACAAACAAAAGCAGTCACTGAGATGCATCAGGACTTGAGCAATATGCTCAAGCTAAGAAGTAAAAATACACCTCATCAGCATGAGAATAAAATGAATGCTTCCAATGCTGAAAGGTCATCACCACCAGATCTCTGGCCTCTTTATCAGAAGGAAAAAAAAAAGAAAAGAGTCCATTCCATATAATCAGACTGGACAAGGCATTAATATTAATAGATGAGAGCCGCTTCCAAGGGGATATGGTGGCAGGTGGCAGAAATCTGGACAGTCTGTGACTTTTAGCCAGGATCCCCACCCCCAGTTTTATGAATACAGAGATCAAGACTTGACAATAGGACTTCTGTGACATTCAGGCAATTGCCTGTACCTGAAAATATGTGGACAGAAGCTCTGACTAACAGCAATAGTTTATGGCTGATGATTTGACAGTGTTTGGGACCTCACTAGAAGCCATGAATAATCCTGATGCTTTCTTCCTCATTCATTACCTATAAATTTAAATTCTAAACTCTCGCTGAACTATTGCTGTATTTCTGTAGCAGCTCTCCGTCATCTTTACAGGGTGTTTCTACGTTTGCTGTATTTAGTCCTGCTTTTCAGTGAGGTGTATGTGAAAAAGTAGAGGTCCCTATCTCCAAATTTATGTATAATTCTTTTGGGTTCTCTTTTTTATTTGAATCACGTTTAATCTCTTCTGACCATTTTGTATTTGGACAAGACACATCTATAATGTGCACTTTCTAGTAGTAGGTATCTTTACTGGTTAAGTTTGGAAGAGGCTGCTTAAGTTCCTCACATTCGGTGCACTATTCAACCCAGAGCCCTGGGTTTGAGTCCTGTGGCACACAGTGGTGTGATCTGCATATTTAAGATTTTTGAAAGCTGCATGTGTAACCAATGATAGCAGAAGAACTTAGACGCTTTTCTTTTGTTTTGTTTTGGGTTTTTGGTTTGGTTTGGTTTGCTTTGCTTTTTTAAACTCAGGACACCTGAAAACAACCATGATTTAAACCACAAAAATAAGATGTTTCAGTAGTAGTTATTTTCCAACAATTATTCAATTATTGTAATATTGGAATTTATCATAAATTAAGACAACATATGCAGAAAAATTGCACCAAAGGGAGTTCTTAAATTCAAACCAAAAAACTCTGGAAGCTAGTGTGATGATGAACAGGACTCCTATGAAAATTTAGTAAACACTGAGAAATACACTTGGAAAGCGTGAAGAAGTCAAACCTACCTAGTAAATATCCTACCTCTTACAAACCAAACTGTTTGCATTGTTGATGCACAGGAAGTGATACCAGTAACTGGAAGGCAGTTACCAGTACTGAGAACATAGGCAGAGAGGGATTTTAAAAACACATTGAAATGTTTTCATGCAAAGCACTTTGACAGGTTGACAGATATAATCTAGCATACTGCAATGTGAGTCCAAAATGGGACAATCTCCAGTGACTTGTGGGTCTGTGCTGTAGCACTAACTGTTAAATAATACTGGTAGCAGCAATTAATTTAACACTGCCAGAATTGAAAAGATTTACAAGCTGCTTTTGTTGTTTACTATCACAGCCCCATTAAGTTAAGCCAAGGAAAATGTTTTTAAGTAGGTTTGAATTTGCACAAAGTGGAGAAATTAAATATGTTAAAAAAGTTATTTTGACCTGTATTCTGGTTATTAATGGAAGGAAAGAATGCAACTGGCAGCAAGTACGATGGATAAAACCACTGTTCTGTAATATGTGGAGGGAGCAATTCTAGGAGCAGTATTCCCTTTTACATCCCCAACTTTATCTTGGCTTGAGGGAAAGTAGTTTTGAGAGCCTTCTCCAAAGACAATAAGATACGTATGTATCTGTCTATATATACACACACTAAAAAAGTTATGTTTCATTTCTTACAAACTATTCACCCCAAGTTTTGTTTGGAATAAACACCTTTGGAATAAACAATAATATATTGAAACCATTACTTGTCTTGAAATTTTCTTCTACACAAAATACTTCCTGTCTGATTTGTTTCATGATGAGTAAATAACATTACTGCAGGATACAATGTCATATCCCATCTAGTCATGTTGTTATGAAATTCTACCTTTAAGTCTAGTACAAACTTGCAAAAAATAATATTGCATCTCATCTAGACTAATTTGTTGCAGAGAATTAACAGGCTATTTTAAAATAATGAGTAAGGAAAAAATTATTGATATGACATAAAGGCTTATGCAATGTTATGGATCAGAGTATTTTCTGTTTCTGTTTTTTATGAACAATTGACACCTTGAATAATTAACTGTATAGAATAGAGGGGAGAAGCTTTCAGTAATCATGTATTCATATGGATACAATTTTCTAAGACCTATTTGTATTGAAAATTTAGGTTATAATCCAGTAGAAAATCTCTTAATGAAGATATTGGATCCATGACAGCTTATTTAAATTACAGTTTCCAGGAAATATCTCTGACCTTCTTAGCATATTTCTTTGCCAGAGAACCTGGACTAGAAACCATTCATTTCACTCTGGAAGTCATCATTTCCAGGCCATCAAACAATAGCCTCTTACAATAAAACAAAATAAAAGAAATAATATACAATACATCTACAAAGATATAAACCTAGAAATGAGTGTGTTAAGCCAAACTAAATACATGCCTTCAGCAAGTGAGTTATTCTCAAGTTTTCTAACTCCTTTTCAGGGTTTCAATGATGTGTGATGCTAGTATTGCAATTAATGTTCTCATGTCTGTCCTCCTTCTGATCATTAAAAAAGGAAGGCCAAATGCCAGAATCTAAAGATAGAATCTCTGGTTCAGAATTGTTGTTACATTTGAATTTTGAGTGATAGGTAGCTAAGGGTTGGATGAAGCTTGCTAGTCAATACAGAAAAATGCAAAACATTCCACATCAGTGGAGCAAAAAGAATACATAACAATGCAAAGCACAGTTTTGCCTGCTTTAAGGAACAAAGAATATCCAGCCCTATTTGGCTTTTCATAATTATTAAGATTTATGTCTAGAACTAGTAGAATTTATCATAGACGCTGAGCCCTTGATGGACCTTAAGAAGCAGAAAACATATTGAGGACATGCTGTGTTTATAATTCTTGCATGCACGTTGTGCAATTTGATTTGATTTTACCAAACTGACCCTAAGAATAGGCGATTCCCTTCAGTCATCTCCAGTAGACTCCTCAAATCTTTTCTTTCCTTCTTACAGTGATTGTCTTTGAAAGCATAAATAATATTTTATTTGAATAATTTGAAATTCTGATATTTCTTCTTCATTATTCTTTCATGCCTATCATTGGAGACTTGTGCCGAGCTTTATTCATATAACATTATTCAAAATACTTGCGATGAATTTATAAATAAACCTTTACCTTATGACCTTTAGACTCAAGGCTGAGTTAGAATTGTTCTAGTTAATATAAAGAACAACTTTCAGATAAACCTGTTTCAGTGCTAATAAACAATTTTACTAGCTTTCCAAGGGCAAAATACTGTCACAGAAGTGCAATGGTGTGGTTTACTTTTCCTTGTTAAACAAGATACTTACCGCTGTTGCGAATTCTTTCTTCTAAAAGGACAGTATGTCCTGTAGGAAGTTTTCTACTGAAGATCTCAGCTGAACGGAGGAACATGGCTTCTACTGCTGAGCCCTTCAGCAAAGCAATCTGATCTTCATGATCGAGGGTTTGAAAGCCTGAGGAGATGTTAAAGATAAGTAAGGCAGTGTCCATGTTACATTCTGTCCTGAAATTCTTGCACAGGAGATGCTACACATTTGCATAACCTTGATGTTGATGTCAGCAGAATTGCCAGCTTCTATGAAAATTGAAACCCAGATTCCAGAAGATGACACAGATTTGGACCTCACCAAACTTTATGAGAGTTAAATTTGTGTTTCAGTGTTCACAATGCTTAAAGAGGAACAAGATAAGCAAAATCTAATGTCATAGCATAACCAATAGTGGGGATTTTGTCCAGCCTGATGATGCTCCCTGACATCTTCTGCCATGTTCCCACCAGAGCCCTCTATGTGGCTCTGCAACTGCCTTGCTGCTTTCAGCTCTTTCTATGCTCTGATGGCAAAAATCAGCATGATTAAAAATAACCTAACTTTAAATATTGCACCTTCCCTTTGGTGTAATATACTGTTTTACATAGAAGCTTCCTTCCATGTTTTAAATATGCATTTTTCTTTACGGAGGGAAAAGACTCTAAAATCCACTGAAGAAATCAGGAGAAATTTGGTAACTTGTGTGAACACATAGCTGCTCTTCTGAAGAAAAATGAGGAGCTCAAGATCATGAGAAAAATCTCCTCATACTCACCAATGCAGGTACTTGCATTCAATGCTGGTACTTGCAATGGAGTTAAAAAAAAATACTGATGATAAACTCAGGTTTTCAGTGCTCGTGTGTAACACACCATGCAAGGACCATAAATACTGGTGACACCAACCTGTTTAGGACTCACAGTTCAGTGGATGTGACGACCTAAGCTTTGCTAGTAAGGCCGCAAAGCGAGTGAGGTAGAGTTTCACAAGTGTAAGTGGTAATTTAGAGGCAAACTATTTGGCATTGCAGTAATATATGAAAAAAAAATATCTCTAGAGCCACAACCCCTTCTCTGAGCATTTTGTTTGTCAGTAGGTAAAGAATGTCACAGCTCACAGTGGCAGAGTTTGAATTATTCAACGTATTATTCCTCTGAGCACAAAGCTCCCTTTCTTTAGACAGTGTCAGAAGAACGGATGTGTCAGAAGTATTTTTACATAGTCTTTAAAATATACACTACAATTGCCAAATGGCAACTGAAAGGCATGTAAACTTTGCAGTAACAAAATTTGCCCAAACACACTGGATATACCTGGTAGTTTTTTAGTGAATTCCACAAGAACCTGTACATGACTCGTAGCCATTTCTGTTAAAATCAGAAAATTTCCTTCAGCACTGAATTCCTCGTTTAACTGTTAAAAATCAAATAAAACAAATTCTGTTAATATTCTTTTTCACTTCACATTTAAAAATGTAAAATACAAGAATTATTAGACTGGATAAGGCAAGAGGTTCAATTGATTTGTCACCAGTCATTGACAAAACCAGATATTTTGGAAGGCAACCTAAGAAGTAAAAGTAGTAGACCGTGTCCTTTGCTCTGGAATATCTGTCTCGTTTTCAGTGTTATATCTAGCAATCAATGGTTTAGATACTTTCTGAGCTAGAAGTTCTATGCATACCATAATATTTAGCCAAATCTTTTTTTAATATAATTTCAGCTTTTGACCTCCTCAACCTCCCATGGAAATAAGTTTCACAAATTAGTAATGGGTTACTCTACTCTCCCCCGCAAGAATCTTGCTTTTAGTTTTTGAAGTTGATGACTTAGAAAATAATTTTCTACAGTAATTTTTGTTTTGAGGGTTTTTTTTAAGATTGAACGTGAAATTTTTGTTTAAAAAAGAATTCTCTTTCAACCCCTTTTTTGCTCTCCTCCCTATTTCCCAGGATTTTCCATCCTATCATGAAAACCGGGAGCTTTTAAAGGGAAAAGGGAAATTCTAGAAGTTAGAGTGTAAAATGAAATAAAAGGAGATCCAAACCTGTAAAATATTGGGAATTTGGTTTCAGAAAAAAAATGAAATATTTTCAAGGGCTCTTTATAGAAATGAAGATAAACTGCAAGTCAAACTCAAATCATTACCTATACTGACAGTGCAAAACACAAAGATGCAATCAGCAAAGGTCAGATTTCAGCATAAAAGCATATTTCCAGAGTTGAATGCTTTTCCTTAACATTGAAGTTTGTTAAACAAAGATGTGGTCTAACTGTTGACTGGATGGGAGAGATCCTGACCCAGCTGCAGCATGTTTTAACTGTAAGCTTTTACCCATAGTTTGCTCTACTACCTACTACACCTACTTATGCTGATTACAAATATTTTATGCCATGTAATACTAAGGTTCATTGTCTGCATCTCAAAATGAATTCATCAGTGTACTTACTAGTTTTTTTGACACCTCCTGTGGTATTTGTTGTTTACTGTATGAATTCATGATGTAATCAAGAAGGTTCTGCTGTTCTGGAGTAAATTCTACTTTCTCCTATACTGGCAAAAAGAAAGCCCATCATGAAATACAGTCATAGAAATAATCTAGAATCTCTTGCTTTAGGCAAAAGCTATAACCTATTTATCACTTGGAGAGCGAGCAGACAAGAGATTTACTTTTCACTGAGATTTCTATAGAAGTGTACGGAAGAGAGGTGTATAATGATTCTGAACGGCTTGAAATGGTGTGCTTTGTTGTTAGAAATATGGAAATGTATAGCAAATAATTAGGCATGCTCAAACTTTAATATCATACTTCACAATATGTGATGTGATATATACCTGACATAAGCATTACAGAAAAAAAATTATGGATTTTATAAATGCTCTGTGGCGTTTTAAATAAAAATATCAGAACTACTTCCATACTCAAGGTATTTCCTTGACTTGGTGGGAGATGGAGGTTTAATTAATATAGACAGCTCCAGAGGGTTTGCAAGTACTCTATATTCACTGCAATGACCACATTTAGCACAAAGATCACATCTATGTAAAAACTATTACAAGAATTTTCTTACTCTATATATTTTAGTTGTAGATGTTACTTGTTTCATGTCATGGCCTTCGTTATCTTCATTGACTGATTGATCTGCGGGCTGTTTCACATTTTTCCGTAGCCTTTTTGACTTGCATTGTATTTCTGTTAACAGACCTAGAACACACAATACAACAGATGACAGCAGTTTGATTTATATATGCCTCAGGCACTGAATAGGTACATAAATGTGCCCATGAATGCCCTTTACAGTAACGAACGCACTTACCTGTGCCGATCATTTCCTGAAGATGTCATTATCTTTCTATGCAAGTCTAATGAGACATAGTAAGTACACACTAATGAGTAGTCTAGACCAACAGGAGCCCATCTGCAGAGCAAAACAGTTGGTCATGATGACCCAGCACCCACACAGACAGGGATCTTCCTTTGGACCAGCTCTAATCTGGTTTTACAGATGGAAAACCCAGCAGCAATGGCAGACCGCTAGAATCCGTCTTTGGTTTACTCTCATCCAAAAGAAAATCATTACATATGTTCCAAGACCCAAATCAAAGCACAATAAATGGGAATAATTGGAAGACTGTCATCAAAAGCGTGTTTCTTATCTGATCCAAAACAGTAATTGAGATGCAGCTGTCCTCATACAAAGAGCACCCGTTGTTTTCAATAATCTTTAAGCAGTATTATGGGCATTGTGAAGAAAGCCCGCTCACCGGGGCTACAGCTGTTACAGTTTCACTATAAAGATAGACCAACAGCTGAAAATGTAGGCTCAGAAGTAACTCAGGCAGACAAATGTACTTTTAAAATGTGTTTATTTAAAATGTTAGCCAGTTGAACTTGCTATTTTGCATTGCATTGTATTAGAGGACCGAATAAAGCCCTGGTTTCACTGCAGAGTTTCACTTACCCTAATGAAAGGATTTTTGCATTTGTGGGGGGTTTTTTTGTTTTAGACTACATTTCAGTACCTTGAACCAGGGAGCATCCATGTGTGGATGTCATAAAAATAAGCAATTTGCTTACGCTAACAAAAGAAAAGAACAACAGGTACCCTACACAACCTGTGGAAGACAGCCAGAAAGCTCAAATGAGAAAGTAAACAGCCAAGTATTAATCTAAAAATAAACCTATCAGCACAGGACTTTTTTTCTTTCTTTTTTTTTTTTTTTTGAGCTTCTTTCAAGTATCCTTCCCACTCATCACCTTTGAAAATGCAGAGCAGGAAAAAAGGCTCATTCAGTAAGTATATGATGGTGGAGGAAGATACCATGAAAACAGTGAATTCCGTTGTGAATGTTTTTAATTTCCTGTTTAAGCACTATATAAAATAACCTACCTGAACCGCTGAGAGAAGAGGAAATTTACATGATTAAAATAAGACCTGCAAATAATACCTTGAAAAGGGTGAATAGGAATGATGGAGATAATAATTGGTATCGAGCCATGTAATTTGTGCTGCTGTACAGCATCATAGATTTCTTTTTCTAAATTATTCAGTGTATCCTTTGGCACTGTTAATGGACTTGTATTGTTTTCTACCAGCTTAGGATCTGGTCTACTACCTTCCACGGGGAAATCTGGTTTACACTTTCCTTAAATAGTAAGACAGATTTTTCTCGTGCTTCCTGCTACTGAGTAGTACCTTGAGATATTACTCTGGATACATTTAAGTTAGCTGGAAAACTCATGTGAGAGGCAGGACTTTACCTTTTATCTCAGAGATAGCTAGGTTTCAATTGGTATTAAATGACTATTACCTTCCAGGAAGAGTAGCAGAACCTGTGGTACCCTAGGTACACATTTCACCCAAGAAATTTGCAGTTTATCTCAAAATGACAGCAAATGTCTGAAATCGGTGGTTAGTAATTTTAATCTGTCTGTGGTTTGTCTGTACAAGGCAGGAGCAGGATTGTTGAGGAACCATGCAATAAGTATTTATAAGACTTTACCTCCTTCTTCAGAGAGAAAAAAAAGAATCCACAGAGCTTGCAATTACAAGCCTACAAAATGAGTAAGTGAAACAAAGTTCAAGGTAACTTTTTATTTCTTAGTCTTTTCAAATAAACGCTCTATACTACGAGAAGCTTCATGTTTTACTGTCGCGGATTGCCTTGAACTAAAAGCAATTATATGACACACTCCTGCTTAAAAGCCATTAAACAGTACCTTGCCCAACATCCTCATTGCAATGCATTAGAGCACGGTTATGGTTAAGTCATGAGCAGAACAAGATACCCAGTGTTTCCATTACAGGGAAAGAGTCAGATGGCAGTGGCCCTCACTGGCTTTTATTTCACATATGCCAGTTTGTGAAAGTGATAGGCTGGTTTAAAAGTTTCATGTGAGCCCAGTCAGTGTAATTTACGCTGACCTATTTTTTTCGGTGATGGGTTGGGGTTTTTTGTCATAATGAGTCATTCATGCTATTTTGAACCCTCAAGCCTTTTGGAACAATGGGTCTGGGTTCAGCACCATGGGAAAGTTATTTTTGTTTGACACTTGGGGACACGTTGAGTGCTATCATCATAGTGGTGGTGTCTGCTCGTATATTTTATGTACTGCACGAGAATATGTCATATCTCAGGATCTTTGTAGCCTGTTCAATTTGCAGAATGAAAGATTAATTACATTATGCTGGCAATGCATTCCAAATATTGATGGAGCTTATTGTTTCTCACAAAACCAACAGTTAATATAGCAACTTCTGATCAGATTGAGGGATAGAATTATATTAAAAATTCCAAGTAGATTAATTTCCTCTGTGAACCTAAAACGGTTTCACACGTATGTGTATGCTAAAATGATTGGACGCATCAAGAAAAATAAATTATAGCCCTGTCCATGGAAGGCAGAAGAGTAGATGGTTACAGACTTTCAGGAACAAGCTTGCAAAAATAATGGATTGTCAAACATTTTACTCAAAATGAGGATTAAACATGTTTAAAGTTGCACTTCAATATATATTTGTTCTAGGTTATCCAATGTGAAGCTCACTGATGTTTATAAGCTGTTAGTTTGACTAGAATATTCTGGAGATGGTTCTCCTATGTGCCTATATGCAAGGCAGGAAAATCTATAGTACCAAGAGAACAGCTAATGAGACTGTAAAAAAGGGCTAGCCCTTAGCAGGCTTTGCCTGATTGCTGGGTGAGGTCTAGGAACACACACTTACCAAGTCCACAGAAACTTCCTGCTAGCAACAGTCGTCCTCTTTTCTTGAAAATGGCATTGTTTGAACGCCAAAATTTGGACTTTGCTAGCAAAACCTTGACGGGGAGAGCCCCACAAAGAGTAGCAAAGGGAAGTACCTGGACTTTCCTGGTCTGGCTTCCACAACATTGCAAATTCCTTTCTCCTGGGGAGTCCCCTGTAGACTCACTTCCCACAACCTGCTTTTCCTTACTGCTTAAGCAGACTGATGTCTCTCATCTACTGCAGGACAACCCTTCCCTCACTGTTTGCTCAGCTCTTACACCCTTTTGTCCCTCACTACCAATGAAATCTCATTGCTTTTAAGTGCATTTTTCTTTTTCAACAGAATTTGATGCAGAGGCACAGCATCATCTTTAATGTGCCTTCCACCTGCCAGATGACATCTTTAATAGCTTTATTATTAAAACCAACCCAATTAAACAAATACAATATTTGGTACACACTCTGACTCTATGATGCAAATACCTGTATACATACATTCAGCCAACATGCCCATTTGCTTGCATTTCCTTAGACGGCACTCCTGGCATTTTCTCCTCATGTACATGTCCATCTCACAGTTGCCTCCATTTTTACACTTGTATACTGCGTTTTTTGTGATGCTTCTTCTGAAGAACCCTGCATGACACAGCAGTGACACAGGTAAAAAAAACACACTGAAGTAATCAAGTTGAAGATCACCTCTTTCTCCATCACATTTGCTGAATGACACATGTTCTGTTGCACCACAGGGTTTCTTTCAGTACCTGGATGACTATATTCTTTATATTTGTATTGATAACAGTATCAAAATCATATAATTTAATAAATTAACATGACAAATCATGGGCCCAAACATTAGATATTATCCCAAAGGAAGGTCCTGGAACTTTGAATGTTGGGAAAATTCAGACCCAAATCTGAAACCTGTCAGAAGGAAGCTTAACACCAGCAATAGAGCAGTAGGGTGATATTATACAAATAGGCAGTAAAAAACCAAGAGTCTGTTAAGTCTCTTGAGGTACAGGATGTGCAGAAAGAGAGCTGAGTAATTTGTCTCCATTCCCTCAGCTTCACGAAGCTGCAGAAGCACACCTGTAAATTTAACATGGAAGTCACATCATAGCTGCCTGTTGTACGTGGCCTCCTCCCCTGTTTACAAGATACTCCAGCCTCATTCACTAAATATTGTCCAGCTAATCAGTTAAGCAGTCACCTAATTTCACCTGCTTACGCAGTACTATTAGTATCATCACTGGACTCACTTAAAAACTGGGCAGTGGTGACTGCAAACTGATCCAAGACACTGAAAAGACCTTTCCTCAGCCTGCCCAGATCTCTCATTTGACTGCTGCCTAGCACACCTCTGAGAGTGCACTGTGGGCAAAATGTGGAATGCTCAAGATTCTAAATGTGGTTGAAAAAGAGTCATCACAAAACAACATTCTTTGCTGCCAATGAATTTTCCTGAATTTTCAATGCGACTCACTGTCCTATCACAATCATTTTATATTGTTCTTTATATGGCAGAGACTATTTAGCATCAGCTACAGAAGGAACCAGTTCTTCTCCCCATCTGAGGGCACATTCCTGAAATAGGCTCCTGGGAGCTTTGGCTGACACATCACTGATTTACAGTCCATTTCAAACTAAAGCTTTGCATAAATTTACATTAACCAGAGCTATTCACAAAGCTTTAACTATCTTATCACCATTGGCTAGCACAATAAAACCACCATCATTTTCCATCCTGGTACTTTGATGCACTAAGAGAGGTAGCAGATAAGACCCAGTCTATAATACTCAAACTGTGGGGCAAATTCAGATGTGAATCTGAACTTTTGTCCATCGCAGGATTTGTCTGTGTGTGTCCAGAATGCGTTCAGCTAAGATATTGTCCTACTGAATCTGAGCAAGATAAAAGATGATGTGATGATTTTGCCGTTGTTAGATGACAATTTCCTAACTTTGGCCCATGTTTTTATAGTTGCATGATCTCTTCCAAACACCAATATGTAGCTACCAGTAAAACAATTCCAGTATCTGGTAAAAAAACCCTGGCATTTCTCTGAATCTACTGTAATTCCTGCTTGAAATCTCTTCCATGCTGTCTTATTGACTGCTTTTCAGATAAATATAGTTGACTGGCATCAGTCTCTTTTGAAATGCAGATTGCTTAGAACCTCCAGCAGCCCCAGGCATCATTTATATTCATCATTCAGGTGGTGTTTAATACATTTCCACTTACTGGTCAGGGAAAGGAGAAAAAAGGTCTTTAATCTGTAAATTCTCAGTGTCAGTTAAAGGCAACTGCATTTGCTTTACATAATTTATGTTTTATCTTTTTTTGTTAAATTTAAATCCTGTAACTTATGACACATTAATTAATAATAAATATTGGAAAGCTCTGCACAAATATTTATGACATTCTAAGTCTGATTGGTGACTTAATCACTCACCCTACCCACAAGGTGTATCTTTGATTTTTCATGAAGGAGCAAAGTAAAATAGATTTAGTAAATAAAACTTTATAAGTATGTAACCATATGAAAAAAAAAATACAAAAATATGGATGCAAAAGCTAGGAACAAATGACATTCAAGCAGTCAAATATTTCTCTTGAAAACAAAGGGTTTTGAAAAAGTGAAATGATGTGAAATGAAAAGTGAAATTTTTTTGGCAAAAAGTAGTTTTAAGCCTACTCTTGCTTCAGTTTGATCATGAAGTGACTCTTGAATCATTATTTTCTTGAAAAAATTCCTTTATAATTTTGAAATCGGCTTTTTTCATATGAGTGGAATTTATATATATATAATTCACTATTAATTAAAAATTAACTTGAACCACCAGAAATATTTTGTATATGACCTTCTATACCAGGTGGAGTTTTATAAAAATTCAGATATTATTCAGAAATGGCATCTGTTAAAATAATGAATGGGTAGCCCCAAATCGTGAAGGTTTATCTGGCACAGCCTAACTTTTATCTGCCAAATTACAAAAAGGTCATGATGACTGGAAAAATTGAATTTGCTTTGTTCTTTCAGCTAGTCACGAACCTAATTATGACTAAAGCTACAACCGTGTTACTGATGATTATTATTTTTATGGAACTTATGAATGTTGGAAGAGGGTAGCTGTTAGAAGTATAGATGAAAGATTTGTAAACATCTCCATTTACCGTCCTGATGTCCAACTGCTTTAGATTTTTCAATATTAATTTTTTTAAGTTCACATTTGCTAACAAAGAACCTATTCTGCTCTTTCAGGATATCAAGATGTGCTCTGGGGTTCCTTTCCCCTGTCCCCACATGGTAGGTATTAGTGCATAGAGAAGGTTAAAGTGGGATCCTTCTTTGCGAGAGGTATTCTTAGTCTGGTGTGAAAGACACCAAGTATTATCAGCCAACTGCAAAAACTCGTACTGCCAGCCTGTGCAGAGAGAATTCACAACTGCCTTTTCTCTCAGCAGAACTTAGGTGGTTTTACTGAAGATGTACGATGCTATGTCCTACTTGTTCTGCAACGGCTGAAAATTGCCCTTTAAACCCAATATTGCTATACAGACTAAGGCTGCACCAAAAGAAGTCTGGTGTTTCTGTGCAAAGGTTGTCTCAGAAATGATCTTTACAGCAGCAGGCTTCAAAGCACTGTATATCTGTTGCTATACTGTTACAATGTCTAAACTGCCTCATTCTTTATGAACCACAACTGTGATGCTATTATTGTTAATCAAGGCAGCAATTTCTAAAGTGATATATTAGAGGTAAGATAAACCTCAAGAAAACCTTTTCTTTTTTTTTTATAGTGCCACAGGAAAATGTTGTATGAAAGCAAATGTTCTGTTTAATCTGCTTTTGCATAATATGAAAAATATTAATGAAATAGTTAATACTTATTTGTTACCAGATGGTAACACATTCAAAATATAGAAGTATATACTCCTGCTCATATCTTTAGATTAATATTGTCATGAGGGATAATAAATAAGATCTTAGTTGTTTTTTCTGCCTAAGAAAGAAAAACAAAAGATTGGAGGGTATTGCTGAGTGCATCACCCAAGAAAGAAATGAAAAAAAAAAAAAATTCAACACAGAGGACTGAATCCCGTAAAAATACGTGCAAAGCCTCTCCTTTTGAATAACAATATCCACATCAGTTGAGCAGGGGTTCTGCAAGGCGAGTACTGGTCCTGCAGAAAGGAATCTGCATATTATTTTGGGCACACATTGAATGTGAATTATCAGTCTTGTTGGCATAATGAGGGGCTAATCTCAAACTTGGATGTGAGACACGTGAGGTACTGCTTGGACTGCACTGATAAGAGCACAACTGAAGTACCAAGCCCAATTTTGTTGCCATGCTTTGAGGGTAATGTATACCCATGTGAAAAGAATCATCAGAGGTCTAGAAAACATAGTATCCCCTTCACCTTTTCAAGCAGAATTACTATCCTCAGCACATCTTCTTACTGAATCAGCTGGTACTTTAATAACCTCTAAAGTTTATTGTAGAAACAAAATGCATTATCTCTAAATAATCCAACTTTTACTATGTTTGATCAAGGGTACTATTCTTTGTAATTGATGTGACAGTCATGAAACAGAACAAAAACATAAAATAAATTATCCCAATAAAGCAGTAAAATTATGGTCACAGAGAGCAATTCAAACTGAAAAAGTAGAGAGATGAACACGTATTATCTTTCATAATGGGTTTTAGTCTGAGTTTTATCGTTTCTCCTTGAAATATTTTTCACAAATTCCATAGTCTGTAATTGCAAGTCTTTGAAAAATTGCTAAGGCAATAAGATGTAGGTTGGCCAACTCTTCTGTGTTCACAGGACAGGCGGAAGACATTGCTAACCTGTCTTGGGAAAAATACACCGTAGTGTACACCGGATTCAACAGTAAATCTTTAAAATTATTAATGACTCAGATAAAATTAACAAGAAAGAAAAAAATCATAATCTTCTGTGCTTGTTAGCTGAATTTTTTTCTGCAACTAATGTCATCCTACCTTTGCATCCTTCACAAGTAAGTGCATTGTAGTGATAGCCAGAGGCTTTGTCACCACAAACCACACAGAGCTCTTCTCCTTTCACTCTTCCTGTGGAGTGACTCAGTCTTGGCTTTTTGGCTGCAGGGATATCCGTTATCTCTGTCTCCCTTGTGAAAAATGTCTCTGAGGGTATTCTCCTGAGCTCATACATCCCAGGAGAATACCATTCCTCATGCTGGGGAGGGTAGAAGCCTAGGTTGGAGTAATAAGGTGACGATGAAATCTGAGGCTGAACTTGGGAAAATGGCACACTGTTGTACTGTGTGTAAGGTAACACATCTGCCTCTTGCACTGGAGAACTCATTGGCTCTGAAAGGACACCTGGAAAATAATAATGCAAAAACAATTGCTATTACTACTATGAAACTGCAGTTGTTAGAGAAGTTTCCATTTCCAGATGTCCATCTCAAAAACAAGGCATAATCATAAAGCCTCCATTATAGGAGCTCAGATTTACTCTGGTCCTGGTCCTACAAAAATAATTTGCAAGATATTTTAAAAGTAAATTAACCATTCTCAGCCATTCCTTTATTATTAGTGGAAATGTCCAACATTAGCACTTACATTAAAAAAATCTTGAAAGATACCATGCAGCTAATGATCAGTTTACAAGAGAGAGCAACTCAATCTGAATTAGATTTCACAGCAGAATAAAAGAAATCTAAACAAAAGCCAGAAATGCTATGGCATTGTTGAAAGTTAGATCAGGACTCAAACATCATGTTAATTTCTATTTAATTCTGAATGAATACGTCATGACTTGGAAAAACTGCACTGGGGAAAGACAAAAGGAGCGAGGCTTAATTGGAAAACTAAGAATGTGAAATAAACCTTCAAGAAGAGCCTGAACAGGGACAGTGAGGTTACCATGAAGGCACAGAGAAAATATTCCTAATATAAGTGGTGAAATGCAATCATCCTGCCTCCAGTGGCCACCCAGTCAGCCTCTGAAGCCATGCTCAGAACCCTTGCAAGCCTGTGTCAGTATAGTGCAGTTCTTACATGAAGCACCTCTATAAGCCAGCACTCTTCACCTCTGAGTCAACAAACAAGGCAGTGGTACAAGGAATAGTAACCTTTCTTTGTAGGGATTTACACAGTATCTGGAGGCTACCTTAACTTTTCCCATTAAACAGCAGGTTTAATGCAAACAACTTAAGTCTTATCTTTTTCTGCATTACAAGTACAATGACTTCTAGCAGTCCCTGGATGGTGTAATTAAAATCAAACCCAAGTCAAACAGCTGAAAAGTCATTTAAATGTTATTTGGAAACTACTCCATGTTTTCTTTGGAGAAAGCCACATCTTGCTGTTTCATGAAAACACTGATACAATTCCTTCATTAATTCTGAGAAGAGAATCACAGGAAATCACAGCTTAAATGTTTGGTGGTGACCATTACTTCACAGTGCTTCGGAAGCACTCCAAAACACTTTTGCTGGCATAAAATCAGTTCCCTGGCAAGTCTTCTTCACTTCTGAGGAATCAGAAACTATGAAGAAATGTTAACAGTTAAGAGGGAACATCTGTAATGACAACAATAATTAAATTTATAGCGGGGATCCATCCCTCTCCTTTATTTCACTTCAATTAATGCCAGAAATAAATCTTTTCATCTCACCTACTTTTTCATTTTTGAGGTGTCAGGCTCTTGCTCTGCAGCCTTCTGCCCTTCCTGCTTTACAGTGCTGCAGAAGTTGCAGAGGTGTTTTGGGTTTGTATGATTACTCTGTCATCCACAGTACACTTCTGGCAATAGCAAATGTTGAGGTCTCAATTCAAGAATAAGCAGCAAGATGTACCCTGGAAAAATGTGACACAAACCCAAATAGTCTGCTCCAGAAAATTAGTGATCTAAAATCACTCCTAAAAATAATGGTTTAAAACTGTGGAACTGTTTCATAAAGTTACTTTCAAAATTATATTTTCATTATTTTTAGTTGAAATGTCCTTTTACTTTGAAATGTTATCTTTAAAAACTGAAAACAAATATTGAGGTTGAAATAGAAACTTAGATACCTAAAAATTATTGGGACAGAGTATTTCTACAACCTGATCAAAAAAAGCATGGTCTGAGCTGAATTCCCCAGGCCTCTGCATGCATGAGGCTTCCAAAAATAACTGAAAGGTTCTGCTTTCGGAGTCATATAGTGCACTGCTCTGTCCTACACGACATTTGAAAACCAAACTGGTTTTTTGAATTATATGTTGCAAAGTAGATTCAAGTCTACACCAAACAGTTCCTTATCACAAAAGAAAATTAATCTTATCTTGTCAACCGGAATGTACATACGCTTTTATCCAGATATGTATTAGTGGAAGTCTGACACGGGCTGGTCTCATGCCACTGTAAAGCATGAGCCAGTCCAATGAAATCTCTGCAGTTGCAGTAGAATAAGCAGTGAAAGTGAAATCAGAAACAAGCTCACTGGAATACAGCAATATTTTATGCTTGTCTGGTCTTAACTCTTTTGAAACCTTTACCTGTTTTTCCTTTTGGAAGCATACCTGTTATGTTTTTAAAGAAAGACTACTTGGGCACACACAAATGTGATGTTACTTATAGCTGTAGATGTTTTAGATTATATTTAGCAAAAATTATTTTCCAATGAAAACTATTTTACAGATATCTGGAAAGCTCACTAATATCAAAGTGAAATCTTCACATGAGTGTGATCAGCATTTTACAAATACTTTTGCACAATGTCACTTGCAACTGAAACTCATTGGAGAGTTTTGCTTCTCTTCCTTTAAATTTTACACAGAATAGTTTTCATAAGACTTGAAAAGATACTTGTAGAAGTGAAAGGGGATTTTCCTGATAGGAGCTAAAGAAAGCGATTTCAGCTTGCAGAATTATATGAGGTTATGTGCAGATCTAAGGTGTTTTGATCCAGAATATTACAGAAACTACAACGAGATCACGTTTTAATGTAAAAATCATTGTTGCACTGATATAAAGGTAACCGAAGAGAAAAAAATTCTAAGCAAGTTTAAAATCTGAACATTTGGCTCTCCATAGGGTATTGATGAAGGAAATTAAAGAAATAATAACAAGATTCAGCATTAAGTTATTTGGACACCATAGCATAACCATAAAGAAATCCTGATTTAATTCCAAACAAATTAATTTGTAGATCTTTAAAGATCATTTGATTTAAACAATGTTCTGGTATCCTACAATTTCAAGGAAGAGTGCAAGAATAGATGGCAAATGCATCCAAGTGAGAACACAATAATATCCTACCTTAGGTTGTCTTCAACCTGACCATTTCCTGAAGCAAAATATTCTTCTTAGGGTACCTTTTCCTCTCTTTTCTTTTTCTCCCTTAAAGACTATGCATAAATAAACTTCATAATTCTACTTTGTCCCTATCCTGTTGATTCCTTTACTGTGAGAACTTTCTTTAAGATTAGCAAAGAAACGACACAGGCCAGAGGTTATATAGTTTACTGATTAACTTCATTGCAGAGAAACTTGTTTGTAAATGTCTGAAATAACAGCAATGTCTGTTCCCAGTGTGGATTTACCCAGATAAAATTTGTACTGTTCCAAGGAATACCTCCAAGTAGCCTAGCCGTTGTAATTTTGTGTGTATTATGGTTTATTTACAACAAAATTTTTACCAATAAATATTTAGTAATGTCAGGTCATTCTGTGCAATGGATTAATCACTTCAGTATCGTAAGAAGCACATTTTAGCTGACTTGATCAACAGCTGTTTTTTTAAGCAGAGAAATTTTGCATTTGCAAAAAAAAGGCCAAAGTGCTCGATACACATCTATATGACAAGATAGAAGAGAGCCAGAAAGGAGTCCCTGCCACAAGGTCAAACATCAAGGATCAACTCTGTTCTGTGCAGCTTAGGGGTAAATCTAACTCTCTCTAGAGTGGGCAGGATGCATCTGCACTAGGTACTCTTTGTTTCTTCCCTTGTTCTTCTGGGCCCATGTAGCCTTCCTGTGGCTCTCAGATATTAATAGTATAGGTCATTTCAGTTTAAAGCATCTGTAACATTGTGAGGGCTGTTTTGGATGCCACCACAGCACTACTGGGACAGCATGAAGTCAAAAGACTGTGTGGCATAACTTGGTTTGATGGCAGCTAAGGTATGAAGGTTCAGACCTCACTGAGGTGATGTTAGAGGATGGTGTAGTGTAAAGATCCAAACCTACTGCAGTCTTTCCTATGCTGCCTTTTTGGGAATGGTTTCTGGAGTAAGCCTATGTCTTATAAAAAACATACTAAATCAATCCAAAACAGAGCCCCAGAGCAAGATAAGAGTTGAGTAATGTCAAGATGAACAGTTGAGGGTGCTGTGCCACTTTTATTAAGTACTGTGAATGAGCCCACTAAAACGCAACATCAGATTCATGAGCGGAATTTTGTCTGAGGATCACACCTATAAGTAAACAGGATCAAGCCACAGACTGCAAGATTCCCCTTATTCCACAGTATAGTCTCCTTTCCAGGCTAAAATCCATAAATGACTCACACATGCACAAAAGAAACCATCGCATAAATGCATTTAGGTTTTGCATAGATCGATGGTGCAACCTTCACCCTCAGAACCTCATTCATCTTCCTTCTTTTTTGTTAATTATTTTTCCCAGATTGCCACTTGGTTTGGTTTGGCTCTCTTCAAAATTATTATACACACATGATTTTCTGTTTTAATTTGTGTTGGTTTGTTTGCTTTAGATGTGGGGGTCTGTTGTGGGCCTAATTAACTTCACTGCACAAACGAAGCCAGATGTTGCATCATCTGCCAGGTGGTGCCAAAGACAAGTAGTTATTTAACATATCTTATGATCTTGAAGCTGTTTAATCAGTTTGGACACTTGATCTTACTGCATTTTTTTTTGAGTAAAAGTGTAAACATAACAAATACAAATTCATCTAAAAGGAATCAGTCTTTTAAGCTCATCTTGAGCACTGTTGTCTGCACACAATTTTCAATATTTGTCAAATATTCAAGACAAGTTTAGATGTAATGCTTTCTTGTCTCCTTCATTACATGTCGTTTTTTGTTTCTTCTTCCTTGTCCATTTCAATACTGCTTTTAAGAATGCTCATTTACCGTAAAAACTTTCCCAGAGAGGAACATGTACGATGAGGGTGGCATTTCTTGTCTTACTATATTTTTATGTCACATTACAAGAAAACATTGTCAGGCCACCACAAAATACTTAAAACAAGTCTTTATTGGAATAAAACACATAATAGTACCAAATTAGACTTATAATAGTACTAACTTATTTTCCAGGTTTTTAGAAATAACTCCATCTCTGATAGATGAAGTTTCACACTTTATACCTTGTGCTTTCAGAGAGAACAGAATGGGACTGCCACTTTAAAGGCTTGCTGTTATATTACAAATGACAGTTTGAGTCAAATGCTGTGTATATTTCAGATGTCATGCAAATATAAAGGCTTATTCTCCACATTTAAAATAATAAAGAGACATTTTTGGCGTCTGAGATTTAGTTCAATCTCTTGTAAAAAAGGACAAGTGATAAGCATTGGAAGAATTAAGATAACGGAGACAAAAGGTATTTAACACATGTGTTGACCCTAATATGAAAAATTTTCAAAGACGATTGAAAGATGTTATCAAACACCTTTTTGCCTGTCTTTCTGTATCAGTTGAACTGCTGTGCTTCTCAGCTTCACTGCAGTGCTCTGCTAATGCACCTCAGTGTCTTCTAGGTCACACCTTGATGTAGTCACGTTGGAGCAAGGTGGAGGTACTCAGATCAGTCTTTGTATATCATGGTAGAAGTGTCCATAGAATAAATTCATGGCTCTAAAGTAAACTACAAAGTTTCCAAATGTTTTAAAGGAGACCAAGATTTCAGTTCTAAATTACATGGGTTAAAAAAATGCAGATTGGTAGGTTCTCTTAGTTCAGGATATGAAATTGGACCGGTCTGCACATAGCCAGTCGTGTTCTAGATCACCTGAGTGCCAAGGTAGAAAAACAAGCAGTTTTCCAGGAAGACAAGGTGAAAGGGAAGGATGCTCACTCCTGCTAGGTTAAAAGTCTTTCCTTGTTTGCATTTTGAGCCTCTTTTTTCCAATTACAGAAGCCAAAAACCACAGTTAAAATGCACTTAACTCCAAAGCCATAAAGAGATATTTTACCTTAGACATATACTGTTAAAATAGCAACATAAAATTTCAAACTGCTGACAGGTAGAAAACCTTTTTAAATGAAGCTTTTTTGAAGCCTGCTGCAACTAGAAATCTTGAGGATGAGTACATAGAAGTGCCCTGGAATCACCATGGTGATGAGGCTCACAGCACAAGCAACATCTCTTTTGAGAGACCTGGATCTGGTATTAATGTTTGGAAATGCACTTAGATTTGTTTTGAAAGTCTAAGAACACTCTCCCCGTAGACTGAGACCTAATGAAAAAATAATATATTTCCAAGATTTTTTACAGAAAGTAAGTATGCATCTTCAAAAAAGGAGACCGTTTTGTATAAAGTCTGATGTTTGTAAACTAGGAATTTCTTACTTGTATTACTTCAGAGCTCTAATATGTGAGAAATCCTGGGGGAAATGTATATTCTAAGGTTCATTTAAAATAAAAGCTTGCTTTCTGTTTCCTTGGGTTCACAAGTCTCCACCTACCAAAACTGAATGTCAAAAAAATGCAAGTATTTCACAAATATAAAATTGAGAGGCAATTTCCTACAAGCATTTGGAAGACATGGAGTCATATTTTCACAATGAGTAACTTTTTCCATGAAATCACAGTTGCACATTATTTCTGAGACTTTTTTTTTGGCTATAAAAGCAAAAGACGCTAAATTTATAAAGAATTCACTTTTGAGGCTTGAGGGACATTCCACAAAATAGGACCGAATGGCCATCCAAAACCTAGACCAGCTTAAATGAAACACAGCAGAAATGCTAAACCTCCTTCCTAATAGGATCCCTGATTCAACCCCTTAATACATTATTTCTTTCTGTTACAGAAATGTCAGTTTGAATTAGATCTCCATTGTGCTATGCTCTGACTACCTACACTGGGAGACACAATCCTTCTTCTGAAGACCTCACAATTTCTAAGTAAGACTTCAGTGTGGAGGGGAAGTATTTTACATTAATATGTTTCCTTGCATTTTGAAGCTACCCAATCATTACTCTTCAAAAATAGTGAAATAATTGGTGAAAAAATAGACATTGATGGGAAATCCTCTCAAAAATAATCTGAACTAATTCAGTTGTTTAGGACTTGTAGATAGATAACTGGATATAAAATTTGGCACCCTATATTTGAATATCCTTCTCCTCTTTTTATTTCAAGGCCTGACACTGGAATTAATGGATAACAAGCAAACATTTTAGCTATATGCATCTTTTTTTTTTAACAACTGCAAAAACATTTTTACCATCAAACCCCAACACATTTAGGGAGAAAAACAATAACACGCAGTAATGCAATGGGGTTTGTTTATCATCAGTGATAGTACTTTAGTTTTATGGAGCCAGGACACTGGAAGCGATCTAGTTTGGTGAGATGCTCTTGGCTTCGAAGAGATCTGCAGCAGGAGTGGCTCCACACGCCGGAGTCCCTCCATGCCCAAGCCACTATTCTAATTTCAGATGGAGGAAACTGAGATCTTTTCAGTTTTTCCACCACTCACAATGAGAGAATTCTGATCTTATTTGGACTGGAAACTTCTGAAGTGTTGCAGCTTTCTGTGGGGTGGTCTGTATGGCCCTGAATGTATCACGTTACTCAATGAAGGCCCCCCCTGCTGCCAAAAGAAAGTCTGTATTATTTTGGTTGGGGGGGTTTCTTAGCAGTACATATAATAGAAGACAGCTTCCCCATACTTGTTAAATAGAATTTTCATTCTTCAGCAAACTCATTCTTAGCCTTGAAAAATTCAGTGGAACTGGAGCAAAGAACGTTTACCAGCCTGCATTATGAATTTTCTTGTACATTGAAGTTAATAGCATAAGCTTTTAATGGTCTCAATAAGACAATGGTTTTAATTTAGGTGGAATTACTTTTATAAATTTGCATAATATAGCAGTGCAAATACACTGCAGTATAATTTTATTACAAATTAACTGAAAATGTATCTGCTCAGCTTGATTTAAATGACTTATATGAATATAACATCCTAGATACAAAGATCTGTCTTTCCTGAATAGTTTCAGATATTGGAATAGTGTTATAAAAGCAAGCTACAAGCTCTGCTCTGAGCAGTGATGAGAGCAATAGTGTGGAGGGTTACATTAACGCTACAGATACAGTATTAGTTACTCCTTCCATAGGTATTGAAGATTCAAGAAGGTTGGCACATGTCAACCACGTGTCCCTGACTTGCGATTTCAGTGTATTTTCTTACAGGTTTCTGATTAAAGGATAGCTTGCTATTTTAACCTAATGCGGTGACTTACCGAACAAATGAGGACCTTCAGCAAGAGAAAATCCATCAGCAGTGGTTAGCTGGTGGTGTGCTATTAAATTCATTTCAGATCCCATTTGTTCTTCAGTACAGGAGGAATATGCTAATTCAGAAACAGGTTGAAAGGAGACCCTGAAAGATATAAAGCAAAAAGAATACATGAAATAAGATAATCTATTTTTGTGTATCTATTGCAAGGCAGGATTTAGGTGGCTGTTTCAGTATTTACTGTAATAAATACTGGCTTGAACTTTCAATACCTAATTCAGCCTTCAAATAAAATGCTGCATCTAGTTTGGTTTTTCCTTGCTGTGATATATTTTATTTGCCAACCTTCTGCTGTTCATTTAAAAATAATGGCAGTTCATGCTCAACCTGAATCAAGTATTCACAGACTGAAGCACTGGTGTGACCTGCTGTGGGCATGTCACCCAGCCCACCTTCCTGGGAATACCAGTTATTTGCATTATTTTTTCATCTCCCTTTCATTGTTTCACTGTTTTCACTTACTGAAAAAAGCGTAACTTTATAGTTAGGTCAGAATAACCAAGCCATGAATCCTGACTTTAATTTCCAGCGATTTGTTCTTTATCTTGCCTTCAGTAATTACTGTCTGGGCACTATCAACGGTGTCCAAAACAGAAAGCAAACCCTTGTTCTAATAACCAGGTTTGTCCACCTGCTCACTCTGTGGTTTCAAGCAACCATATAACTCTTGCTTGGGAAGGCTGAGAGATGCTTGTGCCCATTCAAGAGTATATTTTCCTAGCAGGTCAGATGGAGCAGCTTTTATCTCCTGAGGCTGGCAGTGGCACTGTACCCAGACCTTCTCCTTCCTGCTCTGACCACTAGGCTGTTAATTAAGAGCCAAGACATCTGCCATTTCCTTTGACTCAAGCAGAGACTATAGCTACACCAGTAACATATCCAGGAATAAGGCATGCAAGAGGCTCCCTTGTCCAGTTCTGGCTCATGTGGGCAGGATGGTACAATTCAAGCTTGCATTTGAGGCAGGACCAACAAGATGTCTCAAGGGTTTATGCTGACACCAAGAGGGTTCTGCATAAAGTTCAGAGAAATCTGGTTTGCTTTGTTTTATAGTCTTAATACTTTATTTGGTTTTATTCCTGTAGGACAGTACCTGCAACTGTTCCCACTCGCTGAAGGTGTTTGAGTGTTACACCACAGTCTGCTTCGCCGTGAGGGCTCAGCATGTTGCTGGAGAACAAGCGAAATCCCCTGACCAAGACACGAATGCAGCAGGAGCTCCCAGTGCTGAGCAGACTGGGAAGTAACTTGAGAGAGTGGCAAGTATACTGTGTAATTATATTCAGATTTGTCCATAAGGATTCATTAAGTTCTTTCTTAACCTAAACAAAGGCCCTCTAATTAGACACATGCATTTTAAACCTAAACAGTTTACTCAGAAATGTCAAAAGCTACTTGTACCACAGACCAGATAAGATCCTTGTAATAAATAACGTGTAAACACACAGTCTCAAATCCAGCACAGAAACACAGTTTTGCAACAGCAAAAAACTCCATTTATCTTGGGATGGGGGTTGGCAACCAGCCCAGCCATGCTAGTAGGCCCACATCAACTTCCAACTGCCTCACCATCACATTTGCTGAGGAAGATATCTGCTGGACTCAAGAGGCGGGGCTGCCTACATGGCTGCAAAAGGCTTATAATTCCTGATAGCCAGTTTTCTCATGAACTGTCCATGACCAAACTGTGCAAGGGGGTTCCTCTTACAGTCTGTTACAAGGGTTCTGCCATGGGGGAAGACAGCAGCATAGTCAGGATCCTCAGTAAAAGAAACATTGAAAAAGGCATCTTCAGAGGGCTTCTGAATGCATGTCTGGATTTTCTTGCTGAAGACCAGAGAAGCCAACTCCACCCTCTCCTCATGTTCAGGCCTTTCAATAGCTTTCTTAGAGCCCATAGGCATGCAACCACTGCAGTTGCTGGCAGGATTAGCTCTCTGTGCAGCCAGACGTGAAGATTATATTTGAACAGTACAACTACTTCTCATGTTTCCTTCTCAGACTCTATATGAGGAGCTAACGTTGCAATGGCAAATACGTCAGCATTGGGATTGTGTATTTCTCTGTTTTCACACACAGCCTAGAGCTAATCTCCTTAGGGAATGTTGGATGTTATATCCAAACACTTTAAAGACAGTCCCAAGAAGACATCCATTTTAAAGCATTCTGTCAGACTGTCAGCGTGTGGTCAGACTTCCAATGCGTAGCTTCTTGGTTTGTAAGGCATATATCCTCCATTTGTTTAGCCTGTACTGCAAGTAAAGGAGAAAGTAAGCAGGCTATATTTTTAGATGCTAAAATAGCATCTATGTTTTTACAGTCTTTGAAATATCTATAATCTTCTTTCTTGTTTCTTTGAGGCTATTCCATTGTTTAACATGTCATTAGATATCACTCTTTAACCTCTAGATAGACTTCTCTAGGATCTATTATTCTTTACATACATACACAAAACCCCTGATGCTATAAGTGTTGCCTTGTTTAGAGTAAAAAACTTGAGGATATATTTGTCATAACCTCCTAGCATGCTAGGACATTACAGTTTTTGTAACCTACACCTGCTGCCACATTAATTGGATTGATTCAGTTTAAGTCAAATGTTCATGATAATGTTGCAGTTCTCACCTTTTTTAATACTTTATTTTTCAGTATATGTAGCTGATGTAGACTGTTAATTGGATTTTGCGGAAGAAATTAATCCTGTCTTCTGGGGATTTCTGCAAGGCACAAGACATATGCGCAATTAACAAGTCTGGAAATGTATTTTCCATTATATGTACCTTTGCTACTGTCAATTTGCCTGAACACCAAGCTCTTAATTAAATACTGATTGACAGTTTGTTTTGATTTTCCCCAAATCCAGCATTCTGTAAGCCTCTATCCTATATTAGATTTATCCAATTAATTTCATCAGTATTTATAAGCAGCATCTACTGATTTTTAACTTTCAGACCTACACAATGTACACAATGCAGAGCATTTAGTCTCAATTTGTTCCACACATATTGTTTCGTTCTGGGAAACAGTATAGGTCACCATAAGTTGGTGCTCCAAGGCATCAAAGAGCTAGGGGTGAACTCCACTTTCAAAGAGCTAATTCAACAAGGCACACCCCATCATTATCTTCTTCTCAGCCCAATCCTTCTAGGCTGCTGCTGCAGTTGAGCAATTGTGGTCCCACTTGGCTACAACTCTGATGGAGCAGAAGTATTGCTCTGGCTGGTGAGATAGTCACACCCAGCAGACATTTAGAGGCACCCAAATTTCTAGCAACAAGGCCAGGTGGCAGAGGGTGCCATGTGCAGTACCTACGCACAGAAGCTCTTGGCAGAATTGTTACTTCCAAAGACAGAGGATCTGAGGCATTTTTTTTTTCGACTGGTGACATAAAGCTATGTCATCTCAGGTTCCAGGATAAGTTCATCTACATGAACTGGGATCAGTAACCACTCTTTTTATTCAGATTTCTGTAGCCACCGAAACCACACAATAGTGGAATGCTTTTTGACATTTGAAGGTGTCTTTGGTATGACTAAACATTCATAGATTATTTTTGACTCAAGTTTGCTCCTTTATATGAAGTGTATCTTTTAGCTACTGCTATCAAGGTGAATTCAGATTACCTTACCCAAACTGACTGATTCTCCATTCTGAGGTGTGGAAAAAAAAAAAAAAGCATCAGAGAGATAAAAGCTGAAATAAAGGCAAAATGTGCGTAGGAAATAAATATTGCTCTCCAAAATAAGAGTCCACCGAGAGAAATTAAGAGGCATGGGAGAAGTTACCAAGCTTTCTTTTCCCAAAAAGTTATTTTAAAAATTTGTTAGTAAACCCATTTACTCCACTACCTTTTAAGACTATATTCATAGATCAAAAATATACAGCAAGGAAAAACAGATATCAGTATGCATGAAGTGAAATATATGCCCAATAAGTTGAGATGATATTCATTGTTTATTAAGATATCTGAATTACATAAAATTTTATTACATGTATCCTCTAGCATACTGTAGAACAGTAAATCAATACATGTTTGTATTCAATGTTTAACTGAGAAAATTGAGGTGTATATTATTACATGCATGGCATGTTCTTTCACATGCATGTTTATTCAGCTTTTTAATGGGCTGTATGTTCATGGGACCATACAAAGATATACATATATGCACGAGGTAGGTTGCAGATTTATTATGGACTCTTATCAGTGGACTACGTCTGACCCTACTATGGTCAATAGTGAAGTCTCCCCTGGCTTCTGTGTAAGCAAATCCAAGACTTTTAATGAAATAATTAAAGGTAAAATCAACTAGACTTGCTGAAAGACAAAAGCGTCATAGCCCCATACTTTTAGGCAAAGTAAAAAATACATCTGATCATCAGGAAAGCTTCATGATAGTCTAATAGCTTTTTACTTTTAGAAGAATGATTAAATTTACTTCAATCACTCAGTAAAGGAAGATATATCAAAGAACCAGCAACTTTTTTCTTAAATATTAGTGAGATACATTTCCCTCCTTCTGTCCTGTAATAATGTCCTGTTCCTTACACATCTGGCTGCTGATTGCTCAAAGAGATATTTCAGTAACATCATTAATCTATGAACCTATCCAAACACTGTTAAAGTCAACGGGAAGGTTCCCATCTAGTTCACAGGCTTTTGATCTGGACTCAGAGCGTTTTTGTAGAATATTTAATGCAGTGCCTCACTAATTTGAGAGGTTTTTTATTTGCTTGCTTGTTTGTTTTAAAGTGTATCAAAGAGACATGAAAGCACTAGAAAGATTTGTGCTCCCTGTTTCTAGCCATTTGCTGTCAGATCATGCCAGCGTGCGTGGCACCACAGGCAGCTACACAGCAATTGGTACAGAAGAGAAGCAACCATATGAGCAAGTTTGAGGATCAGAGGCAGGACTAGTGTTCCTGTGTTTGTTTGAAATTTACTGTTCAGAATTTTTAATGTGATATTTAAAATTAGAGCAGGAAAGAGACAGAAAACAAAAAAAATTTAGGATACTCTTACAGCTTAATTCTGAAGAGAAAATAAATATCTTTAAGTCAGTCATAAGTAGAACTGAAAACTCTATCAGAAATCTCAATGTCTTTTCCATAAGTAGACAAAAAAATTCAAATATTGGGATCAGCTTCTGACTGTCCCTGGGACGACCTGCTGAACTTAATATCTCTGTTTTCCTTTCTCCAGCATCTTTTTCACGTCTCCGCTGATAAAACTTCAGACCCCTATTTCTTAAACAGTTTTTGTATTCCATAGTGGAATCCCAATCTAGTTTGGGGTCTCTAGAGTCTCTAAGAGAAACAATAGCCATAAAAATAACAAAAGCCAAATGTATCTTACTCGGATTATAGTTTTCTGAAGATAAATGGCTAGTAGAAACACTGAGAATTTACTGATATTTTCTTAAAAACTCGCAATGGATCCAAAAAGTAACCACTCGAAATGGAAATCTCCCTTTTGCTTGTGCTAGTTATATGAAATAAGTGTTGAAGACCTGGGCTTCAGAAGATACACCCGGAGTCTGCATACAACACTGTCAAATAAAGAAATTAAGTAAAACAAATTTAACTATTACATTTCTGTATCGCCCTCTGTTCTACCATCACATTTAAAACATTTTCTCTTTCTAAAAGTGTAAAACCTAACAAACCAGTACAATTTTAATGCTGATGCACGTGATTAACTCTAGAGATATTGCAGGAAAGACTCAGTAACAAAGTTACACTTTCTATTCCAGTGACACACACAGAAGCCAGCTTTCTAAAGGCAAATTCAACACTGTTATTGTTTTTCATGACCTTAACATCATTCCAAGAGGAATTCCTGTTGTTACATCAGTTTTCTCAATGAAATTATTTCTCCTTATCTTATTCTTCAACAAAATACAAGATATTAAAATCCTTTTTTTTTTTTCTGGTCAAAAATCCTTTAATGTCTGTAATTCAGGTGAAAAAAATATTTTTCTATTACACAACAGCAAGAGTTACCAGTTTAAGGAATTATTACTTACTGTTCTTTTCTGGAAGATTGTGGATGGCAGGATGTAAGAGAGTTCTGCACTTAGTTCAGTATCCTAATGAGTCTCACATAGCAACATTTTTGTTTTGGTTTTTTTTTAGGTTTAGCAGAAGCCTGTAGTGATAACATAATGAATCAAAGCTTGGGTTTGTTGGCTTAGTGCCCTAATGGAGAAGGATTACTCATTAACAATTCTTTCTTTGCAAAACTCTCCAAACACTAGTTGTATTAAAACATTGTAAATCCCAACTTGTCCATCAACACAGACACTTGAGGTGCCCAATATACTCCAACTGAGTGCAAAGGGAAGTTTCCTTAGGGTGATAGTACCTTGTTGCTAATTACAACTCTTTTCTTGCACATGTATATTTTTATGACACAGCCTCCTTGGCTTTCCTACCCAAGGAGTCCAGATGTCATTCCAAGACATATACTTGACTTCTAATTATTTCTGTTATTCTTTACACTTTTTAGAGGAACTGAGCATTACACTGAGTACTGAAGAAGGAGGATAAACTATAAATTACAGCATCACAGGGATCTGGGGACATTAAAATTCAATTCCCAGATCTGTCACGCTCTCTAATAAACTGCATCATTTTGATTTGGGCTTATCCCACAAAGCTTTAGGCGTGTAACTGAAGACCTTAACTTTAAACCTAGTAGACTCATGCACCTTTTGTGCACAAGGGGAAGAAACTGGGGCTTGTAGATTGTGAGTCACATCCTAGGTGGGCTGCACTGCATCTGAAAGTGCTGATCTCTTGCTACTGACAGAAAGGAGACCTTGAACCAATACATCCCCACTTATCCAGTAGAGGAATTTCAGGTAAAGTTTACTGAAAGCGGGGTGCTCTGTTTCAACATCCCACCTGCACAGCAAGGGTAATAATTCCCTGCTTTGTGTTGCTAAACATATCCGGTGGGGATAAGTTGATTTGGCAGTGATACTGAGGCAAATTTCTTGTAGAGGGAAATGCTGGCAGCATCACTCATGGTAAGTCAGTTCATGTCTGCATATGGTATATGCTTTCTGTCCTTCTCTACATATTTGCATTGTCTGATCAAGAGTGAATACACAGAGACACAAGCTGTACCTCTTAATCTAGAAAAGAGAGGCAGTGGGCAGCAAACACAGTCTTCTCTAAGAAAATGTGACAGCTGCTGGCCTTGAAATCACCAAGAGTAAAATTCTTTTGCTTTCCTCCAGTTTAAAAGAAAAGATACTTTTTAAAGGTATATTAATTCTCAAGATTATATCAAGGAAACTGAAACTCTGTCCTTTTCTTTAAAATGTAATTAATAAAGGATCTTTCTCAGGTGTTCTGTCCCTTGTAAATTCATCTGGTAGCCAACCAATCAAACATGGTGTGACCAGTTTCTGAAGACACCAATGGGAAAGTAACACCATAAGGCTGTCACTGGACACTAGGACACTCAAGGGGTTACTGTTTTCAGGGCTTTATGCCTGCAGTTCATTCCAGACAGCACTGGCCATATGATAAGTATATTTAAGACTAAGGTCCTGTCAGTCCTCACTTTTGACACTCTGAAAGCCATCACTAGTGTAAACAATGAGATTTCTGTTTTACAAATTAATATTTGGCAAAATTGACAAGAAACTTTCAAGTAAGAAAATTCTTCCAAACCAACTCTACTCACAGGAAACAGGTGGTCTCCACAACTCCAAATATGCCAACATCCCATCTAGCACTTTCCAGTAAACGCCCACTTCAGTAGTGCCTAGGAAGCACATGTCCAAAACACCCTTCTCTCTTTGGTCATCTCGAGGCCAGTGATGAGATTTTTCCCTTACTAGGTGAAGAAGTGGAGGCTGAGCCAAGAAGACCAACAAATATCGTATTATGTCTGATGGATCTTTTCATCTCTTGTCTAGTTCTGAAGACCTTAAGTCTCTTTAAGCTTTCAGTCTCCTGTAGCATTGGTCCTAGATCAGAGGTGTCAAATTCACCACTCTTGCTGTTGTCCTGCTCCTGCAGCGTAACACACATCACACACTGCACATGTGACGAGCACGATGGCAGGAGTGTAGGGGCAAGGAGCTCGGTGGTGCAGGGCCAGATGAAACAAGGTGGAGGGCCAGATTCAGCCATGAGTTTGACATCTCTGTCCTAGAGAATTAATGGCACAGAGCAATTGCTATTTAGAAGTCCCTAGAGACCAACCTTCAATAAAGGTTCTTCCCCCAAAAGCATTTTTCTCTATGTGGATGCTGTCTGTCAGACAGCAAAGAGCTCACCACAAAGGAAACTGAATTTAATACCTCTATTCACTAATGAATTTGTTGCATTGAAGCATTTTTCCTTACAATAATAAAGTATCGAGTGGCAAAGTGGGGCTTTGTCCACTAATCAATACTTTCAAGACATTATTGGAAAAAGCAAAGAAAGAATTCACATGGTCAAAAGAGGAGATGTTGCCTGTAGCAACAACATGTGGCATTACTAGTTTAAGCCAGATGTTTGTATTTTGTTATGGCTAATGTGCAAATGAAAATTGAACAGAAAGGAATTAGAGCAAATTAAATACATCTTATGAAGTGTTATGAGAGACTACCTACACAGCATCAAGGGAAAGAAGAGGAAGGGAAGAAATTCAAATCCAGTCACTTACAATTAGAATATCTTTTTTAAGATAGCATTGCATGCTGTCTTTTTTTAAATTTCAGGAAATTAATTGACCTCCAAAAACTTCTCCAGACAATACTAAGATTATTACTGTAACTAACAAACAACACATGTTCTAAAACACATCAGCACAAATACGTGTTCAGCTACAAACCCAGGAATATATATAACGCAGGGCTAAAAATCTGCCTACTTAGAAAATACCACTTCATAAACTACACACACCATGAAAGAACTGGAGGTTTTATCATAACTATTTTGCTACTCCTCCTGCTACTCTGCTTTTTACCCACTGAAATAATTGCCACCCCACACTTGCACTGACTAGGTAGCTCCATAGCTTCAGCCTTGGCAAGGCAAGACAAATCCTGGCAATGAAATAGTTTGTCATTAAAAGCATGGATGGTAAAATCTAGCACAGAAGGATATAAGGGGAAAAGAAGAAAAGGTAGGCTGGGCATTCATATTCAGCGTTTCCTTTTCTTCACACCTCTATGAATGAATCAATATGCATTTAAAAAGAATGAAAATTAGACACCCACTATCTCCTTTTTGCACAGAAAACTTTCTCAAGAGCTGTATAACTTTCTACCTACTCACTGTCAGCTGCCTGGAGCTTCAGCAGCATTGTACAGATAATCAGTCACACCTAGTGAGAGATCTTGGATGAGTGTTTGTTTCATAGGCCAAGTGATGCATGTCTTGACTGAGAGATCTGCTTGTGCTCAAGAGCTTCTTTCCCCCTTGCTGACAGCTCCCAACACAAATGGTACTGCAGGCTCCCGAGGGCTCATCTGAACCAAATTGTGCCTGAGCACAAACCATTGGTTACAGCTCAGAAAGTAGTCCTGACTTGATTATAAACAGTTGACACTAAACAGCACAGTCACCTGAAGCTTTTCTTTCACCCCTGCATCACCCTTTATTACTACTACACAGAGCACACACATCACATACACCACTTAGGGTCATAGTCTGTCTCCTTAAAACTTCATTCCTTACTCTTAGGCAATCTCAGAAATATCACCATTCAACACTAATGATTAAAGGAAGCTTTTAATTTCTTGAAGGATGGCCAAAATTATCACCAGCTTAAAATAAATGTTATCATATGAAGATAATTAAGCAATCTTAATAGATAAGATTGCTTCTGTAAAGGGTAAAAAAAAAAAAAAAAAAAAAAAAAAGGAAAGAAATGGGGTGCAAAGTTTAAGCCAGTTAACTCTAGTAGCTGTCTTTGTTTTTCTCCTGCATTTCAAAAGCACAGGAATAACTCCGCTTTTAAGATTAGTTTAGCCTGGTCAATAAGTCTTTCACTAGTCAGAGCCATGTTGTTATAAGTTGCTCTCTGATCATTCGGCTTCCAAACAGGTCAAAATTTGTTCAACAGTCCTATGTTGTGCCCTTTTGAAACCAAATATTCCGTCTTTATCACTCATATATTTAAAGCAGAGCATCATGAAAGGTGAAATGACCATGGAACAATCTGTCCTAAGAGGGGGAATTCCTCCCTGATGACAGGCAGTTAATAGTTAGCCAGCATGCTCTAGTGAGAGCATATGCGTTATTAACAAGATACCAGGTTACAGTTGCCTGAGTGCAAGAGAAGAGCTGAGCATATATGGAATCAGCTACGGTATCAGATACTAAACTTCCGTATGGGGAACTTGGTCTATCCCTCTCTAGCTGACTTCAACTGAAATTCAGAATGTCTTTTCTATTAGTAAGTTCTGGTTATTCCACATCCTATTGTCCCCAATTATCTTACTTTTTAATTAAGGCACTGCTATTAGATGTGGGGCTATTTTTCCCCTCCTCCTTGTACTAAAGGTTACAAGACTAAAAGTTCCTAGAGGAATCACAGACTGAAGTTACAAAAGCTAGCACAGTATTAGCTGATAAGTTCTTTTAGAGGCCTTGAAATAAATATGCATTTTATTCTTTTTTTTCTCTTGACATTTTGATATTGTACAGTATAATAGTGATGGAGTTCAGTAACAGTTAGCCTTCATTTATGTAAATATTTGGAGAGATAAAAATGTTATGAAATTTTGATCTATTCCAGCAAATGAATGCAGTGTCCTTTCATTAATAAGTAGTTCTTTTAAACTAAGTGTCAAGGATGATGAGTGAGTTATTATTAATAAATAAATATTGGGATATTTTTAGATGGGATTTTGAATTGCTATAATATTCACAGTGAGTAAATTAATTCTCATGATTTTTAAACCTCTACTTGTTTCTCATACTGTCTACCATCAAGGAAAACTAAAGATTTTTAAAAGTTAACAAGAAACCAGGGAAAGGAAGGGTAGTGTAGGCATCACATGAATGGACAGGATAAGCCATTGGATGTGCAGGAGGAGTCTCTTCTGGTGATATCTGGCAAACCAGAGTCACTGTTAGCTTTTTAAACCCTCAGTTCTATACTTCATTGCTCTAGAGGAGTCTCTGCTGTGCTCTGAAGCATTGCAGGCAAGTGACTGCCCTCATTGCTTATTGAGAGGGAGGGCTAGAGTGCAGGCAACAAAGCCTAGGCAAGTACCCAGAACAAAGCCTGGGAGAACTGCTCCATCCTGCCCCAAGAAGTCCATCACCACCCAAGGAAGAGAGGGACAACACATGCTCAGCAGCGAAGAAAAGCTCATTAAAGCTGCCTATACATGCAGGAGGAGGGGAAATACGGGATTTGACTACAAGAAATCATGCAGGACTCAATTTGGAAAAAGCTTCCTTATTCCTTCTATAAGGAAGATATTTGTGCACCAGAAAGGAGCAGAAGCAGGGCTGCTCTATGAAGAGGATAAGGAAAGAACTGAGGACAACCCTCCAAACAGGGTACAGTCCTACAGTACCTAAGTGGGGCCAGGGTGCTGATAGCAACAGGGGAAGTAAAGTGGTGAATCAGGGCCAGGGATCATCAAGGGATCGACCAAGAACAGCAGGAAGAGATAGGGCCAGATTCAGGACTGGAGGCACACTACCTGCAGCACCAGCCAGAGATCCACCCAGGAAACAGAGCAGAGTCAGGTCTGAAAATAATGTAGACTACAACTCACACCTCCAATCCACCAGTGAGCCCAAGACACAAGGCAATGAGACAACACACATACCCAACTTACCACAACTAGAAACCTAGGCTTGGACTTAAATAGCATCCTGAGCCCATGAGCAAGATGTGAGGGAGGTTCCAGGTGAGGCTGATTAGGCCTGTTCAAGCCTATTAGTACCCTCAGTGCACTTATGTAGAGAAGTTCTCAAAGCTTTTGTGGCTTTTCCTTATTCCTTACCAGTCAAATGGTGAACACAGTTATGGTTACTTGTGACAGGTCAGAGGAACAGCAGCATGGCTAGACCCTTAATTTCCAACTTGCACTGGAAAGACCGAGCAATTAAAAGCTCAATGTCACAAGTACAACTGAAGAGTACTCATGACTCCACCCAGCTTAGAAAAAATAACAAGGGCTGGCAATTAGGTAGGATTGGATCCTGGACACAGCTAAGATATTGACACATTTATAAAAGTGAGGAAGTTTATAATATTATCTTTCAATTGCCCCCACCTTAATTCCGACAAAGTCAGCCATGACTGTGTTGGTGGAGCCCTTCCCAGGTCACTGTGGAAGGTGCTGGTGAGAGGACTGATGAAACTGGTGCAGAGCTCCTGGGCACATTACAAGGAGTTCTCAAATGGCCACAGCTTTCCTATGACAATGGTCTCCTTAGCCATGGAGGTGCAAAAAATGGACACGTTACTTACTGCCATAACTGCAAGGAAGTGGGGAGGCAGTGCCCATGTAGTGGGGGTAAGAGGTGAAATAGAGGAGAGTCAGGGAGACCACTAGTGATTGGGTAGAGTATCCTAATTTCATCTACTAGGGCCCAGGTTAGTCAGATCATCCTCTTGGTTTCCATGTAGAAAACAGTTGGTACTGAGGAGAGAAAGGGAGTTGAAGGCCAAAGAGAAGTGTATTGGTTGAAGAGAAAGTTAAGGGGGTGTTAAACAGTGGATCTTGGTAGAATTAATGGATTTAGTTTATTTTCCTTTCTTTCCTAATCTTCTGTTTACATCATTGCATTCTGAAAACAAATCACGTCCCTTTTTAGAAGAAAGAAATTAAATGCAGTATAAAGTTTATTAAATGTAAACAACACAGATCAGGAAATGGAGAGGTTAATTATCTCACAGTATTAACTTTGGCTCACTCTGAAGAAAATCTTTGTTTATCGAAACCTAATCTGAATACCCTTTTTGTCCAAAAGTAGGTCATATCCCAAAATCTGAATCATTTGCATTGGCAGATCCCTCATGTATCTCAAATCTGACTTGGTAGATACATTTCACATTCCCATCTCACCCCACAATAGAAAATGTATAACAAAAACAGGTTATCTAGAGAATAGTGATAGAGTAGATTACGTGCATGGGAAACAGAAGTACTGGCTAGGAGGTTCACTGAAGCAATAGCTGGACCAAGCAGCCAAGCCTGGTGTTAACTCTTGTCTGGCAGGAACTAGCAGAGAAGCGGGCTCCAGCAGGAATCAGGAGCTCTCTTACCTGTTAAGTAAAGAATTACTTAACAAAAACATTCCCAGCCCACATGAACCAGTCACCATGTAACGTGGAGAATAAAGTTCTAGTTTCTAGGCTCTTAAGTTTGAGTGAAAAATTAAAACGAGGCAGCACCAATGGTTGATAATTAGGGAAGGTGCACTTCTGCTTGTCATGAGGACTACACCTGAGTCTTAGCTGCAGCCAACTTACACTTGATTTCTTTTTTGACGGAAGTATATGTGTGCGCCTATGTGTAAGTATTTCTATTTCTTCTCAAAGGAAACAAAACCTGTACATGTGATTAACAAAAAAGTTAATGCCACTGACAACTTAGGAGTAAAAATCATGCCCTATAGTTTCTCCAGTAGTCTTTCCCCTGTGTTATCTGCTGATGTTAAACATAACATTAGAAATTGATGAGGGCATCAAAAGTAGCAAATACTGGAACAATAGTATGATTATTAGATACACCTGATGCTGTTCAAATGTTATTAAACTGATGACTTCCAACATGTAATGCGTACGGTGAGAAAGTCATCCTCATGTGAATACAACAAAAGGGATTCCTTCCTGTATGCATGGAAATTGCCTAGATACTAGGAGATGACTCTGTATTTCAGATTGTGTCATTGGTGTGCAGCCAATAAACATACATCCTGCCAAATAAAAGGTTTGTGGAGGTAAAAGTTTTGTAGCAACATCAGTTTTGAAAAATAGGAAATATTTTTCTCCTGGATACGCGATCTCAATCTGGAAATGTACATAAACTCTGAAACTGCATTCCTTTTTCTCTACATCCAGCTCATTCCAGAGAGGAAGGCTATACCTACCTCTTAACTGCTTTCAATTTAGCCCAAGAAAAATAACTCAAAATTAAAAAATGTGAAGGAACTACTGTTTTCCCAGTGGTGGAACTGCCATTCAGGTAGGGGATGAACTGTAACCTTGAATGATGCAAGACCTTAACGTCACTGCTATAGCACGAAGACCTCTATATTCAAAAGTATTTGCTCTTTAGAAACATAAATTCTTAAATCTCTTGGGAAAATTTGTCAAAGCATAACCCAGCCTTGTTGTAAAGCTGATCTAAAAATGGATTTTACCAAATATATGCCTCTTCTCTGCCACTGAAGATTATACAAATACATATTTTCTGAGAAACAAGATAATTAATAAATATTAGACACTGTAAATAAGCAGTAGAACAAAAAATCTCAGTACTTCAACTTACTTACAACTCAAAGGACTGCATTTTTTTTACTTTATAGTTTCTAAATGTCTTTTAAAACTAGTATAGCTGATACTCATTTTATCAGTTTAAACATTGACTTGTTGCTTAACCTGTCTTGTTACTTAGGCCTTCAAAAGTCAACAGATAATAATACGAAATAAATAAAACCTTTGTCACTCATTCCTAAATCAAGCTTTACGTAACTCTGCTAAATAAGTTGCAACAGAAACCTTTGAACAGCATGCCAGTAAAATGGACTGTATTGCAAAGAAGCTGATAAAGTCTTGTTTGGAATATTGTCAACTTATTCCAGGAATTTAACTCTAATTAACCACATACTTTAGGCTTCTTGAATGTAATAAATCTCTGTTCTGTAGATATACTGCTTCTCTTTTCTTCAAGTGGACAAGCTTGATCTATAGCGGCCCAGATACAGCCCTCCTCTTTTTTGAGACTGCCGGTAAAAGTGGGTAGAGGCATGAGGATTTCTGTAACAGAAATGCAAACCAGCGGGAGCTAAAGTGAAACGAGACCTTGACTGCGGTTACACCAGACCTTGGATTACTTCAAGGCAATAATTGAGGTGTGAAAAACCACTGTTTTCCTGTACCTACCCTTGATCTCTCCACTTAGTAACACAATTTAACAGAAGTTTAGCAATGTATTTCCTAGTCCAGAGTTCCAGAAATTAATTAAACATTTGAAGTGCCTCCATATTTTGCCTTTAGATCTTGGATACTCATGTACTTCCTGCTGAAAACTTAGGTCTCCCTAATGAGGGGGGTTGGGGGTGGGATTGTGAGGGAGGGTGAAGTGAGGGGCAGGAATAAAACAAATTAGAGGTCTGTATGCAATAGCAGAGCTCTGATCTCGTTGGGATCATGGAATCATGGTGGAATAGCTCATACTACTTGAGTGCTGCCCTGGATGGATATGGACTCCTTAGAAAGACCAGCAAGGAGGTGGAATTGGCCAGTACACGAGAGTAGCAAGCATGCATGGACCCTGCTTTAGGATGGAGTCTGAGCTATCTCAGTGTTTTTACAGGTCAGGATTAGAGGCATCCCAATGAGGTCGATGTTGTGGGGGGTGTCTCCTACAGACTGAAGAGGAAGAAGATGAGACCTTCAGAGAACTGGCGTAAGTCTTGTGTGCTGCCCATGTTTCTCATGAGGGACTTTAACCCCTCCAATATCCACTGGAGGGACAACATAGCAGGGACTAGCAATTGTTATGCATTGTTGATAACTGGTAACTGACTAGAATTGATAATAAGTGATCGAGAAGCTGAAGAGAGGACATGTTCTGCTGGGCTGATTCTTTAAAACAGTGAAGAACTACTTGGGACCATGAAGGTTATGGACAGCGCTGGCTGCAGTGACAATGGGACAGTGAAGTTTGTCTGAAGAAGGCAAAAAAGCAGGATAATAACCTCACACCAGGAAAGCATATTTTGGCCTGTTGAAAGCTTGCTTGGAAGAATGTCATGGAATGTGGCCCTGGGGAGGAGAGAGGTCCAGAATAGCTGGTTAGCATTCAAGAATTACTTCCTCCAAGCTGAAGAACAGTCCATCCTGAAAAGCAGGAAATCATGTAAAGACATCAGGTGGCTCGCATGGATGAACAAGGAGCTCTAATTAAAATCAGACACAGAAAAGAAACATAAAAGTGGTGGAAGCAGTGTCAGGTGACACAGGAGGAATATAGAGCACTTAAAGTATGCAGGCATGATGTTAACAAAGTGAAAGCGCACCTAACATTGTGTCCGGTGAGAAATGTGAAGGGCAAAAAGAAAGGCTTCTATAGCTGTGTCAGCAGCAAAAGGAAAAGTAGGGAAAATTTGGGCTTGCTGCTGAATGGGGCAGGGGACCAGGTGACAAAGGAAATAAAGAAAGCCAAGATGTTCAATTTCTTTGCCTCAGTATTCACTGATAAGATCAGTCTTCAGGAATCTCAGGTCCCTGAGACCAGTGTGAAAGTCCAGAGCAAGAAAGACTGACCTACCATTGAAGAGAATAATTTTAGGAACATCTAAACAGATTGGACTTGCACAGGTCTACGGGTTCTGATGGGATGTACCAAGAGCGCTGAGAGAGCTGCTGTCACTGTGAGGCCACTTTCAATTGTCTTTGAAGAGTCATAACAATTGGGAGAGGTTCCTGATGACTGGGAAAAATGCAAGCATCATTTCCATTTTTAAGAATGAGGCAATGAATCTGAAAGCCTTCTACAATCAGAAGACTGACTCAGTGTACAAGGGGAGAGCTTGAATTTAGCAAGGCTTTCAGCATGCTCTCCCATAACAACTTCATTGACAAAATAATGAAGTAAATACTAGGTAAGTACACGGTGAGCTGGATTTGAACTGGCTAAAATGTTAGTCTCAAACGTTTGGGATCAGTAGCATGAAGCCCAGCTAGAGGCAATAATCTGTGGTATATCCCAGCGGTCAGTAGAGGGACTAACATAAATTCATTAATAACCTGCACAATGCGACAGGGGGCAACCTCAAAAAATTTGCAGATGATACAAAACTGGGAGGAGCTCATTATGCTGCCATTCAGAGGGGCCTTAACAAGTTGGAAAAATGGCCTGATATATATCTCATGATCTTCAGCAAAGGGAAATTCAAGTCCTGAGCCTAGGAAGGAATAAACCCATGCACTACTAGACACTGGTGGACTGGAAAGCAGCTTAGCAGAGAAGGTCCTGGACATCCTCATGAAAAATAAGTTGAACATGAGCCAGTAATCTGCCTTTATGGCAAAAAAAAAAAGCCAACAGTCCCTTGAGCTGTATTAGGAAGAGTATTTCAAAGAGGTCAAGGGAGGTGATCCTTCCCCCTTGCTCTGCCCTGGTGAGAATGGCTGGGTCCAGTTGTGGGTTCTCCAGTGCAAGTAAGACATAGACTGACTAGAGTGAGTCCAGTGAAGAGCCATACAGATATTTAAGAAGTTGAAGCATCTGACATGTGAAGAGAGGCTGTGAGAGCTGGAACTGTTTAGCCTGAAGAAGGCTCAACAGGCATCTCATCAATGGGTATGAATACTTGATGGAGAGAAGTAAAGAAAAAGGAGCCAAACACTTCTTAGTGATATCAAGTGACAGGGCAATTATTTTAAATACGAGAAACAGCATTTAAACATACCAAAAAAAAAATTTCCACTGTGAGAGCAGTCAAAAACTGGACTAGGTTACTCAAAGAGATTGTGGAATCTCCACTTCTGGAGATATTCAAAACCCAGCTGAAAACAGTCATGAGCATCTGGCTGTAGCTGACCTTGCTTTGAGCAGTGGAGGTCCCTTCCAACTTCAGCTATTCTGTGATGCCTTAAAAAGTGATGTGTTGTGGAGTAACCAAATTAACCTGTGCATCTTTCACTGTGGCACTAGCTACAGAAATGTAGCTCCTTGAAGAAAATGTAACATCACTAAGTAAATTGAAATTCTAAGCCTACTCACACTTCAGAGAGGGCACCAGGTGAGGAAACTCAAACTCTGCAGAAGTTTGGCAGATTTTAATTGCCCATCCTTAGCTATTTTATAGTTTCTTTGAGGAAACACTAATGAAAATATTAATGAAGGAAACACTAAACTCCCTGGAAGGACTGGTACCAACCATTCCTGATGAGGAAATCTGCACTTGTGTTGGGTTGGTTGGAGGATCAGCTGACCTTCAGCAGTTGCAGTAATTTGATGGCTGGCTCAAGGAAACATTTGTGATTTTTTTCAAATTAACATGTGCCTGTGTCCTCTAAAACAAGTCTAAACCATTGACACAAACCAGAGAACAACCTGTTGGCAAACTTCTCCTGTGTGCCTTTTTGAAAAGGCAGAGTCTTTTGTTAAAATTTGGGTTAGTTTTTTCTGATAATTGACACAAGTCACCACCCTATCTTCTCTGAAAGACATATAATTGCCCAAGAACAACTGCTAGATAATCCTTCTGCCTGAGCCATGAAATGAAACCGACAGCAAGTTAGTGAGCTTTGGGTCTGCCCACATCTCTGCCTTGTGCATGCTGGAATTTGTGGGGACTCTACAGTGTTAAGGAAGAGGAGAGCCACCAGAGTCAGCTGAAGTTGTTTAAGCTCCAGCATAGTAGGAATAAAAATATCTCCTCCCACTCCACATGTGAAGGGGGCTAGGTGCAGAGAGGTACATGAATCTAAGGTACAGCTTAAGACCACTGAAGAAGGGATGGACTGTGATCACTGTGGAGAATGGACCCTGGGCTCTGGATACAGCTCCTTGTCATACGTAAATTTAACAGCAGAGGGTGTCAGTCAGGAAGGGGCATTTTGAGCTGCTCACAGCTTTTCATGAAATTGGAATAGAGGTCACTGCTTGACAATAGTCAAAATGTGGATGAGAGATGCAGAAAATGACTTAAAAATGCCAGCTGCGTCTCATGCTCTGACAATTCCTGTAAATGACTCAGCCAACAAGGGTAGTGAACCAAGATCCCAACTGCAGTTTCCCTCCCAGATTTGTCAGTGACTTTGTCCTGCAGCATTGTCCAAGCACGACATTTTCCCTTTGTGCTCTGGCAAAGCAGAGGGTGCAGAGCAGACCAGCATGGCCTTGACCTTTAGCCAGCCCGGGTACCATGTCAACTACCCGCCACAGCTCAGATGCTCCAGCTGCCGCTGCGAGTAGGAAACCCATTTCTAGCAAAAAGAAGAAAATAGGGAACTTGCTAAAAAGCAAACCCTTGCTGTTATTGACTCTGTGTTCCCCTAGGATCTCATGTACTATTCCATGAGTTAGCAAGGGTCAGGAGAAGCCACACCTGAAAAGAAGAAAACACAAAGTAAAGATAAGAGTCCAGTGCAACTGTAGCTCTTTTCTATATTGTGCTCAAAGCTTTGTAACATGTAAACCTGCAATCAGTGCAGAGCAATGGGAAATGGGAAATAAACAGTGTGGGATAGAAGATATTGTGTTTCCTTGCTGAGGGAAAACTTACCTGCTAGTGTTACTCCCAGCTGCCTCTGCCTGCCCCATACAGCAGTGTTATTCCACAGGAGTAACATTACACTCATTCAGGTTATTGTACACCACCCTTTTTTTGGTCCCAAATGTTAGTGTCTTTCATAAATTTAAGTTGCACATTAGCACTATGATTTCCCCTTGCCTATGAATCAGCAGGAACCCATAAGCCACTGCCGTGCCCTTGCAGATTTCTACCAGCACAAACTACTGAACTGGTCACTGTCAGGAAATAGACTGGGTCTTTGAGGACATGCAGACTTCTTTCCTTTCATTACATGCAGGAGAGGAGGCAGAGAACAAGCAGATGGCATCAAAGTCCCCTCCCTAAAACAGTAGAAAGTCCCATTCTCTCTAGCTTAATCATGGCATCAGCAAGTTTCTCTGACTAATTCCCTTGTTGTTCATTACAGCTATGGCAAAAGAGAGAATGCACCTGTGATGGTACTTCTGAAGATGACTGCCAGCTCCTGAGAGCAGAGCTATCTTCATTTGGTACCTTAAATATTTCCTGGTTTTGAAAAGTTGTTGTTTTCCTGAGTCTGGTGGTCCAAAATTTCATGAGAGACTTCTGAGCAACCACAACTCTGAGCTAGTACAGATTTATTTTTCATGAGTTGTAGTGTTTTCCTAACACATATTTGACGAAACAGCCATGACCTGCTCAAAGGAGCTCTGAATTCGTTGTGCAGGTAGAACTAAGCATAAAAGAAGGAGCAAAGTGGATGCCAAAATGTTGTACAGCAAAAGTATGAGCACTGACTTTATAGAGAGCCAATAAATATGGTTATACATAAACACATGTTGTTGCTTTTTTGCTGCAGATATGCAATACACTAATTAAATGAGGGGAGAGAGCAAGTTAAATGTGTCAAGCTTTTATTATATCAAGACAAAGTATCGAAATGGTATGCTCTTGGAGAAAAACGTTGGCTCTTATTATGTTATTTCAATGATAGTTCAGCACAAAGAAGTACAATCATACTGTATTTATAACATAAATATCTTTCTTCACTTACGTAATATTGCATATAGAGAAGCTGTAAAAATGACAAGCAGTATAAACACTAAAACCAAAAAAAATTGAGATAAAAAAGGAACAATTTTTCCTGTAACAGCTAAACATTGTTATCAAATGGAAGTTAAGAAATAACTGATATCAGCACGTGAGTAATTAAAAGCATTTTTACAAAGAAGCCTGCCAGACTGTCTTCACAGAGCTGCAGTAGTGTTAGTATTGTTATGTCAATAGTAGTGTTATCTAATCCAACATAAACATTCAGATTACTTAAGAATGAAGAGGTTTTAATCCCTCCATTTATTTATTCCTGATTTCAAGAGAGTTGAGATTTGAAATGAGACCTAAATGAACTCCCTGAACCTTGGGATAATGGACAATATCAGTTCTGGACTCATCCTAGAGGTTTTTAACTCAAAAATCTAGAGAACTCCAAATTGTCTTCCCAGGATTTGGAAGCTGATTCCGTATCCATCCTCACCCCTCTGTCTACATTGGTGCTTTCTCTTTTCTTCTTTTCCCTTTTCTGTTCTTCTAATGACAAGAAATACTCACTCCTCTCTTTTAAAATATGAATAATTAAATAACACTCTCAAATTGAGGTCTTCAATGGAAAATAGGAAGAAAAATAAGAAATCTGTTTTTTTACAACTTTTCCTTAAAATAATAACTAACTTAAATAACTCTAACTAACTCTAACAAGGGCCAACTGGAAACATTCATGTGAAGCCACGATACATTTTGCGTGACGTTGAATTAATTTTTGCTTTGTTACTTTCAAATTAATTATGTTACACACATGAGACTCCTCCTGGCACTTTGTTAACATCTGGATGCCCTTGTTATAATTTTTACCAGAAAGTCTGTATATTCTTTTGGACTAAGTGATTATTTCCCTGGTTAAGTTTCTACTCAAGTGGATTTTGATTGTTTCTGTCATTATTTTTTCCTTTCTCATTACAAGGAACATTTTGTTTAACTCTTACATAAATGTAAGAGGATTAATGATTACCATTAAGCTTCTCCTAATAGTGCCTGGAAAACATCAGATGTCAAGGAAGTAAATCTGCAGCTTCCTTTGCTAAGAAAGATCAATGGATAACAATGTTGAACAACATATACTTAGGACTTAGCAGTTCTACTTTTTCTGTCCTCAAACTTAAATTGAGATTTTTTTGTTCTATCTATTTCACCATTTCACATTATGGTGAGCTGACTCTTCCTCTAGCTTGCTTAAAATCTCTTTTCCAATATAAACCAAATTTTGCTTCCTGCAGTCAGAAAGACATCTTCAAATCAAACTGAGTGTATGAGCACTGTCTCATACTTGAAAATATGCAAAAGTTATTTTGGCCATGGGGACAGAAAAATATGCAAATAATGCAATAAATTAAGCTTAATCACGATGATATTTCTCCTGAGAAAATATCATTCGTTATTCACATCCATTAGTGCCATGAATTCTTTGGAGTCAGGATGGGGTGTGCTGGCTGTTTGCCTGACTATTGACATGTTCCAAATTCTAACGTATGTTAAGAAGACAGTTTTACCAATAACAACCTCAGTGATTGTGCTTTCTCAGATCCCACAAGAAAAGATTGTTGCAGCATGTTGCAGATGGAGACATCCCACAAAAATGAAATTACAAAGCCCGTTTAATCCCAATAAGTTTGCTGTATTCTTGGTCATACAGTGTTGTGGAAGCCACTGTGTAGGTGATTAAGTAACAAAGATTTCCAAGAAAGAAAACTAGCTTCCGACCAGTGCTGGTGTTTACACTTCATGTAATGCACCTCAACAATTTAAACAGATGAGAAGGAAAAGGAGAAAGGCAGCCCAAACATCTGAATATGTCTGACTGTCTGGAAGAGCACTGTGGTCTGTATATAACTTCAACTGGTCAGAGATGATATTCTGCCTCTGGAGGCAGGTAAATTTAGAAAAAAAAATGCTTATTTAAATACAAAAGCTTGGGGTTTAACCATTTCTTTCAGGGTATTAAATAGTACTCAAATGACCATTGAAGCCAGGCTTCCACTGAATGAAATCAATACAATCTGTTTGTGGATACAAAATGATCCCACTAAACCGAGCTCCCCACTGTACCACACATCATTTCAGAACAGCTATGGCGCGTATCTGTAACTGTAAGAAATAGCAGCTACATTCACCAGAGAGGCCACCGAGCTCTCATGTACTGGCTGGCCATTTCCCAGGCTTTTGTGGTATTTGTAGTTCTTTGTCATAACAACAATATCCACCCCCTTTCTGTTACTCTTAGCGAAACAAGAAAGTTACCCTTTATCATTACTGGAAAAATTATGCTTCTCAGAAAATGTCACGGTTTCTGGAATAGCCTGTTGTCTGGTCTTCTCTTTACTAAGGCAAATTGATTCTCTTACTCTTTCCTCCCTGCCACATTACGCCTCTACGGATTCTTATATTCAATCTTCTCATAACACTGTTTTCCCCATTAAGAGTTCCTGTAGTAAATATATGCATGCTACACGGTCGGAGAGGGAGGAAGAAGCTGTTAAGTTTGCACATATGTGTAGAAGTAGCCCTTTTTTTTCATAAGGTGCAGTGGACATTGCAAAATAGTTTGACTGCAGCTTTTCTGACAGATTGATGGGAACATTTGACTCAAGCTCCTGCTACTTAAAACCCTAAATGGTGACTATATCCTGCAAGAAAGAAATGTTCTTACACTTGTTCTAAATATCAGTGGTGAAATAAGCATCTCTAGACTAAATGAAACTTTAGAATTTTGCAAAAAATATTTTCTGTCCTAACAACATGAACCTATAAAACTTTTTTGAGTGGCTTCTTAATAAACTGCAATGTATCAATATAGGATTGAGCTGTACCATAACAATACCCATCCTATTAAATTATCTGCCTGTAACAATTAAATAATCCTCACTGGAGTCAAATCAGGCATGTGTCCATGCACCTTACTTTATTTCTCATCCGTGTATAGTTGTAGATTGGGTTTTGCTTGTTAGAAAAGGAATCAAACATGAAAAGAGAATCAGCTGACTTCCTGGTCTCCCTGTTTAATTACATTTGTAGGGAAGATAAATCATCCATGGATTCAAATGAATGCACAAGTGTAATTCCACTCATGGTATTCAATTGCACTTCAACAAAATAGTAAAATGCATATTAGAAATGTTCCAATCTCGTGTGCATCAGGGTGGCTATATATAGTACAGTAGAACAATAGTATTGAAACATCACAGGCTAGACAGGATAGCTTTCACTTGAATTTAATGAGGCAGTAATCATTAAAGACAAATTAAATCACAGCTTTCTGAAAAGAATATTAGTGCCACAATGAATCTCTGGGTTGTAGCTAACTGCTTAGAGATGATACAGCATGCTTCACTGATTCTAAAAATGGTAGAAAAAGGCTAAAAGCGTTTTCTGCTGTCCAACATATACCAATGGCAAAAGAAAATTGCTTTCAGACATAGATACTCCATTTTCTCTCAAATGGTACAACACTTCATTTGAAGCAACAGCAAGATTGAGGCAATGAGAAGATGCAGATCCAGAACTAAAGATGTCACTTGTGTGAGTAAGCTCATTCACCTAGATGGGGACTGCTGGGGTTGAGGCCAGGAACTCTATCACTGTAATACTAGAAAAATATATTTAAATTACTTCACAGTAATGAAATGAGTGAGAATCTAGTCCAACAGGACTAAGATTTCCTTTTGTAAGGACTAATAATATTGCATCACTAACAATGATTTTATATTTGAAATTATTTCATGCCAGCACAAAATCTTTGGAGGGGAAGAAACCTTACAAGTATCCAATTTTATTGCCTTATCTGCATTCTATTGGCTATGCATATAAAGCAGACTGTCACTTCCTGCTGGTGAGGGGCCACTAGAGGTTAATTACAACCTACTGTGATAAGACCACTTTTCTTTCAACATGAGTTTGCAGTTTGACATGGGTCAAGCAGCTCAAGTGCCAGCCTACAGGAATCCTAAAAAGTCAAAACAGGGCCACTCAGGGCAGACCTTCATACCACTGAAGTCCCAGTAATTACATATATCACTGTGGATCCTTCATCTGATGTGATCGTGTCCATTCTCTGTCCAAGAAAGAAGAAGAGGGCAGTCCTTGCTCCTACAGTCATAGGCTTGCACCAGGCAGGAGACCTGCCAGGGCTAGTCAGCTCCTAATGGGTGTAGGAGCTCCTCGCAAGGCAAAGATTTAGCGTCACTTCTCCCAGTTCCGCTGCTGTTAGTTCTGTTCCACACTGCTAGAAGAAAACTACCACCCCTTTTATCTAGCCACATGGCCAGATGTTACATGATTGAATAAGAAAATAAATACGGATACCAAATGATTTGCGGCAGCTAGGCAGAAGGGGGTACAGGAATAGCTTCTATACAAACCTTACAATTTCAAGTATTATGACAAATCTCGAAAATTTCCGTTTTCATAATGGTAAGAAGTCTGTTCTTCCATGTCTTGCGTTACTTGCTTTTGCTGTCTCCACTCCCTCCTCTGTACTTCACTGTTTTGAGTGGTAGCACCATACGTTTTCTTTGGACTTACAAAAGTTTCATTGTTCATCTCTGTTTCTTCAGCTAGTTCATCGTGATCAATTATGCCACATTTCTCTTCATTGAGGTTTTCAGGGTCAGCCCAATCCTGCTTCTCCCCAGAAGCAAAAATAGCATAGAATATCACTCCGCTGTAATGCACCAGGGCTGCAATCAGAAAGACGTTTTGCCATTCTTCCCGGGTCTGAAAGAATGGTGTAGGTCTCATTAAGTTTGCAGTAAAAGAAACATTATTCTATGAATGAAATAATGAATTAGCACATATTGAACAATGACCTTGATTTGATTCCTGATGTTACAGGTAGAACAATTTATGGGAGTCATTATGAAGATTTTTTTTTCATAACGAAGGATAACACAAAAAAAATAGGTTTTTTTTTTTTCTCTCAGTGAAGTTTCTTTCTTGCATGCAAAATAATTGTGATCTGGAAATCCAGGATTTCTCTAACAAGTAAGTTAATCTCATTGTAGACCAGTGATTGCTTAAAGATCCTATCAGGGACGCATTGCAAAGGAGTTTCCTAAGTCCTGTAAGTACTACTCAGTAACAACGAGATATTGCAGAGACCCAGCTTCAGGTGGCATAAAACAGCCAATTAGTTTACAATATCAAAGAATCTGGCCCACATGATGTTGTAAAAGTGAATGTCTAAACCAAACAACAACACAAAACAGCTGCAGAGATCAATGATGAAAAGGAGTTCCCAGAAAGTTTCAAAATGTCTTAAGTTTTCTTAGAAACACAGAATTGTTTGGTTGGAAAAAACCTTTGAGACCAACCATACCTGTCCTCTACCAAACCATATTCCTGAGCACTTCATGCATCCATCTTTTAAGTTCCTCCAGGATGGTAACTCAATCACTTCCCTGGGCAGCTGTGCCAGTGCCTGATAACTGTTTCAGGTGATGAAATTTTTCCTGATGTCTAATCTGAACCTCCCCTGGTGCAACTTGCAGCCATTTCCTCTTGTCCTATCCCTTATTACTTGGGAGAAGAGACCAACATCTACCTCGTTACAGCCTCCTTTCAGGTAGTTATAGATGGCGATATGGTCTCTCCTCAGACTCCTTTTCTCCACACTAAACAATCCCATTTTCTTCAGCTGCCTTTCATGAGACTTGTTCTCCAGCCCCTTCACCAGTTTTGTTGCCCTTCTCTGCACACGCTCCAGCACCTCAATGTCCTTCTTGTAGTGAGGGGCCCCAAACTGAACCCAGCACTCAAGGTGTGGCCTCACTAGGGCTGAGCACAGGGGCACAATCACCTCCCTGGTCCTGCTGGCCATGCTGTTTCTGACGCAGGCCAAGATGCCATTGGCTCTCTGGGCGACCTGGGCCACTGCTGGCTCGTGCTGTCAACCATCACCCCCAGGTCCTTCTCTGCCAGGCAGTTTTCTATTCACATTTCTCCAAACCTGTAGTGCTACATGGAGTTGTTGTGCCCTAAGTGCAGGACCCAGCACTTGGCCTTGTTGAACCTCATCCCATTGGTCGCAGCCCATCAATCCAGCCTTGTTGCATTACCTAATCCTTTTGCTATAAAACATGGAGAATTGTTACCTTATGTTTCGTCATTGCACCAACAATGAGCGGGCACACCATGCCCGACAGCGTTCCCACGCCATTGGAGATCCCCATCAAAATACTGGCGTAACGTGGGGCTATGTCCAAGTGATTCACATTGAATCCTACAACAAATGAGAGACAACAGTCAGCTATACAGCTTTGTGCTAGTGGGCCAACGGGGCTTTCAACAGCTGTTCTAGCTGAAGGAGCCTGAAAAAAGTAGGAAACACCATTACCATGAGAAAGAAGAGTAGTATTTTCTTGGTGATAAAGAAGGAAGGTATGTTGCAACTCTGTTCTTTTTCAAAGCTTTTTTTTTCCATCACCTATAAGGACCATGTTGTATAGGAAATACAGTTTGTTTTGGCCTCATTAAAAGTGTCTGTTCTTCCTATCTTCTCATATTGAAATAATTTACTCAGTAAATATTTTTAATTAAGGAAGGTGTACCGTATGTTTGTCAAATGTCTGATATCTTTTTATTTAGGTAGCAATGGTTTTTAATACATATTTTCTTGTACTTTAAGTAACAGTTTAACCATATGATTAAAAAATACAGAATATAAACCGGTAGGAAAAATAATTACCCTTACTGAAGCTTGTTATCTGAGTACATAATCTGGAAAAGACTGAAGACCTGGAGTTACTTTACTAGTCAATTTTTCTCTGTAGATCACCTTCTTGGCAGTCTGCTAGCTGATGGCCTTCCATCTTCATAACAAAAGGGGTTTTTTTAATAATGGTTGCACTGGTGGATCTACAAAACTCAGTCTGAGACTGGTGAGACCCATGAAACTCTTAGAAAAGGCAGTCCTGGAGAAGAACTGGTCACAGGACACAACAAAGAGAGGACTGACCTAGAAAGCAGAAACTGTCAGCTAGGGCTGCGAGTGGGGTTGCAACTGATAGCCTTTGAGCAATTATTCATTCCAGAGTCAGTCCCTGTCTCCCCTTTTAGGGATACTTCTTACGGCAGAAGAAAATCTGGCTGACACTGTGAAAGCATATTAGTGAATAATACCATAAAACTGGTGCAAACTGGAATCAATAAAGCAAAGTTTCTCTGTAAGTTTCATGTCTTACACGCAACACATTTCATAGATACTGAAATAAATTATTTCTAATATGGGAAGAAATAAGGAATACCTCACGTGAAACCACACTAAGAGCAAACGGAATAATAGAAATTACGATGGTAACAACAGTGGGATAACAACATCACTTCTATCACTAATAGTAAAACCAACAATAAGATCATTTCTTACCTGAAATTGCAAAGCCACTGAAGCCTACTGCTAACACCAGAAAGGAAATAGCCACACCTTTTGTATGCGAATAACCAACCACCAAAAGCAAGGTTGCTTCCATCCCAAAGCCTTCAAATAAAACACATGGGAATAAATCACATTTAAACTGTTATTGATGGTGGAGATACTAATAAGGTCCAACCAGAATAGCTGCTTAAAATGAAACAAAATTATTTCATCTCTTACAGTTATTCTTGAACATACTTGGCAGTTTTGTGGATTCAGAGAAATATTTGAATATTTATTGTTTGAGAATATACTTTTTTCTTCTTAATTTTGTGTAAATGGCCCAAGCAATTTGAGAAATTAACTCACTGAGCAGTACAGGGAAATAAGGAGAAAATGACTTTGTGCAAAGTGCTGAAATATTCACAAACGCACAAACATGATGAGGAGAGGCAAAAAATACTCCTTGCCTTCAATTTCTCATCATTCTGTTTATGCGAGATGTTCTTGGCAAGTGGAACAAAAGACATTTTTCAGAGAAATATGCCACTGAGACAATAGAGCATTCTTGAGTACTTCCAGTCTCCACCATAACTGCAAATTAACATTTTCTAGTATGTAACATTACAGGTCTTCAGTTTATTTTTTTAATGACACTGTAAATATGCCTTGAAAATACAATGAATCCAAGAATCTTTTGTGAAGATGAATAGCCAAGCTTCATGGCATCTCTAACTGCAGGCATGTCTATTTCTTGCAGCCTATGCCATCCATAAATAATGTAAGCCAGAAAGTAGCAGAGCAGAGCAGCTCCACAGGCTACCTGGCTTAAAAGTTTTGCTCTAATTTAGTGTCTTCTTTACATGTAGGTGTCATTGATTCGTCACTTCAGTGACTGAACTAGAAAAAAATTATTTTGTGCTGAGTAAAAATGACTCTGTCCATTCCCCGCCTTTCTTTTACCCAGCCCTTCCAGCTTAAACTTAACAATGAGTTCTGCTGTAAGCAGCGCATAGGAACATGGCCAGATATTGCAAGGCTGTGTCCACTGGGAAACGGTCTCTCCAGCACCACAGTATATGCTTAGATTTGTCTATGAAATTGCAGGATGAGGCCTTTTCATCACACTACTCTTCCGGGCCAGTTGTTATTAACTTTCTCATTATTAACCAGGCTTCTTGCCTCCTCCTTATTGAAAAGCATGCTCATATAAGGAAGGATTTATACCATGAGGCCATCTCACATTAGCTCTCCATTAAATGTTTCAGATAAATCAGCTGCAAATGCTATCTAGAGTAATTAGTTTCTGGTTACAATGAAAAATGGACTGATCTACGATTGTATCTGCTGCAACACACAATTGAAATACTATATTTTCAGAATCCAATAGTACCTCCACAATTCATGACCTTCCTTACAGTGGTAGTGGTTAAAATCTTCCTGCTCCGTAAGAAGTCAGCTAGCTGCCCTCCAATGGGTACGATGATTGTCATGACCATGTGAGGAACTGCTGACAAAAGGCCAACCTGTAATTAAACATATGAGTACTTACTGCTTGTGGCCTCCCTCAGGATTTAGGGGGAAGAGAACAGAAACCATACCTTTTCTTCATCTCTCTTCCCCTGTTGTCTCATCCCTTGCTGCCCCATGCACCCCCCCATCCCCCTGCACTGGACACATTTTTATCCCGGATCATGTGTGGGAAGGTTGCAGACCTCTCCTCCAACAGAACCTGCAGCCAAGACCTGGGTAACCTTAGAATGGAGACTCCACAATCTCTCTTGGCAACCTGTGCAAGTGCTCAGTCACCTTCAAAGTAAAAAAGTATTTCCCAATGTTCAGATATGACCTCCTGTGTTTCAGAATGTGCCCATTGCCTCTGGTCCAGTCACTGAGAAGAGTTTGGCTCTGTCTTCTTTGCATCCTCCCTTCAGGTACCTGTATACATTGTATACTCCCTGACCATCCTCTTCTCCAGCTCTGAACATTTCCTTGTAGGAACTAGAGAGATTCTGGTTCCTTAATCATCTTTGAGGACCTTCATTGGATTCTCCCCAGCATGTCCACTTTTCTCTACAACTAGGGAGCCCAGAAATGGATACAGTACTCCACATACGGCCTCATCAGTGCTGTGTAGAGGGCAAAGATCACCTTCCTTTACCTTCTGGCAATATTTTCCCTAATGCAGGACAGGTTATCACTTGCCGCGTTTACAGCAAGGGTGGCATTGCTGTCTCATGTTCAACCTGCTGTCCACCAGGACCTGCAGCCCTTTTCTGCAAAGCTGTTTTCCAGCTGAGTGGGCCTTCCCAAGTACTGTGAACAGAACGCTGTAATGACTCCAGAGATATCTGGGGTTCTTCAAGCACTCTGTCATCTCCTAGGGTAAGGTCGGAAGGTCATTTCTTCATCTCAGACATTTACCTTGCTTATTGCAAACCCAAAAACTTCTTCAAAGTAAGCAGGCTGACTTATAAGGAGCAAATAGAAGGTCCAGCTTCTGCAAAAGTTTGCCACAATGATTGCATAAACTGGCATTGAAGTGAAAAATCTCTTCCAGGGAGTACTGAATTTCTAGGAAAAATAAAAAATAAAAGAAAATTAAGGTATTTTTGATTAGGCAAAAAGCAGAATAAAGAGCCCAGTATCTTTCAACATCAGGACTAACCAGTACCTTGCATCCCGTTTTCACTGCAAATCACTTACAAAGCAAGTGAGATATATCTCCTGGTTTAGGGGCACAAGACAAGTCGAGAAAGTTTCTTAGAATAGTTAGGATTTTCAAGATGACTGCTGTGCTATAACGGCTCTACTTACTGCAATTACATAAGGTTTTCTGGAATCCTGCTCTTGGGATAACAGGATCAATAACAGACTCAAAGAAATCTAGAGAAAACCTTGTGCTGTCCCCCACTGCAAGATGCAGTTTGAGACATTACACTGAAAGAACTGTGAAAAACAGATTATCCAAGATAAGAAATATGTGATAACATAGTGACAGGTAGCTACCTGCTTCCACTCAATTAATTTTCTTCAGCAAAAAAAGGTCTATGGTAGAGAATTTAATTTCTATAACTTGTTTTAGGCATTTCCAGTTTATATTTATGCCTCAATACTCCATACAGCAGGAACAAAAGACACTTCAGAACCACATTCACTTATAATAGAACTCAAATTAAAAGTCAAAATATGTAACTATGGCAATATACATTGACATTCTCCTTTTTTAAAAAAACGAGTTACGTTCTACAGGCAACTGTATTCCTGTGGTCATATATAAAAACACACGATGGTGGTACTAGTGTCCTCTGCAGTAGACCCACTGTACAGCAAGGAGAAAACCATGACCTGGAACAAGTGTGTGTGTCTCCAGCCAAGACCTGAGTGACATCAGCCAAACATCAGAAGCACGCCCAAGGAGACTCTCGTACTTTATACAGTCAGCAAGGCTATTACAGAAAATATGTAGAGAAAAAAGTTTGGAGTTACTGTGCTCCAGAATGTTCTAGAGTAAAAGCCAAGTAGGAACAGTTTATCAAGAAACAGCTTTGGTTTCCATCACTAGCAAGAATGAGTTATCTAAGGAAATGGAGAGAAGTTTGATGGGAGAATAAGTTTTAGTTTTAAGTTTCCAGGATCTTCCATGATTGTCTCAGAGAGAAGAGTGAAGTCTTAAAACAATGATGTTGCTGCTGCGAGAGTGAGGAGGGCAGAAACTCTGTCCTTAAGCTTTCAGAATTTCAACCCTCAATAAGTTCTCAAAGGGCAGCTGGATAATTTAACATCTGCAGCCAGTTTCTTGTTTAGCTCTTTCGGTTAATATTTTTTAGAACAAACATGATAGTTACTCAAGAGCAGGAGATCAGAATGTGCTGTCTCCACTCTTTTCCCTCCCTAGGTTGGGGAGGCTCTACAAGCCAAGAGCTCCAACAGCACCGTGTGTTTTGTCTGTAGCTGAACTCATCCTCTCAAGCTGCACGAGCCTGATCCTGTAATTTTCATGAAAGGAGAAGTCCCTAAATATTAACAGCAAATAGTTCTGCTGCTCTTACACAGGCAGTAGTATCCATCCAGTCATACGTTCATCTTGTGCAAAGTGCTCACAAATCATAACCAGAAAAGCCTTTTACTTACATTTGCACTAGCTAGGCTGGCTCCTTCTCCGATACTTGTTTCTATATATATCTTTTCTTCACTGGTTATTGTTGGATGTGCAGCAGGGCTCTCATAGGCATGAAGCAACCAGAACATGTACCAAACAATCCCAAACATTCCTGCAGAGGCAGGAAAAGCAAAGCTTGGTTTTAAAAGCCAATAGTCACACTTTGGTATCTGCAGATCTTGAAGTTTGTTTCAAGAGCAAGTTAAACCAAATCTGTGTAGAAAATATGCCCAGGGAAGTAAGAAAATACAATAACTAACTCTGTGTGTATTGAATGCCTTCTTGCAAAGTGTTTGAGCATTTTGTCCCTTGTATTACACGATATGTATGGGACAGAGAAAAGGAAAAAGCCAGGCTTTATGTGGGGCCTGGGAAAGGAAGAAAGCAGACTGGTTATGACATGGTCGCAATCTGCATAAAAGAAATTCACAATCAGATTGTGATGGCAAATTTAATGGTGCAGTCTGTCTCAAGAGAAAACCCATCTCAATCAGGTTGCTGATGTGCCAGGCTGGGTTTGAGACAACCCCATCATGTACCATAGGGGGAGGCACGAGGCATCACAGCACAGCCACAGGGTCGTACCCCGGTGATGGGACCACTTTGTACTGCTTTTGCCAAGGGTGGGCAGCATGGGGCAAATGTCTCAGGGCAGAAGGTTTCAGAGGCATGTGGCTCCCCATCAGCAGCACGTGCTGTAGCATTCACTGTTAATGCAGGCTCCAGGACACGTATCACGTGAGTGTTTGTGCTACACAGCAAGATTTGCAACTGCATCCAATCCTGTCACTGAGTGACCATGGACTGTAGCCTGGTCATTACAATTTTAAAACATTTTACAACAGATGATTAAAAAAGTACAAGCTTTCAGAAGCTACAATAAGTAGGGAATGAACTGGAATACCCATTTGCAACGTCTTCATTCCCCCAAATGACTTTGATCCATAGTTAATAAAACTGCTGGCACTACCGATCTAGTTGCAAGAGATTCTTTATGTTAAGTAACTCACCATAAATATAAAATACTGATGACCATCCTATATACTGTACCAGCACACCTGCCAGCGGCATGGCAACCACTGCACCAGCGTATGACCCTGAGGAGAAAAAAGGATTAAGAAAACTCGTCAGTTGAGAGAGGGAAGTCTAGCCCTCAGGTGCAAATGATCCAGCCAGGTGCTCACGGGGACAGAACTGGAGGGACTCCTCTGGCTGACTGGCACTGTGTTTTCTTGTCAATGTGGGGAATGGGATGTCAACTGTAAAATTTAGCTTGAGGGGGGGTTGGAAGGGTTGGTCCTCACTGGTGTAGGTTTACCAGTGAAATGAGATACTTGTAGTTTTGAGAGTATAACATATTTTGCTAATGAGCATTTGTTAATGCTCTACTCATTAGCAAATATGTCTCTGCAATGGTGACCCTTCTCCCTCATCCCCGTGTAATTCATTTCTCCTACAGCAATTGCAAAGCTTCAGGCAAAAATACAGTGAGAGGAACCAGGAATCTGGTTAACATGAAGTTTCCTTTTCTTTCCACTGTTCCTGTGCACCTTTTGAGTGCAAGAATTGGAGTTTAGTGGCTGGTTTCTTTTCTTTTTTAGTTTCTTTCCTGGCAAGAAACTGTGATAGCGCAGAGCGATCTGTGACAAAAACTGCTACCCGAAGGGTGGAATTAAAAGCAGGAAACTCTTTGTTATTTGTTTGGGTTTCCTTTTCATTATTAAAAATAATGAAAAAGAGAGTATCTTCCTTGAACAAGGTGTAAAACCTCCCCTTTCCTTCTCCCTCCTTCAGAACAAAGTTTAAGGCTCTTGTTAGAAGTTAGAAATATTCCAAAGGGAACGAGAGAGTTTGAGTTCTCCCTTTCCATGGAGTTCCTCTCCATAAAGTCTTCTGAAATTGCCCACAAGCCATCTTCCAGAAGGCCAGCTGTCAGCATTGGAAAGGGACCCAGAGAAGAGAGCAAAGTACAAGCCTGATTATAATTCAAAACAAAGTGAAGCAGAATAGCCACTGCCAAGAAGTGATGTCACCTGCGCTGCAGTATATTGAGCAGTTAGCCTAAAGTACTCTAATCTTTTTAAAATATTTTTTTGAGTGCATTCTTGTTTGGGAGGGTCAATTCAATATGTATAATAAACAGAAACCCTAAAGAGGGAGCAAATAAGGAAAAAAAAAGAGAAGCTGTGATTTCTCTCATGTGGCACCTCTAAACCCACTTTAGTTTACTACAAGAATCATTCTGAGGACTAGCTTTAAGTGATAAAATCATGACAAACTGAACAAAAAGACTCTCCATTGCCTGAGTTCAGGGTACAAGCTGAATGTCACAAAGGGCAGAGGGTTTTCATTTCTCTTTTAAATAATTAAATTAATAGAATACATCTAATGGAAATATTTACATAAGCCATATAAGTTTATCAACTTACCACAGAAAGATGTGGTGGCCAACCTGCTTCTCTCCAGTGGAGGAGCCCACTTACTCCACATCCCATGGCAGGCTGGGTACGTGACGCCCTGGCAGACATTTCACACATCATATAATTTGCATTCACTGCATTCCTACTTCAAGCAGTTGCCGATACTGTCCAATCTGCCTAGTTTTCTGTCACCATGGAATGATGCAGGGAGGGTTAGGTAAGCCTAGAAGAACTCAGTTTTTTGAGTATGACAATGTCAATACTAATTTGGATAATCACTTAAATGGTACCGTGTTCTGGGATAAAAATGCTATTTGCATGTGGACAGCAAAAGTAAACTAAAATAGGCGGAACTGCAATACAGAAACCTAAACTTCTGATTTCTTTTTAAGTAAACTTTAAAATATCAATCAGTATGATTAAAAAATTGTCATCTTAAATATGAAAAAACAAGTAATAATGTAAATTGATCAAAAAACTTGACTGAAAGACCTTATGATGTTTAAGAACTAAATCTCCAATACCAAATGATTGTGAAAGGATAAAATGATTAGTGCTCCTACCTCTACCAGACCTTGTAGAATCCTCACAAACATCACACAACCATAATGCACTCTTGCTGCAGAGGGGATGAACATGTTCAGTGTAGATGTTAGAAAGATAGCTGCTCCAAAAACCCTATGTAACAAAGTAACATGAAAGGGAATAAATAGAGTTAATGTTTGCTTTTCAGAAACAATGCTGTTCTTGGGTACAGTCACAGAAGGCAATCTCACATACCACAACCTCACCAACGCAAATACTTGTAAAACCTCCTTAATGGCAAAAGGGGATAAATCTTCATACGGTAAATATATTTTCTTCTCTGAACGGAACAGAAGTTTTATAAGTAGTTAAACAAAGGTGCTAGATATGAGTGTTGGTACTGGAAGCTAGGGTGTTTATGTGTTCTCACCTAGGAGAAGCACTGTTATCCTAGGAAGTACTTAAATTCTATTATATTCATGGGGTTTAACTTGAATCAGATAAAGTCAAGTTTAAGTGCATCTCTGAATATGGGCATGTGCTGGTTAGTTCCACTTGCTGCTGCTGAAATGTGGCTGCTTAGGATCAACTCTTTTCCAATCTCACTTCTCTAAACAACAACTACAAGTGTTCTTTGTGACTATGAAATAGGAAGGGCACTTCTACAAGACAACTTCTGTGAAAAACATAATATAAACATTTTGTTACCCTGCTTGAGAAGAGCTCTTGCTGCAGCTGGGCACAAGTCAGTTGAAACTCTAAATGCACCTGAGTCCCGGTGCCTGTGGGAAATTATTTGCAGCCTCCCGAATGTTAGCACCCGTTACAGAAAAAGGCAGCAGAAACCATTGTGTAGTGGTAATGGATTCAAGAAGCATTCTTAGAAGTCCAGGCCACTCAGAAACACTGGGGTGGCACTCAAAGCCGTGTCTGCCTTACTCACTGTAGTCTGTGGGAGCTTTACCCAGCACAGAAACAGGCTTTCCTAGGTTTCACTGAAGAGTGGTACACAGTTACTCCCCTGTATCAATAATAAAGTTCAGTGACACTAGACGTGAAAGACAGCTGGGCTACAGGGCAACCATTTCAGTGTGGCACGAGCTGTAGGTTTGCCAGGTACTGATGCTGCAGTGCAAGGGAAAAGTGCCCCTGCATGCCCACTCATGAAAGGATATCTGGAGAGCATATTTGAGTACTGAGGCTGCTGTACCATGAAAGACACCACTGGAAAACAAGAAAGAGACTGAGAACAACCAACCGGAACAATTGTTGAAATTACTACCATTAGTAGATATGATCCACACTTGATTTATTAGATTTCATATATCTTCACATCTGGCTGCCTGAAACCTCAGATTTCGTTTGAATGGGGTTTGATAGCTGCGTCATGCACTCTCTAAATATCAAGAGCTAATTACTCCAGCATCTGTGGAAGCTGGTATATATGAGGATCTCCTCTAAGGGACCATTACACCACTGAAAAATATCAGAACTGGCAGTAGGAGTTCTCCACAACTGCCAAGCACCATTCAGACTGAATGCATTACTGCGAACCCACGGTAGTTTATTGTCTTCTTTGTGTTGTCTGCGATCAAAGCAACCACGTCTGGCTTCCTGCACCCTGCCTTTGTGTGGAAAATCAGGAGATCAGCCCAAAGCCGCCCTGTCTTGCTCTAAGACTCAAGGTGACACCCTGAGAATCAAGCAGCTCCTTTTGTTAAAGACTCGACTCCTAGCTATGCTGATGTTAGTTAGCAGCATGCTGCTGTTTGTGGACCATCATTTATGTTCCTTTTCCAAGTTACTCAAGTTCAGTAACATTTAACAAGTTTTGAATTGTCTCGCTACTCATGTGGCACTTCAAAATTACATGTTAAGCTTCATGCTGATATACAAATGGTATTAGATGGATATTTGATTTGAAATTGTATGAACAGCAGAATTTCTCTCCCTTTTGATTTTTCTGCTAAAGACAAACACAGATCTTATTAGGCATATCTGTTTATCAGGTTCTGCTTCAAAATATTTAATAACTTTTAAGACCTTTTGTTGCCATTATTTTGTTGGGGTTTTTTTTTAAATAAGGATTTCACTTATTTACTTTTCAGTCTCTTTTTGAAAACTTATTCACAGGAAATATGTGTCACCTCATTTTTTTGAATCTGAGCTTCCTATTCACAGTAGTATTAACGGCAGTATTATAGCGTGAAGAATCTGCACTCAGAGATCAACACTCTTTTATCTAAATTCTGTTTACCTATTGACAAAACAATCCATGCCTAGAAAGCTCATAATTTGAATGACAAGAAAACAGTCAACAGATGGACACAAGAGCAAAGAGGCTAGGTATGCTGGCAGAAGGAAGTGACAAAGGAATGGATTTATTTAGAAAGCACTCTGAAAATCTCAACTGGAATACAAAGCTTATGATCATATCTTGACATTTAGGAGAATGCTTTCAAAGCCAAGTAAACATTTAGGTGAGAAATAAGTATTATTTAGCTCTCTATTATGATCAGTGAAGAAAAGAATTATGCAGCTTGCTTCCTTGCCAGTAATAGAAGTGTCAGATCTTTTATCGTAATTCTATAGACAGCCTCAGGGAACTGCAGCAAATCATGTAAATTAATAAGCACGTTGAAGAGTAAACTGTAAGACAGAACACATGCTTAATTATACAAACAGCCAGCTCTGAAGACTGGATTTCCAATCTCTACTACTTCATTTAGTGCCAGCTTTTAATGTGCCTATGTTGTAAATGCATCACTTAATACTGAGTTAGAACCAGTGAGTTGGAACCAGTCACTCTTACGCTGCTGTTCAAGAGAGTGAGTAGTATTTCCATAAACAGCTAGCGTCTTTCTAACAGTTCACTGACATTTATCCCAAAGATGCTGGTCCCCACCATGACTGAAAATATCCCATTTCTGCAAAACTCATCCACGTATTCTTCTCCCCTCTTTGCTATGATCCTCTACCAGCTGCCACTTTGGGATCCAAACAGACTTCTTCAGTGACGGACTCCTCTGCCCAGCAGGGTGCTGTTACTGAAAACTGATATCAGCAGATGCCGTATGTTCCACATACCCTTGTCACTATCGAGCACTGATGAAATGACATTCGGATGCATGTTTGAGAATAAGCAGTGTGTTAGAGATACGTCACTAAACCGTTCAGGAGCTTTTTGGTAGAATGCAGGTCTACACAAATTTTGATGAATGTATAAAGCAAATTACATGGTGTTAATGGTTTTGGAGCACAACCATAAAGCATTCAGCATTTTCAGCTCTTCTGAGATCCATTTGAATCCCTCATTACTACAGATAACTATTTGCATCAGAGGAGTTCCTGGAGTGGGTCACCCATGTATGTTTAAGGTTGCACAGTACTGAGCGGGATTTAAACAAATGACAAAAAGTCAGTACCTAAACCTATAATATCAATAATAGGTTTGAATAATATATCTCATTGCCAGAGTGCAGCTGGGACAAAAGAAAACATTTGTCTTTCCGAGGCAGGTAGGTTCACAGACTGGTCCCAGACCTCCTGGTTTCCTGTCTGTGTCTTAGCAAGCAAGTAACCCCTCTGAAACAGAAGCTCAGCACCACTGTTGAAGATACCCAAGCTGAAATTTGTTCATTTAACAAGGAATAACAGTAAAACATGGTGTTACCTAGACATGTGAAATTCTTTTTGAACCCAGCCTTATTTTATTGTTGCTTCACAGTAAATTCTACTCCTAAACCCAGTTATTACTGTCATTTTCATAAATTTATGGATTCTATTTTATGGATATGATGGATTATAGTATTGCTTTGAGTCTCGTGGGAACAGCAGTACAGCTTTCTGTGCGTATGCACAACACATGTAGTCAACAGACAGAATACACTGAGTTACTGTGTAAATATGGTTGATTTTACTGTTTGCAAGAAAATGAAGGAAACAAAAGTCAAAATGATAACACACTGACTTATTCAGCCAACAGTGTGCACATTTGTGTTTTGGGGCCCTTCTGCTGCAAAAGCTGGTGGCAAAAGTAGAAAGGCTGGGGAAATGATTAAGCTAATTTGTTTGGCTTATTCAGCAGATGGAAAAGTACTGTGCTTAGTCACTTTTGTGTGGTGGATAAATGAATAATTGAGCATGCTAGTAGTGTTGAAGAAGCAGTGAAAACTGAACTCTGATTAACTTTTGGTTATGGACAGAGGGGAGCTGAGACTGAACTTCTACATAGCTCTTTGGGATGACTCTGTCCTGGAGTCATTTCTGTAAGGGCACATGGGTGGGAAGAACTTCCAGGCAGTCTTGTAGCCCCTATAGCTCTTTGAAGAATTCAGAGAGCAAAGTGGTTTGATTTGGGGAAAAAACAATATGTAACTAGTCTTAAAGACCTTTTCCAGTTCTGAAATTATTTGTAGATAAGCCATCTTGTTTGCAGAGAATGAAATGAGCACCGATCATGGTTTTTTATCTGTAGATCCCGAATACCCACATCTCTAGAGCTCATTCACAACCAGCTGTCTTCAGACCACGTCCCTCTCTCTGTTGTGATTATATTACAATACTTGTTGAAGTAAAGCCCAAATCCAAAGTTAGCTTTGGCAAAATTAGCTAGTATTCTTACTTTAATTTTTGAAAGCAGTTGAGTTAAAAATATCAGCCTACAAAAACAAGCATAGAAGAAATCTGTATAGATGCTCAGAGTCTGCCAAACATAAATCATAAAGCTCTATTAGAAGTAGGGCTGGAGCACAAGCCCTGTGAAGAGTGACTGAGGGAGCTGGGGCTGTTTAGCCTGGAGAAGAGGAGGCTCAGGGGAGACCTTATTGCTCTCTACAACTACCTAAAAGGAGGTTGTAGTCAGGCAGGGGTTGGTCTCTTCTCTCAGGCGACTGGTAGCAGAACGAGAGGACACGGTCTCAAGCTTCACCAGGGAAGGTTTAGGCTTGGCATTAGGAAGAAGTTCTTTACTGAGAGGGTGATTGGTCACTAGAATGCGCTGCCCGGGGAGGTGGTTGAGTCACCGTCCCTGGAGGTGTTTAAAGAGGGATTGGATGAGGCTCTTAGTGACATGGTGTAGTTGACAAGTAGGAGTAGGTGTAGGTGTTGGGTCATAGGTTGGACTCGATGATCTCAAAGGTCTTTTCCAACCTTATGATACTGTGATACTGTAATTAGGGCAATCCTAATTACAGACATCAGTACTGTGTCCAGCCAGAGTGAGACTATCCATGTGCATGAAGATGGATTTGTATCTTCAGAACATAAGTAGTTCTGTAATACCTACATGCCCAGCTTCAATCCACAGGAATTGTTTAAAGGAGAAAAGTCAAATTTTGTTGGAAATTTTTTCTTTGGTGTTAAATTCAGCTAAAAAGCACTAAGACAACTGAAAGGCAAATACTACAATCATTTGTCCAAAGCATTAAGTGTGATTTTCCTAACACTCACCAGAAAGCATTATTGTTTAGAGAACAAGAAATTTGTAAATATTTGGGATGAACAAGCTAAATTGGGAGAATCAGAAATAGACTCATAATGGAAATCTAGTCCCTTTTTTGCTTATAGTCAAAACCACTGCATATTCAGGTTTAGATGTGTTTTACCAAAACATATTAATTCATTATATTGGTAAACATAATTTTAACAGTGTAAACCAGTCATCAGGCTGTAAAGCTTAATTATTTTGATCGTTTTCTTACCTATTAGCAGCCAATTTGTTGGAGATGAAACCTCCTGGTATTTGTGTCACAATGTAACCCCAGAAAAAAGAGCCATGAATGAGTCCCACTGTCTCTGGATCCCAGTTGAACTGGGCTTTCTGTAGAGGAATCAGAAAAAAAATGTTGTTAAATGAAGCATAATCATTGCAAGATAACCGCTATTTTGAAGTCACACAGAAGTCACTCATCCTCTAAATCAAGGCAGTCTCGTTACACGTTTGTTGTTGAGCTTGAAACCCCTCAGTTAAGGCGAAAGGATGTCAAATTCCTGTGTGAGATTACTGCTTTTGCTCTTAGCTTCCAGTCAGGTGCATAGGAGGCAGGGGAAAGGTTTCAGCCAGAAGGCAGCTAATGCTGGATCTTCATCTTTGCCACCTGCTACTGCTTCTCCTTGAGCTGCTTATCCTGAAATGTGCTTAGCATTATAACAAGGATCTGATGTCTTTTAATCCATTTGTCTATGATTATCAAAGTTACTCAGGTGCTTTGGGTTGATCAGCTGCCTGGTCAGGCTGGTGCTGTTTTATCTATGGTTCTCCTTGTCAGGGCCAAACTCCAACCATCCATCATCTGCATTAAGTGGCATGGGAGCAAAAAATTCGGATGGGGAGAGAACTTAGGGTGGATAACACCTGAAGGAAAGGAAATCTGGAAATAAAACTCAGTAACGCTAGCTAGTTGACTAGCTAATCTTTTATTAAAAGGGATGCCAGCTGTAGGGCTGGATTTGGATACAGAAAGCCACTCACAGGCTGATCATAGTTGGTTCCTAGCTGAAAAATATCTGCAGCCAAGAGAGATGTTTTTGCCATACGTGTCATCCTCAAATACTAAGCAATTTCAGTCTTCTCAAGGCTCTTCCTGAACAAGGACATTCGTGTCCTCTGATGAACCTGTTTGATATAGTTTTTTTCAGAGGAACAATAGCCAAAGCTCAGGGCAAAACATAGAGAAAGTGAAGAAAAGAAAGGTGGATCCAGGGTGCCCCTCTTGCCCTCCATTCTGGGATGTTAGTATAATCACGTTCATGCAAGGGTAAACTTTCCTCCTTGAACCCTCAGTTCAGAAGACCTGTTTTGGAGCAAAGAGAAACTGCAATGTTATGCTTTATGATCAATTTTACGCTAACTGCCTACTAAGGAAAGATGGGCTAAGCATCATATGAGGAAGCAACACTGGTGTCTTTTAGATTCTGAATGAAAACTATCATTAAAACATAGAAGAAAGATGAAAACTAGAGTGATGAACATTGTTTCCTTTTTACTGCATTACTTTCTCTGTGTGTACCCTTTTCCATCAGATTTATTTTTTTCAACAAGCAAACTCAAAAAATAGCTCATCATTTGACCTGCAGGGAGAAAGATGGTACTAATTAGCCAGGTATGTTTACAGAGGGCTGAAGTATATCCTTCCCATCAGTATGTTTTCAGACAAAAGACCCACTTCCCTCTGCCAAGTTACATTTCTGATTTAAATACCTTATTTTCTACCAGTGATTTCCAGCTTAGTTTCTACGAAATGTCAATTTCTAATGGCAGAAATGTCACAAGACATGGAAAAATTTCCTGTATCTGGAGGTGCTCATGCTCAAATAGAGTGGTTTGAGTTTCATTAGATGAGTTTGTCCAAATTTCCTCAAACTACTTCTTCTGAGCTTCACAGCCTATGCAGGCACATCATTTCTCTTGCCTCAGGGTGAAGCACAGAAGCAGAAAGTCTTGAGGGGACCCCAGGAAGCAGAAATTAGACTGAATGAATACAAACTCAGCAGGAAGGCTAAACACCAGGAGCTGGTTAGAGGAGTCTGCAGACGCTGAAGAACTAGGAAACTTTGTTTGTTTTGGTCAATCTTTCTGGGGTTTATTGAGCCTGATTAGAAACACTCTGTTTGATAGCTAGGAAGGGAAGAGAAAAACACTGAAGGACTGGCTATGGCATAATTTGGGAAAGGCAGGAAGGTTTGTTTAATCCATAGCCTGACAATCATAAGCATTGTTACTGGTCTTTGAGATCAATAGCCACTCTGATAATGAGTCGTGCTGGCAGGAATACTTACAACTTTGGAAATTTGCTACGGACGCTACCTCAATCTGTGTATTTATGATACTTTGATACTTGTCACTTCAATGATTTTGCAATGAGATCTGCTTACAACAGTGAAAGGAAGATGGTTTCTTACCTGCAGCTCTGGTTTTCCATTAATATAAATAGTGTTATTGTTCACCATTTCCACGATGGCAACACCCAGGTTGCACCTAATTCCAAAGGATATGCAAAAGCCCAGACCACTCATTATGGCGATGATGTAGCGTTTTGGCAGCCCACAGCAGTAACAGTCACATGGTGCCAGCTTGCGGGTGCTTGCCTGCACGGGACGCCCCTCTTCTGTCAGCTCAATATGATCCTCCTCTACGTTGGTGCCATCAATCTTCCTAAATGGATGAAGAAAGAGAAAATTAAAAGGCCTTACTGTCTCAGTAAAATTTGCTGAAGTGTAGATGTGCTCCAGTCAGCTGCTAAATCACGTCCTTGCGAGTTGTTTGCCTCTTGGTGGTGTGATGAGTTAATGCTGGGCAGGCTTTGAAAGGTTGGCATAGCCTGACCTGGCTGGACAGCTAGCTGAAAAAATGTTCATACGTTATTCATGACGTTATTACAAGAGCTAAATTGAACTCTATTGTGATAAATTCTGCCAGTTGTTAGGAAAATATACATATGAATAAATTAATCATAATTTCTAATGAATCCACTAAGCAGAGTTGGCAGTAGATTTCAAGAAAAGGGTGAATACAGTACAAAGCATGGCTTTGCTCTGTCCAAAACCGTCTGTGAATCTGTTTTCACTAGTGAGACAAAAATTAAAGCTATACTGAAGAGATAAAAGAGCCAGGTCAAGACTTTCTCTTTCTGAAGGGATTTGAAGGCACATGCCCCCTCTTCTCTGAAATATCCTCTCACCCAAGGACTTCGGTCATTGCAAAGTGAACCCTTGCAACTCCTATTGTTGAATGTGTTGAACTTCAGTTTGAAACACTTAATATTCAATGAGATCTGAAGGAAAACAGCAACTTTCTGGGCTGTTGTTTCACCACTCCTCAACAACAGAGGCTGAAAGGACTTTGCCTGGGATCAAATGTGGTGTGGCATCTGCAATGCAGTTGGGAGGAACAGGGAGGGAAGGGGCCAGGGGTGTGGGCTCTCCCGTTTACTAGAGATAGGAGCAAGTGTTACCCAGCCACTTTAGCCTGGAACCAGCTACCGGCTAACATAAAAGCACGGCCGCTCCTCTTACGTATTCAGCCTTTCCTTTTCTACAAGCACTCCAGACGATAGATCTGTATTAAACAAATCAGTACTTCTATACTATCTGGCTATGTACGATAGTACAATTAAAAATTAATTTTGTGTCCCAGGCTCATTGGCAATATTGACATTCCATGCTGTAGGACAAGGGAATGTCTCCAGTAAAAAAAGTGAGGTCAGATAGAACTGAAGAGGGTTAAATAGTTTCTTTCCTAATATTAACTTCCCATACCTTTGTTTTAAATGAAGAATATGGGGTTTTGACGTGCTGAACCACTTAAGCAGATGGTGAGATCTGAATATATGAGTAGCTCACAAAACATTATCTGTGCGTTTAAGGCTAAGTGTTCAGAGGATGGCCTCAATCAGCTGTTACATTTTGAAGCCTTTCAGTTTTGGCATTTCTCTAAAGCAGTGAGCTCAGGATCCCGCTCCTTTTGTGTCTGCATGGAGTTACTCTCAGTACTGTGAAAATATGAACAGTTACTTAATCTAAAGGAAGTCCAGCTTGCCATATAAGATGATGAAATGATTTCATTCTCTGTCTTCTGATAAGGTGTAACTTATTTCCTTCTTTCTCACATCTGGCTGAATGTCTCTGAAATCTAATACACTTCAATTTTCCATACAAAAAAAAAATAGCTATAAAGAAATCTTGCCAGAGCATGTGTAGATGGGCTACACCTGGCCGACTTACAAATAGCTGATGGGGTTTTTTTTATGAAAGCAGTGTTTGTTTAATAACAGCTTTCTCCAGCTGCTGTAAATCTAATGTACTTCTCATAATCTAACAGCTAGTATAATGCTCCATACACAAGGTTTTGTGAATACATGGTATGGATGACTCCTGGAGCGTTTCCTGTGGACTCAAATATATCTTGCTGATACAAAATTTCAGTTAAAAAGCTCAGCATTTCTAGGTTTTAGAGCTACACTCTGACTGGTGCATCACCTACTGTATTCCTCCTTTTTACATCATATCATCAAACCATTACTCCAGCTGTTTTCTTAGCAGCAAGAAAAAAGCATATTACAGCCCATCAGCTCACCTTTTCATGAAACACTAGAACTGGAGTGGTTTGGGCCAAATTGGAACTCTGAGGGTTATTTGATTTAACCTCTTGCTCAAAGCAGTGCTAACTGCAAAGTTAGATCATTAGCTCATTGTTAGGCTGGAGGGAAGCCTTTGCATTAAAACAAAGTAACACAGGAAATGTGGTATTACAGTGGTGTTATTGAAGGTGATTGAGATCTTATGATTCACTGGCAGGGAAACAGCGTTTGTTAGTGAAATGAGAGTACAGAGAGTAAGGCAGTCAGCCACTTTAAAAAGAAGACACCATATATTTCATGCACAATGTGCTGATATAAGTAGGTATAAACAGAATAAAATATCAAAAATAAAAACCTCAGGAAAAGACAATTGAATAATTGTATTTGTAGAACTGTTGTCATCTTAAAAGAGTTATTAACAAACCAAAAGAAGTAATTTAATTGTCTTCCTCTAACATAATCTGAGATGCTGATTGAATTAAATCAAAGCAGAGTTCCTCAAATTTTTGTACCTTTACTAGGCTGTCTGTTTATGAGAGAGACGTTAGACTTTAACTGGTGCATTATTTTGGACAGCTGGCAAAGATTAGATACATTGTGCAAAGCCAAAACCTCTGTTCCAATCTGGACTTTTTCAGTTGTCTGTCAATTCAGACAAGCATGAAAACATCCTTCTGCTCCAAATTCACTGTTAAAAGTGGTGAGCCAGGACTAGCATTGTAGGCCAACATTGCTTCTGAGGAAAATTAACTGTTTTGCTATTGAATTCAACTACTCATTAATAAAAGGAAGTTGAGGAATGATCCATGATCCCAGAGTGCATATTTCATACCCCCAAAGTGTATGCTAAGCCTGCTAAAATAGATTTGTCTTGGAGGAAACTATTTTGCAGTAGCATTCCAGAAATAGAGTAAGGATGAGGCATTAACAACACACACTCACAGAGCCAGGGCTTGACTTCGCTTTTTGGCTTTACAGTTTTGATCAGGTACATAATGAAAGTAAGGTAACTCCATGAAAAGATGAGAAATATCTTCCAATTGATCCATATATTTTGATAGTGCCACTGAAAATTTTCACTTGCTGTACACCAACGATTTAGAAGAAAACTGCTTCAGATCCAGTGCTCCATTCTAATTATCTGACTCATGCAGGACAGCGTTTTGCTGCACGGGAAATGTTCAGTCCTTACATCAATCTGTTTCCTTTTTACAGCAACCATACAACACTTGGCAAGTAAGAAGAGCTAAGCAATTTGGAGCTATCTGCATCCATGTGCTCTGCCCAAATATCATAATAATCACATGCAAAATTACCCTTCTTTATTGAATGACTTTTCTCTGGCAGAATTCAAAAATTTGTATCAGTAATAAACAAAATCCCTAGAACAGATAGACATTCAGCAATCTGTACTGATGAGATTTTAGTGTAGAAATTAGTTATTTCTTGAAGTGATAGAGTAGGTGGACTAGAATCATACAATTTCATTTCATTTGACCAATAACACTTAGATTCTACAATAAATAAATGCTAATACTTGCCATATATTGGAACACACTGTAGAATGACTTTTACCGGATATTACAGTTTTTCATGGGCAGCGGTAGCACAATCATACACAATGTTCAAATCTCACATCTGCAAATCCAGCATCAGTCATCACACACAACAATTATTGATAATCCTGGCATAACTTCAGAAACCTACGCATTGACTGTCTAAAAATATCATTTATTCAAAAGAAGACAAAAATCTTCTGAAATCTCACTTAGTCTCTGGGGGATTTGCCTAGGTGATAACTGTCCACACAGAATCCTGCAACTGATGCAAAACCCTAGCACTGACGGGCAAAACCTCTTAAGTCACTCAACCCATGGGACCTCTCCAGCCGCTTTCTGCATGGTATTTGCATGAAACTTGTGGCGTATCTCAAACATACGCACCATGGGACTGCATCTCACAACTGCCGCAGGGCAGCTTCACTGTTTCTGCTCAATGCACGCTCAATGCACCGCAGGAATGCCCCATCGGTGCCGCAGCACAGCACTGCACATGTGTACTGTGCTCTTGCCTTGACATTGTTGCGTAAGGGGCCTTGCACGACTCACAGAACAGCTGAATCTGGACACCCCACATTGTATTCACAGTGCTGCGTGGTCTGCAGTGCACTGGAGTCTCTGCGCTTGTGTGCAAAGGAAAACTGTGAGGTTAAAAATGAGACTAGAACTACGATGGAGCAGCAGTTCCTGTTAACTAGTCTAAGACTCCTAAAATCCTCAGAGCAGGCAGAGCCTGAGATTTTACTTTAGCTCATGAGTTTTTCTTTGACTACACCAGGTTCACAGAAGGTTCGATGTGTTTTGGCACACCAAGAACCTCTGCAGGAAAACCTTTCTTTCCTGGGAAATTTATAAGGCTTGTAGAGCCCCATCTCTGGTATCTTTTTCCCAAGCCTTGAAACCTCTAAAGTTGGGTGGGTTTTTTGCTATGCCACTGTATTTTACTAATCAAGAACAAACCAAATCAATATATTTAAAATGTTTTCTAAAATACCTTCTAAGGTCTCACAAATGAAACCACTGGCAATAGTCGAAAGAAAGAACAGCTCTCAGGTCCTGCCAGTTCAGCCCCCCTTGCCTCCCTTCCAAGAACTAGCAAGTCTAAAGTAAGCTCCTGCAGACAGACTCCTGTTTGGCAGCTCACACAAAATCATTTCAGCTTAGTACACACCTGTGAGAAGGCCGTAAGTTGCTTTATGCTGCTTGTGCTTTAGCACTTGAACTTGTCCATGGGCAATCACTACGGAGCAGCCCGTATCTGGCAGCTGGATTTGCCAGACATTGGCTTCTGGATCTGCACTCTTGCTCGCAAGACAGAGCCAATGTGTCAGGAAGGCATGGACTCATCATATTTATCAAAGTTAAAAGGTATTTCTCTACCCACTTTGCTTGTTTTGATCCCTTATCCACACAGAGCAGTCAGTGAAATCGCACTTGGAAATCTAATCAAGAACGCGCTTTAATACAGCTAAACATCTATTAAACGCTAGAAGAGAAACCAAATTCTTTGTTGATTTACACCATTTTGAAGCAAATTGGATGAAGAGCAAAGTCAAGGTTGCGGCTGGTACACATACATATGTACCCTCATGTGAAAATAGAAGTGTATGCTCTTGTTTGTAAGCTAAGTTGTAGCGAATGAACTTCAAGTTAAAACCATATATATATATTTAATTACTTAGAGAACCCTTCAAATATGACTGCATATTTCCTAAGAGGTTACTCATCTCGTAGCTATTAGTGAAAAAATTTCTATTGTTTGGATTATTTCCTCAACTGGTCGGTACATCTAAGAAAGGCACTGGTGTTTAAAACAGAAAATAAGTCCAGCAAACTTCCTCGTATCACAACTCAGATTTGGGTTGGTTTGATCCAGTAGCAATGTTGCTGAAGTTGGATGCTGGTACAATCAGCTGTGTAGGGACCAGCACGACATCCTTGATACTTGGCTGCAGGAGAAGAGAAATCTGGATAATTTAAAGTTTGCATACCATTTCCACACAGCAAACCCAGTGTACTACCACATCACATAGTCAATAAATACAAGCCCTGCATGTATTTGACCAGCAGAGCCCGGAGCAAAGTGAATTTATGATTGGATAAATTACATAATTATCTTGAAGTTTTAAAATAAAAACAGAATCCCTGAAATTACTGTAGAGTTATCATAAAAGCAAGAAAAACAAAACATTTGACTTCACCTAGAACACAGCAAATAAAGAACAGTTAAGCGGTAACTGTGTGAAATACAGATGCTCTGTTCACATGGTATAGAAACTGTGTAACTGGCCAACTACCAGCATATATTAGCAACTTCTTTAAAAGTAGACATGCTTATTTTCTTGCATATACATGCTGTAGTATAATACACGTAAATTATTATACATTTCTAGAGATCAAAGGGATGTTTAGATTTGCCAATAATTATATCTCGACTCAAAATTATATTCCCCAAAGATGGTAAAGGAAGGGATGCGAAGGCAAGTAGAATTCAATCACTACAAATGGATTCAGTTAAAGTGTTGGCCGGATCCATACAGAGATTTAAAACACTTAACAACAAGCATGCAAGAAATACCACTGAACCCTGACTCTCATCTTTTGATTACACAAAAAAATGTTGTCAGTGGCCATTACTAATAGAAATAATCTTCCATTTAAATGAGAAATCTCTTTCCATTTATGAAACAGGTTGTTACACGTATTTTCATTTATGAAAAAATAAAAATCTTTCATTTTGTTGTTTCATAAACTGTCAGGTAGGATAAAAATCTTTAATCTTTTTTCTCTTTTTGCTAGCAAACAGCTGCTTCTCCTTTCTCCCTTTTAATCTTAGTGTCAGTAAACACATGCATACACATCTCTACTTAATACATTTTCTCTTACTGATTCAAAACAAGATTTTAAAAGAAGCCCCTGTAATTTAAGAACATTAATTCTAATTTCAAGAGTGACATCATCTGGGAGTGTTAATTCCCATTAAATCACCAGTTTTTCCCATGCAAGCTAAATATCAGAATTATTCACATTTAGTCATTAAGAATTTTTTCAGTTAAAACACTTTTTAATGCTATTTGTATTATTAAAACACGATTTTATAACACTTTCATTTTTTTTGTTTAGTATAAGTATTCTATGATCTCTACTCATACGTTGTTGTAACGGTGCTCCTTTTACATCTTCTGTCTCCTAGCAAGGTGTGTCTCACTAGCCGAATTCGGATATTAATTTTGCAAGTCTGAATGCTGGTTTATGTTTATACATTCTTCTACACCTTATTTCTCTTTCATAAATTAAACCAATGGATCTGTCTGGGAATTTTCTGATAGATTTTACCTTCTCAGATTCCCCAGCGAGTCACTAACAGTGTTCTTCACCTCTTCCTTTCCTGGATTAAAAAATCTTTCCTTCAGTGAACCGAACCCTTTGAAAGGCATTTTGTCTGTCTTCTTCAGTAAATCCCTTATGTTAACAAGCATTCAATTTTGCTGTCATATTTCCCGATGCCAAACACAGGAGCCTCTGCCAGAGCCTTCGGTGACCTCTGCAATAACAACCAGTTGCTCAAGAAAGGAGCACTGAAGGAAAAAAAACAAAACCCAGACCAAATCTTCCGAAGCCAGAAAGTCAGTTGGGAAGAGCTCTGGAGTGAAGCCCCCTTGGAAGTGCTCAGGGACTCAGTGATGTACTTGCAGCAGCTCTGCTGTACATGAGTGCAAGGTCGGGTACCTGTGTGAGGGCAGCTCGTCCAGCCAGAGGCTGCAGCTAGCAAGCTGGAGGTGCTGCTGAGGGCTGGTGTCCCTGGGCAGAATGCAGCTGGCTGCTCCACAGGCAAACCTCAGGCTGGCTCGCTGGGGCTCATCCTCAGTGCCTGCCTGCCTCCCTCCCTCCCTCCCCTGCCTCTTTCGCACAGAGATCCTGTGCAAGGTGGTGCTATAGTAACGGACACAATACCTGTCCTCGAGTCACTCCAGTTCATTAATAAGACCTCATCTCTGGCAAGGGCAAGAAGTTTATTAAACATTTACAAGTCCTTTCTGCAGGGAGGGAATTATTGCAAGCTACAGTTCCCATTCACTACGTATATTCTGCCCAGATGAGCCCCCCTGCCCCAATGCACGTGCTGGTTTGAACCCCGAACAACCTTCCCCAGACTGGTCATTTATTATTGATGTTCCTGGGCCCTTGGGCAGGCAGATGCAGAGGTGCATCAGCGTGATGCAATTTGAATAAGCCATGAAAGACTGGCAATAAATTAAATCCATTGCATTTTTGAAAACACAAAGTGGCTGAAAAAGGTGAATCAGTCCAACTCAACATGACTTCATGCAACAATATTTTACCTAGTATGGTGGAAATCATTTAATCAAAATATATGTGGACATGCAGCCTGCCAGTATGCTCATTGAGCCTGCCTGGTGGCTGGAGTCAAACGAAGAAATTTTGCTTTTGGCAAGGCCTCAGTTGTTGGGGTTTGGTTATGGATGACAAGAAAAAAAAAAAGATAACAACCCTATTTCACATTGGTTTGGGGCTCCTGTTAACCCTTACCTGTTTCCTGGGAGGGGAGGAAGGCAGAAAACTTCCTGGCTATTAGAAAAATGCAGGACTTTGCATTTGCCGCACTCCCTCTGTCAAGGAAAGTTAAATTCAGATCCTGTCAGTGCCTCACCAGGCCAGCATCAGGTGAAGCATTGGTTTCCTCTGGAAGCCCCCAAATGCCAGTTGCTATGCGGAGGGCAGGCAGGCAGGCAGCTGCCCACTCATAAAGCCTGTGCCCGGCTGCGCCACCAGCCTGGCGGTGCACCCTCTTGCCTTATTCTTGCTGTTATCCTTCCAAGCACAGGGGCCAGGCTTTTTCCCCCCAAACTTTTGTTCAGAACTTTATCTACTCAGAGAGAGCGAAAGAAGGAAAAAGAGAGCGAGAAAGCAGTTCCTCCAGAGAAACAAATGATCTGAGTTGTGTTCACTCAGACTCCTCATCTGAGTATTTGAACTGAGTGAGTAGGATTGAGTGGGATATAAACCTGGGCCAAAGCAGAACAAAGGTCTATCTGCTCCTCCATTCCTTCCCTGGATACTTGCATGGGCCACCAGTCTCTGAGTTTTACATGTCCCCATAGTACAAATATCAGATGTCTGGATTGTTGCAGCTCTACTACAAGGAAGGGAATACTGGGGAAAGAAAACGCCACTTCCTTTTGATTAGGTGAAGCAGGCAAGCAGCCTGCACTGAAATCCTTTACTCCAAACGTAAAAGAAGGGATGAGAAGGGAAGTTTTGCTTGGCTGTAGTCTCTTTTGTTTCAGAACTGGTTACAGTTTCTTTCTCCTTTTAAATAATTGATGCTCTGTAGCAGAGTGTTGGAAAACTCCAGGCTCAGTACAGCTCCCACGTTTACCCTAGCAGACAGTCCTCCCAGTGCAAGCAGTGAGTGCAGCCAGGGCTGCAGGGCCAGCCAGCTCCCAGACTGCATAACCTGAAACCTGTAGCAGGGCCTCTCTAGGTGTGTTTCTGCCTAGCTGGGTTGAACAGCATGTGTTCTAAATGCCAACACAAGGACAGCCAGGTAACCCCCCCGCCCCCGCACCACGTCTTGCTGCCCTGGGAGCAACAGTACCACATCCTCCTGACTCTTGCACTGCTCAGGCATTTGACCATCTCCACAGCTGAGCAAGAGGAGATAATTCCTCCTCGTTTCTCCCTCAAGACCCCTGGCCCTGGCATAGCCTGGCCCACTGAGACGAAGGGACAGCCAGAGCAGCAGGGTCAGCACTGTAGGAGCACAGGCCCAACACAATCACATGCAAATATTAAAACAGGGTCTTCAGTTTTCAGAGGGCACACAGAAAACAAACACTAGCAGGTTAACTGCCAAACTTTGGAGGCATATATGTTTGTAGAGGCATATATGTTTGTATGTATACGTAGAAGTACATAATGAAATTGTCTTTCATTTATGCAAACATCTATTTGCTAACATTAGGGATAGCTTCCTGCAGGATTTTAGGGTAGCTGAACATCTGAAATTGTGTAAGAACCCAGCTCCAAACTGAAGTTGGAGCTAATTCCAGTGCAAAAAATTTGCCTTGAAAGATTTGGGGCTCAGTTTTGGAAAGAAGTGTTCAAAACCAGTATTGCCAGGTAGCTGTAGAACAGAGGTCCTGCTTCAGTTAAAGAGGGCACAGAACAGACACAAGAAAAGAGCTATGCTCAGGATTTTGTGCTTTATTCACTTATTCTCAGATTCTCTAATTGCGTTTAGCACGGAAGTCTTAAGTCTGTCCATTGTTCATTTAGGAATGTTTCAAGTACCTCCCTCAGAGATACGGCGTGTCTGGCACCCAGCAGAATATGTTCCTCTCATGGATGGAGGGGTTCTCATTAGCCCATACTGCCCACCTCACTGCTAGCAGAATCATACGTATCTCACAGCAAGTTTCACCTCTCCCTCCTCTTTACATTTTGCAGTGTTTCCACTGCTTGTATTTCTGCGGTGCTGCAGAGGTGGCTTCTTTTGAAGTTCACTGACCCTTTCCCTAAGTCTTGACAGAAGGGTATTACTCACTCCTGCTTCTCTGCTTCCTTCTCCTCAGGCTCAGAGCAGTAAAATGCCCTGGCTCCAGAACACCGCTGCACAGTGTCACAGCAGCTTTGCAGTGCCCTGCTTCTGTCGGGCCACCATCCACAAGGACACCACCTAACTTTCAACAATGATGTGCCGTGTAAGACCATGTCAATCCCTCTGTGACTAATCCCATTTGCATTTTGGAGCATCAGCTGAGGAAATCTCTTCTCTTCCCTAACAAAACCAAACATGACAGCCCTTATGGAACCAGCTCTCATCGTTCATACCTTTTCTTTCCCTTTTAACTCTATGCTTTAATTTGTTTTTAAAAATTAAATTACTCTCTTGTGATTCTCCTTCTGATGTCTCAGACCACCTTAAAATATATTGTATTGTATCAGACCACTGCAAGTCTGCTCTTTCAAGCTGAAATTTAAGTCCAAGACACACCAAGATTTAGGCCTGCACTTGTAAAGAAATATTTTGCAAAATTAAAACTATTCCTGGTTCATACAACTTGCAGCTACCTCTGAAACTACAGACTCATATCCCCAAAGACCTCTACTAAGGGCTGTGTTAAAATTGATTGTATTTTAGAGCCAACACAGACCTAAAACCAGTCGTAAGACAACTTGGAAATGGGTCAAGTGCATGTATAGGAGTTGTGGCTTTCTAATAATAGCTGTGCCTTGCAGCAATGGAGCTTGATTAGAGACTGCAGCATCCCTTTAAGTAGACTAAACATGAAAGTGGCAGAACTGGCAATAAACGTAACTCTCACCTGGAAGAATAGAATCATAGAATCATAAGGTTGGAAAAGACCTCTGAGATCATCGAGTCCAAGTGTACCTGACTCCCTACTAAACCATGTCCCTAAGGAACTCATCTACCTGTTTCTACAGGTGCAAATACATGTACACATAGAGGCTAATTAGTTACAGTTATTTCTTCCATTAAAAAGCCTGGAAAAATAGTCTTTACGCTACTCCTACTGCTGATCCCTTAAAACAATGGTTAGAGTAATATCTTTGCCACATGGAAGGGGAGAATTTTCTTCTGGTTTCAGTGCAGATTGGATAGCACACACATTTCATGGGGGGGTGTCATTCAGACAGTGTGCCGTCTGTATTCCTGATACAGTCTTGCGAGCAGCCACTTCTCCCAGTGTTTGTAAATATAAAATTTTGAGTTATTTACAAATATATAATTATCATAATCATTCACACCCTGACACTAGCATCCTGGGAAAGCCAATTTAACTTTTAGTGTCTTTGCTCAATTTACATAAAGCTGCTTCACTTCATTCTGTGTGGTCAGTCTTTACAATAACCAAATGCTGCTGGGGTCCTCCAGTGGAAACACATGCAAGTGCAAAGTGTTGTCACAGCTTGGGCAGTTGTGGTTTTAATTAATTTATTTTCAGTTCAAAGCCACATGATTACACCCCCGGTGCTTGTGGATCACTTTTTTGGATCACAGTTTGCTCTTGTTATCCCTTTTCTAAAGTGAGTTACTAGCTGTGGCTCTGGGCTTCCCAGGTGACTTTGTCTTTTAGCTCTTATCAAGAGCACAAAGCATAGAAAATCCTGGGCACCCTGTCCCCTAACTTAAGATTTCTTGAAGTCAAATTGAATTAATGTTTCAAAATTAATTCTCTTTAGAAGAAAAAAGTTGTCTGGTAGACATGTTTGCGTCTTATCAAGTGTGTGCCTGCTGCCATTTTTTAATTAAATGTAACAACTTAAGATCCTAGAACTCCTGCAAAAAGGGTTGAAATTAGTTAAGAGGGGGCACAGAGGAAGAGACAAGATGATCCCATATGTTTCGTTTCAGTTGGACACAAAATTAACATCACATTAGGGTCCCCAAGAAATCACAAGATTGTAGCTTAGAAAGCATGAGAGCTCATTGCTAAATAGGTTTCTTTTATGTTCTTCTTTTCTGACATTTCAAGGATCATTAAAATCAATCAAAGCTGAAACTGGCAATTCACCTGAGGAGGCAGAGCATTAAAAAAAGCAAATAAAATCCCTCCACTAGGAGACAAGGGTTGTAATACTGCACTTCTCCTGAGACAGTGGCACAGCACTTGGGACAAAAATTCTTCCTTAATACTTGCCCACAGTCAGCTTCTTCAGGGGAGACCACAGCAGTCTTAGCTTTCTCCTGAAACCCATCATTTCTGATGAAAAAATGTCAACTGTGGATTTCATAGGAGAGTCACTTTCACCCATTGTATTTCCAACAGAAATCACAACTATAGTCAGTAAATAAAAAAAACAAGAGAAGTAGTGCCCAGACACAACAAAAAGAACTAACATTTAAACATGTTATAAAAGTGCCCACGTAAAGTTAAGTGTAGATAATTTCATTCATCGTGAGCAATAAGACTTTTTGAATCACAAACCTTACCAGAGTATCTCCTTGTGGGAGCCTGTGTCCGCTACTTGCTCCCTGCAAACACAGGATTATCAGCATTAGTTCAAGAGTTCAGGATTCAGAGTGTTGAGTTCAGGGTTCCTACCTGACTTTCCATATTACCTTCTCAAAGGAGTTTCTTTCAACACTTTGCATGTGCAAGGGTCCACTCGGATAACAAGCATACTTTATCATTAGATGCAAAACTTTGGGGTGCGACCATTTCTTCTTTTGTATTTGTATGGTGCCTGGTGTATTGGAGATCCTGTTTCTACTGACATCTGCGAGAGTCATTGTAATACAACATAAAAGATGAGTACTATAGGAATTCAGCCTTCAAGGTCTACAGCATCTGATGTCAAAGATAAAAGAGGTGACCTGAGATCCTATGTAATATAATGGTTTGAATTAAATGATAACAATGTCTACAAAATCTTTTTGAAAATCTATGACTTTTGAAATCTAGGGCTTTATAACTTCTACACTTTTCCTCCATAAATGAAGATGGATTCAAAGATTATAGGATTCTGATTTCTGTGTTACTTTCCTGTCATGTCAAAATGCTACGTGTTGAGTCAGCCCAAATAAAATTTTCAGATGTTGAGGCAAAACTAGCCTTAGTTTCAAATGGCTAAAAAATAAATCTTTAGTTGCTAGTTACTAATTCCTGATCAGATGGCTGATAGAAAAGAAATCTGATCACAGTTGGGCAAGAAATAAAAATAGAGGTTCCTGGGATGCTAACAACAAATAAAACAATGGTGGAAATAAGAATTCTTATTTGTATTTTTTTATTACTGGAAACTGCTAAATGGTAATTTCTTACACAGTAAGTAGGAGAGCTTTTAAAGCAGTTCTGTGTGGAAGATGATCTCAGAGGTCTTTTCCAACCTTATGATTCTATGAAGGTTACTGTGCAAAGTACATCTGTTTTCCCACAAAGAAAAGGACAGAGCTTTTATATCATTGCACTACCTGCTGAGGGTATATTTCATGTTGATTACTGTGCATACAGGGAAACATCATGGTACCTAAAAAAAGAGGTCCTTTTTTACTGTAACAAAGCAGTATAAGGAAAGTCTTGTAGCTGGATAAGAACATTTCTATAATGTTTGCAATTTATTTGAAAGTTGCTTGAGAGTTGCTTGGGTTATAGTGACACCTTATGGCAGTTTTATTATGTTTTATGGATCGTATCAAGGAACTGCTTTGATGTTTTTAGAAATCTTTTTGTTACATATTATTCAAAAGATCATTCCATCTCTTGAAATTTGTGGTTTGCTTTTCACCTTTACTAGGAAAACAGATTTCAAAGGGAATAGTTTTTGGTGTTGTCTTCTCTCCATGTATAACAGATTATCTATGGATTTACTGGATTGATTCACCAAATTATACCATGTTCTTCCATTGCGTTTCTCTAATCTTCCATCTCAGCTCTTTAAAATAAAACATTATGATAGAAGTTAATGAAAACATTGTTACCTTTTTGATACTGTTGAAAACCAATCCTATGGAACATGTAAGTAAACATCTAAATTAGCTACTATGTGAGGATGAGAATTGATAAAACCTGCCTGCTTGGGGCTCTCCCTTATATGAATTTTCTAGTGTATACTAGAAGCTACCTCACTCTACATCCCTTCCTTTACTTGAAGTTCAAAGTTAGTCCAAAAGTTGGTTTTCCATAAAATTTACATGAATTTCTTGTCTTTAGTATTGTAATCACCCTCTCGTCAAACAAAGGTTGAAAGCAGGCAACAGGTTCGATGTTGCAAAGGTCTGAGAGGGAATGAGGGAGAAGATGAGGGAGCAGTCACACAGATCTTAAAAACAGAATAGAAAATCTACATATGCTACAGTGTCTTTGGAAGAGGCAGTTGTGTTTATTCGAAATCGCACTTAGGGCTTATTTATATGACAATAAAGTAAGCTCCAGAATATCTTTTATGTAGCCCCTTCTCATTAAAAAATTGATGGTGGAATAAAGAGAGAGACATAGCTTAAAATGTTAAGTCAACTTTTTGTTTCATTGAGAAAAATAAGTCTGTTTAAAATTAATATTTTCAGTGCTGGCAGTCTATGTTAGTGACTAAATATAACGTTATCTCTTACAGTTTATAAATTAAAAATAGTAAAATATATGGGGTTTGCCAGAATTTAAAAAGTACTTATATTACTGATACTCATATCACTCAGGATCAGTTGCAGATTTTTTTGAAAGAATGAAAAGTACAACAGCTGTATTTCCATTGAAGAACAATTTTTTCCAAGTTAGGAAAATGAGTAACACTGAAGAAGCAAAACCTTCTCTTCCCTTACAATGCACGAATAAAAAAGAATTCAGGAAGAATGCAATTCAACAGCTGTGAAATTTTGAAGGACATGACAACCAGCAATGCACACTTCAGGATGGTGCTTATAATTACTAATAATTTTGTTCAAATAAATCGGGTTTAAAACACACAGGTTTAATGAAGTTACTTTTTTATGAATATAATCTGTTTGTAGTTTTATACAGTGAACGCTTCATCCATCTCTCACCAGAAAATCTCTGCTACAGCACTTCAAAGAAAAAAAGTAGTTTACTCAACTTTCTAACCACAATCATTCAAGCCATCTATGTTATCATTGCTAATGAAAATAAACACGCCAAAATGAAACGTTCTTGTAAGTGTGTTATAACTAAATTAAATCTGAGCTCAAGTAGCAGCCCTTCAGCAGCAGTAGCTGTCAGAAAAAATTAAGATTTTTCAAGAGGCAGCAGAATCCTTCACCCTCTGCACAGGCAACTTGGAAATTAGTAAAAAGCAGGTTGGTGAGGGACACAGTTTCAAAGAAACAAGGTAAATGGCTATGAGGCTGGCACTGGATATTCTGCCATTTCATCAGATAGCAGTTTCCACTCTCCTTTCTTCGTTGTTGCAGCCATTCCCTCAAACCTATCCCTTTGCTCTGAACAGTTGCTTTATCACTCTGAGATCTGGATTTGGTAATCTCCTGGATCACTTACCTGTAACTGCTTTTACCTTCAGTCTTGCGCTGATTGTAGAAAGGTAGCAAAGAAACCCATGCCCAGTCCTCAGTCACCTCCACCACACAATCCACCAGCTTACCCGAGCTGGACCATTAAGCAGAGCTGCAAAGGCTCAGGTTAGGTTCCCTTCTGCAGCCCCTGATTGCAAAGCAACAGCAGCCTTCAGCTGAAGAGCAACAGACACAAAGTTCACTCTGCCACTGTCTTACATTCAGCATTCTCTTACCAAGTACCACCAGAAAAGAAATTATTAGAGCCCTTTGATTTTTGTTTCCTTTCTACCACTTCACACAGTCATGTGCTGCCTGGGGGCATTCATAAAGGAAAACAGAAAGAGAGGAGCTGCAAAAAGATGGCTCAACTAGAAAGGGCCTGGAAAAGCAACAGGCACAGCATCCTAAAAGAAATTTGCCTAAAGAAGTGGGATTGAGCTCAGTTAAGCCGGCAATTATGTTTGAAGAGACCTCCGCTTATCTAATTTCTTCACTGTGCAGAAAATCAAGGGTTTGTGCTATGTCATGAAAAGAATAAGGAAATACCTCCCTCCCATCCAGCAGCCAGTTAATGATCTGATGAGGTTAAGTAATATTTATAGTGCTTGTTTAATCAAAGAGCTTCAGCTGCATGGTCTTGGCTTGCAAAATGTTGTAGTGAGTATAATGTAAAGGGAATATTTTATTGTAAACCTGTTTCTTGTAACAGTTGACCATCAGTAAGGCTCAAACAATGAGTCACTGAGGAAATGTAAAGCATATATGCACAATCAAACTACAAAAAAATCCTCCTAGAAAGGAAGCTCTTCAGTTTTTGTACATTTACTCTTACAAACCATAGCCTTAAACTAGCATTAAGGAGACACAGAGACAGATATGCACAAACTCTGTCTGTGTAGTAAGTTCGGTTCCAAACACCAAACCCCCCAGTTTTCAGGTCAAAGATAATACTTTCATTGATGTAGTTTCAAATAGAGCTTCTCCTTTGATTGTCCTTCATTTGAATAGCTAATTATTGCAGAACCTAGTCTTTTGAATGTTATGCAAAAGGTAATGCTTCTTAAGAAATTCCAATTAAAAAGGCCAAGTAACTATTAAGGCACAAGCAAAAAGCCTGGCCAAAAAAACTTCTTCAAAAATTAAGTAGATACAGGCAGGCTATTAAACCTTCATCATACTTAAGTTCTAAGTTGCTCCACATCCGCAACCGACTTGATTTGAGTAAGAAACTGCACTAGAGCCATAACAACATAGTTCATAGGCAGGTATCCTATAGGTTATCATTTAACTCTAAATTTTATGCCTAGAATACTTAGCAAGTTATTTTAGAGCTTGAATAACTAGTATTTGTTTAGCCGCCCTTGGGTTTGTGCATGGGTAGGAATTTATTCCCGAATTACTGGTTTATAAGTTTGGGGGTAGGTTTGGCACAACAAATTGAAATCCATCCTTAACATTCTAAGAGCCCATTTTCCAATCTACTGAGCAACTGCAGTGGTCTCCAGCAAGTGTCAGGAGTGCAGGGAGCTTCTGAGATACGGGAGAAAAGTGCATTTGTGTCTGGCAACAGGAAAAAAACATCAAATGAACCATTTCTCTTATCATAACTCCTCACAAACAGCTCATTTCCTACACCTACTAAGCTGCACTCACAGCTGCAAACTTGATAGGGTAATACAGCTCTACAAACAGATACAAAAAGGATTAACCTAAAGCTCTAGCATATGACATACCTAAAGGAGCGACATGTTTAAGTGACGAAGCAGAGACAATCAGCTGCCAAAATCAAAGTATTCCAGGCAAAGAACAATCAACTGCCAAGGCCTCCAGCTGTTCCTGTTTGAAATCTTAGGAGTTTACAAAATTGTGAATTTTCAGCCACAACAAACCAACCCAGAAAATCTGGATTTCAGCACCTGCGACTTTCCAGCTTAAGAAACAGGTAACACTCATGGATGCTACCGACGTCCAGAAATGAAAGAGACAAAGAGAACATTACCACAATAAAGGATGTCCGAATCGGATCAGGTCTGTGATCTACTGCGCAACTTAAGACAGTCGTTTTCTCTGCAGGCTGCCATCAAGTATGTCTCCACCTTATTGAAATTTCACTCTCTTACCTTCCGCTACTATGGACTGAAAGTTGGCATATAACAAGGATGTCCTCCCTTGATGGATACAGCTTTGGGAGGAATAGGGATGCCGTCATCCTCAGGAAATGAAAATGAAGAGAGAATTGGAGCCACCTGATGCTACCTTTATACTTCCACCTAATCCACCCTTTTCTTTTTTACTCTTTCCTCCGACACCATTCTCATCCAACAATCCTTCTTAAACACATCAGATCTCACATGTCTCATACTTTATCAATTTGTACCATACAAAACCTGAGTATTAGCTTCCTTCAGAGCAAACTCTAAGCATGACAAAGCAGTGTATCTTGAAACCCAGGTTTAGAGAACGGGCTGGTTTCTGGGTAAATGAGCACTGAAAATGCAAACTGAGATCACTATGGGATATCGGAACTCCAAATTCTTTAGTGTGCTTTCAGAAAAAGTAAATTCTAATTTTAGATACATCTACTACATCCATTTTTCTGCAGTACTTTTATTGTTTAGATGAAGGAAATATTCGATCACATTTTACAAATGTCTGGACAGCAACCGCTCTAAGAAATGAACTCAAAATTATGTGGGATAAAATGTATTTCAAACAAAATACAAAGTGATAAAGTTTTTTAAATAAGGTACTAGTAGTTATGGAAATTTTAAATAAAAATATTTTCCAACATGAAAATAAGAAAAGTTCATTTATTTCCATAAGCAATCTCATTCACAGTACAAAGTGATATGAATTTCTCAAAACTGTCGCTGTACCTTTTATGTATTTGTTAAGTAGCTGATCTAAAAGTTGGTACAAGAATAAATCTGTTTTTGAAGACCTGTCCAATAAACCGGATATGCACTAATGCCATGCTATGACAATTCTAATTAGGAATCACTACTGACACTACAGTAACATCACTTTATAAGTCTTATGAGAATTTCATGATTTACAATCAAAACATAAAACTGCCACTAGTACAGAGACTGTACAATTAGACAAATAAACAAGTATTAAGTATTTTGCACAAGGCCTGAGGTCACTATAACACACTTTGATTTACAGCATCATCTCAGAAATCTGTACAGCAGTTAGAACTGTTTCAGAGAACTTAAAGACAATACAACCTCAGGGGCTTATTTGTTCTGTTGATACAAGTGTGAGGCCTGGAAGGCAAGAGGATTTGGTGTATGAGTCCAAGGTTTTACTGCCTTACGTTATTTCCTTGTAAAGCAGTCAAAACTTACTGGAAAGTTAGGTACGAGGCAGGACCTCACTTGAGTATCAACTAACTCATCTGAAATTCTCCAGATAGGTTTCCTCACAGCTATTTCAGAGTAAAAGTTCACAATGAATATATAAAATGCAGCATATCTCTTAACGAAGGACAAAAAAGGGTCACATACACAACAGGGTATTTTTTCTGTACTCCCCTCCCTATTTCTTTCATTGAAAATGGCACAAATCAGCAATAGCCCACTCACTCCCAATAAAAAGTCCTAATCAATAAGGTCACTCTAAAGTCCAAAACCTTCATTGCAATGAGAGATCCAGTGTTCATATAATTTCCTTGTCTGCTCAAGTCACATAGATGTAGGCAGACTAAGCAGGCAAATTCATAACAGATAACAGAAGTATCATATAGCTGTTAGCCTGTATTGCAAGCCTTGTGGAATTTGACTGAAAACTTAACTTTTCATTTACTCCTTGCTATTTTGGTGCAATTGAACTGAAAAATCTAAAACCCTGTATCTATATACACACTTATTTATCTACAGACATAGATTACCTTATAACAGGGGTTATAATACAAAAGTTTACACACACTTTTCTTACTTTAAAAGGCTACCGGAGTATTTTGAAAGTTCCACGGAGATGTGTTGCTAAAAAGACAAAACTTAACAGAAAAGGAAAGTTTTAAATAATGGAGCTTGAAATGTCATGCTCCTATCCATCCAAAAATACAGCCTCTTTTCACTTGGGGTACTTGGCATCCGAATTCAGATCGCCATTGAGAGGAAGACATAGAATCTTCATTAAAACACATTACGGTATTCTATTCATGTTCACAGTAAAATTTCTCTCCCCATCTCCCAAACAATTGTTGACTCCCTTACCTGTCAAGGTTCCTATGGTACTGCTGTCCTCCTGCCTCACTAGGTTCCACACACTGTTCTGTGCCTTATTCACGAACACTTGTGTGATGAAAAGAGAATCTGCTCCATCTTCAAAATGACACGTTTTTTCACTCCTCATTTTTCTCCTTTTGAGAGGCCAATTTATGAGCTTCTAAGCTAATCTGTAACTCAGTAGTTTCAAGGTCCTCTTCCATCAATCCAGCAGGTTTTTCAAGCCTCTTTAATATTATCATTCCACGTAGCAGCATTAGTTCATTTTCTAAGAAACGATCCAGGGACTTTCATATTTAAAATCAAACAAAGTCAACAGTTCGAATATGGAAAAGACTGCTGTCTTGGTGTAAGATCATTCATTTAGAATACACCAGAGCAGCCAAAGGACAACTCATGTTTGTAATTAAGACAGGCAGCCAGGCTTCTGTTTTTCACTTCAAAGTAGGTTGAATACAAAGGGCAGAAACGTTGTGGAATTTACAGCATCCTTCAAGTCATTGTAGCAAGAACTCATTTTATATCAAGTTACTTTTCTAGTAATAGAATCTTCAATTTCTTAATAAGATACTGATTTCAAACCTGTGTTCTCCGTTTTGTTTTGCATGAGGGCTAAACTGTCCCTCTGCTTCAGAACAAGCTAGATGCAACACTGCTTTCCATCCAAGTTAAAAACCAGAAGGTCCCTGGAATACCCACATTTTGAAACTTTGTCCCTTCCTCCTACACTTTCGTGAAGAACTTGGGCATGAAGTACAACTGCTGCTCTCAGTGGTATTCACTCTGGTCACAGTCTTCCAGCCTCTTGTAGGGCCTCAGAATGATGACTTGTCAGTGGAGATCAACTGGACAAGGCTTCCTAAGAAAAATTACTGTAGCAGGAGACAAGTGGCATGTAGCCATGGCAACTTACCTCTTGCAACTCCTCTTTCCTTTAAGTCAAGAAGAAATACAGAACTTCACATACACCCGGGTCCCTGACAAACTAAGCAGGAAGCATCTACAAGGAAGAGGGATTTGACCCTCTCATTTTAACTAAAGTTATGTTTTGTTTTTCATTTTTGAATAACTGGAAAAAAATGTTGTAATTTTCATAAGCAACCTTTTCAGGTTGTTTTTGTTGTTATTCTTCTGCTCTGGTCATTCTGAAAATTGCAGCAAATAAGAAATTAAAATTACATTCTCAAATATAAGTAGAAAAAAAAAATCATACTACTTCAGTCAGATAAAGAAAGATTTTATCCTATCACATTACCACTGTATAAAAGAGGTGTTCTTAATTTGAACTCTATGGATTCTTTTTTACTTTATTCTTACTAAATATATTCTCAGATAGCCCATGCCAAAAGTACATATTCCAGGAGGTCTAGTATATAAAAATCAGATCAATTTTTTTCAGTTAATTTTCCCTCCAACAGGTTAAATTAAAATCCAGTTCTGAATACTCCCCCCTAGTCCAAGGGGATCATCCCCTCAGATTAGGTCAGTGACATTTAAGACTGCCTTTACCATGGACGTATTAATTTAATACATTGCAGAGTCCTAAGAGATGGTATTTTTAATATAAACTTATTTTCCAAATAATTTTGAGGAATACAGATTCAAATAATTTTTAAAAGGCTTGCCTTAAGTTATCCTAATGAAATACACCTTTCAAAAGTAGATATAAAAGAAGACATTAGTGTGATTGAGAGTACAGAGTACTAGTAACCGTAAATGAACTTAAATAGCTTAACAGTTCCAATGTTGTACTTAAGTTTACACAGATATCTTAACATAACCTACAATGTTTACCATGAATATTAACAGCACATAAGCATCACAATGTGTTAGGTATTGTTTTTTAAACCACAATTTCACTGGTCCCAGATATTTTAAAATAACAGGACTAAGGCAGCAGCTATAATACATAAACAATTCTTCAAGAAATATGCTTAATGTTATTATCGCTTAGAACCGTGGAAATATAACAAAATACAAGTCACATTTACAGCATAAGGCCCTTTGGTTTCTTAAGCAGCAAATGAAAGAACAATTTCTTCAGTGAAAGGCTTTGAAAAATAAAGCATGTAGCTTTCCATAAAAAAGGTGACTAGTTCCTTCCTTCTCAAAACAGTCAGCTAGAGGCTTCAAAATATTATGTAAGAAAGCTCCTGAACAGCAGTGTCTGACAGAGCAAGAGATTCCCTCATGGGCAAGCTGAACACATATCTTTTGGGAAGTAGAAGAAACTACTGTTTGGTTTTCTGGAAAGCTTTATTAAATTTGGAGTAATACAATAAAAAGGATCTGAAATACCTGTGTATTTACCACATATTCTAGAGCTTACAAATCTGTATTTGAGAACTCACTTCATATTCATGAGGTTTCAGTTAAAAAATTAAAATGAAATAGTTTATTGTAGTCAAGGCAATTTATGGCACTCTGCTTTTTCACACAACCATATGCAACTTGTACGAGGCAATCCTTTTCCATCTTCCCAGTGGAGCCAAAATATATGAAGTAATTCCAGATATTTTTGTGTAACTAAAAAGTGTGTATTTAATTGCACAAAATTACTTAGTTACACACATAGGGCAGTCAACATCTGAATTTTACAGAGAACATTCTTTTTAGGAAGTTCCGTAACTACTCATATTCTTTTTTCATACCAGTTAGAAACAGTATCAAATTCGCCAAAACACTGGAATATATTATAAATGCAATTCTGTCATCATACGGATTTTAATATGCTGTTTAAGTGGTAAGTTGCTTTTGCTACATGACTGGTACCAAGGATCTGGCATTATAAAACAGGCTGTAAACCAGCACGACCATTGAAGCAGTCTTCTGAACTCTGTCCCACACTTGCACAAAATTTTACAACAACTTCTTACGCCTCCTGAATTTTGTTGTAATTATTACCACATTAATTTTAATTGTCTTATAAGAGAAGAAATGCAAAATATTTTCTCTTCTTAGCCTCTTACGCATTTACTGGTTAGAGATCTTTCCATGTAACATGGCTAACAACGTTTTGAGGCAGCCTAAGAATGTACTTGTTGCAAACTGTCATATGGCAAAATGACAGCTTGTGCCAAACTCATGCAACACAAATGATCAATAAGAACTAGCAGATACTGAAAGGACTGGGCTCTAGGATTGCGTTCACAAGTGTTATTACCCCCTAAGATTTTTTCTGAATTTAAGAAACAAAATTTTGTAGGAAATTTCACAGAAGTTGATTGAGGACACTTCTGAATAATTTTGAAATACTTAGCTGCTTCTTTTTTGACTGAATATATGCGTCCTACCGTCAGTGCTCTGAAGTCTGGTAAAGACAGGAAATCTATAGCATGTGAAATGACTTTGCACTTACGCAATTCCACTGCAGTATCAGGTGAATGCAAAATCAAGCCTTTTTTCCAGTGCAAAAGTCTTTACTTTGCTGGGCTGAAACTTTCCCCAAGTCATGATTTTACTAATCAAAAATGTTAATCAGCTTCCCCATAATCCAAATTTCATCAATCTTTTAAAGAAGAAAACAAACCATTTTACCCAAAAAGATCTTTTAAGTCATTACTAGCTGAGCTGCTGTTTGTCATTGTGTTTGCTGGTTGTGCAAAGTTCTGAGGAGCAAAGAAAGGATTACCCTGTATACCAAAGCCAGGCTGTCCTATCATGTTCATCTGAGGTCCCAAGACTGAAGTGCTTGCACCTGGGGACCCTTGTGGGGGTACAAACTGATTAACCCACTGGCTTGATTTCTGTTGAGCCATCTGTTTCATGCTAACCTTGGGTTTTTGAGGACCAAAAAGATTATCCAAAGCAGACATATCTGGGGGTCTGCTTTGTTGTGTCAGTGGAGAGATCGCGGATGCAGCATTCATAGGACTGTAATTTGGCATACTCGCAGTTGGTACAAAGTTCATCTTGGTTGTTGCTGTTGCACTTGGACCACTGAAGAAATTCTGAGTGGTGGGACCGGCTCCCATACTGAATCCAGCAGTCTGAAAACCTATATTAGTATTTAGTCCGTTTGTTACATTTCTTTTTGTGTTGTCAATAGGCGATGAAAATCCCATTCCAACACCCACAGGAGGGACGGAAGAGAAGCTGTTCGAAGATGCCACATTAGCTTTGTTGATAGGATGGCTAGTCAAAGACGACATATTATCTATCAAGGTATCTGTCAAGTCTTTTGTCTGCAAAATACATAAAATGCAGTTAAATGCTTTTCCTGTACAATCACTCTTCGCAGAAGTCTTGATCATTGCTCCTGCAGAAGTGGTATTAATTTTTCAGAAATTAGAATTTACTGCATGGAACCGGACATGAAATGTAATTATACACAAAAGCAATTAGGTTGTTTTTGTTCTTTGTTACTTAGAGCTAATTGTTATGCAGCTTTAATTTGACAACTCAGACTAAATACAAAGTACTTCTGTGACATTTGCTTATATGCCCCATTCCTGTCCTCAAGCTGTTTATATATTTAGTTAATACACTCTTCAGAGCAAAACCTTTTTTTAATATGTGCTTTTTTCTTATCTAGAAGAAAGGCCTTCTAATAATAATTATTCCTTCGGAAACTCCTTCTATTTAAAAAGTGGTAAATATTGCTAATGATGCAAATGGAAGGTGGATTAAAATTTCAGTTTTTCTCAGCTATGCCACTGTACTACCAATGAAAACAAAGGTGACTCACAGGAGAACAAACCACTTAATGTATACAGCACTTAAAAGGAAAAAGCGTCACAGCTCCAATGGAAATAGTGCAGTTGTTTGTTCTTTCTTACCTGCTTCACCGGAGGTGTTAGTACAGTTGCTTGTGGCTTAAGAGGTTGCTGGCTTTTCAGTTTCTGTGCCTGTTCTTGTTCTTTAGCTAACCTTTGCTTCTCTTCAAGTGTAAGTGCCTTTGAAAGCGAAAGTACTGCCATTAAGTTGCACAGAATGGTTATTCTTACATTGATATTTTTATTTCATAAATAGCACTGTCGTTTCAATACGTGGTAGAACAATACATATTTATACAAAAGAAAAGTGGATAAGCACAAAATCTATTATAATATTTATCATATTGCTGAAGTACTTAAAGTAAATAAATACAGTATTAGAAGTTATATCATGAGAAATTTCAGCAGATCTCAAATAAAGAGGTATCACAACAAAACCATTAGCTTTGCCCTCTTAATATTGGGCATAAACAAAAAGTGTTCTTCACATTTTTTGTTTTTACATGGTTACCAACTGGCACTTCATAAAACTGCATCTGAACATGAAATTGAAAGGAGAATCTTAATTTAAAACTGTGTAAGAGGCTTTTCAGGATTTTAACTCTACTTTTGATTATGATGAAGGATAAATTCAAATAACTCCCCCTTAGTCTTAAAATTACTGAGGGGCTTCAGATAAGTAGAAATGGAAATGATAAAATGTAGGTTCTGGAGAGACATTTACATAATTAATAGCATGAAAAGAATTTTACAATAGTTTATGCTTATGTTTAACAGTCTATGTCATGTCATGCTTTTTCTTTGCTTCTTATATTTATCCAAATACTGTCCATTCATTTCCACTCCACTCTGAATTGTACAGTAAATGTTAATCTCTGTCGTTATATGAAATACTAGATTTTCTCTTCATCTCCATTTGTAATTTTATCATAATGATGCCCATTTTGATTTTTCTATCTAAATCCATTGCTGAAGTTTCAGTTGCATTGTAATCTATAATTAGGAGAAAGAAAATTACCAAAAATTTATAAACTCAATTGCTGCCAATTTTGTACAAAGCTACTTTCAAGGAAAGGCTTTTACAGAAATTCAAGCATATGATTCGAACATTTTTCAGTGGCCTTCATGTGTGACTATATATGGCGCTGTGCTATACAAAAGCAGTGAGTTTTTCTTTTAAAGCTTTAAATATAAGTATTTACACATGCTCTTTTTTATGCAACCATATCAGCTTTGTATTAGATTGATGGATGTAACAGGATTCCAAAACAAAGTAAAACACACCTTTTTCTGTTTTGATGACATCTCATTCTCTTTACTATCAGATTCACTCGTTAGAAGGTCGGTTCCAGTAGAAGTAAATACCTTGTCAATCTGATCAAGTTCAAAGAAACAAAACTTAGTTATTTGAAACGTAATTTAAACTAACAGAAATATTGACTAAGTAATTCTAAGTTTCAAATTTCTGTCAGTAACAATAAAATATTGTCGCTTACCTGGTTACTTGTACTACCAGACCTTGCCTCTTCAGACACACTCATTTGGTTAGCTATATCCAAAGATCTATATAATACAGAGTACATATATTACAAAAAGATAACTTTACAGATTCTTATTCGCTTTATGAGAGCACTACCGTTTTTATAGAATGTCTGTGGAGACTGGAATATGTTAATATTCTAAATTGGAAAGAATTCCTAATGATCATTTCTCACGGCCTTAGTTCCTCCTTTCAAATGGGCTGACACAGACCTTGGGTTGCACAAAATTAATTTAACTCAGAAATTACAACTCGTATCAGACTCCATAAAATAGCTCTAAATATCTTTAAATATCACTGTCCTCTGAAAGGCTAACATGTTTATGTTTCTCCAGTATCATTTACGTTCTCAACAACTACAGAAAAGCAACTTAGCCTACAGAAGCAAGACAAACAATACTACTGAAGCTCAGTATGAGTTTTTACATTTAATGAATTACTGAAAAATTATTGACTCAAAATAATAAACTGTGACTGAACTGCATAAGAGATTTTATTCAATAAAACCAGTGACATAATATTATCATTCTAGGACTAATAAATCTCTGCTGACAACTGCGCTTATCCTAGGTAATCCTCTACTACTGAAGTAAGAATTACCTAGATTTTTTATGGCTATAGCTAGTTTTCTCACATTTACTAAAAAGCTAACAAACTTTTCTCTGCTCACTTGTTCATTCTCTAATACACATGTAAATATCACTTACTTCTGCTGCTCTTGCATGACATGAAGTTGCTCAAGTTTTGTTTTATGCTCTGCCTCCAATCTATTAAGCATATCTTTTATAACACAAATAAAAGAATTGAACTGTAAAAGAAATATACAAGAAGTTTGGATTTTGTAGTGATGGAATTCAGATGTAGAACTTAAGATGATAGATGGCTCATAAAGCTTACAATGCACAATGTCAGATAAACCACAGATTTTCAAATCATTTATAATCCACCTTCACTATCTTCCATTAGGTACCTCACTACAAGAAGAACGTATGCTGAAACTCTGACAAATATCTATTATTAGAAAAAAAAGTGGGACAACCCAGTCAAAAAAAAAAATAAAAAAAATCACAGAATAATATACCAGATTTTAAAAAAAAATCCTATGATTGCATTTTTACATTATCTGCAATTTCTATAAAAAACAGGAAGGAAAGAAACATTAAGACTGTACTTTAGTTTTTAATCTGAATTGTGATTATGTTAGTGGCTAACTGCTTTTGCAAGATATTTGGAAGTTGATAGTATTAATTTTGAAATTTTATACTACATCAATTAAATACACCAAAAAATAACAAGCTTTAAACATGCAAATCCAGTAATACTGGAAGGTTTTTTGGTTTAGTTTGATTTTACAACAGACACAAACATATATATATATATATGAGTTTTTCTCTGATGACAATTTACATTTATTCTCTGTGAATTTATCAAGTAAAAGCACACAACATAGTCATGTTCCTACCTGATTGAGATTAAGATTGTTTTCAATACTAAGAGGAATCAGATGGGGCAATACTTTTCCTGCAAGCTGTTCTTTGGTGATTCCCAACTTCTTATGAGTAAATGTACATTTGTAAATACCTGACATACAACATGAAAATAGCAAAAACTGTTAAGTTTAGTAAACAACGTGAACAAAGTAGCAGTCTCTATTGGTATCAGTCTTCTGAACATACATTGGCTCTGTGTGCAAGCAGGAACAAACAGAATCACAAAAACTTAAGTATTCATCCACAACACAAACATACTATAGCAAGAAGCTTTGCTAAAGTTCAGAACAAAAGGAGGTCCAAAGTAATACTTCAGAGCTATTAAAGCTGGTATTAAGCATTGTATTATTCTGGTCAACTATCACAGAATATGCATCTTTGAACAAGTCATGAGCAACTGACTTACCATAAACTGAAAAATTGCCACTGAGAAATTAAGCTGCATTAACAAAGTATGTGCTCTCACTTGGGATACGAAGTGTCTAGGAGGAACTATCACACTCTTCTCTGATTGTATTATACAACGATTCTTACCCAAATGTTTGGGGTTGAGTTACATATAGGATCAGAAGTCACTGACAGCCTTTGTTTGTTCTAAAATCACTGAAAAATGAATACTGGCAGGCACGATGGATCCACTGTTAAGCCTACAAATTCTATAGTGTTTTTCACTGGTGGATTTCTCTACTTAAATAGTCCACATCTGTTGGCAAACACTGAACATACTAGCATAAAAGAAGGAGCAGTTTTCATCACTTTCTATAGCTAGTATTAGAACAGAGCTGTCAGCTGGCCAAAGAAGGTATCACACACAGGATGGAAGGTACTATGGTTCTGGAAAAAAGGAGAGCCTATCATTTCCAAACTAGTGTTTACTTATGCAATGTATTCAAGTACTATTCTGGAGTAATACAACTGAAGTAAGAGACATACTGTCCCTCATTCTCAGAGAGCAAATACAAGTCAAAGCTGCAATGATTAAGGAAAATGGGAAGCTTTAAATTAGTACTCGTAGATGCCCTCTTGCTCATTTTCAGCAAACCAAAATAATACTGCCACAATACATTGCTAGAGTGTTTAATGAGGGCTGCTGCTGGTACAGCTCAACTTGTTACAAATGGTCTTCTGTCTGCTACTTTCTTGTCAGTAAGAGACATGGTCACTGTCTTCCAGTCTTGGCCAAGTAGTCACACCTCTTTCTTGGTAGTGACTCCTGGTCATCTGGTCTCCTTGAGTCCATTCCAGTTGTTAAAATGACACATCCTGAGTTAGGCAAGCACCAGAGCGGCACTAGGAAAGAACAAGTGGGAGTGATGCTTCCCCTTCCCCCTTCCCAAAATAACAAGCCATTAGGTTTTCTTAGCTGTTTTGTGAAACTTCCCCCAGACTGTGCTTCATTTCAGTGCAAAGGCAGCCATGTTTTCTTAAATGTCCAACAAAATGATACTAACAAAACTTGCAGTGAAGAGCAGTAGATTTGTAGACGATAATTTACAGCATCTGACACGTAGGAGGGGTAAAATAAGGCAACAATAGCATCTTAAATGCGTAAGCAGCAACTGAAAGAAAACACTCTTCCAAGGAAACAGCCTCTCTGGTTGTGTGAACCATATAGTCCATATAAGTGTCACAGCCCAAGCACTGCAATGAGTACTTCAGAAGTGCACTGGGCTGTGAAGACTACAAATATATGTACCAGTGTTTGTAAGTACCAGCAATATATAAAGCAGCTGAACACAGGCACACTAAAAAAAATATAAAGAAGAATTTTTTGTCATTTTAGCAATATGCTATGTATTATCAATGATAATCCAATACAGAAACCCCTCAGATTTTCAACATCAGAGTACAAAAGAGGAAAAAGTTGAAAGTATTAATTACCTAAAATTCCCATTAGCACTGCAGGTTCCTTGGATGGAATTTGTTGTAGAAAGGGCAAAATATCATCAAGCACAAACCATTTATCCAAGTACTCCAAAATCTTGCCTAAGCATACTAGTGAGTTTACCCGGACCTGTTAAGTATGACAAGAATTAAACAAACTCTTAAACTATATTTTTGCCTAAAGAAAAAAAAAAACAACCAAACCATACAAAATTCACACTTAGAAGAAAACAGGTGTTCTTGAAAATATATCTGAATTTTCATATCTAAAAATTCAAGACAAGTTAAAATAAATTGTGTCATGAAAGAAAAATATATATAATTACATACTGCTCATAAAACCATGGCTTTTGTGCAGGACAAACACTGTTATTCTGGAACACACCTCAAGAACTTTTACATTATTATTAACAACAGTAAGTTACTAATAACTTTAAAAATTGTTAGAGTAAAAAAGTAAATGGTGTTTCCGTATTTGTAAGAGACAGACAAAAAAAAAAAAAATCAAAATCAAAGCATACTGATGGGCTTTTCTTTAAAGACAAAATAGCAGGAAAATCAAAGCAGTTAAAAGGTAATATTTTCTGAGGACTGAGAAAGAGTCAGAATTATTAGGATACTTACAGCAAGAGAAGAAGTTTGCAAACATGCATTTTTAATTCTTGGAATTAATGAATTTTTCATTGACGGGTAATCTATTAAATTGGCAAACGTGGGAATTATGTTTAGGCAAAGCTCCTATAAAAAAAAACATGTGCAAAAGTTTAAAAAGAAACATGCATATTTATTACAAAATTAGTACTAACATCACTAATAAGATCAAAATCAGTTCCAAATGTCGTCTTAAGCTTATTTTTCAAGGAAATATTTAGAGAAATATCATGTTCAACTAAGCTGACCTTAATCTAATCAGCCTTATTTAAAAATAGCTGGAATAATTAGCTATCGTGGTATGCAGATAGAACCCTGGAAAATGGATTACAAAATTAGTATTCATACATGTACCTAAATGCATATCCTACTTTTTGCTATAGTGGTTAGTCAGAATTTAGGATAAGAGCATCGGAAGAACAACCAAATGGTTACTTCCTGGAAAATTTTACTTAAACCATTTTTCTTTAATAAAACAATGCTTGCTTTCAACATTCAGGAATATTACATAGCTTTATTTTTAAATAAATACAGGGCACAAAGATAAGAGAAAAAAGTTGTTTTAAATAAAGGTTGCAATTACTATACCTGGATCTGAATTGAAGGTGCTTCCAAGGCTCTATAAACCATTGGCAAAACACTGTTCTTTATTTCATCGGGTGGAGTTTTGGTTAGAAGCAAGTCCATTTTTTGCAGGAAGATCAACAAGATCTATTAAAAGAAGGACAGTTCAGAAGCCAAAAGTTTCAAATCTAGAAATCTATACCTACAATTTAAAGTGTGCTGTATCATATAAAAACTTCAGAAGTTCTCTTGTAACTCAGTAAATGGGATCACTTACCATGTTGCTTGCCTGAAGGCATGGAAGACAAAAAAAAACCAACTTTGACATATTACTGCATTTTTAAAACAGCAAATACAAATCAAATCAAAACGTGCATCTTCTAGACTAAACCTTCTGAAACAAGAAATCATAATAGCTAAGGAGGGAACTTATTTCTATTTACAATATGGTCTACTGTTAAAATTCACCCACAGAAAATCTACACACAGCAGCCTATTGAAATAGCTAGCCTTTCAAAAAACTATCGCTCACATACTGTCCTGAAAGTATTTGATCACAGCTCCACATACAAACGCTGCATTCCTGTGTATCTAGAATCAAAATAGGGGCATAATGAAGAGAATATTGCAGGTACTATATGGGCATAAAATAGTTTTACTCTATTTCACACACAAATTATGTATCATAAAATGAAAAATCCCCCCACAAAACCAATTCACATCATGTTAACATAAAAAATAACACTAGAATGGCACATTTCCATAGTGGGATTCACCTTGCTTCGGCTTAGCCATCTAGAAGTTAGCTGCTATTCTAAACTACTCATCTCAGCTCCATCTCCAATACAGAGAGAACACTTTGTAAGTCCCAAGACTCATGCCTCAGATAGGTGAGAGAAATTGCTACAGGTAACGCTGTCCGTCCATCGCTATCTAAACTCCTTTCAGAAAAGAAGTTAGTCTAAATGAATAAGTTGGGGTGAATGGTAGCACATTCATAATAAAATACCAAGCATTTCATAGGAGGAAAAGATTTCAATTTTAAAGTCTAAAAACCTGTAGCAATCAGTGCTTGTACGGCAATATAGAGAAGCACTAGAGTATAGAGCATTAGAAACATCAGTGTATCACAATCACATAGAAATCTCCCTTTTTATTTGCTTACTTCTCAGAGAAAAAATTCTTTCAAGCTGCAGCTAACGTGCTTTTTTATTGTACATTTATAATTACCTAAACTATACATACACACAGACTCATTCATTCATTCCAAGAACACCGACTCTGATGCAATATTGTCAAATTTGGGAGAAATACAGTGAGATGGACCAGATGAGTTTTAGATTCAATAATTATTCTTGAATGAATGTATTTTTATTTGTTCTAACCTTAGCTTTTTGAAACATTCATGTGTTCATAACATCGTCGTCTTGTCTAGCAACCCTGTAATACTGTGGTTTGACAGTTTCTACATTAGGTAAATATATACTTCTGGAGAAGGATCATTTGATTTGATCAATCAATTTGAAAAGGACATGAAAGAAACTTGCTATTTAACAACTAGAAAAAGTTTTAAAATAAGAACCAGATGTTTGAACATATAAAAGAATGCTTTTAAGTTAAACATTGTACTCTATAGTCATTTAGATTTCCTAAATGTGGTTTAGCTGTTCCCCACTAGTTGTCCATGCTTTTTAACAAAGATAACATAAAGCTGAACTGGTTTTGATCTCTCTACTTGTCTTTAACTTGAATGCAGTTCATGCTGTCACAATGAACCCCTTTATTTTTAGTTAAGATCATATTTGGTACTTTTTATCTATTTTATTAGAAACTAGTATGTCACAGTCACAGCTTCCAACACAACATCTAACATGCAAGCAGCAACAGCTGCATTCTAAACAAGAATGCTAAAGATACCCCCCATGATGTATTAAGAAGTGAATGTAAGTACCCTACAAAAGCCTTATACACCCCTAAAGCCTCTTGAAAGAGCATTTGGAAGAAACGTTGACACCTTCCCCATCTGCCCCTCTTCATGAGTTACAAACCCACAAGAACTGGACATTTTTGTCTTGCACAGAAAAAGTCAGACATGGAATTCTGCCCTCTGGCACTCTGAACTTTTTTTTCCCCCTGAATTCGTGGTGCATTAACTTTGAATACCTGTCCTAATTTACTTAAAATTTGCCATACAAAAGGGAACACAGAAATAATAGTGTAATAAGCTAACCAGTACTTAGTGTGCATTAAAAATGCCAATATAAGAATTTAATATATGATATCTAGAAAGGTACAGAAACACTTTGCAAAGCTCACTCTTTATGAGCTGACACCAACACTGTATTTGCTTCCCTTGTTTCTCAAGAAACAAAACAGCTTGTGTGCTCATCATGCTCCAGATACAACTTCAAGAAAAACTTTTTGCAATGAGGATGGTCTCACAAATCTGATGTTAAAGGTAGCAAAACACCATGTTATCTTTCAGGACAAAACAGCACAAATAAGATGTTCACTGGCTTTCAGTTGGTTAGACATTTAACTTGTTCAAGAAAACAACAAAGCTAACTAAGCCCCAGTGTATCAAAAGTAAAGAACATTAAGCAGTTCTAATTTCCCGAGGTACTCTCAGTTACACAATTGTTCCCCTTCCTCCCTCCCCCGTATGAGAGTTCTCTGATCTGGTTTTCTGGAACCCAGAAACAAAACATCTACTTGTCCATTCCTATGTTTATCCCGCCTCTTATATGCTTTGCAGAGAAATAACAGCATCCAGCACTAAAACAAGATGAGCTGGAAGGAACATACAGCTGCCTTTTATCTGTGGAGGCACAATACCTAGGTAGGTGACAGTATTCTCAGGAATCATCATGCATATGATGTTGAAAAAAGAATGCAACTTTTTCGCTCCTTTACAGTAACGATAATGTCTTACTACTTTTATGCATGTAAAAGACAGAAAAAAGTGTATTTTACCTACACAATACATTTGTCAACTAAAAAGAAACAAATTTCACGAGTGTGTGCACGGCCCTCAAATAAGCACTATTTTATTATCATCAATAAACAGCACTTTTAAGACAGTGTCAAAGTTACAACTCATGATCCCAGTTTCAGCAATCTGGATACAGAAAAAAAGAAAATCATGTGTTCAACTACTGAATATGTGCAAATGCTGTACTGTACAACCCTACTCAGATTGGCTAGATAAGTGACAAAATGCTTAAAATTATACCTTCTAAAACCAATCAAAAAAAATAATGGAGTGATAAATTAAATGTTTCCTTTTTGCTAATCTAATCTCATGTATAAATGCAAATATACCCTCAGAAAGCCCATCTTAAAAAAACAGGAGTAGAGGTTTTGTGAATTTCCTGGAAAAAAACCCCACTTTCGTATAAATCACAACTGTCTACCTGGATAACTACAGAGCAAGTTCAGCAACATGTCTGAAGCCGGAAAAGGAAAATGAAACAATGAGTCATTTTTCAGAGAAAAAAACCCAAAACAAAACAAAGAAAAATTGTAATCTGAACAACATTAACAAACCTGGATTGGTTCTTGCTGCTTAAAAACAGGACCAAGATCAGGCAGAATAAGCTTGATATATTCTTCTTTGGTGCATTCCTCAGCAATCAGGAGAACGTTAGGCAAGACAAACGGTACCATATCAGGATTCACAAATTCAGAAGTCAAGCAAGGCAAAATTCGCTGAATTACAACACGCTAAAGAAAAAAAAAAAAAGCATAAATTAAGTTACTGCAGTAAGTTACTGTTGTGCCAGTTGAACAGCTTTTGTATTAACCTGATATTTACAGAAAGCAGACTGACTGACAGTTTTTAGTTTTGAACTCTTATTTTCACAGTATACTCCAGCTCATTTACATTGTGTTTCTTTGCTTACTTTTCTCTGTTTGCACTCAAAACATAAGTGCAGACTACGACAACTGTGGTCAACAAAAAGTTACTAATTGTACAGAAAATAGGACTTCTAATCACATACATGAATCATGAAAACCTTATTCTACACGCTTTCTTAAAAACAGTCATAAAAAGAACCTATAACTAACTTCCCCAAAGTCATCAGTCTCCCAGTTATTCCTTGAACAAAGACATAATCCTACTATACCTCCCTGTAAAACTCATTCCATAAATGGGATTTTGCTGAAAAAAAAAAAAGAAAAGCTATTTACCCTACCTATTTATGCCTACTGTAGAGTTAGACATCCTTAAATGCTTTTAAAGTCAATAAAGAGAAATACACAGTTCAAGGGCACAATCCTCTCCTCATAAAATACACTTTCAAGACAGGAAAAAAAGAATGCCCTGAAGATGACTGTCAGTCTCTGACAATCTGATGAAATACATCCCATTTATTTCCAAATTCAAAGTATCAATGATTTCTGATCAAAGGAAAAAAAAGTAAATTAAAAAGAAGCGGGTACTAAACATGAAAACTGAATTTAATGCAACAGTTGAGAAGCTCAGCTGGTTCTATTATTATGTATTCAACTAATACTATTTTTCTATCACATACGCGTTATGCTTCCTATAAACTGAAGAATACTGCAAAAGAAAAAGGAGTCAGTCTAGACACAGTGTCTAACACTACCCAGAAGACATCTTTAATGACTGGCATTTGCCTTTGAGGTTTCTGGGCACTGCTAGCATAAGCACTTCATCTGTTGAGGGAAGGAAGCTTTGCATCATTCAACATTAAAGTACTGCCTTGCTCTGAAAATCCTGCGGTAATTTTCTTGGGAGAAAAGGTGGCAAGATGACTTCAAAAAGCTATGATAGGATCTGGAAAAAAGGGGAAGATTTTTAAGTGAAGAGAAGACTACCCACTTTCAAAGTGGGATGAACTACAATAGGACATGCAAATGACGCCTCCTTACACATACTCACAGCACAATTTGCCATTTTCCATTTAAAGAATCATTGATAGCTGAGCAGTATTTCACACTAATTATTTTCTTATCTCCCTTTCTTTCCTGCTACTCTAGTCTGACAGTCTCATGGCAGTTTATTATTGTTCAATGCTAGAAAGACTCCAGCGTTCCCAGATTCAGAATGTTAACAGATGTTCACATATTTTTAAACTCAGTGTTTCAAGATATCATACACACGTACCTTAGGTAGTTTCGGCAGAACCTTTGGTAGTCCTTTAAAAAACTGTGATTTCTGAAGATTATCCCTTTGAAATAATGAATCAAAATACTGAAGCGTCATTGCTCCTACATCATCAAAGAATGGTATCTAAAAATAAGATCAAAAGCTTGTGATCTGGAGGGAGACAACATTGACACTGTAAAGATTCCATAATATAATTATCTATTTACCTTCTCGATGCACTACAGTAAACTTTTACAATGATGTGCCTGCAACTAACAAATAGAAAAGTACATTTTTACATACTAAGTAGTATAATATTCACAGATAAAGGTTGACGGAATTTTCCTAACATTTCAAAGAAATCCATGCATGTTATGTGTAACTAAGTTAACTTACTGCATATGAAATAATGTCTTGTCTACAAAGCATTGAATAAAAAGTAAAAACCTTGATTAAATGTTCTCCTAGAAATCATTATGCTACTTAATATCACAACAAAGGATTACTGACTAGGCCATCTAGATCTGGCTACCACTTCTAGGAACTTATAATTAAGCATTTATATGCAATAAATGTGTAATTATATATATTTCTATCCAATGTGCAGAGCCACTTGTAAATCCCATCCACTCCAATTTCTCAAATGTTCTCCCATGTTTCCATCACTTCAGCACAGAGGATACAGGCCCTCTTAAGTATTCTGTAACAATGTACACACATAGACCAGGCTTATAAAGATGGCACCAAGGGGGTTCATCTACAGACATGGCATATCCTATTAATATCATAGGATTTGCTTCATCATTATTTAAAGACTGACAAAAAACCACGATGATAACAAGGTTGTTTAAAAATTCAGCTTTCAGTTAGCAGATAAAGCAAGAATAGAAGAGTGTCTACCCCAGACCTAAACAGACTGGAATGAAAAGTTCTGCATTCAAAAACTCACACAGGTACAATTTCTTCTTCCCACTAGCTCTTAGTTTTAGGGAGGGATGTATCAAACTTCATTGGCTCACAACAGTTAAAAAGCAAAGCATGCTCTCTCGAACTATTCAAAAACTTGTTTTCATTTGAAAACTTTGTGCAAAAAGAAAGGATATAAAAACATTTAAATAAGTTTTGCTGTAAGGCAGAAACAGAAGCTCCTAAGAGTAGGACAATAAAGAAGAAAGAAGAAGAAAAGCAAATGGGAGTAGGACAATACAGAAGAAAAGAATCTGGCAGCAGCTAAACTGAAGCTGGTCTGCACTGGGGTCTTAAATTCTGTCTCCTACACACCGAAATGTATGTGATCGTGGAATTCTACACAGGTTAACACAAATTAGTTAAAACTAGAAAGGTAAACTTGCCCATGTCAAGCTCTATTTTAGCTCACATCATGCTGGCCATAACAAAGTGCTTTTAGAACTAAAGCTCTCATGTTTCTCCCCTATAGTTCAGTCCGCAGTGCAGAAGTGGTAAAAGAGACTTAACATCTTTACAAAACCATACTGCTTAATACAACCATCTACAGATTCATTCGTTGTAGTACTTCAGACAAGTGAGTTGATACCTGAGTAACATCTGTCAATTGCCTCATCTGCCATCTTTCAGCATACAGGTTAGCAGAACCATTACCTGTTCCCCCTCCTTTTTTCACTCAATATTTCCTACAACCATTACACACTGATTTTTCTTTCTGCAATCTTTTAATATCACAGGAGAATATAAAAATTGCTTAGCTAAGCAAATCTATAAGCAGTAACCTGAAAGGCTATTGGATACCAGAAAATAGGAAATAAGATAAAGGAAGAATCATCCTTCTAAGTTCTACTTTCAGATAGGTAAGCGGAGGAAGAGTTTCTAAACTTAAAACTTAAATTATCCTACTTGAAATTAATTTTTGCTTTATTATAGCAAGAAAGCTCCAATAATATTTTAAGCTATTCTTCTACGTATTTAAGAATACACCAAAAATCATAAGTCAGAAGTTAATCCTCACATTTACTGCCCTTTAACACTTTAAAATCATACCAAATTGTATAGAAGCACAGCATAGAAAATACTTCCAAATGTATTGAAAAACAACAAAATATTTGGCATTGAATGATTATTCTAAATTCTGTCTCAGCACCAACTTCTTCCTTATTAATAAAGGTCAGCAACTAAAAAAATTATTTCCAAAATAATTATTTTAGTTGAAATGTTAAATATTTTTTTTTATGAACAGGAAATTACTTTAAAATAGCTCTATTATTTCTAAAAATCAAATGCTATTTTCCCTCTTTCCTGCGAGTACAGTATTTTCCATGAACTGACCTTGGTCATTTGATCTGCGTCTGGTCTGACTGCTGGAGCTACGTTTAAGAGCAGCTTTACATGTTCACGCACCTCCTCTGGTACATTCTGAAGAGTTCCAGAGCTTAAACGGCTCAGCTGTGTAAGTAATTTAAGTACCATGAAATCAGAAAATCCTGCACATAACTATTTCAAATACACAGCAGGACTATACTTTTTCCTCTTGATCGTTTCCCTTCCCAGACCTTTGATATCCCTCCCCTCTCCCCTTTCATAGACCATTTGATTCTGATCCCTCCTTTCTGTCAACCAACAGCATGCTTCAGGTCTCACTCCCCTATTTCCAGCTTCTCAGAGAACACAAACCCAGTATTTTTAAACAGGTACATGTTATAATCTGAGGTGTTGCCTACACACATTAAAATACAGTACACACAACTAAGGCAATAAGCACCCAAACAAGTTACAACAGAAGAAACTTGCACACAAACATACGTTATGTCAGCTGATCCCCTTCTGTTGATATTCATAGTCCACAAAATGTGAAATAGCTGATAGCTAAGTGGATACCAAATGCAATGTCAAGTGATCAAATCACTTTAAATCCAGCCATCTTCAACACTCCTACACAGGACATTATCTGCCTTGTTTCACACTTCATTCCCTCACGTAAAGTACTTATTCCATAAGATCAGCATTCAACAGGTTTACAGAGAAATCAGGTTAAAATGAAATCTCTGGTTTATAAAGCTGGCACATGTAGCCTCTACGCATATTTTTATTTCTCATATTTTGCTAGGATTGTTTTTATGGCTATAAAGATAGCATGCAAAATAAAATACCATTATGAGATCGTTATATGTAGGAGCACTGGCATTGTGTTCTAAATATTTAAATCTATTTCAAAACAGTAACCTTTCGAATATGAACATCAATGAGCAATAGTCAACAAATAGAACAAATACCTGATCCAGCTGTCTACTAAAGCTTTTATAAATATCCTGCTTGTTGACCTCAAAAATTGGTTTCCCTTTATTAAACACTGCATACATAACAGCTCCTAGAGAGTACATATCACTAGCTGTCTCGCAGCTCACAGAGAGAATATATTCTGGTGCCAGATACTCAGGATTTGGAAGACACAATGATGGTAAGTTTGGATCCCATTCCTTACAAGGGAACTTTGGCTACAAGAGAAGGAAAAGAAAGTACATTTATTATGGATTCTTAAAGAACATTTTCATTACAAAGCTCGAGCAGCAAAAATAATTAACCCACTCAAATTCAATCATGAATGAAACAGAAATAGACTAGCAAAACTGTTAAGCATCTGTCTGTAGCTTAGAGTGACTGGCTAATGCAGTTAAATTTGAACATTAGAAATGGGAAGTGTAATGTAAAAGAAAAGCACTGCTGTAAGAGGGGAAAAATGAGCTACGACAGGAATTCATTTTAGGAGGTAGTAACCAGGCACTGAGTGGATGCAACAGACTAATTTAGGTAGCTTTGTGTGTCATCCCACATGCAGGTGAGCAAAACAGACACAGGCTTCAGCCTCTCTGAAACCATGACTAATCGGTTCTGACTCCACTGAGCCAACTTTTTTTCTGTAATGACCAAGGGGAGCACTTCAATCTAGACTGTGCCATATGTTCAAACCTCCTGCCAGCAAAAATAGAGGTGAATATTAAATAAACGATTCTGTACTGAAATGCAAGGTCATGAAACTGGTTTCAGAGAAAGATGTGAATTTTAAATTTAAGGATGATAAACATAAAAATCTATTACCTCCTGGTCTGATGGGTTTGTTGATTGGATACAAAAATCAAAGCCCATAATTTTCCACGCCCCACTTTTATTCAAAATGATATTTTCAGGAGTTATATTTCCATGGACCATTTTCACACTGCTATGCAAAAATGACAAGCCTTCAGAAACCTGTTAAGAAAAGATTAATATTTCAGCTTAAATATTTCCCAAAATATCCTGTAAGACATCTACCAAAATCCTGTTCCTGTGGTCACAGTTAAGTTGGTAAGTTAAATAAGAAACAATTTTTCACCTCTATTTTAGTCTACGTCTTAAGGATTATGAATAGTAGAAATTAAACACAGATGGACAAACAGCAGACGAAATCACTAATGCTGATTCCCTATCACAGTGTGAGAATAAAAATGCTTTTCAAAGTTGATCAAAACATTCATCAAACCTCAGAGTTACTGCTCCTCCACAGAAGGTAATGAAAAGACCCACACATGGGAGAGACAGCTGTAGTGCAAACATTTATATGGAAAATAAAAATTAATTCGATTTCCTATTTTCCATGTCAGAAAAAGCAAGGCCAGTAGCAACTCAGAGCTTCCGGTGTTCATTCTCTCTTACATTTCCAGTTATCAGGACACTATCGTCTCTCACTTCCCCATCATTTGATTTACTATAGGCAGACAAAATTTTGGCAGTTTACAAACCTCATGAAACAATCATTAACATTAAAAGCACAAGAAATTTATAAGGACAGCCTGTGCCTACCTGAAGCAAACCATATTTGGTCTCCACATCATAAAGCTGGTACTCTTTAATGTCAGATGGTAAAGGAGAAGGTAGGTTGTCCCAGCTGCCAAGAACATTAGCTAAACTTGCACAGACTGGTTCTGTACAAAATGCTAAGCAATCCCTATAGAGCAAAAACATAAAAACATTTCTCAAGTAAATATAATAAATATCTTGCTTTTGAATAAAGAACCACACAAACATCACGTGAAACATTACTAGAGCACTTGGTGGTGCTCACTGTTGAATAATGAAGTTACAGGCAAGAAGACAGAACTCTAACTTTTTGTTCATTCCTTAAAACTATCGTAGAAGACACAACACCACCCCATGAACCCACCACATCAGTTTTACATCTCAATAATGAACAAGATTTCTCTCTGAAGTAAAATAAGGTCAACAAAACACACAAACTTATTACTCATTCAGATTCTAGCCCTACTTCAGTTTTATCTGCTGCCTTTCTGAAGAAAAAAACAACTGAAAATCAAAACACATGGATTCATAAGCATCAATCAACCTGACAGAACTATGGTTTGGCTTCCCTCCTATCATTCATGGAGGAATTTTTTTTTACAAGGGCTTGTAGTCATAGGATGAGAGGGAATGGCTTAAAACTGGAAGGAGGAAGATAAGATGAGACATTAGGAAGAAATTCTTCACAATGAGGGTAGTAAGGCACTGGCACAGGCTGCCCAGAGAAGCTGTGGATACCTCCTCCCTGGAGGTGTTCAAGGCCAGGTTGGATGGGGCCTTGAGCAGCCTGGTCTGGCGGGAGGTGTCCCTGCCCATGGCAGAGGGGTTGGAACTAAACGATCTTTAAGGTCCCTTCCAACCCAAACCATTTTATCGTTCTATGACTCTGTTAACCCCAGATCTTTCATGTTTTTATTAACACAGCCAGAGCTATAAAACTGGTTTCTGAAGTAATCATTAGGAGGAATCAGAGTGCAGAAAGATAAAGTCCTTCATTTTCAATCCAACTTCAGCTTTACCATGGAGCTTATAAACTTAGTTACACTTAAGGCATAGATGCTAGAAAATATCCAGATAACAGTTACTCAGTGCTTTTCATAACAAACTCTGATTGCTTTTGTTTTGAGGGAATAAAAAATGGGTCTTTATTTTTTGCTTAAGGAGCTAATGAAATAAGGATCCAAACCACAGCAACGGAAGGATGACGCAAATCTAATTAAAGAACTGAATACTGTAGAACCTGATGTGTGTCATACAGTGCAGCTTCTTTAACAGATTCCTGAATAATATAAAAATGAAATTCAGAGTAATATGATTAAAAAATAAACAAATTAAAAATACAAGTTATGGCCAAAAATGCATACGCTTTGGAAAAATCTGCAACAGACAATGTCTAGTAAATTAAGTATCTAGGATTCTTCACACGACTGATATTTTTAATGGGTAGTAATGACATTACCAGTGAATTTATAATTTGGCTTTTTTTATGCTTTTCTCCAACAGCAAGTTAAATATAGAATAATACTGCTCATTTATGTTGTTATTGCAATTCAAGATCAGTGTTAAGTAAATATATTGTAACTGTATTATATAAATATATAATATTAGTATAAATAAAGTTATTTGTTATATAAATGCATGTAATATGTATATACTATAATACTTCTAATATATATTTATATTAAAAATACTAAATTCCAATAAGTTGGAGTAGAATCATTCTACTAATAGCAGAAAAACTACCTACATACCTACATGTGTAGTAGGTATTCAGAACAGTATAGCCTTTCTTTTGAGATCTACTTCAGCTGTGCAGGACCTACCATCACTTTGCCCCACAAAGGAGGAATAAAGGGTGACATACAAGCAGTTCAACACAACTGTATGCTACTCTGGATAAATAAAAAAAGATCAGATATAGTCTAGCCAGAAAAAGCCCTTGACAGATTTCTTCAAGAATATGCACCCTGGAAAGACCTACAATTCTAAAGAAATCTTAAAGCATGCTCTCACAAAGTTACACAGACAAATATTCTAAGCAAACCTTCCATTTGTGAACCCCTAAAAATCCTTACACCCGTCCTTGGCACAGCAAGCAACTGGACAGGTTTGCTTCTATGGACATTTCTACAAGAAGCCTGCCAAGTATGGAGTAAAGCACAAGGCATGACTAAAAACTCACAAACAAGAACTTTGGCATCATTACTGTTAATTTTACTCAAAAGGCTTAAAATCTTTACAAAAACCCACCAATGTTTTCTTAACACTTCAATGTATGAATCTTAGCTTCCTCTGCTGAAGAGCAGAGTTCAGAAAAAAAAAATAATCATTACAGATGCAGTTGCTGAGTCAATCGAAATACTGTGATAATTCTAGGAAGAAGCCTGGTGTATCCTCTGGGATTCACTTGTGTCCATCAGAACTGAGATAAGTCTAGGCCATTTAGCGTGTAATAGTTTATTTACTGTTGTAGAATATCAAGAACTGTCTTCAATCACATAATTAATCTTCCTTATTTTTTTGTGAGGGGCATACTGAACCACAGAGAACTTTGAATCCTTGTTTACATGAAATGCATTCAGTACTGGAGAAAAGATATATCTGAATATTCATGCCTCATTTAATCCAAGAAATGTTCCCCCATGTAGGCATCACAAAGATAAAGAAGCATTCCTACAGTATTCTCAGCAACTAGAAGCCAGTACATTCAGAAACAGGCAAGTTAATAGACACAATAAAAAATACAGAAGTACAAAAGGTTTTGGGCTACTATTTATAAAAACTATTTTGGAAAAAACCCTCTATGATCTTCGTCTGTAGGATCACGATCAGCTTTCTATTTTAAAATGAAACCTTCATTTTATTTGCTAGATATTAGTGTACTGTTGAATGGTTGATCTGTAAGACCTACAGTTGAATGGTAAATCTGTAAGACCTACCCATCATTCTGCTTAATGGCCAACCTTACAGAAATCAAATAAGCACTACAAAAACCCACTGAATTTTGTCTCCTTTGTTTGGCCTTTGAGGCCCTTTAAGGTACCCATGTGGCCACAAGAAATGCAATTTACCAAAAATCTCCAATCTCACAAGTACTAAGTACATCTATCTCGTAAATGGAACAAATAAATGAGGAAATTTTTAAAATAAATTTTTAAGAGAGGTCTTTAAAAACAAAACTAACTCAACTCCCAAATTTTCATGCTTTAGGGGTCGTGTGTAGCTACACAACTACAATTGGACAAAGATCACAAAATAGCCCAAGGGTGTCAAACTCACAGCCCACAGGCCAAATCCAGCCCTCCACCTTGTTTTATCCGGCCCAGCATCTTGTTTCTACCTGGCGGCAGTGCCAGGCTCCTTGCCCCTATACTCCTGCCAGTGCATTAGTCATGTGTGCAGGGAGAACAGTGGCAGCCATGAGTCTGACAGCCCTGATATAGACTATTGATTAGATTCACACCAGGAACATATCCTATGGCTTGGAGGGAATTAAAAAAAAAAAAAATCAAAAGTGGGGTGAGAATATACCATTCATATTTTACTTGCAATAAAAAAAAACAATGACTTAAGAAAATCTGATCTCAATTTTACTACAACTTACCTGGATTCTTCCAATGGATGTTGAACAGTAAGTAGTCGAGGGTGTCGAAGCCTGGTCAGCTGTTGAACGCCTCGTTTTAAAGAATCAATAATCTGGTCCTTTTCAAATTTTTGATACTTGTCTATTAGCTTCTTATCAAAGACAAAAACAGCCACTTCCTAGAAACGAGCAACAAAATTCACTTGCTTACATAACACAGTCAAAAACCAAGCCCATACCCAACTACATACACACATATGTTTTTCGAATCAACAGTACAATCCCACCAATGTAACAAGTATTTCAATGTATATTTAAATATACATATTGTCCTCACTCTGTCCCAGTTAGAAGCACACATGTTACTGTGTATAACCTCTGGAATAAGAGTTAAGGTACTATTGCTCCTTAACTTACAAACAGACATGCATGAACTACAACCAGTGACAAAGTGGCAGATCCACAGGACAGAAATTAGCTTGGTTTTAAGTAGATGACAGCATTTACATCAACTGTGAATGATTAAAATATTCTGGGCATATATGCATTCAACTGGCCTTGAATATATCAAGTAGTGCATTATTAAACCAGACCTATGTTAAACTAGACATTCATGAAAGATAATTTATAGTCATGGAACAATATCTGAGTAATCAATTAATCTGATCAGTCCATTCACAAGATAGAACACTAAGGAATTCTTAATCCTTTAACATGTAAAAAGAAGTCTCAGAAACGTGGTAGACTTTAAAAGCAAAGAAAGTAGTTCTTCCAAACAAACTCTGCAAATGGAGTGGGAGAATATTAAGAAATTAATATGAAACTTGGAAATACAGAGGTGGATTTGAAATAAAAAAATTAGTTTACATCTCCATTCTGAAAGCCATTAAAGAGAAATGAATCCACTTAAGAAAAAAGGAGTTAAAGACCTCATCACAAAACAGAGACTTTCTTACCCTCCTATAAGAGAATTATGAATAATAATAAAGGTTAGAAATCAGGAGAAAATAATATGACAATACAGTTTTCAGTCCCAACAGGAAGTCTTTGTTCTCGTACTGCACAATCTGTAACCATTATTCTAACTAAAATCTCACAGGAACAGTTATATTATTGATTAAAAAAAAAAAAAAAATACTTCCAGCAACAGGCTATAGAAAAAGAAATTCAGACCCATACACAAAAAAATCAGTTTACATTTTTAGCTGGTATATGTTTCTTTAAGCCATTATCAGGTGAACACCTATAACTACCTCAACTAAGTACATTTTTCTTACTTCTATCCATCCCAGGTCCCTGCTCCATCTCTTAAGTGTGATAGATCCAACATTAACATTAACCACTGACAGGGGATGGAAGACATACACTACATCCACTATTTAAAAAATAAACACTTTCCAATACAAAGCATGAACACAGTATGTGATCAATAACAAAATCTCAAATTAATACAGCACTCCTGAAAGCACTTCTGCTTAATGAGAATGTTAAAAGAATCAGATAGTGAATATTTAAATTGGGTAGTATGTGACATCAGCTGTGGTTTGAACATTTTATGATGGCTATAAATAGGTTCTATTGCTGCTTGCTGCAATCCTGCATGGTTTGATTGAAGTTTGACAGAAACTTTACATAACCAAAATAAGCTCACATATAAGTATGTATATGAAGCTGTAGTACTCTTAAGTATGAAAATGACTGCTATCATACTGATTTTGCAGACTCGGTTATTGTGGGGTGTCAAGAATCAAAATAATTGCAGCTGTGTCACAACTTGCTTTTGATACCATGATTTTCATGTAACACTTCTGATACAAGAAAGCATACAAGCATCTTTTGCCTCCTCATGGACACTAAAATGTTAAATGTGTTCTGTTATTAATAATTCAAAATATGTCATTCTGAAATTCAAATTCATAATTAACATCGATCATTACATGCAGAATGACATATCAACAACATAGTATCTTAACCTCCAGAACTCACCAGATATTACTGCACAGAGGAACGAAGACATAGCTGAGTCATAGGCCACAACACTCCCAATGCACGAAAAATACTGAAACCATCTAGTATGCTTGGAAACATTTAAAAGCGTTCATGGTTTTATACTGCGTGAACCAAATAATCTGTCAAATTTTGACTATGAACCTATTATTTCTGTTCTTCCTTTCTGTTTGACAAGAACTGATATCCAATCCCACAAAGGAAGGCTACTGACTGTAGCTGATAAGGATTCAATTTCCTGTAATTACTTTCATGGAAACTTACTGAAAGTCTGCCAAGCCTTAGACAGCTACTACTTCTTTCCACATAATGCTCTTGGGGAGCTTCCACCTTGTTGTTTTCATTTCACAGGTTTAAAGGAAGAGTAGCTTCCTCCTGCAGGTAACTGCTTACAACTTTATTCTGCAATTGTGTTGCAATTCCAGCTTTGTGGAATTTAGCATAAAAAGACTAAAATTTATTAAAAAATAGCTACTGCTCTCCACAAAGAAGTGAAAAAGCAGAGATAAAACAACCCTGATCTTTGGTGACACAAATTTTCATACATGCTTTGCTGAACACAGTCTTGCCTCAACACAGCATACTGGTAAAGCTACTGCCTGGGTTAGGAAGCACAGGCAAGTACGAAAGGGACTAGACTGGCCATTCAAGAGTCTTAAGTTTAAATCTCAGTTCTGTTCACAAACATAAGAGAGCCCGCACCTTCTGTCTCCCCTGCCACATATTTAAGTGGATGTACGCCATGTAAACACTTGGCAGAATGAAGTCCTTCAAGAAAACACCTGGTTTTAATGCCAAGAATTTGGAATTTTTAACATCAATCACTGAAAAAAAAAATAAATATCAATGTCTAAGTTCTACACTGTCTTTGCCAAGAAATTAAATGTCACCTGTTTCAAGACGAGTAAGCACTGGCCACAACATGTGAGAGACAGGACACGGTTTAACTGGGTTATAATCATATTAACTCATCTTGAACACTTTTAAGACACCAAATAGAAAAGTGTAAATAAGTTCTCTCTGGTTGTGCTTGTGTACTTCAGGCAAATCCTGTTGACCGTTGTCCCAAAGACCTGGTATTCACTAATATATACCTTCATAAAGGCTTTTTATCCTTTTAGTTTTAATCACTAAATGTCACAATTTCCTTTTCCCAGCATCTTCGAGCAGTTTCCCTTTGTACCGAATCTGGCTAAGCTGGAGTTAACTTGCTTCATAGTATCCCACCTGTGTTTCAGATTTATGGCTAAAACAGCATTGATAACACATCAATGTTTTGGCTGTTACTGCACAATCCTTGTACAGGGTCAAGGCTTTCTTTTTCCCACTCTGCCTCTGCAGTGAGTAGGCTGTGGGTAGGCAGAAGATAGGGATGTGACACAGCTGGGACAGCCAATCCAAACTGGGAAAAGGACTATTCTATATCATGTAGCATTATGCTCAGTGATAAAAACTTGGGTAGAGAAAGAAGGGTGTTTCTGTCTTCCAAGGTGGCTGCTGTTTGGAGACTAGGTTGAGCATCTGTCTGCCTGTGAAATGCGGTAAGCAGTTTCCCTTGCTTTCCTTTAATTTTCCCCCTTTCCTTCACACATTAAACTGTCCAGATCTTGGTCTATGAGTATTCTTTTTGTTCTTCTTCCTATTTTCTGTACCCATCCTGCTGGGGATGGGGAAGTAAGTGAGGAGCTGTATGGGTGCTTGGTTACTGATCAGGGTCAACCGACCACATCCTATGAATCCACTTGCAGTCCTGTACTCCTTATGAAACACATACCAGTTTGAAACACACAGTTTAAAAGACGTGCCCTTATTTACTCACATAAACACCTTATAAACCAAAGAAAAAATGCATAAGTGCTGCTACTTCTTAAGAAAGCAGGTAGCCAAATTTCAAAGCAAATCCTACCCCGTCCTCCTGCAAAGAAAAAGAAGTACTGCTAATGTCCATCAACAAAGGCCGTGACTAAGGGAACGAAATATAAAGAGTACACCTATCCTTGGGGCTCCTCAGCAAGCTGCGCCCCATCACTTCCATTCTAGCTTCTGGCGTCCTCTGCCCCTAACCAGAAACAGGCAACCAGGACATCAAGGCATGTCCTACTTTCTCTCCTGCCTCTGAGAGGAAGGCAAGAATGCAGAAACACACTGAGTTTGTGTACCCAAAAAGATGCAAACAAAACTAGAAAGTATTTCTAAATTAAAGACTCTAAAATCTGTGGAAATGTAATGATGTTGGAAAAGCAATACCTCTTCCTATTCATCTCACTGCATACTGAGGAAGCATGTTATCAAAAGCTGTAAAACATTCAAGCACTACAGTAACAAATGCTACAAAACCTCAAATTCCTCTATTTTTCAATGACATTTTGAATAGTGTGGAGTGATAATACACAGACTAAGCACAGAACAACAAGCAAGAAAAAACACAAAATATTTAATAGCTACAGTTCACCAGTGAACTGAATGATGTGGTGCGCTTGTGGAAAAAAAATGAAACGTGATCATGTTAAAGCCTAGGTCATGAATATAAAAGCAAAAGAAATTTTAAGGCAGCAGAGTGGCTGATTTTAAAAACTTTATGTTTGTTTTTCCTTTCATTTTTGTTCTCTATTTTACCCATATGCACTCATGCATTTTTTTTACTGAACAATCAGATGTAACTCAATACGCAGACACACGATGTTTTACCAAAGCCTCCCACTGTGCAAAGCAAAATAGTCTCTCAACTAAAATACTGGAAAGCACTCCAGCATTACTCTGGTCTTTTGCCAGAAAAAGATCTTCCTCCAGCTTTTGGGAGTTTTATTTTCAGAAGCATGCCAATTTTTTTTTTTAACCATACTTTCCTGACTGTTTGCTTTAGTCATAATGTACCCTATTTCAATTTTAAAATTAGTTAGCCTTTACAGTTCAAAGCGTAGGATGCTTTCATTTCAAAGCTACTGCATGCACAGCCAAAACAACAGAAAGCTGACTTACCTACAATTTCTATATTTAGTACTATCACCACAAAAGTTAAAACAGAACTACAATAGTCTTGAAGCACAAACCATTATCTTCTTAATTCTGCTTTTTTTTCTGACTGGAGCTACCAGCAAGAACACTAAGTGACCTTACCCTAAATATTTCTTTACGATTGCACTTCAAAAATGGAAAAAAGGGCAAGTGCCATATTATGCCAGAAAAAAAAAAAAAAGGGTATAAAGACTAAATTAACAAATCCAAAACAAGCAGAAATACATACTGTAATCAGCAACATGTTACTTCATGTATACATGTATAACCAGGAAGACTGATAAATCTTTCAAACAAACAGCAGCAAATTAGCTATCAAATAGCACCAAACACATGCACACAGATAATTCCCTCACATTGTGCTAGGTTGTTATTCAGTCACCTACAAGGAGAAGACAAGACACATTAAAAATAAAAGCTAAACATTCAAAAAGCCAGGAAAATCAGCAAGGTAGAAACAAGGCAGAACTGTGGAAAGAGGAATAAAATCATACATATCTACTGTTACCAGAAATGGAAGACTTTTAACAGTCCACTGACTTAAAATAGGAACCAAATTAATCCTTATTTGAAATCCTAACTCCAGTTAACCAACTTATCCAAGACTGCTGACTTCCATTTTTCCTGAGAACCAAGATTTCTGATCAGCTCTACTGCTGTAATGCTAGAAGTCAAAACTTACTAATTCATCTGGCTTCAATGACTTAAATTATCACTTGCATTGTTGTAAAATAACAATTAAGGCAATTAATAACAAATAAGGCAATTAAGCCACTATATCACATATGGCTGATCACAATACACATGTACTGTAAAAAAGCTAAGTGTCTGTAGCTTCAAATTGGATATACACACTTGAATATACACACTTGCAGCACAGCAAATAAGTGAATCACTTCACAACAGTGACTGCTACCACTCAAAGTGACAGCCAGCCACTTCCACACTGCCCAGCGAACATTCCAAAGGCACATGAAATCATGTCAAAGAACATACATAATGCAATACAATATAACATAAAGCATAGCTTTATCCTGCAAAGGCTAACTGAATGTTGACATAACGTTACCTAACTGGTAATACTAAAAATGAAAGGTAATTGCATGTTAAATCACCAGCCAACTAAAATTCCCTGCACTACAACTGCTGCTGTATTTTTAATAACTAATGATGGCATACAAACGCAGAGATGTTAGCCTGGGTTGACAGAGATACTGCAGGATCACATGTGCCAACATCTGAACTAAAACTCTGCAAAATTAGTGTTCAAAACACCCATACAAAGCTTGAAAAACACAATCAACGGTAATCAAGTTACACACACTGTCAATTAGGCAGTGAAAGAAACTTGTTACAACTGTCCAGACACTTAAAGCTACATCCATTACAGGTCAAATGCTTACTGGGCACAGAAATTATACAAAACCTATCAAAACCACCATATTTTCAGCGTTATCGCTTCTTTATAGAGTTGAGTAAGAAAAAAAAAACAAACCCTAATTGGAACATTCAGTAAGTACTAGATGTATATAGCTCTGCAACAGCTAGACAGATGCTTGACAATATGGCAAAAAGTCCCTGATTAATATTATTCAGTTTCTGTCACAATCAGCTCACACATTCACCACAGATTATTTATTCTGCATAGTATATTTCTCCCCTGTTTGCTACAGTTTATTTTCCTATGATCTAACAGATTGCATATATGTTTTTCAAAATTATTCCATTGGGTTAATTTCTTTCCACTACAATCATAGCAAGCTGATTCATTGTCTAAGTGACTTTGGATCACTTCAGCATCAAATTTAACTGAGGGCCATAACTCACTGACTCTTCTATTGACTTTTCGAAAATTCTATTTCCTTTGAAAAAAAGACACTTCACATTTCTCCAGTACAACACAATAATTTTCTAAAACTACAGTTCTTAAACTGTTTCTGGCAAACCTTCTTCCAAAGGCACAATCCTGCTACCATTTACATGTGGCTTCAAGTGAGTCAAAATTTTATATACTAGTCCTCTATACCCTAATACTTTAAGGAAACTAAAAAGGCACAACACTGATCTGAAAGCAGAACAGTGAAGGCAGAACTCACTTCCTCCACAACCTCCTTCTCTATCCCATGCCTTCCTGTTACTGTATCTCATGACGTAACACTTCTAACCCCTCGATTTCTGTATGGCCCCTAAGCAAAAACCAAGTATCTTTTTTGCCAAGATTGAATTATGCCATACTTCATAATTATTTTAAATCATGAAAAGACAGTATTGCTGCCAAAAAAAAGCTGCAAGGTAAAACAAATTAGGTAACAAATCCTTGTTAAAACTACTTCCTTCTTGTCAGATCACTTTTAACTCAGATTAATTCTTGACTGCAGTATTAAACTGTATGCTATGAAAGCAGACATACTTTTTCTCCAGCAGTGAAGGCTTAAAGTAACTATCACCTATATAGCTAAGAACATTGTCTTCAAATAACCTTGAGGTCTTCATTTCATTTTACTTATAATACTACCCTTAGCAGCAGTCTGCTCAGTTGGATTTGGTTTTTAAATGCCACTTACCAAGTGCTACACATCAGTCTGTTATCTAATGCTTAGAAACTTAGGTCTTTACTTCACAACCCACCTGCTTTGTTGATTTTTTAGTTCCATTAAATATTTTCCAAGCAAGACCATTACCACCGCTGGCAATATGTCGACCAACATCAAATTCCCTGGTAACAGGATTTCCCATGACTGCACTGGTGACATCAGCCGTTACCTTTGTAACGGTACTCTTCAATTTATTCAGCATGGACTCCATTGTCTCAACTGTACACCAACGTCCTATTATACAAAGATAAGAAAAAAAAGTAGATTCACAGACATCTCACAATTTCTGTTAAGGCAAGACACATGTTAAAAACTGTAACATTAAAGGGCATCTCAAAGATCCAGGAGGACACAGGAATAAACAAAAAAAAGAATACTGAAATATAATTTCCAAGGTTTCGCAGTTATACATATTCACACTGCATACACATAGCTGCATGTGCATGCCTGGGGATTATATGTCATTGCTTCTAATCTTCCTCAAAAACTCTTCAGTCTGTTTACTAGTCTTCGTTAGATCTAACAAACCAATTAAGGACTGAGAAATTCAACCATTTCTTGAAAACAGACGACTGAATAAAGCAGAGAACCTGCTCTCATGAAGGAAAACGTTTAATATACCTTGTATATTAAAATCAGTCAACAAAGAGAAACCAATGTGAAGGGAATCGGCCTCCTCTAACCGCAGTGCTCATGGAACCACACATTTTCTGAAGGGAAGGATTGCTTAAGATCCCAGACAAGCAAAAGAATAGATGTATATTATATAGAAGACAAGTAAAAAATGTGTTCTATCTTATATTGTATTTGTCAAAATACAAGCCCAAAATTCAGTATTTTACCCCATCACACTGATGATATCACTATTTGTATGATCTAAGTATTAATGAGCTGATCAGCTGCTGCATGGGAAGGAAACAAGAAGCCATCAATTTATGCTTTATTTTAACAACAAAAAAAAAAGGCACAAGGAAGTTCTTTACATCACTTTGCAAATTCAAGAGCTAAAAGAGCGTGGCAGCTTACAATTTAGTTCATCTCCCTCGTACTGTGTACTACCAGTTTCCTAAATTGTCATCAATAGTTCCAAAAAAATCTGACTTGCCTATTCCACCAGATAGAAGTTCTGAAGTCCATGTCCCATATATATAATTTTCTCTCTGACATGGACACAGAAGAAAAATGAAGACAGGAAACAAAGAGTGAAAAAAGAGATAGACATTCATCTGCCTCATTGGTGTGAGCAAAGGTAAAGAGAGAATGCAAGCAGAAATTATTTCCTAGTATTATGAGCTATATTCAGAAGCAGTATTTAAGGATATTTCCTCATTCTCTCTTTCAAATAAGATGTGAAGAGTACTTTCTTCAACCTACAGTAAAATAAACCTAAGATAACACATCAGTACATCTACTGAAATATGCAGAAACAATACATTCAATGATGGCCTTATTTCTCATACACTTAAATCAGTGGAATGTAACTTGTGAGGAAAAGCTTCTTTGAAAAACAGAGAATGACACTACTATTCAGGTGGAATGGACAAGATTCAGTTGTAATAAAGATGATGTTTGCCAAGTCATAGTAGCAAGGATAGAAGAAGCAAAAGGCGCTAACAAATAATCAACTCAATCAGCCCCAGTGTCCTCCTGACTGGAGGCGAGGTGCTTGCTTGTACAAATTAAAGCTCTTTCCACTGTATTACATTAATTTATAATCTATAGACCAGAGTATTGCCTTATCTGCTGTCTATTAATATATGCCTTCATGTCAAAGCTTTTCCCACATTCAAGACATAGATGGAGTTTGCTTCCTCTTCGCAGCTCCTTAGTCTCACAAAACCTGTAGACAGCAACTTATTTTGACAGCTGTATACCTCAGTCAAATCTGAAATCAACCAAACTACAGTTATCGGATACAAACATCTTCCTCCTCTGGTACCACAGATTCCATTACAAACCAGGACAAACAGTCTGATTAGTATTAAATTGGAAAGACAGACTGGTTTTCTCCAAGAGATAATAAAAATACTAACCAAAATTTCTTAAAACGTTATACAAGTTACTGAACAATACCCTCCAGTATAGATGGATACAACAGTATTAACCTAGTCCTCACACCAACTCTAGCCCAGTGCAGGGAGCAACACGGTTATGCTGCTCTGTCTTGACTGTTGTTGCAGCTATATCTCATCTTCACTATTCTTCCATAGCAAAATGTAGAAATACACTAATGCTGTGGCCCCGTAGACATTTCTCCAATTTCCATGTCAGCTGAGTTGACACAACTTCATGCTACTAAACAAAGAACCACACAAGGAGTTCTCAGAAAATATATTATAAAATAGAAAGGTATCCAGCTGCATAGATCTCAATTTTGCAAATATTCAACTTTAAAATCAAAACTAGTAGTTATGGCTTCAATGGGACTGGCTCAGGAGCAGAAGTAGAGATGATTACAAGCACACTCAGGGTGGAGTTGGTCTTTAGACATGAGAAGTTGAGTCTGAATACAATGAGATAACAATTACGTACTTGCTTGGTATGTACTAAGTGTTTTGTTGAGGGCATAACTGGAAATAAATTACAAAAAAATGGAATTCTTAACTGTGCAGACCACAACCAAACAGCTATCAGACACTGGGCAATATCCTTGTATAAAGGAACTTTTATTAACTTCATAAATAGGTAGAACCACAGATCATGGAGTATTCTGAATAGGAGCTATAAGAATTTCCAGCTCTCAGAGATTTTATTCTGCAGCTATTCCATGGGACAAGTTCTATATGCTAAAGGTCTATAAAATCAATTCTAATGAGTTTAGCATAACCACAAACATAATTTATTTATTTTTAAGTCTTGTGCTTTTTGCATTGTTTCATTCACTCCCAGCCATCAAATCTCCACTATCCATGCAACAGAACCTTGCGTTAGAATTCTCAAACCTAAAGAGATGCTTCACAAAATTAAATGCAGAGCTAGTACAAGGAAAATGCATGGGCACACCTGTCAAAATTCCTTTGTAAAAATTTGAAATGGAGCTTCTCTATACAGATGGTGGAAAAATGACGTAGTAGTGATTAAATTGGAAGTGCCCTCTGCTGTGGGTGACAGGCGAACTGCAGTGAGAAGCCTGGAAAAGCCACTAGGTGAGAACGTTGACAGCATTCCAGTGTCTGAAGGCTTGGAATTTAAAAAGCAAGCCTGGTAGGCCCTGTCAAACCTGTTCCTCTGCAGCGTGACAATATGCAAACTACTGATTAATTTAGCTAAGAGTAAGGATTACTGAGAAACTTATTTCTCAATAAGCAGCTTGGGTTTTAACTTTATGTCCATCTAACACTGTAATTCTGTAGAAATCGTCATATCAACAGTTGGAATGTAATCTAGAATAGCATATTTTGCTTCATAAAAATGATTGTTATTACCAACTTCAGTAAAAACTCGGTATATCAGCAGGAACAACGTACCTAGAAAATCTATTTTGGACAGAATCCGTAATCATGGTGATTTAACCATATCTGAAATGTGCAACTTTAGTTCTCAACTGTATGAAAAGTGGTTTGTTCAGGTCCTTTAAGACTGAACTACTATTTATGGAAAAATTAACAACCATGAGACAATAAAGTGACACCCACAACCAAACTTTCATTTCAAGTTAGAAAGGTAATAAATGAGAAAATACAAGATCTGAAAAGAGTAACAAGCGTTCAGACACGCAACACAGAACTTGTAACAAATGTTTAAGATCATTCAGTTCTTCCTGTTCGAATTTCAAGAGTAATATTAATGCTGCTGAAACCCTGTAACCTGGAACCAATCCTAAAAAGTAATGTGGAGGGTCAGCGAGCAGTTTTCATGAATCTCCTCACAATCGATAATGGTCTTTACGCTGATGTACATCAGCTGCAATACATCATCATGATGATGTCCTAATCACTTGTCAAGGTAGCAAGCAACAGCCAACACAGCAATATGAAAAGAGGCAAAACATTCAAGATGTTGAAATAAGCGCAAATCCAAACCAAAGATTCCTCTCCACTCTTTGATTCTCACTCACATAAAACAACTGTATGACTCAGACCTATTAGTTTATCCTCAAACTAATTCATCACTTCATCTGATGTATGGAGACAGGCATACACTGCACAGCGGTGCATCATATACTCCACCAGAATTCTGACCTGTAACAAGCTGAGATTCACTTCTGTGAGCCAAGGTAGTGGGTGGGCGCATGGGTACTTCATACCACCCAAGCCAAATTCGCATCCCACAGATCCGACCCAAACGATGATGAATTCACAGAAGAAACAGGCGCTATGACAACCATGTCTTAGGGGGGAAAAAAAAACCAAACAAAAACAACCAACCAAACAAAAAAACCCCCAAACCAACCCCTAAACCCTGTTTTTCAGACAGAACCAAACTTTTGCATCTGTTACAGAAACAACAGGAGGATCATAAGTAACACAAGAAGGAACGGGTCCAGAGAAGGGCCATGAAGACGATCAGAGGGCTGGAGCACCTGTGCTATGAGGACAGGCTGAGAGAGCTGGGGCTGTTCAGCCTGGACAAGAGAAGGCTTTCAGTACCTGAAGGGGCCACAGAAAAGCTGGAGAGGGACTTTTTACAAGGGCAAGTAGTGATAGGATGAAAGGGAATAGCTTTAAATTGGAAGGGAGAAGATTTAGATTAGATATTAGGAAGAAATTCTTTACACTAAAGGTGGTGAGTCACTGGCACTGGTTGCCTAAGGAAGCTGTGGATGCTCTGTGTTCAAGACCTTGAGCAGCCTGGTCTGGTGGAAGCTGTTCCTGCCCATGACAGGGGCAACTGGATGATTTTTAAGGTCACTTCCAACACAAACCATTCTATGGTTCTAAGAATTCACAGAAGAAACAGGTACTAAGACAACCATGCCTCAGGAAAACAAAACTAAACAAGAGAACCCCAAACCCGTACTTTCTGGGCAAAACCAAGCTTCTGCAACTGTAACAAACACAACAGGAGGATCAAAAGCAATGATGCGCTGCGCACAGTGTAGCTGCCCCCAGAGCAAGCCACCTTCACAATTTTCCTTCAACGTTTCATAGAATCATAGAATTACTTGGCTAGAAAAGATCTTTGAGATCATCGAGTCCAAGGTGATCATTTCGGCACTGAGCTGCACCTGACTGCGCACCAAAACCCCAGGGAGCGCGATCCTCGCGCAGGGACCATTTGCCGCCTACCGACAGCAGAAACCTCCCCTGCGCGCCCCACGAAGCCCTGGGCTGCCTCTCCCGGGCGAAGCACCGACCGCTGCTTGTGAAGACACCGGACTCGCACGGCCCAGCCGAGGAACCGCGTGCAGCCCCAGCAGGGAATGCCCTGCTGCCCGGTGCCCGCGCTCGCCGCCCCGCGGGGCGGCCGGTAGGGAGTGTCGGCCGTGGGCAGAGCCGAGTGGCGGGGAGCGGACCTGTCGGTTCGGGCGGCTCCACGGTCCCCGCCAGACAACGATGGTGCCGTCGGGGCTGCTCGCCCCCACCCCGGCTCGCGGGACGCGAGGCCGCCGGGCCCTGCCCGCCCCGCAGCAGCGCCGCTGGGGCTGGGGCTGCACCGGGATGCAGGACTCTCACCTGAGCCCGTGGGTGCTACCAACTGCCCGTCGCCCCAAGGGCCCGGCGAGCCGCCTGTCACGCCAGCTCCGGCCCTCGCTCCGGCCCCTGTCCCGCCCCAGCTACGCCATAGTGGCGGCCCCGCCGGAGGCGGGCGGTGGGAGGGCAGTGCGCGCCTCACTTCCGCCCTGGGGCGGTGGCGGCCGGGGCAGAGGTGGAAGACAGCCGGAAGTGACGGACTCCGATGGCTTCCGGTTAGTAGTGGGGCCTCCGCCATGGCGGGAGGTTTAACTCTGCGGTTCAGGAGTCAGAGCGGACTGGAGTCGCGGCGGGGCAACGGGCGGTGGGGTAGGGACGAAACAAGAAGCAGTTACTATTACAAAAGCTGGAATGTTTTGATTTATGCTAAAGTAGAGTTAAGTTTCATCTAAGTAACTATATTTGAAAGGTAGGCAGAATGTCCCTCTCATAGCGTGTTTTCTTGATAGCATGGGGTTTTTTAAAAGTGTTTTTCCCGACACTGTTCAGAGAAAAATGATAATGTCTTGTGTTCAGTATGGTCTGTGCTGAACAGATGCGTCTCCTTCTCCAGTCACCTCTGTTTGCAGCCTTTCCCCTGTCTAAAATCCAAGGTCAGACAGAGGTGGCTCCAAAGCTCCAATTAGCAGAGATTTGGCTGTTAAGAATTTCATAACAACGTTAAAATGAGTCCTTTGGAAGTATTAGAATATGCATGAGATTTCTGGGGAAATTAGTACATTTGCATGTAAATGGAAAACACATTCTGTCACCAGCTCTTCGCTCGTTACAGCGGATCGATGGAAATCATTCCCTCACGCGCCCAACGTGAGAGGACGTTTCTAAACTCAACGTTTCTAAAACTCCAAAACGAACCTTAGAGAGTTTATTTGCTGGCATTTACGGTACCGGGGGAAGGCTCGGCCTCGTCTCTCCGCTGCCGCCGCGACTATGGGGAGGGCGGCGGCTTCACGCCTCGGAGGGGCCGGTGCCTCGGGATGCCCGTGGCGCAGGAGGGGCTGCACGGAGCAGAGTCCTCCGGCCGTGCTCCCAAAGTCGCGGTGAAGGAGGACGCCGTTGGTAGGGCTGGGCGTGGAGCTGTGACCGAGTGCTGGGAGCGAAAGGCTGGGGGCGGGCGAGTGCTGTGTATGGGCAACGTTGGTTTGTCGTCTGCTGGGCGGTTAGGGGGATGGTACTATTCTACTGCTGGGCAGGGGAGGTTAGACCAGATGGACCCCAGAAATCCCTGCAAGCCTCCGCTGTTGTGTGGTTCTGTAATGAATTAATGTGTATGTGTGCATACATACAGTATGCCTGATAATAATAGTAACAACAACACATTCTTCACTTGTGTTTAGTGCCTTTTTGTTCTCTTCTGTTGACTCTGCTCCAGTGGGTATGAGTTAACTTACAAGATGGACTGATTAATGAAGTGTTATCTTTCTCTGTCTTTGTAAAATTAAGCTGATTCATGGGGAATTTTAAGACTAATTTCACAGGGTAATTTTTTTTTTTTTTTTCCAAAAATGTGAAAGTAAAGCTTTGTAAACATCTGTAAAACTTTCGTATAAATATTTTGCTGATTGCAGTGGTCCTTTTCAAGCAACTCAGCTGTGGAATAGTATAATCCATGCTTTGCACAGTCAGGTGGAAATCAAAAGATGCAGACAACATCTGAAAACATACAAAAACTGCTTCACTGGCTCAAATGCCATTGATGTGGTACTAAGCCATCTTATGCAAGGCATATATCTAAACTGCAATGATATTTCTCAGCTGAAGGCAGGCCATATATGCCAAGCTTTGATGGATCACAAGGTGTTTGAGCCAGCTGGAGCAAAGCTTTACTTACTCAAGAATTAGAAAGCAGTGTTTGAAGACCTGAATGGTAATCTCTATAGATTTGTAAATAGCAGTCTTACTCCTCTTCTTCTGAGAAAGAATAAATACAATGAGAGCTTGGCTTCTGAGCCAGTTTGCAAACAGAAGACAAAAGGATGTTCCAAGTGAGTTAATCTCAACTGTTCTGATTTTTTTTTTTTTTTGTAAGTTATGGTGGGTTAACTGTAGATGAAGTTATGTCTGTCTAACCTAGGCATTGAAGACTTTTGGAAACTGTATGCCAATTTTAAAAAACATCATTGTGCCTAAATACCAGATGCTACCTAATATTTCTTTGTAATGCTAAACTGCTTTGATTGGCCTTTTGTTATTTAGAATAGATCGGCACAGTAGCATAAGCCTAGGAATTATTTTGGTTTTTATTCAATTGTACTAAAATCTGAGAATTAGTATGAGCGAGCTGCTTGCTGGAAGCTGATAAAAGAAATACAAATCATCAACAGTATTTGGAATCAATGTCCTTGCCCTCTCTACAAAGCAGATATGAATGATTGGTTTTCTAGCAGCCGGATAGACTCCAGATACAATGAAACACTAAAGTCCTGATTTAACAGCAGTTTAGGAAGTGACAGAAAGATAAATGTGTCCTGATCATATTTGTTACACAGCTGATTTATTTTTCCCCTAAGCAGAACTAAGTGTGAAACAACACTTGCAAACCCCTTAACATTAGAAGCAGCCAATAAAAAGAGGATAGAGGAGCTTCTTTGATCAATAAATGTCCACGCATCTTTACCTCCAAAGATTATGATTAATGGACCAACTCATCTGCTTTCAAAAAGAGGTGAGGATTCAATTTTTCGTTTCAAAAGTTGACTGTTCATCACTGTAATCTGCTTGGGTTGAGTACCTTGCTTCTGTTAAACGCTACCCCTCAGAGTCCTGAATTTAACATGTCACTAATGACAAAATAGCTAAATGAGTGCTAAATGGGTAAATGTTCATAGTAATTAAACCAAAAGTCACAAAACGGGACTAAGTTTTTGCAGGATGGTACTATTCTACTTATGCAAGTACCACTTCAGGATGAAATAGGTTTTAAGATTAAATACATATGCATTATGTGATTTCTTTGCTAATCACTTGTCTTTCTTGGTCGTATTACTGATTAGAGTAGGTTATTACTCATTCTAATATGATGGGGAGAGAGGTGTTCTCTTGAAAGCCTTCTTTCTTAGCATTCCTATTTTGATCTCTTCTTCCCCAACACAGAAACTTCACACTATGCTGTTACCTTGTTTTCTTTCAACATTTAAAACATTCTTGACTGAGTAAAAACAAAGGTTAGTGTTTTACAGAAGAACTTATTTCTGAGGGTGGATATTTTGTTTATTTATGGTATCAGTAATAGAAGATGTCTGGAAACAGCAAACTGTGCTACGACTACTGCAGTTAATTGATGTTCCATATCTAGAAGACATCTTGGTGTCTTCTGGGAAGAGAAAAACAGACTGTTTGGGCAAAGAAGACGACCTGATTATCTCAAAGACTTTCCTGGACAGAGAGGTGATATGTAGCTTAAACTTGCCTGAGTAAGTCTGCCCTTGGCCTCCCCATGGCCCTGCCTGGCCACCACCACGGGGCTGCGTCGGACCCTGCTGCCACCTCTGGGCCTGAACCCCAACCCAGCCTGGCCTGGCTTCCCGGCTTGTCCTCAGAGCTGCCGCCTCACCAGGCACTTGTTTGTCCCTCTTGGGCTCTGGGCTGCCCCGGCTGCTCATCCCAGCACTGCCCGGCTCCCCTTGCTCGCACTGGCCAAGCCTGGGCCCTGCCATGCTGCCCGTGGGACTCCCTTTGGCTCCTGTCCCTGAGGGAGCAGCGTGCCTGCACTGTTCCCTGACACCGGTCCCTCGGCACCCTCACAAGGGACAAGTTTTTTCCTTAGGTTGAAGTGGGATTCCCCCTCTTCCAGCTTGTGCCCACTTCTTCATACCTTTCCCCTCGGCAGGCTACAAAACCCATCAAATCCCCATGGGGACCCGTAAAGCTTCCATGGCTACCAGGAGCTCTGCCACCGTCTTCTGCCCAGACCACCAGGAGGATTGCTCTAAAAGGCAGGAAAACTGATGGTAACGGATCATTAGCAGTCGCTCTGCGCTAGTCGCTGCTCTGAGCACAATCCCAGCTCAAGCCTCCACAGATGAAAAGGGCACAGGCATGTGCTCCCTGGTGGAGACAACTGGCTGGACCGATTGGTATTCGGAGCAAGGGCAGAGAGAAACATCTCAAAACTGCCTACATGGGAAGACAGCCTGAGTGAGCCTTCCCAAGCAGGATTCTGCATCAAAGCTGGCAGGTCCCAGGGGCACCAATTGTGCAGCAAATCCAAGACACATACAAGGTAACACAGTTCATTAAATACCAAGATGCAACAGAACAATTGGAACTGGGTGCGGGGCAGTGGCTCTACAAGCCAAAAGGCAAAGAGCTCTAGGGTTCCTTCATCTCCCTGTGAGCAGTCCATTCTCCGGCACTAGCACTACCTCTGCTGCACCGTCTTCTCATTGCTAAATGTGTCAGAGGTTCAGGTTGGCCTGAGGAAGGGCAGGATAAGAGAAGGCTCTGTGTAGGTTTTACAGCAGGCTGGGCGAAAGGTGGTCACTAACAAAGCTGCAGCCTATGGGCTACAGACAGACCTGGAAAATTGTGTTACATGGAGATATGGATCAGCGTGTTGCAGTAGTTGCTCTGCTTGGCTGTGACTTACCATGCACTTCTCCCAGTGATCCTGAGGTTAATCCCATGGAACGTGGATTTTTACTGAAGATGTTGGCTTTTTCTTGCCTGCTACATTCCTTTGTTTGGCTGCACCTCCAGCTGTCGGGAAATGTCACAAACATGTAAGTGGCAAAAGCAAAAGGAACTCAAGGAGAAATCTCTAAAGTTACTCACTTCTGTGGAAATCCGTACGATGTGGGGTCGTCAGGACTGCATTTATGAGCTGGTGTTCCTCTGCAGCCTGCACTGTTGGAAGGTCAGGTTGTGACTCCTCAAGGGCAATAATGCCCTACAGCAGCATTAAAAGAAGAAAAAAGCCACATGGGACAACTCTCAAAGCCAGAAAGCTGGGGAATGGGCCAGCAGGACTTTCAGAGCAGCCCATAGTCAGTAGAAGAGAGAAACTGATCTCTCCTATGCTGTCCAGGTAATCCTCATCTTAGAGTTTCCCCACATGAATATGGAACTAGGCTCTGTAGGTCATCAAAATGGGAGGCTCTGACTAGGTTACTGGGACAGAGTCTTTCTGGTCCTTCTGAATCAGGGCTTTAATGATCTTGTCTTGACACTGGACTTCGACTTTGAGCCTATCATTTTCAGCTTGGAGCCTGAAAAAGAAGTACGGGCCTTTCAGAAGTCCACAAGAGCACAAATCCCAGAAGTAGAGTGTGAAAGAACCTCATCTAAAGAAAAGGGTCTTGGAACATGGTGTATTATTGTCTCACGGGGTGTAAGCCGACAGTTCTGTTGTTTTCAGACAATGGCAGAAAGCAAAGCCTTAGTCCATGGTGTTACTTCCTTACCATCACACTTGGTCTTCCAGCTCTGCAAAGGCCAGAGCCCGTGGAGACACTGCCAGAATGCCAGTTGCTAGTTCCCTCTCCATATTCTCGATGGCAGTCTTCAAGGACTTGGCTAAAATGTCCCTCAGGGTACACTGTTCCTTCCATTTCTGCAGGTGTCAAGGCACAGCAAGAATGCCCAGTAGTTAGGTTATGGTTGATAAAAAGGAGTCGACTGCTTTGACCCTCACGTTGACTTTTAAAGCCTATGTTACTTCTTCATCTTTTATATTGAACCCTCTCTTAGGTGTACATTGATTTCCTACAGCGTTTCCTCAATGCTGCCACAATCCTTGCTCTCAAGGACTCTGAACGCTCCTTGTAGCCACTTGCTGGCTGTTCCAACACAGGTAAGTGTCCCTTTTTCAAGTCCGTAACAATGATGTCGCAACAAAGAACTACAAGAAGGCACCAGCGTAACACTCCAGTATGCCTACCCTTTCCCTATCAGCACACATTCTGCTTTGCCAGACCACAGAGGAGAAACTCATGTTCCATGCAACTGAAGAAATGGATTTTTGAAAAGAATACACACCCTGTCAGGGCGAATTTTTTTTGCAACAAGGGTGGTGGGACAGTGGACCAGGTTGTCAAGAGAACTTGTGGATGTCCACCCCTGCAAGTGTTCACAGTCAGCTTGGATGGACTTTGAGCAACCCAATCTATTGAAAAATGTCCCTGCCCACAGCAGCAGGCTAGGCTAAATGATCTTCAAAGGCCTCTTCCTACCCAAACCATTCTATGCTTCTATGACTGAGCGAATTCAAAACTAAGAAATGTTGGCTACTACCAGCAGGCAGCTGTGGGCATCTTTCTCAGCTGAGCACATCCACACTATCAGCAGCTCTTCATGAGGCTTTCTCTTTCCTAATTCACAGAAAAGGCTTTGGTGTTCTTCTTGGAACCCAGGCTGAGAATCTGCCTTTTTCTAGCCCACACTTTTCCCTCTTTATGCAGCCCTTCTGCTTCACAACAGGAACAAAATAAGCTCCAAAATACAATTCTGGTCAAGGTTCAATAAGCTCCTCTCAGCAGCACTTCAAAACAAACTCATAAGAAAGAACAGCTCTCCTCACACTGACAGGCTCTACTTATGGATATCTACATTGGCCTCTAGTGGGGTCACCTGTATGTGGTCTCCACAGTCTGTTTGCGTTGAAGCATCCTTTTTGAGCAGAAGCTCTTCTTTCTCCAGGACACAAATCTGAGAGAGAACACAGACAGATAGACAGTGAGGAAAGGGATCCCCAGCAATGCTACAACATCCCTCTGCCTTTCAGCAGAGGGGCTGCAGAAGCAGGAGTTCTACGACAAGTAGAACAAACTCAGGAAGAGAAAGTACCTCTTTCTCAGAAGAGTCAAAATTTTCTAACATCCATTCTCCTTTTGCTAGCAAGATCCCTACAAAGGAGGTAAAAAGCGCAACACTGCTGTGAGTGCTTATTTCATGCTGCTTTTCCCCATCTTCTTCACTCCAGGAAATCTTGCAAAGGGACTGAATTAGTCCATTAGGAGATTACCATTGCCGTGCTCCTCCGACCTTAATTGCATGCATACTCTGTCTCTGTCTGCCAGTGGAAGCCACACATTGGCCGGCACATCCCCTGGGCCTGTCTGCATGATTTAAAAGAGTTGCATGAGGACTGGTACATTCTCCCTCTCGACCCATTGCCACGCACAAAGCTCCCGCTTCTGCCAACACATGTAAAATGGTATCACATGAGGGAAAGAAGACAAAGGGCAAAGACAGCCAGCATGTGAGGCATCTCTGTGGAGCAGGGCTTTTGAAAGGGGCCTAAGTACGGCTGCCCAAGATAGAGAGGAGCTGGGCAGGAGCAGCTATGCATCTAGATTGTAGGTACTATAGGCACTATCCTGTCACTGACACGATCCGGAAGAGAGAGCTGAAAGGAGATTATAGCGAGGTGAGTGTTGGTCTCTTTTCCCAAGTAGCAAGTCATCACAGGACAGGAAGAAAAAGCTTTAAATTGTGCCAGGTGAGAATTAGGTTGGAGATTCGGAAGAAGCTCTTCACTGAAAGGGCTATCAGGCACTGGCACAGGGTGCCCAGGGAAGTGCTTGAGTCACCGTCCCTGGAGCTGTTTAGAAAATGTGTAGACGTGGCACTTCGGGACAAGGGTTAGCAGGGAGTTTTGGAAGTGTTGCATTTATCTTTGGACTCCATGATCTTTAGGGTCATTTCCAAACAAAATTGTTCTATGATTCTACCTCAGGATGAAAAGAGTAGTCCTCATCTTCCTCTTCTTCAGGTCTCAGAACTGCCAGCACGACGTCTAAAAAGGAGGTAAAAAGCACAACACTGCTGTGAGTGCTTATTTCACACTGCTTTTCCCCACCCACTTCACTCCAGAGGAGCTTGCAAAGAGACCCGTATAGTCCATCAGGAAATTATTGCCAATCGCTTTGGAAAGGAATTGCATGCGTGCTGCAACTTTCTCTACAGGTGGAAGCAGGACACTGGGTGACGCTTTCCTTTGAGCCTCAGAATATGTCTGTGTAATTTAAAAGAGATACATGAGTATTGGAACAGATTCCTCCTCATCCTGTTACCTGGGCACAAATCTTCTGCTTCAGCCAACATTCATAATGTGGAATCAGGTGAAGGAAAGAAAAGAAAAAAAAAAGGGGGGGCAAGCACAGCCAGTGTGTGAGGCGTCTCTGTGGAGCAGGGTTTTTGAAATGGCCTAAGTAAGGCTTCCCAAGACAGAGAGGAGCTGGGCAGGAGCAGCTACGCATCTAGATTGTAGGTACTGTGGGCAATTATTTGTCACTGACGGGATCTGAAAGAGAGCTGTGTAGTGGAAAGCCAGCTATCCTTGCAGCACCAACCTTCTAGGATTTCAGATGACTTTAAGTGACAGGAAGCCTTACTGCATCAGTCCTATATGAGAAATCCAGCTCAAGGGCCAGCTGCCAGGAGACCCGGGTCATGTTTTCGCAGTCCTAACTGAACTGCTTGCCTGCAACACCGGCATGTTAATGTCCCCCCCGTTAGGAGATGTGGCAGAAGCAGCAGCAGAGGGAAACGAGCTCACAAGCAAGCAAGCCCAGTGGGGACCCTCTGCATCTTTCGGAGAGGAGCATGTGTGGCTGGAAAGCTGACTAGTGGAAAAGGACATGGAGGGGTTTCTTGACAGAGGTTGAGCATGGGCTGGAAGTGCGTGCTTTTGGCCAAGGCAGCAAATAGCATCCTGGCTTCTACAAGTTAGTTAGATCTAATTTACAGCTTTGCTAAATTCCACCCTCCATCCAAGGCCTTCCCTGTCTCCTTCTTGATTTACACCTCGCTCCATCCCATCCTTCACATGGCCATGTAAATCCCTGTCTCCTCTCCCCTTAATTGGGTATTTGGAAACTTACAGTAGTCCCGACCGCCTACTGATTCCAACTGTCACAATCTGGCTGAAGCAAAACCTTTGCTTCTCTGTTACACCTCTGATCATTTTTATCTTATCAGATGATAATATGGCCACTTACAGAATAGATGGACTGGGAATTGCTTTGGGGAAAAACTGTATTTTTCAAAAAACAAATTTTTGCACTTTGTGCCTCGATTAGAATTTTAATTTAAAAAATTATAATAAAGCATTGCATCAAAAGCGATTAATCAGTCTGTCATTTCATAGTGCTTTTGTAGGAAAGAGGAAGCTCAGCATAGAACCAGGTTTCAAACAGCAAGGAAATGCTTCAAGTGGACAGTAGGATTTTACAGCTGCCAAGTGCATGTTTCAGTTCACAGGACAAGAAGTCAAGACTGATTGAGCTTTGCAGACTAAGGAAAGGAAGAGCTCTTGAGTGCTCTTTTTTAGTCACCTGCATCGACAGGAAGATTCGCTAAGTTTTTATCTTCTGTTGAAAGAAACTCAATAGTTTACATTGAAGCATAAGGAAAGGCCTGCTGAATGGCACAAGGGTGGTGAACTACAGAGGACTTCTGTCATATCTTGAAATAAACACAGATTCAGTCTGGGGTGCAGAATGAGACTTTATTCTCAACCCAACTCCTTTTATATTCTTGTAACACCATTTGTACAGCGAACACAAAACTCATATCCAAACACAAAATGAAATTGTGTACCTATAAACCAATCAGCTAGCGATCACATGCCTAGCCAATGGTAGCTGTGTATAACTTTTCAGCAGTTTTCCACAACCTTGCTCCACAGATGTCTGGACCTGTCACTATCTTGCCCCACTGACATGTCTGGGCTTTATCATTGTTACACTTGGAGTATACTAAGTGTACTTTCAATGGCAGTGGTCACATTTCAATACATTCCTCTAATGGCTGTTCATTAAAATAACCAATTAAAACTCATGTATTCCTTTTCAGGATACACATTCTCAAAATGCCCTCCTGAGATGTGTTTAACACCCATTCAATTGCATGCATGACTTGACTTAAAATAACAGTAATTTCAAAAAAAAAAAAAAAATCTTGGTTTCTTCTCACTCTGTGCTAGTGTCACACCAGCACAAGCACTCCATATTATTATTGCCTCATGCATTGAGGCTTTTTGCAATAACACAATGAAGAAATCAGTAAAAGAGGAGAATGCAATTAAATAATAATGAACTTTCATAGTATTAAGCTTGTAGAACTTTATTTTTAAACTCTGAAAATGAATTTTTCCCAACCCACTTAAATACAGGAAAGCTCACAGTCATAACAGACAGTAAACAGGTTGTAGCTCAAAGGGTTCCATTCTGAGTAAAACAATAGAATAACAATGTACACAACTACACTGCCTATATATCAAATTTCTCTTCACAGATGTTGTGTCCATGTTCTTCATAATCTTCTCTAGTTACTACCATGTCTTCAAAATCATCATTCTCAGAAATGAGCTTCCCACCTTCCCAGGAATAAGTAATAGGGCTGAAAAATGAACAGTTATTGTTACTCATCTGTTAATTTATTTCAAATAGAATGATGCAGTGAAGATTTCCAAGACTTTTACTTAGCCATCACTATTTAAAAATATATTTTTCATTCCTAAAACAAACTAGTCATCTCCAGGCAAGTTAGCAGGCAAAGTCTGAAATTGTAGCAGGGCTCATTGACTTTGCTTTTTATAAAAGGCAAATGTTTCTTTGTAGGCAGGTGCGCAGAGCGCAGGAAGGAAGTGGAGATGTCTTTGTATTTACCCTGCACAGATAATGATTCTTCTATAATATTTACAAATACTCTTTTATAACACTTCTTTAAAAGTAAAGATTTTTTTGTACTTTCGAGATATACTTGCTTTGTCTCACCTGTATCCTCTCTCTGCAAAGATGATGCCCCTTCCCACATCCCTTAAGTAGCTACATAGGTAATGACAGATGCATTCAGATGCTAAGAATTCTTTTAAGTAAAAAATTAAACTCTACTCTTGCATGCTTACGTATCCACTGAATGACAATAGAGTCTTCCTCTGATTACAATAAAAAGTCTGGTGCTGAAAACAGGTATTTAAATGCTTAACTTCATGAGCATTAGGCATGCAGGTGGTATTTGGTTTGTCTGACAATGTATTAATTTAAAACATTCTTCTTGTCCAATTTTCATTCAAGTACTACTTAAATTAACCCCATTACTCCATCTATCTTTTTAGTCACCAAAATAAACCCTACTTTACAGTTTGTTCTGCTAGAAGGGCAATGCTTGTTCTGTACAGTTTAGAACGTACTTTCCAGGAAGAACAACGGAAACATCATAATCAGTTGGAGTAAGACAACGAACTTCAGCATAAACCCGATCTCTGAAGCCTGGGAAAAGGGTATTTCCCCCAGTCAGAACTATGTTCTTGAAGAAATGAGGTTGCATTTCTGTAAAACAAAGAAGTAAACATGTAGTTAGAGGCTAAATAGTAGTTAAAGTTTTTTCCCAGTTAAGTTATGAACTGGAATAGAAGAAACACACACAGAAGAATGTTATGGTCATCTAATGATCACTTAGTTAATTAGTTTTATTGAGAAATACAAGAAAGTGATCCATCATACTCTATTCTTCATCATTTTACAGAATTTGGCTTTGACAACTGATGTTGTCTTACACTGCCTAACAGATTTCATGTCTGCCAATACAATTCCCCTTTCAACGGGGACTTAAAATGATACAGGTTTTTTAAGACTACAGATTAAAAGCCTCAATGTTGCCATACTTACGTGGTATCACAAAACCTACAAAAGTCTTCTTTGCAGTAATAACATGAGTTACATGTACATCATCTACAAAATGAAAACTTTAGTATTACATCTGACCAGCACAGCAGTCAGAAAGGTTTGACACTTCGATGCAGAAGTTACTGAGTTTAGTCAGATTTATTTGTTTCACCGCCCTGATTTTTCTCTTCTTACAGTGAAGAAAGCTATTAAAACACAACTAAAATGTGTATCAAGGATATTGCATCATCGGCGTCAAAGACAGACAGGTCACATTACAAAAGGATGTTAAGAATTAAGTCAACAGTGATTAACTGAAACAAGAGTAGAAACTAATCACCACAAAACAGAGAATCTTGTAGACAATCAGTTCTAGCATGCATGACACACCAGAAGCCAGAACAGTTCACAACTAATAACTGGCATATGGAGAGTACAAGCTCCTTAAGATGCTTTGAAGGCTTATGAAAAAAAAAAACCCAAAACAACAAAACCCCACAAAAAGCCAACAAAATAAACAAAACCAACACCACCTTGCCCACATCAGCTCCCTCCCACACACAATTTTCAAAATACTTCTAGGTTATACCTTCAGGTAAATTCTGAATAGAATAAACAATGGCTTCTGGAATTCCCATCTCTTGAATACCAATATCTGAAGGATGGAAGAGTATTTCTGGAACTGCAAATCTTTCATTTGTTAGACGAAGTATTTGTTCACCGGTCTTGTATTTTCCACTTAGCACCATCTCTTCCCTTGGCTAAATGAAAGACATGAATAGCAGCCACTGCTTAAGAAATGACATCCTAGCTAATTTTTTTCATGTACTGCAGAGGTAGGCAATATATTCTCGTTAAGTTGTATTATCAACAAATTTTTATGAATAATACATACACTGGCATTAAATCTGAAATTACTTTGCTCTTAGCAACTGCAGTTTTGCCTGAGGCAAAATAAAATACGTATGCACGAGAATGGACTTAAAATATCGGGACTGCTTTTGAAACTATGGCCAACTCAGTAAATGAGATGAAATTGTTAAATTGTCTGCACTGGTATGAATATTTTTCAGGCTTTTCTATAACACAGTTTTGGACTTTCTACCTATTAGGATTTTCACATGAAATTCAGACAGACTTACAAAAAAAGGAACAAAGCACAAAAAAACATTTTCCAACTTAACTTTAATAACTGCAACAATAATGATATTAATAGCTTGCATGACAGAGCTTGAGCACAGAAAGCTGCAAGTATTAAATAACAGAATATAAAATGCAATACTAGAAAAAAGTATTGACTTTTCATCTCAGCTTCCTCAGAAAAACAGGACCTATTAATGCAGAGCACAGCAAGAAGATACAAAACAGCATCAGAAAAAAGAATGTCTTTCTAACCTCTCTACGGGACTTGTGCAGGGGAACAGTCCAAAAACTACTCAAAATTTAATTTACTACCATTACCTTACAAAATCCTTTTTTGATTGTGCTGAAGTCTGGCAAAACATAATCTACCATTACAGTGTTTTCCTCTCCTTTCAATCTAAAAGAGAAAAATGTAAAATGCAAAAGAATAAAAACCACATTCTAAATCCCAACTAGATTATACTGACGACTTCCCTTGACTTAACTGAAAATTTTCCTGACTCAGAGCATAGTTTTGCTTGTTTCACAAGTACCAACTATTACATTTAGTATCATTGTATACATACTTGGCAATGTCCATGTCCTTGTAAAAGTCTTGAGAAACATAACACACATCTTCCTTCACTTGATTAATTACATGAGTTTCATCCATTACATGGAGCTGTCTGAGAAAACCAAAAAGCAAACACACAGAAGTTTCAGAATGATTAAGTCAGCATTACCTGTTCAGTTTTCCACTAGAGATGTTTTCAAATCGCAGAAAGCTAGTCTCTCTATATCTAAAACTTGTCTTTTAATTTATAAAAACATTCCTGGCCTACTGGACTAATTTTCCTATTTCACAGTTCAATAAACACAAGTATCTCCCTGCCTTTGCTCAATGTCTTCATAGCAGGTACACCCATGATCCTGCAACCAGCTCTACTAGCAAAGACCTTGACCTATAGAAAGTTCCAACCTAGCGGATCCTAATGAAAATTTGATCCTACTGAAATTTATTTGTGGTACTGACAGAATCAGCTGGCAAACTGACTGATGATCTAGAGAGACAGAACATACGTAAGGACTTGCGTAATTGTGAACACACAGGTAACTTCAGCGACTTCAAAAGCACTGGCACTTTAAAAACTAACAGACTAATTCTTTCCAAGAGTTTACACTCATCTTAATTCATCTTGAGCTGAAGCTTAAGATGGCAGTTAGCAGATTATAACAGCAAAAAGCCCTCTTCTCCTTTAAACAGCACTTAGTCTAACATCCTCACAGATTTCTGGCTCATTTCATAGAAGATGATCATAAGCATGCTTTACCTGTAAGAGATTATCTCCTTCAGATGGTTGGTTAACAGTTTTCCTCCAACATTAATCCTACAGAAAAGGAGTAACACAAGGAATTCTGTCACTATTAACTTCAGGCATACCAAACAGTTCTAGAAAATATCTACTGTACATTACCTGATGATTGCCTCTTTCTTCTTCTTACTTCTACAATAAGGTACAATGTGTGTAAAAGAGTATCCACTATCCACAATGATACAACAGAGCTCAGACGGATTATCCCGGAAATACCTGTGTGCACTAAGAGCTCCAGCTGAAATACACAAACATTTAATTTTTATATGTATATACAATTTTAGAACTTTAATTGATGGGAAAATGTACTTGCTTCATATTTTAAATGCCTTTGACAGACTTCTAAGACCTTAACACATAATACCGCAGCCAACACATGAATTCATTTTGATGGTGGATAAAAGTCAGTACCATATGTGCCCCCATTTATTATTTTTCAAGAATTCTAGTCCATGTTTAGTTTCTTTTCTTGAAGTCCAAGCAGACTGATCATACCACAGTTTATCAAATCCACCTAAACCACGAGCTTACATCCAGCTATCTTCCAGAAGAGTTGTAATGCTATCTACATATTCTCTGTAAGATACAACACATGACTGTAAAGCTGCATTTTATTTGCTAATACAGAGCAAAATCAAACAAAACCACATCACCACCCCTCCAAAAATCAGGAAAGCTATCAAAGTCAAAATACAAATCTTTTGTAGGCTTTCTCAAATGCTATCTTGTTTCAAAACCTATCCGTTAACTTTGTCATCCTGAGTCTCCTCAGGCTTCCTTTAATTATACATGATGACCTTCTTATTAAAGTAGTATAAGAGTACAGGTGTAATTTCTCATTAAAAAAGTGTTTGTAAACAAACATCTAGTTACAATACAGATAGCAGCATATTATTCAAAAGCCACAAAGGAAATTAGTTTCTTTACTGTCTTTACATATATACATGTTAGTGCAGATGCATGCAAGTATGTATGTATTTACTTTGAAGGATAAGCTTCAAAATATATAAATGTGAACTAGAAGGAGACAGACTCACCATTTACTCTAAGAACTGCTTGAAACTGATATTCTTCAAATAGGATTTCATTCATGGATTCTTGTATTGAACTGAAGTTAAAATAAGGTTCGGTAATAATAATATTGGTATCTACAAAATCCACCTATGAAAAATACATTATGATTCTCATTACACAAAACTTAGAAATTAATAGTCCATTACCATATTTTGAACCAGCAGTTGAAGACCATGTAAATCTGAAGACACGAGTACCACCTACCATATCTATTTGTAGAAGCCAGGCTTAGAAAGTTTTTGGTGTTTTACTAACTTCATGAGCAATGACACAGCTTTATCAAAGTGATGGGTAAAAATACAAGAGAATACCTTCATAAATATTCTGCTCATGTTGCCATCCTTACACATTCTAATCCAAATATTTGAAAAAGATACCCATAAAGGAACACTACAGTACTACCATAAGGTACTTCACACTATTCCTGTGAACTACAGGAAGAGAAGTCTCTGCAGCAGCTCAGCACTTGCATCACAAAATTACTTATCTAATAAGCAAAGATGAAGTCCTGCGCCAAGCAGAATCGACAATCAAACTCCCAGTGACCTCTAATAAGGTCAGCAAAAATTCTGGATTTTCTGCGTTTACCAGTACTTCCAGCTCCTTTAGAAAGGATTCCAGGGAGTTACATCAATCAAAGCTGGATACAGCCCTACACATATCACCATGTAATCGTTATATCATGTACGATTGTTATTATCTGTTACTAACTTGAACTCTTAATTGTATTGATGTGAATTTCTTAACACATGTGAACTGAACTCAGTATGAATATGCACATGATTGAAATTTCAATATTTTCTAAATTCCTACACTAGAACTCAAAGTACAAATCATTTTTATTTGCAACAAATAAATTCCTGTGATTTCTAGTCAAAGGCACTTTTCAAAGAGAACAGTACGCTACTCAGTTCTATTTAATATTTGAAGGACTTATGTGAACTCCACTAGTCAGTACTTAACCTACAAAAAATCTCTAATTAAAAAAGGCTCTTACCTGATACATTTCTTTTCCAAAAAGATAATCCCAAACCTGCCTCTGCACATCCCAGTTCACCAAGTAACCCTACAGGAATTTTGGAAAACAAATCACACTATGTAGATACTAAAACCATACTTACTAAATTCAGACTTCCATGCAAAAAAGTAAATATTACAGAGGATAAAGAATGTTATAAATATTCCCCATCAATATGTTAAGAACTACACTACAAAAAACGATGTAAATTCTTCATCCCGTAGACATTATTCCTTGTGACAGAAGCCTGTCAGTCTGACCTCAGTGCTGGGGAAGGTTATGGAGAAGATCATCTTGAGTGCTATCATGCAGCACGTACAGGATAATCTGGTGATCAGGCCAGTTAGGTATGGGTTTAGGTAAGGTAGGTCCTGCTTAATTCACCTGATCTCCTTTAGTGATGGGGTGACCCACTTAGTGGATGAGGGAAAGGCTGTAGATGTTGGTTTATCTAGACGTCACTAAAGCCTTTGAGACACTGTCTCACAGCGTTCTCCTGGAGAAAATGGCTGACCGTGGCTTGGATGCGCATACTCTTTGCTGGGCAAAATCTGACAAGAGGATCAAGCAAACCCTCAGTAAGTTTGCAGACAACACCATGCCGGGTGGGAATGTTGATCTGCTTGAGGGTAGAAAGGCTCTTCAAAGGAATCTGGAACAGACTGGATCGATGGGCTGAGGCCAATTATCTGAGGTTCCACAAAGCTAAGTGTCAAGCCTGGCAACACTACAGACTTGAGGAAGTGTGGCTGGAAAACTGCCCCGTGGAAAAGAACCTACGGGGCGTTGCTCAACAGGTGCTGAACATGAGTCAGCAGCGCACCCACGTGGCCAATATGGCTAATAGCATCCTGGCTTCCGTCAGAAGCAGAGTGGCCAGCAGGACTACAGAAGTGATTGGCCCTTTGTGCTCGACACTGGTGGGACTGCTCTACTACTGTGTGCAGTTTTGGACCCCTCACTACAGAAGGGCCTTGATGTGCTGGAACGTGTCCAAAAAAGAGCAAAGGAACTGGTGAAGGGTCTAGAGAACAAGTCCTGTGAGGAGAGGCTTCAGGGAACTGTGACTGTCTAGTATGGAGAAGAGGAGGCTGAGGGGAGACCTCTGCGGCTACCTGAAAGAGGCTTGGACTTAGGTGGATGTTGGTCTCTTACCATAGAATCACAGAATGGTTTGGGTTGGAAGGGATCTTAAAGATGATCTAGTTCCAGCCTCTCTGCCGTGGGCATGGACACCTTCCACTAGATCAGGTTGCTCATCATCTCATCCAACCTGGTCTTCAGCACCTCCAGGGATGTGGCATCTATGACTTCTCTGGACAACCTGCTCCAGTGCATCACCACCCTCACAGTAAAAAGTTTCTACCCAATATCTAATCTAAGTCTCCCCTCTTTCAGATTAAAAGTCTTACCTCTCTTCCTATCACTACACTCCTGATAAAGAGTCCCTCCCTGCTTTCGTGTAGATGCCCTTTAAGTACAGGAAGGCTGCTATAAGCTCACCCCAGAGCCTTCTCCACCTAAACAAGCCCAACTCTGCCTGTTTTTGTATGGGAGGTGCTCCAGCTCTCTGATCATCTTTGTTGCCTCTAGACCCATTCTGACAGACCCATGTCCCTCCTGTGCTGTGGGCTCCAGAACTGAACGTAGCATTCCAGGTGAGGTCTCACAAGAGCAGAATAGAGGGCCGGAATCACCTCCCTCAACCCGCTGGTCACACTTCTTCTGATGCAGCCCAAGATACAGTTGGCTTTCTGGGCTGTAAGTGCACATTGCCACCTCAGGTTGAACTTCTCATCCACCAGCACCCCCAAGTCCTTCTCTTCAGGGCTACTCTCAATCTATTCTCTGCCCAACCTGTATTTGTACTTGGGATTGCCCGAACTCAGATGTAGGACCATGCACTCAGCCTTGTTTAACTTCATGAGGTTTGCACAGGCCCACCTCACAAGTCTGTCAAGGTCCCGATGGATGGCATTCCTTCCCTCCAGCATGCCAACTGCACCACACAGCTTGGTGTCATCGGCAAACCTGATGAGGGTGTACTCAATCCCACTGCCCGTGTCTACAACAAAGCTGTTAAACACCACCAGTCTCAACACTAATTTCTGAAGAACACCACTCATCATCGGTCTCCACTTGGACATTGAGCCATTGATCACAACTCTTTGAGTGAGACTCATTCATTGAGTGGTAAGTGATAGGACAAGAGGAAATGGCCTTACATTGTGCCAAGGAAAATTTAGACTGGAGTGTAGGAAAAATATCTTCACTGAAAGGGCTATCAAGCACTGGCACAGGCTGCCCAGGGAACTGCTTGAGTCACCATCTCTGGAGGTATTTAGGAAAAATACAGACATGGCACTTTAGCAACATGGTTCAGCGGGTGGACTTGGCACTGTTAGGTTTAAGTTGGACTCAATGATCTTAAGAGTCTTTTCCAAGCGAAATGATTCTCTGTTTCTGTGATTGTTAAAACAGCACACTGCTTGATTTGATTATTGTAAGATAGTACACATAACCCTGCAGTCAGGGCACATTGTACGCAAACGGTTCCTTAAAACACAAATTTACATTTGGCTATAATGTTAAGCTTTATGTATCTTACTTACTTTTTGAAAAGGGAGAATATAAAATAGGCCAGAGGGATCTTTAATTTCATCCAGTTGATTTGCCGTAAAGGTTTTCAAGCGTGCAGTCTTTGATCTGAATTGACAGTTGGGAATAACGCTGGAAAAGATTGGGAAGTTTCCTATGCATCATGATTATGAGACACATTCATTGTCTTTACACTACTTTCACAAATAGCATACTTTCAACAATGTTTTTGCTGCTGTGTTTTAGTTTTAATCCATTTATTTGAATCAGTTACCAGGGAAAGCTCTAATTCCTGACACCTCTGGTACAGAAGAGACATCTTTTGGAAAACCAAAACAAACCCCTTCTGCACATTGCACTGAGCGCCGCCTCACCCCCTCCCCACCCAGCACAACAGGCCCCTCATCCCTCCCGAGTGACCCGACTCATGCACTGATACAAGAAGCAGTCACTGTTACAAAATCCATAATACTTGGATTTAAACTAAAATAGACTTAAGATTCATTTAAGTAACTGTATTTTTTGAAAGGCAAGCAGAATGTCCCTCTCATAGTGTGTTTTTTTGATAGCATGTTTTTTTTCAAATAGTGCTTTTTCCAGACACTGTTCAGAAAAAGATTATAACACCTTGTGTTCAGTATAGTCTGTGCTGAACAGATGTGTCTTCTCCAGTCATCTGACTGCAGTTTTTCCCTGTCTGAAATGCAAGGTCAGACAGAGCTGGCTCCAAAGCTTCAATTAGCAGAGATTTGGCTGTTGTGAAATTCATAACATTCAAAGGAGTCCTTGGAAAGTACCAGAATACACATAAGATTTCTGGGAAAACGCATACACCTGTATGTAGGAGGGAAATACGTTCTTTCCCAGCTCTTCTGTCGTTACTCCCGACTGACGCAAATCACTCCCTCACGCGCCCAGCGCTCCAAAACGAGTCTTGGAGAGTTTATCTACCTGCATTTTCGGCATCACCAACCCCCCTCCTCTCTATCCCCGCAGTCCCGCAGGCTGCGGGATCTCCCCGCGGCGCGCGCAGGCGCGGTAGCAGCTCTCTCGCCGCTGAGAGGGAGGGGGGCGGCCGGTGCTGCGCGGAACGGCAGGATGGGGCAGGGAGAGTGGGGCGGAGCAACACGGAGGCGCCTGGCCCAGTCCGGGTCCTTACCTGACGTTCGCGTGGCTGTAGCCGATCTTAGCGTTGTAGGCGCCGTTATCCAGCACCAGCGTCGCCATGTTCCCCACGGCGCCACGGCCGCCGCCGCCGTCCCAGTATTGATCCGCCACCGCCGTTGGTCTCTATGGTTACCATAGAGCGGAGGAGCAGCACGCCAGACGGGACGCTCGAGTGCCGCAAGAGCCGCCTCCGGCGCGAGACACCCGCCCACAATCCCGCCCCTCAAATGGCGCCACGGAAGCTTATTGGCCGGGCGCGACCCGGAAGCTCCGACCGAGGAGGCGGGCGGGGCAGGCGGTGCGGAGTCACCTCCCGCGGTGCGGGCTGAGTGCGCCTGCGCGGCGGTTCCACTAATGCGGCCGCGCCACCCTCCAGTGGTAGGAAGGGACGTCTGTCAGTTCAGCCCGGGGGTGAAAGTGCTGGCTGGGCCCTTTTTGCTGTGTCCCTGCCGGGAGAGCACAGGGCCGCTAGCAGGACAGCCGGGGACGGGGACACGAGCTGTTGTGCGGTGTATATGAGGTCAGAGGTCCCCTGTGGAAGGGGCAGATACCCCAAATGTAGGTGAATAAACTCTCTCGTTTGGGAGTTTTAGAAAGCGGCATCATTTATTTCAGCGCTAGGGACCTGAGGGAATGATTTTCATCAGTCAGGTGTAACAAGACACTTAAATCCATATGTGTAAATTTTCCCAGAAATCTTATGCATATTCTGTTACTTTCCAAGGGCTAATCATAATGTTATTATGAACTTCATAACAGCAAGATCTCTGCTAATTGGAGCTTTGGAGCCAGCTCTGTCTAACCTTGGATTTTAGACAGGGAAAGGCTGCAAACAGAGGTGCGCATCTGCTCAGCCCAGACCATACTGAACACAAGGCGTTATTTCTTTCTTAACAGTGTCTGGGAAAGCACTACTTAAAAAATATGCTATCAAGAAAACACACTATGAGAGCAACATTCTCTCTACCTTTCAAAAAGATACAGTTATTTAGATGAAGCTTAACTCTATGTTAGCTTGAGTCAAAACATTCCACTTTTTGCAATAGTAACTACTTCTTGTTATCAGTGTAAGGTCAGAGGTCCCCTGCAGAGGAGACTGCAGTGTCCTGCATAGGTGAGAGCAGGGCCCGGAAAGGCAGAGAATGAAAATCACTTCCTGTGGGAAGTAGAAAAGCAGCATGGGCCTCTCCTACATAAGAATGGTGCAGAGTAAAAAGGCGTAAGTCTTTTTGAATTCCACCATCGTTATTTTACTGCAGTTCTAAGTGTGCTGTAATCAACACTCTAATAAGTAGTGTAAAACCCAGTGCTATTGGTATTCACTGTCACTGACCAGCTATTCTTTGGCATAAGTCTGTGTCAAATATCACACATCTTTATAGAATCACAGAACCACAGCAGCCCAGGCTGGAAGTGACCTCGAAAGACCATCTAGTCCAGCCTTCCAGGGGAAAGGGAGTCAAGATGTGACAATCCAGCACCCTGTCTAGTCCCATCTGGGAAACCTCCAGCAATGGGGACTCCACCACATGCCCATAGGAGGTTGTTGCAGTGATTGATATAAAAAAAAATCTCACATCAAAATGTAACCTTTCTCAGTGTCACTTGTACCTGTTGGCCCCTGTCTTCTTGTGAAGAGAGCATCCACCCACTTTGTTGCTACCCTTTAAGTACCTGAATACTGGCATGAGATCCACCTTGAGTCTTTTCTTCTTGAGGGAGAAAAGACCCGACTCCTTCAGTCTTTCCACACAATTTTTTTTTTTTAAGACTTTGGATTACCCTCATAGCCTTCATTTGGACACTTTCCAGCCTGTCCACATCTTTTTTGTGGGAACCAGAGCTGGATACACTACTCCAGGTGTGGCCTGAAAAATGCTTATCAGCGTGGGCTCTGTCTCTGCTAGCAATGTCTCTGCAAGTGCACTCCAGAATCTGATTTGCCTTCATTGCTGCAGCGATGAATTGCTGACATTGAGCTTGCTCTCCACCAGGACCCCTGGGTCCCTTTCTGCAAGGCTGCTCCCCAGACATGCAGGTCCTAGCCTGCCATAGGCTCTTTGTTTGTGTCCTCCCAGGATAGTGCACTTGTCTTTATGATGAGTTTTGCTTTATTTGTATGTTTTACTTACCATCACTAGTATATTTGTGGTTACCCAATAAAATAGAAAGTGCATTGCACTTTTGTATGTGTATGTAATTATCTTTCCCAGAAATATGAGAACTGAAAAATAATTGCAGCTCTGTATGGTTACTCTTTACCCTAACAAATATCAACTGTCTTTCCATGAGCCTGGATGTTTAGCAGAACACACGGTGATCTGATTTTAGATCAATCCTCTTTATGTGCTTGTCAGTATCTTAAGGACAGCATCTTTAATCCCTGCTCTAGCAGATACATTGTTTGGTTCTTGAGGAGAGGTCACAGGAATTATGGAAGGCCTGTTTTTCCAGTTTAGGAGTTTATGGATTCTTTTCAAGAACACTGTAAAGCGTTGGCTGTTCTCCTCCTTTGCTCATTGACAGGTATAGTAATAGTAAATTTTGGGTTTCTAATTAAAACACAAAATACACAAAACAGAATTGTGACAAGTGCTGAAGATATTCACAGTGTTACAGTGAAACAAAGTATTACTCTTAAAATAAAAGAATTAATAATATTATAATAATATAATAATAAAAAATTCTTAAAAGAATAATTTAGATACAAAAAATCGCTACAGCTGTTGCTAACTTTCATCTCGTGAAATTAAAGGTGAGAGCCAGAACGTAATTAATTACTTTGTCTCTTCTAGGTACTGGCTTCACCTGTACGAGTTTTCATCTGTTATCATTCAATGACTTGAATTGAATTCAGTTACTTCTGCTATATTTTAGCACCTACAGGAAAAGTGCCAAACTCTTAATCGTTCACTTAGACTTACATGTGTAGTGGTTGATATACATAAATATTTAAAGACTCTAAGAACTGAAGTTGGTATATTTACTGTTACTGCTAATGACACTTCTGATAGTAATTATTTTGTTGTTGATGGTGTACATAACAGAGACAGTAACATAGCAAGGAAAATTAAATATGACTTTCAAATGTCCACATGGTATCAAACCTTGTACATTGCCCCTTACAATAGTTTAGAATTGGTATTTTGTCATGCTCTTTAACACTGAAAAATGGTTAGTCAGACTACTTAAGTCTTGCACATCTGTGTTGGAAGATGAATCCTTCATTATCTTTAGCATTATCCATATGAAGCCATGCTGAATTTCTCATTCTGCAAGTATGAAACAAAGCTCTCACTGAAACCAAATTGGAACTTCTTAGGTCACATCTTATTTGTTCCTTTTCTACATTTTCTGCTGCTTTATTTAATGATAAAAACAAAGACTATTTTTGTTAACTCTGTGACCTTCATGTTTCTGAAGTCTCTCGGGCTTTATTTATGGGTTTTTTTCTCTTGACATCCTTCCAGTTTTCACAGTTAAGGAATCCACATGATGATATGAAAAGTTGAACTCCCTCTGCACACCCTATACAAAGCAGAGAACTGCTTACATGCTCTGCTCTGCAGGAATGTGAAGCCTTAGAATGGTTGAATTGTGCCAGCTACAGAATTTTCAGGTTGTTGAAAGCATCCAAAGAAAGTTATCCTTGAGGAAAAAGTGGTTGCATTCTTTGACAGAACTGACACCAGTAGGGAGTGTTATCCTGGACTTAGCATCCATAAACTGAAACCCAGGCAGCTTTCTTTATCTAGGTGATGGTGAAGAACAAGTTGGTGGATGAGATGACTGCATGATGGAACACTCTGCATATCCTTGGGTTCTTAGGTCTCCTATTGAAATGAAAAAGTTCACAAATAGGCCCTAGAAATTACCTGTGGTAAATATAAGCCACAATTTTTCTTTTAGATAATTTTAGTATAGTGGATACACTCACAAGTGAGGTTCTTTCTTGGTAACATGAGTACTAGCTGCTCCACAAGTGAGGGAAGCCAGTAGCTGAGGGCGATACTGTGGCCAGCAGGGCAGGACCTTGCCAGCTAGGGCCTGTCCCACCACCCCAGGCCAGCGAACAGGGCAGGTGGGCATGGAAGGGCAACCCAGAGTCCAAGTCATCAGGCAAGTGTGTAATGATGAAGCAGGTCTGAGGTCAAACACAGAAGCCAGTCCTCAGGTCAGGGCCAGGATCAGGTCTGGTGTGGTAAACTAAGGCCAGACATAGCACAGAGGTAACCAGGGAGGTCCACGGTAACCAGGCAGGTCTGAAGTCAAGATGAAATGTTGGTGGGTCAGGGTCCAGATGAGCAGGACCCAGATCAACGGGGCCCACAGCAAAACTTGTGATGATCAGCCACTACAGCCACCCCTTCTTTTCTTCTGTGACACAGTTTCTCCTCACTGAGTGGAGAGTCATTTTGGTAAATCAAGAGCAGAGAGCCTTTGTTGCTAAATGAAGGAATCCTACACAGCAATGTTTATAAGTGCAAAGTAATCAGAAAGAATAAGCCATTCTTTCCTCTGTGGTTATCATATTAAGGTGACAGCTGATGGCACTCAACATTTTGTTCATAATTAGTTCCCTTACTCTGTTCAGAGCAGGAGTCAGTCTTTGGGACTGTGTATCGAGCACCATTTTTACATAGCAGTGGTCTAATTATCATGAACATGACAGCAGAAATTAATCTACCTGCAAACATGGGACTATAATTCAGAGAATCAGTCCAAAATCTTAATAAACATAGTCTGGAAATTAATTTGTGTCAAGTTCTAAAATGAAGTGTCAGACACTGTGTTCAAACCAAGGGAAAAACCAGGCTTCTTATCTCATGCCTTTCTAAATCCTTGAAGTGTGTGTGGGGGTTGATCTATGCATTTTCCTCCATTCCTCTATTGAGTGTGCACTAGGATATGAGGCAGAACATGAGGTCACGATTCAGATCAACCGTGATGGACAGGGATATTTCTGGTTTCCAGTTCTGACACCAATGAAGAGCCTCCGGACTTCTGACAGAGCTGTACTTGCAGGACATTTGAAAAGGAACACACAGCATGGGTCCTGCTTTCCTTACCCCTCATGTTTTCTTTCTTGATGAGAAACTGATCTGTCATTATGATAATGGTAAATTTTTTTCCAGTTGACAAAACTGATTTTAAAACAGGAATAAAAGTATTAGCTTCATACACACTTACTCCCACTCTGTAAATCTCTTTAAAGAATATAATGAGGTCAGTATTACACAACTGACTGATATTTAAATGCTTGGAAAAATCAATTGAAAATGTTCATCTCCTGACCTATTTTTTCATCTGTTACTGCTTCATAGTTCTGACTTAAAGGTCCTTGGGGTTTTCATTCGCTGCATGTAAATTATTAATGTTACGTATATGAGAAGCAAGGAAAATAGTATCTGATATCTTTCCTCAGTAACTCTAGATTGTACTATAGAGCCAGCAAGCTAATCTTCATATGGAGGTCACATTTGAAAATCTTGTTAGTTTTACAACTGTTGGGGGGTTTTTTGTTTGTTTGTTTGTTTTTCGTTTGTTTGTTTGTTTTTTTTTTTTTCCCAGTTAATACTGCTATTTAGGATGCTTGGTGACAGTTGGGCTTGTTTAGCCTAAAGAAGAGAAGGCTCTGGGGGGACCTTATAGTATCCTTTCTGTGTTTAGAGGTGGCAGACAGGAAAGACGTGGAGAGACTTTTTACCAGGGAGCGCAGTGATGGGATGAGGGGTAAGGTTTTAAGATGAAAAAGGGGAGATTTAGATATTATGAAGAAATTTTTTACTGTGGTGAGGCACTGGAACAGGTTGTCCAGAGAAGCTGTGGATGCCCCATCCCTGGAGGTGTTCGAGACCAGGCTGGATTGAGGCTTTGAGCAACCTGACCTAGCGGAAGGTGTCCCTGCCCATGGCAGGGGAGTTGGAACTAGACGATCTTTAAGATCTCTTCCAACTCAAATCATTGTATGATTCTATGATTCTCTTTTATCTGGCCTTGTTCGTTTTATGTGTGGATGTAGCTACAGCAGCCATCCCAGCTCCCAGCAGGGTTGGGATCAAGCCCAGGAGAAGGTGTCTAGCTCTTTGGGCAGGGCTTGCTGCCTCAGCAGCTCTTTGACCTTCCTCTGGAAGAATAAGTGGCAGAGTCGAATTTGTTGTTTGCTTGCTTTGTGCATCATTTTGGAGTGATTTGGGGGATGACCCCTGTGTTCAAGGCCAGGTTGGATGTGGCCTTGAGCAGCCTGGTCTGCTGGTAAGGTGTCCCTGCCCATGGCAGGGGGATTGGAACTGGATGCGCTTTAAGGTCTCTTCCAACACAAACCATTCTATGAGGACAAAGGGCGCGCGGTGCAGTCACAGACAGCGGCCCTAGCCAGGGAAACCCAGGTTGCGTTGGGGTTGCCCCTTTCAGGGGGGTCTACGGGTTGCGGGGAGGAGGCGTCCCCTTCCCCACCTCCCCCTGCCAGGGGCGGCCGCTCCGCTAGGCGGGGCGGTGGCGCCGGGTCCACCCACTCCGCCCCGTCACCAGGAGATGCTGCAGCCAAGATGGCGGCGCGTGCTGCGTGACAGCGGATGGTGGTAGCAGCTCCGCTCCCGGCCGTCTCCCCGCCCCGGGCAGGGGGAGGCGGAGGGATGAGGCGCGTCCCTGGTCGCGGTCACTAGTCGCAAGGGGCGCGGACCGGCAGGCAGGCACGATGGCGGGGATTATCAAGAAGCAGATCCTGAAGCATCTCTCCAGGTCGGTGCGCCGGGTGGGCTGAGGGGTGCGCGGGGGATGGGGGACGGCGGCTCCGGCGCAGGAGCGCTAGGATTCGTGCTGCCCCCGGGGAGTGCAGCCGGAGAGGGTGTCCAGCCCCTCGCTTGGCTGGAAAAGACCTTTGAGATCATCGAGTTCAGCCGTACCTGCCCACTGCTAAACCTATCCCTGAGCACCTCGTCTACCCATCTTTTAAACACCTCCAGAGATGGTGTCTCAGCCCCCTCCCTGGGCAGCTGTGCCAGTGCCTGACAGCCCTTTTGGTGAAGAAATTTTTTCCTAATCTCTAATCTGGGCTTTCCCTGGTGCAACTTGAGGCCGTCTCTTCTCGTCCTCTACCCTGTCACTTGGGAGAAGAAACCAGCCCCCACCTGGGTACAACCTCCTTTCAGGCAGCTGTAGACAGGGATGAGGTCTCCCCTCAGCCTCCTTTTCTCTGGGCTGAGTACTCAGTCACTTGGCTGCACTGAGTCACCGCCGGGCAGGCGGTGCCGCCCCCGTCGGGAAGAGATGGGGTGCGAGGGGCAGCGCAGGGGAGAAAGCCAGGGGGAGCCCAAATTCCGTCGTAATTCGAAGGCAGGGGGAAGTTTACAGGAGCTGTCCTGGTTCCGCTTGGTGGCTGGAGTGTGGGAGCGGGCGCTGTGTCCCCGCAGGGGACATCTGACTGAGCTCGTGCAGGTGGGTCCGGGTGACAAAGGAGGTGCGGTCCCATTCGACGTCCAGTTCGACGTTTTCCAAGTGACTGAAATCGTGTCTAACGTGCCTTGTGGGTTAAAACAAAAAAAAACCCAAAACAACCAACCAACCAACCAACAAAAAAACATGTAAAATTTTGTAGCTGTCAGTGTTTGCCTGAAAGATGGAAAAACTCTGTAAGTACACAATCTGATTGATATAATTTTAAAATTTCATGTTACATTTCTTCCATTTTCTACAGAGAGACAAAAACCTATTAGGTACTTGATCTTTCACAGTACCACAGCATTGTTATTCCGCAGAGTTTACTTTCATAAATTAAAAAATATAACTTGAAATATTGGCCTCTTATTTGCTTATTTTTTTCAAAACGTCTTGTTCTGGTTTTGTGTGGTATTTCTGAAAGGTTTTTATTTTCATCAGTGCTAACAGACAGAAAATCAAACAAAATTAAGTGACAGATTGTCATTTCACTAATCTGTTGATGGTACACAGGGAAAACACAATTCTCATTCCAAATTTGATATCTATCAACTAAAGATCATGTATGAAGCTGTAGTAGAGTAATTTTTCTCCTGCCCTACTTCTGACTTCTGTAGCTGGCAATGCTGGTAAAGAAATCTTGTCTTCACATGAAAATAACTGAGCACTGTGCAAATGGAAACGCAGTATGAAGATGTCATCAGCTTTGAGTTAGTTTTCCAATTGGAAATGTGCACGGAATCATTGGACTTAATTGACTGATACAGCTCACTTCCTATAGTGCTATTTATTTAGCAAGCTGTATAGATAGAGAAGTGAACTCTAGCCTCTGCTACAGGTTCCAGTCTAAAATGTTTCTAGGAACTGGGCATGAGTAACATGAACTGGTTTTTGTCTAGTTTTTAAAATAATTGCTGCATAGATTAGAATTAAGTACTTTTTAACGTTGATAAATCTGTGTTTGCTTGTGTGATGTGATAATGCTAATTCAACAAGACTACATAAATTGATTATGGCAAGTTTCGTCCTTTTTAAAAAGCGTGTGGGATATGTCTAGCAATCTGAGTTTTGCAAGTTGAAGTTGAGGCTCGTGATCCATGTTATGTTGAAATTAAAAGAACATGTTTGCTACTTAAAATATAAATATAGGCAGTATTATTATTAAGTCCCTTATTATGTGTGTTCTTAATCACGCGATCAGATAATGTCTTTTGTTCCTGCAGAACTGGTGCTTCAGTGGTTTCTGAACTTGGTTACGCAAGAAAATAGGTTTTGGGTGACATAAGCATCTATAAATCTAATGGCTTTTTAAATTTCAGGAACTTGGTTTTTCAACATAAACAGTTGTGTTGTTCTTTATTTCAGGATTTTCTATAATATATTTTGTAAAAGCATGATTAACATAGCCTTCAAAAACTGTTTCATTTCAGTCTGGAGCCAAATACCTACGGCATTTCCTGTAATATAGACGGTGCTAAAGGACACTTTCACTTTGTACTCTATTACTATATTGGTTTCTATTCTGCAGTTTTCAGTTTTTCTGTTGCCTGTTTGTTATTTTCGACAAAGCAGGTTATTAGTAGCAGGATTAAATGTAGTAGAAGTCCATATATAATAAAGAAAGAGTGGAAAGAATTATCCTGTTATCTTGATTTACTTTTGATTTTGATATTGTATTTCTCTTTAGATTTAGCTTTGTCGGAACATAATATGTACCTCAGAGAACAAATAGAAGATTTGAACTTGTACCTTCAGTTACAGAGAAGCACTTTCCTTATTTTCCAGAAATCACAGAATTGCAGAATAGTTGAGATTGAAAGGGGTCTCTGGAGGTCAACTTGTCCAGCTCCCCCAAATCATCATTGATTGAGCAATATTTGCTATGAATACTGCTGCGGTATTTGTGCTATTAATTTTCAGCATGCTTACTAATTAGATACTGTGCATGCAAATTTAAAAGTGTTGTGTTATTCAGCAGTGTAGTTTCCATTTAGCAGTTTACAGTGCTTTTAGATGAACTGATATGAACACTGGTGTTGTGAAGGAGCTTTATCATTCTACATTTCTTAGCTAGGGAAAATTTTTACATAGGTATGAATCTTTAAGGTCTGAGAACAACAATAAGAGCCAAATTGCATTTTGGAATGGCTTAAGTATTTAAATGACTTTTTGCCTTTTTAAAAGATTTTTCTTATTGCTGTGTTACAGCGTAACAACAGTGAAGACAGCAGAGCTTATTTATTCAGCTTGTAATAAACCTGTATCTTACGTCAGGTTCTGGTGATGAATTTTTAGTTTTCTCCAAGTCTTTTAAAAAGTTTTAAAGTATAAGCTGTGTCCTTTATCTTCAACATGTGTTGCTCTTCTGTGGAAGAGAATGAGAAGGAGTGAAGGTGGCGGGCTTCATATTGTTCTTCATATTATGTGGTACTTGGTATGGGATGTGAAACTAAATGCTGTCTGCTAAGCTGAAGAGATGAGTTTGTCATTTGGAGGCTTGAATTTTTTTCAGCTCCATATTGTGTTAGGTGTGTTTTTTGTGAATGTGAATGGTGGAATGTCTTTATTTCATAATATATGTGCCCTAAAATGAATCAAGTATCTGGATAATGGCATTATCCTTTACAAAGGTAGGAATGAGATGTTGTGCCTAGGAGTCTTCTGTGTGGTGTTGGGATCACTTACTCTTACTGTCAAGATCTTCCTCAGTGAACTAAAACTTGGGTTGAATCTTCCTACGAGCTGTTACATGTTTCATGGGTGAGAGACTTCTTGTTGAACAACATCTTTTATTGCAAGATTTTCTGTGCAGTGCTCTGCCTTCAGTATTACTTCTTTTTTTTTCAGTTAGACTTTGTAGACAAGTATATTAAACAATGATGTTACAGATTTCCAGTAGGACTCCAGATTGTACTACACAAGTTCACAGTAGTGTTCCTGTTATACTATCTGTGGTTATAAGAGGATTATCTCCATCACAAGGGTTTGAATCTTGAGGTGTTTGGATCTAAGATATTGACAGAGATTGTTACTGACAGAGACTTGTATAATGTTTTTTTTCAGGTTTTTTTTGTTTTTTGACTGTTAGTATTATTGACTGAAATTCCCTTTCTAGTCAATGAGTGGCCTGACTGAGTCTTCTGTGTAAATATCTTAAATATCCACACCTTTCAGTAAACAAAGGTTTTGTTTATCAAAATATGTTTAAGCAGCTTGAAGGAAAGCTTACAAACTTTGTGTCCAAGTTGAGTTAAGTAGCCCTACTGAACATTGCATTCTTTGTCTCAGTTAGATATTAACTCTAAAGTCTACCAATGATAACACATACTTCAACTTAAAAAATACGTCCTTTATTTGAATCTTATTTACTGTTTTCACAAAGAAAACAGAAGGGGCTTAAAAGTGTTTGGTGTGGCAGAAACTCAAATTGTTCTCAGTTTGTGTCATTAATTTTCTGCATCAACTTAGACCTTTAGTTTTGCTTGCCTGAAACCACAGATGTAAAAATACTAAGATTTCAATAGAAGTGCAGTAAATTTTGTGACAATTTTTTTCACGTCATAGTTGGGAAATCATTCTAAAACGCATTGAAGATTGATTTTATCAAGAATAGTTTAAAGTTCAATGCTTTTTGTATTTAAATGAAGACTCCATGCCAACAATTTTGTCTGTGTGAATGTGTTGGTACTGTTCTGATAAGCATGAAGGAATCAATTAATGCTTTTATCAACAAAACCAAAAAACTTTCACTTTCTTCTGTTTTTGTTAGTAGCTTCGTGCATTACATTTTAAGCTTTTGTATTGGCAGATCTTCCAGAAGGCCAAACTGAAACTGCTGTTGTGCTTTATGGAATTATAAAGGTATTTTGGAGATAATCCAGCAATAATGTATTTGCTGGTAGAATTCTTAATCATTACATTTATTAAGATTGAAATCTATTAAATCTTCTCTTATGCCTCAGATCTCTTAAGCTTTCAGTAGCATTTGGGCTAATAAAACAAACACACAGAATTTGACTCTGGGTTTCAGTTTGTTTTGCCTTATTTTTGCAAACGTATTGTAAATCTAGATGCTGATTCTACAGACATTTTATTTGTGCAATTAAAGTTTTGCTGAAGCTGTGTTGGAGTCAGGTAACTTATGTGTACTTAATAAAAAATAATTCTGCATTTGCAGAATCTATAGGAATTAATCAGCAGCATTTTACTTGTAGAATATGCAATCATTTTTTAAATTATTCTCATGATATTTTTACTGGGAAATAATTTTCAGAATGAAAATTATCTTGAAGAATACTTTATGTTCAAGTAGCTGATGTGCTAGTGCAGGGATGTCAAACTCTTTTTCACTGTGGGCCACATCAGCCTACTCCTGCAGCGTAACGTGTGTCGCACATCCTGTACCCATGACTAGTGCCCTGGCAGGAGCTTAGGGGCAAGGAGCTTCTTGCTGCTGCTGGGTCAAAACAAGGTGCAAGGCCAGATAAACAAGATGGAGGGCCAGATTCAGCCCACGGGCCTTGTGTTTGCCTCCCATGCGCTAGTGTGAAGCATTCTCTGGGAAAAATGGTATTGAAATAAAGCCTATGAAGACTAAAATTTTCTTATGCTTGAATGATTATGGAGTATGTAAGAATGGAAACAAAGCCCAGAGTTGCATTTTTTTGAAATTTCATACTTCTGCTGAAGCCTTGGTGGGTTTTTTGTATCAAATAGGTATAAGAGTATCTACTAAATAACTTTCAGAGTGATAAGTGCTTGTTAAAGTGTATTTTATTTTATATTATATTCTGCTTTCTTCTGCAAGCAGATTGGGCAAAGGAGATTAGATAACATCTGTTGAAATGTTAATAGAATTGTAAAGGTTTACACAAGATTATTTGTTACACAGATTTTTTACAACTCTTGAGAATCATTGCTAGCAAGAGATTGCACAACATACCTATGTTCTGGCTGCTTGCAGGGGAGCCCAGGTTTCTCAATCCAGTAGCTCCCACAGGAGTTCTTCTGTCACCATTGTGGAGCTGGTGCTAACCAGCTTTCAGATCTCTGAATTCTCTCCTCTTTTCATGAGAAGAAACAAGAGAGGAAAATAAGAAAAGAGCTCCAACTTGGGCTGTGGCTTTCAGTACTGCCAGACTCCCCTATGTAGACCACTCCCCTATGTAGACCTAGAAGCCTTGCTGTGTGTCACCTGCCCCCAGCACAGATTTTGTGGCAGCTCTGCCATGCAGCTGAACATATAGCTTGGGAATACCAGAGCTTTTATTTTTTCAGAGAAGTTGGCTTCTTGTGTTGTCTGACTACCAAGGAAGTAGTAACCTTGTGATCCAGCTACCCAGGGATCCGGAAGTTACCTAGTTGCTTTCTTCTGGGACAATTTTCGTGTAGTTGCTCCCATTGCTGGGGATCTGGAGACCTGAGAAAAGTGGTCATTCATAACTAGGTAACTGTAATTCACTTCAGTGATATATCTCTTAAACATCGTTCAAATATCCCAGCAAACTGCTTACTAAGGGCCCTGTCAAGATGCTTCCATTTCATTGTACCCAAAAGGGTAAAAGTGCAGGAATTAATTATATTTAGGCTGAGACATCTCTTCAAAATGAAGACAATTAATTTTTTTTTTTTAATTACCTTATGGTTTGCCAAATTAATATTCTATTTTTTTCAGTTTTTTTGAGGAGGTTAGCCTACTAACATTTCATAATTCATTCTGCAAAATCAGAATGTCGAAAGTGTGCAGGTCTTCATAGCACTGCCCCAAACTCAACTCCAGGAAGTCCCTTTCCCTTACCTCTCTGGAGTCATGTTTCTTTAGTACAACTTTTGAATAGGTGACATTGAGACACCATGAATAGGAACAAATAACACGGGCTGAGAAATCTCAGGCTAGGCAAAACAAAATTGAAAAACTGTCTCCCATTGCAAAATAAAATAAAAACCTCTTCCGCTGCATTTCCATAATATCTTCCTTCTCGCGTTCCAAATATACTTACTGAGTATTTCTGATGCCACTTGGCTATATAATATAAACCTTTTCTGTATGATTAAATTTTTCTCCATAAGCTGTTCATTAAACATGGCTGCAGTATTGTAGTATCAGACAGCAGGGCATATACTCATGGGAATCTAGCTTTTTACACAGTACTGTTTCCTCTTTAGTTGTATAATGTCATGATGTGTAACAAATTGTTGTAACTGCAGTTATCATTAGCAAAAACTCTCTTACATTATTGTATCACTCCTTTTTCCCTTTGAACTTGATCCCTTGTGTGTCCCCTGTGTCCCGTTCCCTGCAGCGATCCCAGCTGGCTCTGGTGGAGATTGGTTTGCTGTGAATATCCTTACTACCAAAATGAGTACCAGAAGCTTCTCGGAAGCCGTGGCAACTGACCACTTGCTTTCACCAGGAATAGGGGCCTTTTGTCTGAGTACCTTGCCCTCAGGTAACTTCCCCTCTCCTGCCTTTGTAGAATAAATGTAAGAGGTAGTATGCATTTGTGCAAATTTGGGAGTGAAATGAGCTCTATAAAATGTTAATTGGGTTTTCTTTCTTTTTTGTTTTTGTAACTTACAGTTTTGCAGAAAATAATTGTTTGCTATCCAGCTCTGTGTTTGCTTTTTTTTTTAAAATCTTGAACTAAATTTGCAAAACTGGTTTGAGAAGTAAATCAGCAATCCCATACACACCTTTATGTGCAATTTCTAAATGTAATCTTCCAAGTGTTTTGCAATGCCTTCAGACTATTTGACATTTGTTGTTCATAATTTTCACCTACTTAATTCCTTTGCATAACTTGATGTTTATTACCTCTGCACTGATAGATTTTTGAAGGAATGGTCAATATTTAACCCAGTATACATAAGGGAATAGCTGATTTTTTTTAAAAATTTAAAAAGTCCTTATAATTCATGTCTTATTCAAAAAAATGTGTTTTATTCTGAGATCTGATCAGTTAGAATTAAAAAGGTTCCCACATGCTGTGGTTTCTAAGAGGCTGGTGTTGTCATGCTTTTACACTGCACCTTTATTTCTGGATTTTAAATTTGCAAAATAATTTTATATCAAGTGGCTCTTCTTTGCGTTAGTTACAGAATGTTTTATTTTGACTGGAATGTGATAGTTATCAAGTATAAGCAAATTCTCAAAATATGATTTGGTATTTTTGCTGCCTGCGGTATGAAAGTTGCAGATAGGTTTCTACATATGTTTTAGTATATTAAGAATTTTATGTTATCTTATTCTCAATGTATGCATTAGGGTCTGTCATGTATAGGATTGTCATGTTTAAAACAAGTTTTTTTGACTTTGTAATGGGGAGCCTTTCTGTGCTGTAAATATGTGAAAAGACTCTTAGAATAGAAAAGCTAATATTGGTATGTGTGAGGGTTTATAATAAATGAAACAGACATTACTTGAGTGATATTTTACTTACAGGATAATTAGCATTCATGCAATGTAAGCTCCTCATTTATCCGCAGTGCTTGGCTATGTCTGAGCATGACAAATAATTAGATAATAGCCATTTGTGACAGCAGCTGTTTCAGTTCTGCCTGTACCCAAAGAGCCACCAATACAGTTTACTCAAATAGAAAGAAAATAAGTCCCTGTATGTATTGTTTCAGAATTTACTAGGGAAAGCTTTATGTACTATCAATTTAAGACAGTTAGTAGGAATGTCAGTACTTGAGAAAATATGGAATGGATCTTAAAGTGAATAGATGTGTACTAAGCTGTCTTTAGGAACTCAGCTGGAGTAGTAGTCCACTCTGAAGTCCTTCTGCATAGTGATGAAATGGAAGCAATTGTATTGAAAGTATCAGCAAAGCAGATGTACAATTCGGCACCCTACCTCCTAGGATGGGAAATAAAAGGGGGATGGTGTGACACTGCAGCAGAAGCGTTACTCAAGTGTGGGCTGGTTGTTGAGTCAGGGTCCTAATTAGTGATTTGCCTGGAAAAGAAGGTCTGTCTTCAGGCTGTAGTAAGTCAGAAAGCCTGATTAGTGTTATATGGTTCAGGTTCTGAAAGGTCCTGCCTGAAGCTATAGGGCTGTAGATAGTGTTTTGGACATATCTAATGTGCTATAACTCAGGGCCAGTCTGAGAGCAGTAGGTTCAGGCTAGTTGTGCAAACAGGAATAACCTGTCCTACTCCAGAGGGTTGGCCTATCTGTACCTTCCTAAGATGCTATGCGACAGATCATGCAGATCCCTCTCCATGCTGGACATCCAGCAGACCATGCAGGGTTCTCCATCCTGCACTCAGCCATGAAATACACACCTGACAATTCTACAGAATGTCAAGGTCTGATTAAATAGAGCATGCAGGCATACATGTAGGGTGGCAGTATTACCCATGGGTAAAGGGGTGGTACCCTTCTGTACAAAGTAAATAAGTGTTACAGAATCATAGAATCATCTGTTTGGAGAAGACCTCTGAGATTATCGAGTCCAACTGTACCTGTTCCCTTACTAAACCATGTCCCTAAGAAACTCATCTACTTGTCTTTTAAACACCTCCAGGGATGGTGACTCCACCACCTCCCTGGGCAGCCTGTTCCAATGCCTGACCACCCTTTCAGTGAAGAAATTTTTCCTAATGTGTAGTTTAAACCTCCCCTGGTGCAGCTTGCAGCCATTTCTTCTTGTCCTATCACCTGTCACTTGCGAGAAGAGCCCAGCACCCACCCACCACACCCTCCTTTCAGGTAGTTGTAGACAGTGATGAGGTCTGCCCTCAGCCTCCTTTTCTCCAGGCTAAACAACCCTAATTCCCTCAACTGCTCCTCACAGGGCTTGTTCTCCAGCCTCCTCACCAGCCTTGTTGCCCTTCTCTGGACGCGCTCCAGCCACCTCAGTGTCCTTCTTGGAGTGAGGGGCCCAAAAGTGAACACAGTACTCGAGATGTGGCCTCACCAGTGCTGAGCACAGGGGCACAGTCACCTCCCTGGTCCTGCTGGCCACGCTGTTTCTGGTACAGGCCAAGATTCCATTAGCCCTCTTGGCCATCACCTGGGCACGCTGCTGGCTCATGTTCAGCCAGCTGTCAATGAACACCCCCAGGTCCTTCTCGGCCAGGCAGCTCTCCAGCCACTCTTCCCCAAGCCTGTAACACTGCATGGGGTTGTTGTGTCCGAAGTGCAGGACTCTGCACTTGGCCTCGTTGAACCTCATCCCGTTGGTCTCAGCCCATTGATCCAGCCTGTCCAGATCTCTCTACAGAGCCTCCCTTCCTTCAAGCAGATCCACACTTCCACCTAGCTTGGTGTCATCTGCAAACTTGCTAAGGGTGCACTCGATCTCTTCATCCAGATCGTTGATAAAGATATTGAACAGGATGGGACCCATCACTGAACCCTGGGGAACACTACTAGTGACTGGTTTCCAACTGAATTTAACTCCATTTACCACAATCTTTCGGCCTGGCCACCCAGCCAGTTCTTTACCCAGCAGAGGGTGTGCCTGTCCACGCTGATATCAGCCAATTTCTCCAGCAGGATGCTGTGAGGAACAGTGTCAGAGGCTTTACTGAAGTCCAGGTACACCATATCCATGGCCTTTCCCTCGTCCATTAAATGGGTAACCTTGTCACAGAAGATAATGTTGGTCTGGCAGGACCTGCCTTTCATAAACCCATGCTGACTGGGCCTGGTCACCCAATTGTCCTGTGTGTGCTGCATGATAGCACTCAAGATGATCTGCTCTACGACCTTTCCTGGCATTGACGTCAGACTGTAGTTCCCGGGATCCTCCCTTCTATCCTTCCTGTAAATAGGTGTAACATTTGCCAGTCTCCAGTCTAGTGGCACTTCCCCAGGCAGCCAGGACTGCTGGAAGATGAGGTAAAGGGGTTTGGCGAGGACCTTTGCCAGCTCCCTTAATACCATTGGGTGGATCCCATCTGGCCCCATAGACTTGTGAATTTCCGATTGGCCAAGCAGGTCTCTAACCAAATCCTCCTGAATCATTGGAGCTTCATTCTCACTGTCTCTTGGCTCAGGGAGCTGAGTAACTCGAGAACATCTCGCCTTACTGTTAAAGACCAAGGTGAAGAAGGCATTAAGTACCTCTGCCTTGTCCTCATCCCTCGGCATTACTGTCCCTCCTGCATCCAGTAAAGGAGGGTCATTCTCCTTGGTCCTCCTGTTGTTGTTAATATATTTGAAGAAACATTTTTTTATTGTCTTTCACCAAACTGGCTACAGTTGAAGTTCTAGTTGGGCTTTAGCCCTTCTAATTTTCTCTCTACATGATCTCACTTCACCCTTGTAGTCCTCCTGGGATGCCTGCCCCCTCTTCCAAAGCCCATAAACTTTCCTCTTCTTCATGAGATCAATGCAAAGCTCTCTGATAAGCCAATATAGTTTTCTTTCCCACTGACTCACTTTACGGCACATGGGGATGGCCTGTTCTTGTGCTGCCAGGATTTTCTTCTTGAGGAGCATCAAGCCCTCTTGTGCTCCTTTGTCCTTTAGAACTGCCTCCCAATAAACTTTATCAAGCAGCCTTCTAAACAGTTCAGTCTGCCCTCTGGAAGTCCAAGGTGACATTTCTGCTGACATCCCCGTTACTCCTCCAAGAACTGAGAATTCTATTATCTTATGATGACTGTGCCCCAGGTGTCCTCCAACAGTCACCTCTCCCACAAGGCCCTCTCTGTTCACAAACAGCAGATCCAGCGGGGTACCTTCTCTAGTCAGCTCACTCACCAGTTGTGTTAGGAAGTTGTCTTCCATACACTCGATGAACCTCCTAGACTGTTTCTGCTGTATTATACTTCCAGCAGACATCCGGAAGGTTGAAATCCCCCACAAGAACGACAGGTAGTGATCGGGAAACTTCTCCCTTTGCTTGTAGAAACGCTCATCAGTTTCTTCGTCCTGGCTGGGTGGCCGATAACAGACTCCTACCGCTATATCTGGCTTACTGTGCATTCCACTGATGTTAACCCATAAGCACTCAACCCTGTTGTTACTGTTATGGAGTTCCATGCAAACAAAGCATTCTGTAACATAGAGAGCAACCCCATCATCTCTCTTTCCTAGCTTGTCCCATCTGAAGAGTTTGTAGCCATCCATGCCAGCACTCCCATTTGTGTGAATCATCCCACCACGTTTCCACGGTGGTAATTATGTCGGAGTTTTCATGCCTTGCTACAGCTTCCCACTCCCCCTGTTTGTTGCCCATACTGCATGCATTAGTGTAAATGCACTTCAGTTGGGCTGTTGTTTCCATCCGTTCCTTGAATGGAATAGCCGTAAGTCCTAAGTGTCTTCTAGCTATAGTTTGTAACCCCTTGAATAAACTTTAGATTCCCGCTGCCACCTGGAGTGCTATCCACCACTTCCACTGAGGTGGCAGACCAGAGCCCCTCACTAGTATCTAAAATGGCATCTAAAATAGCATCTAAAATGCCGTTCCCATACTTAATTCTGTCGAGACTAGTGGTGTTCCCTTCCCCTTTCTAATCTAGTTTAAAGCTTTCTTGATTAGCCCTACCAACTTCTTGGAAAGTGTCCTTTTGCCCTTTGGGGACAAGTGTACCCCATCGTTTGCTAGCAGTCCTGGTGTGTAGACCAACCCATTGTCAAAGAACCCCAAGTTTTGTTCTTCACACCAGGTTTGGAGCCAAGCATTTAATTCCTGGCTCTTCCAACTACTTCACTCACCATTCCCTATAAGAGAAAACTACCTGCGCACCTGAATCCTTTACCATTTGTCCCAAAAGCCTTATGTTTATGTGTCAGAGTGTCTGGTTAGTCCTACCATGTTATAGGCATAAAAGGTATTACCTCTCCCTACAAACCTTACCATGAGTGCTTTTTATTTTCATATTGTATTCTATTCTGGTGTTTTCGTGGGAATTAAAATGTTCTGTAATGAATGTTTGCTTTTATTGACTTTAAATGTGTTCTTTATTAGTTTTGTGTTTGTTTTTGTTCTTACGTCAAGATGAATGAGCCTCCTGTTAACTTTTTGTGCAATGTTCATTGTCTTGTCATTAATGTTTCTTTCTATCCTCTCTGTTCCTAAATTAGTTTTAACATTTTTAGAAATGGATATAGTGTCCAAGCTAAGGGCATACCATCATATTTTGTGGTGATAATTTAGTACTGCCTACCATTCATTCTTTATATAGACTAGCGGTTTATCCTTCTTGTGTCCCAAGCAGTTTTTCAGTTGTCTTATCTTCCAGCTTTACTGTCTAAAAACATATCTTCCACTTAGAACCCAGTAATTTCCATGAATTATACCTTCAGGTGTCCAGAATCTCGCATCATTAATGACTCAGCTGTTGTTGCAAAGCCATTTGCTGATGGATTCCTCAGGTGGTCAGTTTTCTATGGGCTTGATAATGAGACTTTAATGTTACCTGTCAACTTTTACACATTTTTAACTCAGTGTGTGGAGCTAAAAGTACTTTACTCCGAATCTTACGTAAACCACACTTAATGGTTTCTTGCTGGGAGAAATACTGCTTAATACGCTGCATTAAAATTAGAACATCCCGATGACAGCCAGGATTCACTCAAAGGTTTCTGTTATTTCACAGTTGACCAGCTTTTTCTAGGACAATACTAAATATATCCAAGTGCCTCCGGATTTCTACATTTCCTTTGGACATATTAGATATTGCTGCTCTTGCAGTGTTCTGACCAGTTCCTACTAACGTTAAGACCTTACTGTATAGTTAATTTTTGTAGAAGCTTTTGTAATGCTTTTTGGTTGAAGATTTTGAATACCAGGAGAAGATACCAGTTACTTTTTCTAATCTTGTTTCATAGGCCGGAAGGATTAAAATAGACATCTTTTACAGAGGTTTAGGGGTTGTGTTGGTTTTGTTTTTTTTTTTCCCCTGGTCTATTGCATCCATGCAAAATTTTCACTAGCGCCTTACTGTTGCAATATAGATGAGTCGTATGTTGCATCTGTAAAGTCAGTCTGTCTGTGTTCACTTAATGGCAGCTAAATCATTAATCCTGTATGATTGTGGTCCCTCTCACCTTTCATTTTCTCTCATGTCATACCTGGATCAAGAAAGGGATACTACTAAGAATTCTTCTGAATGTTGTTGTGCTTAATGTTATTGGTATGTAACATCTGCTTTTTAATCTAGGGAGTCTGTCTTTTTCTCTTAAAGGACTTGCTGCCATCTAAGTAGGTCTAAGCATCTTGGTGCTTTGGATTTAGCTAATGATGTGCGGTTGTGGGAAAAATACAGCAGTGCTCCTGAGCTCTGTATTTGCAGGTGGTATTTTGTTCCTAAGATACCGACTTTCTTCTGGCTACAGGAAAGACAATACAAGAGAGGAAATTGCCTGTAGCACACCACTTGCTGTGCGGGTTTTTTTTCTTATCCCTCTTATTCAAAGGTGGGAGAGATTTAGATTTCCAGATCAAACCAGTTACTGAAAATCAGCTTTGATTTGTGGTGTTACACCAGATGAGAAGAACTCACTTGTAAAAGTAAACAGTCCAGTGATCCGAATGCTTTGTTTCTGTGGCAGATGTGACAAAGCATTAGTTCTGTTCCTTTTCTATTTAAACACAAAGACATAAAATTTGAAGTGGTCCAGTGAGCAGAATGATAGTAGACTTCCTCCCTTCTGTTACCTAGACTCATGGGATGCCAATATCTTCTCAGAAACACAATTTAAAAAAGATTGTTTCTCTTGCTTCAGAAATCACATACAATTCCTTAGTGATCTAATAACATAGTTCAGCCAAGTGTTCCATTTCTGGTGGTTTATTATTAATGCAGTTGCCAGTGCTTGTTGGGTGATGTTGCCCTTTTTGAGAGCCTGTTCTTTTGAACCTTACATCTTCTTAAGGAGTTCTAGTTCATAACAAGAAGATAGACAAAACCTAGAATTATAGAATCATTTCAGTTGGAAAAGACCCTTATGTTATTGAGGCCAACTGTAAACTTAACACTGCAAAGTCCAGCCACTAAATTAATGCCCCTAAGCGCCTTGCCTACATGTTTTGTAAATACCTCCAAGGAATGGTAACTTGAGCACTTCCCTGGGCAGCCTGTGCTAGTGCTTGATAGCCCTTTCAGAGAAGAGCTTTTTCCTAATGTCCAATCAAATCCTTCTCTGGCACAATTTAAGGCCTTTTCCTCTTGTCCTATTATGACTTGCTACTTGGGAAAAGAGACCGACCTTCACTAAGCGATGACATCCTTTCAGGTAGCTGTAGAGAGCAGTATGGTCTCCCCTCAGCCTTCATTTCTCCAGACCAAGCAAGCCCAGTTGCCTATGCTACTCATCATAGGACTTGTTTTCTAGACCCTTCACATTTAGCCTGTCATGATTAGAGCATGCATCTAGGATCAAATTGCTGAAGGAATTTTATTTAGAAACCTGATCTAGTGGAAGGTGTTCATGCCCATGGCAAAGTGGTTGGAACTAGATGATCTTCAAGGTCCTTTCCAGTCCAAAGTATTCTATGATTCTATGGGTTTATAGTTCTGTTTAAAAAGCAGGGGAGGCATATGATAGGGCCAGGTGGAAGAAATTATTCATTCAGTAGATGTGCTGAACAGCTGAGAATCCCGTGTCCAAATGTTATCCAGACTTTGATTATTTCTCTGTTAAATCCAGAGGTTGGAATTTCTGTTGATGAACTTGACGAGGCATCTAGTATTCTCTCCAAACCTTTATGGTGCGCTGCTCTAAGTTTCGTGTGGTCTGTGACCTTCATTGCGCAAGCCGTAAGCTTATGCTTTCAGAAAAGTGCTTTTCCTTGTGCTCTCTACTGTTTCTTGGTTATTTTTTGTTTCTGATTTTACCTGTTGGCCATCTCCTCTGCAAGCATGGAGGAGTGCTCTATTCAGAGTTCTGAGCTTGCTGTTTCTGCAAGGAAAAAAAATGCATCTTCTGTGTAGGTTTTTACTTGTTTTAGGGAGGAAAGAAAAAGATTGTTGTGGTCCTGACAGAATACAATGGTTATAACTTATTGCTCTACATATGCTTCTTAATACTGCACTCTTATTGTGCAGTCTTTTACAGTGCGCAGGCTTAAGAGTTTAGTGAAAAGAGTAAATTAAAGTTGAACCATTTATCTAACTGCACAGTAAAATGTGTGTGAACATGTGCCCAAGGAAGCTGTGTGTGGTTGCTTGTGATTTTGATAACTTAGTATTTCCAGATTCTTGTTTTTGAAGTGTCATATATTTTATAGCATTAATCTACCTTAGAGAATTTAATATTAAACTGAATTGAACTTCATTCTATCACATATAGTAATTCAAATCTCAAATCTTATGTTTTGAGAAAGCAAGGGTAGTTTGTGAAGTTGAATATAGATCTGTAAAAACATTTTTGCTAAGAATAACTTGTGGTGTTAGCAAACAAGTATGTACTGCCACAGCAAAACAGTGTAACAGAAAGCTTTGGTAAAGAACTCAATCATGTCCTTTGTTTTATTTCTTTTCCTGTTGCCCTTTCCTATTACTTTTCTCTGTTCTGCTTTATTCACTTCTTGTATCAAGTATTGGGCAATGACACTCAGTCTCTTCCCTAGAAAAGAGCGTCTGTCAGGAGTTCGTGGGATGTTGTGCACGGAAATGGCCGTGTTGCCGAGGCCTCTGCTCCCAGTTTGACCCAGTTTTTAAGGAATAATTAACTCATTCTAAGGAATGAACACCAGGGTGAAAAACAAATGGCAAGCTGGGGGGAGCTGTTTGCTTGTGCCAAGTCAAAGAGAGGAATGTGTGCTTATCCTGAACTTGGTTACTGTTAATTCTGAGCAGTTATATGAAAAGCTCACAGAGAAATAGTTTTTCTGAAATAGTTTTTCTGGATCAAGGATTTCTGATTGTGAAGCACCATGACACGATCAAAGATCTCTAATTACTACATATTCAGAATAATAAGATTCTGCCCTAGCTTTATGGCAGGTACCTCTCTACTTAAAATTTTTATATAATTGCAAATATAGCCTAATACGTTCTCAGAGTCCAAGCAATTAAGCACTCTAGTTTACTATACAGAGGCACAGTAGTTCCTTAGATATAGAGATAAGTTACTGAACTCCAACTGTACTGCCTCCTCCTTAAATTTTACCTGGCAACAAATCTCTAGCATTGGAGTACTTAGAATAATATTAACATTTAATTTAATGACAACATTAAAAGTTATTAGTATTAAAATATTAAATTGCACATTTTATCCAAGTAACACTTTTGTCAGTGATGATTATGCCAACTCGTGGCAGGTTTGCTACAACTTACACTAGACAGGTGTCAATGTATCTGTGGGATGCATTCTGCCTGAGCCTCTTGACCAAATGTGAAGCCCACTGAAAAGAAGCCCACTGCATGGCTCACTGTGGCATGTCATGGCTTGATGTACCATTGGATCCTAGAATAAAACCATTTGGACAGTTATGGTTACCCGAAGACTTTCTAAGGCATTTTTTTTTTAACTCAAAAGCGCTGGTTTTGTTATTTGTCTCTTCTTTTAATTTTATGCATGAATATCTGCATACTTATTCTAACTATTGGGTATGAGCACATTGTGTTTTGCAGGGCTAACTGCCCAAATAGGCTAACTTCTAAATTTTTAAGTTAGAGACCACTGTATAAAACTGTATAAAAAGGATTTTCTGTTATATCAAGTAGTATGAAGTGGTTCTAAATTGTTGAAAATATTATACAGACAAACAAAAGTGTATTCTATGGAACAATTGAATTTAGAAGGAGCAGAGAACTGGCACAGAAACATAAAGTTTTGGCATCCTTAGTGGAAAATTGGCTCTGGACAAAGCAGTTAGACAAAACACATGTGCTTACTGTATATTATGAAGTTACTGTGGGTTTTGGGGAAACAGCATGGTCTCCTCAGCATTTACTCATCAGTCACATTCCAGCTGTGGAAGTCAAAGGAAGAGATCTTCTGCTAGAGGTGTCTGAAATACCTGAAATACCTTGTCACAATTCACCTGTTAAGTTTTGGTTTGTGACTTTTGAAATGAAGGATGTAGTCTTACAGGTGGTCTGTGCTGAATAAAGCAGCACTCTGAGCTTTTTTCCTTTCACTGACTGCATGAGAGGTAACAAATTCAAAGCAACACTGTCAGAAGATTTTTAAAAATGTAGAAATGGCTGGAAAAAATTATGTCCCTTTTTGAGATGGCTTTCTTTGTCATTCTGCTCCTTGTTGGAAGGAACTGGCTCCTAGTTTGCCTGAAGGATGTTGGAAGTAGCTCAAGATTGGCTTTGCTGTCTCCATTCTCCCATTTAATAGTGTTTTGTTGTCTTTATCACTGTGAAATTTGGAAATCCATTCCTGTAGATCCTCTGGATTTCACTGTGATGTGTCTACAGCTGAGACCAAGATGGTGGTTGGTGATGTTTCTTGTGTGGCATAGTGACAGGGAACTGTGAAGGGACTTCTTCCAAAGAGACTGAGTCTCGGGAGACTGTGTGTTTGTGTAAAGTCAGAATACGAGGTTTGACACAAAACCAAAAGAGACTAACCCTATAGCTCGGGAACCGACATATATTCAAACATGGTTATGGTGAAGAGTACTTCAGTCTGTAATTGAAAACTTTCCATCGTGGATTTTTTCAGTTTCACAATAAACTTGATGTGAACTCACTGTTCACTCTTGCACACTGACGTTTTCCGACTGAGGATAAGAAACCATCTCTATTTGTACCTACATCCACGTGTACTGAGTGAATCGATTGAGCTGAGCCTTGTCTCACTGTGTCAGGCTAGAACATGCTCTATAACCCTCTCTTTGTCTCTCCGTCTCCCATTCCTGGTTCCTGAGCTATAGGGTTAGTCTCAGGTTTTTTTGTGTCTGGCCTTGTATTTTGGCTATTTGTTGTGTAAAGCTGTGTAAATGTGACTTTAAAATAACAGCATTTTGTGATTTTTATGTTGGCCCTCATCTACCAAGTCAAGAGAGAGATGCTATGATGTGACTGAGAACACTGAATGGCTGCTTTTTTTCTTCTAGGAATTTGAATTAGCTGAGTCAGATGAGACTTGCCAGTGATTTCTGAGTTATGAAGCTTTACATATTGTGGTTACTGATGGGATATTTTACTGAGGCAGGTTATTCAGCTCCTCTCATTACTCTTGTTAAAAGGAACAAATAAGGGTAACGTGAAAATTAAATAATTTCAAGTCATTATTCCTCTTATAGTGTTTCTAAAGGGAGCATTTAGAAGTACATTAGTTTTCAAGGAAAATATGTTTGCCAATAGCGTTATCTTAAAGCTTTTTTTTTTGTACTGGAATTATTAAAATATATTATTTACAAATGAAAGCTCATTTCTTCTAGATAATTTTTGCTTTTTAAGCGGTACAGGAAGAACTTTTGTCATAAGCAACTTGTCTAGTATTATTTGCAAATACATCCTGAATTATTTCAGACTTGGCAGAGTAAAATAAATAAGTGTACTTTTAATTCTGAACAAGCTTCTTGCCCTGTGCAAAACATTTGAACTGAGAAAATGCCTGCCATGGTTTAAGCCACACTTGGAAGCTGTTAGGAGAAAAGCTTGCCAGCCTTCTTCACCTTCTTCCTTTATCTCCCACTGTGTATGTAACTTAAAGACCTTAAAGTTCAGGCAGAAACTGGTCTCCTGAATTAGAAGGAAATGCTGGAGTTGCACCTCCTGGGGCGTTGCTTCATGTTCAGTCATTGTGGACAGACAGACAAACCCCTTTGCTCTCTGCCCGCAAAATGTCAGCAGGGAGATTTCGGTGGGAAAAATGCCAAAGGGTAATGCAAACAGTAGTATTTTCTTCTACCTGATCTCAAAAAATTAGACCAGTTTGTGAGCAGAACAAATTACCATGGTAGAACATAACTGTGGTTGAGAACAGCCAGTTGTTCAGCTTATGGTAGATAGGATGCTACAGCTGTTGATTTGAGGATAAAGTACCCATGATTTTTGTTATGTTACCTCACAAGGATGTGAACCATTTGGCTCAGCCCCATAGACTGTTCTGTTGTATCAGCAAATCGTAGTGCCTTTGAGGTATAATAAAATTTATTGCATATGTACTCTTCTAAGTAGTGACTTTTTATATATTGTATAAATCTTTCAAGTGTTCATCCAATATATTATATATACCGTGCTACTGTGTATGTATATTTCTAATTTACATTATTAAATTCTATTATTAAGCCTAATGGATATTGTAAATAAAACTTATCATTTGAAGATTTTAACTGTAAATATATATGCCAAAGTACTGTTTGAAAGCAATAGCTTTTAGCTACCCCTCGTAAATGAATCTAAGTCACACCTGCTTGCTCTAAGAAAGTGTATGTTCTAGAGGTTTTGGGTTTTGCTTATTTTCCTTTTGAAAAACTAAAGAAGAATGAAATGGTTTCACTTTTACCTCATAGTTTAAAATACATAGTTAAATACTTCAAATCAAGTATTCGTTATTCTAGGTGATGGACCTTATAATATATTTATATATTATATATAAAATGTATATAATATATTTAATTCTCTTTATGTAGTTTTAAATAGAGATGATGAGATGCAAAAATTTAAAGAGATAAAGAAATTCCATGGTACTATTTCTTTCCAGGTTGAAATTGTACCTGAGAATCTGAGGTGATTTCCTTGCCCCAGAACACCCCAGAGCTCTTTATTTTAAGTTAAATTGTCAACTATGTGTGGGACAACTCCGATGGCTGTACAAGTTTTTACTTAAGGTGCATGCTTGTTTTTAGGTTCACCAAAAATCTGTCACCTGACAAGATCAACCTGAGCACATTAAAGGGGGAAGGTCAGCTGACCAATTTAGAGCTGGACCAAGAGGTGCTTCAGAACATGCTGGATCTTCCAACATGGCTTGCCATAAACAAAGTCTTTTGCAATAAAGCATCTATTAGGGTGAGTGTTTTACTGTGCTGGAATGATGATTAGGCAAATCAATCTTTTTTTTCCCTTCTGTCTCTGTAAACTTTCAAGTAACTTTGTATTGATAGAAAATTGTCATGATTACTGGTAAAATTGTAGAGAAAACCAAAAGATGTTACAAGGAATAATTTCTTACTAATTTTTGTTTTTCATGTGATGACATGAAATACTTATGGAAATGATGAAAATAAGCAGTGATTTTTTAAATTTTTATTATTTTTCTTTCTGAGTAGAGTTTATTTTCTGCATGTTCTGAAATAGGGATAGAGATAGAAGCCCTGGTGATTAGTTTACTATAATTATTCATTATTCTCTTTTATATGTTATTTATCATAGAATCACAGAATATGTTATTTCGTCTGTTGCTTTCACTCTTGTTCCCTTCTTATTTCCAAAAAATACCATTCTAAGGGATTCTTGTCCCTCTGGGAAATAGAGAAACACTCTGAATCTTGTGGATGGTTCTTTTTTGTCCTTGTGGCTGCTAAGAATTGAAACAACATAATGTCTCTCCTAGGTTATGCTAGTATGAGAGTAAGAAATTAAGCTATGTCTTGTTTTTAACAGAAGTTATGATCTGGTCAGACTTTGGCAGCTCTTCAGTCTCTTTTTTTCTTTTTTTCCTTTCTTTTTTATTTTTTTTTTCCTAATGGGAGATTGCCCTGATTTTTCTGAAATGAACTTCATTTGTCACAGGCATCCAATTACTTGTAGGCCTACAGAGCGAATGTAGATTTCCTTTTCTTTCAAAGGAGAGAATGTGGAAGACAGTGTTGCTTTTTCTGATGCTTGCCAGCTCAGTATTAAAGACATAAATTCTATTTTGTTCTTCTGTTTTCTGCTTAGTGAGAAGTAGATCTTGAAGTTCTGATTTTAACACTTAAAATAAATCTACGTTTGTGCATAAATTTATGTTATGGTATTTTCAGATAAACTTGATGTTTTGTGAGTAATATTGTTCTGAGTTCAGAAGTTAAAATTTAATTTGTATAAATCACATTCTAAAGAAACATTGTATTTTACTATATTTTTAGTGTTTATTTTGATTTAGAATAATGTTTTCCTTTGCAGATACCATGGACAAAATTGAAAACGCATCCCATCTGTTTGGTGAGTTCTGCAATCATATCCTAAATATACTCTGTGTAGCAGAATTTATCTCAATGAGTTAACCCTAGAAATCACTGAAAAATAACTGAAAATGAGATGGGGTTTCACTGCGTGTCCTCTGGGTAGTGGAAGATCAAGACAAAATGTCTTATTGTTTTTGTTGGTAGGTTAGGTTTTTTAATCTATGGCTTTGAGTGTCATCACTATTATGTTTGATTGTTAGCTAATTTGTGTGAAGTTCTTCAGTCATTACATCTTGAGTTCACCTGAAGAGTAGTCACTTGTCTAGCTAACTCTTTTAAAAATTCCTTCCTGTGTTTTTGAGCTATCTTTTCTAAGGACTTCTGTGTTCTCTACATCTGTACTCTGCTCAGTGATCTTGGTTATAGCAGTGTTGATACCTGTAACATTCACAGTGTTTCTTAACACTGTAGGATTCAGCCTGGATATAAACAGGATACAAAATATGTAAATAGGACTCAACAACAATTAGAAGTCATGGTAATTCTTGCATTTGTTTAATTTTATTCTGTATTTTCAAGTATACTAAGAAATGTGGTAGCACCGGAAGCAATTTGTTTAATGATGGCTAAACGTGTTTAGTTAGGAATGAATATTCCTTTAACTGTCATGCTTCCTGGTCTCCAGTCAGTTCCTGAATGTGCTTGTGATTCCTTCGTTCTGAATCAGACTTGGAAAAGACGTCTTGTTTTAAATACTTGATGCATTTGCCAGTGACCCGGTTGTAATGTACTAATGTCTGTACCGCTTCTTCCTGACACGTAGAGCTTAAAGTCTGGTAATGCTGAAGTGGGATGATTCAGCCTCTTGACTGTAGGATGCAACTGCCAAATTAGGAAATCAGTTTAAGATGTGCTATTTTTAAAGATTACGTACCATGACCTATGGTAGCATGACCTGATTGTTTGCTTTGCTCCTATTGAACTTACATGAGCAATCTTTAAGGCTAAGATAAATTTCAAGGTCACCTTTTTTACATAAAGCTTTCCCTGAACAAGTACATTAAATGGAAATTGATAACAAAAGTTCACTCTGTAATTGCACCCTGTACGACAGCCTTTTTGATTTCTAAAGGAAGGTGAATTCAATGGCCTAAGTATCCAACTTGAGCCCTTTATTAAATCGCTGAACTTCCAGTGTTTTGGTGGGGGTTTTTATTTTTGCTCCTGAGAGTTCAGTTAAATTGGAACAGCATCCTCTGCATAGCTAAGGAAGCAACTAGAACTCACTTGTCTGACCAAAGGGATTTTATTTGAACTAAGTTGCCTTTTGTGAAAATCTGTCAACATAATGGCAAATACTAAGTTGTCTTTGCTCATAATTGATTTCTTTTTCTATATGATAACCTATCATTTTGAGGAGTGCTTTGAGGACCCAAGGATGCTATGCAGAAGTTTTTCCTCTATCAAAGTGTAATAGTTGCTGGTGAGATAAGAATAGACAGATATCTACATCTAGGTGTTCTTCGTAAACTCCTATTTGTATTACACAAACTCCCGAAATCATGGCTCCAGTGTTCATTGCACTAGTCATGTAGTGAAGGAAGTTGTTCCGAAGGTCTTAATGTAAGAAACCTTAAAAGAGTGGTTAAACATCCTTGACTTTCCTCCACTCCCCACCATCTTCAAAATTAGGATTTTTTTTCTTGTTTTTTCCTATGTTATTGTTTTGCAAGACAAGCTATTCACTGAGACAGCTGAGAAAATAATTTTAAAATGTCCAAATTTACCGTTAACAGCTAACATTTCCCTTTAAGCATCAAAATATAGTGAATACCTCCAGTACAAAGAAACCCATAATAGCATACAATTTTACTGTAATATGATGTGTTGCAAATTACAGTAGAATATATATTTTTAGAAATTACTTGTTTTACTTTTTAATCTACTGAGGATTCAACATACACTCGCCGAGTGTATACACAGTTATGTGTATATATATTTTTTATATATATTCAGATTTTGTTATAAAGATGTGGCACACAGCTCATCACAAAATTTAGTGGACTCATTTCAGTATTTCCCATTAAAATTTTCTAAACTTATTGAACCATTTAGAAAGTTCAGGAGGTATTAAGTAATTCACTGGAAGAACAACCATCTAGGAAGAAAACCCAGAGGAGTACATGTTAAATCATGCCCTCTTGAAATGCAATTTTTTGTGTTTGATGGCTAAGTAATACTTAGAGATAAAGAATTCTGCAATCCAGCAGTTGACTGGCTAGTTCTGTTAGAATTCACAGAATTTAAAAATGTATTTGAGCAAACGAAAAAAGAGATAATTCTGGTACATTACAAAAGTTTATGCGAAAATTGACATGGTAAGAAGTGTTTATGTGTATTTCGGAAGTTCTCAAGGGTGGGGATTTTTGGTTGGTTATGCTTTTGTTCATGTGTCATCTGCTTACTTTGTAACCATTTAGGTCTCCAATTTTTTTTTGTTTTGTTTTTCAAGTCCTTGGATAAAGTTGTAATGGAAATGAGCACGTGTGAAGAGCCACGTGCCCCTAATGGACCTTCTCCTATAGCAACTGCATCTGGACAGAGGTCAGTGATGATACTTACATGTAATTGATCCAAAAAAGTTTAGATTACTTGAATTACTACAAAACAGTTAGGTCTCCTGTACATTTTCAGAAGTTTATTGGGTTGCAGCTTGCCATTTCCATCTCTGCAAAGTATTATTTTATTAATTGTGGCTGTAGTTTCAGGTGTACAGTGGTAATGGAACTATGCAGAACCAAGCCTGGAAGGAACACCTAAACTATGTATGAAGCTTCCTAGTTTAGTATGAGTATAACTACTGCATCAAAATCTTACCATATTTAATTGATAGTAAGTTTTTTTGAAAATTAGAGATATCTTGCCTTCAGCCTATTTGAAAAACATATGTAATGTTGAGGTGGGTTTTTAAAAATTTTTATTTTTCCTTTGTTTCATCTAAAAACAGTATTAAGGTCTGTTTGTTTGTGTGGTGTTGTAAAGTTCTGTTTCCTTTACTATATCAGCCAAGTCTTGCTGAAAGATTTCACGCACAGCTATACAGGCCCAAAAGTCAAGTAATTTGGTGGGACAATATAGCTTTACATCAGCGATTTCCACACCCACCTCCCTAATAATTCCCTTTTTATGGTCCCAAAATATTTTTCAGTAGGCATAGGGACCCATATACAGAGAAATTAATTTGATGATACAATTGCTTTTCTTATTTTAACTTCTGCATAATATGTAGAAATCCATGGAGCTTCATGTCTTCTAGGGTACAGCTTGAAAATCATTGCCATAGAGATTGTATGTAGGATGAAAATTATTAAAAGGAAAAGAAATGACAAATCACATAAACTGTACTTTTAAAAAAGGCAGAAAAAAAAACAGAGCAAAAAATTTTAGATGTCAAAAGAATATTTAAAATACAGTTTTCCATTTGCTAATCTAAAAAATTCAGAACCCATATAATGGTAATTACTTTTTTAATACTGAAATGTATCTTGCTTTAGTATAGAAATGTAACCACCATTTAAGATGCCTTTTTTTATAGAATGAAACAAAGCAAATACTTTATACAATTTTGCATATATGGAAGATACTAGTTTTAATGAGTGGAATAACAGCTTACAGAGATAAATACTAACCAGACTGTAACTATCAAATAGTTCCTTTGACGTGAATTATTCTTTATGTGTACATAAAGAAGAGTAAGATTTCTTTGTAATGCAGTAGACTGTTATGTATGTATAATATATATTTTAATTTTTGTACATTTATGTACATATATATGTATAAAATATTTATCATGGAGAAATTGCCTTAATTGATATACTGCATGGAGATTGATCTTGGTCCAAAGTGTGTTCCTTAATGACTAGTTTGAGATTAGGGCCATAGGGTGGAAATTATTGTAAACTAGATCAAGTATATTTAATAAAAATTCCCAACTGGTGGATGTATTAGGAATTTATTTTATGTTTTGTTTCATGTTGTGTTTCAGCTGTTTAATAAGTTTAATTTTGTGCCCTTTCATTAGGTGAGTATTTAATATGTTGACGTTTCACTTTTTAGTGAATATGGCTTTGCTGAAAAAGTGGTAGAAGGCATTTCAGTGTCTGTGAACTCCATTGTAATAAGGATTGGTGCAAAAGCCTTTAATGCTTCATTTGAACTTTCCCAACTGAGAATATATAGTGTAAATGCAAACTGGGAACATGCCGACCTCAGATTTACCAGAATACAGGAAGCTCAGCATGGAGAGGTAAATACTATATTTTGCTAACTCTTATTCTTTGTTTCTGTGCGTAATGGAGGAGGAAGTTGAATTGTGACCTTATACAGTCTAAGAAACACGCTGTTACTGGGAACAGACACGTTCTGGGCTCGGTAATTTCAGCTGTCCTCTAGGAGCACAAGGGTGTAAAAATGCTAGATGTGAGTCAGGTCAAATATCTTGTCTTTAACAGTGACCAAAGTGGATTCCTGGGGAAGACTGATGACCAGGGCAAGCATGCATACTGTTCCCTCTTACAGTCTCCAGTCTTGTGACCATTTAAAATGCAAAATAGACTAGACTTGAAGAGTACTGAAAGAAAAAAGAATGGTGTATTTAATGTGGGAGGATAAGGCATTGTGCTGTATTATTATTATTATTATTATTATTATTATTATTATTATTATTATTATTATTATTATTATAATATCTGGTTATTTATATAGTAGTTTAAACTGAATTATAATGATATTTCTATGCAATAATTAAATCTTTTTCTTGGACTAACTAAATCATATGTCAACAAAAAAAATAATAACAGTCAAATCTGAAGTCCTAAATTGGTACACACCATTCTTTTACTTTCTCCTATGTATCTAAATTTAAACGTATACCCAGTGCAAAATTGATTCTAAATATGGTAATTGTATTAATAAACATTTATACTAGCATGCATCTGGCCTTGAGTAAATAGGTGTTTCAAATTTTGCCCATGTTTTCCCATTTAGACACCATTATTTTGGAACAAGCAGAGTTTCCTCAGAGTTAAGAAGCCAGGTAGTTGCTTTTTATATAGAAAAAGAAACCTTAAGAGAATGTTAGTTAAAAATACCACAAAACCAGTAAGTTGAAAATTATTTTTCTGACAGTTCTTTCCTGCAGCTTATTGGTATGCTAGTGGCTCATGAGTTAATGAATTTGAGAGAGGAAAAATTAAAGTTTGACTAGATGGAATTTTGTATTGCCATATTTTTTGATTTTGTGTTTTTTGGGGAAGAATTTGATTCTGAATATTTGCCTGATACACAGCAGAGCTTTTCTTGGGAAATGTTCTTTTTAGTGCAATGAATTCTGGAAACACAAATTTCTAGGAACTGTAGTGAATGATTTCTAGCAGTAAATTGCATGAAAAGGTGAAAAAATAAAACTGACACTATAGTATAAAGGTAACTATGTTTTAAGGGAGTAAGCTTTTAGCTTTGCACTGTAGCTGTGTCCTTGACATGATAAGGAATCTCTTAAGAATTTTTTAGAAGCTTCCATTCACCCTGCATCTCCTGAATGGGGAGGGTAGCTATGCTGCATTTCTGCAAATAGCATTTTTCAGGCTACTCTGTGCTGTGCCTTTCCATCTTGCTCACTTCCTTGCATGCACCTTCTTCACAAACACATTCGGCATTTTTTACTAAAGTATCTGCTTGTATTTGCAGGACATAGGCTATACAGTTCTTGAATTGACAAGAATGACAGCTGAAAAATAGGGCACATGCTAAACAAACTCTTCCCTATTCCACTTTTCCCATGATTGATGTGTTTTTCTTCAGAGATCAATGTAGGAAGGAGTTTTGGGAAACTAGAATTAATGTTTTTATCTCTTGATGACCTAGTCATTTGACGTTCTCCATTATATTGGTGCTGGAAAATGCCTGCTTTTCCCATACTCGATTTTCAACATGCAGCTGTACTTACTGCCCTTGTATCATTATTCTAACATTTGCTTGCTGTGTCTTTTAGAAATCCATGTCATGGAATCAAGGTTTTTGGGGTCTATATGACATAAAATGTGATTATTGTTTAACTTTCTCTTTTAATTGAGATAGAACACGTGAAAAATCTCTCCCATCCTGTAGCTTTGCTTCCTTCATGGCTTTGTTCCTATATACTAGGATTTAGCATTTTGAAGCTAAATTACACAACCTTCTTTTTTTCCCTCTACCAAAAGCGACATAGTGCGCAATAATTGTGACCTTTATTTTCTTCTGAATTTTTTAAGTACTGCTTGTTACCTCTACCTGTTTGGAATGAGCTTAACATTTCTGTGACATTCTGGAGGTAGAGAAGGATCAAGGCTTTACTTCCTGACACCTGTAATAACAAGTGACTTGTATTTGTTCTGTTCATATAGCTCTGCATGAAGGATACATTTGAGTGTGTGTGTGTGTATATATGTACAGATATATATGTACATGTGCACATTCTTGGGCGCAATAAACTGCCATATTGCATGAAGGTGTTTCTCTCTTATCTCTCTTCAAAGGTTCTGACTTTTAAAGAAATTACCTGGCAGATGATCAGAATAGAAGCAGATGCAATCCAGAGTTCTCAGCATGAAATTATGAGTGCTCCAGTTCGACTGATTACTAACCAATCAAAAATTAGGGTCACACTTAAAAGAAGGGTAAGCTTGAAATCTTATTTTATTATCTTTTATTATGTTATGAATTAATTTTAACTCATGCTCTTAATGCATACGTGCACAAAGTACAGGTTTTAAATTTAGGCCATATAAAATGTAGAATTCCACAAACTAAATTTTTAATAACATATAATTGGTAAGACTGTAGAGTTTACAAGAAATACTGTAGGCAGAGTTTGAAGATGAAGACCTTGTACAGGTCCTGCTAATGAAATCATTTGATGTGCAGAGCTTTCAGAGAATAATTGAGTCATTAAGGTTGGAAAAGACCTGTAAGATCATCAAGTCCAACTGTCAGCCCAACACCACCATGCCTGCTAACTTATATCCTGAAGTGTCACATCTAACAGGTGTTTTTTACCACCACCAGGAATGGTGACTCAACCACTTCCCTGGGCAACCTATGCCAGTGCTTGGTAGCCCTTTCAGTGAAGACATTTTTCCTAATCTCCAATCTAAACCTCTCCTGATGCAACTTGAGGTCATTTCCTCTCATCCTGTTGCTAGTTACTTGGAAGAGGAGATCAACACCCACCTCATTACAGCCTCCTTTCAGATAGTTGTAGAGAGCAATACGGTCTCCCCTCAACCTCCTATTCTCCAGACTAAATCCCAGTTGCCTAAGCCACTCCTAAGACTTGTGCTCCAGACCCTTCACCAGCTCTGTTGTTCTTCTTTGGACATGTCCCAGCACCTCAAGGTCTTTCTGTAGTGAGGCACAATATTTGAGAAGCGGCCTCACCAGTGTTGAGTACAAAGGGACAATCGCTTCTCTAGTCCTGCTGGCTACTCTTCTTCTGATACAAGCCAGGATGCTTTTGGCCACCTGGGCACACGGCCAGCTCATATTCAGCCAGCTGTCAACCAGCACTCCCAGGTCCTTTTCCCCCAGGCAGCTTTCCCCAAGCCTGTAGCGCTGCATGGTCTTGTTGTTACTGAAGTGCAGGACTTGACACTTGACCTTGTTAAACCTCATACAACTTACCTCAGCTCATTGATCCAGCCTGTCCAAATCCCTCTGAAAAGCCTTCCTGCTCACAAGCAGATCAACACTCTTGCTCAGTTTGGTGTCATCTGCAGACTTACTGAGGGAGCACTTAATCCCCTCGCCCAAATAATCGATAAAGATATTAAACAAGACTGGCCCCAAAACTGAGCCTTGGGGAATACCATTTGTGACTGCCTGCCAACTGGATTTAGTTCTGTTCACCACAAGAGTACTCTCAGTAGTCTCGGGTGGATTCCAACTGGCCCCATAGACTTGTGAGTGTCTAGATGGTGTATCAAGTCATTAACTGCTTCCTCCTGGATTATGGGCACTTTATCCTGTTCTGTCTCCCTGTCTTCCAGTTCAGGGGGCTGAAAATCCTAAGGATAACTGGTCTGACCCTTAAAGACTGGGGCAGTTACTTTGTTACAAAGTACTTAAAGACATAAAGTACCTCAGTCTTTTCCTTATCCTTGGTGGCAGTGTTCATCCCTGCATCCAGTAAGGGATGGAGATTCTCCTTGGTGCTCTTTTTGTTTCTCTTTTTTTTGATGATACATGTTGTCTTCCCTCTCTAGATTCAGACTATATTTCCATGACTTACATTTTGAGAAATACATCAGTTTAATATCCAGTGCATACCAAACAAATAAAAAGTGAGGCATATATATACCATTGCTTAGATACTTTTTAGTTAATGAGATGAATACAATTTAAAATAAAAAATGTTTGTTATTTATGTGAAAGAAATTTGCTTTTGGGGAGATGTGGTTTTGCATTCAGCTTTTTTTTTAATGTATTCCATATAAGAAATCAAGTACTTAATGGACCTGTTTGACTTGGTTACATTTTTATTCTACAGTTAAAGGATTGTAATGTAGTGGCATCAAAACTGGTTCTGATTCTGGATGATTTACTATGGGTTTTGACTGACTCTCAATTGAAAGCCATGGTGCAGTATGCCAAGTCTCTTAGTGAAGCCATAGAGAAATCAACAGAACAGAGAAAAAGCTTGGCTTCTGAAACAGCACAGGTATGAGGATTGATTGTCTCAATATATCATTATCAGATGTTCTAAAATACAGTACAGTGTTGTTAGTTGTGTTAATTTATTTTAGAGAATGTTCAGTAATTCATTTCCATTCAGCTGTATATCTTAAATTACATTGGGAATTAATCACGGTAGTGTAAAGTAGACTTTATTGTACAAGATTTTGTGTATTAATGTTAATTTTAGGAAAGAAAAAAAGTTGTGTTTCTTTATCCACGTACAAATTATTTAGACTTCTCTATTTACTTAACAGTTGATTAAGTGTTTAGTAAATTTGCCCTCCGAATACTTTTCTGGTTATTAGTTCAAAAAAATTAAGGCACAATAAGTAACCTGAATGTGTGGTGGATAAATACGCTTGCTATAATGATATAAAGTACTTGTCTAGTTTGTTTTAATAGTACTGAAAAATTAGCTTTTAGTAAGAGCTTTTCTTCATGCAGTGAAAAATAATTGTACTTTTAACATATTTCCGCTGGCATAGATGCAGTATTGATGCTGCATGTAAGATAATCTTAAGTAAATCTTGGCCGTCTTTCAGCACATATGACAGACTAGAACACCTGGGCTTTGTGAGTGTTGGGTGGAGGGACATCTTGTCTGTGAAGAAGCAGCACAAATATGCTGATAAAAATACCCTATAAAAATAAAACATAATTTATTACTAAGAATTATTGAGTAAAGTCACTTGTGTAGAATCTCTTGTAATAAAGCTAGTGTACTGTAAAGGAGACTGTCAGTTCTTTTAGTGGTCCTGATCTCATAGAATCATAGAATTGCTTAGTTGGAAAAACCTTTGAGATCATCGAGTCCAACCATACCTGCCCACTGCTAAACCATATCCCCGAGTACCTTATTTACCCATCTTTTAAACACCTCCAGGGATGGTGACTCAACCACTTCCCTGGGCATCTCTTACAATGTGATTTGATAGTTTAGCTACAGCAATCTCGTGGTTAGCTGTTACTGAGCAGGGAGATTCTGATTCTTCAGTTTCCTGTGCCTGCATGTCACCCAATTCCCAGATACCGATACTGACTCACATTTGACCCTATTGTGATGTAGTTTGGGTGAACTAAACTAGCAGAAATGAGCCTAACAAAAATTTGATGGTTTTCTGCTGATTTAGTTGCTTGAACAGCTTGCCACTGAAGTTAGAAAAATTACCAGTGCTGCAAGTGACAGCGATGTAAAGAAGTGTGGGGGAAGGGGAGAACTGGAGAGGAACTGACATTGCCTCTTTGTGACACCTAGCCATTAGCTCAACTTAGCTTTATTCTAAAATAGCACACCTAAATCTCAGTAATCATCCAAGGTGAATTTCAATGGTGCAGAGTTTTCCTTATTTCAAAGGCCTGTTTTGAGTAAGTAAAAGGGTACTTATGCTTGAAAGGAAGAATAAACTTTATAAATCAATATGATTAAATATTTTTTTCAGAGCTCTGCTCCTGCCTCCAGCTCTCAGCAGGTGAAAGCACAGCAGACAACAACAGCACCTGATCAAAATGATGCGATAGTAAAATTGTTTAATGATTTTGATGTTAAGGAAACTTCTCATCACTTAGTAATTTCCCATTTGGACCTACATATATGTGATGATATCCATTCTAAAGAAAAAGGTAATTTTTTTTAAAAAGTAGCATACCTGAGTCTATCAGGACAATCTTTATTAAATAATTATTTTAGAATAAAGGCAATAAAAACTGCTAATAATGCTAATAGCTTCGGTGCTCTTCCTGTGTTCTAGCAACTAATTCTTTTCAGTCTGATAGGTATTGCTTTTATGTAAGTTAAATGGATTATCAAGAATGCGGTGGCAGCATTACTATGGCTTGGAAAGGTCACTGTACAGTCTGCTTCTGTAATACTTCTTATTAACTACAGACCATTAAGAGAGCAGTCCTCTTTGTGTTACTGATTTAGAGAATTTGGTATGCTCTGCAGCAAACTGAAAGAATGGAACAAGTGTACCGAGGTCTTAAAATTCTGTGTGTTATATTTTTACTTTTTTAAATGAAAAGCTATTGCAGCTATTTATAATCAGAGAAAAAAAAAAGACAAATGGCACTACTTTCATGCCTTTTAAAAGTGATCAGAAAATAATGACATCGGTGTGTATGCTGGGTAGACAAAAATTTATAGCGGCATACAAGGTCTGCTGAAGGAAAGAGTGTGGAAGAAGCTAGGTTTTAGTGAATGTATTTCCCTGATGAGGGAAGATAGTTGCAGAGCAGCAGAGAATAAACTTGACAGGCTAGAGATATATTTTCTTACATGCAGTGTATCAAATACAATTGGGATTTATCATTCTTAGTGAGATCTCTTTATTATTCCTTTATTTTTGTCCATGAAGTTTAAATTTTAGCAGTGGGGAAATCAGAACAGAGGACTCTCAGAAGACCTTTTCACTGCAATAATATTTGTCAAATAAAATAAGAAAACCAATTATGTTTACAATATTCTTGAAAGTAAACATCAACTTTGAATGACTGATCATAATCATATATTCAGGATATGAAAAGTTTTGTTTCAGATGAACTGCAGTGATGTGTGTACAAAAAGTTGTCTTGCTTCTTGATAGCATTTAAAACAATATGCAGTTTGTTAGTAATGACCAAGTACAGAACAGTGACAGAGTAGAGTTCTACAAGCTGGTGTTTAGAAACCAGTGAAGACCAGCTGAATGAAAATGTTGAGGGAAGATAGGAGGTTGTAAGGAGAGCTGGTAAAGTGGAGAAAGAAGTAGCTGTTGGATTTTTAAAGGAATGTAACAACATGAGAACTAGCATGCTAAATACAATGGCTGCAGGGCTGAGCATTGTTTTATTTTACAGACTCAAATAGACGTGTTACAGGAGGGGCCATGCAGCTTTCCTTCAGCTATTTAACAGTGGACTACTATCCATTTCACAAAGCAGGTATGAAAGGAGTTTTTGTGAATTACCTGTGTAACTATCTTGCTTAAATACTAAAACATTTGTTTATGTATGCATATGGCTTGGGTAATGACAACCTAAGTGTCTGAAATACACACCTCTTTAATTTCCTTCTTATGCAAAAGCAACCAACAAAAGCCACAGGCTGAGAACCAATTTGATTTCTTTGAATGAGCTCTTTTAGGTCAAACACTTTTCTGATACGAAAAGAATTTGATGTTGACAGGGGAAGGTAGTACAGCAGATAGAGAATTCACTAACTGGATATCTGTAAGAGTCACACGTGGTTGTTTAATGTTTTCTCCATCCAGAAGTCTATCATTTTATGGCCATTTCCAAGCAAGTTTTGTTTCTATTTTGTTTTGCTAAGAAAGATTCCCAATGTGTAGAGGTTCAATTGTGTAGCCTTTTCTTAAGTTTGTAGGAAATTGTTATTAAACAGATATTAGCAATTTCCAAATAAGCATTTCTTACAAATAATTCCTAGTAATTATATTTTTCTGAAATCTAAAAAATTTAGAAGAGACCATGGAAGTTTGCTGTAGAACTTGAGATCAAAGGCAACCCAGTGCAGTGGTGGAGCTTTCAGTTGTTAGTGGGGGTTAATAGTGTTTTATTTTGCTTTTCACTAACACAAACCACTTATTTTGGAGTAGTTATCCACATACATTAAAGATGTGAATTAGCGGTAGCTTACCTTGCATCCTCTTTGTCACTCATGGTTGTGGATGGAATCCTGTAATGTCAAACTGTTTAATTCATAAGTAGCAGGTGTAGTTTTTACACATTAAAAAGTGTAATTTAGCGTAGCTCAAATAAACATACACAGCCACAGAAGAGAATAGCCATAAGAATAAGGGTATTCTCTCTTTGCTGTTCGCCTAATATGGTTTGAAATTTGTCATTTTGGTTTCCTTTCTTATAAAAGTGGATCCTGAAGTTTTAACACATTCCTGTCTTGTGACCCAGCCATGTTATCTTCTCACTGTTTTAGAAGAGTGGCAATTCTGTAGGCAAACTATTGTCACAGGATGGAGGGAGTCCCTTTACTCAAAGTAAAATGAGCATATACTAATCTTGAAAGTTCAAAAGGAGCTCTCTAGCCACATAGATATCACGCCTCTATATACTGCTGTATCAGGCTATCACCTGATACACAGAGCATTTCTACTCTGAACTCAGGCTCAGGAGATCTGCAATATTGTGTATGTAAGGCCAGCAGTGTATTAATACTCTATAATATTGGGCAAGAAGGAAACATCTCTATGCTTTTGTGACTGTTACCAGACTGCTTTCTGGGTTTGTACCTCTCTGGCCTATAGAATATTTAGAAATAGCTCTTTTGGTATAGTCTTTTTGGAAATTGTGATTAACCCTTCAGGAAAAAGCCCTCAACATTTAATTATCTTTTTCTTGTGGCTTGTTGTTGTTTAATTGGTTTTGTAACAAACTCTACTCAAAAAGACTCTAAAGGAAGTCGGAGTTATAGTTGCTGTAGGGTAAATTTCTAACTTGTTGAACATCAAGCCTTCCCACAAATAGCCTTTCATAGTACCTAAGAAAAATGAAGCAGGTTGTGTGTCCATTGACTGTGATATCTCTAATATAAACCAGGCTGTTACTGGATGTTGTGAACCTGTCTGTACAGCAATCTGTCGCTTTATTAGTCCTCCCAGACCTGCTTTCTCAGAAGATCTTATCCAGATCCCTTATCTGTGCAGCCAGTGTGTTGCTGGATGATGATCAGAGAAAGCTTCTGCTTTGCCATATTGCAGGACATTTTGCAGCACAGGAAATTCTTGATCAAGCTGATATATTAAGACAATATGAGAAACTGGAAATAATTTTCTTCCTGGGCAACCAGCAATAAATTGAGATTGTAGAAATATCAGTGCCAACTACATGGAAATATTATTTTGTTACTGTCTGGCCCATCACTTCACTTTGCCACATTTATCCGTGCAATGACATCTCCATATATAGAACTGTAGAATATTTGAGGATGGAAGGCATCTCTGGAGGTTGTCTAGTCCAGCCCCTCTGATTGAAGTGATATCAATTAAAGTAAGCTTCCCAGGATTGTGTCCTGATAGGTTTTGAACAGCTCCAAGGGTGGAGACAGTACAGGCTCCCTGAGCAACCTAGTGCAGTGTTTAACTGCCCTCACAGTAGAAAAGCTATTTTTCTTTTTTTAAACGTTGACATGGAATTTTTTGTATTTCAGTTTGTGCTTAATGTGTCTTGCTCTCTCACTGGGTGCCACTGTGAAGAATCTGGCTCTCTCATCTTTAATTCTCCCATGAGGCATTTATACATATTGGTAAGATCCCTCTGAGCCTTCTCTCTTCCAGGCTAAATGATCCCAGCTACTTCAGCCTTTCCTTTGACAACAGATATCTCAGTCCCTTAAGTATCTTTGTAACCCTTTGCTGCACTGTCTTCAGTAAGTCCATGGCCTCTTTATACTGGGGAGCCTAGAACTGGGCCCAGAACTCCAGATGTGATCTCACTAGGGTTGAGCCAAGGGCAGGGATCACTTCCTTGACCTGCTGGCAATGCTTTTCCTAAGCATACCAATGTGCTTTTGCCTTCTTTGTGTCAAGGACACATTACTGCTTCCTATTCAACTTGTCTCTAGTATTTGTTTTGTTTTTCTGCAAAGCTGCTCCCCAGCTGATCAGCCCCTAACCTGTCCTCCAGTTGCTGAACTCGGATTTCCTGTTGAAGTTCATTAAATTATTGTTGGGTCGCTTCATTAGTCTTTTGATGATCTCTCTGAGTGGCAGCACAAACATCTGGTGTAACAACCATTGCTCCTAGTTTTGTGCCATCCGCAAAACTGTTGAGAGTATACTCTGTCCCATCATCCAGGTTATTAATGAAGATATATTGGCCCCAGTGTTGGTCCAGAGAGTACACTAGGGACAACTGCCTCCAGCTGGATTTCATACTGCTGATCCCAGCCCTTGAAGACCAATAGGTTAGCCAGTTTCCAGTCCACATCACCATGCGCTTACGTAGTCAGTATTTCATCATTCTGTAACTAAGCGTGTTACGGCCAGTGTTGAAAGCCTTGCTGAAGTCATAGAATTATAAGGTTGGAAGAGACCTCTGAGATCATCGAATCCAACCGTACCTGCCTTCCCACTAAGTCAAGGTAAACAATACCCACTGCTCTCCCCTCATACATCTACCCAGTCATCTCATAGTGGAAGGCTGTAACATTCTTCAGGCGTGATTTCTCTTTCATAAATCCATACATGTCTACTTCCATGTCTACTACTGTCCTTAATATGTTTTGATTGTTTTATCTGTGTCCTTCTGTTACCTTTCTTGACTACCTTCTTTGAGGTATAATTCATACTCTTCCTTTTACTGGTAATACACCTATAGAAGCCTTTCTTGTCCTTAAGTGCTCCTCATTAGATTCAACTCCAGATAGGCTGTAGCATTCCTAACACCATCCCCCATAATTTGATCCTGTTTCCACATCTCATACAGTTCCTTTATATGTTTGAATTCAGTCAGAATCTTCTGGTTCATCCACACAGGCTTCCTTCCACATTTGCTAGATTTCCTGGTTTTCAGAGTGGACCATTCTTGAGCTCAGAGGTCATTCTTGAACATTAACCGGCTTTCTGGGCTTCTCTCTGGCCAAGGTTATACAACATGAGATTCTTTAAAGCAAAACAACCACAGGCTGCTCTCCTGAAGTCCATGTTGGGTTATTATTCAGCTTTTTGCCCTGTTATTTAACTTCAAAGTCCTGAACTCCACTATGTCATGATTACTGCAGCGAAGGCTGCCATTGATTTTCACATCCCTGACTGGTTCTTCCTTTTTTTATAAGAGTCTGGTCCAGTGGAGCATGTTCTCTCTTTGGCTTCCTGATTGCCTGTGTTAGGAAGTGAATCTTTGATGCGGTTTCAGAAACCAAATGGATTGCTTGTGTCTTGCTTTGCTGTCCCTCTATTAGTTAGTGAGGTGGTTTAAGTTCCTTATGAGGATCGGTGTCTGTGAACATGGTACTTCTTCGAGTTGTTTGAAGAGGGCCTCATCATCTTCCTGATCAGATGATCTATAGCAGGCATAAGCACAATGTCATCCATTTTGGTCTCCCCTGTAGTCCCAGTCTGTAAGCACTCAGCTGGCTGATCGTCCATCCCAAGGCAGAGCTTCATGTGTTCTCACAGAAGGTAACTCATCTTCCTTGCCTTCTAGGCCTGTGCTTCCCAAAGAGCCTATGTCCATCCTTTGCAGCATTTCAGTTGTGTGTGCTATCTCACTATATCTCTGTGATCTCAAAGAGATCATAGGCCTCGCAACTACATGCAGACCTCTTATTCCTTCTGCTACCACCTGATCCTCATGCTGCACATGTTAGTGTACAAGGACTTCAGAGAGGCACCTGCCCATACTGGCTTCCCAGAAAGGGGTAGGAGAGCTTTCCCTGTAATGCTGCTGTTCTAGAGGTACTTGATGTGCATATGCTTGGGGTGACGCCACTTCAGCCTTGTTTCTGAGAATCCCAGCTTTATGGACTTGAATTTAGTGTGTCTTTGCCCTCTTGCTCTCTTTTTATTTTCTTCCCTGTTCCTTTCTCCTCTTCCTTAGTGAGAAAGATCTGCAGGAGGCTGTGGGGCAGGAGAGTGGGGAAAAAATGTCATCTCTTAAGATTGGCCTCTTCCTTTAAAGTTTCTTCCAAGCTAAAATCTTTGCCTTTAGACTTAAAATCACATTTTTTCCCAAAGAATTTTCCTATTTTAGTAGTAACCATATCTACTCATCCCCAGCGTAAGTATCCAAAGCCTCATTAAGTCTCAAATAAAGTAGGCTTTCACTTGCTGATATTTAAAGAGTCATGCACCACTTCAAAGAAGTTATTTGTATTGCATCCTTATTATTGACCAGGTTAGACTGCTTCATAGGGACTGTTTGAATAGATTTTGGTTTCTTTGAGGTTTAAATACTTGACTAACAGAAGCATGTTAGGAATAAAAGAATTTCCGCTCTGCTTGATTTTTCAGGCCATGTGCTGTAGCACTGATTGAACTTACCTTCTTGTTTGTGTGTCGTAAAGGTGCTAGAGAGCCAAGACAAAAAGAGTACATTTTTGAAAAGTGACCAGGAACCTCTTAGGACATGATTCTGGCAGGAATGATAAGTTTGGAAAAAATGAGCACGAGAACATTGTTCTGTCACTTGCTCTTGCATTTTTTTTTTCAGTGAAAGATTTCTTTGCTTGTTCTCATGTAGGAGATTAACGTGTCATCAGATTTCTCTAAGCTGCAAATATCCAATGATGTTTTGAGCGTTAGTTAGCGATGTTAAAAGGCAGGTGTCAATATTACGTTGCTGTCTAAGTGGATTTATGAAGGAGTGAGACTTGGTTTTATGTAGTATAAAAGTTCTGCTTTAACATCTGTTATAAATGCTGTTGTTCTATAATTACAGCACACAATGAGATTAGAATTTGAAGAACTGCGAAACAGTGGAAATTGTTACCTAACTAGAAGCAAACTTCCATATGAGTTAATATTTCCCCCATTCCCATTACTTGCAGGAGACAGCTGCGATCACTGGATGCATTATAGCGATGCGACTAAAACCAGAAGTGGATGGGCCAAAGAATTATTAAATGAATTCAAAGGCAACGTTGAATTACTTAAGCAAGCTGTGAAGGACCAGGTCATAGATTCTCCTCCCAAATCACCACCTGCTGTATCTCTTCAAAATTTACAGACAGGTACTTTATTTGCATCATTAATGCTCTAATTCCTTAAAATGTTAAAACTGTTCTAAAAAAGACTGTTCTTTTCAATGATTTCATCACTATTCTTTCCTACAGGCAAGGAACAGATACCGAAAGGAACACCTAGGGCTTCCTCTGTATCTTCCCAACAACCAAAGGGCAAACTGATGTCTAGTCCTATTGTGGTTAGACTTGCAGATTTCAATATATATCAGGTACATATAATCTTCAAGTTAGTAAAACTGGGGCTATTTTGCCCTTAACTGTTACGTGTCTGTGTTTTTTAAGGAACAATTCTGAAGCCCATTGAAATTAATTGAAGTCTTTCCTTTCATTATTGGATTAGACCTTTATGGGCCTGCTTCTGCTTTGTCAAAATCAGTGGATATTTTCCTACCAAATTTATATTAGATGATACCCTATCACAATTATTTTTTGGATCCAAGTTCTACTGTTCCCCAAATCCTGACATTTGGAATTTCATCTTTTCATTGTACTGTATTAAGACACCCAGTTTTTTAATATATGGGTTTGTATTTCATGCTTTTGTTATTGACATCTTTTTCAAAGTACATAGATTTTTTTAAAAAATGTTAAATTGAAAGGGTTTAAAATTTTTTTCCATCCACTCCCTCCCCCAGTGATATTTTGAGTAGACACTTTAACCATTTTCTGCCCGCTGCGATTTGTTTCAGTGAGTAGTTTTAGTTGCTGGCTGTGGTTCAGATTCACTCTTTGGTGCAGATAGGAGGCAACTGGAATAGAGAAGGTGCCTATATCTAAGACAGAATGGTTTTGGTACAGGAATATCTACTCTAAATTTCAGATTCTAACAATAATGCTTGGTGTGTGCCCTTAGTCATTTTGATTACTACTTGTTCTTGTTCCAGTTTTCCATAATTTTTTGCCGTATCACTTCTGGTAGAGTGGGAGGTTGGAGCTTGCTGCCAGGAGCTTTCATCTGGGTTTGAAGTGGTTTTATATCTTTTTGTACTGTCTGTGTTTTTAGTTGCCTTCTGCTCTTCAGATGCTGGTCTTCTCCTCCTCCCTATACAGATACATTTTCATTTTTTTTAATTATCATTATTTCTTTACAATTTGCAAAAAGCAGCTTTTTCTAAATCAATCTGTTATTACTTCAGTTTTTGTGTATGTTAATGCAAAGATGATTGCAGCTTGAAAACAGCTACACAGAGTGAAGCAGGCTTATAAAGGTTATATATTCATTATTTCCAGTGAAACTAATACATCATTGTATATTCAATATTAATAAGTTGGCTAATTTAATTTAATTTTAGCAGTCTGACCTACTAAGTGTTGGATGAAAGAGCTCTGTTTTGGCAACATACTTTTCAAACTGGACTATATTCCAAGAATTTAAGGTCAAATATATATTAAAATTTGATCTCTTTTCTTGTTTCATAATTTACATTACAAGGAAACAGAAATGGAGTATTACTGTTCTACAGTGTCTTGATGCTTCTGTGCAGTATAACTTTAGACATAGCCAAGTGCACATATCTCTGCCAGGTGCATGCAGAACACCTTAAAGTATACGGTTGAGAGCTGGCCCATATACTGAAGTCTGTCCTACAAGGACTAACTAACCCTTGTGTAATAAATTGATCTAGCTTATCTTTTTCTTTATCCTCTACATATGAGATCATTTTGGACAGACAGTATGCAGATATCCCACATCCTAGCATAACTAGTTATACAGAAGCTGTAGTGTTTGCAGTAAAGATACTGGTTCATTCTAGGCTTCTACTGAAAGCCTTTGAAAACCATCTGCTGCCTTCTGCCTCCCATGAAGGAAGGGGATCTCATACTGTTAATATTATATAGCTTTCTTGTGAAAATCTTTTATACAGATTTCTTCTACTACAAGGGAACTAAGTTTTTCTCATTGTGCTTTGTGTAGTCAGGGTTCTTCTATCTAAGAGCATTGGAATGACTTGCAACTACAAATATTTATTGATTCATAAAAATGTAATGTGTTAATACAGTTAATATTTTCTTTTACAGGTTTCAACAGCAGACCAGTGTCGTTCTTCCCCTAAAGCTCTGATCTCTTGCAATAAGAAGTCACTTTATCTTCCTCCAGAAATGCCAGCTATTCATATTGAATTCACTGAATATTACTACCCAGATGGAAAGGACTTTCCCAGTAAGACTTCTTTTTTGTACCAAACCATAGATTTTGTATGTTACCTTCACCTTTATGAACCTTAATAACTGATTCCAGGTTTACGATTGGAAATAGGTAATTGCTTTCTAAAACATAAAAGAACACAATACTGCTCCATTTCCACAGTGCCTGCTCTTGGCAAACTCCTATAACTACTGCTTTTATAAACATGGTTTCTCATCTGAAAACACTCATAACATTCTTACTGAGACCTAAATTCTTCATTCTGCAACATACATGTATAATTTTTGCAATTACGCTGTCTGGCTGCATAAAAGAACTCAGATATTGCAGTAGTGTCTAAGATGCAATGAAGATCTACTGGAGGTTTTTTTATTAATGTGTTATGGGGGTGGCCCTGTTTTATATACAGAAGTGTCAGTGAATTTCTTTGCGACAGGACTTGAGGACAGCAAATCTCCTTGGTTCAGCCCTTCCTCTGTAATAAGGACATTCTCCCCTTTTCCTCATTCTATTTTAATATTAGCTTTTACATTCAAAAATTCAGTCACTCGCTTGGAGTGAAAGAAAGAAGTGTCAGTGTAGGTATTCCCTAACAATTTATTCTTCCGTGGGACCAAAATGGTGGGTTTCCATTCTTTCTCTGATGTAAAATACTGGTGAAATATAAGTCTGCTCACATTTTTAAAATAAGCAAACAAAATCCCGAAGGCTAAAAGTTTTACTTGTTCTCATGATTTTGTTTTCTTTTCTCTTTTAGTTCCATGCCCAAATTTGTATGGCCAGCTGAATGCTTTACAGTTCACCCTGGATGAGAGAAGTATTCTTTGGCTAAATCAGTTTGTGTTGGATTTGAAACAGAGTCTTATTCAGTTCATGGCAATGTACAAGTTAAATGACAATTCAAAATCAGATGAACATGTTGATGTTAGAGTTGATGGATTAATGTTAAAGGTATGCTGTTGTTGGGGAGAGTCTCTGTGGTTCTTTGGAAAAAATACTTTCTTATTCTGAAAAGCTTTTAGATGAGAAGCTTAAGGAATAAATGAACAAATAAATCAACAGACAGTCCATGCAGTAAGCAGCGCTGCTTTGGAAAACTATGCAAAATACAATGATTTAAAGACAATATCTGTCTTCAATACTAGTTCATCTGTGACCTAGAAGCATTTAGTTTTTGTATTGAAGACCCCAACAGGAGTATTAACAAATTGCTTCACTGTGTTTAATGAAACTGACATAGCAGAAGAGAACAAAATTGAGCACTGAAGTAAAAATTACTAGCAAAAATTTCATATTTGCACTCTATATTAATGCTGGGACCCTCCTTTTTTACTGTGGTTGTGGTATATCAAAACTTTTTTGTCTGGTTGCTGAATACATAGAGTAAAGAAAGCAGTTCATCTGAAGGCTTATTTCCTTTTCCAAAACCCATTCTCACCATTTTGTTTCACACTGGCCCTTGTCTGGGCTCTCTATATGTTTAATCCAGAGGAGCAGTGTTTGTTAATACGGCTGAACATCAGAGTTTTGCTTCCCTTGTCATCTTCTTTGGTGGAGGAGGATTATTGATCAGACAAATTTCCATTCCACCCACCTTGATTTGCATTGGGCACTGGTTTCCAAGGTTCAGGGCTGAACAAAACAATGAGTCTTTTTGATAGTGCCCACAGGAGAGGTTTCAGGAGTTCTAAAAAGTCAGTCCAGGGAGAGATGGTTATCTTTCTAAGGCTCTTGGTGTATATTTAATGGCACTTTAAAATTCACTTTGTAGTGAATGAAAACAATTATTGAGAGCAAACAACCACACAACTAAATATACAGACTGATCTAATATTGAATTGCTATATGTGTGTGAATAGCCCACTAAACTAGGAGAAAATTAAAAGTACTCTTAAATGCCTCAAAATTTAATTAATATGTTTTACCTGTCTTAACTGCATTATTTTTATTCTAGCAAGTTATGACTCTTATTATTGGTGTGCTTGATGTTTCCTTATCGTTTAGTTGCATACTTGGTTATTTTGTTCCGAGACCTTTTATTTACATGAAGAAGCTTCATCACTTATGTCTTTTAAGTGTTTTAAGGATTGTTGTTCTACTCTGATTTTTCTTGTTTCAGCATGGAGATGTTGTGACAAAAGGCAGTGTTGCTGATACTAGCAAAACTAGTGTGACCAAGATCCATATTAACAACATCAGAAAAAGGATTTGGCATAAAATGCATATTTCTTTTAAAAGTTGTACTAAAGATATTCAAGTTTAGCATTCTGAACTACTTTAATTTTCTGATGGAAAAAAATTAGTATGATTATCAGATAATGGTCACAAAATAACTATTCTGTATTCTCCAATGTTAAGAATATGAGTTGTGTTAGCATATTTCCATTTTTTTCCAGTAACGTGCTGTAGTGTAGTGAAAAACCCTATTTCACAAATCAGGTTGGAAAGCAGAGAATTGTAGTTTGGAGTTCAAAGATGTAAATGGTTGGAACACTTGAAGAAACTTCCTGCCAAGCTGTTTCTGAGTCATTTCAGCCTGGTTATAGTTGACCTGAATACCAGTCCTTCAGATAAGAAAAGTCTGAGATGGTTAATGTTTTTGTTTCAGATGCCACGACATCCTTCTTAAAAGTGGGAGGAAACACAAATGATAATCTGTGAACCTGTCTTATCCCTGTCCTGTGTTAGTATACTTGAGGTCTCATCAAATTATAATTATAGTCCTTTATTTTAGGTGTCTTGGCTATTACTTTCCTATAATTGTATACCTTCTTAATTTACAGATTTATAATGAGACAAAATATATTTCTGTCTTTCAGTTCATCATCCCATCTGAAAACAAACCTGAAATTCATAAAGATCAACCTCGTGCACTTTCCATTCAAAGTTCAGAGATGATTGCTACGAATACAAGATACTCGCCAAACTGCAGACACTCTGATCTGGAAGCTTTGTTTCAGAACTTCAAAGACTGTGAATTTTTCAGTAGAACTTTCACAACTTTTCCGAAGTCCCGGAATAATTTTAATCTTTTGCATCCAATCTTCCAGAGACATGCTCATGAACAAGATACTAAAATGCATGATGTTTATAAAGGTTATATAATCCCAAAATTGAATAAATGTGCATTAAAGACATCTGCAGCTACTGATGTTTGGGCCTTGCATTTTTCCCAGTTTTGGATCGATTATGAAGGAACGAAAAGTGGGAAAGGCCGACCAATAAGCTTTGTGGACTCATTTCCACTTTCACTTTGGATTTGCCAGCCAGTAAGATTTGCAAAGTCACAAAAAGAGCTTTTATCACATAATCAGACAGCTCTGAACATTCCAAAAAGTGAATCTAGTGATCTTTCTAATAGACTGCAACGTAAAAAGCTTTTAAAGGAATATTACAGCAGTGAGATGGAGCCCTTAACCAATGGCATTCAAATGTCAGACGCTTCAGGCATGCTTTCTGAAAGCTCTTCCTCTGATGCAGATGTGCACGTTCTTGTCCATGTTCAAAAACATGTAAGCATGCAGATCAATCATTACCAGTATATTTTTTTGTTGCTTCTCCATGAATCCCTTGTATTGCTCCTGGAAAACTTAAGGAATGATGTAGAAGCAGTGACAGGAAAACCTGCAAAGCAGACAGATGTCTGCATTGGGATCCTACTGAAAAGTGCAGAACTTGCCTTACTGCTCCATCCAGTGACTCAGGGAAACCCTTATAAGTCTCCAGTTGTGGAAGAAGAAAGTCCCATCGCATCAGAGCCCTCCCCTTTGGGAAATGGGGAAGCTCTTACTTCAGAGAGTAAATTAGTTGGCAATAACGTGGTGCAAGCTGATATTACTAATTTTGATTATGTAAATGACTGCAAGCCTCTGAATGCTGATGTTAATAAAGGAATTTTAGTAGATCCTCTTTTGTTTAAATCGGACAGTAATACGGATTTTCAGAAAGGAATGTCATTTTCAGACGATGCATCGGATAAAGGTTTGGGAGATACAAGTGAAGGAGGAAGCAGTGGACTTTTTAGTAGAAGTGATTCAGAGGAGGTTTATGGACCTCTAAGTGAGAAAAGCACCTTACATCCTAGGGATTCATCATCCATTTTAAATAGGAGAGAAGATTCTACTGAATTTTTCATTGATAAAGAGGATGACAAAAACATATTCTCAAATAAGTTAAGGGAACAGGACAGTACAACTGAAGGCTATCCTAACCAAGTCACTGACTTGGAACCAGAAACTGCCTTAGAATCTGAAGAGGTTGAAATCAACAAAGAGAAAGTGACTTCCATTAGAATGTTTGCATCCCAGTCTTCATCAAGGTATAGAAGATTCAATACTAAATCAGTTTTCCTACTGTTTGAAAGTATTTGTCAATTTTGGTGGCCACATACTTTTTGTAATGGTCAATAGAAGTGAACATCTAGTAGGTGAAAATTTTAAAAGTATATGAAGATACATGATATGCAGTATGCAGTATTCAATGAACGCTAAAATGCACTCTTAGTTAATTGATTTAAACTATTTACTTCTAGTTTAATTGTTATTAATTATGTAATGAGAAAAATTGGCACAAATATCCACGGGAATGTGTGTTGTTTCTATGCTTATCTCCTTTTCTTGCCAAAGGATTACTGAATAATCAGATTTTTTTCAATTATATCTTGACTAGTTTAGAGGAATTTTTTAAAGTAACTTCTGTGTAATTCCTTTAATTTGAAATAATAATTTCCTGATGTCTTTATATTTAAAAAGTGCAAAGCCTAAGGAACGCTGCCCGTCCAACCTCCCTGCATTCTCTGTTTCTTACAAGAATATGAAGAGAAGTCCATCACAAGTCTCTCTGGATACTGTGTCTATTGATAGTATGATGTTAGAGGATCATTTGATAGAGAGTGATGGAAGTGACAGCCAGAGCTTTCTGGAGAAAGGTAAGTAGGTTTATCAAAATATTTTTAAGCAATGCATGAAAATGTTGTTTCTTACTAGAATAATACTCAAAAGGATTGTAGTGCAGCAAATCCTGGATACTTTACAGCACTATTTCTGTTAGCTTTTCCAATCAGTAATATGAAGTATATTCACAGCACACGCGATAAGGTATGCTACTTAAGTAGTGCTGCTTAAATAAATTATATTTAATTTTCCTCTCTTAAGAAGAGTAAAAGCACTGCAGTGCTATGTTGCAACCCTGAATTAAGCCGAGGTGATCCCTGCTTAGCTTAAAAGCTGTTGCTTTGGCTGCAAGTGTTTACAGGTTTGTACCCTGAATCAGTGTTATGTTTGACGTGGTAAAGAAGCTTTAATTTCAAGAGCAGAATGGCTTTTCACTAATACTGACCATGCTAATTTAGCAGGCAGATAGACTTGGCAGTCTTCTTGCAACTTGTTCCTTACAGAGCTGTTTCTAGTTATTGACTATCTAACAGCAGCAGGTACTTGTCCAGTTTTTGCTTGTCTGTGCATGAGTGTTTGTTCCTGATCTGAAAGAGGAATTCAGGCATATGATAATTATGTCTAAATAGCCTGTAGTGTTGTGGACTTAGGAAATAGTGATGATCTAGGTAGCTCTCCGGCAAAACTGCTTAAATATTTTCCTAAGCTCACAAAATACAATAAGAAGACTTTATTAGTACACCTCTTTTCTGATAAATTCTGCTTTGAATAAAGAATGACGGTATTTTTTTCTGTAGGATTTCTTTTCTATCTAGAGCAATAGTGAGAAGAATGTCTCACTAGCAAGTGTGTTATATATTTGGATTGTAGGAATATTCCTGCATGTGCCTATGTGGGAGTAGGCCATAAAATATAGTTTCTATTTTAAATAACCTTTATTTTTTTTTTTTTGGCTTGTTAAACAGTATTTAACTGGAGGTTAAGTCTGCATGCTTTCTAGTTGTCAAGGAAACACTACCATGATGGCTCTAACAAAAATATGTATAGCTTATATCTCTAAACATAAACCCACAAACATTAGCTCTAAAGGCACTGTGCAGTGTTTTAGATACATGGTTTGGAATCTTTAATCTTTTTTTGGCAGGATCAGTTTTATGTTTGATTTGGAAGACTAAAAAAGCCCTTTACAATTTTTTAAACATTGCATGTAGAGTGCCATTTTGGTTTTATCACTATATCCTGCCTTATTTGCATAGCACCTAGAACCTTGAACTGTCTGTAAGAGGACTAGGTTTGGCAGTTCAGTCATAAATCTTTGTTTAATAAGCCATTCAACTCATCTTAAAAAAATGAGTTAATGTATGCATACAGTAACAGGCATTAGACTTTATTCTTAGTGCAGGAGTGATTCAGGTTGTGCCATGCTAACTTTGCATTTTTTCTGATATGTATACGGAAGGTATTACAGCAACAAACTATCAAAGCCCATCAGAAAATGCCCATGAAGGAGGCACAGTGATTGAAAATTGTGATGGGTCATCTCCAGATGCCATGAGTGCTGCTTCAGAGAATACCCATGACACTAGTGAAGAAATGGTAACATGATTGAATTTCGTCAACCTTAAAACAGAGATAGAATGAATATTTTTAGAGGTGTTTTTTCAAGTAGTTTTGGGAGCTTTTGTTAGTGCATTGTGTAAGCCTATATGACTTTTATTAGATGCAGATGAAGATTATAATCCAAGTTACACTAAGCATTCTCTGTCCTTGTTATCTCTTCTGTAACCACTGTTGATAAATGACGATAGCCACTTAAAAATGTCAGAAAATACTTATGCTTTAGTGCATAGTAATATTTTGTAATATCATCATGTTCTTTTATGCTTTGTTGAATATGACACTTGATGATGGTAAAATGCTCATTTTAAGTATAGATAAAAAAAGCACCATAAATCTGACATCGCTTACGTGGAGATGTTTCCTTAGAATGGTAGCATTCTGTAGTATTTGCAAGTAGGAGCGTAACAACTGCCCAGTATTTAGAGAAGATTATAAGAACAGAGCATAGAGAGAGAGACACCATGCAGGATCCAGCATTTTCCTGTCTACTTGTTCCTTGCTGATTTTGCCCTAATCAGTGCTTCTTAAATTATATTGTTTTATCAGTTAAGCTCATGAACCGGAAACTTAAAAATACATGGACCCAAAGAAAGACAATGAATTTACTGAAACCTGTTGTGTGCTTGCTGACATATTGTTCCTTTTTAGTAGTTAGTTGTAGATCATTTTAATTTAAAAAAAAAAAAAGCAGCTCACTTAAATGATTGTTTCCTTTTAATTAAATTTTCAATCATTTGTGCATATAGGTAAAATGGAAAAAACGAAATTCATTGTTTGTTATGCAAATGCATGTTGGCATATTTTTTTTATTGGTAGGTTATAACTAAAAAATCATTAGGAAAAAGAGCCCAAAACAGGAGTAATGATGATGGATGTATGTCTTCTGATACACTTTTGAAAGTGGCTGCTACTTTTTTTTTTTTCCAGAGATAGTGCAATCCAATGAATAAAATAAAAGGGCTGACTACTCAGCACATAGCCAAAGTTTAGTGGTGTGTCCTGGTTATTTAACCTATACTTATTCGGCACCACAAATGCTTGGTTGTGCTTATGATATGCATGAAGTTCAGTTGCAGCCTTAGAAAATTTCAGGTGTCACGTAGGTCACATGCACTGTCACAGAGTTGGGGTAGTCTGTCTCATTTTCATGACTCTGCCGGCAAATTCTGAATTGGTATTAGTCGGTTATAAATACAGGTGTCTGTCTTAGGACAGACATTTGAGCAACTTATTGTTAAGCCAATGGGCACAGAAAGAAAAGAAAAAGAAGTAATGAGGAAACTTGTGGTTTTCTGTGAGCAAGGGTTATAGATACAAAGATTCTTTTTTGTTTTGTGGAGGAAAAGGTTTAGACAGAACTTAAAAATAATAACGACTGTGAATTCAATTTATAATTTCATATTGTTTTATCTTGATTTTGTTGACAGATGTCTGTTGTGGTTTTCCAAATATTTGGTGTAAATGGTGAAATTGACATCAGAGGTGAAGACACAGAAATATGCCTACAGGTCAACCAAGTGATACCACATCAGTTGGGAAATATCAGTGTTCGACACTATCTTTGCAACAGAACTGTTGGTAAGAGCTAACAATGAGGTCTCAGTATTATGAAATTGGATTTGGAAACATTTGTTCTAAGTAAATAAAACCACTGTATTAGCCTTAAAGCACAAAACTCCTATTATGTTAGTACAACAGAATCCTTTTAATGCATGTTTAGAATATCTACTCTGATTTCTTTCGTAATTGCCATACATTGAAAGGGAAGGAAATAAAAACGGAACCATATGTGATTGTGTGGGTAAAAAAAAGGTGTTGCATTGAATTCTGGTCATTAGTTTGCTTTTTTTTAAATCAAATAAGTTGCGTTAGTATATACTATGTTACTGTTTTATGAAGATGGAACTCCTTTACTGCTCTTAATCATACTTTCCTTAAATCTACCTTGCTTTGCAGAACTTTTCTTTTATTCAAGGTCTATTCTCTAGATTAACACCCACATTTTTATACTATTATTAGTAGTAGTAGTACTACTACTACTACTATTACATTTATAATCTATGGTTTAAGAAAAGTTAAAAATTGTGACTGTGTTTGGAAAGACAAGCTGCAAGCTTGACAGGAACACAGAATGTGGTTCCATGCCAGATATTTGCACAACTAGATCAACCAATGTATTGTCAGAGCTGTTCTTGGGCTTGAATTACCTATAAATTCTCTGCCAGAAAACCTAGTTCTCATACTGTGAGGTTTATTTTCTTGGCATGATGTATTGGCATGCCACTTCATGTCACAGTTTGCCTTACTCTGCTCTGCCAGCCTTCCACACAGATTGCTGGGTGCCAACTCTGTTGCACTGTAGGGTTTTGGGGGCAGATCTATTATGCACCTGCTTCCTGCTTCTGGTTCATCTCTTTTCCCAGGAAACAGCTGTAGCAGATGTTGGCTGCCATTTATTTCCGGCCTTACAGCAGCACCATGGATTTTCTTCAGGAAGTTGTGCTTGGTGACACAACCTTTGATGCCCTAGTTAAAAAACCCATTTACTGGTAAATTTGAGCAGTTGCCAGCAGCTGCTGCCTGAGCAGCTGTTGGATGATGTTGCAGTTGCATTCAGGCATATGAAGGCAAGAAGGAGGTCTAGGTGTGAGGACTCAGGGCTGACCGTCATTTCATACAGCAAGCAAACTAATTTCTTGTTATCTGTTGTATCCTCTGTAAAAGCAAGAGGGAGTAAATAGGAAGAACATGCCACCTTCCTGTTCTTGTGTGGATCTAAAATTAGAACCTGCTTCCTCTGGTTCAGCTGCTTATGAGAGGCTTGTGCACTGGCTGATTATTTTATGGACAAAAGGTTATAATGTGATTGCAATCTCCAAATACTGCTACTTCATATTTCTTCCTTTCTCTTGTTGGTGGATGTCTGGATGAGTGAGCCAACAACACTTTTTTTGTACATTGCTGGTTTCTGCTGTTCTGTAATGTACATCTTTTCTTCTTTCCTTGGATCTTTTCTTCTCTCCACTGTAGGGCTGTGCCTTCTGTACTGAGTCAGGAATCTTCTGCTGCTCCCTGTCTCCTACATTTATTCTAATAGTAGAACTGAGGGAGAAAACATGTTAGTAAAAAAAGAGTTCCACAGGATCAAGGTTGGGAAAAAGCTTAGCAATTAGATCAAAAAAAACAATTTAAATGAATTGATGATAACAAAATACAACCAGAAGAACCAGTGAGCAAAACTTTAAGAAAATATCCCAATAAAAGCAACCTCCCTGAGACCTTTAATAAAAATTAGTCAAGTGCTGAATTAGCAACTGTAACCAGTAAACTGAGAAACCATGCAAAGCAGTGAATAATCAAGCCATAACTACAGTCTGCGAAGGAGTTCTGGGTAAAAATAATGATTTAAAACCTACTATACTGTTAATGTGGTAGGTCTAGAAAGAGAAAAGTGTGCCTAACAGCTGGAATAAGTTTTAGGGTGATGTGACAGCTGTGCACGTCCCTGCAGGACTGGTTGCCAGACGATGGCTTTGTCAAATCTCATCTGGCAGCAATAACAAAAGAGGAGGGATGGACTATGGCAGTGGTACTCTGGGAAGGAGAGTGCTTTTTCTGAGACCTTCTCATGCTTAGAGCAAAACACAACAGCAGTTCATAGGAGCTTCCAAATTGTTTAGTGCAGTTTTTATTCCATGCATTCTTGACTGTGCCGCTTTCAGATATCTGCAGGGTGACCAAGGTTGACATCATGACTGAAATGGAATGTGTGGTCTTCTGCATTTTTTCTATACTTTCGTGGATTCTTCTGGAAATGATGCAGACACTCTTCTCTGGTCTGGAAATGTTTAGGGCACATACTGCTTAGTTCTTCTCTGTGTTTGTGGGAAGAGTATAGATCTTTGAGGGAAACAAAGTTTCCCAAAGCAAATGCAGAGATTCATTGGACAGAGTGGTCATTGTTCTCCCATCTTGATGCTTGTCCTTCCTCTTAAGGTCCTAGTAGCTAATTCTTTTCTGTCTGGACTAGAGCTACAAAAGGCATCTGATTCTTGCAGTGTGATTTTTTTGGTTCGGTTTATTTTTTGCAGTGTACGTGTGAGATCTAACAGCTCTTAAACAGTGGAAGGATTGAAGGACAGAGTCACAGCTGTTAGTGTTATGGAAAGCTCTAATTACAGAGGTAGCAAAGGGGGAGGTTCTGGTTCACAGCAGAGGCTGAATATTCTCATGTTTGTTTGCAGTTCTCCCTACTGGTCTTTGTCAACCCAGATCAATGATATGTTCATCTACCCCAACTCTAGTGCTGATAGATATGTCCGTATACCCTGATACTGCTGCGCTTGGTCACCCATGAGAACTGGGCACCATACAGAAAGAGAAACACAATTAATCTACAGATAGGAAAGCAAATTAATTACTCTGATGGGCTGCCACAGATCCAAACAATGTCTGATGTATACCGTACTGAACTTGAAATACAATTTTTGGATCTGTACCATGTTCAGGCTAGGACAGTATTATTTGAATAATGTTACTGCCTCTTCCTATATGTCTCTCTGTGCTTGGTCTAGAACAGTTGACTAGCCTACATGTTTTGGGGGGATAAATATAGTAAGTTAATTATATTTTTCACCCCTCTGTTTACTCCACTTTTTTCTTTTTAAAATAAACATATACAAACCAGACAGGATACAGAACTTTGCACTGCAGAAAATCTGTATCTAACCATAAAGAAAGCTTATGCTTTATGATTCTACCTTGAAAAGGATTTGAGGATCTAGAGATGCTGATCTTGGGGACGAGAACTGAGGTCAGTGCAAAAGAGATTGTTGCAAAGAACTGTGGGACACCAGTAGGAGGCTGATCTTCATTGTGGACAGATTGCCCAATATGCGTAACTTTTATTCTCTTAAAGCTAACCTCCTAAGCTTTTGAATGAATCTGACCCAGCATAGTGTCTGTGTGACTTAGTGAATTGTCATCTGGTTTCTACAGTTGTGATCTGGACTTCATCTGGTTTAGCATATCAGGAACCTGAATCCTAAATACTAATGCTGTGTTATTACAGTTATTACAGTATGGCAGTAGCAATTAACAATATACTAATGATACCTTTTAAAAATACATTCACATGCTGCAAATGACTTTTCTTTGGCAGCATACTGGAGTATATCTATAGAGTCTTGATAAATTAAAAACCTTATGTCTCACAAATGTAATGTGATCAGCACCTTGGAATTTTAGCCCACTGCCTTGTAAACCAGATGCATAATTTCAGAAGGAACACAAATTCCCCTGTGGATGTCACACGTGCCACTAACTGCAGAGAGCACCATGCTGTAAAATGTGTATGAGCCTCTGAACAAGAAACAATGTGACTTGCAGCCCACAAGCAGGCTGTGTTTTGTTTTTGTAGCGTGTGTTGGGATTATTCAGAGTACATTATCTCTGAAATGGAGGGATAAAGTATGCTACATTCATTCCAGTATGCATTATTACTTAACATTAAATAGTACACAGCAAAAAAAACATCAACAGAGGGAACCTGCACATCATGGGTTCACAGGATAATTGAAGGTAGAGGATTGGAGGCAATATCAAGATGTCTCTAGTCCAATCCTTTTCTCAAAGCAGGGTCAGCTCTGAGATCAGGCCAGGTTTGCTCAGAGCTTTATCCCATGAGCTCTTGGAAGGGACCTCCAAGGACAGAGACTGCACAACCTCTCTAGGAAGCCTGCACCACTGCTTTATTTTCCTCATTCCTTACATTCAGATTGAACCTTGCTTGTTGCAATTTGAGCTGTTGTCTCTCAGCCTTCTGATGAGCACCGCTGTGAGGAGCCTGGCTTTGTCTTTGTAACCTCACTGTAGGTACTGGAAGGCTACTAGTAGATTTTCCATACACCTTCCCTTCGGCTTTCTGGTAATTGCTCATATATGCGCAAGCAGAAATCAAATAGGGAATATACCAATAAACTGCATATCAGTAATATGGGGAGAAGAGAAATAATAGTATTAAAGAAATAAAAATAGAAAAAGGAAGTCTTGCTTCATGTTTAAATTTAACTTTGTCCACTTCTTTTTCCAATTTCTATGCTTGTAAACATAGGATTTTTCCTGAGGGAATCAGAGTTTAAACCAAGAAGCATTTTTTTTTTAAGTTAGATGCTCTACTAATGTGAATTGACATAATTAATTTGATTTTACTTCAGTTACTTTGAGTTCAGCTGTCTTTCAAGTTGCAATGTTTGCTGCTTAATATAATTACTGTGAATATGCTTTTTGTCATTGTCATGGTTTAGCATCGGCCCAGCCAATTTTGGCAGCTAAAACCAAACACTTGGGCTCCCAAATCCCTTTTCCCTGACCCCCAGGGAAAGGGGAAAGGAAAATGAGAGGAATAGATTTGTGGGTTGAAAACTAAACCAGTTTTAATTAAATAATAATAATGAAGAAAATACTACTATTAAGAAAATAATAAAATATATGCCAGTATATGAAATTGTGCCCCCACCCGTTAATGACTGTGTGTCACCACAGATGCTGCAGAACAGGCAAGGTGAGTGGCAGGAGGGAGGCTGGACCCAGGAACTGGTTTCAGGAACACATGGATCTGGGATCAGGGGCAAACAGACAAACTGTCTTCACTGGACATCAGCCATTGAAGAAGAGAGAGAGACCCTCGTGATCTCTCAGTTTTATACCAAGTATGATATATGTGGGATGGAATACTCTGTTGTTCAGTTTGGGGTCACCTGTCCTGTCTGCCCCTCCCTGAAGGTGGGGCCCTTTTCGCCACTTCGGCTTCTGGCACTTCACCAGCTCAAGGATGGCCTTGGTTACTATAGGAATTAAGTATAAGCAGTGGTCTTTCTGCATACCAGTGCCCTGTGTTATCACTTACAAAGAGAAACACTGTCTGAAAAACATGTAGTTAACTTTCAGAAAATGAAGTTACTTGGTGACAAGACTGAGCTGAAGTTAGAAAACTGATTCTACTTTAGGTCAAACCAGAACAGTCATACAGATATTTTCTGTAGGTCAGCCATCATAGTGACCAAATGACTTGGTAATCCCATTGGTAATTATTTCTGGTTATGAACCCACATTTTTGTACAACAAATGGATACAGAGCATCTCACCACCACCTCACCACCCCCAATATCTGGATACCTTGAATCTTTTACTTTATTTTATTTTTAGAACTGTTTAGTTGAATGTTGTAATTGTTACTGGTTAAAGATTCTGAAACTTAACAAGAAACTACTAGAGTTTTTGTTACAATGTTACTTCTGTATTGTCCTCTTCTGTTGTAACAGTGAGGTACTAGTACTTGTATGTACTGTTTATTTCTCTTTAGAGCTTTGAAGTGATATACTTCAGAATTTGCTCTGAAGTTCTGTATCTGTAAAACTAATTTGTGGATATTAAAATAACCTTTCTTAAATTCTTCTAAAGTACTTTTAGAAAATCAGCTGGGCAATAGAGGAAGAAATATTGTAATTGTTTTTTTCTACACTGCAAAATTTTAATGCAAATTTATTTTCCTTTTGCAACAGGTTCCGACTGTAAATCTATGGCTGGACCAGTTAATTCCTCACCTGAGATTAGTTTGAGATGGGAAAGTGGGCCTAGTTCTGTCATACATTCCCTCCTGGCTGTAAAAAATGGTTTTCTTCAGTGTCATGTAGAGAACTTCAGTGCTGAATTTCTAACGTCTTCCCTCACAAACATTCAGCATTTTCTAGAAGATGAAGCTGTTGCAGAAGTGATGCCAATGAAGATAAAAATTTCTAATGCAAGGATTAATTTAAAAGTATGTTAACATTGAGCTATTTGGCTGCTCTAAAGAAATTGTGTTCTTGTTTCTTTGATGATAAACTATTAATCTGGATACAGTTCATTTCAAAGAAATTTCTATCAAACTCTGGAAGGTCTTTAGATAACACTAAAACAACTTAAAAAATCCGTAGATTTGGTTAGATCTGTGATATGTCTAGAAGGGAATTCTCTGCATGACCGAGCTGCTTATATGAATTAATACACTTTTTGCTCCTCTCCCAGTCTCTTTTGTAGAGTGACAGTGTCTGGAAGTTTTATAGGTAAGATATATCAAGTTCCCAAGGAAGCACTGTGGGTTTTACTGGCTGAGCTTTTTTGCTTAGCGTAGTAATGGTTTTCTATACAAAACACAGATTTTAGAGGTTAATTGTCACTTCTACTTAGAGGATAGTTCTTCCAATGAAAGTTCAGTATCAGGAAGGAAAAAGGTGAATATTGTTTCTTAGAACCCATATTTCATGTTCTTCCCTACCTGGAAACAGGTACTAAGTAATGCAATCTTTTCTCACAGCCATAGCTTAGAATAGTAACATTAAAAGGACACTCCTGCTTGAGTTTCCTAGGGGATTTTCTTTCAGACATTTAAAGGAGATGCTGAGTTTTGTGCTGCACAACCACTGAATATAAAGATAAGGACACTTTTGGGGGGGAGAGGGGCAACAATGTTCAACATAAAACCAAACCAACATAAAGATAAGGTAAGTTTAACGTTGCTTTGGAAATTATCGCCCATATAAACTTTGAAGAAATAAAGTGAGGACTGGAGTAGCAGCTCCAGTCCTGTATCTGAGACTGAAGGCCTTGATTCTGCTAAGATCATTCTTGACTGGAAGGGCAGGTGTTATCTCTACAGCGTTATACTCAGAGTGCATCATTATTCCCTCTATGCTGCAGCCTTTCTGCCCCCTGAGGATCCTTAGGCACTCCTTTAGGGCCATTTTTACTACAGGAGTAGCACTTTTTCTAAGAGCTGTGGATGTGTTCCTCAAATCAGTGTATCACAAACGCGAATGCCCATATGCAAAAAGGAAAGTCTTTACATATACCTATTTAAATTTAAAAAAACAAAATTGTGCTGGTTTATTGGCAAGAAGGCAGACCTAAGCAAAATGAGAAAGCAGCTGTTTGAGGTGGGAACATACATTAATAAATGGGCAATAAGGGTCTGCTTGGCAGTGAAAACACTGAAGTGCTCACTCAGGAGAACACACAAGTCTCAGTGAAGTTACTCATGATGTCTGACCAACTGCAGATTTTGACATACAGATGATTCATTTCTATAAAGCTGGGTAATAAAGAGTGAGAGGATATAGTTCAAATTTATGCTGCATTGCCTGTTCAATGCAGTATATTTTTTTTCTTCTGCATAAGACCTGAAGCAATGTGTTTCATGTGGGGGGAAGAATTCAAGAAAGGTTATTTTACTTTTTTGCATTTTCTGCTGCTGTTTCAAGAAACTTTGGCAGTTACATCTCAACAGTTTTCTTGCTGCTTGCTTAATGCTGTTATGTATAGTTTCTGATTATACTGGCTGCTTTATTCTGCTTGATCAGGATAATGAACTATAAAGACTTCCTGTGGAGACCCCAAAAGAATTAATTTGTGAAGTTTCTTTTCTGTTGAGTACAGTAATATAACTGAACTGCAGCTGTTGTCATCCCAAACTAAATTCTAAAGAGATAAAATCCTCTCAGGAATGATAGCTGTACCTATTGAATCTTTAAATAGTTCAAGGGAAAATCAGATAGTGATATAGTGCAGGCTTCTTATCTTTGACTTTGAGAGCTCCTGAGCTAAAGAATGTCTTGAGTTGGGACATAATCTTATTGAGATGTCTGTAGAAAGACTTTGAAGTATTTTAGGTATTTTAGTCATGCCGTATATATATTGAGTTCAGCAGACTTCCTCCAAAGATAAATTTGGGTCTTATATGATACCTGGAAAAAAAAAAGGGAGAAAAAGTTTAGTGGAGATCCTGTTAGAAAATTCTACTCTGAAATGTCCCCTTTCAATTTTCATTAAATCCACTTGTGTTTAATTGAACATCTTAATTAGGTATTTTGATTTCCTGCTAAACTAATTTTTGAATACTTGTATTTTTTAGGATGACAGTCCACGTGAAAATCTCAAGGCCTCTGAGCTGGTACCCATAAAATTACATATTGATGTACTCTGGATAGAAAGAAACGATGATGGCTCTTTTTTCATTAGAGGTCTGTATGTTTCTACACCTTGGTATCTCGATATTATAACCTAGTTATTATCAATACTGTTTTCTTTGTTTGTGCAAATGTGTCGCTAATAATGAAAAGATAACTGATGATAATTTGTGTAAGTCATGCTGCCATGTACCTTAATTCTAAGTGTAGTCACATAGAGGACTGCTATATTTTGAATAGTGTATTGGCTGTGATAACAACCCACAGCTGAATCAATCTGAGAGAGAGGAAAAATAAGCATGGAACTTCATCAGGATATGCTTTATCAGTGCATATCACTTTGACATGATAAGTCTAAGGGTCCTTTGATTGACTACAAATCAAACAACAAAATTGCCTTTATTTATAAATTACTATGGTGGTTACCTGTTCTTTGGGGTTTTGTGTTATGGGTAATAATACAGCATATTGTAAAACAGGAGACTGTTTTACAATATGATTGACTGATTGAGAAGTACAAGTAGCAGTTCTCCATTTTGTATATTACGATTGTGTCCTTGCAGCTCATGGCTGGGATTGCCCTGAGACTTGTATTTTTAACAGCAACTTAAAAACATAAATTTCATAAAACACGTATACACTTACAGGGTGTTTTTCTACATTTATGGGCAAATACTAAATACTTGTAACAAGGCAATATTTTTAAACCTGGAACTTTACTGGTGTCTTTCACAGGTGTGTTAAACAAACGTAGAGTAATCTAAGTTGGAAGAAGCCTCTAGAGGTCATTCAGTCCTACTTCTTGCTCAGAGCAAGGGCAGATTAGATCAAGTTGCTTAATGCCCTGTCCAGTTAAGTTTTGAGCATCAGAACCACAGCCTCATGTAAATAATCTGTCCCAGTGTTTGACCATCCTTATGGTTATTTTTTTTTTGTAATGTTTAATTGGAATTTCCTTTATCACAACTCGTGTTTATTGCCTTCTGTTCTGCCACCTCAGGACAGAGGTGCTTAAGCATTTGCCAGGCACCTCAGAGAAGTCTCATCCATCTTCTCTGTACCCTACTACTAGGTAGGTAAAGGTGGCATTAAGATCACACCATAGCGTTCACATCTTTAGATTTGACAAGCACTCTCTCCGAGGCCCTCATTTGTACATTGTGTGCTCCTGGCCACTATTATCTTGGTGGTCCTCTGCTGTCAGTACCTTTTTCACACTAGGGAATCCAAAACTGGATCCAGTATTCCAGATGTGGTCTCACTGGTGCTGAGTGTAGGGGAATTATTACTTTCCTCATCTTGCTGATACAGTCTTGAAGTGCCTGGTCTTTGATGTGAGAGATCACTGCTGACTCACAGTAGGTCTTCTTGTTGACCAAGGCCTACAGGTCCTGCAAAGTTACTTTCTGTCCAGTTGATCCCCGGCCTGTAGTGGTGCAAGAGGTTATTATTCACTCCCAGCTGCAGGATTTCATACTGGCTTCAGCTGAACTTCACGAGGCTCTGGTCAATGCATTTCTCCAGCCTGTCCAGGTTCCTTTGAAAACCTGCCTTGCCCCTTAGTGTGCCAATCTCTTCAATTCTTCTAACTCTTCAATTCGATATCTTTCACAAAATTGTAGAGGGTGCACCCACCCTTTCCTCCAGGTCCTAAATACAGTAATCCAACCAGATGCAATATGACTTGAGCAAGAGAAGAGGCTGCAGAGGGATCTTAATGCCCTCTTCAACTACCTAATGGGAGGTTATAGCAAAGGTGGAGCAGACTTCTCTGGGGTGTGCTGTGGTATGATTTGCTTGTATTTTAATTTCTCAACATTACCGAATACATCGTTTGAGTGTTTAAAGATGTTCAAAGCATTTTGGTAATTTTTTTATCCTAAACAGTGGAAGAAAAATTAATTTAGTGAGAAAATAAATATTTTTAAGATTTATTTCATCTCTTACTTTTTCCTTGTTTTGCTGAAGTGCTTTGATCCCTAGTCTTGTCATGGACTCCTCCTACAGGGGCTTCAGAGACATAGGTCAAATGCTGTCTGCACTGCAGTGATTTATGTATCTGCAGTGCTACATTTTTGAGTCCTTGCATGTGTGTGTGGTGGAAAGAGAGAAGTGATGAACAGAAAACTCATGTTTAGGAGGAAATATTTAAAAAAGAAAACCAGAATATTTTTTAGACTACTAAGAAGCACGACCCTTATTTTTTCCTTGGTGTACAGATGTATATTTTAATAGACATTACAGCGTACTCCAATGATAAATGCTGGAAAGTGTCTTTAGTGTCAAGTTATTTAAGTTATTTTTGAACTGAAAAACTTGATTCTGCAGGTTTATCTCACTGTGTCTTCAAATATAAATGCACTCTTTGGATCTGATTTGGACCTGGAGGCAGTATATTAATAGCAATATTGACAGTTTTCAAAGTTCTAATTATTCAGAATGCATGTTCTGTGGTAATGTTATTGGTCAATATAAAAATGTGATTATTTGTTTCAAGCTGGAAGATATGTATTGCTTCTTCTCATGCCTCGTTTCCTCCAAAAGGCTATATGACTTCTCACTATTTTTTTTGTTTTCCAATTTGATTTTGGGAGGTAACTATAAGCATACTTAATATTACAAGTATATTTGTTTAGGTTGTTTTAATTTTGTGCCGATGAGAATCAAACTTAAAAAAAAAAAAAAAAATATTAAAAAAACCCTCTAAGCACTACTCTTACATATCTTTCTGTGATACAGACAATCAAAGAATAAATGATGTGTCAAAGATGAAGTCAAATAGTGCATTGCAGCAAGGAGCTGGACCTGTTGGACATAAAACACAGGACCGAGCCACACAGACTACTTGTGAAATTCCCAGACCTTCTAAATCAAGCAGGGATTCAGATGACTTCGATAAAAATGAGGTATTAAGAATTCCTTTACTTCCCCGTGTCTCTCGCACCCCCACTCCCTGCAAAAAATTAGGGTAAGAGCATTAGTCAGAATTGTTAGATTATCTAGAGGTGAGCTTGGGGGTTACTTCTGGTTAGAAATCTGTTTGAGATAGAAAATATGAATTATGGATATTACAGTATGGTTCAGCACTTGGGCATGGAAAATACATTTAATACGTCTTTCTAAATAGGATAATAATACACTGCAGACTAGGTCTTCTCCTTTACATCAGAGGGATTCTTATGAGGGAGCAAGTCCCTCCTTTCCCTATCTCCCTCATCCCTGTACAACAGAAGTGCCAAAGACAGAGGACTAGACTGTTAAGTCAGACCCTTACTAATCTGTCAGTCATACCTGAATTTTGAATTGATGATAACAGAACTCGCACATCAATTCGGCTGGTTTTCCCCACTGGGTAAGAGTCCATTCCCAGAGCTCAGAACCTGGTGTCATTTCCATTCCACTCCAGAATGGAAATGGCATAGCTAAAACAGCAGCTGTCTTGCATTTCGAGCTAACTGCATCAACTCTGTCCACACTCATTGACCGGGAATCGGTTGCAACTGACTCAGCCCCAACAGACCTGCACTTAGCAATTAATGTGAGCATATAGTATTTTAAGTTACTGTAATGGAAAAAGTATACAGGAATACTAATAACATTCTTTTCTGACCCAATCATTTCAGCTTATTGAAGAAAATGAATGTCTCAAACAGGAACTAGCCAAAGCCAAAATGGCTCTTGCTGAGGTCCAAATGGAAAAAGATGCCCTGCTTCATCGTATAAAGAAGATGAATGTTGATCATCAGTAGGACAGTGTTCCGTTATTGCAAGGCATCATCAACAGATCTTCAGGAGACGGTGGCATCTAAAATACTGTTTGTAAATTGCTGGAAGACACAGTTATTTTTTTGTCACAGACAAAGTTTTCTCATTACAAACAAAATGGTTTTGAACTAGTTACTGTTCCAAAATTATCATTAAACATTGTAACTTTTTTTAGCCCATTTTAAACTGAAGTGACTTTGGGAAAAAATGAGTTTATACTGTACTTTATTAATTTACTGAAGAAAAAAAATCATATCATCTACTTTTAATGTTATCAAAGGAGATGTTATTTTTAAAATGTTTTCTGAAAACTGAATGGCTCAGCAATTAAAGGTGCCTAGGTGCATAACTGAGTAAAATGTACCACGCCTCATTAACAAACTGTACCTCTGTTTGTTAAGATTATGTTGTTTTATTACTACTAGAAGGGATTTATACAGGAGGTTACATTTGCACTATGTTGATAGGAGCTAGATTCTCTAGAATAGTAGAGCTACTGAAAATTAAAATACCAGCCCTAAACTGGCCCTAAATTCAGTGTAATTTGCCCAGAGAGGATTTTAAGAATAGTCCTCTGGTGCTATAGAGTTCTGTATACCCTTTCCATATGCACTTCTAAAATACCACAGTAAATGCTGGAGAGTTTAAGTAAGAGGGCATATTACTGCGCATTCATTCTGTGTGAAGGCCCACTGCATCTGTACAGATGATGTAATTTAGACATTCACATTTTTTCCTCTCTCTCTGTGATGAGGATATAGCTCTGCAATAGGATCCAGCCCTTTGTAAAAGATGAGTTTTGAGCCATTTTGCCTGTGTGTCTGATTTCTGCACAACTCATCAGACATGCCCAAGGATTTGGGCCAATATATTTAAATATGTCAATGCTTGGGGAAGGGTGGGGGTGGTGGAATCCTACAGGGATCCATTAATTGTATATTGCTTTTTTGATTAAAAAAAGCTGTAGAGAATCACTTAATTACCCAATGAAATTGTGAGATTACATACAACGTAATTCTACAGTTGAAATAATGGGTGATTTGTATAGATTGAACAATAATTTTCAACTGAAAACTGGTACGGATGAATAAATTAAAAAGCACAGTGCTGTAAAGTAGAAAATACAGGACTGTGCTTTTAAACAATTTAGGAAACAACATACAAACCCATAAATGCCTGTAAGAAATTGGTTTTGCTAGAAGAAAAAATGACTGAATAATCTAACTAGTAACCTTGAATCTGACAACTGAAAATCTTTCAATTGCTACCACAGTTGTTTCTGCTCCGTGGGATGTTTGAAGGAAGTTTTGTTTGTAGGTATGCAGACAAATCTCAAAGTATTTAGCATCCTGTGGTTTGACTTTGCATGTTCAGGCTGTCAAACTAGTTTTAATTAAAATGGGTTTCATTAGAAGTTTTTGGAGGACACATAATTTTCACTGCTGAAAACAGTTATTGAAAGTGTGCAGATTTTAATCAAGTACTCTGTGGAAGAACTGGTTCAGGCTCTATTTTAAAGCCAGCCTTACAAAGTCCTCATTGAAACTCCCTTTAATGCTCATGGAAATGTTTATCTTATTATTCTCAATAAGATGGAAAAACCACACACACAGCTGTTTCTAATAGAGAAACAAAATATTTATACTTTAAAAAGTATTTAAGACAACACAGTATTAAATATGAGTAGTTCAATTTCACACAAGTATCCTGTCAGATTCAGGGGAGGAGTTCTCAACAGGTTTAATTCCTATTGGTACTGTTACAGTCAGTAATTCTAACTCAGTTTATACCTGCCAAGATTCTAGTTGGAATTATTCTGAAGAAAGGAATGTATAGAGTGCTTAGTAGCATGTTGCTGGAATAATATGTTAATAATTGTTCAATTTTTAAAAAAGAAATAAACAGCAATATCAAATGCCTGTCCTTATTACTGCACAAGCTAGCACACAGTTCTTTTGATGAAAAAAGAGAAAAACAAACGCAAACCAAACCCAAATCAACAACCCAAACCAGCTCTTCTCAGTACAGGTGTTGAAATTCAGCGTATCACTTCCTTACAGTTTGCTATAACTGAATACATTTCTACCTCAGCAGTTTTGCAGTTCTGAGCATCCTCTGTGGACAGTTCAGAGTTGATGGATGTGCTTGATTGTGGACTGAGAGTGATGTGTCACTCTGAAATGAGTTTTGCTATTGAAAGAATGCAGAGGCAGAGTTGGTGTATTAGTATTTGGAAGCAGAAAGTTAAACTAAGCTGTGATAGGTTATACTAAAAATAGCAATTAAAGGCCTTGAATTAAACAAAAAGGCTTATTAATTAATTCCTAGGGCTCTGCTATTGTTCATAACGTCCTAAAATCCTAAATAGGAAATGTGTATCATCAGTGGAGCCTCTTCAGTGAATCACACCTTTTATTCTGCAAAGCACTAAACAGAACAGAGTCTGGAGAACTTCAATGTACACAGACAACGGACTCCAGAAATTTTGCAGGCAAGCTTTTACCAAGTTTTATGTTACATTTTCTGTGGAAATTTAAACTGGTCTACAGATTAGCTTAATGCTCATTCAGCTTGTTTAGAAATATTGTTTTGAGGTCTAATAAAGCTTTCAAGTTAGCTCACCTTGAAGAAGCCATGCCCTTTCTCAGGCTTGGTCATTGAATCATTCTGGCACGTACTGTTCCAGTTCTCACAGTAACTCTTCATGCTGTTGGTAAGTGCCAATTCTAAATCAAAATTGTGTTGTCTTAGAGAATGGCTTATAAAAGGACTGCTGGAGAGGAAGCTTTGCAGAGAAAATGCCTATTCTCTGATGCCCCTTTTCCAGCTTCATGACATTTGCTATTCCAGTCCCTGGCTGTTGGCACAGGAGATCACAGTATTGGCTGGGAGGGAACTGCCTTTTTTTTTCTTTGCCCAAGTCTGTTATTTCCTTGTCCCATTAGCCATGTCTGTACGCTGTCTCCCCTAGGAATTGACTTGGAGTCTTAAACTGAGATAATAATTAATCTCTAAAGGATAAAAGGTATCTACAGAACACTTCCTAAATCTGAAATGATAACCGTTGCCTTTATTCATAATAAATGTAAAGGGAATGTGATAATCATGGACTCATAGAATGGTTTGGGTTGGAAGGGACCTTAAAGATCATCCAGTTCCAATCCCCCCACCATGTGGCAGGGGACACCTCCCACTATAGTGACCAGGTTGCTCAAAGCCTCATCCAGCCTGGCCTTGAACACCTCCAGCGATGGAGCTTCCCTGGGTAACCTGTGCCAGTGCCTCACTACCCTAATAATAATACAGATAGAGACTTTATCAAGCATCTGCAATTCTAAGAGTACAAAATGTGTAAATGTATTGCAGAAACAAATTCTCTACAGTGACTCGATTTCAGGTAAGTAACAATGGAGAAAATGGTTTCTATATAAAAAGGTGCTTGTATTAGTCTAGTTCTTAAAACATTCATCACAAAATGCTTGAAGTTTATTTCAGCTCACTGTTGCTTTCTGCAAATTTTAGAGACTACTTGAGTTTCTGATTCAGTTGTTGATACAAATCAATGTCTTTTTATCGATTGTAGAAACTGAAAATGACCTTGCTAATCCATTAAGTAGCAATGGAGTTGTGGGTACCTGCTGTGAAACCCAGTAATTCATCCCTCTCTGTAGGGAACTGTGTCTTTTGGCAGCCCTGCAACACAACCTTATATTTGGGGGTTTTTTCCCTCCAACCTGTGCCACTTCACTTTTGCTGACTGTCTTCTGAATAGCAGCCCCATCTCCTCTGCCTTGGTAAAGACACCTGTCCTTGTGAACCTGGTAGCAGGCTTTTTAGTGCTGAAGAACATCTTGAATGTATTGAGACAGACACACGGCTTTGAATCTGCAGTAAGCTGCACTCAGTAGTTGGTTTTGTGGTAGTGTAACTCCTGATATTGTATTACTTATTAATGGCATGGAATCTGAAAGCATGAGCAGCATAAAGATCATGTTAATCAGTATTAAGGGATGCAAAAAATGTGTAGTGAAATGCTAGGAACAACGGTCTTGTGCTGGAGGAACAAAGTTCTCTTCCCAGTCAAATTAAGAAAGCATAAATCTTAATAATAAATAACCTGCATACAGTTTTATGTATTTTTTAGCAGTCATATAAAAACTTAAACATTAAAAGCTCACATTTCTAAAATTGTTTTCTCTTTGAAACTAATTTTAGTGAATTATTTAAATGAGATGGTCTTATTGGATGTAGAGGGCCTAACCTGCTGTCACTTCAGTGAAGTAATTATGGATTTATGCAAGTTTCAAGCAACTTAAACTGCTTCATGAGTGTAAGCAAGGGTTAGACACTGTATCTTTGAATATTCTGATTACTAATTATTTGCTATTGTATAATGTATATAATGTGTGTTGGCTATTGTATATTTTGGATATAAAAAATTAGAACAATTGTAATTACAAATGGTATTAAATACTTCGAAGTTAGTATTTAAAAAAGTTTTTTGCAACTTCCAGCTTCTCAAATACTTTCAAGTATGTGTCACGCTACTTGCTAGCTGAAACAAGTTTCAGGAAGTGAATCTTTAAGAGACAGCTAAACTCTTGACAAGCCTGTGTTCTCTCCTCAAAAAAGAGGAAAGTTCTACATCCCAAAGAGATGAATCTCTCACATTGCCAGCTACTTAAATAGGTAAATATTTACTTTGTTAAACAGTCATTTTGGTTTAGTTTGTCATTGCCCAATCCATACCTAACCTGTTAAATTAAAGTATCTCTATTTTGTTATTTCTTCACTGTCTCCTGCCTTTCTTTTTGTTGCTATCACTTATTTTAATACGAGCAGAAGTTGAGCATACGTATTTTCTAAAGTTTTCCCCGTGTAATCTCAGTATGAAATCTCATGTTGTCTAAGAAATTCAAAGGACATTACTTTGGAAGTAAAAGTAAGATGTATCCCAACTAGGTAAGAAAACATTGAAAACCACGATTGCTTTATAAGGTGTATGAGATAAGGACTAATGCTGTATTTTCTGTGAGAGAAAGCCAGTATAATGCATGAACTAGTTAATGCAGCTCTTCCACTTTCGATAAATGTTTAAAACCATGGTTTGATTTGAGTTAGATAATTGGTAAGTATTTTAAATATTTGACGGAGGTACATACACAAATGAGGCGGTAGTCTGAGTCAGTAGGTGTGGAATAAAGAATAAGGCTCTAACCAGCTTATCTGTGGAACAAATCTGGATGTCTTCACATTGACTGCAAACCTCAATGCACCATTACCACGGAGGGTAATGTCAGAAATTCTCCTATCACACTGTAATTATGTTGTATTAGTGACTGTTGAGGTCTTTCAGCACTGGAAAATTCTTCTGCAGTAAGAATTCTCATACTGAAGTCTATGATGGTTAATGTTTTACTAACTAGAAAACCAGCGCTCAACCAGTTCTCAGAATTATGAATTGAATGTTGAGCAATCCTAAACAGGAATGAAGCGTGCTGAGTAGGCCTCCTCTCGCCGAGCCACCGCTAGATGGCAATCCAAGAAGTCACTTGTGGCTTCGTTTCCCCCTGGGTACCAGTGTGTCTTGTTCGTTCCTTGACTCATGAACAGTCTCATTAAACTAGAAAATGTCAGGATACCATTTGGAGTTTTTATAAACCTTCGATGATTAATTTCATAACATGATTTTACATCAGGATTTTTTCACTTTTTATTTATATAGCTTGTCTTTGTTTCTACTGCCCTTATGGCATATTAATTTTTTCTTCTTTAAATAAATCATATGAACTGCCTGAATATTGTTAGAAGAAATGCTTTCTTCCCCATTTTATGTTAAAATAGATTCTAAAAATATTTTCATACATACTCTCCCTTTTATAGTAAAATATTTACCATATTTTTAATTCTTCATCATTATCTGTTAAAATAAAAAGGTTAGGAATTTTTCTGGTTTTCCTATCATTGCATAGATGAACAAGTCCACCTTGATATCATCAATTTATTTGTTTAATTTCCTTGCTAACTAGAAAAAAATATTTTATTTTTTCTTTGGGAATGGCCAAATGTAATGCTTTACAAATGCTTACCTTACCCACCTTCACCAAATGGAAATTTAACAAGACAGCTTATATTAACACTATAATGTGTGGTAAGCGATCTGGAGTCATTTCTTTTTATATCCCGTTCCGCTTTTCAAAAACTTACAGGCAGAATGACTAAGCAGAGAGAAAAGCAATCTAAAAAAATCTTATAAAATTTACTGGAGGATTGAGGTCGCTTTATTTTTGTCAAATACTTAGAAAAAATAGCACAGAAAGCAGATGTCTTTTCAATCCTCTGGAATCTTAAGGTAGTTTGTTCCTTCCAGATATTTTAAAATTTTATTTCTAATTAGGGACTGCAATTCAGACTAGGTATGATGGAGAGTTTTTTAAGGTGTCATCCTGCAATACCATGTACTAGAAAATGTTGCAGAATTTGACAATATGCCGGCCACCAACATAGTCAAAGCCACTTACCTGAACTGAATATGGTGTAGAAATGAGGCTTCTCTGGTCAAACTTAGCAGGAAGAATCCTGAAAAGTCATTTGCATCTAAAACATAAGAGTCAATATTTCTGCATGCTAGAAAATATTAAAAAAAATAAATAAATATTTGCAGAGTTCTTGAGCACTTGAAAATATTCATACAAGAGCTGTCTTAAAAATTATTAAAAATATTATCATCTCCAGCATTTCACTTCTTATCCAGGAGTAATGTAAGAAATACGGAAAGTCACAAAAAATCATTGAGAAATGAAAGCAGTATCAGAGCTCTTTGCTTTAACTGGATCCTAAATCCTTCCAAGTCACTAACTGCCAGTGACGTGCAACTCTCGTGGAAAACTGCAAGTTAAGTTTCCAACTCACATTTCCCTGAAGATATCTGGGACTGGTCATGACCTGAATGGTGAGGTTCTTAAAACTTCCTTTGCAATTATTAGAAGCATTTTCAGCTTATGCAACAAGAAAGTATTCCTTCAAAGTCATAACGTTAAGAAGATTTAAAAAGACTCTTTGAAATGAGACTTGACAAAATATTCCAGTGGGTAAAGATGATGTAGGGTTAATCTTTTCTGCCTTTCCATTATGCAAAACAAGTCCCTTATTTAGCTACTGTAAGCCACTGCTGTCAGGAAAGAGGGAAAAGGAAGGGTATTTGAAATAAATGCAGGGAAAACAATACAACAAATTCTGGACACCTGATCCACAAAAGGTTGTTCCTATCTGGGTGAGTAGTTGTCATCCTTGATGTCATTGTGGCTGCCTTTAAATCTATAGCTGCTGGAGTCTAAAGAAAGATTTTTTTACCTAGCAGCAATTACTGATTTATTGGTTGTAAAAGATTATTTTTTCCTTCCTCAATTGGTGATAGAAACTTGTATATGAAGGAACACCGTACTGTGTGTAGTAGCTGGCTACTGCAAACGCTGCCATTTAAGTATCACTGCCATAACTTTGATGATGACTCTTCACTTCAAAGACACATGGAAACTTTTTATGACAATCAGGAAAACTTACATGAAGTTAAGATTTATGAATAACAGGAGAGTTATATCAGATACTGTGAGAGGTCATCCACAGTGCATTCCTGAGATCCATTGGAAACGGGCCTGCAAGAAGAATCTGGAATTCGGAAGCACTGGAGGTGAAGTTACCAGGTGAAGTCAACTGAAGCTGTGCATACTTAAAAAAGCATGAGGCAGAGCTGTAATGGTGTACATTTGCACCAAAACCATCCTGACAGAGCTATCTTCCCTGCGAGAAATACCAAGCAATATTAAAGAAGAGAAGGAAGCAGAAAAGAGAAAGAAAGAGAATTTTTATGAAAGGAAGTTTAAAAATTGTGGCAGGACAAAATTGCACAATAAATTAAGACATGCTGAATACTAAAGCAGGTGATACGAATATTTATATACTATGAAGACATGTATATACAGCATACATTAGATCAGGTACATTACAAAATGTACCAGAAGATTCAAAATAACTGGAAAAGATGATTTGATGTAAAAAAATTCTACTTGATACAAAATAAATTGACTTGGCTTCTACAACAAATCTGAGTTCTTTCCTTGCTAAAATGATGCTGGTGGTGAAACAAACTGGATCATAACAAAGTATTAGGCTAATGCAGGGTAGTGCATTCACTGACATATCAGTCAGAGAAGCAATAGTCTGAAGAAATGCTAACTTCAAAATAAAATTGGGCAGTTCCATATTTTGCTGTTTCATTTTTAAAAATGTTTTATGGTATCTTCACCCTAACGAGGAATGATGTAATGAAATAGTAGTGTCACGGCAGCCCACCAATTTGCCATTGCAAAACCTATTTTCAAGAAATTACGTACTGCTTGGCAGGTTCATAGGTGTGAAAGGAGAAACAAATGTAAGGAAAAATTCATCACAGCAGTTATCAGATTTATGTGACTTAAGAATTTCCCTACTCAAATTATGTATTCTAGTTTATTCACCTTGCTTTAATATAATTTCATGTATCTCTTTATTGGAAAGGTATCTTTTTAGCTCAAATTTCCAGTATATTTTATTATTTGATTAAAGATTACATTGTATTAATTAGTGCATATTTTTCAAGGATGATGCTAGCCTATTTGCATATCCATAGCAGAGTTTGTTTCTATACTCTCTATCCTCTTAATAGAAAATGGAAATAGAACGTCTATCATGAACAGGCATATCAGTTTTCCTCCTATGTAAAAGAATCCTAAGATTAATTCCTAAATTGTTTTGCTGAATCAGCTCCAGTTTGAAGAGTGTCACGGATGTGTTGTTATTCCTGTAATCCTCTCTGCTACCTTTGCTTCTGATGCTCTGGTGTAGGTCAAGGTGTTATTGTGTTCTTAAAACATTTACCATACATTTAAAATTTTTGTGTGTGTTTCTGCTTCTAAGATGTTAGCTTTAACTTAGTTGCTGAAATAAAATTACTAAGGCTTTTTTCCTGGGGATGACAGTCACCTTCAGTTCAGATAAGTAATAAGTATAAATCAAATAAATTGGCTGGGTTAGCCATTTACCAATCATTACTTTTGATCAAACTCTATTGAATTGTCTGAAGTCTGAAAATGAGAGACATGGCATTAGCAAACAAATTACTCGTGCTAATATTTTCCTCTGTACTTCAGTTATAGAAGAGATAAATGAGATTTAGAAATTCACTACACAACCACATTCTCTCATGCAAAAAGCAATAACTTTCTTCCCCAGGCAGTACAGGACTAGCTTTCAAAGTTTAATAAACACTCTAGAATGTTGTTTTGTGGGGCTTGGAGTAGTAATTAGGAATGAAGAACCTTTTACTGTTGGGCTAATGGAATAAAATATATCGGTGGCCCTACTCTTGTGCTAGGAGCAAAATATTACCCTCATAAAATCACTCCCTCTGATAAATTTGGTATTAATTGGTCCTTTTGGCAGACAGCAGAAGCACCCTTAACATCAGAATCACTCTGTTTGTATATGTACTGTACAAAAACATAGTAAGCAATGCTCTGTGTATTTAAATTTACATATGAAGACTAATTAAACTACACTCTTCCACAATGCAGTATCCTGAGTCCAGACAGGTTAGCAAGATGATGAGCAAAGCTTACAGACCTATTCCTTGTGCTCTGTCACTATCAGTGTGCACGCACAGGTGGCAGTTTATCAGAGTAAGAGCACAAACTACCAAATGTAATAAAAAGCTAACCTAAGCCTATTCTGAATTTAAAAGTTTGCATGAAAAAAATACATTAATGTGTTTTAAGCCTGTCCATTGACAATTTTATTTTGCTTTCCTAGTTCTTGTTAATTAAAAAACAATGGATAATGGTTTTATATTTACTTTTTCCATACCACTTATGATTTTATATGCTTCTATGATACTTATGGTACCATTCCCAATGAAACAAACTTTGTTACTTCACTTCATGTTCTCCTCAAGGACTTTCTATGTGTTTTCTGGACAGTGCAGGTCCTAGGAAAGACGTCTACACAGCTGTCCTCATGGCCTCTCACCATTGTGAGAACGGGACAGTCTTCCATTTTACTTTCCCTCCTTTAATCCATTGTCCATTCACAAGAAAATTGTGCCTCTTTTTTTGATGACAGTTCAGTTTCTTTAAAAGTATTCAGTAAGGACCTTGTCAAAGTATTTTTGGAAAGCTAGATACAATCTATTGATTGAATTACCATTTTCCATATGCTCCTTCAAAGAACTTTAATAGGTAGATGAGACATAACTTGCTTCTTCAAAAGCTGTACTGAATCTTCACTTTGCACGTGACCAGACGTCTACCAATTTGCCAGGCATGGAAACGAGACTCGGTAGTTCTCCAAATTCCCCTTCAATCCCCTTAAAAGTTATTAGTATCACATTTGCTACTTGCCATTCATGTAGTACCAAGATAAATTGAAACACTATCTCGCACCTCAGCATTTTAATTTTCACGAGTGCTAGATTCGAGGTTCCTTCAGTCTTCAAGGAATTTAATCTGGTCCAAGTAAGTCGGTTTTATTTATGGATTTGTTTCAAAAAACCCGTATCTTATGGGACTGTAACTTGAATGAACACTTTGGACCTAACATGTAAAGAAAGCCCTACTACTTGAAATGACAACGCCTTTCTCACTGCAAATATTTATGTTCACTCAAAAAGAACTGGACAGACCCAAGAATCCAGTGCAATGTTAGCCAGCTGCATCACTTCTATTAAGAATAACTACCAAAATTAGAAATTGCAATGATTGGTAAATTACATCTAGTAAGAGAATCAGTGGATGACTACGCTTCATTGTATATTTGACAGCACTACATCCATTTGTTTTTTGAGAAAAAAAGTGCTGTGTCCATTTGGTTCCATGTTAATTCCCATTGCAACATTAATCATAAATTTCTCTTTGTCATGTATTTCTCCTTTCAAAAGTCTTGCTGTTATTCCTAGTTGTATCGATCTCTTACTGCCCAGCTCTCAGTCTGAGATTTATACCTTTTAAATACATATAGACAGCTCTGAACCTTCCCAGACCATTTCCTAAATACATTCTATTTTCTTCTGTGTGCACGATTCATTTCCAGTAACCACTGTCTCTTTTGGACCCAATGAGGTCTGAAGCTATGTTTTGCAGAGCAGCACAGCTGGAATTTCAAATACATTCTGCCTTACTGGTCATCATAATGTGTATCCACAGGCACAAATATACCTGAAGGATGTATAATGTGCAAGTGCTAGCTCAACCATTTCTGTTAATCCTGAGGAGTGATTTACCACTGTAATATTAATCTGTAATAGTTGCTCTGAGCACAGACACAAGCTAAACCGAAACCACTGGCAGAATACTTCTAGCTATGCTATGGCCTTACAGTGCACCAGTTCCCCTGTGGTGGCATTCCTGTATGCTACTGTTCAAGAGCCAAGGACAACATTTGTGCACAATTTTAACAGCTGCCTGTACTTTCAGTTGCAGTCCCTCATCATTAGCATGTTTCGTCTGAGATTCCTCTATGAGCCTTCTTTCAAACAGTCAAGATCTGATGTGTAAGGCGACTTCATATGTTAAAGGGAAGACAATTGGGGGAAAATATTTTAAAGTCCAAAAGAGGTTGCAATGTATCAAAGGCAGAAACAAGTTATTTTTATTGCAACAAGCGGTGCATTGAGCAGTACAGGCAAAGCTTTAATACTGTATTGTACCTGTCAGCACACATTGAACTGGAACGTCTAATCAGCATGCTGCTCTTACCGACTTGTATTCATATTTGATTCTGCATTTCTCTCTAATGCATGAAAAACAGTCTCAGGCATATTTTGATAGCAAACTGAAGTAAATCTATGGCTGAACAGAAGGATTGGATGAATAATTATACTGCTAATCCCACCTGCTGTCACACAAGAAATACATGCAAAGAAATGTATAGATATACCAGTTAGTCATCACATCTGCCATCAGGGCAAAATTGCAGTTGCACTGGAAGTGACATGGCAAACAGATTTGACCGTCAGTACTATCCCATCACTGTCTTGTGCAGGCTCAGCTCTCCAGTGCAGACACAACCTGCAGCCTGTACGTACTTGAAACTTTCCCAGAGCAGCCCTCTCTTGTGAAAATGCAACATGCTTCCCACAGTACATTCAGATGACTCTATAAGTCAGTATCTGGCTTAATTTCTTACTCTTCTTCAGCCTGTTCAGAGCCCCATGAGAACGATGTAGCAGGGTCAGTCAGTGCAAATGCTGAGATAGCGTCTTGCTGCTGCACAACATCACTAAGGGGCCATTTCCTTGCATGTTATTTTCCATTACAAATTTACACCGCGACAATATAACTGAAAGCAAGAAAGTGTTTACAGAAAACGTGACCCAGTCAGAATTGTATGGTCAGAGATAGGATAGTTGTGAATAAGCCACAAAAAATGGCTTTTGCCTTACATATTACTTCAGCCTCTACTTAATGCGATGCGTCTAAGCATTCATGCACTCTACTGAAACCACAGCACTCTCAGTGTTTTTATATTGCTGATGAGTTAGGTTTAGTACCTTCATTTTCTATCATTTTCTTCTACAGTGGAGGAGGATGTAAGTTTCTTTGCATATTTCTGTGGAGAGCTAAACTAAACAGCACATGATTATTATGGTCCCAGTTCTCTGAATTGAGGCCCTGTCCACTGCATCCATCTGCCTCCTGAGCCTGTCACTGAGGAATGCCTTCAGAGGAAGGCTGACGCGCACCTGGGTTTCACCCTGCTGGGGAACCAGGACATGATGTGCATTCACCCCGACCTCAAGAGCTCAGACATGCTTCTGGCTCCTCTGCTTCAGACTTAGCCCCGAGCCTGGTGTTCAGGTATCTCCCAGATGAATAGTACAAATACAAAGCTAATCATGATTGTTTAAAGATTGCCGTATGTTTTTCACACCGCGTATATACTGTAGAGAATAAAAGACAACACCAAGTTTGAAAAACACTGGCCACCTAGGTGCATGAGAAACAGCATTTTCTCTTGGGCACTTTGCAGCCTTTGTCTGTGACTTACCATGGGTGTAAAAAAGTGAGAATAATAATTAGGCCTATTTAATGCTAATTTATTTTCTACTGCCAAGCCCATCTGATGGTTCATTCCAGCATTTTGAGCTCTCTCTCACAATATCCCTCAGAATTTGTAATATGGTCTTAGACCTACCTTATATCTTTACATGCGAGAACTGATAACAGACAGTCCTGAAATACGATGTTAGTTTATTTGCTATTCTGCACTATTTAATGCCATGGGGTTTGGGGTTTTTTTCAATACTTGCAACTTTCGTATCATTTCCATGCTCCTGCTTGAAAATAGAGAGGAGAAAGTCGCAGAATATTAGAAAGAGCTCATTTAATTTATCTTTTAAGTATTGGAGGGTGCAGGAGGAGGAAATGAAGAAGTTGTCACCTTGAAAGGCGAACAAAGCCAAGTGATAGTTGCATTGTAAAAACATTAAGGAAAGTCCCTGCTTATTACAGTCAATCCCAGTCCTTTCAAATGACAAACCAGTTAAAGAATTTCTAGGTAGGCTAACTGCTTTCTCTGGTTAGAAAATGGAAGAAAACAGAAGGTAAGGCATATGTTGTGTTAAGAGAAATTTTGAGATTGAAGGTGTGATGCCACTTAGATGCTGACAGCTGCAGTGGTCATAACTTAAAATGTCTTTGCAGACACTAAAATTATAGAATTAAAATTTTACTGTGGTAGGGAACAGCATTGCTCAATAAGCATCAATGTTTTGAAAGATCTCTTGCTGTTATACAAATTATTTTTCTCATCTGCAAGTGCTGCAAACTACAGAGCTATGTTTCTACTTCCCATTTCTAGTTAACATATTTAACTTTCATACAATTTTTAGCGCTCCACAGTGTTGTCCTGATATGACCAGGAACAAAGAACATAAGACATTTAAAACCACAAAGGAGTCCCCCGATCTAATAGGTTTGACCATTTACATTCAACTCAACCTTGGTATGTTTTTTTTCTTTACTACAGTCCACAATCGATTTCATCTCTGGAAACAGACCAACCCATGTTTTTAATTCTTCACTTCAGTAGCTCTTAGAATTTATCTGTGTTTAACCCTTCCATTAAATAGTGCTGCTTAAATTACTTTTTACTTTTCAAATTGATAGAGTAACTGTTTTCTGCTCTATTTGCTAATGAAACTAAATCCTCTGGGCTTTCCAGTTTTGTTGGGCACTAGGCTGATGAGTTTACTGGGGTATGTTTTGGGCCTTACTACATTCACAAAATCTTCCTGAATTTCCTGGCTACTGCATGCATCTGCTCCACTGATATTTCTATCTCCGTGATGTTCTTCAACAGCTTTCTGGATGATCTTTTCAATTAGAGCACAGTCTTGAGACTTCATTTTCCCAAGAAGAATTATGTAACGTTTATACTGAGTCATATTTGCCATCTGCTGATCCAACCACATAAACAATCCAAATTCTTAAAAACCTGAGTTTTCCTTAGTATCTGCTTCTAATCTAATTTTTCACAAATACACAAGTTTATGCAAATACCCCTGCCTCACAGAACACTGGCACCTCTTCAGAGGATCTCAGCGAACTTGAAGAAACCTATTAATGCAGAGCACACAGAGGATACATGTGAGAAGGTATTTATCAGGCAATGCATGTGATCACATGCAAAATCAGATGTAAGGCAGCAATAAAGGGAAATTATGGCAACCTTAACAGAAGACATCAAGAAGCTCCTGAATGCAGGGATATTCTTAGTTTATGGCTAACTTCTTCAGAACTAGTTAATACTCAAGTGGCTGGTAACAAGATACATAAGTTTTTACTCCAGCTTTAAATTACTGTTTTCCACTGTGACTCTGCTGTGACTAAGGACTGTAAAACTGTAAATCCTAATTCAAGTGATTATACATTTATTTATTTAAACTATAATGAAAGAGTTGCGATCACAGAACCAGACCTTAAAATTGCTATTTATATTGGACTCTCTCAATCAGAAAGGCTGTAGTTACAAAGCCTCCCTACCTAATAATTTTACGCTGCTGCTCAATTTCATGCATGTCCTGTTGGCAACGTTGGAGAAGACATTTCACATTCTGAAAATGCCAAACTATGTAAATTATGTTTTCTAGCTAAAAAATAGATACTGTTTTGTTGCCGTGGACAACTATATTGAAGCAATAGGTCTCCATGATGATATTTTTTCATTTGTAACAGAAAATTTGACCCCAGAAAGAAATCTCTATTGATTTTTAAGATATTCCAATTGTTTAATTAGCTAATAAAAAGAAAACACCTGTTAAAGTGTTTCTGACAGGGACTAAAATCAATCTTTTGTGAAATCAACAAGGATTGTTCCATTGACTTGAATGTACTATAGGTCTGGAGTAATTAACATTCTTTCTGGAAACACAAATGTTAAAATCCTGATTACCATGATGTTGTTTTGCATTGCTGTGCTTTACATCTTGGGAGCGCAGTTCACGGGATAATGCTACTGACTGCAGAAGGGGTACAGTAAGGAGTCTTAATTTATTTGCCTGTTGTACCTATGATTCTACCTGTGCAAACGGCCAAACTACAACAGGGACACGGGGCTGTAATTTGGCTTTCCATGCATTTCAAATGGTGCATTAAGCAAGGACGTGCCTATGAACTGGCCAGCACTGAATCTTTTCAACGTAAGAACATAAGAAAAGTCATACAATTAAAAAAAGGTTACGTTTGAAACTCGTGACAGAACCAGGAGTACCCGAACAAGGGATGACCGGATCTGACACCGAATACATGCAGTTATAGCTCTGAAACATTAAAAAGCCCCAATCCTGGCTGGCGTGCGAGCAACCCGCGTTCCTGATTCGCCGAGCCAGCAACTCAGTTTTGCTCCCGGCCTCAGCAGGGCCCGGATTTTCCGTTTTGTGTACGCGGGGCTGCGAATGAAGCCTGCTGGTGTCCTGCCACGTCCCCGAACGCGGTTACAGCCCTGCTGGCGGCATCTCCTCCCGGATACAAACAACACAACGCCACAGTCTCCTCGGCCCCACCCTACCCGCACCTGCCGCTAATTCTCTCAGGGCAGGTGTGCCTCAGCTCCCACCTCGCACCTGCCCGCGCCCCTTGGGAGCCCACCCTGTGTTCCCAAGGCTCCCCTCCTTCCGAGGCGTGCAACCGCAGCCTCGCCCCTCGCCGCACCCGCGGCCGGCTGGAGCGACACCCTCTGATCTCCACCTCCGCCCGGCGCCCCAGCCTCCGCCCCCAGGTCCCTCCCTTCCCGTTCCGCAGCGCGGGGAGACGCCACCACCCGGTGCGGTCCCGGAGCGCTCCCAGCGCAGCTGGGGAGGCTCGGGCGCCGCACCTGGCGGGGGAAGGGCGGGCGCCGCCCCCCGCACGGACACCGCCCCCCGCACGGGCGCACCCGGCCCGCGGCTCCGCAGTGGAGGGAGCAGCGGGCGCTGCCGCTGGAGAGGGGAAAGCGGGGGGCGGGGGCACGAAGCGGCTGGGGCAGGCGGAGATTGGAGGGGGGGGACCCCCGGCCCGGGCAGCCACTGAGAGCGCGCCAGCCGCGTCTCCCCAGCAACGGGCTTGGCAAGTCAGGGATGCGCCTCCTCCCTCGGCCCCTCCCTTTTGCCGTCCCTCCGTGAGGGTCGTTATCCGCTCACCCCCCAGGCCCGGCCGGCCGCGGGCTCGGGGGCTGAGGCTGCCTGCTCCCCCCGCGCCGTCCTGCGGGCTCGGGGTGTGCACGGCAGTGAGGGGGGGAGGCTCTTTATTGGCCTCGTCCTCCCCCCCCACCTCGTTCTCTTCCACACTCCACCCAGAAATGATCCAGTGAAAGTGGGGAGGAGGTGATTCTCCTCCTCCCTCCTGCTGCTGCTCCTGCTGGTCTGGAAGGGACTGCAGGAATCTCTGCTCCGAGGCAGGGTCTGGGCAGGGGAGCTCGTTCCGCGCCCGCCGTGGCCCCGGGTGCAGCGCTCCCAGCGCGTGCGGGGCTGCTGGGTTTCTGACCATGGGGAAGGATCAGGAGCTGCTGGAAGCTGCTCGCACTGGGAATGTGGCTCTGGTGGAGAAACTCCTCTCGGGGAGGAAAGGAGGGATCCTGGGCAGTGGATCTGGAGCTATTCCCTTATCCAGCTTACTGAGGTAGGGACATCGTTCCCCATCGGATGCGGGGGACATTAACCTCTTCTTCCCTGTCATCACCATCATTGCCCCTCTCATCTTCATTTCCATTCCTGCATCCTTCGTAGTAACAATAAATCGTTCACTCTCGAGCCAAGTACAAGTGTGCCTGTCTTTAAAGTCACAGGCGGTCATTTTATTCATACAGGGATACTGAATTTCTCGCCTTCAATGCGTCTGTAAGGTACTTGTTCATTCTGGTACTAGCTGTGGTGCAGAACTTCTGTTTTTATTGCTGGGCTAATATGCACAATATTCTAATTACCCTTTCCTTTGATATTTCATCTTCAAATCTCTCCTTTTAATTGCAAATGAAGTGTTAATCACAGACAAGGCATTGCATGTTGCAATTCTGTGTACAAAGCCATAGCTTCACCCCATACCCTCACTCATAGTTGCTACCCTCACTTGCAGAAGAAATTAGGCGTGCTGTAGTAATGAGCTTACAAAACAAAGAAAGGCTATCTTTTCTATGAGACATCATTGAGGCAGAGGAGGTGGAAAACTTAGGGAGCTGGTTAGGTAAGCGCAGTGTTACTTTCAGTGTACCTGGATTTGAAACTGGGTTACTGGTCATGTTGCGTGATAGGACTTAACTTTAGTCATTAGTCATATCTCAGACAATCTATAGCATGGCTTTGATGCTAAGTTTCATCATGCTCTTAAGTAAGAGTGTTATCACAAGCATCTGTGACATTTGACAGTATTCAAAGAAGAGAAGGTCTGCAGCACTCAGCCCAGTGCTAGTGTTCAATACTACACTAGGCATAGCAACTGAAGACTAAATGAACTGAAACACCATTGACCTAGAACTTGAATAAACTGGGGGTTTGTTTGGTTTGGTTTGGTTGGTTTTTTTGTTTGTTTTTTCTGGAAAGAAAGAAAAAGCCTTGAGAAATGGGAATTGCTTTTAAATGAAGACCTTTATGATTCTATTGCCAATACCTCATCAATATACTTACATTATTTCAATATTCTGTATCAGAGGAGATTTAGTGTAACTGTCCAGATGATACCTGTTTAAATTGCATTGTGAAGTCTTGCTATTTTAAAGCTGGTTTTAATGCTCTAAACAACAATTCAGATATTCGTAGTTTACCAAAGTTTTATGATGCCCCAGTTCAATTAGTTATTGCACCATTGTTTAGTTACCATCCCATTGACTAAAATCAAAACACACCATGTGATTTCTTTTTGGACTGTGCTTGAATAGGCTGCTTAGTAAGGAGTATGTCAGATAATTGGGTGGATTTAAAATGTGAGTCTTAAAAGCGTGCTACCCCTTTTCTGTAAGTAGAGAAGTAAGTTGGCTTCAGTACAATGACTTGCCATTTATAATCCAATTCTGCTGCACAATTTGTTGTTGACTTTCTTCAGGGCTAGTGCCTGTGCTATATTCTTGCGCTGTTACTCTCATGTTTTATATTTTAAGTTCTGTATATCCAGAGGGAGTATTATTTGCTTGTGTTGTTCTTTTTTATTAAAGACCAATGTTTCACTTTGTGTATACAGAACACATTAACCATGTGTTTTGTATATACAGATGGGTCATGACAGTCATTATTTGTTACTTAGAATGTAAGCATTTTAGGTTGCAACCTCAACTGTATTTTTGTTTTTTCTGGAAGTGTGCGTAGCTTAAATAGAAGTAAAGCAAAGTAAAATATGTACTCTCTTATTTATGATATTTCTTAGTAATGTTATAAAGAATTTCTGTGGTTTCTGTAAATGTAACTTCAAAAATTAAAAGTAAAAATTTAGCATATAGCTGCTAAAATACTTGTACGTTTGAAGAAGTTATTTGAATATATTTAAAAATAATTCAGTTTGATGCATAACCAATTCACAGTCTAACCCCTATTAAACATAGTGTTATTAGTAATAATCCCTCTAAAAAAGCATTGACTTCAATAGGAATGCTCAAAGTGGAAGCTACTATGCATTATAGAAAGTGTTTTCAAGAAAGAATTATATGTGCTAGGTATCATAACCTATCTTTTTCTGGAGATATTCCATGATTTAACTGATGCCAGTAATTACGGATTAAGTCCAGAATGACATGCAAGATTAACGTTGGATCGATCTTGATACAGAACACATGGAAACAAAAGAAGGTGCTGAAAGGGAGTTGTATTAAAATCTTGATCCTGTTTAGAAAATAGACACTTATGGAAAACAGCTAAGTTGAAGAGCCATAATTGTAGGGTATAAAAGCTTGAATTTGACGGTGGAAATATTTTTTAATAGAACACCAATTGAAGCAATTTACTGGTAGACCTGGTAGTATTTTTTGCATATGGTTTATTGGACTAAAAACTGGTTTGGAAAGTTGTAATAAAGAGAATGCAACAGAAAAAATATATGGACATAGTTTTATCCTTTTTATAGAATCTTTAGGAGATGTGTTTGACATTAACTGTTGATGTTTCATTGATCAGAATTATTGTTCAGTTCCTAAGAGGGAGCCCCAGAATTGTAACTGTCCCATTGCAGTAAGAAAGGTCCGTGTTGCTTTTTCTTTCTCCTTTTCTTGCACTACTGTTCCTAGCATTAGGTTCAAAAAGTCCAGATCTTTCAGCACACAAATGGGCTAGTACTGTGTCAGATGTGTTGGTCTAAGTAACAGTACAGTTTCCCTTTGGATATATTCTAAGTGCTGAAGACAACTTGGTTTATGTGGCCAGATTCTCCATGGCTTGATGCCTCTTTTTGCTTTACGGTAATTATGTACCTTGTGAATGAAATTTAACATTCATGAATTGACAAATACACATCAGGTGTTGTCTGAACCAAGGAACAAACTCTCTGAGGTCTGATCTCCTATTTACTTTTTTATAACATTTTTTTTTTCCTGACCCTTAGTGTATTTTATGACACAGGGGAAAAATAGGGCAAGCTTTTGTATAGTTGTTTAATAGTTGAACTTAGTCATTGATGTTAATTGCAGAGTAAATTATCTAATTTTTAAGGGCTGACTTCTAATTTATAAGTCATTATATTAAATTTTGACAACAGTTGAGGAAAACAACACTCTACCAGAAGGCTATTTAAGCACACATATAAATATATGAATGAATTCCTGTGAGAATTTAAACAGACATTTAAAGCAGAGTATATGCGAAGTGCATAAAAATTATATATGTTTAATTAAGAGGTCATATGCACCCAAATATCCATAATAGATACTATGTAAGACCTCACGCCCAAATTGATTTATGTAAAGCAATGACAACAAATCAGTGGTGATTGTATGTTTGGACCATATGACTTGTTCCAGTTCAGGAGAAACCCTGAAAGGCTCTGGGTTAGTTTGTGGCTCCCCACCTCAATCTCCATGCTTTGCTGTGGAATATTATATAAAGATTGTGGGTGAAGGTACTGAAGGCGAAACGTTCAGATGCAAGAGTTAACATTATGCATTGTAACATACTAGAACGAGCGTAATCCTTGGTAAACACCAGGCATAGAGAAATTTAGTTGCTTAAACCCTGGGTATTTGTTGGCATTTTAGTTGGCCAGGACACTTGGACATCTGAAGGTGTAGTACATGTGTGTATAGGCTACAGCAGAGCAGGGCTGGGGTCTGTTCTTTTGCTGTGAAATGAGGACATTGTGAGACACCTCAGAAAATATTTAGAGCTTAGAAGACCAAACCTCTTTTTCTCTGCCTCTTCTGAGATTCCACTTCCTAGAATTGTCACGCATTGGTATATTAACTATGTTTCATATTTTGTAAAAAAATTGGGTTTAGTTCTGTAGTACATTGCAAAGAGAATTTTCAGATTTTTAAATTATTTCACTGGCTTTTATTATATTCCAGTGTAAACATGAAAACTTGAGAGTGAAATCCCATTGTCCCTCTAGCAGAATGTATAATTCAATTCTTGTATCCCAGAACCTTAAATGATTTAACACATGAAAAGAGTAAAGAGTTTCTAACAAAACCGGCATTTTTAATCTTCTTAATTTGATTACCTGCACATATAGAACATATTTTTATTGACTGACCAGTTTTTCATCATTGGATAGAGAGAGGCTTCATTTCTTTCAAAGCGTTTTAGGAAAAATAACTTTAAAAGGTTTTCCTGTATCTCAGAGAACTTATATCATTTTGCCAAATGCAGTCAGGTCCATGCCTTTTTGCCCTACTATGTTACCACCTAAAGAAAAATGTTCTAGTTTAAATGCTAGTTTTTAATCTTTTTAAACTTTACATGTTGAAAGAGCTTTGGATTTTTAACAAGAATATGGGATAGAATATAAATTAATGTGAACTGGCACAGATTGGTAGGGGAGAGTGAGTTGGCCCCTTTTTGCTCTTTGTTGGCTACTGCCACTATGCAGCATGGGAGGGCGGAGCAGGCTGCATGGAGCTGGTTTTTTTCCCCTTTTACGCTTGGCAGACTGTGGCAGGGAATGGCTCTGTTCTTTGCTTATCCTTACTTAGCACAGCTACACCATGTATAGGCCTGGCCCAAGATTTTTCTCCTCTGAAGTAAAAGAAACCCAGCAAGCAGATTGTCAGTCTGCGAGTTGCAATCTGTTTCCTCATCTGTTTCTCAAGGCAATCTTGCTCACAGCAAAGCCACAGTTTAGCCTGATGGCCTCCGTGCGTGCCGAGAACCACACAAATCTACTTCTATCCTTATGCAGAGCTCTCTGATTATATTCAGCTTCCTGTACAAAACCGGATCACGCTTTCATATCGCTTGTAGGACAGAAAGTATTTAAAATATTGAAATACTTTATGAAGCCCTAGTAAAAATTTCAACAAATTTATTTTCATGTTATAATTTAAATGAACTTTTAAAAAATAAGGCACTAGTTCTGTTTTTCTTTATAGTGTTGGTTGAAGTAAGAGAAACTTTCTTAGATTAATATTATATGACGTATGACATGAGGCTTGCAGTAGCCCGGTCCTGGGCTCACAAACTTCTGAAGTCACTTGTTTCTGTGTTAGAAGGTATTTATTTCTGAAAACCAGCATAGATAATAAAATGGCAAGTATTTGTTCCATAGAGGTCAATTGGGCATCCAATTAGTCTATGCTTATTTCTAATTTTAGTTACACTACTTTTAATTAATGTCTGATATCCTAAACAGAGAACAGCATTCCCAGATTCCTTAATTACCTTCTTTATCCTGTTAGAGTAGGAGGCTAAGTCTTTTGGGGACACATATGATTTTTCTTACTTTTGTCTTTCAGTATGAAATACAGATTAATGATAACTACAACTCTTAATTTATGTTCAGTATTAATTGATTATCGCCCTGATTCTGCATGTTTGCTCTTTCAAATGTATGAGCCTCATTTAAAACTTAACTTTATTGTTTTCTACCTTTCTTAGATTTATTTTTATTCTTATTTCTGATAAATGCTTTCAGTCAAAGTTTGGACAAAATTTTATTCTTGGAATTCCTTAGATTTCTTTGCAAGTTTGAAACACTTCTAATATACAAAGGTAGCAGTATGTGCTGTGTCCAGGATGTCTGGTAGAAAGAATCTCATTGTTAAGGGCAAGTCAATTCACAAAGTTTGTGTAGTAAATCTTCCCTTGGAGCTCAGCGTTATCCTGGATTCACAGCTCTGTGGTTAATCTCTATGAATAAACTCATGACTCTCCTTGTTTCAGACCTTGTTTTCTGAGTATTGTTCAAGTGTACGTTCTATTGATTTTTTTTAAAAACGTTAGACCAAATGTAAAAAATGACCAGCAGAAACTGTAGATCTAGTGTAAAAGCTACCAAAATCATATTATCTGCCCATAGATAGCATCAAGATATGGGATGTAGCAGTGCTGGGAGGATTGATGGAATCAGGAAGACTATTAAGAGAAATTTTACAAATATGTTAAGAAGAAAGTAAGGAAAAAGCCCAGAGAGTTATAGTGTCTGTCACTTTAAAGAATTCTTCCAGAATTCTTATGGAATTCTAAGCCATTAGATGGTCACTGACTGTCTCTGCGTAGAACCATATAAATGCATTTTGATCACCATCTTGTTTTCCCTCTTGTCTTATGTTGATGATTCCAGTAGTTTGATAGTTCAATAGAATTAATGTTGCTTTATAATTCTTTAAAATTGGTAGATGACTGCTGCTTTTAAGTGGTAGTATTATAGCAGAACTGAGAGGGGAAATAAATGGAGAAAAAAAAAAGAACAATGTAATAAAGGTCTTCTGTCTTGTCACTTGTCAAGGTTGGAAGTATTATGATGAACCAATACAGATGCTTTTAAGACAAGGATTTTCACAGTCGCTGCACTAGTGATCAAGAAGAACATAATCATGTTTCTAAAAATCTGCAGGTAGATGCTTTTATTTGCCTCCATTTCAGTTTGTATGGGTATTCATGGATAAGCCATTAACGAATTGCTTATAGCTCTAGGCCATTTTTTTGTTGCTCTGACATAGGCACTAGTTGAAGCATCCTGTAAACTGCTTTAATTTATGCTACTGGTGTATAACCTGTAAGGGACAATACAGTGCAGAGGGCACTTACACTCCCTTTCCTTCAGCAAGCTTTGCGTGCTTGCCCTGGGAGGTGACATATACAAGAGTTTCACAGTTGGAATTCCCTTCTGCCATGGAATTTTTCTGCTGGTCACTTCCAATCACAGTACACATCCTAATGCTTTTATTACTTCAAGGTAAAATATTTTGACGGCTTTTAATGTTAAATATGTAAGGCATAATAAGCAGTGTTAATTCCTGCCTACCAATATGACATTTTCATGTACGTGAATCTGTGTGAGAAGTAGGGAATATATTTTCTTTGACCTTTATAGCCTTTATGGGAAGACTTTTATTTCTTTTTAATTACTTTTTTCCTCACAACACTATTTTCAGTATGTTCATTTTGCGTTTAAGAAGTGATATAATAACTCTTCTGTATCTAATTTAACATCTATGAATTTCTTAATAATGGTCATGTATCTAACATAAGAAAGATTCTGTGAGATTTAATTCTATGAGGTGGTGCTTTTATTAAAATAATTTTACACTGTTTCCCATTTATTGCACATATATTTTCTAAAGAAAAAAGAAACGCTAAAAATTTAAAATACCCAGTGGTAGCTGTGTTTCTGTAGGTGTTGATGTCTGTGCTAGGTGTGCAAGTTCTCATTACAGCCAATGGAGGTGTAATCATAGAATCATAGAGAATATGGAGGGATTCAGCTCACTCCAAAGCAGATATTGAATGATGTTATTTCAAACTGAACCACATCCCTAATTTAAATATTTTTGTAGATAATAATATTTCAGTGAAGAAAATTTCTAATTGAAGGTGTATATATAGAATATATACATGTGTAAATGACTACTTTAATACATAGGTTAAACCAATATTTGGGTAGAATTTATCTCCTTTTGTATTTTATAGCTAATTTGGATCAATTTAGAAGTAGTACTGAACAATTGATTATCTGGTTGAGAGACAGAATCAAGTGCTAGATAGTTGAAGTTGAAGATACATGAAAAATAAATAATATGTGTGATGCTGTATCCCATGATGTTTGTTGCAAATGCTCCAAGTCTGCAAGAATGGAATTAGAAAAACCTTAGATGGAGTTAAAACTAGTCAGGAATGGGAGCAGCAAAATTAAATATGTTGACAGCAAAAAAAAATGTGAACCCGCTGCCCAGTGAGGCAGCAGTCCTAGTGACAAAGCACATGGAAAAGACAAGACACTCAATGATTTTTCTGCCTTGGTTTTTTGGTTTTGGTAGTAAAATTTGACTTCCCAGGTTCCCGAGCCTTCTAGCAAAATTTGTGTGGCAATGAAACATTACCCACAGTAGAGGAAGATCATGAGGACACTGAAATTCAAAGGACCAATATTACTGTGAGGCCACTGTTATTTTTGGAAGGTCATGTGAAGCATGGGAAGTTTCTAATGACTGGAAAAGGAAAATGTCACATCTGTCTTTGGAAAGGGCAGGAGAAAGAGTCTGGGTTCAGTCTAACCTAAGTCCTAGGGAAAGTTACAAAACATATCCTTACGGAAGTGATTTCCAGGCATGTGAAAGATAAGAAGGTTACTGAAAACAGCCGGCATGGATTTACCAAGCTCAAATCACGCCTGATAACTGTCTTTGTGGGCAAGGAGAGAACTGTGAATGCTGTTTAGCTTTACTTTACAGCAGTCATGGGCTGATTGGAGCCTCATGAAATTCAGCCAAAGCTACTGTGAAATCCCACAATTGGGAGTGAGTAACCTCTTGCATCATTACAGGCTCTTAAGCTGGAGTTGGACATTTTTTTGTGATTTTCTTTTTCTGTCATATTTGTCCTTACAAGAACATCAATATCACATTTGGTCTTTGAGTTTACACATTAGTAACTTCTTTCTTCTGTAAGAATCGTGTGATTGACGTGTGGATTTTTTTCCTAACCCGTCATAGCTCAGACAAGTGCTGAAATAGGTTAAGTCATTAAGTATTCATGTTGTCACAGTATGATAAGTGTCCAGGAAATAGATACCTTTTAGAGACAAGCTTCATTTTCTTTAAAAGAAAAGTTTTATAAATTAGATTTGGGGACACTCCCTCTGTACATTGCCTGAATTTCAAACCTTTGTGATGTAACTTTCTGATGTTTATTACTGGTAGCTCTGAGAGTTAACTGTGAGTTTAATGTCTTTCATTTTTACTTGCTGACTTTCCAGGGTAATTGTTTTCTATTTTTAAATGAGTATTGAGTCTGTGTGTCTAAGATATTTTTGCAGATTAAAACTGCCAACACATTAATATTAGTAGTTTGACCCCAGAATCTCAATTAAGTAATTGATAAGGTTTCCTAAAAAACATAATTTACAGTTATTTTTAGTTTCCAGTCTTCTTGAGTAATTATTTATCCACTTCCGTATCTTCCTTGTCATCCGTATAGCTAATTTGTCAGATTATGCTTGTAAGTAGTTAGCAATCACTCTGCTTCCTGTTTTGTGCATATTTATCACAGAGCTATATCTTGCATAAGCAAGAGGTCTAATGATCTGCCAGGGATCTTCTCACATAATGTGCACAAGTAACATTTCAGTGAACCAAATATGTTAAATGTAGAAATAAAGCACGCGGTATATAATATATGTATGTGTTACAAATCTGTTGTTTTCCTTTTACAATAGTTAAATCTGTCCCTTCTATTTTCACTTTTATGTAGATATATAAGTCTTGATTTCAGAAGGATAGAAGTTACAGTGTAAGCAGAAAACTGAAAGAATGGAGTAGGCATGTTTCTGGGTGAGGAGATGTGACTAGGAGACAAGTGGCGGTAGAGAGACTTGAGTAGGGGCATTTGGAGTGTTTTAGCAAGCGAGCTTTATATAACAATCTGAAAAAGACTGGAAATGATTGGTTAAGGAAATGGGTGTAAGAACTGAAACTAGAAATAACAACTGAGACTGACTGACCATGGAGGTTAGCACTGGTAAGGACTAGAAGAGACAATACACAAGGAACAGGGCAGAAGGAGTTCTATTCAGCAGAATGAAAAGAGAATGTGTATCCATTGACATGTAGTTTTCATTCAAAGCCTGGCTTTCCAAATTTCCTTGCTGTAACAAATATTTATGAAACATATTTGCAAACTGTCTAATTTTCTTTTAGTGCTAACATAGACAGAGGTTAATAAAGTACCATCAATTGTTCCATTATTTTAAGTGGAAGAGGTTTTTGTGATGGATATAGAGTACCTAAATCATCTGGTAAAGTTTTGCCAAGAGGACACCCCATGGTGCAATCTCAGGAGTTTTAGTTTGCTTTTTTATTAATGATAAAAGCAAGATTGCTGGTGCAGTTTTTATTTAGCACCTTGAATGTATACATTAGATTCTTTTAATGACACAGTCTTGTAGTCTTTTCTTTCACAAGGTCCTTACCTCAGTTGCAGTCCAGGATAGACAGTGCTTATTGAATAAGCAGTTATTCAATATTTTTTTCTCCTTACTATTCAATGCTTAGCTCTGAGCCTTTTTTACTACACACTTGTCTCCAGAAAAAGAATGATTAGTTTTTCTCCTGGACTTTTCAGTGGTGTTTGACACTACAGTATCTGGCTGCCTCACAACATTAATGAGTTTTCTGTCGCAATACTTCTGTGACTGAGTAAGGGTTTTAATAACTGCAGTTCACAAATGCTAACTGAAGCACAGTTAGATTATGGTGAAAGTGTTCACTGACTTGATGTTTCTAACTGATGACTACAAGGACCTCATTCTTCTCAATATTAATATACTTAGTGTGAAAACGTAGGAATGGCTCTTCTGGTCAGAATGAAGATCCATCTAGTCAAGTACTCTACTCCAGTAGTGGCTGGGAGTTAAGAGGCTTATCTTAGAAGAGTATAATAGCAAAGCAAGCATATAATAAGTAATGCTTCCTCCAATGTACTCTCACAGCTTCCAATAATTTATAGCAGCTTTCTGAGACAGTTGTATTGTCTTTGTATTTAATAGCCTCAGTGGATTTTTCTTCCATGTATTCGTTCAATTGGTCTTTGAAGCAATGCAGATTTTGAGCGTTCATAGCATCTCACAGCAAGGGTTTCACATCTTAATGAAGTATTACGTGAAGAAAATTCTCTATAAATCAAGTAGCATTTTATGTATTCAAATGTATAAAGGTCTGTTCAGATATTCAGAGGTTTGTTTCTAGAGTACAGAAATGGTTAGAATTCAGTTCTGTGGTACGGCATTAAACTTCAGTTCCTGTTCTAAACTTGTTTTAGTGAATACTTGATTTAGTAAATACCAATTCACCTTTTAATACCTTTGATTTTCAAAAAGCCAAGAGTTCTTATTCAGTCATCCCCTTTACGGGAGATATACCTTCAACTGTTCCAAGATCAGCATTCATTGCACAGGGAAAAAGAGTATGGAATCATGTAATTATTAAGGCTAATACGTATTGTGTAAGTGGAATGACTTAGCAGCCTTTAAAACCTCAATGATTTTTAATGCAGTTTTCTGTATATGTGTCTATATATATTTCCACAGGAAAAAATATATAGTTTTCAACAGAAAAGATATGGACTACCAGTGTGCTGGTGAACAGAATATAGTGAAATTGGAGGTGCCTCTATTAATTTACAAAAAATAAAATTCCTCATGTATATCCCCTATGCTTGTAAAATCATGTGGGATTAGGGGCACTGGAGGGTTTTTTTTTCTCTGAAGTAATGATATGCATTTGAACAAGATTCCCATTTTATTACCTGAAATACAAAAGGTGAGGCAAGAAAAACAAAACTTTAATTGATATAAGTAGTTTGTGAAGATGGAAACAAAACAGCAGCCCTTAGAGGAAGGAGGTTACTTGCATCTCTTCTTTTGTGGGAAACAGTTATTGAGGATAGAGCAAGGTCAGTGGTGATATGTTTCCTCTTGTATGTCATGCCCTAGAAATATAATTTGAGGCGTAAATGGGATGTATATAATGACATTTAATGAATTACTTCAGGTGTAGGTTTTCCAGTAGATGAAGCCAGTCCTGGTCACTGATACTTACCGTGTTGGTACTGCGTAACCAGAAAGAGATAAACTTTAGTATTCAGTCTCCATATCTTTGTCTTTCAGTCAAGACTAAGTGAAAGAAAGGTGAAATGAAAAGTTCACTATAAGCTTGCAGGCCCAAGAATTTTGACATAATCATAGAATCAAAGAAGAGTTTGGGTTGGAAGGGACCCTTAAAGATCATGAAGTTGTTGTGGTTTGAGCAGGTACATCTTCAGCTAGATCAGGTTGCTCAGAGCCCCATCCAACCTGACCTTGAATGTTTCTGGGAATGGGGCATCTACCATCTCTCTGGATAACCAGGTCAAGTGTTTAACCAGTCTCATTGTAAAAAATGTCTTCCTTATATCTAGTCTAAATTCACCGTTTTTTACTTTAAAATCATTACCTCTTGTCCTACAGCAACAGGTCTTGCAGAAGTGTTTGTCTCCATCTTTCATATAAGCCCCCTTTAAGTACTGAAAGGCTGCAAGAAGGTCTCCTCGGAGCCTTCTCTTCTTCATGCTGAAACCCCCAAACTTTCTCAGCCTGTCTTCATAGGAGAGATCTTCCATTCCACTGATCGTCTTTGTGGCCCTCCTCTGGACCCACTCAAACAGATCTTTCCTGTGCTGAGGATTCCAAAGTTGGATGCAGCACTCCAGATGGGGTCTCATGAAAGCAGAGTAGAGGGGTGGAATCACCTCCCTTGATCTGCTGGCCATACTTCTTTTCATGCAGTTGGCTGTCTGGGATATGAGTGCACATTGTTGGCTCATGTACAGCTTTTCATGCACCAGTACCCCCAAGTCCTTCTTGTCAGGGCTGCTGTCAGTCCCTTCATCCTCCAGCCTGTTTTGATGCAGGTTGCCAAACGCAGGTGCAGGACCTGGCACTCGGCCATGTTGAACTTCATAGGGTTCACATGCATAGTTCTCAAGCTTGTCTGTATCAGGACAGTGTTTGAGGGCACACTCATCCCATGTGACCTGGAGAATACATGAGATTGATTTGGAGCTGCCTATAACAATCTAAAAGTATTAATACTCGGTTGTGACATTATTGTGATACTAGTTTTGTGCACTTAGTGAATTATGTTGAAGATTATAAAAAATACAACCAAGAAAGAGGATTTAGATCCAGATGCAAATTTTGCAGAAAATCCTCAAGGAACAATGAGAGATATTCAGTTTGATCTCTTTTAAGTCCCAAGAAACTTATCTTGGGGAGCACGTTCAGGCTTGGGCATCAGCTGGGTTTAGAGGTGGACTATTGAATCAGAGGGAGTGGAGTCTTGAGAAATGCAGTGAGATCCAGAACATCATAGGTTAGGATTCCTTTACTTGCCACTCATTATAATCTAGATCACACATATCTGTAACTTAAAAAAATACAAGGCAAATTTACTTGATTTTTTTTAAAGTGATTTGCAGGTGTATTTTACACTAGCTTTTACATCTTAACAAGCCACTGCTTAATGAGTTGCCCCTAAAGAATAGTACCTTATTTTGGAGTATTTGCTTCTCCACTCCAAGTGTGCAGAGTGTCAAAATATATTGCACTAGTTTTGAAAATATTGCAATCTTTTATTATTTTAATATATTATTTATATTTTTAAAATAAAGATAATAGTTTAAAACAAGCAAATTTTTTGCTGAGAGCAAAGATCTGAGAATTTATCTAATTAAAGGGCTGTCAGCAACAAAACATGAAAAAACCCTTTTAGATTTCAGAAATCCTTCTAAGGCATTAACTTGTGAAAAAAAGACTCAGCCATGCTGAAATGAGAACATTTTTCTTTTCATCCTGTATTTTCCCTTGCTTCATGTGTCTCATATTATCAGTAGAAGAATCTTTGGCTTGTATTGCTCCCTGATTCAAACTAGACCACTGACATGTTTAGTTAGTGTTCAGAAATAAGTTTTATTTGGTTGAAGTTTTTAATACTGTTTCTCACAAAATACTGGATACTCATCTTCTGGCCAAACAAAATTGAGTCAGTTTATGATGTGACTATTTTAACAATAACAGATACTCAAAACAATTTTTCTGTTGCTGAGGGGTTTATAATGGAAAAATATGCTTTTTTTTTGTCAGTTTTCAAAACATACTTGGAGTTGACTTTAATCACATGGTCTCTTCACTCCTGTAATCAAACTAGAGGGTATACAAGAACTCCAAGACGGAGACCCTTAGCAGCAGTTATGACAAGGTTTTCTTGCCACAGGAATTATTTAATTACTCCAAAACTGTTTTAAGAATTATAGAGGTATAAATGTCAGGAAAGGAGTAACAGCAGCAGAAATCTTGTGATTTCTTTCCTATGGATAAATAGTTTTTGCCTCTCCTCCTCTTATTTTAAAGCTTACCTGGTAGTAACAGGGCACAGACTCAGGAAATAAGTCTTGAGGAAAGCAAGTGAGATTGCTAAGAAATGTCTGCTTTTTAAACAGTCGAGGGAGCATCCTTTCTGTTAGGCAGCCTACTTCAGTAGACAACCTCCAGGGAGTAAATTGTCCAATTATGATAGCTGTAAGAGACAAACAGAGCTTTCTTTCCCTTCCATCAGTAACTACGTATTGTCTTGATAGATTTTTTTTCTCCTCCTCATCCTTCTTTTTTATAGTATAACCTTTTTTTCTTGCCTTTCTTTCTCTCACTGTGACACTCATGTTGAAAAAGGGTAAAATGTTATTGGGAAGCTTGAAAGAACAGACACAGTGCCGGGAAACATTGATAAGATCAGAGATACAGAATTGATTCAGAAGTTCCTGAAGAGAGAGGAGGACATCCATTTGCAGAACCTCTCTCAAAGACTGATAAAAACTAAGAAGTGGCAAATAAATTTATTTAGAGAGTGACAAAAAATACACTGGAGTGGCTGGATGTTGTTTGGTTTTTGCCCAACAGACCTGTAGCATACATGAATGAATCTTCCTAGGTACTTGGGAAAGTGCCAAAACCACCAGCTCTGAAAATACGGCAGAAGGAAGGAGCTGAGTCCCTTTGTGGTATTTCTGCTTAAGTGTGTTCTTGGGTTAAAAAAAATCTTTAGGAGAGAAGGAGACAGCAGGCCTCAGGTTTACTCTTGAGAGACAGTATGTCTAGACCTCTTTGGAAGGAAGCATACTCCTTTGGCTAGTCTTCAATTCATAGTAGCTTACGACTCAGATCTCCTTCGAACATATGACTTTCACAGAATCACACAAGATGTCACCATTTCTGGATAAGGTCCCTATAAATTCTAAAGAGAAATTAAGAGCAATTGCTCCAGAAGGTCAGCTTATAGTATATATCTTTCTCCAAGTTCCGCTTGACTTGTGAGAAGCTGTGGCATTGTCAGGAGTTTCAGAAACCGTCATGCAGCATGCATCGTTGCAGTCTTCTGAGATTTCTGAAAAAGTCCAGAATACAGCTTAGATCTTTCTGGGAAGAATGAACCTTTTGGTAAAATGGACAATTCATTATATTTCTGAAAAGTATCTTCAGTTATTTTTTGTCTTTGGGGATTTCCTTTCTCAGCTCCATAGAAAGCAATCTATATACCAGACTGATTTCAGACTATTGCACTACTACACTTACGGGATGTCAGTGAGCGTCCTATAATGCATATGAAATTCTGGAAAATGTTGCTTTATTTTCACTGTAGCTGGAAAACAGCTGCTATCAAAGCAATTGGATTGACGCTCACAAGGGAATTGTCACAAACTTCTTAAATTAATGCAGATTCATCAGAGCAGCAAAAAGGGCTGTCCTGTCTGTGTTAGCACTGCTCAGTCCGTTCTTCTAATATACAGTTTTAGTCAAACGGCCCAACATTCAAATCATCACAAGCAGATACATTGTAGTTTTGATGACAGATCTCTTTGCCATTGCAACTCTGTTAGGGCTCATTATTGTACTACTATCTAAGCATACAGAACTTGACAATAGTATCAATGATTAAAATATTTGTTTTTTCATTTAAAGTTGATATTTAAAATGCTTTTGATTAATTTATGAAGAATTGTTTTCCAATACTATTTTTCAGTTTAGTTTTGGTGAGTGTCATGCAAAGTTATTCAGCTAGATTTGAAAATGCTAGAAAACTTGTAAACAAACACAGTGGACTAAGATTAGTGATTTGTGACCCACTTTAAATGTTATCAGAAAAGGAAATAATAGCCTGACTTTAACTTCTTATTTGAAACATAATTCCTCTCTTAATTTGTTATTGTGTTCATGTGCTGAAGTTGGCCATTTGTAATACAGTATCGGATTTTTTCCCCATTATATTGAAGCAATTATTTGGTTTTTGAACAGATTTTTTGGTCAGTAAGCATATGCTCTCAGTAGCAATTACTGTACTCAAAGAGAAGTTTGCCATACATCCCTTAAAATTGATTCTCAGGCTTAAGCTGTGATAGTTTATATTTAGCATAACAGCTGAAGACTTGCACACCTAAACATTAAATCACATTCCAAGTGAATAAAATGTATTTTGGCTAACAGCAATGTATTCTGTGACTAGACACTGAACGTATTAATGATATTGTGTAACTGAGTGTTACTGCTCCCATTCGTGCTAAAAATTACATATCTAAAATTCTGATAGTGCTTTGATTATTAGATTCACTTTTCCAATTGAAACACTATCAAGTTGCGTTTATGTGTTTTGCTGTTATGTGTTATGTGTTTTGCTGTGAACTAGCCTATCAGTTTCTCAATAGGTCAGTGCTTTCCAATACAGCTTAAAAATTTACATATAAATAATTGTTCGTTTTATCTTCACATTTCTTTCTGATTCGGGATGTTACTTAAATGCTAATGAGACAGGGCTTAGTATCATCATCCTCCAGAAAATAATGGAAGTATGAGAGAAAATACTGAAGAAATTTTACAAATAAATTTGAGTGATGTCTTGCCTGTTGAGGAAACCCTGAAAAATCTGGAAATGAGCACAGTCACAGTTAGGTAGCTATGTGTCCGTTTTGTAGATCTATGCTTCAGTGAAATGGCAAGTTCTCTTCCCTAGAGGCAGGCAGTCCTCAAATGATACAATGACATGGAAGTTACCTGGTCTTCCCCTTCCCACACCTCCATCTCTTTTCAAGAAGGTAGAGGAGTTCGTCTGTAGATGTGCATAAATTTATGACATAGCCATGAAAGGCAGCTAATCCTACTGAAACTGGTTGTAAAATTAAAGTGGATAAAGATTTATCTTTTTTTTTTTAAAGCCAGCTTTAATGAAGGAGTAGCATTTTTTTCCTTTGAACTACATTAGTTTTTGTGATACTCATGGTGATACAGGTTTCTCAGCATAGAAATTACATGGAGTGTAAGAGAATCCAAAACAGTAGTAACATAAAATATTGAAATACTTTCGAAAAGACTTGAAAACAAAACTTACAAGCAGTATTGGTCAGAACACTTGCTTGGGAAACAGAAAAATGTTAAAGGGAGTCTTTAACCTTCCCATCATAATCCATCAGTCTTGAGTTTCACATTCTGTTATTTCCTTTTTAAAAAAGTAGAAAATCACTCCTCCCCCTTCACTTCAGAATGAATCTTAGTTTAAGTTTGATGTCAAAAAGTGGAATTATAAAAAATGGAAAACTTCGAAGTCAAACACTTTACTGAACTGTAAAGGCAATATTTTGTAAAGTAAGAGTGTTCTGTTTGTACAATACTGAATCCTTTCTAAACTACACTTCTCAATTCCATTATTTTTGTGTAATTACTTTTTTGAATGAGTAAGAAATGCGTTAGAGCATTGATGGTAGCTTCAGAAATGTTAGCACTCTTTGAAATGGACTTGCAGTATTCTCTGTGGCATGGACTTCGAAGAAGTACATGACTGAGCTTCTCGAAGTATTATGACTATATTTTTTCAGACTTAGCAAGACCTAAACAATTATGCTTGTATCAGTCGTAGATTTGATTAATTTAGGCATTTGAACAGGATTTAAAACTGTTGCCTTCTAGGATGGGTATCATCAGCCCATTCTTGTCTATGGTGAAGTTTTATGTTTCTACAATAATTTTCATTTGCTGAAGTAATTCCTGTTCATATATGACTTGTATTTGAAGTATTTGGGGAAAAATACTTTCATTAAGGCATTACATTACTGAAATGTGTCAATTGAGAGCGCAGAGGTCTCTCTGAAGTGTCTCGTTTCTCTCCCTTTCCCCTCATATTTCTGTTTCTCTGTACACCTCTCTTTTCCCTTCACTGTCTCCTCTCCCTGCCTCCCTCTGCCTCTCTCTCTTCGCATCCCTCTCTTTCTCTACTAATCTATCTTTCCATCCACCCTCTCTCTCTCTCTCTTTCTCTCCAGCTGTCTATTCTTCCTTCCCTTCCTTCCTCGTTTTCTCTTTTTCTACCAGCTTAAATCAAAAAGAGCATCACCTGAAACAAAATAGTACAAGAATACAAATCAGGAAGCATTGCCTATTGAGCTGGGGATAGATGGAAGGATATAGTGACAGAACAAAGTAGGTCGAAACAAGAGAAGTTAATGTCTTTGTTTATAAAAAAAAATAAATATGGAGATCCTTCCTGGGGATGAGCCAATGACAAGTACACTAAGGTTAAAACAGGACAAGTCACCCATAATCTCATCAAACATTAATAAGGAGCAGCATGAGAATAGAGGAGAAGATATGTTTTACTTAGAATATGGCAATCTTCTCGGCTTGTATACTCTTTTCTATTGAACTGAGAGTTACCATATAAGAATACCAGATATCCTACAGAATTGCTGGAGTGTTTGACTGATGATACTTAAGTTACTGAGGGAATAAAAGCCTATGGAGAAATACCTGATAGGAAGATGAAGAACTTCAGACATTTAAGAAAAGAGCTTAAGAGATTGCCTGATATGTTTTCAGAGATAATTTAGATGACAGCTACAAGTGAAAAGGAAAAAAAAAAAGTGTGATTAGGGATTAATGGCAGTAAAGAAAGAAAAATTTCACATTCACAAGCATTTGATTGACTTTGGTGATATTACTAGATTGTGTTGAATGGGTATCACATCTTCAGAAATGCCTTTCTTTTTGATTTGTTGTAAACAAAAGAATGTAATACTTAGGTGCTTCAGATCTACAATGGAGCTGCTTTGAAATAAGTATGAAGAATAAGATAATTGGAGTAACTATTTGTATAGAAAAGCAAAAAGGGGGGAAAGTATAGTGGCTGGATAATTTAGTGGTTTATAGCAAATCTGAGGAGATGATTTCATTAGTTAAAACATAAGTATGTATGAAAATGTTTTATTAGAAGTGATACAAAGAGAAGATATGGAAGGGGAGCTCTTTACAGTCAGGTTGCAAATGTCTTGAAAAAGAGGTAATTCATTTAATGGGTAAAAAAGCTGTCTTGCAAAGATCAAGGTCACGTACTTTTGCAGTGCACTTTCTAAGCCTCTCCCCTTCTGAAAGATCTTAAGCCTAGGCCCAGAGGAACACATTTAGGATCTCCCAGAGCCACAAGCACTTGGAAACATGGTGCAGTAACACTCACCTGTTATCTGTGGATGAAGAGCCAGCTAATAATCTATATATGGTTCTGCTTAGATTCACATATATGGAAGAAAGACACCCAGCCTAAATATACGAGGAGGATTGGGTCTAGCAGGACTTCTTAGCTCTTATTCAGCAGCGTGCAAATGTGGCTTCAGTTCTTCCAGATCTTTGGTAGCTTTGGAATCATTATTACTGCATGTGGTTGGCTAAGAAGCCTTATTAGATCCAAAGTGGCTTCATGCAGATAGTTCCAATGTCTCTGTACCCATGTTTGTCTGCAGATAGTCAGCCCATGAACTGTGGCATAAGGACTGTATGTTGAGAGCATGTTGTATGTACTGCTGGATGTTGTACATTATCATGTGTTATTCTCCAAATAAAATTCATTCCCCTTTCATAGTAAAAGATGGATAGTGCTCTCCCAGTTAATTGTTAGTTAGTATATTCTTTTGTCATTGTTAGTGGGAACCTATGCCTTTAGTGCACATTATGCAGATGTTTCTATTAAGATAATTATTTTCCTCACATGCTTCTCATCAGAGGTTTGAAAACAATGCATTTATTTTCAAAACAACCTTGTTTGGTGACAGGGTATTATTATCCATTTTACAAATGTATCTGTGAATCCCTGGGACACTAAGAATGTTATTGGTTAGTTGTAGATGTGTAATTCATAACACCTAAACCCAGATTTCAGATTATGCAGAATATTTGTCATAGCACCATTTCCCCTGACTAACAGGGTAACTGCAAATAGTCAAAACGGAGAATATGATGTTGAGCACCATGAAAGTTACATGCTTAATGACCATTTTTAAAAGTTGTATTTAAGAGACTTTCCTACTGTCAAATAAAAAATCTCTGTGGTAGAAAAAGTCTACATCTTTAGGGTAACATTGCACTGCCCTGCATATGGATTTGTTCTTTTTCCTCTTGCAGTCCTCTAGTTAATTCAGAATGTATTCACCTTTCTGTTTAACAGGTTCTCTTGCTACAGAGTCATGACCTGCCTGTAGAGTAGGTTATATAGACAGGCTGAGGCAGGTTTACTGAGGTAAAATAAAGTGAGAAACTAATACATCATGGAATCAAAGATAATGCATGAATAAGTAGGAATTTAATCAGAAAGTCATATTTGTGCTATTTCTTGACTTTTTGGTATGTTTTCAGTTATAGTAATTTGATATAATTTTATCTAGGTAATTTCCTTTTGTTTTTTTGTAAAAGCAAACGGATAAATTAGAAATTCCATTATGTTTGTGATATCAACACAGTAGACCTATTCAATTTTTGCATCACAGGTGACCAGCTGCCTGGTAGTAGTAACTCATGGGGCTAAGAGCCTGAATATTCATGGCCAAAGAAGTAATCTTTTGGGCCTGATCAAGCCTGCAAGCCACTAACTAGATGAACTTGATGCAGATCAATAACAGAGCTGGTACCTTAAGATGTGGTATGCAGAACTCTATGTCCTTTAGTGGAGTGCTTGGTAGCAATAGCCAGTGCATTATTATTTTGCAGAAACCGTTGCTGACATTTGCCCCATTATCATGGGATTCAGTTTAGGAAAATGTGTTCTAACAGAGTGTCTAACAAGTGTTTCTGCTCACTTCTGGAAGTTCAGCTCTTCTAATCCATCCGTCTTCCTAATTTTAGCCTTTACTCCAAATATCTTGTGTGTCATTGTATCCTTTCATAGCTCTTAGTTTTATCCTGGAGGCTGATGCTTCCAGTATTTTTACTCAGCTATTTTCATTCTTTCAACTCCCCCTCTCCAAATTTCTGCTCTTGCCTGTACAAGTTTAGTGCTCTTTTCTGTCTTCTCATTTAATTTTCTTTTAATATCCTGTGAATTTCCCTTCATCTGCTCACACACATTTCCTGCCCTCAGAAATCCTGTATTTTCTTTTATGACTCTAGATCTCGTTTCTTAGAACTCTTTACACTGAGGTAGGTGTCTGAAATATGAAATTCCAACTCAAATAAAGCAGTTGTGGTCATAAGTAAAGTAAAATGTGATTTTACACTGGGGAGTGGAAGTAATGCTTAAGAACAGGCATTGTTGCTAGGGCACTTTCTAAGTTTACCATCCATAAAGAAGAAAAATTAGCTGGAGAAAGAACATCCCTGGATCTTTTTTTTTTTTTTACCGGTGGACAGTAAATTTTTGGTATGGTTTGTACAGGAGATCGTGATATATTTAATTCTACACGGTAGGATGAACAGATTCGTAGAATGCATTAGTGCGTGAATAGTGCACTCAACAATCTGATTATTATTGTAGAATGAAGGGATTATTGTAATATGGGGTAGTATGGAAACAGTTTGAGACATACTAAAGTAATACTGAGATTTAAGTGATTTGTCAAAAAAATCATACGTGGAAATGCAGGAAAATTTATGGATTAAAAAAAACCTGCTGGTTGAAAGGGTAAGAAAGGGCATGTATTTTTATTTGTGTGTGTGTGTATATGTATGGAAGAATTAAATCTCTCGGTAAATGAAGTTAATTTTATTGGTTTAACTGTTTACAGAGTGAATGAGAGAAGTGCTTTGTGGCAGGAAAAGCACTGTTTTGTTCACATCGACCATATATGCATGTTACAGGTACTTTGTGTTACAGTAGTACTGCTGCACTGGTAACATTCCAAGTGGTGAACCAGCTTCACAATGGCAGTACATTGAACACCCTTTATAAATCAATCTTGACTATGAAATATACATTCTCAAGGTACTTGGCTGATAAGTAAAGGGAGAAGACCTTTTAAAATTTCTCCAAAATATATGCAGATATCAGAATACATGATACTTAAGTACTTTTTTGTTGTATAGGCTGGATGTATTATTTTATTAAGGATATTAGCTTGAAGATGTACTCCACATCTGAGAATTATTTTTTAAAGAAAGTTGTGAAGAATTTAAATAATCCCAAGGTATGGTTTATAGTTGTCAAAAGGGAAAAATATGCTGATAAATACTGCTTTCCCTAAGTCTGATATAATATTTTACTTTGAATATGAAGAAAAAACCCACATTAATTATCTAGAACCTGGGCAGAAAGCATTAATGATTCATGAATAATAATTTATGAAAAACTCAGTTCCATTTTAAAATAGAACTATAAAATTAGATAATGAAAAGAATACAGAATATGCAACATTTTTATTTTTAATATATAATTGGATTTAAGTAAACCAAATGATACTCTGATTTTGAAATCTTAATTATGAAAAAACTCCATTGCATTATCTTGAATATGAATGATGTAATGGATTAAAGTTTTACTAGATAAGAGATTTTAAAATAGAGACTATATATGATAGCTTATTCTATCAAATTTTAAGGTTAATAACTAGAAAGTTACTGTAACAGTAAAACAAAAAGGAAGATGCTTTTAAATGTGGCTGACTCTAAAACTAATCTCAAAAAGTCTGGAATAAAAGCTGTCACATTCCTTCAACTTGTTTGTTTCCTTTGTTCAATGTCTTGAAATAAAGTTGCCAACTGGGGACGTGCCAAAGTTGGGTTCTGCTGAGTATTTTCATTTTGGAAGAAGAAAACAAAATTACATTAGTCAAATTGACAGATGCTGAAAAACTGGAAGCGATTACAAAATACTTGATAGGACAGGATTAGGCTACAGTAAAACCTTCATATTCTGCATTAATGGCTTGGGCTCAGTGAAACAGTTGATAAAGAATATTTATAAGAATGCAAATAAAATGGTAAAGACAGATTCTATAAAGAATACTGAGTATGCATAATTTGATATCCAAGTTTTAGATAGATATATAGATATAGATACATATATATATATCTTTATATAGATACATCTGTTTATACTATAAAAGACATTGAGAGATCCCAAGAAAGCTCTGAGTATCTAAATTCTCTAGCAACATATAGTAAGAAGACTTCTAATCCCAAACAGTTTACAAAACAAAAACATAGGCAAACAAAAGCCATAGAAATCCCCCCCAACACCTTATCTCAACTTTTCCTCAAGGCTACAAAAGAAATTCTGTGTCAGAACTGTGATTTTTTTTCACATCTTCTCATCCTTTAGTATGGGCAAGAAGTTCTTGTCTTTTTAGTCTGTCTAGACTTCCTCAGATGTCTGCATTTTGATATTCAGCTCTTTTCAACATTAGTTTGTCTTCTTTCAGTCTTTTTTTTTTTTTTTCCTTCCCAGCTGCCCTTTAGGAGTTATTGCATCTTAGTATTTGTTTTCCTCTTCTTTGATGTCCATAACAAAAATGGTGTCACTTATACAGCTGGTGCCTTGAGATATTCTGGTCAGTAGCTCATTTCATGTTGAAACACTCAGGAAATTCATATCTGGCAGTACCTGCAGGTAGTTGGGGCAAAATCTGTTCTTTAGCCATGTAGCTGATATAGCACAATATACCAGGATCTGTTCTTGGCATTTCAAGCAATGAACATTTTTTTACTGAAGTAGTGTATTAAGACTAGCATATTATCAGCAATAAGCTGTGACATATTTCAATAATTTCTTAAATAATTTATGGTTAAAGCTGATCCTCAGGTTGGTGAAAATTTTCTCTTGGTAGTAGACTGATCTAGTCTGTGTTACTTTCACTTCATAAAATTAAGCCCTGCATCTACAGGTTTGGCATTTCATTTTCGGGAGCTGTATCAAACCTAATGGTAGTCTGACTTTCACTATAATGAAGATTAGTGACTATAGGAGGCAACTAACATGTTAATTTATAACTTACACTTGATATCTAGGTGCCCATGTTTTGAAATAGATCCTTATGTTTTATACTGGATCTGTGACAACTGTCCTCCCTCTTCTTCCACGCTGAAGATGCAATTTGCAATAAAATTAGAAAACCACCTTCAGCTGGTGCTGTTTGAGCCTGAATCTGAGAACTGAAATGCTTCCGTGAACCTCGAGAGATGTTTCCCTTTCAGTACATTACTATTGAAGCCAGCAGAGTCTCAAGCACATCTTCAGTGTATTGTACTGACAGTCTGAGAAGAGTATTGTATCTAAACAGTTGGAATGGGTGTATCATGTATTGGTCTTGTATTTCATTATTCCATTTCTGTTCAGATGTTTATGAATATGTTTAGTGAACTGCATGATTGAAAATTCTTGGAAAGCATAATAGACAGTGAATTAGAAATGACAAGAAGGAATGTTAGATTAATCAAATACATTAGGGCTTAATTTAAACAGATCTAGCATTACCCATCCCCCAAATATCTCCAGGAATGTAGATTGCCTTCTGAAGTGATTTTGTGGCAGTTGTGGTCAAAGTAAAAAAATATCTCGTTCTTTGTCAGACTTAAAATGGACCAAAATTTGGAAGACAGTTTGAAATTATAATTGATTTCTTTCTTATAAATAGGTCATCTTTTTAAATAGTTTTGTTTAGGAATACATCTTAATAAGATTTAAGTAGTTCCTATAAGGATAATAAGTATTGTTAATGTTTGTCTTCTAGCTTGCATTATTAATATAATATCTTACCACATTTTATTATCTAATTATTCTCTACTTATCTTGATAATTTGCCCTAAAATCACATTTTTAATGGCAGTGTTTTCAACTGAATGTCAATTTCAGTCAGTTTTAAAAACAAATATCCATTAGTTTACGAGCACAGAATTAAAATTTTATTAGTTGATTTGCAATTGCAGAACTCAAGATAACCTAGGAAAGCAAGAATTTAATCAAATTTGAACAAATTTCATATTTCTGTAGGAATCCAAAGTCATAGAATTAAGTGTATGCATGAGCATCTGGAAAATGGAAGCCTCTGTAAAAACTGATTTGTCATGGGGAGAAATGAAGTAGGAGGAAGAGACTGAGGGTGGAATTGTCTTCTTGGAAACTGTAGATGCTCTTCAGGAACAAGTGCAGTGTCAGATAGTAAAAGCAGGGAGGTTGTGTTCAGTGAGAATGAAGATGTGTGTTTGTATGTGGCTAAGTGGATATCTTACTTGGCAATGATTTACCCTGTCTTTTGCAAATAATTTTAATTTAGAAAGATAACATTTTCTCAAGACTATTAAATTTAGAACGGAATAGTAGGGACATCTGGCTTCAGTATAATTGGCAAATTTGAACTCTGACAGACCAGGCTGACAGCAATGAGAATATCTGTTGCTTTAACCCTTTAATCTCATAAGAAAAGTGTCGCAGTCCTTAGAATTCTAAGTTGCTGTAGCTCCCATACCTTTTTGTCTCGTATGCTCTCATCTTGCTCTTCTTGGTTGCTTCTTTCCTTCTGAGAGGTGCCTACTGGTCTTTTCTCAGATAAAAATCTACACAACTAAATGAGGTTCACCTCTGTTCACTTTTTCTTTTTACTTGGTAAGAAACCACCTTAATGCTGAATGGATCCTTTGACTGTTCTCTCATCCCTTTTGAGATGGTTCAGGGAAATGTGCATCCTTTCCTGCTTCCTGCAAGGAGTACCAGCAGTAATACAACCTGCAATAAGTTGTTATTTGTGCCTGAAAATATTTCAGATCATATGGAGTGTAGGATAATATGGATTGTATCCTTTCTGATATGTAGTAATCTATCAGTCTTAAATCCAAGAAACAAATCAGTCATGAAAGTATGCTGCATTTTAGGAATAGCTTCTGACAGCTTCTACAGGCAAAACTGAGATATTCTAATTTCCCTTTGGTGTGATTCCACATTTTTTTAAAGAAATAGCTTACCACAAATTGTGTATTCGTTATTTCCATATGGTGGATTTTAATGAAACTACCTGTCATTAAAAACACAAGCCATTTGCAGCATCATCTGCAAGATATTATTCTACATTCATAGATTGCATGTAGGCTTTCTCGTAGAGTCTAGTCATAGTTACTGAGAGAAAATAATCTTTGTTTGGGATGCTCTCTTGCAAAGCTAGTGTCAACTGATCTATTATTTTTGTGATTGTTTCTATATTATATCTAGGATTACCCAAAGATAAAATATAGAGCCATTCACTAGTTAAGGGTCTGAAGGGTAGGATATTTCCCAGGTGAATGCGCTAATACCCCTTTTTAAAAATATTGCCACCCTCACTGAGTGCCTTGGAAAGAAATAAGTCAGTTTTTGCAGTTCTTTGGAAACAGGAGATGGCTGCTTATATTCTTGAAAGGCCTTCTGATCTATGGGTCTTAGATATTCTTTGGTCTTGAGATGTCTCATCCTTGAAACAAGAGGGGTTTTCAGAAACATGCATATCTTCAGTGTTTCCTTCTGACTAGTTTTAAAAACTGCATACTGAGTATTCTCATTTCAGATGATTGTTTGCTGAAGTGTTAGCTGAGGTCCCTAATTCTGGCAATGCAGTGGGTAACATATGAATCATCAGTGTGTTCTCACAACAGAGAAGGCCAACATTATATATGACCAGTGAGTTGAAGGAAGTACCTATTCACCTCTGTTCAGAGAGGTGTGCAGTTTTGGACTCCACAATAGAATACCCAAACAAACTGGAGAAAATCTAGAAGACAGAGACACCAAGATTGTTAGGAGGCTGGAGCACTGATATACAAGAAGTTGAAAGAGCTGTTTGTTCAGCCTAAAGAAAAGAGAACTAAACAGGATCTCATTCATTGGTGCTGGGTAGAGCCAGACTCTTATCTGGTGTACACAGAAAAAAAGGGGGACAGATACAAACTACAACAAAGAAAATTATGATTAGCTATTAAGGATAAAAATCACAGTGCATGTAGTCAAGCACTGGAAAAGCTTGGCAAGAGAGGCAGTGAAGTCTCCATGACTGAAGATATTTAAAACGCGACAGCACGATTTCCGAAGAAAACTGATTAGCTCCAACTTTGGAGTTTTCCCATCTCAGAGAAAGTGGTTGAATCAGATGATTCCACAGGTCCATTTCATATGTTCTGAGTCTTCACAGTAGCGTTCTATGCATGTTATTTCCAAAATATGCTTTCTGACCATGACCATTCTGTCTTTTCTGGCAACAATATCTATAGCTGCCAAGTTCTTTTGGTGTTTGTGCTTGTACATAGCACTGGTCATGATGAACCGTGTCCACTACTTGCTACTCTTACTCAACTTCTTAAGCAGGAGTTGGACAAGAGTGCCATTGTCCTCTTCAACTATCTTTTTGATAGTCTTTTTTTCTCTTTGACTAATTTAGGGTGCTATAATTTAGGAACTTTCCTTATCTGTTACTTTCTTCATTAAGAGCTGATACAGATGATTGCATGTTCGCCTTGTTTTCTGCTGCAAAGTCTGTTATTGTTAAGTATGGCATTGTCCACAAATAATTTGACACCAGAAGAGTTTTGATACGTAGAAGTTCCTTTAGACATTGAAAATTAGAGTTATTGCTGAAATACTGTTAATGATTAGTATAGTAACTACGTTGACTTTTGTACAATATCTATTAATTCAAAGCGTAGGTTGAGCTCAGTGCATTATGACATTAAATGGGCACCTTTATAAGGATAAAACCCATTCGTTGTCTTTTGGAGAATATGAAATATATTTTCTCAGACAAGTTATGAATATAAGTTCTGCTTGATATAGCTCAGTGTTTTAAGTATGAAAGTTACATCCAAAGAAGGAAAATGCCCTTGGGAAGAAGTGAATAATCGTAGTACTTGCATATACTTCTTATTTACAGACCCTTCCACAGTATGCAGCGTTTAGAAGATTATTTTATCCTGTATTTGCAGATATCTCGCTTTGCTTATGGCAATAACTATATTTTAAATTATTTTAATTTAAAATAAGGTTAAATTATACAGTAACCTTATATACAGTGTGCCAAGAGATATGTAGAGATATGAAGAGTTCAAATGCTAAAATACAATGCTTTTTTGTATTTACATCAACAGGAGTAATTTGTCTCTCTTGGTTTCTAAGATCTTTTTATTCCATAGTGTGATTTATCTGTGGGAAGTATCTTACTTAAAATTGATTATGACCAATTCCACTGAAGATTCCTGCAGTTTGGAATCTCTGTGACTCCATGTCCTCAGTGACAGTTTCCCATACTCAGGTAGACTGGAGTTGCCTTTTTATCCTTATTGTGATGATAGGTGTGGAAAGGTAAATCTCTTGAATGGGTATTAGGTTTTCATTTGCATCTCCTCTACTTTATTGAGTAGAGTTGACTAGAGTTGCTATGCAGAAATCTTGTAAGAATTCCTAAAGATTACATTCCTCATAATTTCTAAAAATGATAATGCTTCCAGCAGCTCTTCAAATTTCTGTCAGGTTGTGCTGGACTACCTGTTGTCATCTAATGACCTTTCTGGTCAGAATCCACAGATATTACAAACTTGGTTTTTTTGGTTGCTTGTGGTACTGAAAAGCACTTCAAAACTATTTTCATAACAGCAGCACATCCCATTTAGTGGGATGCTCTTTTATTCCAAATTCCTATCCATGTCTCTTTCCTTCTCTGGAGATACCACTCAGTTTTGCAGCAAAGACTCTCTGATGTTGATGGGAAAATCATCTCCATACAAATATCCTGTTGAAAATATTTCTTTACCAAATCAAAAGGTACAGGAGCTTGTACATGGCACTGCCACAATGTGATATATAAACAAGGAGATATGAAATTCTTTCTTCTGTATTGGGAGCTTGTTAATCTTTTGGATTGATATATCCAGGGTAAGGTTTGAATTCCTAGAAGTTCAGAATACACTATCAGACATTCTGAACTGTTTTAGGCTTGTGAACTATGAGTGGATGAATTAGGACAACATTCTAAAATTTAATCTTATGATTTGAGCCTTCTAGAAGCTGATATTTTTGTCTCAGAGATCAATAGAAAGTGTCCCCTGTCCTGCTTCAACTGTAGTCAGACCTTGGAATCTCTGTTATTGATTCCTTCTCTGGTTAAATTCCCTGATGTATACTTTCCTTTAATTTCCATTTCTTCCAGGGATTCTCAGAGAAAGTATGACGGGCTGGCACTATGAAAGTGCTGAGTTCTAGGACATCCTTTATCATCGGTGAGGATATCCAACTCCCACTTTCATCCTTGACCTGTTCTTACAACACACAGACTTGTTCTTCTTTTTGGAGAGACCATCTAATTAATTATAGGAAATACTGTCTCTGATAAGTAGGCCAGATTTCCAGTGTTTAAGTAGGTCCCTCTCACCAAAGAAGGCTTTCTTCTCCTTGATTTGTGATGATCAGGAAATTAAAAGTGAGAAATCTGTGAGTTTAGTAAGGCCTTTAGCTGTCCTTAGTTTCAGCTTGTGTCCTGGTTGTGAGAGTACTTCTTTTTTTCCCACCCAGTCATTTCTGGGCTCCTCCCATATAATTTGGTTGGGAGGGTTTTTTTCCCTGACAGCTCCTATTCCTCTATAGAACTTAAATTTGGGTATTTTTCATGTGAGAATTTTTCAGGTCTATTCCTACCTTGTCTTTTCTGAACCCCATTGTAAAGACTGCTTTTTTTTTTTAATAAATATTCTTTCTGCTAACAAGTTGAGGAGATTTTGTGCTGCTGTTGCCATTAACAGTCTTTTCCTGGAATAACGTTACTCAGAGTCGATTGTGCATTCCTTTCTTAACTTGATACCAGAATGACACTCCTAGACTACCTTGCAAGTAAACTGTAATTATGGATGCACTGCTAGGAATTCCTTTCAATATGAGTGTGCATGTGAAGAAGGAGAAAAGAAGTAAAGAAGTTAACTTACCAACAACAGTATATTGTTTGGGATATTCACATATACAACTTCCCTTCCCCTTCCCCTCTATTGTGAAGTCAGGTAAAGGGCAAATAAAAGAGGTGAAGTCAGTTTACAACTCCCCACTTACATGCCCTCTGCTAGGAGGATCAAAGGCATAAAGCACAAACATAGACCAGGGACAGATGCTTATCAGATTTATCTGGATCCCAACTCAAGACAGTACTGCTCCTGTATCCTCTAAGCTGAGAAACCTGTGAGAGGAATGTGAGGCCACATCTACCTTTACCATGCCATGGAACATTTCTGGGTACTGGAATGTGCCGTGTGGCCTTCTCCCACAGGTTGAGCTACCAGTCACAGTTGAAGAATTAGTATGGGTCTAGGGCCTGTTAGACAGTCTGGATGCAGCCATCCTGTTTGGAAAGTTTGAGTTGTGTAGGTGTGAAGCATTCTATGCCAGTATGACCTCAATGCCAGAAAATAGTTCCAAACATCAGTAATTTACTATTGCTGATGCCGCCTCACTTCCTAGATGGTTCAGTCTGGAAGTGACACGGGAACTGACATGACATACAGAGTCTGGCAGTATGGAGAGTGCTAACATGCATGTAAGACATGACATAACTTTTGGGAGCTAAGCAGAGCCAGATACTTTTAATGATCCAGTTTATACTTCAAACTCAAGAATATATAAACGTTCTAGATCCCAGATTGCCCACTGCCATTTTGTAAATCAAAATGTGCAGTGAGAACTAAAACAATCGTGCCTCTGTTACATGGAAAACAAGTACACAAAACTACACTACCTAAACGTGAATGTCTGGAAAAAGTGTTATTTATTTTGGGTTGTTCAGAGGGACTGAGTGTTTGAGGAAAGCCTATTGGAAAAACAGTTTCTATTTGTAAACTTAAAAAAGACAGTCCAGTATCAGTTTACGTTCAGTTGAAGATTTTTGTAACCATAATGGCCACAAAAATGAAGTGGTAAAATTCATCTTGCCATTTAAAAAAGCCTCCAAAGTAATTCTGAAATTATGTCATGTCCTGGTTTTATTACTAAATTTTTGTCTCCTATGTGGCAGAACTATATGGTCAACTAGGTTATCTGTATAAATCAGCGATGAGCTCTCATGGCTCTTAAGATGCTAAATTCCTTCAGATCACTTTGCACTCTTTTTGGTTGGCTTCTTGAAAATCCATAAGGGATGGATATTGTAGTGACTAAGTAGTTTTTAAACATTTGCCTTTTACTACAAGACCCCCACTGTCACAAAAATTGCCCTGGAACTGTACTAACTTAAGCTATGTTAGACACACAAAGAGGTTCGTTGCCTGGATGGTGGGGCCAAGAGAGATCAGCCATGAACCAGCAGCTAGTCAGGCAATTTGAGGAAGAAATCTCTTTTTCTATAGTTCTTGCTTGGTGCTGGGTATCCAGCTACTCAGGAAAGCTGACCTAAACAAAGTCTTGCTTCAATTTAATACTTTCCTGAGTGAAGCCTCAGCCACTTCTTAAATTTAATTCCACTGGAAAGATATATATTTTTCTTTTCTGACGTGACTCAAAATATAACAAGTATTTTTTTCTTACGAGGCTTCAGGTTTTGCAGGTAAACTTCCTCTTACTGCTCAAAATCAGATTGTGCACCCTCTGGTGAAATAATAGGTTTTTTATTTGTCAGAATAATTATACTGTCAAGATTGAAATAACAATCAAATCTACTTGTTGAAAGTGCCCTTAAAATGAAATGTATAAAAAGAAGATCTTTCTTCCCAAAGTTAAAGCTAATGAAAATTCAAAGTTCAGTAAAAGGTAAATTCAACAGGGGCCTGTTTTTCAGGAGGCATTGAGTCTGGATTCTCTTAACAATTACTATCAAGTAGCTTCCATCTCCATTTTTCTCTAAAAATCTACACCTTGCTAGAGATTTCATAAATAACAAGGATCCCTTCCTCTGTGCAAATAATCTAATTTTAATGATCTTTAATGTAAAATGACAAAATAAATATGATGTATACATACAATAAAGGAAAGCAAGATGGAATCTGCCAGCTCACAAGTGCATTTCATAACTTTTTTGGTGTATCACTTCCCCTTTTTTATGTTGTGAGTCAGTCTATCCTTACGTTATGTTAGTTTAGTACCTAAGATATTTAGTCAGGGATTGTTCTTTTATTGCTATATTATATAAAGAGCTAGGAACACTGTTTGTATTAAACACAGCTAGACAGTTCATAGTAATTGTCATATGAATCTTGCATCCACAGTTGTGCTAATGGTAGATTATAGGGAGAGAGTTGGGATGAATGATTTTTTATGGTGTCTCATTGTGGAACTGGGATCTCTTCTCAATGTTTGTCTGTAGTTCTGGGAAGAATATTTACACCGAAATTTGTATTCTCCTGATATCTCTTACCAAAAAAGCCAGTTGAGAAAGAACATTAAATTATTCCTCTAATGGCTGAGTCTTATGATATATTTTACATAAAGATATCTGCCAAAGCAGATTTTGTGGAGTATCCTACCAGTTCTATCTTAAGGAGCAGAAAGATGACAAGATTATTCCATTAACATTCTCAAAATATTTTCCCTCAAATTTAGCGTTTTTATTTTAAGATGTGGAAAAGTTCGTGATCCATGGGGCTGCAGTTGAACAGAGAACTTATAATACTTATAGAGTAGATGGCTGCTTCATTTTCTAAAAAACATGCCCCAATAGAACTGTTTAAGGTACAAGGAACGTTTAGTTCTTTGCTAGTGTTTCATTGCTTTTGTAGAATTAAGAAACACCACTTTAGATACATCTAGAAATAAATGGGTTTTTTTGGTCTTTTTAAGCTGTTCGAAGCTCTTCATCAGCCAGATCTTTCTTTATAGCAGAGACTTCTGTGTCATTTGAATCTCAGTCTTGGATCTCGTTTCTACATTTGATAAGGCTTTTAAATAGAAACAATAACTCCTAATGGATTTGAATAGGGAATTCTAACATAAATAGACTGCAGATTTCGTGAATGTTTTTGCTGTAATTATATTCTGTCTTCTAAACTATGTGTCATAAATTATTTTGTTCAATAAAAGGCATCACGCTGCATGAATTCATTTTTTCGAAGTGATTACTACCACATCTTACCAAATACTTTGTTGGTGATGTGATGGGTATGGTGTTTGTAATTATTTCAGTAACAATGTTCATGAAATTTTAAAGTGATGATATTATTGTCACATACCCAGAAGCTTTGGAAGACCTTTGTAATATGTAAAGTTGTGAGGCTTTAGTCTCTCTAGTTAAAGTATGTTATTTGTCTTTGTGAAAGTAATTTTGTGGTGATTGATTACAATCATGATCATAGTAAGTCTTTGGATGCTTCTGAGGTAACTCTGACCTCTGTTGGCAAAGCCCAGCAAATGAAATGTGTGATCCTTAGCACCCTTCTGTTTTGATATTACTTCAAACATGATGTGTTACTGAGAGGAGAAATTAAGACATTAGTTGTGTTTTTATTTTTGGGAAGCTCTTTTCATCCTACCATTGTGATCGGTTGGAGCATAGGTTAGAGGATTTATGCTCAAACTGTCCTTAGATGATAGTATTTCCTGGTTTAGTAGTTATTGTTCCAGAGAACACAGGCACATTCCGTATCTTTCTTACCCAGATTTTCTGTACTATGCCAACAACATTTAAACATGTCACATTATAATAACTCTATGTGTTAAAGATTGGATGTTGCAAAGATTCCATTTGAGGTTATGCTGTATGTCTGATATAGCCACTGTTCTGTAAAATATTTAAGCCTTTGAAAAAAATGGGATCAGTGAATTGGGTTTGCTCAGTTATACTTATTGCAAATAGCTAATTTCACACTAATCAGCGTTCTTATTTAACATGTTAATCCAGTTAAAAGTAAAGAAGAAATACTGATGTAATTTGAACAGGTGCTATTTTTTTTTTCTAGGCAGTAACTATAATTTCTACCACATAGATATCTATCTTTGTCTTTGAGATGTCGTTCCTAGGTCGTGTTCTTGTTAACAAAGTTAATATAGTGCTGATGGAAAGAATGAGTTTGCAGTTTGGTGGAACCAGGTAACATGCCGATACTCTATGCTAGCATTCTGGCAAAGACATTAAGTTCATCTCTGTTTTTAAACTGTATTACTCCAGAGAACACATTCAAATTGTTTAATGGTCTGCGTTATGGATAAGAAGGGGTTTTAGTACTACTTTAATTCATTTTGATCAAGATCCCTTTCAATTACAAAAATATGCTCTTGTAGGGTTCTAATATTACCTGCCTTCTTCCTCATTGTCTGCTTAGGGCTATGGAGTCTGGGCAGCTGAGGAAGTATTCTACCAGAAAACACAAATGTTGTCTATTGTCTGTGTGTTGTGTCTATGTCATAGGTTATTGGTAGACTTCAAGAGCCTTAATATCTCAGAATTCGTATTTTGGAAGTTAGTTGCTGGAGCTGCAGTCTTTCACTGTTCTGAGTTTAGGTTGAGTTTGTGGTAGGTTGTCAAAAAGGACTCGACATCATTGCTGCTGTTATGAGATGAAAATATAAAAGCTTTGGACTGAGAATACATGAAACCGTGTGGGTAGTTGATGTAATATCATATGGGTGTAAACACAATATAGGACGCTCTTCTGTTACATTGTCATAGGTCAAAATTAAGACTAGTATAGTTTGATCTCCTTTTCAAGTCTCAACATAAATTGAGAATGAGGTGTGGGATGGCCTTCAAGAATAAGGGGAAATCCAATCAGGTATTTTTCTGGTGTCTATTTTGCTAGTATCTGATAGAATTACTCTACTTTTGAGGAAACACAGATTAGGAAGGACAAGATATTAAAGCCAGATGAATTGCAAACTCTGTAGACAGCAAGTTGTGTTCTATGTGTCCTAGAGCTATAAAAAAGAGTCTTATCCAGATTGGTTTCTAGGATGAACAGTCTTTGATTCTACATGAGGTCATAGTTCAAAGAGCATCCATACTTCAAAAATTTTTGATATATATTGTTACTCTTCCCAGTGCTGCTTCCAGTGCCGCTTCCAGTGCCAGAGCTTCAGGAATGTCAGTATGCATTCCAGGATGCATAATTAATCATTTAAAGGTTTTAAAATCTCCTTTTATAATAAATATTGACTTGTTTGTAATAAGAGTGTGTTTAGAATTGCAAGCACCATGAATTTATGACAGATGGGAATGCTGTCTTGGACCTCCAAAAATCTATTCTGGAACAACCCTTAATAACTTTTCTTACTAAAGATTCAAGGTCAGTGGTAAAAGAATGGCTAAAGGAGTATCTCTGCTAAGAAAATATGTCATCATATCTGTGTTCTTGTGAGAAAGAGAAATAGGACTTTGTTTCAGTTTGCTTCTGATGTGAGAAATAGTAGACTGGTTTTGTTTATTTGTTTGTTTTATTTTTGTATCTTCTAATGCTTACAAAAGAAGTCCAAGTGGTCTGTCTGGGAACATGTTCTGTTCTTCTAAAGAAAATACTAATGGTATATATTACACTTCAGTTTTCGTAGGTGTAGACTTGTGTCTGGTACAATCACGACATATACAAGGGCTTTCCAAAGCCTTTCAGAAGACCCACTTCCATTGCTATGCTTACAGAAAAATAATTATTGTTTATATAATTTCACCAACTAGCAGTTGTCCTGGAAGACTTGAAAGAGCCCAGAATATATTTTATGTATTATATATATACTGAAAAAAATACATGGTTGAGTATGTCTCATTATTTTTCTTTCTCTATTGTATGGCCTGATGTTTCCTAACACAGTGAAACTCTGTTCCTTGTTGATCTTGATCAATCTGTAGATCCTATACAAAGCATATAGGTCTGTCTTATAAAAAGTGTGTATAATCCATCTACCTCATACATTTAGGGAGCCCACGCTCATGATACAAAGCGTGTGGAGTTGCCCTCCATAGGTATAGTTAATCTGATGCATTGATCTTCAGTATTAGCCATATAGCATCCTTGCAGATCATATAAAATCATACCTGTAGATATCATGGACAACATTTTTAAAATACAGTTCACAAATTATTTTACTTTTTAAAGCTGCTGTCTGTTGATCTGGCTTTGAACTGAGTATTTTCATAATTTAGTTAGGAGCTGTTCTCACAGGATGATGCCAAATGAGAGTTAACATTTTTCCTGTCAAGATGACTGGATTCTCAAGGACAGAACTCTGGAGTGGATCCAAGGATCTGTCTGACTCATCATTGACAAGCTGAAGTTACTAAGGTTCAGTATGAGCTGTGCAAAACCCCAGCTTGTCCCTATAGACAAGCGGAATACAGAGGAACACTGCTGTCGTAACTGATGAAAGCTTTCTCTCTTTTAGCTGCTCCCGGCAAATTGGTCTTGACTGTAAGGATAAGGCAAAGCTAACCATGATTAGTGAAGAACATATTGCTTGCTGAATATAGGCACGGTATTATGTAGTATACCCAGCTAGTGTACTTCCAGATGAGTAGTCTGTAGAGAATGATGAAGCCAAGCTGGTTAGATAATGGTCAAGTGCAAAGCGACCATATATATGACAAATTCTTTAATAAAGCGTGACTAATTTATTGCCTATTCCTTTGTGTGACATCATCAGGAAGTCAAGGTGTTTCTCCTTTACTTTTTTGCTCATTAACTGATTTTTGTAACATTTAAATGATATAACTGTTAACTCTATTAGAATAAAATTACATACCTTCAAATAAAATTGATTCCAGCTTCAAGTACGCTCAGTTCTCGTTCAGTTAAACTGGTTCGCATGAGTTTTGTTGAGGCTTAGTTTATTTAGTAACTATATTAATTTAAAATTTTTATTTATTAAATTAAGATTGCTGTTGTCTCTTTGTATTCCTTTGTGGATGTACACAGGAGCTGTTTATCACATAACCTAACACTAATTTTGTATAGTTTATGTTTATAAGTACTGTTCTGGCCTGTTCTTTGGATACTTCACAATTGTGATATCCTCACAGCTAGCTTCTGTAGTTTCCTGCCTCAGGAGTTCCTTCAGAGTTGTTTCTTAAGTCCTGACACTATCAAAATGTGCTTTTATAAGACCTTTTATATTTCTTTCAATTGCAATTCTTTTGTCTCAATGTTATTCAAAGGATAAGGCCACATTGACTCTGTGAGACTCATCATAGCTAAGGGTATTCTGGATATCCAGGACTTTTGTGTCTCTCTCAAAGCCTAAGATTCTGTCTGTCCTCAGCCACACATTGAACTTCTGTCATTTATAATCAGCCTTTTCTTAGTTCTTTCCACTGGAGAAAGTGTGGATGGCAGATTGGATTAATGACTGTACGAGCCTCGTACTTCTCCAATCAAAAATGTAGTTAGGATCAGCAAGAATGGTAATGGACAGGTTATCTGTTTGGCATTAAGGTTATTTGTATACTTTTAAGTGCTGCCACCCTACTCCAAATTTTAGTCTGGACAGATGTAGTCTGTTAAGTCTGTTTAGTGTTTATTTAGCTGTGATATTTCACAAAACTTGAAAAACGATAATTACAGGTAAGATACTGGTTTTTGAGTCTTACGTGGTTGGACATGATGCCTTTCTTCTACATGTATTTTTAAATTACTCTTTTTACTTCCATGTTTCTGTTATCACTTTAAATGCTGATCCTGCTGTTTGTGTATTTGGAAAAAAGCCTATTTCTAAACAGCTGTTGTTGTAGCTTTTCATGGAGGAAAGAAGCATGATTCATAGAAGAGAAATGTAACAGTAGTGCTAAATTCATGTGAGTTTATAATTTTTTTTCTCTTTTTATACTGCTCAGTATCCATCTTTATGGATATTACTGTTACTGCATGTGTCATTCCTTAGATGTGTAAAACCAAATTCTGAATTCAGTCACAACAAAATGCTCTGTAATGATGAGCATTATTAGGTAGCTGTTGATACTCGTGCCTTGGATAGACTAGATGGTAGTGAATGACTCTTTTTCTAATATGTCTTCACATATCTGTTCCCAGTTACCTTTCAAAAGGAGTTATAAATATACTGGAGGCTTCGACAACAGCTGAGAGGAAGAAACTGTTCTCTGCCTATCAGAGACACATAAAATAACAGATAGACACACTGGAGGCATCCCAGTAGTATTTCTTGTGAACGTCTACTGTATGTCCCTAATGAGGAATCAAATGGCTTTCTGTATGCTGCTTTCTTAGCTTATCCCAACTTGCTCTTCAAGTTTGTAAGTTGAAGTGTATAACTCCTTGACAGGAATGGAACGGAGATATCTGAGCAGAATCTTTTTATCTTACACATATGCTGCATCAAAGAATTTCCTTTACCTCTGGAAATCTTCATTACCAAGAAAGGTGGAGGCTGGATTTACCTTTAATCATTGTCTGCCCTCCATTCAGAGAGTAATTTCATGTTACCATGGTAGATCTTGAACTTATACAACATAGGCCATACCTGTAGACCTTGCAAAGGTAATGATCTTGTAAAACCCTGGCCTTTTGCTGAAATAAGATTTGTTAGATTAACTTGATCGCATGCCTACAAAGAGGAAGAACACCTATGGTTTGTCAGCTTCTCTGTTTTGATGACAGGAAATGCATATTTGCAATTGAATTAATTCATGATATCCAGCTATTAGGAGACTTCAAGGTGACAGTCTGTACATATATGGACTCAGTTTCTCACTGAGATAGATAAAATTTTGCATAAGCTATTGAAGGACAAAGTAGCTTATTTTATATAATTCTACCTCATTATCATACCAGTGTGTAGGATTGAGACCTGCTTGTATAGGAGCTCCTGTAAGTATAGCAACAAGTAAATGTTCTATAATAAATAATCAAGCTCATAATAGTTACTACATTCTATATTTCATATTAAGGAGAAATCACTTCCCAATTGAAAGGAAATAAAATCACAATGTGTTTTCAAGATGCACACTAGTTTTGGCCAAGACTGCAAACACACCAAGGTTAAAGAAGGAAAGTGGAATAAGCTGCTTCAGAGCATGAACTTGACATACTTCATCCCATGAATTGGGTGACTAATTTTTGTTGCATTATTTTGAGACAACTAAGCAGCAATAATCAAAATGAGATAAGCACATGCCACACATTAAAAAAATGAAATATTTTGAAGTCATGTTTCACACTGGTACAAAAAAGGCACTTAAAGAATTGGAATTATATATGTGGTAAGATTTAAAAATACAGTTAATGTTAATTGAATTTATAATCCCTCTGCCTTCTCCTTTTTAGTTTTTAAATAAAATAGTTTAAAAAACCCTTATAAAAGTAGTTTTAAAATGCTACCAATATAAATTGAGTATTTTCTTTTTTAACTCTCACTTCTTAAATGCAACTGCTGCTTTTAATACTGTAAAGATCTCAGACAGTCTTATTCAAGATATTTGACTTTTGTCGATTTAAGCCCTATAGATGCACTTGCTCAAAAGTATCCCGAAATGTATTTTTTCATTTTGTTTTTTCATGTACAACTTTTCGCTATGTTATTATTATTATTTATTATTTATTATGATTTAAAATGGGACTTTCTAAGAGTTTTTTCCCTGCTGTCACTTAAGGTAAATATTTAAGTTTACTTTCCTTGATGTAATTTGAAAATTTATCTCAAATTCATCAAAACAGTGTAAATAATGGGTAAAAACATACATGATAAAATATATACATCTCTTTACAGGATAATATATCTTGCATAACAATGAATTCCATCAAAAAGGAATCTGTAGAAAGAAAAAAAATCACATTTAGTAAAATGAGACACTTCTATATTTGATAAGTAACATTAATTTATATATGTTAGAGCAACATGGTTGTCAGTTTGATTTATTTGTGCATAAAATAGAGAATGGGAGCTATTTTGCTGCTATTCACAGTAGGGAATGTTATTTTGTGTCTAAGTAACTGATCATACATATTATTGTGTATAAGTTTGCATTTTCAAAAATGCTCCGTAAAATTGCCCCTGTATTTTGTATAAGCTAAGTTTACATGGCTGAAAATGTGTATGCATGTAGGCAGACCACTAATGAATATAGAAGCCTGGCTGTGTGCTCTAATAACTTTACGCAATGTGTTTCTGTCAGGTTAACAATACCCATGGAAATTTTGGAAGACTTTGGCTTAGAGCACCACAAATTCCTGTAATGTGTATTTATTCTATGGAACACAGGCACAATAAGGAAACTATATTTATCTAAGTTCCCAGCCTGCACGTGCTCTTCGGGCGCTATCTACATGACCGCTGGTCAAACGGTGTTACAGAGGCTGTGATCTTCTTGTTCCTTATTGGGTTCTTCCCTTGTTTCTAAGCAGGTCATCTCTTTTTTTATCTTTGAGGTTTGCAGCTGATCATAGGTCCCTTCTGGCTTGAACCAGCTTTAGGACCTTCTTTTGTGTAACTCAGTAAAAGTTCAGCATAAGTTCGTATCTAGGTGAAAGTTTACGGCTTGCAGCCTAAGGCTGCGCAAATTCGGCTGTGAATACTGTGCGGGTTCTGCTGAGTCATAGTGCAGTTTTGGGAGGCTTCATCGATGGTTCAGGTTTAGAGCTGGATTCCAAGCAGCTAACTCTAAAAGGTTGGATTGATTATATTTCAGACTAAACTGATTGATATTCTTTAACAACCATGCTCTGTCCATCTCTTCTAGAGGAACTGTTTCCGTCCAGACAAGTGTCAGCCTCTTCCTTACCGCTTCATTTCAGAGAAGAGAAAAAAGTCAGTTGTCAGATAAGTTTTAAGTGAAAACAGTGGGCAAACAGACACTGACATCACCAGGCAGCTCTCTACAGCTTTTAAAGACTTCTATCACTGTTTTATCAAAATATTTTCACCTTGGCAAAGATGTCATATATAGAATATATTAGTGCATGGATAATTAATAATAATGAAATAATGTAATGGAAGTATATGTAGAGAGGGCAAAATACGATGGAAATATTTACAGTTGTGATGGACTTTCTGTGCATGTGCGTATGGTTCTTGTACTGTTGGTAGGGAGTGTGTCTGTGTGATGAAGATTACCTGAACTAACTTCTGATTTCCTTGCTTTTGTGTTCATATGTGTGTAACAACAGCCATTTCACAGTTATTTTTTTTGCGTATAGCAAAAACCAGCAAAATAACAAATCAATCAACTAACCAGCCTTTTCTTTAGTCTGTCATTTTCGCATCACTTCTGAATGCTATTCTTTGTATGTAATTATCTTCAGCTCATGAAAAAGAAAAAAAAAACATTAATTTTCTTACCAAGTAAAGATTATTTCCAATTAATATTTGACATGAGTTGAAAAGGTCAATATTCTTTGTCCACAGTGAGAGCAAACAGTAATAAGAAGGTCTTTTTGCTTTTGGCAAGAGTGTAAGTGTAACAGACTTCACTTTTTTTGTGCCTTACTTTGGCAAGATATAATGGAAGAAACTAATTGATGGTCATGTTTTAATTGAGTTTTAATTATTTTTTTGCACAAAAAGTTTTATTACTTTCTTAAAATTCCTTAAGTGATAGAAACATTTTCCAAATTTAAAGATGTACATAGGAAAAGAAATTCCTAACTTACTAATGTATATAAATATAAGGTTTATTGCCTGCACCGAAGAATCAGGAAAAACACATTTCTAGGAATGTTCAGTACTAATGTTAATCTAAAAAGCAACCAATCTTCTGTCAAAATCTTGGTTTGGGGAAGTTGAATGTTAATTTGATTTGTTCCAGAGCGTTGCTTTCACAGTAACTACTGAAGTGTTTTAATACACAGAAAAATCAATATTTGGTAATTGCTCATATATTGCATATGATTATGATGCCAAAGAAGTGCTCTCTAAGCTTTTTCTCTTTTTCCACCACACTTTTCTATGAAATTAAATGATTTTTTATCGAGCTAATACACCACTATACTTTTACCTTGCTGTATTCTGATTACAAGAGAAGAGCTTTAGATAAATGCTCACCACAGCTGGGAGTTTTAGGGAGTATCTATTTGCAGGCTGTCCAATTTGAATTTAATTTTCAGCTATTAAGGCATAAATATCCAGAGTATATACTGAACCTGCGTTGAATTTGTAGGAAATAATGTTACAATACTGTAGCTCTCCTCCTAGGAGAGGATTTCTGTGCTGGCCCAAGGGAAAAGAAACGCCTGCAACTGAGTCCTGCCCTTGTCTCCTGTGATCTTTAGTTTGATAACCAAGTTCTGATTTTGAGCATGTCTTTCTGCACTGTTTGGGAGCTGACAGTGATTATTCTTTCCATCCTGTGTCACTTTTCTGAATCATCAGGATTTACCTGCTGTCCTTTGTCTTCCAGCCTGAATGTCCTGAGAAGTTTCACATAGATGCATTTGTATACTCATTAATAAAGCTTCAGTATTAGAAAAAAATAATCAGTATCGTTTCAGTTGAAATATATTTCCTAAGTCCAGGGTCAGAAAGTACAATGCATTAAAGAGTGCCTGGATTCATGAAGAAAATTAGGAGAGAAAAGAACTAGGATTTGGTTCGTTGTTTTGTTTATTTTTTTTAAGATTATTTTTTTAAAAGACCTAATGCATCATGAATAATACATGAACTCATGGATCCCTTGCATTTTGAAAAAACAACAGGCAAATCCTAACAACTGGAAACCAAAGCAAGCAAGCAAGACAAAGTAAATTAATATTCTAGTCATTTGTGTATTTATTTTAATATTTAAAATTTGACTTTCTACACCATTTTCAGTTTTCTCCTTCATTTTCCTATAAGCTGGTACAATTCAAAGAAGAACTGAACTAACATCAGTGAAAAATCAGCTTATAACCTCAGTGTAATTGCAACAGTGATACTGGGAGAACAGATCTAATGGAAATGCCTACATGAAGTTAATGACTGCTGTAAAGATGAATATGTAAAATTATTTTTATAAATAAATGATATTGATGTCAGTGTGACATTTTAAGTTCTTTTCAAGATAATTTCTGCCTTAAATTTTAATCACACTTGTTGCAGTGGTCTTTAGATTACTTATACATCAAATTTCCAACATTTCTGTAATTGCCAAGCCAAAAAAATAACTTTACAATTGTGCTTTATTTGCAGCATCTGGCGAGGACCAAACGTAAACTGCACAGACAGCTCAGGTTATACTGCTTTACATCATGCAGCTTTAAATGGACACAAGTAAGTGCCTCACATTTAGTTTTTATGTAGAATCATATTTAACTGCATACCATAAAAATATTAGCGTAGCACTGAGATATTCCCAGAAAGTTGACAAACTCTGTCTTACTAGAATAATCTTATTTCCCATGGGATATATTAATATAACATTTTTGGCAATGTCATTCATAACATCATGTAGTAATAAAAAATGGGAAATGCAGTTTAGAAGTTATTGATCCTATACTGGTTCTTCCAAATTCCTGCTTGATTTTGAGTAAATTTATTATTGTTATTGCTAGTGGTGGCTGTAGTGCTTATAGCTGGTGGCTATTTTGTAGAATATTTTGTAGCATACTTGTGTGTGTAGGTACAAATATATAGTGATTTGAATGTTTAAGGAAAGAATATTGTGGAACAAACGAACAGTAGATATTAATCGTTATTAAAGTAATAGTGGCATGATAAGTGTATTTAGAAGTTATATACTTGAAAGCAGAAAAAAAATTACTATTACCTTTAATGGACCTTGTAACTTTCCCCTTCCTACTGTCCATCCAAATTACCATGTATATATCTCAACAAGCTTGGGGAAAGCCTGGAAAACCTTCTCTGGGTGGTGCTGTACAGGAAAACCAGTGTAGGTGAACTCTAAGGCTTTAACATGTCAGTAATTTGTTCTGCGTTACCTCTGTCGTTACATGTTGCCCCTTGCTACATGTTGCCTCCATTGTATTATGCTGCCAACTGCCTGTTGTTTGTAAGATAGAACAAGAAATATAGATTTTAGTGAGGTCTATAAATTTCTAGTGGGATGGACCTAACTGTAACCAAGGTAAGAGCAGCCCCACTTAACGGAGTCCAGCTATCTTGTTTGTAAACTGATGGCGTTAATGCTGTCCGGATTTTCACTGAGGAAGATTTTGATGTAAGGCTTTGGGTTATTCCTCTGTGGGAGATAAAGAACTGATCAAAACCCAACGGGAACATAGAGTGATTTGTAATAATTTTAATCTGATTTTGGGCTATTCATAAGGTAACATATGAATCCATAATAATTACATGTTTAGTCATTTTGCAATCCTTGCATTCTTACTTAGAAAAATTAAAACTTTAGGATGTGTCTTTAATTGTATTCTAGAAACTTGCATGTTTTCTTTAGAGCAGATTAATCTTTTGGTGAGTATATGATATTCCGTTTCTGAATAAATAAATAAAGTTAAAATACTGTTAAAATCAATATTGCGCATTTTCCAAAATTTCAGTTCTGTAGCAAGATTCAGAAGCATCACATTAGTATATTTCGCTTCCATCAAATTAGGGCTACATCCTTAATATGGTCTATTAAACACAACTTTTTAAAAGGGAGAAAGTCACATTTCTCTTGTTTATAGTTAATACATTGTTTCTTGTGCCATTGCATATTTTTGACTGACAGAAGCCCAAGCCTTAGCTTGCGATGATGGCTGGGTTTCAATAGACAAAAACTGGTTTTAGTATGTTTAATACTGACTATAAACCAATAGTTACCCAGCAAGGTAAAAATATTGCTGTATAAACAATGAATCTATCAGAGAATTCAAGTGAATCCTAGCAATACAAACTGTAAAATCCCAAAACATACAAAAGGGAAATAGCATGTTCAGACACAGCATTGGTCCAAAATTCTACTGAAGTCAGAGAGAGTGTCAGGGTGTGAACTTACGTACAGCAGCTGATATAACTACAGCTGTTGAAAATGTCCTAATGGCCACTGGTGTGATGACACCTTACCCTCACAGCAGGGTAAGCAGTATTTACTGACAACACATTTATAGCTTGTTATAGTAAACAGCAATACTTCATGAGATATTTCATGACAAATCGTAATACTTCAGGACCTGCTATCCAAGACATAATACTGGTCCTGCTACAATGGTAGCACTGTCAGCAAGAGAACTGGTCAGACACCTGGTGGTTCGAACTTTGTCAGTTCCCACAAATAGCAAATAAATAGCTTTGGACTCTGTTTCAGAAACCTGATATTCAAAATCAATATTGGGTACTATCTGTTGACATGAGAGCCTTCCCAATTAGGAGAATTTCTTCTGCTTTGAAAACTTGTAGAGTTTTAATTTCTTATTAGGATGAACTTGAGTGATTTCAGAGTTTTTTCAGCAAACCTGAGAACTTAAGACTTAATGACCCAGCCGTTAATTTGTGACTGGGACACTTGTTGAACAGCAGTGTTAAAGTCCCTGTGTGGTCATTGTATGTGATGAATTCCTCCTTCTTGGTTATTCTGGGATAGTTCTCTTTCTTTTTGAAACTATTCTGTTTTATGTAAGTAATTAAATCATATCTGGGGCAAGGTCTTGAATCTTAGTCTCCCTAAGTAATTTTATTTAGCCCAGTAATGTTTCTGGGCTAAGGACTATCAGTCTTCTCCTCTCTGAAATGTATTTCTACAAAATGAAAAAGTTCTGGCAGAGCACTAAAACCAGCTCACCCTAGAGAAGTGTGATGGGTCAGGGCATTCTCAATAGAAGAAGGAGAACTTAATTTCTATTTTGTAGCTTGAATGTTGCAACAGACTCTTCCCAATAGTTGCTGTGTACCATTATCTTTAGATTTCAGTTGTAGACGGTTTATTTTGTTTCCCCCCCAACATTTCTATTTCTGTTTCCTTCCTTTTATTTCTATCCTTTGCAGACTACTCTGTATCTCTAGCTTTCATTAAACGTTCTACTATAAGATTGACTGTTATCACATGAGAAGTCTTTCAAACCTTATTTGTACTAAAAAGTCTAGGGAGTCACTTTTCTGTAACTCTTGGGGTACCAAAAGTCATTCTGTAGTGGAGCTGCTCTTTCTTGGTTGTTTTCATGTTACTTGGCCTTGTCAGGAATAAGCAAAATCCAGCCCAAACAATCCGTCAAAGCGTATGTGGAATGACTCCAGTATCTCTATGATTTCTTCTAGACACAATTGGGTGTTTCTTTTGACCTGAATATATTCACTCTTACTTGCCACATTTTTTTCTCAATAGGCAATTAAATAAGGTTCCATCAAGGTGGGGAAAACAACTGCCTTGGGATTTACCCTCTGTCTTAATTTGTAGTCAAGGTCTTTGCTTATAGTCATAACACAGGCTGCACTGACCTCCTTCCACTACACTCCACCCTCTCCCTCCCCTAGTTTTTTGAGCAAAATTGGTAAGATCCAGAGTTTCCATATTCAGCAAAAATATGAATAGAACTGCCCACGCTGGATCATAGACACTATTAACTTAATAACTAATGACGTCTGACTCTGTCAAACTATGAGAAGACAAATGGAGAGATAAGACAGAATTGATTTACTTTTTGACATACTCAATAACCAATGATCATACAGTGCAGCTGATTTTTAAGTTTAACCTTTGAAGTTAAGTACAGGAGGCTGCTTAAAAATCAGGGATGCAATATACCAGCTTATACTAATCTTTCATTTAATGTATGATAAGCCAAACTGAAAATACTGAAAGTAATATAATAAGAATAAAAATAATAAAAATCATTTTTTTTCCTCACTGCTTTCAAGAAGCTGAATGTGGGAAATGAAAATAGAAGCAGTTATCCCATAGAAGATAGATAGCATATATCTAACTGGAGCATCATTAAATTGTTTCCTCCAAAAGAACTCTTTGAGATAATGCCTTAAAGAAGAAGAAAATCTGTTACTTTTAAGCCTTACTTGCAAGAACCATGTCATTAAAGCTACTGCCTTGTTTCCCTGTCTCCAGAACTCAGCAATGATGGGGGATAGGAGTGCTTCTCTGCCTTCTATGCTTGGGAGGTTTGTCCTGAGGGACGTACACCTGGCCTTGACTGACAAATTCTAAAAAAAGATTCTATGGCCAGGTGATCCTGTTAAAAGAAACAGATTCAGAGAACTGATGATAACAGTGTTGGTTGTTATTCATAAGAAGTAAGAATTATTGCAATGAATAACATTTTGGGTAAGTTTTACTATCTCGTTCATTCTTACAAATAGTTGGTCTTCATTTTTTTAGTAGTTTCACTTGAAATATCTTTTTCTGTTATTCAGGATAAAAATTTTGGTAGTATGTATGTTCATGTGCAAACTTAATAAAATAAGCTTCCTGTCAATTTTTAGATTTTCTTCCTATTTTTCAGGGATATAGTTCTCAAATTACTTCAGTATGAAGCGTCGACTAATGTGGCAGATAATAAAGGCTATTTTCCTATTCACTTGGCTGCCTGGAGAGGAGATGTAGACATTGTGAAGATTCTCATCCATCATGGACCATCACACTCCAGAGTGAATGAACAGGTGAAGTGTTAAAAATATTTGTGTACAGCATCAGAAAGGATACAGCACATACTCTTTAGGTCTAGCAATTTCATAGCCAAATTAAAAAAAAAGTACAAATATATATTTTCCATTGCTTCAGTAATTTCTTCTCCAAGACCAATGAAATCTTTCAGTATAAGCATATCATATATCTTTCTTCTGGAGGGACACTGACATAAAGAATACTAGATTTAAAAATTATGAAAAAACCTTCTACTTCTTTCTGAAAAATTGTATGAAGACGTATGCTAACCATACATTTTACATATATTAATTTTGATTTGCATAAATTGTGCCTTTTAAGTTTATTAGCTATTAAATTCCTGAAAAACATTGAGATATAATTAATATTCCTGGTATATTTTGAGTGTACTGTATATGAACTGATATGCAGAGATAAATGACAAACCAGATGGACTGTGTGGCAGAAAAGACGGATAAATACTAAGAAAAAATGAGAGTATTATAGTGGTGAGGGCCAAATAAATACTTTGCATTCTGTTGTCAAACATATGGCACACCTTCTGTTTTCGTTCTGTATATTCTTATATGGTCCATACAAGGGTTGGTATTTAGAAATGGAAAAAAAAGAAGGCCATTAAGATCTGACACCATCTATAGTCAGCTGATTTGCTTGAGGACTGGAAGTAGGCTGTGAAATACAAGTAGTAACCATAAACTAATGAATTTGACAGGGTAAACAGGAACCTCTTGGAATATACAGATGTGAGTCAGCTCCAGATTCAGATCTTAACGTTAGTGTCTCCATTGCCTGTCTCCTGTGCCGTTTTGCTCCACAGAGGTCTAGTCAGTGTAATTACAGGAGCCAGCAGGGTTATTCAAGTGACCAAAAGTAATGCAGGATTCATTTTCCCCAAGGACAGAAATCCAGTACCTTCTAAGGTCCTACAGTAACTGAGATATCTGTATGGGCTGAAGGTACGACAGAGGGTGCTCAGAACTTCCTTTTCCTTCTGGAGCATCTGCTGGACTCCAGGTAGGGTACTCTAAAGCACCTCAAGTGGCAAAGTATAATAAAATTTAATGAGTGAATTGCACTCTCATTGTCTACATTAGTGTGGCAGAAGGCAGATTGTGAGAAAATAAAAAATGTTAGACCTGAACTGCAACCACTTGACCAGTGTGAGATGCTATTCCTTGAATAATCTATTTAATATTTGAGGCTGTACACTTAGCTATTGGAAGCCATACAATAACTATTATATGAATATCAAGTATTAGTGTAGGAAATATAGGAAAATAAAGCAATAAAATACACCTCTGTGACAGTCTTCTGGGGAATCCTATCATACCCTGGCTTATCTGAGAAGAAGTACAACCCCCAGAACGTGTCATTCTGTGGTTTGAGTTGCAGATTTGGAGTTTCTCTGAGTTCTTCATTCTCATCAACTGTTGAATGCAGGATGAAAACAGTTGAATTATAGGATTACCTTTTGTTGAGGAGAAAGAGAGGTTTTTTTGTTTTATTTCTCCAATAAAATACTAAAATAAATCCTTTCTGATTGTATATTATCCATTTGCTTGAAGAGATGCCTTGTGCTCTACTGGTAGAAAAATGGAACCTATGCAGGAACTTCAGAGAGAGGGATGTTGAAAAAGATTTTTTTGGTAAGATCAGAAAGAGAAGTGTAAATATAAACCTACTTCTTCCCAGTCCCTCTTATAGATCCAAACTTGTAGAATATCTTGAGCTGCTGTCCAGTCTGTCTGGTCAATCAGCTGCAGCAAATAAACAGGGATGCACCTGATTCTATACCCCACCGATTCAAAAAAATCTTGTTGTTAGATGATCTGCTGTTTAAGCATTTTACTCAAAAACATAATAATGGAAAATTTCTGAGCAATCCTCACAAGAAAAATTGGACTTTAAGTCTCTTAAGGGCGTGTTGATCATATTAAACTTTGAAGTTAAACTCATACATACACAGTTCTTCTGACCTTGTAAATCCCCTTGTGTTCTACTCTAGACAGTGGCCTGTTTTAGTAAGCAGACCTCTTTCCTGGCACCAAAATTCCTGTGCTAATTGACAATCTACACAGGAGAATATTATCTATATCGCAGAGTGAGAGAAATACCATGTAGATACAAAGCCATCCCCACGTATAAATCCTCAGATAATCCTCACCCTAATACCTATTGTACATGCTTATAAGTCTGTAGGTTTCGGAGGCTTTTGCTTATTTGCTGCTAGGCTCCATAAGGCAGGTGGCTCCCCGTAGCTGTCATAGCTTCTCTCAGGTCTGTGGAGATGAAGCTATAACTTATAAGAAATACTGGGCTACTTTCTTCCTTCTTCTTTCTTCTGAGAGCTGGGGAGGATAGGCACATTTCCTGACTTTCTCACTACAGCCAAAAATGTCAAACTTTTTTTCCTGTTGTTATTTGTTTAGTTGGTTGGGTTTGCATGGATCACATTAAGAATGTATATGCTTTTAGTTTCAGAAGAAAATTTTGTCCATTATTTAAAAATTGATGCAACTAATTAGTAATACATCTTTGATTTTCATCTATTTTAATAAAATTCTGTGTAAAAGGAATAGTTCTAAAAACTTAAGTGAAAGTAATGAACAAGACAACAAAAATGTAACTGAGAAGCTCACGATGCATAAATGCGTATTATGTGAATCAATGAATTTAATGTTATACTGTCAATTAATTGAACAGAATTCTATGTGTTCAAAATGCAGTTAACTACCATCATAGGATCATATCCAGCCATATCCAGCATCTAAAGCTCTGAATGCCCCCTACTGTTCCTATTACATAAAATTGAAAAAAAGACAGTAAAGCAAACAGTTAAGTCACAGTTGTTTTGTGGAGGTGGCAGTGGAATGTAGACTGGCAGATCTACACACAGAAAATGGTTACAGCATAACAATTATGTAAGAATAATTCTATAATTTTTTAACACAGGTGTCTTAGTTGACATTCATAATATATGTTTTAAATTAAAAAATACAGTGAAATTATGTTGATGATGCTCATATTAAATAGTATTGGTCCCAATACTAACCCTTGGGGGACACTGCTTGTCACTGGGATGTTGATTAGGGATTAGAATACAGTGGCTTAAACATCACTGAGAAGGTGAAAATAGAAATGGAAGAGAGTAGCATGCAATACAGGAAAAAATCAAACAGGAATGGTAGGTCTTAAAAAAAAACCAGAAAAAAGTTAGAGAAACATATCCAGTGATGTACAACTTCTTTTAAATTTCTAATACGTATGAATTATCAGTGTTCTAAATTTTTGAATATAATCAAAGTTATGAATAATTTTTCATCTATGTACAGTTACAGTTGTAGCAGAATTAAAAAGGAAAATATTTAGTCCTGTCTTAAATGCTTTGATTTTTAAATTAGTTTTGAAAACACATCTGGAAATATTAGGGATGCCTAAATTCTAATGCTTCATTTTATGTTTAAGACAATGCTTGATAAGGAAATTTATGGGCTTTTATTTCTTTCATGATTTTCAAATTAGACAGATTTATTGATGGTGTGTGATAAGAAGAATGTCATTAGCTATTTTTCCACATAAACTGTGAAAATCTATGCACTATGTAAAAATCCATTCAATTCCTCAGTGAAAATGAACAATAAAGTCACAATGTTGTTCCCAAGAGCTCTCCTCATTCTTGACTGTGTTCAGAGTTTCTATAGTAATATAGTTCAGCCTTTGCCCTAGACATTAAGGAAAGCACTTAAAATCTCATTGCAATTAAATAATGACATAGCTGAATCAATCAGGCAAACTTCCTTATTTTTTTTGAGAATGATTAACTTGAATTGGTGGAACTTCTCAGGAAACTACCGTCCTATTTTAAAAGATGAAGTAAGACCATCTTGAGGTCATTAATTTCTGTCTTGAATATATTGTCTTGTTCAGTTGCTTAACATTGGCATTATATGCGTGGACTTTAGGTACTTTAAACTGCATAGCTATGCAGTAAAAGTCCTAAATATACCCACTGTTTAATAGTGGCTTTACAAGAACCTATATAATATTCATGATAGCCATTTGTTCTCTTATACTTTTTCACTATCAGCCTGCCAAGCTACAATAGTTGTCTCTCGGACATATTTGCTAATCTGTCCTCTGATGAATAGACTTTAAGAGGTGTTCTAGATTTAGCAGTGACGTGCGTTTTCAGTAACTAAATGATACAGTACACCCTGAAGTCCTGACCAGATGCAGTGCTGTAAAGGCACAATTCGGTTTGCAGGAACATATGTCTGACTTCTGGCTGTATGTGGAAGAGAACAGATTCAAAGAAAGGGTAGAAAATGTCAGGACTATGCTCGTAAAGAGACCCATGTAATGACTAATGAAGAAGGAAATCACAAAAAGTTAAAAGCTGCATCATAAGACGCCTTCCTTATTTCTGAAAGAGGTACATTGGGCCATATAAATAACTACTTACTTATCTTTCTTTGTCTTGACTCAGTCTTGGGATCTAACTTGTAGTTTTTAACATGTAATGAAGTATCTGAAATTTATAAAAGTATATAAAAGTCTGTTTCTTCAGCAGTTTTGCCCCTGGATATCAGATCCAGAGAGCTAACTACACAATGCTAACTTGCGTGTAGACATTTGTATTATCATAGCAGGTTAATGGCTCATGGCAATGAGTGTTAGCACATCAACTTTCTTTACTCCAGAACTTTACTGGTTACATTTGGGACTGAAAATGTATTCAACAGTACTAAATTATTATTAATTTCTTCAAGAATAATTTTTCATGGTTTTCAAAAATTCCTTAAAGATAATAAGCTATCACTACATTAAAATTAATGGAGTTACATCTAGGTTAGCTTTGCCTGCATGAAAGACGAGTCAAAAGTAACAGCATTTTTTAGTACAAGGAAATAACTTCAACTCCTAAAATATCATCACATGTTGTTTGGGTTTTTAATATTCTTACTGTATGTATGTCTTCTGTAAACAAATGCCTTAAGGAAGAAGCTTGTAATGCTGAGACAGACATCTGTGTTCATCTTCCCATGAGGGGTAAGAAGAGGAAGATATTGCTTCTTCCAGTCTGGGAAATCCCCTGTTATAGCCTCCTCCATCTTAGGGGTCTCTTGGGGAATGCTGAACCAACTATGCCTGTCTGATACGCATTCCCTCCTTTCCTAAATCTAAAGATGGCAGGCTCTGTCAAAACCTACTTAAAAACTCAATCCTCTCTCCTCAATAAAAATTTCTTCCTTCTTGCTTTGTTTTATGTAAGCATTACCAAATTGTCAAAGTGGATAAATTTAGCGGGCAGTTAAAGAAGTCGTAATTCTGTATTTGAAAGTTAAAAATACTTCTGTCTTTTATTCCTCAATTGAGTTGATTAATTTGCATTTTTAAAAGGGAAGGATGTTGTATTATTAAATTTTAATGAGGTAGTAACTTTCAGGTCTGATAACACAGTGTATATAATGCATGTTCTGACTGCATATGTGTAGGTAATTTAATTATCATGTTTATCCAGGTTGGATTATTCTGTTTAATTTAGTGATACCTATATATCTTTAATTTTGATTCAATTTGATTTGTCATTAACTGGAATGTGGCTTTAATTTGACAAATGTAAAGAAACAAGCCATACAGAAATGTTCAACTGTGTTCATTTGAAAACAATAACATTTTGTTCAGGTTTACAGATGCTTTTATGCATCATGCTGGTTTAAAATATACTTTTCAGTAAATATGATTTTGCATGAAAATTAAACTGGGTATTTTGTATTTAGAGATACCAAATTTCTGTTTACTGCATAATAGTAGTGATTTGGAATGGTTGGTTTCTACGTGTCTATATCTGTGGCTGAAATTTTGGCGAGTAACCACATAGCCAACTTAATTTTTATGTCTTTGAAAATTTAATCAGAATACTTCTAAAATATGATATTAGACTGTTGGCACAAGATTCCAGGTACTTTGCCTGTCATCCATAAATGCTTGAAAAAAATTCAGACATAAGCAGGTATTGGATAGATAGATATATGTTTCACAATTGTATAGCAACTGTGTATTTTGGTCTTTACCTCACAGACTGGATATAGTTATGCATCAAATTTCTTTGTGTAACTATTTCCATTGGATATGTAAATACAGTAACTGTAGGCACAAATTACCATAATTGGCCATTTTATGTGCAATTATCTGATCTTCATCTTTAATTGTGGTAATTGTACACAAAATTAGACCACAATTGTCTATTCTGTCCGTGAAATATTGAAAATCCCAAAATAAGTTCTAATAAACTATGCTTGTGGTTTGTAAGTATACCACTGTACAGAAAAAAACTGCTTTGCCAAATCTTGTACAAAGGATACGTTTGAAGTCACTAGAGCACAAAAAGCACATCACAGGTAGCCGATAGACCATTGCAGCTATGTAGTATTGTGATAGTACATATTTTAACTTGAATTTCTGGTCTATGTAATAGAGAAATACCAAATGATGGTTTAAATAAGATAGAATGACTCGAATACTTGTTGGTCGTCAAGCCACGTCTACCAATGGAAACTTCGTACTTTCTACTTGGTGCTTCCTGTGTTACAGCTTCTGTCTTGCAGTTTAGCACATTCCAGTCTCTGGGATCTTGTGTGGTGTTGCAGCCACTTAAAGTGTTTCTCTGCAACATTACTTTATCTAACTATATTGATCTATCCCTCCTATCTCCCAGGCTTATCTGAATTGGTTTGATTTATGAGATGAAAATTACAGCAATGTTGTAAAAGCACAAAGTTGAGATTTAAGTTCTTGATTATAGAATTAAAACCACTATTTCAAAAAAAAAAAGTTTTCCCCCCTTCCAACTTTCTACATATTACTGTGGAACATGGATTTTCTTATCCCAGCTGGCTTTTCAGTAAGAGGCCAAAGCTCCCTTTCTGATTTTCTCCTCTTTTCTGCTTTCAAAAGACAAATATTTTCTTTCTATTTTCGTTTCTCTGTCCCCAGAACTTTCTCCAGTTGTTTCCTTGATAAATACAGCCTAGAAATTCAGATTTGTTTCTTCTCCTTTCTTTAGAATTATATTTCTGCCCTTCTCCAGTATCTTTTTTTGAATTGACATTAATACTTTATTTCTTTGTATGATGCATTACCTTATTGGCCTTCTACTTTTACATTTTCAAAACTGTCACAAAATTTTGTAAATCATACAACAGAAGATGCATTCAGTATACATACTTGTAAAATTTATAGTGTCTAGTCTATTTTAAGGCTTCATAGAGACTATGTAAGATGTATTAATAATACAGATGGCATATAGAATTCAGAGAACTCTATAAATTATTTCCTTCCTCTCTGCTTGAAGTTATTTGTCTATTTGGGATTGCAAGTATACAGACAGAACTGGAAGAAAACAATTAAAGAAGATATTCCCTATTCTCAATGTTTATTTATTATTAATATTATTAAATAGTGCTTGCAGAAAGACTTGGGGGACATTGCTTTATAAAACAAAAATTTATTCAATACACACCATACAGTTACATTTATGCCTTAAAATTCATACACACATCTTCCCGGAGCCCTGAAAACTAGCTGCTTACCTGATCTGTTGAATCTTTCTAATATTTACAGTTGCTGCTTTGTCTTCTTCGAAGCTTTGATTATTTTCTTGATGGTGAAACTAGTGCCTGATACATTTTAATTACACAGTTTTTCTCTGTAATTTCACTGCTCTGTTAACAAACTACAATGATTTTAAATCAGTTACACTGAGAAGAAAGAATTAAAGCGTGTCAGAGTACTTCTAAGAGAAGGACTCAACAATCATTTCAGGAACAGCTGAATCAAGGGTCGCATATTTTAGCATACTGTGAACAACAAGGTTTTTGGGGGGCATGTTGTTAGAAATGTATTTGGAATAATGTGGACACATAGGGACCTGATCTGCTTGAGAGGCACCAAGCTGAAGCATTAATGTAGTATTAGTAAAATTTTAGTGGGGTCATTCTGAAGAATTTATCGTACGTTACTATAGATTATATTGCGAATTCTACCTGTGTAGTGAACTCATGGAGGCAATTTATAGAAGCTGAGCAGTCCTATTATGTGATTAAACATGATTTTCTGAAGCTTTTGTTTTATTTTAACAGAACAATGAAAATGAAACAGCACTGCATTGTGCAGCTCAATATGGTCATTCAGAAGTAGTTGCTGTTCTACTAGAAGAGCTAACAGATCCTACAATAAGGAACAACAAACTAGAAACACCTCTGGATCTGGCTGCACTTTATGGACGTCTGCGTGTTGTAAAAATGATCATCAAAGCATATCCAAACCTGATGAACTGCAATACAAGAAAACACACTCCTTTGCATCTTGCTGCCCGTAATGGCCACAAAGCTGTTGTACAGGTGCTTCTGGAGGCCGGAATGGATGTCAGCTGCCAAGTTAGTGTGTAATTTCTTCTCTTCTTGCTTTCTTCCATTCTTTCCTTACTTTCCTTTCTGAAAGGTTCAGATGAAATAACTTCTTCCATTTTTTCTTTTAAAATACACTTACATTTGCTTTGTCAGAAAGGTTGTATACAATACAGGTTGCTTTTTTGTGACACAAATTATGTATTCAAAGGGATAACTCAAGAAAGGGAATGTCCTGAAACACATAGATACACAAGTTATATCAACCGTTAACGTGCTTGTATATATTTGGTTTTTTCCAACATAGACTTTAATGAGACTAAGCTGATTTGCTGACGATATGGCCCTTAATGGTCACAGCAATCTGAAACAATGCCTGACTGAGAAATCATTTCCCAAAGATTATCCCATTCTAAACCCAAAGTTACTAAGTAATAATAACTTTGATTTTCTGCTTTTCTAAATACTTATTGTATAACTCTAAATGAAAATTCTATAGCAATACACTCTTGCAGCTACTGACTTCAACCTGTTAGCGGCTTTGTGCATCTAGTTCTATGCACAGTAAATTATAATGGTGTAAAAGAGGTAACTTTAAACAAAAGAATCAGAGATGGGATCAGATACCAGGTAAAGCAGCAGTAAATTTTATGTCCAAGTCTTGGTAATGTAAAGTGTCCAAGCCTTTAAACTACAGAGGACCCGATCCTGTTATTTGTGAAGTATTCCCCAAGTTATACAGTTTCTCTTGATTTGGTTGACAGCACCACATTTAAGTTTAAAGTGTATTTTATCTTCATATTTAAAATAACCTTCTTCTTGTCTGAGTATATATACTAAGCTTTGAATTAAGATTCTTACAGCTTTATATCTACTTTTGGATAAACCAAACAACAAAAATTACATCTATTTTAGAGTCACATTGGGGTATTGTTTACCAATAGGTTAATAAATCTTGTGAACTTTGCCTACACTTTGACTAAGTTTTATACACGTTTTAAGCTTTAAGGGCATTTAATCAAACACCCTTGTACCTATAATTCCCTTTTGTATAGAAACATTGCACCTGAATTCCACACACTTGATATTTCTGGATTCTTATATCATGGTCATGTTTTTTAACTTTTGAGGAAAAGAATGTGAAATTGGAAAAAAAGATAGATTAAAAAAAATACAACAAGGCACACTAGAAAATATTAACATATTTTAAGACTAAAAATGGATATTCTCAAATGCCTTAAAAATGAAAATGTGTTTGGCTACTTTTATTAACTCTAGTATCTTTTTTGAGTTAGCATTGCTACTTGCTTTGAACTATTTCTAACTGAAACACTTTTTTCTGTGATTTTCTCATTTTTGTATTTGCCTGCCATTGTGCCTCCAATTTAATTTTGTTTGGATTTTCTTTACTGGAAAATGATACACTTTCAAAGGTTAATATAAGCAGCTTGTTTGTTGCTTCAGTAATTTAGAAAAGTTTAATGCTAAAGAAACACATAGGGGAAGCCTCAAATACATGTTTCTCAATTTATAATTTCTTTTCTATTTCTGGCAAATGAATGAGGAAAAAGTCTGATGTCTGAATTGATGCCTAAAAAATAGAATAATTGAAGAAAAATAGTCTCTGTCATGGCAGCTTACAAACTGAGGGTTACATGAGGGTTGTATATTATACAATGTTTTTATGAAATGTGTTCCTCCTCTTATGTAATCGAGATAATTTTAGCACTACCGTGAATTCTCCTAAGCCATTTCTATCTATAGTTATACCAAAAGTTTTTTGCTAGTCTTTAAAAATATAGTGGCTGCAAATTTTTTACAATCTTCTTTTTATCAATGAGAGTTGATTTTAGGAATGTTGATCTGTTTGCCATCTGGAGAAAAAAAATCTAGAAATTTTTTTCTTTTTTAAAAATTCTAATTTATTTAATGTAATTTATATTCTTATTTTCCTTAGTAAGTCTTAGATGGGGGCATTTTTAAATTTTATTTTATTTTATTTTATTTTTGCACTGGGTAATCGTATTTCTTCTGGTTTTGTCCTACTTGCCATAAGGAAATAGAATTTATTTATTTGTCACTGGTATACATATTCTCCATCAATATGTTCCTTTTCATTCAGCATCTTAACATATTGGCAAATTGGCTTTGTACATATTGTTAATTTATTATTTCTGTAACCTCTGAAAAATTCAGTGTTGATGATTACTGGCAGCTGATTAAACTGAGCAGAGCATACAATATCAGCCTGTTACTTAGAACTGAGCTCTTTTAATATTAATTGAATTGCTTTGCATCACTGATTGGGAAAGAACGATATACAAAGTATAATCCTGTGTGGTAAACAAAACTGTACACGTTCATACACATTAAATAAATTCAGCTTATCAGCAGTAAAGAGCTCTCAGAATGTTGAGAGACTATTACAGAAGTAGCCTATCAGCTATCACTCTGTAACTGTAAATATTTAAGTGGGACGTTTACTTTAGCCATGTTATCTTTGTCTTCTGTACTCCCTGAGCACTTTTAATCATGCAAAATATTTGACCTAATATAGATAGCATTTAATTTTTGATGGAATTAATCACACATTTTATTCATTTCCCAGGTCTATCCAATATCCTTCAATCTGAAATTATTTAGAAGTGGGCAATACAAATCTGCTTCATCTCTTTATGCTTTGAAGTTTTCATTTAAATTGAAACATATGAAAAATACACAGGTTTTGGGTGAGTGATAGATTTTGGGCCCTCAGTAAAATAAGATACTGCACAGTTCAGTGTATTTCATGTAAACAGTAATTTAATAATTGTAAATACCTTAAAAACTTTGCCCCTTCTATTTATCCAACTTTTATCTACCCCAATTTACCTTCCCTGTCTGTTCCAGTAACGATGGCAATTTCCATTGCTTATCATTGTAGTTCTTCTGCAAAGAGCTGTGCCCCTTCCTTTTTGCTGTCACCATGTATAGAGGATAATCCCGTGAATCAATTTGCAAAGCTACCATTCCATCCTTCAGATTATGTCTGAAATCCATATGAAATCTATAGTAAATTGCCTATGAATAAGGACTAGACGAGTGACCTAATTACAAGCTCTTGCATATTTATACGGTCAAAAAAAATCTCTAATTAATAAAACCCTTGCTGCTTTTATGTTAGCCTGCAAATTGTACGCAAGTTTATTTGTGTATCCCAGTGTTCCTTCTGACAATGTCCTTCTATCCTTGCTTGCTTTGTGTGTACAGCTTTGACATTGTACCTATATTTAGCTGTAAGCTACTTGGGGCAGAGACTGTTTTACCGTATGCTTAGCACAATTTGTGCTATAGTTCTCTATATTTGAGATACAGAAAATTTATGCCAGGGAGTCAATATATAATATATTGATACAAAATTAAACATACTTTATCTCACATTATTCGTGAAAAACATCAGATTTTTTTGCATTATATGTCACTGTGGAAGAATTTCCATGTACAATGGTAGTGTTCTCTTTTCCAGGAAGATACAATCCAAGGCAATGAAAGCTTCAGGAAGTAAAGCAGTGAAAATTGTCTATAAATCTTAAGTTTGCTTATTGTAGTACAGTCAACAAGGGTGTAGTAGCACATAGGTACACCAATATAAGTGAAAAAGATCTACCTAAAAACTCTAGCACATCGTAGATAATACACAGAAATTATTTGCAACTACGTTTTTAATCCTTCTAATTTGTTTAACGTGTTCTATTGTGCCAGAAGCCTCCCCCCAACATTATTTCTGTCTTCAAGTTGTAGTCCACATATACATTTACAAAGAGATATACATCTACTCAGTCAGTCCTCCGAGTTTTTCTTGGCCCTGTTCATCCTGAGGCTCAGTATTTTCCCTATGTTAAAATGGAGTTTGGTAACTGAACTCTCATAACAAGGACATATCTGCCTTCTGGACAGTTTTTGGGTTGAGGGTCTGATTCACTCGTTAGTTATTCGCTGTTACCATGAAATCATGCCTAGAGCTTTTAAGATTTACGTCAGCATTCATCTTTGTGGCATCTCATGCAGGATTGCACATCTGCATCTTGCAAGTGTGCTTTCAGTCTCTGTATTTTCAGACAGATTTTCTTTCATTTTTTTAGTAATATTTCCCCTTTTGCTCAGAAAATCACCTACACGGTGGACAGACAGATCAGTCCACTGTTTATATGGTATGCCTTTCAAATTCCTCTTTTGCACCGACTGTTTGTAATATATACCTCATTTCTGAGATATGGCATTCGTTAGCACTGTCTGATAGCTTGGTGTTGTAAAGTAAGGACTTCACCAGAATTCAGGGCAGTGCAGAAAGCCTGTAAAGCATTTCAGGATCATGTTCAGCAATGACAGGAAATATGACAGTAGAATAGACCAAGAAGCAAGAAAGCATAAAATGCAAAAGCTGGCATTTAATTTTTGATTCTGCTTCCAAAACTATGAATTACGTATTTAGGTGGTGTAGGTTTCTCTACTCCCTTTATGCATAGCAAAGCTTTGGTTCATTTTTACAGAACTGTCTTCTTGCTCTTGGACTGCCCCTAGATAAATTTGTTTGCCTTAGACAGGGAATTTGCTCTTCTTATGTTAGTTTTCAATCCATTTCTTCGGAGATGTGTGCTTTCATCAAGAAAAATTACCTTTCCTCCAGTCAGAATTTTTGACCAATAGGAAGGAATTCTGCCAGTTCTGACAATTACCATGTCAGGATTTTTTCACACCTTATCTGAGGAATCTGAGGACAGATCCTCTTCTGTTTCTTCAAAGACATTGATTCAGCATGCTGGAATGTTAATTTCTCTTTAGATCACTAAAGTATGTCTATTTTCTTTCCAATAAAAAAAAGTTCACTATTAATAGTAGTACAGAATGATCTTTACAATTTTAGTGAAGGTGCACATGGTTCCCATCTCCGCAGTTCATTCTCAGGTCATCTGGCCCAACATACCTGATCAAGCAGAGTCACCTAGAACAGGTTGCCCAGGACCATGTCCAGGTAGCTGTTGAATATCTCCAAGGATTGAGACAGTACAACCTTCCTGGGAAACCTTTACCAGGGCTCAGTCACCTGCACAGCAAAAAATGTTTCCTTATGTTCACATAGAACCTCACTTGTTTCAAGTTTTCCCCATTACCTCTTCTGTCGCTGGACACCACCGAGACTGCCTCAGGTTTTTTTACATCATCCCTTCAGATATTTGTACACATTGATGAGATCCCCTGCTAGCCTTCTTCTGTCTTGGCTAAACAGTACAAGCTCACTCAGCTTTTCCCCATGAGAGAGATGCTCCAGTCTCTTAATCTTAGTGACTCTCTCAAGTAGCTCTGTATTTATCTTCTACTGAGGAACTCAGAACTGGACCATCTCCAGGAGTGGCCTCACCAGTGGTCAATAGAAGAGAAGGTCACCTCCCTTGACCCGCTGGACACTCCTCCTAGTGCAGCCTAGGATACGTTAAGATTTTTTTGCTGCAAAGAGGTATTATTAGCACATGTTCAAAGATGACAGAATATGTTCAACTGTACTGAATATGTTCAAATATGACAGAAACATTCCTCTTTTCTCAAAACAGTGAATGATTGAACCTCTGTTTTCATGTTCTTCACTGGCAGATTACCATGCCAAACTTCTTCCCATTGTGGCTTTTGTATTTCAACACCTCTCTTTCCAAATTCAAATATTTTGAGGGTCAAAGTTGTACTTCACATCCCTGATGACAAGGAGCTTTATGTTAATAGTAACAGGTCCACCCATTAGTGTTGAGGTTTAGTCATGTCAGTAAGTGGCCATGCAAAGTAAATGCCTTATCCAGATACAAATGCAAAGAGGATAATAGGCTGTGTCAAAGCCTTTTTCAAGATTGCTGATGTCAGGCTTTTCAGTAATCAAACCTATATCCATCAGTGACTTTTCTGAGAACTGTTTTCATTCCCAGAAATTTCCGAGCCACATCTGAAGCTCTATGTGTACCTTTGTGGTTGCACTACATCATTGCAGAGTTATCCAGTGTAAAATTCAATTGCAGTTACTGGATAATGTTTGAGTTACTATAGATAATGTTTGAGTAAAGGATTTTGAAAATAAATCTGAATATTTTGTCTTCTTGTTCACAATAAGTCTGTGAATATTCATCTGGATTGCTTCTGAAAATGGACAGATTAGAAATTATTTTGAGATATGTATTTCATACATACATTTTCCTAGTCATTTCCTTCTCTCCATTATCCTGGTAGTATAGCTAATATCTTGGATATTAATGATATTGGGCATGCTCTACTTTATACATTTGCATACTAAGTATGAAGGAAGATAAAACCTGAGTGTTCCTATTATGGACAGAACAAAGAGTTCTCAGGCCCAGCTGACAGGAAGTAAGTACACTTACTGTGTGGTCTCATCCTGTCTCAGGATCTCTGATTCCTTCTAAATATCCTATCATTACATCGCTATAGCACCAGTGCATTCTGGTACAGCAAATAAATAATTAATCATTATTTTATTTCAGAGTTATTGTTTTTCCACCGTATCAAGCATGACAATGCTGCATTTGGATAAAATACAGAAAAACCAAAATTCAAGCAGTAAAGCCTTTATTTGCCCATGAATAAAACGCACTCAAAATCTAATTTATTATTGGGAAAAAAAAGCGCCAGAGTTTCAGTGAGATCTAGTAGTGCTTTAGCTAGTGCTGATGCTATTGTATGGAAAGGCATTCTGTTCAGATTTTTCAGTAACAGTCAGCAGTACAAAATACTAAGAAATGTAGCTTGTTAAGAGAAGCTGGTTTTCAGTACTGTAAAATCTATTTGAGCAAAAGTTCATTCGTAAATAATTTTGTGTCACAGAAATCTGCAAAATCAGGTTCACAGACATCTAAAGCAGAATTTAAATGATCTAAACGTAGGCATCTAATGCTTTTGGAGGTGCCTTAGGGTATCCAGAACATCTGTGTGGGGCAGATATGGTGCAGGTCAAATGCAAGCATCAAGTGAAACAGCAGCTGGAGACCAAGTAGGATGTCCTAGGACATCTCTCACAGGGCAACTGAGTTGACCTTCTAGGTTTTGATCCAGTTCCACATTAAAACTCTTGAGTGTAGATGTCCATGTGTAAACTCTCTGATTCTACTGAACAGCTCTTGACTGACAGTATTGACTATATTTTTGCTGAATATGATAGGAGTTTAGAAATTGAATACAAATTCAGGCTTCTTGATAGGGAGTTATGTTGCATCCCCACCATATTTTCTTATATGGTTGTTAATTTTTATACTACAAGTGATAGCATTTATGTTGTTATCTTGAATAATATAAAAATACACTAGTATTTGTTCTTACCCATTCAATGTTTTTATGTGTAGATGAAATAGAGGGGAAAAATTAAATACCTTTTTTCTGAATGTATTATTTTCAAAAGGATTCATTGATATTTTAATTTGCATTTTAAATGTCACTATTTTTTTTTTCTAGACAGAAAAAGGGAGTGCATTACATGAAGCAGCCCTATTTGGAAAGGTGGACGTAGTACGTGTTTTGCTTGAAACAGGTAAATCTAATTGACAGGAAACAGTGAAAAAATATCCTTAACATTCCTAACCTGGTGAATGCTTGTACAAATTACTGTTATCTTTCTCAGACTTTACAAATCTAATCATGCGTACCTCTACTTAAAATGGTGTTCTTTTAGAATAAGAAATTACTGTACACAGAGAACAAAATTATTGTTTTCACTAAGACACAGAAATTCCATATATGACTCAGTGTATGACACTGTATTCTGAGAATAAATATATTCTGAGAAGAAAGTGACTACCTGAAATTTTGTTATTCGTTATGAGAGACAGCCAAGAATATTCTTTGATCTAGAGGCCAGAAGACTCGCATTCACATTTATTTCCTTTACTAGCTATTCCTAACAAACAGACCATCCTGCTTGCTCCTTTATTTCCTGGATAAACTTTGAATGCCTGTGAAGAAAGAGAAACGCGCTGTATCACTTAGAATTGCATTTGTGCTGAGATGGCAGGAGAACAGGGATACAGAATCCCAACACACCTACTACGTAATAGGAATTTTGGAATTGTCTGAGGTAAATTACTCATCTAAACAACTGTCTTCTCAGGTAAATGAGGAGACCAATGAAAATGAAAATATCTGGAAATTACTTCTCTGAGATACGTGAACTTCCATTACACAGAGAAAACTCATTGATCTCTATTATCAGAGCTTGTGGAGCTATACGTTGCAAAAGAAGCTATATCCTACTCACAGCTTCTCACCTGAATCTCAGCTAGTGCATACCTGATCTGAGATCTGTTTTTAGGAAAAAAATGTCCTTCCAAGGTGCTTTCCTGTTTGGATGAACAAAGAGGAAGAAAGGGATCTTCACCTGCCCTTAAAAAGACATCTCCTTTTTATATTAATTCACCTAAAAGAGGAAGGATTGGATAGCATCACACAGAGACAGAAATCTCTTAGACCACAGACAAAGAGGAGAATTGTACAAGACAGTGGAGTATAATCTTCAGTGGGAACTACTTGAACTCCGAATACTCTGCACTTCTGCAACATTCCCTACCTTCTACTTTTTTTTTTTTTTTTAAATCTAATAGTCCCATGTTATGGTTACATTCACAGTTTAAGCCAAACAATCACTTTGTCAACATTCTGAAGAGTCTGTGAGAAAATATCCTGGCTATTCACACAGCCCTTATACTACATATGGGTATTTCAGTCTACTTAGAGCATGGATTTCGAACATGTTGCCATGAAGTACAAAACTTTCAAGGTTAATTACTTTTTCAGTATTACTCCCAAAACATGTACTGATACCATGGACTAGAAAAGCCCCAGTGAATCAGAGCAGTTTGGGGACAATAAGAATCCAGGTATGTAGGAAAAACATTCAGAAAAGTTCTTGATTTTATAAAATATTATTTTAAGGATGGATGTTTCTTAGGAACTGTCTTGAAGTAGATCAAAGTTTGGTTTAAGAAGCTTACTTTATATCCCCATGAATTACAGAGACATAAAAGCAATCCATATCAGCCTGTGAATTTTGGGGCTACTCAGTCTTTAAACAGAAATGATGCTGGACATCAACTATAACACATCTGTTTATCCGCTACAGTTGTAAAACCGCTTGCATTCGATTTGCCACATAATTGAGTCTGCTATACCACATTTATAATCAGATGTACTTGGGGTTAAAAATTCCACCACAGATAATTTTTTTTTCAGGAATTGATACCAACATAAAGGACAGTTTGGGTAGAACAGTTTTAGATATTCTTAAAGAACATCCATCTCAGCAGTCACTTCAAATCGCTGCTCTACTTCAAGGTAAGTCATTTTCAGTTATACATTTGTTAGAAACAAATCAGAATAGCATGGAGGAATATTAAGATATACAGTAATTTCTACTCTTCACATATTTTATTATACAAGAGTAATCTTTTAATTAAAAAGATAAAATTCTTTTTTGCTAGATACACAAAAATGTGTGGTTGAATATTTGAATTTCAGAGTACATGTTTTTTTCTGACAATAGACATTACCATGGTTCGTCACATTCTTCATTAGAAAATAACAACATATAATATTTCACTGCAGTTCCATTAAATTGTGACGGTAAACTAAAAATTAAATGTTTGGTTCATTCATAAATAACAACTATGACTGTAAGATGATGATGAATTTTCAAAACATTTTTGTTATTTTCCTTAAATTAAAAAAAACCAAACAGGCAGTAACTTTTATCGTTATAGCTGAAATAATATAATCTTGTTTTACATATGTTTATTCTTGTCCCTTATCTTACTTTCGTGAGGTAAGATTGATGGAACTCCATTGTTTACAACAATTTTTTTCTCTAGAAGACAGCAGTAAAGTGATAAAACATGAGCTAGTACATAATTTAGTGGTAAAAATCATTCCTTCTCTTCTATGGAATTTTTTTCCCTGCTTTTTCAGATTAGTCTTTCATTAGCTGCATTAGCATCTCCACCTGTATTCATTATTCCTATCTGTAAATAAGCCATTTTAATCAGTTCAGTATTGTTTCTACCTATGAAGTAGCTCATGCTTCAGTCTCCTGCATAACTGTATTTCATAAGAACATTTCCTAGAGAAAAAGATGTCATGTGGCCCCACTGTGTCCTTCAAGTTTTCTTTCTGAATAATTTCCAAACTTGTTAGCCACCTTCAGTAAAGTTTTCCAGTGAGCTAATGGACCAAAGATACAAAGATCCTGTAAGTATAATGAGAATTTTGCAGGCTGGAGAAGAGGCATTCAATTAATGAGCAGTTTCATGTCATAGCTGGACTGAATTAACAGCTTGCTTTGCGATCTCCCTCCTTCCTATTTTCTTTTTTCCTTTCCTCCACTCCTCTCCCCCCCTTCTCCCCTACTTCCAGCTACGGAATTCCCTTCCATATTACCTGCTAACAGAAGCTGCGAAGTGATCTGATTTGGTTAATGAATTAGTAATGTATAAGATATATATGTTATTATATTAACTATATTTAGTAGTATGTAACAATAATAAAAGAACAATATAAATACATAAATATACATTTGTTTTAATGGATTTGCCTCCTATGTGATTCAGGTCCCAGAGTTAGCTCTGCCCCAGGTAACCAGCAGAAAAGTACATCAAATACTAGAGAGGAAGATATGTGTGACAGAATTAACACTTTCCCCTGTCAGCGGAAGGGAGTTCCTAATGGGACTCAACTGTGCGATGAAACTTCAGTCTTTACATCCTTCCTGAGCTGCAGTGTGAACATACCAGTATGTAGAGGAAAAAGTGGTTAAGATTGTACTGAAACGTCTTCAGTGGCAAGAAGAGGATGAATCAGAGCTTCCACTTTTTAGACATCCAAATCAATCATCCTTGAGATATTATTTTGAGATTGAATATAATGCCCCGTCACCAACTAAAGTAATTTTCCTTTTAGTACGTTTGCATTGTTCCATTTTCTCATAGTGTGATAGCCTTGCAGTCTAACCCCATTGATGAACAAAGTTTCTTGAAAGTACCTTTACTCTATGAAAAACAGACCACCCAAACCCTCTCAAGGGTTTGTCATGTTGCTGGATCAGAATCTGCCCTTAGTTTTTACCACAAAAAAAGAAATACAACAATTTCAAGGCTTTTTTTTGTGCTTTGACGTGCATTGTTTTTCACGTGTACCTTGAAAATATGAAGACTGCTTAGTAGTTTTTACTCATATTAGTATGCTGAAACTGTGCTTGTCATGAGCAGCTGTTTATTTTTGCTCAGTTGGAAGTGATGTTCAAGGATGAAAAATGTTTACAAAGATGCCATTCTGAGTCTTAAGAAAACCTGAAAAGCCCCTTCAGAACTCCCTTGGTGAATTTTTTCTCATCAGAAAAGAGTTCACAGAAGCTTTAATCATTAGTGTTAAATTTGAACTGTGAGCTGAAGTTGAAAAATAAAATTAGGAGTGGCAGGATTCAGTACTAGCGCTGATGATGATGCAGCAGACCTACCCTTCTCTAAAAAGCCAGCTGAGTATACTCTTCACTGATGTGTGGGCATTTATCCTGTTGTGGCTGGAAAAACAGTGAAGCACTGGGATTTTGGGAAACCTGATTGTAATCTAATTGAGTTCAACTTTGGTGGATAATGAATTCCTTGCAAAGAAAAGGCAATTGTTGAGAGAGAGTCACTGGCTTCCAAATACATTCCTGTTAAAGTGCCTGTCTTCAAATGATTGTCTAGAGAAGCTTACGTGTCTCCTTCATTTATAGTTACTGGAAAAAGAAATTTAATTCATGGCATCAGGCAACTACTGACCAGATTCTTTAAGTTTCTTCCCATTTTCTTTTTTTCATACAGACACAATGACGTTGAATTGATTCTTTCACCTTGTTGCCAGGATAGAGTAAGATTTTATCACATAGCATTCATGTTTTCACCATTTCCCCATTGCATTGTTATGAATGTTACTGTACTGGTTTTAGTAGTAAGGTAGCATAATATTTGTCCCTGACACAAGACATTGGCTTTCGAAACAAAGGCTGAAAGATGCATATAAACAGACTGGCAGAAACAGACAAGGAAATAAAGTGACTGGGATTACTGGAAGGCCTGGTAGGTAGTGTTCTGTCCTATATGCAGAGGGGTAACAGAGTTGTAAGAAAAGTTTTGAAAGAAAATGAGTTGGTTTTAAACATATTTATGAGAAATTTCTATGGAAAAGAAGAAAGTAATTTATGTCTTTAGAAGCAGTTAAGGACGCAGTAATACTAAATTCGTTCAGCTTATATGAAAACCTACAGGACCCTGAACCTCCTGTGAATGAGACCTCCATTGTGGATAACAAAACTACTTTTTACAAGTTACATGTTAAAAAGTAACAAAATCTTTTGCCAGTGATCCTAGGTTTTTTGTAATCTTTATATCTTTTCTCATTATCCTGAGAAAATAGTAATTGAAGTTTTTGCAGTTATTTTTTTTTGTGTTTGCAAAGTCTGCCATCTTTTTGGACATTTTGACACATTACCTGATGGAAGGAAAATAAATAACAAACCCACTTTAAATAGCAACATGAAAAAGGCTCAGTGAACTATTCACCACCTGTTTGGTTTTTTTTTATTGCACATTGATTTTGAATGGAATTATTAGAAATGACAGTTCAAGTTTTAATTCTTTGTCATTCATAGATGTCCCATAATTTTTTGTGTCTTGCTTAGGTCTGAGTTGCACCAAACTTAATTCAAACTACTTACTACAGTTTAAATTCTTTATGTGGTAATGCAGAAATAGCTGTTTAGGCCTTCTGTGCTCACAGAGCAGAGGCTTAGAGTACTGTGCTGAGTAGGGCTGGTCTGCTGGATGCAGTGGAACAGTAGCATTCAGCTCTGAAGCAGTTAACAGTATTGGCACTTAGGGGTTTATAATTAGGCATTGAAGATAAAGGGGATGTTGCCAAGAGCTAGTAGGCCTAAAATTAAGTCGACCAGCTGTGTTTTAGTTCTAACACATGTGAACGTGATGCAGGTGCATGCTATGCTATCTTTCAACTCTTTCTCAACAGCCCACTATGCCCTCTATTAGAATCTTGCCTTTTTATACTATTTCTGGAAGCAGAATTATTTTTATTATGAAAAAAAGGAGATAGTGGATAAATGGATAAAAAATTACACGAGCCTCAGGAAGGCACAATAAACTCCGCACAAACCATAGGAAGGCACAATAAGATGTGCTGCATAGACGGTATGGAGGGAGATGTAATGGAAAGCTGTTTCCTCTCATCTGCTGAAGCTGCCGAAGAACCTAACACTGTACGTGTTACCGAATTATTCATAAATGGAAAATGCATAAGCAGCTGCAGAACTAGGAATCCTTTCTTATCCCCTCTGCTTGAATAGCTTTGGTGTCATTGGCAAACACTTTCTTTTGTGCATTCTCACTCTCTCTCCCTCTCTTTCTGTGGCCCAGTAGATCTTTCATTCCCTTGGGTGCAGAAGGCCAGCTTCACTGGAAACATGGAATCAGTTTCCAGTCAAGGATTTAATTACAGCTGTGTGGGATGAAAAGGACTAGAATCTCAATCTGTCACTGTTGTTTTCTTCTGGGAACTTCTCAGCTCCTTTTATAGGCTACTGTGCAGAAGCTGTACAGTATTAACTATGTTTAGAAATTAACTGCTGTTGTTTTGGGGACTGACAGTTTAGTTGCACCCTTACAAATCTCAGGATCATAGCAGTACTTCAGTGCTTGTTTCTGTTTGTCTTCTGTGAACATGTGCACGAAAATCTCCCTTTGTGCCTGTAACTTAAACATCTACTGATTTCAGGTTTCTCTGGGGTTAAGTCAAATTTGATTCATTCAGAATTGTCCTGTGAACTTTAGGAATCTGAGTTCAGCCCAGCCTCCATCTCAGCTCAAGTCTGCCGGCTTAGCACACCTGAAGGTAGCAGCTGTCAGTCAGTTTTCTGTAATTGTTGCTGCTGTAAAGAAGAGGCCTCAGGAGGGTCTTTTTACAGGGGAACAAGTGAACTGCTTTGGGAGGAGTTTTTAGAGAGGTCATGGGCTGGGGTGGAGCTCAGTGGAGTTGTAGCGTCTTCAGCCAGGTGCTGGGAGACCCATTGGAAGCAGGGCAGAAGGCTGGTGGCTCTGAAGGCTGGTGCCTTTCAGCAAGGAGCAAAGGAGGAGTCAGGATCCCCTGCGGCCGAGGGTGAGAGTGGTTTCTAAACCAGTTTTAGTCCTCCAATCTAGTAGCTTGGAGAGCCTTCTGTTTGAAAAAGTGTGTGTTCAGATTTTTATTCTAATAAAATTTGACTTTTTTTTAGAGTTTAAAAAGCTTTTTGGTCTCTTTAGGGGAAGTTATTCTAAGAAGGAACTCTATGCAAATCCACTTCGCAGCGTGGCAGAAGTAGGCTCTCAAACCAAAAAGCAAAGGAGCTCATGCTTCGTTAAAAGGGTTTTGGGGTTGGGTTTTTTTTTCCATTTTAAAAAAAGTAGAAAGTTCTCTGAGCCTAAGGTAGCTGTAGTTTTAAAAGCCAAGGTTTATAAACAAAGCAAAATTCCTGACCCTCTGGTCTCACTGAGGAATTAGAACCTAGAGGAGGTGAAATTAAAGCAAGCTGTGCTGTAGAGCCTGAGCTTTTACTGCCCCTGGATGTTCAGCATCAGCTCCAGCTGGGCTGGGCCATGTTCTCTTCGTGTCTGACCTTCCCAGCTCTGTCCACTCTGCAAAGAGGCAGCTCTGTTTCCCTGCTTACCTGTTAATTCCTTTCCCTTCTGCTTGGCTTTGCCCTAGCCAGTGTTATAGAAACCGAGAAAGCTGGAATTGCAGCAATTTGAACTCTCCTGTGCTTGTCACCTTCTTGGTTTCGTATTCCCCATCGCTCTTATTTCCACCACTGTGTGATCCTTTCTATGCTATTACTATTTGTGCAGATGGCCCTAGCTACTAAGCAGGCAAATTTTTGATGTTCTTGATATTAATCCTCGCTGGACTGTAACCTGTTTCAGTTAACAGAAGTAAAATATTCCATTCTTCCCAAAGCAGTACGGTGAGGAAACATCTCTGAAGTGTGTATTAACATAGGCTTCACCCCTTACGTGCTGGTCCTGCTGCCTATCTTTGAAACATGCAACAGAATGGCAGTAAGCTGGTGAAGGAAGTGGTACGAATTTGACAAGTTATGTTGCAAGCAGCCCTTCCTCTGCCCTATCATAAGGATGACAGGCGTTTTCTCTAAAGTCTGTGAGACCACAGCTGGGGAAATTGTTGTGGCCATTAGGTGGTATAATTGCCTAAGCTTGGCTTTGTTCAGAATTGTCTTTCTGTTTTTGAGGGAAGTAATAAAATCCAGAGCACTAACTCAACTACGCTGTAGTCAGAACAGATGATTCTAACAGTGTAATCTTTTTCAATAAATCTGGGCAGGCTTTGAAGATGAATTTCTAGCCAGCAGCAGGTGAATAGATTTTGATTGCTGGTGAAAGAATCCACTGCTTTTGTTTACTTTGTCTTTGGCTCTTGACACAGATCACCGGTTTCATGTCTGTTTCATTGATAATATTATGGGTAAGTATACACATATATAGACTATAATCTTCTCACAGTTGAGTTCACCTCTTTGTCTCATACATATCTGGTAGAGTTTTCAATAGTATAAAACTAAGAAGTCCCATAGAAGTCCAAAGTTTTAGGGGCTTCACTCTTTCAAGGATATTGGCCTGTTCTAAACTTCTTCAGTGTATCTTTTGCTGAGCCTTTTGTTAAAGGTTTTCTGGAAGGAACTCCATAGCTTTTACAGTATTTATAAGACATATGTTGAACTTGGGTTTTTTCCTCAGAACTACCCTTCAGCAGGTAAATGCATTGGTCTGAAAGTGGGGCCTGACAAAGATGAAAACAGAGTATTATTTTAAAACCACAGTCTTATATGAATATTGGACAAGGTTCAAGTCTTTCACAATCTCCTCCATGTTTCCTTTCCTAATAATATCTATATTAATCCAATAATTTTAACACTCCCAACTGGCAGAACTTCATTTTAGGTTTGCTTTTGGACAGTTGCACAATTGTTAAGCAAATATTTTCAGCCATGAATTCCGTTTTTCCTTTTGCTTTTCTTTTGTCTAGCTTCCTTTTAATTTCTCCTCCATCTTACACATTAACTTGACAAATAATGTAGCTGACAGAGCTGGAAAACATTCCAGAGCATTTTGTCATACTGCTGGTTTTCTCATGATCTCTTACACCTCATCTTTGCTTCTTTTGCATTCGGCACTGCACAAAAAAAAATAAAATAAGAAGAAATGGATGACAGATTATCCAGGGGACCGTTGCCAGCCATCAAACTTAATATATGACATTTTCAAATCATACGTTCTTTTAAAAAAACCCCAACAACCTGTAAAACATTCTGAAACTGCATGCTGTTCTCTGCCATTTCCAGTTTCATTTTCCCAGATGTCTATTTTATCGCAGATTGTATTTGGGTTTGGGGATTTGTTATTTCATCAGGAATAATAGCAAGCTGAAGAAGGGCATTGTATACTGTGGAAATAAAATCCAGGAGATTTCACTTCCCAGAAACTCTTTAGTTTTTCAGTGTGATATTGATGAAAGCAGTTACTGTAATTTGCTTTTGTGTGTGTTGCAACATGAACTGTTGTGGTTACTGTCTGGTATCAGAAAGAATTTTCTTAAGCAACTTAAGAAAATGCAGATGCAGAATAACTTCTGGAACTAAGAACCAGTCATGCTGCTGGGAAAAAAGCACCACTATTGCATAAATAAATTTCTAATTTATTATTTAATATTTGTCCTGCAATAACATGCATTAAGGTCTTGGTGTCCCGTTGAGGTAGCCTGTGAACAAAAGCACTTGAAAGTAATGTATGTGTTTACACAAAAATAATACTTAAATTGCAGTTCAGCATATTCCTCATTCTGATTTTTTTCTCTTTGTATAAAAGTCATCATGAAGGTGGGACAAGGGAAGTTTTAAGAAGAAAAAGCACAAAAGTTTTAGAACACTGCTTTTCAGGCTGCTACTTTTAACTAAATTTTTGAGATTGCATTTTTTTCCTCATGTCTATGTCTGTGCTGCAAGCAGAATATTTGGGTTTTTAACAGTGTCAATCTATCTACTTATTTGGAACGTCCCAAATATCTTGACTAAAAATTCTTCACAAATTTAGAACAAGATAAAACTCTTTCGAAAGTAATAATATAATGGAACAGTTACATAGATATTCCAAGGAGACAAGAAGAACACAGGGATAGTTTCAGCTCTTTACTCCCACAATGAAAATTCTGTAAAAGTTTCAGTAGATTAAAAAACTGGCCTTTGTAGTGTTTTATAATAATTTTGATAAATGATTGCCTTGCAGCAGTGTTTATGAAAAACTACAAAGTTGTAATATGAAAAATGTGGAAGAGTTTAATGAAAAATGAAATAGAAAAATATACTTTTGATTGGAATAAATCCCCTTTACTTGAGGAGTTTAAGTGTATGTGTATCTTTAAATTGCAGAATATGTGGAAACAGGAAGTGCAAGTATTTCAGAGGAACGCCCACTGGAATGCGCAGAACATCAGTCTTGCGTTTTGTCCCCAGAGGTTCCTCCATCTCCAAAGGCTAAAAGTAAATACATGTACTCTGTGAATACAGAAGCTGTACTGAACTTCTCTTAAATATTAAAATTATATTGCTAACACATTCGTATGAACATACAAAATGAAAGAGACATTAAGAAAGTTATTGATTTTGTGAAGGTTTTTTCTACCAGTAATTACCTGTCTTGACAACATACCCTGTAATCTATGTCATACAGGAAAGTAACGAATTGTATTCTGAGGAAAGATGAGTCACTGATGGATTAATCTATTTCAGTATTTGATCTTAAATATTTTTTGATTTATCTGACCTTACACATTTCGTAGTCAAGTAAAACAAAAAGATACTAGGTATGTCAAAATACTCTGCAGGTGTTGTTCACATTCAAGTTAAAAACGGAATTTACTGTCTTGCCTAGTGAGTACCTGTTCCAATTGTGTTACATTTGGATGCCTCTTTCAAAGATCACGTGTGTACTGCTCTTCCATTCATCTCCTAACATATCTTTCATACTATCGCTGTCAGTGTTGCTTGTGTGCACGTGCTCCTGTCTTATGTTCTGCTTTGTCCTTTAAATACCACGGCACTTGAATAAGGCATTTTGTGAGTGTCATGTTTTCCTGTTTTTCCATGAAAGTCATCCTTCTGTAGAACCAAATCTGACTTTTGTCTTCTCTCATCATCCAAAGTAAATTTAATTAACTGCTGGCAAATAACTAAGCATCTCTACTTTGTTTTTGTTGTGTGGGTGTTTTTCTTTTGTTTGGAGCTTTGGTGTTTGTTTTTTTTAAAAAAAAAACCAAACAAAATCCCTCCAAAAAACCCAAACCAACACCTTAAAGGGAGAGCTTTCATTCATGAGAAAACTGAGTTTACTGCTGCATGCCAGATTATGGTCTTCATGGTTATAGTAAACAAATGCTCTAGTTCCATTTGTGTTTCCCAGTGGGGTACTTAACAGATATACAGTATATGAAGACAAATAGTTCCTTTGAGATTAGTAGAAACATGAAGTCAACTACGCTATGCAATAGAAATGTCTGTCCTGAAATTAAGTAGTAAATATTTTTAAAATATATTTTACTTCTTAACAATAAGGGCTTGATCTCACACTTCTTGTTTCCACTTTCAGGTTATGAGTACTGTAAAATGTGCCAGCTGGCTTTTGCTTGTCTATTTGTATAATCTGATTCTAAAGGAAAGAAATTGTACTTGATTGTGCTTCCCATGCATCTGTCTGCCGTTCTCTGACAACCTAATTTAAAATAATTTAAACCAAATTCGAAAGAGGGCTAGCAGTATCAATTACCTAGATAAAGGAGAGAGCCCTTAATTAGTACCTGCGCTAAAAGAAATGGGCAAGATGTGTCTTGTATGTATTTGTTGTGGCAGCAATTGGTCAGCCAGTAAGTGTACACTTACAGGTTATTCGGCATCCTTGTAGTTCCAGTTTTGTCGCACGGAATTCGTTCTTGCCCGGTAAGAAATTGCAAGCTGTACATGGGATTGGGGACATGAACATAATTCTATAGGAAACAGCAGTCCTGTTTCTTTTTAGGGCACCTTATGATTTTAGAATAGTTCTGAATATTTAGATATTTTACTTCCAATTTTTATTATAATATTAATCTAAAATAGATTCAGTTTTCTAATTAAAAAGCAGAATATAAATAAACTTAATTATATTTTTGTTTAATTTACATGTTTTGTGCAAAGTTGCTGTTGACTAAGTGTAACAAGAGTTTTGAGTGCAGAATTTCCATTACATAGATATTAAAATGCAATTAGATGCTTTTAATTAACAACTTTATTCTGGGCTCTGAAATTTTCAGTCGTAAGTGGCCATAGTTGCAATGTTAAAAGTATTTTAGAGTAATTATGTTTTATTTACCATGGCAAATGGCCACTGTGAAGAAAAATGACAGAAAAAGAGATCTAGATCAAGCAGATATAATTTTATCCAGGGCTTCTTTAGTCACATGAATGTACATATGTGTGTTCTGTGTACGCTGAGTTTAATATACTCACTCTGGTTTTCCTTCTTAGCATTTTATTCTCAAAGATGGAGAAAGGTGGAATTATCTCTGTACTTTATCAAGTCTAAGGATTGTAGTTTCCAACAATGTAATTCTTGTAGAACTAGTAAAGGGAAGGGGCTTCTTATTTGCCCCTGGAAAAAACTTGACTTTCACTCCCATTTTTATTGTTGTTATTGAAGTTAGATTATCAGAACCTGGTGCAGTTGTTTGGAACAAGTAACTTTTTACTTTATGGAGGTCTTGTGGCTAACAGAGGGCTATTTGCAGAAATTTTAGTACTCAATATGATTCTAATATGCTGCTACTAGCATTTCTAATAGTGGCCCTCAATTAGTATAGAAGTATAAAGCCCGTTGTCTTACTATTTTGGTAGGTTTCTTAACTAAAAATATCTGATAAATTAAGGAGAAAACATGAAACACAATGCAGAATGCACTACGCGTGGCTTTCCGGTAGACTGATGTAGGGCAACATGTTTTAAACTTGTGGATTTTTCCATTTAACTTTCCATCATTCCATTTAATCCTGGGAAAACGAGCAAGAATTGTTTATAAAATATAGTTACTTTAATGAGACACATGTGCATTCTTAAACTCAGTTCCAACCTACTTATAATTTGTGGAACCTATGTAGTGTATTAATTGATTACAGCAACAATTTGAACCCAATACAGAGTATGGGAAATTGATTTCACATGTTTGTAGAAATTTTCCTTTCCTGTATTAATTTTACTTTCTTGGATAGTTGCTATTTCTAGCCAATTTTCATGATTAGAAAACACAGAAAGGGTAAGTATATATTGAAATTCATCATAATTAAATGCAAGGTGTAGGGGAATGCAAATGTACATAGGTTACCTCCAGTGATTCCCATTCTGGGATGAGATGCCATTATTTTTGTGGGGAGAATTGTGCATGAAGATTGCTGTTAAGATGATGAGGTGTGGAATGTCACAGATAATAAAATGTAAAGAATGTGCACTTCTTTTTAGGCATAAGTTACTCCCGGTATTCTAATTATTGACTAATGGTGTGTCTGTTTTTAAAGGTGAAGCTGTGACTGGAGAATTATCAAAGCTCTTAGATGAAATCAAATTGTGCCAAGAAAAGGAATACTCTTTTGAAGATCTGTCTCATACAATATCAGACCATTATCTGGACAATTTTAGTAAAGTATCAGAGGAAGAACTTATGACCAGTGGAAGCCAAACCAAGCTTAATGTAGTAAGTAAGATGGGATACAAAGACAATACATTCAGTTATATCTGCTTTATTTAAGACCCACTCAAGAAAGGAGTAGCAAAAGAGTGAGAATAGTCTAAATCTAACATTATAATAGATGTGCTTCTGTGTTGCAGGTTCAGAATTTAATGTTCCCTTTATTTTACAAAGATATTGCTTACCAAACCTCAGAATGGCTTTTTATGGCACCACTAATATGACTAAAAGTTCAGCTTAGTTGTTCTTTGGAGAGTAGCAAGTGCAAGGAATGTTTTAATGTTTTTTTGTTTTGTTGGTTGGTTGTTTTTTTTTTTTTTTTTTTTGAGAAATCACTTGGTATTAGTACTATACTGTAATATATTGAAGACTTAATACTTGCAGAATCTCTTCAGAAGTGCCACCGAAAAGAGAAGCTAAGCTTCTTCAGTTATGATTCTCATACATTTTATTACTTTACAGCTATCCCAGTAGACTAATGGTGTTAAAGACTGAGTTTGCAGCACTGAAAATTGTTTTGCATGGAATACTTTAGTGATTTCCAACTACAGTTGAAAATATGACTTCACTACTACTAATCCCGTGAATAAAATGCTCTAGGATTCATTTTTCTTTACAGTGTAACAACATTGGTTTGTTTTTTTTTTTAATTGAATTCTCTTACTCAGTAAGTAAGTAAATGCGATTGCCCAGGGAATAAAGCACATAACAGAGGGAAAATGCTAAGTACTAAATTTCAATTAATATTATGCATAAGTTAAGAAAAATTATGCTCTCATATGTGTGGGGAAAAACATGATGAGTTAAGGACTTTTAGGTTCTAGAGGATTTATTACAATATATGTGCAGACAAAATGAGATTTACAAAGACAGTTAGCAGCGCTGAAATGTAGGAAATATTTTTGTAAAGCCCTGAAAGATGTTTGAATGATTAGACACGTAACCCATATTGAATTCAATCTGAACAAGGTACTGATCCCATTTAAGATTTTTTTATACATTTTTCTAGTGTCTCTCTGTATGTAGGTGCTAACTTCTATTTAAATCTTTTCAGCTGCTGTTTTGCAGAAAATGTAATCCATGTAATTCTGTCTACTCAGATTGAATTTTTTAGAGATCTAAATGAAATAAAATGTGGATATTAAGTATTCAGACACTAAATCTTTAAATAAGAATCATAGAATGTTTTGAGTTGCAAGGTATCTCAAAAATCATCCAGTTCTAACCCCCCTGCCGTGGGCAAGGACACCTTTCATTAGACCAGGTTGCTCATAGCCTCATCTAACCTGGACTTGGACACCTCCAGGGATGAGGCATCAGTGCCAGTGCCTCACCACTCTCATAGTAAAAAATTTCTTCCTAATATCTAATTGAAATCTACCTTCTTTCAGTTTAAAGCCATTCACCCTCAACCTATCACTATTTGTCCATGTAACAAGTCCCTCTCTGGCTTTCTTTTAAGCCCTCTTCAGGTACTGGAAGGCTGCTATAAGGTCTTCCCAGAAGTTTACTACAGGCTGAAAAACCCCAACTCTCTCTGCCTGTCCTCATAGGATAAATGTTCTATCCCTCTGATTGTCTTTGTGGCCCTCCTCTGCACCCACTTCAACATGTCCACGTGCTTCCTGTGCAGAGGGCTCCAGGGCTGGATGCAGTACTCCTGGTGAGGTCTCACCAGAGCAGAGCAGAGGTGCAGAATACCCTCCCTCAACCTGCTAGCCATGGGTTTTTTTTAATGCAAGTGCACATTACTAGATCATGTCTAGCTTCTCATCCACCAGTACACCCAAGTACTTCTCGGCAGGGCTGCTTTCTATCCATTATCTGTCCAGCCTGTAATTGTGCTTGGGATTGCCCCTGCCCATACGCAGGACCTGGCAACTGGCCTTGTGAACTTCATGAGGTTTTCATGGGCCCACCAAGGTCCCTCTGGATGGCATCCTTTCCCTCCAGTGTGTTGACTGTGCTACACAGGTTGATGTCATCAGCAAACTTGCTGAAAGTGCACTCAATCCCTACTGTCCATGTGGACAACAGTGACATTAAACAGTACTGGTGTCAGTACTAGACCCCTGAGGAATGCTGCTTGTCACTGGTCTCCACTTGGACATTGAGCCACTGACTGCAACTCTTTGAGTGTAACCAATCAGCCAATTCCTTACCCACCAAACAGTCCATCCATCAAATTCATGTCTCTCCAATTTACAGACAAGAATGTCATGTGGGACAGTGTTGAATGTTTTGCACAAGTCCAGGTAGAGCATGTCAGTTTCTCTTCCCTTATCCACCAATGCTGTAGCCCCATCACTGAAGGCCACTAAATTCAGCAGGCACAATTTGCCCTTGGTGGAGCCATGTTGGCTGTCACCAGTCACCTCCTTATTTTCCATGTGCATCTGCAGAATTTCCAGGAGCATCTGCTCCAAGATCTTGTCTAGCACAGAGGTGACACTGAGTGGCCTGTAGTTCCCCAGTCACCTTTTTTCCCTTTTTAAAAACGGGAGTTGTTTCCCATTTTCCAATCAAAGGGAAATTTACTGGACTGCCATAACTTCTCAAATATGATGGATACTGGTTTAGCAACTTCACCTGCTAGTGTTCTCAGGACCCACAGATGTATCTCATCAGGTCCTATGGACCTATGCACCTTCAGGTTCCTTAGTCTTGAACCTCATCTTCAAAAGTGGGAAGTTCTTCATTCTCCCAATCCCTGCCTTTACCTTCTGTGCCTTGGGCAGTGTGGCCAGAGCACTTGTCTGTGAAGACCAAGGCAAAAAAAGTCATTGGGTAGCTCAGCCCTCTCCATATCCCATGTAACCAGGTCTCCTGTTTCCTTCTGAAAAGGGCCTACATTCTCCCTGGTCTTCCTTTTATCACCAACCTACGTAAAGAAGTTTTTCTTGTTGCCTTTGACGTTCCTTACTGGCTTTAATTCTATTGAGGCTTTAGTTTTCCTACCCTTCTCCCTGGCTGCTCAGACAATTTCTCTGTATTTTTCCCAGGCTACCTGTCCTTGCTTCTGCCCTCTGTAGGCTTCTTTTTTGTGTTTGAGTTAGTCCAGGAGCAACTTGTTCATCCATGCAGGCCTTCTGATGTTTTTTTCCTGACTTCGTCTTTGTTGGGGTGCATCACCCTTGAGCTTCATGAAAGTGATCCTTGAATATCAACTAGCTTTCTTGGGCTCCTCTTCCCTCCAGGGCTTCATCCCATGGTCCTCTACCAAGCAGATCCCTGAAGAGGCCAAAGTCTGCTCTCCTGAAGTCCAGCATAGTGAGCTTGCTGTGTACCCTCCTTGCTGCCGTGAGGATCTTGAACTTCACCATTTCATGGTCACTGCAGCCAAGGCTTCCTTTGAGCTTCACGTTTCCCACCAGCCCCTACTTGTTGGTGAGAACAAGGTCTAGCATAGCACCCCTTCTCTATCCCTTGGAGAATGAAGTTATCAGTGCATTCCTGGATTACTTATGCCTTGCTGTGTTACCCTCCAACAGATGTCAAGATGGTTGAAATCTCCCATGAGGACTAGGGCTTGTCACATCAGTTCTGAAGAGATATAGAAGTCAGAGATCGCTGATGATGGCATTTCCTGAACAAATACTGTTTCCAGAGATGGTGGCTGGTGCAGGCTTTTCAGCTTCTCCTGTAGTCCAGTGATCTGTGCAGATTCTAAAACCCAAGTCATGACATTCGTGACCCTTGTGGAGATTCTGCTAATGAACTGACTGCTAAGAAACATCTGCATTTTTTGCATCATGCTATTGTTCAGAGAAGTAGGAGGCCAAGACTTGGGAATTTCTGTTTGAAATTGTAGCTTGTGGGTCAAAAACTTATAAACTGATGCATGGAACAACAGGAGCCAACTCCTGAAGCTAGCATGGGCACGTGAAAGAGAAAGCATGAGGAAACACAGTGTGTTTCAAAGCATTTTTGTTAACAAATGGCTCTTGAAGAGGGCCAAATCACCTGTGGTACTACTCTGGCTAAATAAGGTTTAGATTGATTCTGGGCTGCAGAAAGAAGTGTCTGTCTAAGATCCTCAGTCTGGAATTCTTTCCTGAATCTGAGTGCAAACCTCTTTTATTTGAAAGAGCAGGTCTCGCTGGTTTTGTTTAGTGTAAGGTTATAGTCTCCCAAATCAAAGGAGTGAGCATCAGCCTGTTGGTCCCCTCTAGTATTCTTCCTGAATTTTATATCCCCTGAGAGCAAGACCTAGGACTTCCTATTCACTAGCAAATTCTGTTCCTTTTCTGGCTTTAGATGTCTTGCATTGTTTGTTGCTGAGTGATACAGCAAATGTAGACTAATACATTTTCTTTAGAAAAAGTTGTGGGTTGGAATTCCCTTAGGCTGAGGACAGAAATGGATCCATTCTTCCATTTGCTGAGTTATTGGAGATTTAGTCATACAACCACTTAGAAAGTTGTTCTGGCATATTTCGAGTAATGGACTTCCTTCTTTTTGTTGGATTTTGCATTGAAAACACTACATATCACTTAATATGCTCCTGTTGACCAGGTGTGTGTTGTTAGGTATTAATAAAATCAGAGGTTTGTGTGCTTACAGTATTTTAAAGTCAAATAAGAAACTGCAAAAGGGCCTTCTGGATGGAAGTTTTGGGTTTAGTCACCTTAATTCCAAATTGCTATTCAACTCTATATTGATTCTTAAGTTTTCTCAAGACATGGAAGAACTGAGTAGGAAAATTTAAAGAGCAGGCGGGATCTTGAGGACTGGAAGGCATGAACATCTGGGAGAGGGAGGGTACGAGGAAGCAGCAAGTAAGTAAAATAAGTAAGGAATGTAAGAATAAACATCACAGTATGGATGTGAATAAGAAGAGATTTGGCAATGAGTAAAAATGTCCCCACAGAACACATCTATTCCAAAAGCTTAAAGGGAAACAGGGAAAATTTGGGGGTTCTGAAAATCAGACTCTGTTAGCTTCCTGAATGAAGGTAGTGCTTAATGAAGAGGATGAAAACTATGAATGCCTGTTTGCTGAATAGCAAAAAGTCAGATGAGAAAAAGGTAATGTGATCTTTCATTTGAAGAGTACATTATAAAGATTAAACTGATTAAACTAAAGAAAGTCAAGTTACAGCTACACTGGAAACTTCATAATTTCAGTGTTTGAAACACACTTTGGCTGTGTTTCAGTATATTTTTGATGTGCTGTCATGCAAAGTATGAATTCTATATTTCTTACTCTTTCTTCACCAGTCATTAAAACATGTATATTGTGAGATATTAGACAACAACCCCCGTCCATTGTCTCCACAAAATTAAAGGCCATATTGAACATAGTTTTGCAACTGGAAATGTGGGTTATTGGGCCATTTCAGAGAGAGCTCAAAAAAGGTATTTATATACCTAGGCATCACTTCAGTTGGAACCGCCAATTTTTCTGAAAGGCTTCTATGCTGGATGGGGTTGACGGTGGATGCAGACATTTTTTTTACTCCCATATTCTTTCTGCCTTTTTTCCCCATTTTTGTTATTGAAACTTGAATATACTCTTTAGTTCCTCTGTGTACGCGCAGACATGGAAAGTCATAGTTGCTGCACAGGTGAGCTGGGAAAGCTTTATATTTGTGTATTGTTCAGTGCTGACATAGTAGTTTTTCCCTATTTGCTAAATAGAAAACTTTCACTGCAAAGAATGAGGGTTTGATTGTTCAGCAAGTCAGAAAAGGAGCTGTGCTTCAGGATATGTTTCAGAAAGCATGAGGTGGAAAAAAATGTAGGAAAAAACTAAGCTGTGATATGATCAAGGAAACTTAAGTGTTTCTTTTTTAAAAATTAAACTGTCTCAAGTGTGATGGCTATCAAAATCAGCTTTTCACAGTAACTTACAGTACTTTCAGTTTTCAAAAACATAAAAGTATAATTTAAAAAAATATTTATTTTCCAATAGATGGCAGTCTGGCTCAGTAATTTCAAGAACAAAAGCAGCCATCTTACATAAGAGTTCTCCAACTTTTTTTCATTGCTATATTAAAATCATGCATTTTTAACACGTTTGATTGTACAAACTGCTTAAAATCAAACACCTGCAATTCTTACAAGAGGGAAATTTATTGAACATCTTCATATACATTTAAACTACAAACTAAAATAGCAGGGCTAATTTTAGAGGTATATTATAATGCAGAGGTTACACATTGCGTACTTATTTAAACAATCTGTGTGAATTTAAAAGCCAAGTGATAAAATTTAAATAGGTATGTCTTGCACAGAGTGTCAGGAAAATGAGCAGAAGAATGTCAAAGTGTATAGTGTGAGGAATCTTCCTGAGCTACTGCAAGTCAGTTGCCTTCATTTAGATTCCTTCATCCTTGGAGTACTAACTAATGTGATTTCTTACTGGTTTCTTGCCAGGTTTAAGGTTCCTACGTATGTATTCATGTGAGAACAAATTATTCTAAATGTGATGTTAAACCGGATATATGCTGCATTTCTTGCAATATATTTGCTCATTGTGTTTATTAACTTAAAAAAAAAACCCAAAACAGAAAAGAGAAGTATGAGCTTTATAGATCTGTAAGAAAAAATTCCTGTAGATATCAGAGAATGAGATGTTATTTTTTTATTTGGTCTGGGCTGCCTGTGACTGCAAAACAAAAAACAGGATATGAAGAACTTACTTATAAACACAGAAATAGAGAATATATGTATTTGCAAGAGGTACATGTGGGATGAAATATATCTCAGTCTTTTCTTAAATTATATATTTTGTTTTAATGTTTTCTTTCTTAAAATTGACTCTTAAAAAAAGGTTCTTATTCTATGTTCAGAAGTTTATTATATATTTTCAGTCCTTACTTAGAATGAACTTGAAAAGTATTATTTTCTTTCAACTCAGTACAATAACTATTCTCCTTTTTTTTTTTTTTTTGAGGTCATGAGAATTTTTGAACTAAAACTTTTTTTAAAAATAATAATCTGTCATATACGCACACTTAATAAAACTGAAGGTTTGAATTAAAGTGGGGTGGTTTTTTTTTTTCCTTTTACTTTTATACAATTGTGTTCAGAAGCATAATTCATAAACTACGTTATTGATTTCCAAGTGCAAATGCAATATCTTGCTGTCTTTGGATACGTGACATGAGTTTAGATTAAAGAATGCATAGTCCAGAAAGCGCTTTTATACTGTTAACAGCAGAGTCTATGTTAAGGGATTTTACCTAATTGCCTGGAATAAATACTGAGAAACTTAAGTTATAAGTTGCCCCTATCCTTTTTTCACTTACAGAATAAAACTGAAGATGCTAAAAATATATAGGATTATAGTGACTGAACCACAGAGAGATTTCACAGAAGTGGCAGCTGTATATCTGATGAAATTTAATGTGGTTATATAATAGATAATAAAGGCTGGCAGCAGTAATTTAAATTTAAACATGAAGAAGAGTTCTGTGTAGTCTTAGGAAAAGATTTGGATTTCATCACAAGCATATAAATGGCAATTTCTGCTTCGGTCATTCAAAAGGGAAGCTGATACTTCTGTGCATTAAGAGAGAGTGAAGAAAAATATACTTAAAAACATATTAACATTGTTGAAAACAGTCATGGTGCATATTCAAAGAGATTGTTTGCTTTTTACTCTCATGTCAGAAAATCAAGAAGATGAGGGTATATAAAAGCAATAAAACTATGAGCGTTTGTTATTGTATCTAAGGGGAGATTTCAAAGGATGCTACTGTGTGTTTTTGAAAGAAGATGGCTAAGAATGAATATAGTAGAGGTGAATAAAATTTATGCACAATACTTTAAAGGTCAATTATTTATTTTTCCCCCTAAGGCAAAGAACAATTATTTTTGATAAAAAATGTACACGTTAAAAAAATTATATCAAAATATTTTTATTTTACAAGGTAATAATCGATAGAATTTGTTGAACAGTTTAGTAGAGCAGTTTAGTAACATTATTCAATAATACTGGCTTTTTTTTTTTTTTAAATATGATAAATAATAACGTGACAAATAAATTGCCACACATACATAATTGGACATGCTGGTTAAATATTCCAGAAAAATTAACATGGTAAATAAATAATGGCTGGAATAAAATGGTATAATGTCTAAAAGTGAACAAAAATACTGCAGTAAAATGATTACTGTCTGGTAGCCTTTAACAATATCACACACTTGCATAAAGGCATTATTGAGAGAGTAAGACGTTATTCCACGTGACAATAACAATAAGCATGCCAGAAGAATATACAATGGCCGACTAATGAGGATACATTAAAAACAAATCAAGAACAATTTTGGTTACTTATTCATTAGAGAATAATAAGACAATCAGGCCTGATTGTTTGGAACTCCATGGAGAGAAGCAGATAAATTTCAAATTATTTAATGTTGTAACGTTTATTGAATTCAATAATACAGCTTCACTGTATTTTGCAGGTATTTATGGTGTTAAAAAAAAGAGAGAGTTGCACTGATGATTGGTGTTTGGAATATGGTTGCTTTTTTAGAATAGTGATAGATAATTTATATATTGCTAAATTTTGACATTGCAAGAATTTTGTGTTAAATTTCTCTAACTCATAGACCTAGTTCAGTTGTGAATCTCATTTTACAAGCATTTACTGACTCTTGTTTCTGTGGGAAATAAAAATACGAAGGCCATCTCTCGCAGGATATGTAGACCTTACTTTTTAAGATTCCCTTGTTGTGAAGGTCTGCCCACTCTCTGAAGATAAGATTACACAACTGTAAAAATTGTTTTTAAAAGCTACCACCCAACTAAAAACCATCTGTTAGTCCTAGTTTCTAATGCACACAGTGGTAATTCCCACTGAGGAGAGCTGTTATTGTTTTTGATTAGACTTTTGTAATGTGGCACCCAGTAACTCAGTATCTAGTTGGTCAGTATAGAATTGCATACTTGCTATAAGCTACTTTACAAGTGATTTATGAATTCTATCCAAACGTGAGCTGGTCATTACAAAGAAGCAGAGTGAAATGTACCAACTTGATGCAAATTTTTGTCCCTTCTGTTAGGTAGTTTACCTAGCCAAGGGAAGTTCAGACCTTTTTAATTTATCCTTTCTCTGTGTTCCATAGTTACTAAGATAGGTTATTTTGTGTGTGTGTAGGTTATGCTATGCCAGTATTGTGAAGAATTCTGTGCTAGAGAGATCCTAACTGCAGCTGTGTGGAACTCGACACAGAATAATTTACCCAGTGGCATGCTTCACAGCCAACTAAATGAGCCTGCAGCTCCCTGCTGCTGCCATTTCTGGTAGAAGTATTTGCTAGACAATGCTTCAGCATGCTGCATAGACATACCCTGTGAGATAGCCAGCACTTATTTCAGAGTATAAAATCCTGAAACATGACAACACTTAATATGGTTTAAACTAGATGGAATAAGTGTAACTAGCGGAAGGTACTGACCAAGCCACCAGTTCATCTAATCTGCATTAAAAAGTACCTACTTCTTTTCCAGTAGAATGATTTTGTGGAATATTTAACCAATCTGTCCGATTATGTGTGTGTGGCAAATTCCTTGACTATCAGACACTTGCAGGAAAATAGCTTACAGACAAATGAATCTCTGTGAATGCTGTTATGTGTTTAGCATGCACTGGTGAATCCTAAATGTATCTAATCCTTTTGTGCCAATCCATCGCGTTTACTGCAATGACCCTATATTACGTGTTGCAGAACATGTGCTGTATGTTGAGGCATTCTCTTTTATTTGCTGACTGTATGCTTTCATTTATTCTATGGTAAAATCTGATACAGTAGAACAAATAGTTTGTAGACAACCTCCATAACTTTGCACTACTTCAGGCTTGTTCTTACCTCTAAAGCTTTATTTTTCCTAACTAAGTAATCCTAGCATTTTCAAGTTTATTTCATATGTAAATCTTGCCATGCTAGCAACTACTTCACTTGCCCTGCTGAGGACTCTTTCATCTTAGCTAAATCTCTTTTACATAAGAATCCCAGATATGGGTGTAGCTCTTTTTCCATATAAAGTAATTATAATACAGCTTTTCAGATCAAAAGGCTCATTTGTCTTTATGACTATAAAGCTGGATGTAAATTCGAGGTGCTCTGGAAATGACTAGTAATATTTTATCTACTTCAGAATCCAGTTGGACAGCTATGTTTTATTAAATTAACCACAGTATTTTTTGCATTTTTTTCATAAGGACCATTTTAGTTCAGAGACTGTCATATGTTTTAGTACTGGGCACATATGTGATTTGAAAAACAACTTCTGTTTCATTATGCTTAGATAAATATAAAAATAAATCTACTAACAGGTTCTCAACAGGATTAGCCCGCATCTGATCTTGAGATATCTTCCCAATATGAAATATATTTGCCTTAATTAAATATCTTTTTTGTGTGTGTTATTCACTGCTTTAGAGAACAGTTTGACATCCCTGAGCTGCCTGTGCCATTGTGAACACTGCTGCCAGGTTTGCATAGCAGAACACTTGTGTCTTCCACTTCTTCCTTACCCTCAGTGTCCATCATCCTGTGAGTATGCAATAGCATACAACACAATGTCCATTTTAATCTACAGTCTCCAACTTCATTTGAGATCTTATAAGAGAACTTCAGTCACTTCTGAAGAACAGAAAGAGAAGATAGCATGAGATTTTCACTCAGATATGTGATTTTGCACTATTAACATCAACTCTCTCTGTCATATTATTACAAAATCAAATCATCAGGAAGACTGATGACTGTTACTAGGATATCAGTCACCAGGGATGTTTCTCTCAAGGTGTGACCTTCCCTAGCAGTCTGCCAAAAATCTATCATGCCCTGCGTTTCCCTCGGGTTTTTCCTCTTGGAGTTTTTTTCCAGTGTTCTAGCCAGAATCAGGTACTCCTCCCTCACGAGAGAACAAAATGTTCTTTTCATCGTGATCTTGCTTGATTCTCTTAAAATTCGTTTTCTCCTTCTAAGATCAGAGTAGCATCAGTAGGGATGCCTTAACATTATGTATCTCTTGCCACTGTAGGTACACAAGATATCTTTTGTTTGGGGCTAACATGGACTAAATCATGCCTTCAGGAGCAGCAATTAAGGGTCAACAGCTATCCTGTAGCACGTAAAATGACACAGGATGCCTGTGCTTGGTGGCTGAATCCCACCATAAGCCCTCAAGGGATCTAGTGATGTTCTGGTCAGCAGCTGAGACATCTACATGGGACTGGACGAAGGACTTGGAAAGTCACAGTGTTTTGGAGTGGCAGTTAGAAGATAGACACGGTGCCCAAAGAGGCAACTGAATCAAGACCCGAATGGCCCTCCAGTAAATTTGCAGTGCTAACATTAAAGACAGAATTGTTTGTGAAATTCTACTAATCTATTTGGTTTATCACATTTAAGCAAAATAGTATGTAATAACGCATAAGATCTCTAAGGAATATGAAGGATATTTAAGTGCTATTAGAATTTAATTTCTGAAAACACAGTTTTGTTCTGTTGAAAAATTAGTTTTGATAGTTTGTAGAAAGCCTGAGCTAGAATATGTGGGAGATTTGTTTTTTTACAGTCATGCGTAGACATTTATCCTAGGGGAAAGTTAACTTAGTTAATAAGGAAAGAAGGAGAAAGTATGCTTTAAAATGTACTGGTTCCTAACCTGCAATCTTAAACAAGGAATACATAATTCTATAACTTTTCAGCTTTTGTTGTTTTTGCCTGTTACAGAGGTAGGTATTTCTTAATTTCTAGAACTCTATCACTGTTGCCAGCAGGCACCAAAGCAGGTTTGATTGTGATTTTTACTACATAGTGGCCTTAGAATAAATGAGGGTTCAGCAAAGCCAACAGAATACAAACAGTAGAGGAAAAAAAATAAAAATCTTAAATATCTTCTGTATATACCAGAAGTCAACACTGATTTAATGTCTGCTTTGTTAGTATAAGTATAAAGTTGTTAATCTTGGAACTGACAGTAAAGCCTGATGATCACCACCTGAGAGGAAATGCATGAGAAGAGTGAGAACCATATGGCTGTGTCTTTCAGTTGGTTTCTGTAGTGAGGGAAACCGCATAACTTTATCTCTGTGGTGTAAACAGAAGATGGAGCCTACTAATTCATCAGAGCTGTGTGAATCCGTATATCTATTAAGGGGTGGGGATAAGTATTAGAGTCCAGTTTCACCATAACGTATTCTATGGTCTTTTTGAAGCTGAATAAGTACACTCTTAGCAGCAGTGGTCCTAGTTCCCTTTCTTCAGTGTTTCTTAATAGGAGGTATACAAGTAATGCTAATCGTAAAAATTCTGCCGTATTTCACAGGCATTGCATTCTGTTGGCAGATTTTTTCAGTCCCTTTGAATAAGTAGAAAAACAAATAGCAGAAAAATATATTGGTCCATATTCTTATTCTAAATGTAAAATCAGGAGTAATTCACAGCCAAGGGGCAACCACCTAATATTTGCTATGCATTAGAAATATTTGCCCTACAATTAATACAAATCAACAGTGCACTCTTTAGCTTTTCTGTAACTTCACTACATACTGAAAATCTTGGCTGAGTTCAGTATTAAAGTTTTGAAATTGAGATTAGAAACAGAAACCAGGGTTATTTGACCATGCACGCATCTGTTTTTCCACTGGATTCTTTCTTTTTTCCAAGGGATGTAAGAGTTGAATAGTTTGCAACACTTTAGATCATCTATTTTCTTTTCTCTTGATATCTGTCCTTCCTAAATTTATTATAAGCTTCAGTTTAGTGCCATGAAGGAATATCTCAGAAAAGGCTCTTCAATTTTATTTGCTTCAGTAGTTTTTTAAGATTAAGCAGTTTCTATTAATACTACTGCTATTATTTCTGTTGATATTGGTCCTCTGCCCAATATCGTTGGAATATGAACTGTTCACAGCCTGCGAAGAAGCAACCTCAGCACTGCCTGTCAATCTTAGACAAAAATAATAGTAAAATGTAAAAATATTTTATTCCTATGCTGCTCTTTCTTTTAATAATTAGTAGTTGATTCTTCATGGGTATTGGAATGTTTACTGCTTTGCCCCTGTCTCTGTCCAAAGCAGTGTTTCCTTTAAGGAATCTCAATAATTTTAACAGATCACTTATTTAGCCATAGGTACTTCATAAGAAGTAGTGTTACACAGGTGTTATAGTTTAAGACGTGGTACTGACTGACTTGTTTACCTGTATTTTACAGGACCTCTAAGACTTGGCATGGTGACTGGCTGAAGAAAGGATTTTAGGTGTTAGTTCTTCGGCTGCCTAGAAGTATGTCTGAAAAATGACATAAATGTGTGCTTGTATTGCGGTAGATCTGTTCATACTACGTTGAATCTAGCACAGGCAAAAAGAACAGTACAGATGAGCTAATACAGGAAGAGCAACCAATGTCCTAAATATTCTGGTAGTACTGGTTATTGAGATGACTGCAGTGAAACCACTGTTATATAAGACAAGAAAAAGCAGCAGCTTGCACTGTGTGAGCTTCACACTGGCAGCTTTTCATACCAACCAGAGAAAACCTTTGCCTTCCTAGTGAGGATAATCTTGAATTCTGCTTCCATTTGCAACATAAATCAGGCTAACACTGAGAGCTGTTGTCCACTTGATAGTATTGTGCATTCTTGTGGGTGTGTGTGATCCTTTTTCTAATAACTCTAGAAGAGTCTGAACTCTTCTTGCATGTTTACTGAGATCAAAAGATAGACTTCTATTTAACTAATCTTCTCCAGCTAGGCCTTCAGCTTCCAGAGCACCTTGACTTGCCTGTGAAGACTTCTCAACTGATTGTCAGCTCTTCTACTGCATTTTTTTTACATTATATTTAGTACTTAGGTGACAATATGGCAAACTACTACTGATTTGTTATGGTGGATCTGTATGTAGTACAAACATTCTTCAAGGCCTTTTTGATTATCTGCTCTTAACCAGCATTCATCTTCAGCTGACTAACTCACTGCTATATATAGTTCCTTTTTGGATAGACTATGTGTATTCAGGTACGATTTTCTCTTATGTCCTTCATTAAGCTAACAACAATTTAATGGAATAATAACTGCATTTTCAGTAACACACTTTTACTGAGAAATGTGTGCTGAATAAAAATCTGTACACTGGAGGAGTAATGAAGTGGTGACTTCTGCCTACTCTCTTACCACCTGATTTTCCCCCTCCTTTAATTTCTTTTCTTTCTGCTCTATTTCATGACAAATATTTTATTTTCTATAAGTTTGATCATTCTGCCACCCACTTATCCACCTTCTCTTTCACATCTTTAAAAAAAGAATACATGTTTTACAGCTGATTTCCTTTGCAATTATATTGCACTGAGTTTTTCAAATCTTATAGGTTAACATTCAGATGGTATAGGGATGTTAAATACAGAGATGCCTCTGTAGTTATTCTCCAAGCAGCATTCTCCAAAATGCTGGTTGTTACTCTGAACTATATTTATTTCCTTTATGCAAAGGTAAATATACTTAAGCTTTTAATTCTGTTTAATATTTCTAAAAATACTAACACTTCATTTTGCTTTTCTGCAGGCTTCTATACCCTATCAGTCTGTTATTTTTCCAATGGTACATGAGTTTTTCATAGTGAGTCACATTTTGGAATGAGTCATGTGCATATTGATTCAGGGAGACACATAAGCCTGTCATTAACATGAGAAATCCCATTAACTTAATTGGAACTATTCATGTGCTTAAACTTTTAAGACTTAAAAAAAAGAGGTACCAAATTCCTGTATTCTTGCACAGCCTGCATTTGTGTATGCCCTTCCTACGTACCAACTAAGGTAAATACGCAATGCCTGTGGGATGCGAAGACATGCCTAGAAATACATATCTGTACCATAGGGTGTCCTTGCAGTCTGTGTGGCTTGCTGCGTTGAATTCTGTCGTGGGGATTTATGCTTCAATCTGCTAATTTAATTTTCCTTGGTCAAGCAAAGCACTTGAAGTGCTTTGATCCTAAGTATTTGAAATTTATAGTAAGCATGCAAATACTCTGATTTAGAAGTATTACATACACACTAAAAGTCAGACAAGTGTTTAAAAGACAGGTTCACTCTGTTTTACCTAATGTTAAGAAGGGGAAATTAATTGGAAAGGCAATTCAATCCTGTCCCAAACACAGATATTAGGATGGAGTGAATAAGTTTTGGCAGTGCCTATATTCCCATTCATTAAAGACAACTATTTTAACCCATAGATTAATGAAACAGCTCCGATTAAATGCTTAGCTTTTGAACAGTTCAAACTTGTTTCTAAGAATGATGTTCTAAGAGCTTTTTTGAATCAGGACAGTGCATATTGCAGCTTCAGCTAATACTTCATCCTGTTAATTTCACAGTGAAAAACAAATACAGTGTGTTCTTCCCAAGATATCTAAAAATGAAAATTCTGTAGGCTCCATCTACTACATCATTCTTAACAAATATCTTCTTATTATGGTTAAATTACAATTACTAAAAGCACCCATTGTTCCATCCTATGTAGCTTTTGGATTTATTCAATTCTTGAATTTTCTGTCACTGGAAAATCTCCACCAATATGACAAAATCAAACAGGAGTTAGAAGGTAGTGAAGATTCTTACTGAGATACATTGAGATGTATATTGGATTTAGATACACATGCAAAATATCAGATCACTAAATATGAACGTCCTAATAGTAGCTTTCATATATAGGTGGAATTCTCTTCATATGAAGCTTACCACACTCTAAAAGCGCAGTTCAGCTTTTATGTTTAATGAAAAATGTTTAGTTCAGCTTTTATGTTTAGTGAAAAATAAATTAACCAGATCAACCTTTTTATTAATACATGAGTTTCCATATATGGCCTGTTTTTTCTTTTACTTTTTTTTTTTTAAGGAAATTAAAAGCTATTTTAAGTCTTGAAAAAGACTGATTATTTTATTGATAGAAAAAAAAGGGTATCCATTTCAGTTTATGCCTTGTATTTCCTGATTACTTAATGTCTTTTTAGGTTTTTGAATCCTAAAACTTGTTGCATAAAATGTACATATGCATCCTTTTATGAGAGTAGTGCAGATACTCAGATCTGTCGCAATTGTCCTTATTTATGTTACCTGCAAGGGTGAATTAAAGAAATTAAGTGTATGGCCCTGCTTTGGATACACATTTAGATGTGCTCATTCATTTTATAATCTCATTTTTACTTATAATTTGGGCCTTGTTCAGTGTACATTGTACTTGCCATGTAGTTCCAGGGTGCATTTACTGCATAATGTCAGATCCTGCTCTGAAGAGAGAATGATTGATACCTGGGGTGCTCATCATGGTAGGTTTCAATAGCACTTGCCCACTGAGGGGCAGTAACTATACATTTGATTACTTTTCATCATATTTGTGAATTAATCATGTTTACCTGAAGTTAGTGCATTTTACTGTTACAATAGTCGATTACCATGACAGCTGACCTTTTGATGACTTCACGTTACAGTAGTTTCTTCCCAAGTTCAGTCATTACTGTGCTTGAGTTCAAAGCATTTGACAATCCATTCCCTTCAGACAAATTTTTTTTATTTTTTTACAGAGCCCAGTCAGAAAATACTATCATGTGCAGCTTGGCTGATGTGCAGCAGTGTAGAGGTCAAGATTCTTCCTGTTTGGGACTGCTGAAACTTGGATTTTCAGGGCATTTATTCTCACATACCATTAAAAATGGTCACGAAATCTCTCATGCTGGTTCCTAATGTAACCTGGCACTTCTGCAATTTTAATTACTACCTTCACAATTTTAATTATAGTCAGGAAAAAAGGAACACAAACTGAGTGACCATATTAGAGAAGTTTAAATGACATGTCCAGCATCCCACAGGGATTATGGCAGAGGCAGGCACAGAGTATGCTTCTCTAGGGTTCAGCTGCTTTAGGTACAAGACCATCCCTGTTCTGGTATTCCCTTGCTGAATACAGGAGGTGCAATCAAACTCTAACTGGACTCATAGCAAAGGAAATGATGAATAAATGTAGAATAAGAATACATTTGTGAAAGAATGACTGCAGATGTGCTGTGCAGGGTGGATGACAAGTTAACAAGGATGGAAAATGCAAAAACCACCAAGCAGGGAGAAGGTTGCCCTGGGGGATTTAGGAAAGGTGTGCCCAGCCCATCAAAATGTTCACTGTTGTTCGTCTGTAAGACATAGGCTGTGTCTTGTAAATTAGTCTTCTCCTTGTCAGGATCCCTTCTGCACTCCAGAAGGGTACATTTGGTTAATGTAGGGATCCTGCTGTGGAAAAATAGTAACTGAAGGTGTTACATGTCATGCCTAGATGCTGCTTTTTGCTCTTCTGCATCCATGAGGCATTTTCTCCTGGGAGCAGCCTGGGCAGCAGTAGGGGGAGCACTGAAAGCACAGGAACACTATCCCAGCTCCCCTGTCCCTGGCTTTGCTGCCGCAGCTGCTGGGAATAACCGCAGCAGAAAACAACTTGCTCAGACTAATTTATAGAGGATACACAGTAACAGTTTTTCTCTTTATTAGTTTTTAGTATAACATAAAATTAGAGTATTAGACAATGGAACTGTATACACTTATATTTTACTACATAATTACATAGCCTTTGAGCCAGGCAAAGGAAAGGTGATGCCTCTGTAATCCAGCAGTTAAGATCATATGAAATATTTGCATGGTCCTATGTCTGATAAACTGTTTCTTCATCAGAAATCTCCTACTGACTTCATTGTTCCAGACAGAGTGGTAACCTTTAGTTTATCAAATGTCTATTTGCTTTCTACCTCCCGTAAGCAGTGGGAGATTGTCTTCTGCATTTTGTCTTTCTTGTTCCATTTCAAAAAGCTTATTTTCTTAACATGTGATATGCTGCAGGATGAATAAAGAGTTAACATTAGTGTCCAGAACTATGGTGCCATAGTGAACTGTAAAGCTCCTGTTATTTTATATCTTTTACAGTTTCACTGATGCTGTCAGTGGATTTCCAAAAGTATTTACAATACGTCTGCAAGTGGATGATAATTATGCACAAACAGGGATATAAGAAGTAAAGAAAGATTTTTCTGTTTGGGTTTAGATTTCACTGGACCACTACAGGAAACTCTGTATCCTGAAATGAGGGGATTAAATCACATTTAACTTAGCAGTGGCTTCTTACAAATGTCAAGGCAGGAAGCAGAGTAGTTTTCATTAAAAACCGAGAAAAAGAGAGAATAAAAGGAAATAAGAGGTTTTGTATGACTTAAAGAAAACTCGACTAGATAATGAGGTTGCATGGCAGCCAGGAAATCGTTGACATGTGCAAAAAAAGAAGCCAAAAACTCTATATATGTTTTGTACATGCCATAAATCTTCTTAAGCAATGAACTTAGTAGCTTTAAGTAATAATTAAGATGACAGATACTTTTTTTTTGTTTTCCTGTTCCACTTCTAAGAGATGAAAAGACTTCCTCTGCTATTTTTGTCTATACTCATCATTCTCTCTGTTACTAAATATTGGTTTATTTTCTTAGTTCAGGAGAGAGATTTCAAGTTATTGTGATAACCAATCTGTTGTACATACAGGTACTGAGACAACAAATAGTCTGTTTACAGACTAAAGTAACCTTCAATCTAACATATCTTACTGGGCAAATTTTGCATTTTATGTGGATAGACATATGAAAAGGAAGGCTCCCATACTTAAATTTTCGAAGGCATAATATAAATGTTCATCAGATAGGAAAATCAGAGATAGTACGTCAGGCCCAGTAGAGTCTGAGGAGAACTTGCCGCTAATTGCAATTGATTAAATGTCCATATGCTAGATAGTACTAGTTCTCTACTGCTATATTATTATCCTTTTTCACTTATAGAGAAATTATATTGTTAGCATCCTACTACTATTAGTAATTAATTCAGTTTTCCAGTTAAAAAAGAACTTTTAATATTTATTTTGTGTCAGTCTTATTGTTTTCCCTCCAAGTTTTTCCTTTTTATATTTTGTATTTAATCTCTCTCTGTTTTGTTTGAGAATGTATGATGCTTACACTCATGTATCTTCTAGCTTAGGCAGAGTTGGCCTTTTTGAAGCTTAATATTATGGTTTATGTTGACTTCACCATTTCATAATGCCAAATTCAATTAACTGAACACCTATGATCTAGATGGCATTTTCTAACTACATTTAGTTGTTTCTTTTTGGAATCAAAACAGGCATGAATAAAAGGTTCTCAATTGTGTCTGTTTTTCTTTAGGTGACAGAAGCCTCTTCCTTGTTTTTTTTTTTCCTGAGAAGTGGGCATAAATAACTTTAGTTTCACTAAAACTCTCCCCACGGGGCTATTTCAAGGCTTCCCAGCAGCACACACAGAATTAGATTTTCATGTCCAAGGGATCTCTGAGGAGGCAAAATTAAATTATATTGCAAACAGAAAAATGAGGGAGTTCTGGGAAAGGAATGAAGGTGAGGAGAGAATAGCAGGAAACTAGGAGGTCTGGCTTGGAAGTTTTATAGGCTTATGTGTCTGAGGTCTGTGGATTCACCATAAATCTTTCTGTATCTCTCCTATGTCACCCAGGTGCGTCCCTCTCCCCAGGGAGTTCAAACCTAGTCTACCTTAGTGAATTTCTGACTCCCCTTTCTCTCATGCAGCTCCTCCACTCCTCTTTGCAAATGCATCTTTCTCTCTGCAAATGCATCTCTCTCTCTGCAAATGCATCTCTGTTGCTGCAGCAGCTCCCACTTATAAAGTTGCGCCTGTTGCCCGGGAAGAACTGGGCTTCTGCAGCAGGGATGGATGAGAAAGGTGATAGAGACAACTGTTTCTTGAGTCTTCACATGCATTTCTCCTAATGCTTCTTTTTTAGTATTTTTTCAGTAGCAGAAAACTGGGCAAGAAGAGAAAAATCAGTTATTAAGTATAAAAAGAACCAACTCTGTACTAGTCTGTAAATTAGCTTTCATCATGTAATTCATACCTGGAGTGACTGATTGCTAAAGAGTACTAGTCATTTTATTCCAGTAGTGTGTCTAAGGAACTTTGGCATCGATTACCCCTTTTTGGAATGATCAGGAGATTTGCCTATATAATATGCCCCACTTCTCATTCATATTGACAACATTAATATATATTTCTGCGATCTCCACTCTTTTTAGGCTCTTTATATAAAATAAATCTAATGGCAATAATACTGTATGTCATTCTAGTTGAATATGTTTTTCTATTATTCACCAGTTTGCTTTGATTTTTTTCTACTCTGTTCCTGTAATTACTAAATATTCATGTGTTCTCCCTTGAATGATTCAAATGTATTGAATCTCGTTATTTGTCTTCCTTTAGTCGTGTTAAAAATTCTCTCTATTATTATGTGTGTACATTCTACCTTTAGAAGGTGTATTAACTATGTTTTTATTTACTTTTGTCTTCATTCCCTTACACTGGCTTGTAAGGTCACTCAGCTAATGCGTGTTACCTGCTTTCCTGTACCTGGCACTGCTGCAGTTCTTTACATTTTGCTCCAGGGGGCAAGAAGCACTTTGTTCTCTGATACAATGCCGAGATTTAAAATATAAACACAGGACTACCATGGAAGATGGCATCATAAATAGAAAGGAAAGACCCATAGTCTGCTTCTTTTGTCTAAGCAAGTGCATAGCAATAATAGTCCTTCACAACCCACAACCTGCAGAATTAACCCAATCCTTTTAATAATTTGTGTAAGAATATTGGTTGCTATGGCAACACATTCTGTTGTACCACTTGACTGTCAAAATAACCTCATGAAATATCATGCTAAGAATGTTTTAGAAATTTACTTTTGAAATAAAAAGTAAATAAATCCACCTAACTTTAGATGATATGGCTGGATTCCTGAAGTCTGTAACAAGGGAACAACTGTTTTTCTAACTGAGGGGAATCAGACCAGTAACAATGGTTGTATCATGTTTCTCATCTTTGGTGAGTGAACTGAAAAAGAATTTATAATTTTTTTTTTCTGCTTAGATTAACGATATACCAACGACATCTGAGTATAAGAAGTTAACAGAACAGTCCAAGGTTAAATGGTCCTCAGATGTTATGCAATTTGAGTTAGTAACTGTGCAGTGCTTTTGCTTCTCTTATGGTTTCCATCAGCTTGTGTTCATCTTCAGAACTGCTGTTTCTGCTCTTCTTTCACTCCCTGCTTTTCCTTCACATCTGCTTTCCCTTTCTTGCTGCAGACTCTAAACATCTTTATTCTATTGACTGAAATAGTCTGCAGTTAAGTGGGGTTTTTAAATTTGGTTTTGGGCTTCATAGCAGTGTTTTAGAGCTAATGTTGCCACCAGATTAATAGGTGCGGTCAGACGTTGTCTCAAACAGCATTGTGTTAGGCAAAAATCCAGCCACTTCTGAAAATTGTGTAATATAAACAAACATTGCTAAAGACAGCATTTAGTATCTGAATATCTCATAGGCTGCACAAAAAAATGTCAAGCAGGCTAGAACAGCTTTTATATATTCCAATTTAAATGTGGACAAAGAATTAAGATATGAGTAACATTTACCTTTTTTTGTTGCTGCTGTCATAGATTTTTAAAAAAAGGGATTTTAAAAATCATTTGTTACTGGCTTATGTTTCTTCCTTTTTCTCAATACAAGTTGCCACTGTAATTTATTCAATTGTGGTAGATTGTCCTATATAGCAAAAGAACAAAAGTATAATAGGTTATTATATATTAAATATAACTATTAATAACTATTCCTGTTTCTAGCTGTCATAAAAAAATTAGGATACTGGTTTGTGCAAAAATCAGCAACACGGAGGTCTTAATACTCCCAACTGAATGACTTTTCCCTGTCCCTTTCATCCCTTCTAGTTGATGAAACAAAATAAGGCAGGTCAATTTCAAATACAATTTTTCCTTACAAAATAAGGTAACACATTTGTAATTGGTAAATAAAATATAAAGATTGAAATGTCATATTTTGATTGAATGTATCTGCTTTTTGCAAAGATTTTGGACTGATTCAGGCAAATGTAACAAAGCTGTACTTTTCTTTTCTGAACATACCAGATGAATGCTGAAGCAAGATCCCCTTAGCTTATATATTTCCTTCTTGGGGATAGTGTTTTTTATATATAAGTGTTACTTTTTATTCTCTGTGGGACATCCTAACCGTAATGATGTTAAAGGTGATTTTAAAGTAAAATTAAGTAGAATTTGCCAATTATTTGATAATGAAGAAAACAAAGACCTATTTTTAATGTATGTTATTATGTTCACTTACATTTAAAGTATCAATGCAGACAGAGCAATATATACCTTCCTTAGAAAGTGGGATTTCACTATAGCAGCTTGACAGTTGAGTAGTTACTTTGTATAAAAATAGCAGTTTATATTTTGGAATTCATAAACAGTGTTTTAAGTTCTTTTCATTAAGTAAAAGGTTTCTTAATAGTATATCACCATGTTTAATTTGAAAGTACTGTTTCTTTATACACAGAGGCCTTCTTCAACATGTTTATCACCAAGAGAGGAAGAAGATGATGATACAGGTGAAAATACTTGTGGTCCTTCAGGTTTATGGGAGGCTTTGACACCTTGTAATGGATGCAGGAACCTCGGATTTCCCATGCTTGCACAGGTATGTGTTTACTTTTAATCATAATATATTAACTATAGAATGGCTACTTAATCTCTTCTGTCTTACATTTACAGTAATTTCTAGTTTTGCCTTATTGTCTTTGTAATTGTTACCATCAGTCTTTGTTTTAACCTCAAAATGAGGTTTTAAAATTAAATGTCAAGGTTTTGTCATCCTGCTGTAATACTCATCCAGATGAGTTTAATGTTGAGACTGTTTGATGTTTATTACCCCTATTTTAGATAGATAGCTTTTATGTTGCAGAGCTTTCTCTTCTGATTCAGTCTGGAATGAAATTTTGAAGTGATATAGTTTCCTTTGGGATAAGTACTCTATTTTTGACCAGCTTCTAATTAATGTAATGTCATCTCAGCTACTTTCTTTATAGAAGCAATTGAGGACATCATGCATAAGTCAACTGATGTAAGAATATAGCATATGACTGCTCTTTGAAGATTATGTAAGTTAAAGAAAAGTCCCCAGACATTTACAAAAGCTCATGATAATACAGAGGAGAATAACTAAAAATGGATTATATACTTGGGTCTAAGTTCCAACAATTCTCAGAGCATACCAGTCTGCAGTATCCACCAAGGCACACCAACAGCTGTGTCCTGAACAAGTGATATTATATTGCTACACAACAAGATGATGCTTATTACTGCTTCTGGGTCTCCCTTGTTCTCTCCCTCCACTATAGTTCAGCACTCTCATTTCTGTAACTTTTTTCCTGTGCTTTTCTTGTAGCGCTGAATGGAGATCAGCCAAATTTCTGTTTATAAATGTCTGGGTTTTTTCAGTTGCATCCTTACTTGGCACTGCATTTAAATAGCTTTGTCAGATTCTTGTGTACCAGATTGAAATTACATATCCTGTCTCACCAGACTTGGTACACTGTTGCTTTCATGCCGTGACTGTACGTTTTATTCCCTTTGGTCTCATGGGACTTGCACCTGTTTGAAGTCAATGCTAAAGCTTCCACTGCAGTCAATGGAAACAGGATATAGTGACTAACATGCTTGAATAACAATGAGCACTACCCTGTCTTTTTATAAGGAGCTTTTATATTACTTTTGCCTTTCAGTAGCTGTTTTCGACTTCATACTATCTATCATCTTAGACATTTGGCAAGGTGCAGAGCTGTCGGAATTATCCTGGTTTATAATAGGAGTGGCGTAGTTACTAATTCCTCGTTTTTAAAAATTTGTTTAAAAAAAAATTTCTGAAATAGAACTTTTCATACATAAATATGTATCCCGTATGGTTTAATTATTGTTAAATTTCCTATGATGAACATATATACCATTTTAAAGTGATTTCCTAATTTTAGAAAACTTTTTTTTCCTTGTTTCTTTTTAATGTAAGAAATAAAGTGTTTTATAAAGTGTTTTATAAAATTGAGGAATGCATTTGAAAAATAGAATCAAGTTAGCTTTGGTGGTTGGTATCTCTACATTTATGAAGAGATTAATTTCAAGAATTATGTAAATTTTAATGTAGTGACTCTTAAAATAGTTTTATTCATTATACTGAAATTTTAAACTTAGCCTTTAAATATCTTATCTTTCTTGTTTTGAGAACCATTAATTTTTTAAATTATCAGTGTAAAAAAGAGAATATATTTATTCCATGTTCATTCATGATATTGAAAATCGCATTTCTAGATTGTTTTTTCTCCATAAAAGCCAAAGCCAGAGATAGTTTTGGGTTCTTGTTGTTTTTATGGAAGAAAGGAATGAAGTAGTGACAAATCTCCAAACTACAAACCTATGAATTCAGTTCATGAAATATTGACATTTTGACCTAATGAGCTAAGAGTTTTCAATATGCCAAAGGTAAGAGTAGTTGTCTCCTCAACCAACTTGATTTTTTTATTACAGTTATGGAAACTGGAGGTACTTCTGACATGCAGTATGTTGTTTCTGTCTGTACCGTGCTGTGACGTGTCATTTTAAAAAGGATGTTATGAAAAGTTCTGTGTAAATTATTCTTCAGGTATCATTTAAAAAAACAACATAGCAGTAACACAGTTGTTCCAAAAATAAGAAACTGTCTTTTACAGTCTAACAATTGGTGAAATCCTGGAAGAACTTGATGGAAAATCCTTTGTGTTATAAAAATGTCAGGGATTTAGAGTGTCCGCTTCTAGATCAGAATTGAGCCAACAACCAGCTTCCTGCACCTCCAAAATAAAAAAAAAAGCCAGAGATCAAGGATACCCAGCTGGATTTTGGGAGACTGAAATTTACATGACTCTTCTTATTTTAGCACAGGTTGAATTCTCTTTGTAGGTTATGATCTATGGTTAATGTAGGGCTATTGCTATTTTCTGAAACTGGTCGGTCTTTTGGGGTAGAAATTCCATCCTTGGTAAAACTGATGCACATTTTTATGAAAAATGTTGACTTCCACAAATGAGTGGTTTATATCTGGGAAAAAAGCATCTTTTTTTTTAGAAAATACCATATTTTCTGGCTGTCAGTCAGTAAAAAAAACCCCATGTTTTTTTCTACCTGTATAACTGTCTTGTACAGATTCCAGAATTTCTAATCATCTTAAATATCAGCACAGTAAATACAGCTTTGAAAACTTTCAAAGGTGTAAAACCCCCAAAGCACTTCTGGAGCAGTCTCAAATTGTAGCATCGCAGGCTTCATTAGAAACAGTTTACTCTGCAACGAGATGTCTGTTAAACTGAGACAAAGCTTTTGTAAATGGTACGATAGTACTAGACCCTCTTACATGGATCCCCAGTTCTTATAAAATCTTCCTACAATAACTACCAAGATTTTTAATGCTTCTATGGTTGCATTTCTAGCCATTGTAAAAATATAATACTAGGTAGGTCCAAAGTTAGTCTACATGTTTGAGTCGGGGTCAGGCCTGGTGAGGTCAAGCAGACCAGATCACCAGGATGTTCATGGTGACAAGGCCGGTCTGGAGTGAAGCTGTGAAGTGAGTCTGTTAGTCAGAGTCCAGACCACTGGGATCGGTGGCCTAGATGTGCCAAGGGGCACACATGTGGCAAAGTTAGATATGGGCACTTCTGCACTGTCTGAGGCAATAACTGAGGGCCCAAGGCTTCTGTGTGCACGGGCACTGGTGTGCGTAGGGGCCGCACATCCTCATGTTAAGGGACAGTAAGGCCTTGTTGCTGCACTCAGAACTAGGACACATACTAATGAAAGCAATAAAATACATAACCTGGAAGCTGAATTGAAGGTGGTAATTATTTGGCCTACTATTGCAGAAAAGAAGAGTAAGGCCAAGAAGGGGAATGCTCACCGATGTACTAAATTGCTCTGCATGCACTTCGTGCACAGGTTACCCATATATGTGTGTGAACATATGTAATCTGGTTTTATAGCTGCGTGTCTTGGCTAGCATTTGTATAGACAGATTATTCCACCAACGGATCCTTTCCTGAAGATTCCTAATACTACATGCTGCAAAACCAGATAGGATTTGTAAAAAAAACATGTTTGCGTGTCTTATAATGCTCTAGCTATGCAGTACCAAAGTACAGGGACAACACTGGTAACAGTAGGACTGGGACTATACAGAATGCTGTGCCTGTGATTCCCAGTTCTCACTCCTGCCTTATAGGGAAGACAGAACCTTAACTTCTGCCATCTTATTATATTTAAATGTGAAATAGGCATTAAGCAGCTCAGGTCTGGAGGTAAAGATACTAAATTACCTCAACCGTTTTCCCCACAAAGTCTCCTTATGACAGAAGCTTAGAAGACTGAGCAAAGGATAGCTTCTCCCTCCTAGATTGTCTAAACAAAGGTTTTGTTAAAGTAGTAGGAAGTAATTTGAACAAAGATGAGTTTGGCAAGGGTATTTGTTTATCAATCGATTAAAGGCCCAAGATAAGGAAGGGGTAAGGAATACGATAGGTAAGTGTACAGAACTTTTGTGTGCCAGTAATAGAATTATTTCTTGATCTTAATGTTCTATTATGCAATGTGGGTTAATTTACTATTTAGCTCCTAATATATTTATTTTACAATGTTTATTGGTACTAATAGGTGAAGTTTGACTCAAAAAATATGAGACTTAAACCTAGAGCTTAGGAACCAGGAGCAGGAGGGGAGAGGCAAAGAAAGGATTATAGAACATGTTCTAACCTGTCACAGTGAGACAAGGCTCAGTTCAGTCACTTCACTCAGAACACGTGGATGTGTGTTCAAATAGAGATGTTTTCTTACCCTTGGTTGGAAAATGTCAGTGTGCAAGAAAGAACAGCCAATTATTATCAAGTTTCTTTTGAAACTGAAGAAATCCGCAATGGAAAGTTTTCAGTTATTGACTGAGACTTAAAGTGAAGAGATTAAAAAGATGAAGTTGGTGCTAAAGGAACCCACTTTTTGTCAGTAGAAGATATGAAAGAAAAAATTATGGAGATTCTCAACAACCTACCAGAAAATGATCTGTGGAATTGTTTTGAACCTTGACAGCATCATATGCAGCTCTGTATCAACTCAGAAAGGAAATATTTTGAAGGTGATCATGGTTAATTATATGAATTTGTAAAATAAAAAGAGTTAAAGGCACAGTCTTGGTTTTATTGTGTCAGACCTAAAATATACATACTCATGTTTTCTTTGGAATAAAGCGACTTACTCTAATGTAGGAAACACTGTAGTTTCCATTCCATTTTCTCTTTCATGCGTAGTGTGCTTAGAATATTTCTCTGCTAAGGGTTAAACAGGACCTGATGTACAGAGATAAATACAGAGCTGTCTGCGATGTCAGAGAGATGGGTGGTGCAGGGTCCTGTGTGATCATAGCAATATTATCAGTTTAAAGCAAGCAGTCTGCACACCTCAATATTGATGGCCATGTCAGCATTTTCCTAATTGTGATGTAAGGTAACTGTGAGATAAGTTAGGTTTAGCTATGTCCTATTCAGGAAGCTACTGAATCAGCTTGACTGCACCGTCTCTTGATTTAAGTGTTATATGTAAACTTCAAATTCCTGACAGCTATTCCTTATGCTTGTCAACCAGGAACACAGCATTTGTCTAACTGTTTCAAAATCAAAGCAATATCTGTAAAGAGAATTGTACAGTTGCTATGGAAAAATGATCCTTGCTTTAAAGCCAGAAGTGTAAGTCTCCATCTTGCGAGTTGCCAGGAAGCATGGTTATTCACAAAAATATAGACTTATATGGAAAATTTATGTAAATATTCAAAGAAGTATTACAATTCTAGCTTAATGTCAGATTTTCGTCTTTTTAAAAGCAATGAACTTGTAGGAGACCTTCCAGATTTACTTTCAAGACCGATCTGTATTCTTGTACAACTCCAGGATTCCTAGAGGTAGGAGCTCTAGCAACTTTGTCACAGATTCTCCTGTGGAAATTTCCCCCAAAGTCTTTTACTTAGGGGGAGAGAAGAGAAAGTGGACTCCAAACTACAGTTTTAGGAGATAAACTCTATGTAACATGGTATTTTTATCAGTATAGGCTGTGATAGGAATATTTAGAGTTTGGAGTTTGATGCTTCAGTTGGTAGGGTTCTGTATTTCATGGCTGACTTCCAGAAGATTATCATGCCTGTACTTCTTTTTACATATTTTTAAAAAGCAATTTTTAATGATAAGGAATTTTGTATTGTGTTTGTATTGTAGAATTGGGTTGAGGTTATTCTATAGAAACCCTACTATTGAAAATTATTATGTTGGTATTATATTTACTGATGCAAAGATAGTTCTGGTTGCATGAGGGGTGAATGAGGAAATTAAGGAAAGAGTTAACTCAGTTTTCACATAGAGATCAAGTCTATTCCTAAAAATCTCTATACTGATACTCCCTGGAGAGGGACAACGTGAGCTTGTGTTGTCTCTTTCTGGCAAATTTTAATATTAGGAAATTTATTGGGTATTATTTATTTTCATTTTAATGTATTCTTCCAGTTTGAACTCCTCCTATTTTCAGTTACCTCCAAAACTTTTCTTAGATTTTAAGCTCACTGCGAGTGTTATCATAAATTTTTGAACTGCTGAGATGCAAAGGAGGGGGTATAAATCAAGGAGTATTTCTTCTTTGCTCTTTATTAAAAAAAAGATAAAAACAAAGAGTATATTTTTAATTAAGCACTTGGCTAAAGTATTTTAACAACTTGAACCCAAGAAATGGTATCATCCTTCATTTTATAAACAACTTTACATTTAAAATTGGACTGGTAAAGAAACAGATCTGGATAATATTAGTTGTTGTTGAAGTTTACCAAAATTAGAAACATGAAGCCTTGCTGCATTATCTAATTTATATGTTAGAGGATGAAACATGTTATCCTGTTTGGTAATGTACTAGTTTGGTGGGTGATTATATAGATGTGGTAGAGATAGAGTTATTTTCCAAGGAAGACCACCGTTAGCCAGGAAAACTTTGGCATATAGTATACCTGGAACATGAACAGCCAGAATAAGAATGTATCTCACCTTCAATGAAAAATTTGATTTTTTTTTTTTCCCCTTCTAAATTTAGTAGATTAAATAGTGAGTTTACTTTAATGGGGTTGACATGAAGAGCTATATTACTGATTAAAAAATATTTCTGTTAAACTCTTGATTTGCAGTTTTGTCTTTTCTGCAGTAAGCAAAAGTTTTACTGGCAATTTAAGGAACACACCACCCACACAGTGAAGCAGCTACTGAAAAGTGCAATGTGCATTCTGCCTAGAAGGAATCAGCAGGTGTTGATTATACCCTGCTGAACAGTGATGGGAAATAAGTAGATTGAAAAAAAAATGTGGCTTATTTTAGTGCTGTGCTAAATTTTTTGATTGTGTTTTAAGGAATGAAGCTGAGTGTTTCGTTCTTGTATATAGTATGGAACTTCTTAATTTCCAATGTAAATTTCCAGTTGCTCATAACTTCAGATATCTTATGGCAGATGCATTTTTACTGTAGTAGTTGTACAATCTAGACAGCACTATGCAGGTATGTAATGTAACTAGATATGTTTTAATCTGTTTGTCCTTGGATATTTTCAGAACTGACTGAACAAGACCCAGAGCAATGTAATGGTTTAGATAGCTCTGCTTTGAATGATAGTTTGGATGATATGACTTGCAGAGATCCCTTTCAAATAATTATATATAAACATCTATAATTCTCTGAAAATTCAAGATTTGTATCCTCAGATGAGCTCATTTCTTTAAAATTTTAGGACTGTAAATTTAGTCTGTAAATTACTGTTTGTCAAAGTGTGGCTAACCCTCTCCAGCACTGTATAAATCTGGGCACCACTGGTCTGTGTTGTCTCTTAATGTGATCGTGAAACAGCAAAATTGAGTGTGATGAGACAAAGTAGCGAGTCATGAAAAGATACCGAAATTGTTTATATTTGTCAGAAATCATGTGAAGTATTGATGACCATGCTGATATTCAAGTTGGACTTTAATTACTACTAAAGATATTTAAATTCTGTAGAAATTAATGTTGAATCAAACAGCATCACATTCTTAACTGAAATATGACACAGTGAACAATGGAGAAGATCTTAAATAAGTAAAATCTTAAGCATAATTAATGTTACATTTTGTTGGTTTGTGGTTTGCAGATCAGTGGTAAACAGAAGACACTTTCAGGGAATGTTTTTGCTTTTAGTACTGCCTGACAAACTATGAGAAAATTGGAAAAGAATATGTATTTGAATTGCATAGTGAATGATTTGCAATAATGCATAGCAAATAGTTTTATAGATGAAAGAAGATCAACTTTTTACTAAAAACTTCCTATTTGAACTTCAGCTGCTTCGTAACAGAAATATTAAAGCCGTATGCTGAAACTTGAAAACTTCTATAGAAGTTTCTGACCAAATTAGTCTGAACAAATTTGGTTTACTGTTCAGTATTATGTTTCTGGGTAAAGAAGCCATTGCAGATACTTTGTGTTTGTATTTTCAGTTACAGTAATAGGACGAAAAGAGTTTATGGACAAAAAGGCTGGTATTTGAGGTAAATGGAGTTAAGGGTTCAGTTAGGTGGTGATATCTGGGCACCATGATTACTACATGGATTTTCTTCCCAGATTAGCCATTAAGTCATGCTGTGGTAAAGTTGCCATTCTAGAAGGGCTGTTTAAAGGCACTTGATGTTTTGAGACTTTCTTAATTTGGGTTTGTTGTAGGGGGGTTTTTGACAGTGGTACAAATACTGCAGATTCTGATGGTTGGGTTTTTTTTTTTTTCTTTAACTTCAGTTTTTAGTAGTAGAGAAATTCATGGCTTCATAGAGTAAGTCCCTGGAGAAGTCTGTAGAATTGAGAGTACCTGATTTCTTTCTGAAAAAAAGGACCTGACGGGCAACTGAGCATTTAAAAAGAATCTTTGTAGTCTGTAACTGTGAATCCTCTCTTGCTGTACAAAAGAAATTGCGTGTCTGGGGTTTAATGTCGTGTCTTGCTGTTGTATTTCACTAAAAACTTTTATTACCAGTATCCATTATACTGAGTCTGAAAATGAGATAAGCCCTGATTCAACAAATTACTTAAGCCTACTTAAGCATAAGCATTAATGTGTTTAATCCTGTTTGGGATTACATACATACAGAACTTTATCACTTTTAAGTTCACAAAAATCCAAACCCAGTCTATGGGTGAGTTTCTTAGAATCTGAAACTGACTGTTATGGTTTCTCCATTATTAATAATTAGTAACAAAGATGAACACATGAATTGGAAGTCAAATAAAATGTAACTGGAGATAAGAAGAGTCCATATTTGAGATATAGAAAGGAAACGTGTAAGACTACATTGTTGCATGTTTTCATTATAAAGTGGTTTGGTTCTTGATATAAAGTATGATCTGCCAATCCCAGTCAAATACATCTTTTCACTTCAAAGCCTCTCAGAAAGGCAGTTCAGCTAGGAAATGAGGAATGTTGTGGTTTATGATTTTGTACCTAGAGTGGTGTTAATCGTTTGTATTATTGTAGAATGCAAATGCTCTGTTCACTTTTCAGAAGTAATAAGCTGTCCTGATCCAGAAAATCTTACTATAATAAATAGAAATAATAGAAATACTACTAATAATATAGGGAATAGTTGTGTCACTTTGATAGCTTTTTAAAATATGTTATAAATGTCTCTGTATAACCAGAACAGTCCACCAGGCATTTTGAAGAGTTTTTCAATGTAAAGTATATAAGTGTGAAGACACTGAGGTAAATTAAAAAATCAACAGTATCAAATTGAGTAGGTTATTTTTGGAGGTGCTGTAATTTTGTAGCATCCTAATGTTTGATTCATAACATTTATATTAGGACAAAAAGAGAGAAAATAAAATCTTTATGCTCAGCTAAGTGCCATTTAATTATGACTAATTTTGAATTTAGCATAACTGAGCCTGTAAATCTAAGACAGTGTTTAAGCCTACCTAATTGACTAAGTACTTACAACCTACTAGCTTCTCTCAGCAGCCTGTATGTTTAGCAGAGCAGATCCTTAAGTTCTATATGCATATATAGCTTTTAGAGTGAATTGTTGTAATCTAATTTAGACAGGTGCCTAAATTCTGTTGTATTCTGATTGGGTTTATAGAACTACTTGTTTTGCATTGTGATGAATAAATATTGTTAGCTGAATGTTCATTCAGAAACCCATCTGGGTGCTTGTGCTCCCTGTATCAATGACAAAGTGTGGGTATCTCTGAAGATGTTCGATTGATTACTTTTTTATGTTGAACAAGAAGCCACAGGAAGCCAGCCGGCATGAGACATGAAGTGAACGGATGTGTTTGACTACATGCTTAGCTTTTAAACTGAGTTTGTGTGCAAATTAAACACCAGGGCACTTACCAAGGGTACACAGCTGACAGAGCAGAATGCCTTCCTTTGATCCTTTCTGTCCGCTCCCAAAGCAGACAGATTGATTGTGTCTTTTTTTGTTTCTTTTGAATGTAATAATATTCTATTGTAAAGTGCAAGAACAATTTAAGGATAGCTATCGTAACATCTTTCTCCTAAAGACAGTTATTTCTCATGAGGACTGTATGATGAAAGAACTGCAGACACTCCATCATTTGGATTGCAAGTGCCTAGAATCTCATTTTTGACCCAGAAAGAAAGATCCATTGCCAAGTGTTTCCTGTTGTCTGGCTGTAGGTGGTTCTACATGACAGGCAGGCTTTCTGAGTAGCAGATTTCTTTTTCTAACCAACTCTGTTTCCTCATCATGAAATTATGAAAGGATCTGAGTTTACGAATTACTTTAATGTATATTGACTTAAAGCATTCTCATTGCTACTTTGAAGTTGAGTTTTCATATGCTGAAATATAAGAAATCAGTTGAATCAGAACCTAGAACAATAGAATCAGTAGGCAAAGAGTCCTGTGTATTTTTTATCATCTTATTTGTGTGAAACAGTGGCACAGTAATTTTCTCACATATGAAGGAAAGTCACACAGTATTAATAGAAAATATCTGTAGTAGAAGTGTTACATACAGCTAGTGTGACTGCAAATCTGGGGCAAGTTTTCTCAGTTTGGGGCAAATAGACACATGACTCTGTGGTAGTGAACCTGTAGAAAGTTCTAAGTTCAAATTACATTGAAATGTGACATTGATTCATTTATAATCCTTATTCACTTCATTTTATATAGTCTCCACATTCTTAATTTGCATTATGCGATAACTAAGGCTCAATATGTGCAATAATAATTAGATTATCGTACCATAGAATTGATTATAGTAACAAAGCAGTAGAGCTTTGACACAGAACAGTGGGATTACTTATTTAAAGAGCCATAAGGAAGTAGTGTGCTTGTTAGCTGAATGTTTCTCCTTCAGTGATAAGTAGTGAATGAGGTAACTATTCTGATGTATTGTCCTTATATTTCAGTCTTAGTTAATTGAGTTCAACATAGCCAAGTCAGTCTTTCAAAATTGCTTAGATTGCAGGCAGTATGATAAGATAGCATTGGATGATGGAACTTTTAGTATCCATAAAGCTAAATATCCATGTTATGAATTTTAGTATGTTTTGTCACATATTTTTTGGCCAGGAAACAACAGAGTTCACAGGGTCCCATTCAGAACCATAGTTCTGAACTGTGGTTCGAAATAGGAAGCTACTGGGTTCTTTTGGAATACAGGACATGTGGACAATATTGTATTAACATTTGTCTAGTACTATTGTGTGTATTTCTCCTGTTGTCAAGAAATAATTTATTTTACAGTTTTTAAATACTGATTCTAACTTAAAATATGAATTTACTTTCCCTCTGATTGTCTCTTATTGTAAAGTTCAGTTTTGAGACTGCTGAAATACCATGCTTACTGCAGAAAAAGTCTCTATGGTCCTATTTAATTAGAAGGTGTAACTTTTGCAAACTTTGCATGCACCCTGGGACCTTTAAAGAGCAATTTCATAATGTTCTGTTGATTCGTGTCTCATTTTCTCTTCAGTTATGTACTAGATAAAGGTATGATTCACAACAAAGTTGTTCATTTTTGATAATATGACTTTAATATTTGGAAAAACGTTTTCTTGTTCATTCTGTTTTACTGTGGGAGCATGTGTAGGAGGGATTTCTTTTATGAGAATCTTGGCTTAGATTGTTGTAATAACAACTTCTAAACAAAACATAATTAATTTTTTATTTCTTCTGTATCAATCTGGAAAACTTTTAAAGATGGGAGACTCCCTATTCTGAAACAGCAAAAGTTTATGTGTAGCTTCTATTAAATCCATTGTGTATGGCATCAAGTAGTTGATTTCTAGCGTGCAAATTTCTGAAAGTATTTACGTGACCTCAGAACAAGTTGCATGGGAAAATGCAGAATATTTTCTAAAAATGGATAGATTATTTGTAACAGATAATGGATTAACACACTTTGGTGGTAAAGCTTTATTTTAAAAGAAAATGTTTTCCTTAATGTCTCATTTTAGTGATGTCCAATCAAGTCAGTTTGTAGTTCTAGGGTTCTTTTCCGCTTTATGTTAGTAGTGAAAGTTACTGTTCACACAGTTTACATGTTTTGCATCCAGATTTAACTACTTCTATTCCTCTCTCCCCTCAGTAGCAACCTATATAATTTTCATTTACTCATACAGTAATTGGTAGGAATGGAGCTATAACATGTGAGAAAATTTCAGCCTGATTAACATAGAGTAATGTGTTACATTTTTTCTGCATTTACTTCTAGTTAGTACTGAGTCCACTTCCTGGTTTCTCAATAGCTAACATTTTCTCTGATTTTGGATTTTATCATATGAGGGTTTATTTTACTTCTAGTGGAAACCTAAGACTAGTAAGTTTTAGAAGAGTAGGGAACAAGCTTCTGGGTCTTTAAGCTGGGGAGAAACATGAATGGTTCACTGCCTTGTTGTCCAAAGGCAGAACTATAAATTTGCACTCACTCTTTCTGGGCATATTTCACACCTACTTTTAGACTATCAAAAATATTAACCCGAAGTGGAAAATATTTCAACTGTTGGCTTAGGGAAAAGTGATTTGATGGTGACTTGTAATTTTTTTTTGTGATGCTCAGAATCAATCTGTCAGTAGTTAGTCACGTACTATTGAGATCTATGTAGGTCAGGAGACCTGCCACTCTTTCTACAAAATTGTTGTGATCTTTTTCTTACAAGTAAGAAACCTCTATTTTTTTTTTTTAGTGAAGAGGTCTGATTATATAACAAACTGATATATTGTAAAATGTCCCTTTGTAACCATTTTCAAATCTTTGGCTGTTAGCAAATGAAGTGCAGAGCCCAAAAAATTACACATGTATTTATCAGCGGCAAGAAATGTCTTTTTTCTATTCTACCTGATAGGTACCAGAATAACCATCCTGTTGTTCTGTGTGTTTTGAACTTTCAAGCTGTTACCCTTGAAACAAGGACACTCTTCTGAGCCTCTTCATTCGCTTTCTGTGACATCTTCTGCCTAAGCTTCTCGCTTTCCTATGAGTTTTTTTTATCTTTTATTAGAGAAAGCGTTATATGAAAATAAATGGTTATATGGACCCTCCTTCATATATGAAGTTCTAGCTATGAAATGATATCTGAATTCTTCAACAAAGATTAATTAGTGGCTTTATCATACTTACTAGTGCATAATATTCTATTCTTATTTTTTCATCCTGATTTTTTTAATTTACAAAAATTTGCCCCTTGTATTGAGCTATCTGTGTGTGTGTTTAAAATCTAGGCATTAGAGCATAAGCAACTTGCAGAGAATTTTATTCATGGAGCTGAGGTTTCAGCTTATTTTATCTTTTTAATATAATAGCCTTTCTTTTAAATAGGCATTTTCCTATAGCGTGATGTTCAAACAAGACATTTATTTTGTTAAACATTCACGAAAACAGTAGAAAAAAATGGGAGGATATTTAACCTGGAAATTACTTTCTTGTTCGTAATTGCATTTTGTTCTGCTAAACTAAGAATCATTTATTAAACCAGTTATTGTATTATGCTACATTGCCACACACAACTGCTAGCATTTGCATAAACCAGATTATGTAGACCTGCAGTATACTCTTTGTCACAGTGAGTTATCTATTAGAGGAGGCATCTGCTCTTTTTCATGGCTTGGATATTGTATTCATGGGAAAGCATGTAACATGACTACAAAGAGCTAACTTCGTTTGAAATTCTGAATATCTGCCAGATAGAATTATGAAAACTATGCAAAAATACAATGATACATTTCTGCTGCTGAAGTTAACATTGCATTCATTATACTCACAATTTACTCATGTTTTCAGACATTTATAGTTTAGGCTACATTAGTGAGTTTTGAATTGTGAAGTTTTAAGCTTTATAGGAACCTTTAGCTTTCAGGGATTGACATCTGTAAAGTTTTCATATGAAATTTTAGATTTTAAACAAGATATGGTAAAACATGTATTTGGAAAGGAGAAAGTAAACATACATTTCATGTGTTATATAAATAATGCTAATTTTTCCTCAAACACAAATTTTCAAAAAGCAGATCTAATTTTTTTGAATGGTTTTAGAAAAATGATGCATCATATTTACATTTTTAATAATACAACTATACAAGACAACAAATCACACGTGTTTTAAAATGAACATTTTTCTCAGCTCTGTGAAAGGCTTTCTGAAACTTATTCGTAAAGGCCGTTTCAGGTTCTGGGGTGAAAGAATTGTTTCGGATAACTCTGTATGTGTATTAGTCCTACAACAGCAAATCCACTGTTTCATATGCTTAGTGAGAGGGTAAACACCCTTTTAAAATCTGTATTATAAATACTTTGTGCAGACCAGAGTAGATTTCAGTGTCATTACCCTTATTTGAGATTATTATCGATTTTCCAGATTCTGTAATATAATGTGAAGTGAACCATATTATCTGTTCTATGACAAATTACATATTCAGGTATTTCTAACTGTCATAACAATGAACATTTATCATAGTTTGACTCATGAATAATTGTTCTAATGACAAGATACTGTAAAAATTACTTTGTTTAAATTATTAGTAGTAGATAAGTGTTTATACTATCCATAAAATAATTTTTTTCAATGTAGAGACACTCAAAATAAATATTTCACCTTTTATTTGTGGGTTATGATGACAAAGGAAATACTTTCAATCAGTTTTCCTCAGTACATTATTGTGACAAAATTTCACAACACCCCTCAGGTTTGGGCATTCTCCCCACCACCTTGCTGCACATCATAAAACTATCCTAATTATCTTCAGTCAATGGTCAAGACTTCTTTCTTGCTTAAATTCTTTATTCCTATCGGCACTATTTGGTTACTTCTCATAAATATTTCACTGTGAAGTGTCCCTATCCAACAATGTTATACATCAGTCTATTTACAAATGTAAGGATGTATGTTTGATGCAAACGCATTCAGACTAGGTATAAGGAAGAAGTTTTTTATGATGCAGGTATTGAAACATTGGAACAGGTTGCCTAGAAAGGTGGCAGATGTCCCATCCATGGAAACATTCAAGGTCAAATTGGACAGAGTTCTGAGCAACCTGATCTAGTTGAAGGTGTCCCTGCTTGTTACAGGGGTGTTGGTCCATATGACCTTTAAAGGTCCCTTCCAACCCAAATCATTCTATAATTCTGTGATTCTATGACATAAATGAGATAAATGAATATTCATTGCTCATTTTCATGGTAATAATCAGCTTTGGGTTGACGGAGCACTTAGGATCAATAACTCTCCAAAGTTTTAGTAATAAAAGTATTTAAATTACTCTCCTAAAGAGCCAACTGGGCAGAATTTATTCTGCTGTGATGGATGAAGAGCTAGGTTGGTTCTCTGGCATGCAGCAAGCCAGGGGAGAAGATATACTACCCTGTTTTATGTAAGAATTTGATAGCAGCTCTTCATTATCTATAGAAATGAAAAACAAATTTTCTAAAAATTGCAGATATATTGCATTCTTCCTTTCTACATTTATGAGACTCTTTCCTCTTTAAGATTATTTATTCAGAAGAAAGAAACCCCTGGGTATCTTACTTCCACTTCTTGCTCTTACGTGTTCGTAGATACCCAATAATTAATTACTTAAAAGTCAGAATTGTCTGAAAATATGGTTTAAGACCATTGAAACTACACCCTAATCATTCTCTTTCTAAACCATTGTCCTGAACTTATATTTTCAGGTATAAATATGCATAGGACCATTCTGGCTCCCCATACTTTCTAAAATAACTATTTCTTCTAACCTTTGTGACTCTTACTCGGTGTCTTGCATAAATTGTGAGGTCATTTAGTGTTTAATGACAAGGAAGTCTCATATCAAAAGAAAGTCTTGAGCAAATCCCGTTTTCAAATAATGGGATATGGTGTGGCCTTTAGGAGGTCAAAACAACTGTTCATAAATTTAGAATTTATAAGTTATAAATAAGTTAACTGCATGGTAAGACACAACATACCTACATGAATTATCACTGTGATGAATGAGCTTTAACAGCACATCTTTAAAGAACAGGTTTTATGGTGTTGCTCATCTGGCAGTCAGCTCTGTCTCTGATGTGTTGTCCCGTGTTCCAGGGAAGTAATAAAACTTTAACTGACCTGATTCTAAAGGAAAGGAGATGGACAGTATGAAAAATTTTCAGTTAAATACAAAATCTGTCAGAACGTCAGTTCAGATTAGGTGCCTACTGAGTCTCTATAATTTTTTTCTTAGGTCATAGGAACAAAGGATTTGTATATCCTGCTTATATCTCACACGAACATGGCATGTGCTCTGCAACTTCAATCTCACATTGATGTTTGTTTCTGCAAGACAAAAATCTGATTTATATTTTATCAGTATGGACAACTGTTCTCTAATTGTTTCTCAGTGACTTACACACTCGGTCTCTTTTTCTCTCACTTCTATTGTATATGTATTTTTATTCTTTCTACAAAAATACTTATTTTAATGTACTGGCAGCCCAGCACATTAATTTTATAAACTTGTAATTTCAGATTAGAACTAATTCTGACTTGATAGTGGTGGTCACTTATATGTGTCATCTTCAACTTTTTGGAATAGTTTACAGAAATTCAAGATTGAATAATCTCTAATTAAAAAAAATAAATTATTTTGAATAAATGAATAAAGATTATTCAACTACATTGGAAGAATATTTCTTTAGAAGGTTTTATCATGCCGATGAAAAGATCTAGGGCATGCATGATTACTGTAGATTTACTGATCATTGCAGTGGGTGAGGTGAGACAACAAAACTGATATTGAAAAGAATGCTGAAGAGATTGTAATCTTAAAAAATACCCAGAATCACATCGCTTGATACCTTGTACTTGAAAACTATTTTATCATCTGCTAGCACCTAACCTGAATTATTTTATGGCTTAAAAATTTCTAGAATATTCTCAGTTCCTGAAAAATGGAGAACACATTGCAGCAACCAGAAGACTTTACATGTCTTTTCTCCAGCAATGAGAAGTTTGTCTTTATTTGCTACGTATGCACTTTTTAATTAAGGCTTATCGTCTTCACTTAATCAGTTGATAGAATTCCAAACTTTTTAAAGTATTCTTTTTTGACTCTAACTTATTTAAGTTCTACTTGGCGTACTATTATTATATTTGCTTTATTTGGAAAAGGTTTAGGAGAAATTTACTTGTCAGTAATTTACATTCCAACCATTTTCTCAGTCACCCCATCATTTTTATTTATTAATTTCTGACATTTATATTCTTACAATGTTAATTACAAAATGTTGAATAACATTCAGGAAATCAAATTGAATGTTAAGAGCAATTAGGAAAGGACTGGAGTACAAAAGAGAGAACATTGTTATGTCAGTGTGAATACTTGGTGAGTCCTCATCTTGAATGCCATGTGATAATCTGATTCTTTTCACCTCATTGAATGCAGAGAGAGTGAGGGGTGACAACAACTGGATGAACAGATTAGAATTTCTCATGTCCTAAAGGACAGGATAAGTAAAAGAACTATTTGTTGCCTTCTGAAGTACAAGAATTAGGGATCTCAAACTTGATGAGGTAGATAAAACAAAATGAGGGGCATGCAAACTGTAAAAAGCAATGTGCTCTAAAGGCAACTTGAAAAGGTAATTTTAAGAAGGATTGATTAATGAATATGCAAACCACACTCAGTACCTTTTGATTAAGAAGTGTGGGACCCTCAAAGGTTTGTAGGAGAAGTACTATGGCATGCTTGTACTGTCCTTGTGCTGGTCTCACTGTTCTCTAGGCCAGCACTGTTGGCTTCCTTTGCAAACAGAATATTGGGACTCTATTTTTTTTATATCAATTTGTGATGTCTTTATTCTGTAACTGAATTCAGGAGCTAAGCAGTGTTTCACTTCGGTGTTCAATGACAATTTTAAGGCTTCAGTGTTTCCTCTTGGGCTTCTCTAGGCAGATTTATTTGCATGTACAAGGATTAAATTGAAATCTGCTGTTTTATTCATTGCTTCGGTAAATAAACTTTTATCTCTCTCTTTATACAGCAGACTTAAATGGTCAAGGTAGAAATTCCTTTCTTCCAAAGTATGAAGGAATTCTCTTGTCCTGAAGATATACTTCTGCTAGCCACTTTGATGCCTCCACATTGTACAGGGCTGTCTAGGGAGAGATGTTTTCTATATTTATTGTAATAAAAAGGCAAGCATATAGTACAAACATAAAATGCTGTTATTTATAAATTACAAGTCTTTTTTTAAGATCTTCTCTAATTTAAACCTAAAGTTTCAACTCATGTACATTTATTCCAGTAATAAAACTCTCTGTTCTTAAATTTTACTCTTCCATGTTTAGACATATTTTTTGAACACTGACCACTAATCTTGTATTGTTTGCTAGTACATGCTAATTTTTTTATTAGAAATGCTTGTTTATACTCTGCGTATTTTATTTGGTTCAGTTTTTTTCCCCCAGTTTACTGTTTCCAGTATTCATTTTCAAATTCTTTATTCAGTGGTGGTTTAACATAGGATTTAAAATTTGAGTCTACGAAGTCATCAAGTAGAATTTTGAAGTTGAGCTCCTGTTGCTGCCATTTCAACCCTATCCTTTAAGAGGTCTTGAATTATTACCAGATTGTGAACTCTCATAGAAATCAGTTCACATCACAATGAGTACGAAAAATTGCAAAAAGTTTGGTATTGTAATGATCCACTAACAGTATAAATCAGTTACCTAAAAAAAGGAACTGTTACCTACAGCTATGGTTTACTTCAGGCAATATGAGTTCTTCTTGAAGAAATTGTTATTCCATATCCTGTTTTGGTCATCACATTCTTCAATCATTTTCTGACTAGTGCTGTGATAATATCTAACAGTCAGGGTGCTTTCTAGCCCTTTGCATTTTATTATATCACATTTGATTTATGTGCAGTGCTTGACTTCCGTAGGAATCCATATGTTCAATGTAAGAAATATGTGGAAATACAACTTTGCCCATGCAATTGCTTTCTTCTAGGATTAAAAGGAATAAATCATGTATCAAGAAACTCTGATTAAACTCTATGGCATCTTATTATTCATATGCTCAGCATTTTCTAATAATGTGAATTCACTATGCGTATCACTGCTAAGAAACCTTCTGCCGTTATTGCTGTTCACTAAAATATAGAGCAGTAATTCACATTCATTCACAACCTGGGATTCTTCCACCAAATATAGATGGCATGTCTTTGCCTTTCTTTTATATAGTATAAACATATTATAAAACCATCCCCAAAGAGAAAGTCATTGCAGTGGTTTAATGTAATTGTCTCTTTCATCACATGTTATTTGAAATATACAATAAGAGACATCAACTGAATTAGAAATTAGCAAAGCAGGCATGGCAAGACCTGTTATGTTAGAGCTTTTGCTAAATATGATGTTTGATGAATAAAGACATCTCTGTAACTAAACAAGAACTATATTACAAAAAAAGTTGAAAAAACAAGACATGTTATTTTCTAACATGCAAGTAACTCTTCCAGTCTGTTACAATTTAGATTTCAGTAAAATGTGTTTATTAATTTGCTGAATTTTAAACCCTACTAGCCAAAAGTTATTGAACTTGATTCTTTTTCTGTGCCATCTGAGAAATATTTCTTTTACCTACTTGCATTTTTGCATTTCAGGAATCTTATTCAAAGAAGAGAGGTTATGCATTGGAAGCAATACCTTCTATACCTCTGGATGCAGTTCCTTCAGAAAATGACAGCAGTCTTTGTGATTCAATAGACATAGCAGTGACCAAAAAACCTTGTTCCCTAGAGATAGCAAGAGTTCCCTCCTCAAGACCAGGTAAGTCACCAAATAATCCTTTACGTAGTCTTCGGTTTAAGTGTAAGTTTATATGTTTAATAGTTTAGTACTCTGTTTACTTATCACATCATGATTCTAATGTCCGGATAGCTGCCATAAGAGCTTGATATCAGAATAAAAATTAATAACAAAATACTGTAGAAAGGAGAAGAAAGAAGAGATTTAAATAATTTTGCAGATAAGAAGATTGCAAAAAGCCAAATTAGAAATCAAATTTTTTAAGCCTTTGTAGTAAACTATTACCAACCTGATCCTTTTTTTTTTAATGAAAAGCTTAGAAACAGCATTATACAAGTAATTAAAAATTTAAAGTACTCTGTATTTCTGTTTCTTTAAAGGAAGATCTCCAGTTTTTAAAATGGGAAGTGATTGTGAAGTGATTGTGAGAACTGATAGAAATGACAGTTTGGCAGAGTGCTGTTTGTTTTATACAGGTTTGAACAGCAGTGAGTTACAATCATTAAAAATAATAGAATTATGCTGAGCCAGATGAATGATCTATGTAAGGACTCTGTTTATGTTCTCCAAAATTATATGCTCTCTTCCATTACCCTTGTTTGAACTCTTCGTTAGTCACCACCTGGTACAGGAATTTCAGAATATAATCATTTCACTATAAATGATTGGGCTGAGAGTCTGCTTTGACAAATGACAGTTCTTAGTGGCACAGACCTATTTGAAATGGGCAATTGACTTTTCAACTTGTGCTATCTTGACTATGAATCATGATTTGGGAAATATACAAGAATAACAGATAATTGTTGACTAACATCATGTTACCTATCTATTCTGTGTAAGGGGAAGGACCTTCTTGATTTCACAGCTGTACTAATATTGGAAGAATGCCATAGCAATATCAGACATAATATATACGAGCCAGATACCAAGATACAGCTTTGGAGTCTGCAGCATGAGATGGAGTGGATCATAATTCCCACATCTCAATAAAATTAGGCTAAAGAAGACTGGAGGGAACCTGCATTATGAACGGTGGCACAAGATGGAATAGCTTCTTTATAGAACAGTTGCACAAAGTGGACCAGAATTTGACTCAAACGTCAGCACTATTACTTGTGTAAATGAAGATTTACTTAGTTAGTGTTCTTTTGTCTCTTAGTAATCTAAAAACTTAGCAGGCTGTGCAGGACAATATTGCGGGTTGTCATTCACTGAAGGAAGAAAATGCCAGGTTATCTTTGTTTTTCAGACCTCTACTTAATTAATCACTGTAAACATACTTATTGCAATGGGAAGACTGCCATACATCGACCCCATAAATTGGCCAAAGGAATTCATTATCTATCTGTAGAAATGGGGCTCGACTACAAAGCTTTCCATTCCAACTTGTATTAAAAAAATAGATGGACTTTTCACTAGGTAAAATAGCAGGCTTTGGAATTGTGCTGTTGGCAGAACACTGATATTTTTCTTAGGCTTAGGAAGTCCATTAAGATCAATATGAAAAACAGATCTGAAGAAGGACATTTTTAGGTCTTAATCTGGAAATATATTTTTTGTATAGATAAATATGGTGTGTACCAGAGACCCAAAGAATAATCAAGGATGCTGTCGGACTTTCATGAAGGCATCCATCATCTTTATAAGATCTAACAAGGTCAAGAAGTTAACAATACAAATGTACCGTAATTCCTTCTGTCTTAGTTTTTTGTATACCACTGTGGTCTTTTCCTTGGCATTTTGTGGGGAAGAACATTTGGCTGTATAGATAAGCAGATTCCAAAATGTGATTTTATTTTAACTTATAAATGTAGCAGTTATCTAACTGGCCTGGCTTGTAAGCCATATCTGTAATCGTGTCAGCTGTTATCTCAAACTACAAATGGCCCAAATGAAATCAACCATGTCACTCACAGTAATAATGTACTTACCACTATACGTATTTGTATCTGAATGTCAGTGTGCCACTTCAGTTCTTACAGATTTATTGCTTGAGTAAGTTGTGTATGATTACAGAGGTTATTAATTTAAAACTCATATAAAATTTACATCCCTTTTTCTTACTGAATTGCCCCGGTTTTGTATCACTGAGATGTGCTGACTTTGGGAATAAGGTTTCAAATTGCTGTACTATGTAATGCTTAGAGTTCATTGCAGAGCATGAAGCAGCACTTCGAGTATAAAATTGCATCTGTCAGTCTGCTTTCCCTTGGTGGTAAGACACTCTGATCAACTTTCCCTGCTATCTAGGGCATTATTACCTCTTGGCAGTAGAAGTGAGACTGTCTGCACTCAGTGATTGAAAATTCTCCTTTTCTACATTGAGAGGAAAGGTCATTCTGGCTGGCCTTTCAAGCTGTAGAGCTACATGTTGTAACTATTATCTGCCCTGCCAGTAAACTCCTAACAGGTTGAGTCACCTGGCCAGTCATCGTTCTCTGGTCTACTGGGCAAGAAAACAGACTGCTCTATAGTTCTGCATATTATTTTTAATTTCCTGAATCTTATTCTTTAACTTGTAGAGAATAATAGCGAATAAGAACTCCATACACTAAATGGTAAAGGATTGTTGTAATAGATAGAAGGCAGAAAAACTGAACAGAAAGGAAATAAAAGTAGTCATAAAGCTTGTTACTTCCACTTCTGAAATTCAATGTTGTGTGATTTTGATGTCTGTTTGCAAGAAATTAGGTTTATATAGGAAGAAGAATGGTTACATGACTGCTTTACATTGGCAGTTAAAACAATTGCTTCTAATTAAGACTGATCTTAGAGTGAAAAATATTGCATGTGTGTCTGAGTGTAAGTTAAGCTATTCTTTATTTCTGTGGTAGATTGATAGGACAAAGTTGGCAGAGTGTGTTAGCATCTCTGTCTCAGTATCTCTGCTTTTAAACTAACCAATAACACTTGATTGGAGTATTGTGTAATACTGCACTCTGAGACAAATTTTTCTGCTAAGCAAAATATAAATTTGGATTTAAAATTTCATAAATTAGTCTCAAAAAATTAATTTCATAAATGAATTTGTTCATTAATCAATCTTACTGATTTTCTGTTGGGCTATTCCAGAACGGTATCCTAATTCCTTAAACTAGACATTTCTACTAATAATTTTAATTTTTAGACTGCCCTTTCATTAAAAAGAGAAATCATGATGTATTTAACCTTGAAAAATAACCATAAAATTTTATGAATTCATAAGGCATGCATTAGTATTGCCCTTTTAATCTTAAGATTGTAATTGAATTTTGTGAACTATAACAACCAATTATCTCAGAAAAGGTTTAATAAAAAAAAAAACCAGTTTTAATAAATGTGTAAACCTCAAGGCATTGGATAATTCTAATGTTCAAGTAAGCATTTTCAAGTATCTTCATGAAGTTAATGCGGGTTTGATCAGTTATCTAGTTTCTAGAATACTGGTAGCAGAAATTTAGGTGCAGCACCGCGCTGCATTTGGGCATGTGCTGTTAAAGGCCCATGCAGACTTAACGTGTATCCTTGGTAGTTCAGGCATTTTGTACTGTATTCCATCCTTCAACCTGATAATGCCTTGCACTTTATTTAGCAGAAATATTGAATGAAATCTGAGGTATGTTATGGAAGACATGTTAATACATCTTTTTTTCCACTGGAGTCAAGTGTGTGTCCAAGCCCAATACAGAGATCTTTCAGTCTTTCAGTCTACCTCTATAGTTTCTACTGCACAAACTCACTAGGAGTGAGACCAGGTGGCAATCTGTATGCTAATATGCCAATACTACTTAAGATATTTTTAGGTCTCGCTATGAGTATAATTAGGAATTAGAGAGGACTTTTCAAATTCTGTTTTTCATGAATGACTTGGTGAAGAAAAAATAAAAAAATCCTCCTTCGGCAAAGTTGATCTGTTCATGCAGGTTAACACATGTTTTAATACAGCATCTCAATAAAAAGAAGAGACATTGCTGTCCCCAAACTGCATGAAAATCATCCTTGGATACAGAAGTTCTAGTTTAAGGATGTATTTTTTCTAGTTATGTTACTTTACTGTGGCTGCAGGTCAAGGACACCACAGTGAGCTATCTTCAACTCCAGAAACAGCTCAGCTGCAGCGATGCAGAACTCAGTGTGGCTGCAAAATCCAGCTGAGAAACAAGGTAAAAACTTTGGAGCTTCACTTATGCTGAACTCTCAGCCACTGCAGTCAGCAATTCCCAACTCAGCAATTTTGAAGATTGCTCTGTTACAGCTATACTCCCCAGTTGTATCTAAGATATGTCTTCTTTCAAGGGGATAAAAATGTCCTTAGATATGTGATGTGTTGCCGCTAGCCTGCAGCAGGCAAACAGAAGGGAGGAGTTAAAAAATAAAGGAAGAGGTATCTTAACAGCTATTCTGGTCGTCTATCCAGCTAAACATACTTCAGAGAAATCTTGCTATAGTCAATCATATTTTTACTATTTAGAAAAAGTACTTAATTTGCAATTAAATGCCAGGGACTTGTAAGGAGGACCATGCAAGATAATAAATCTGTAATTAATGATAACTTTTTCTTATTGCCTTATAATCACAGCAGGGAAATTAACAAAAAATGCTTGTCACTGAATTATTACATCAAATCAAACTGTCCCCAAGCTGGCCTCTGTACTGCAACATTAGCAATTTTTTGCTTTCTCAGCCTGGCATACCTCTCCTGTCATTACAGTGAAAACAAACTTGACAATTCATAGCCAGTGTGTCAGCTCACCTTTGCTTGCATTCTTGTATCTACTGTATAAGCACTTTACCAGCAGTCTCATACAAATATCTAGAAGACAGTTCTTTAGCAACCTGAAATTAAAAGTAACCTAGCTGTGATAACATTTTTATCAAAATAAAAATATTAATCTTCCACATAGCTTCCAAAATCATTAAATGTTTGGCTTGATAAGTAAAGTGCCATTTGTCAGGTTATCAATTTCTGATTGTCTTCAGTAGCAATTCTTCACAGTCCCTATCCTGAATATTTGGACATTTCAATTCTCCAGATTGAGACTGAGATAGCAAATGCATCTTTTCTTGTTTAATGCATTTATAGCTTTGCTTTTGTGCAGTTATTTTCTAGCTATAAGCAAGCCAGTGCAAGTGGCCACAAGAAGGTATCATCACACTGCCAGATAGACAAAATTGCCTGGATGAATGGAAAGTCAAGAGGCTAGCGTTGGCCACCCATTCTGAAACTATAATTGATCTGAAGGATTACACACTAACCATTCTCAAGTCCACTAACCCAAATTGCTTCAAACAGAAGGGCTGCTAGTAGAGTGGTGTTTCATTTAAGTACCCCTTTTAAACCAGAGATAGCAGGGTATTGTGCACTTAAACGCATGACCTACAGTCCAACTCCTTGGGACTAAATACTGTCAGAGATCAAGAAAGATCATCTTAACTGTGTAGAGAGAAGAACATAATAAAGGAAGGAGTCTTTTATCAAGCAGAGTAACTGCAGTAAGTAACAGTTGGTCTAGAACCATATGAAGATAGCTAGAGTCTGTGAGATTAACTTAGTTTGAAATCAACTTTTCTGAAGCAGCTGATTGTCCATTAAAGCTGTTGGTATTGTGATGCACCTACCATGAGTGCTGAGTTTCCTCAATATTAAGTCTTATGCCTGTTGTGTCCGGGAGAAGCAAGAGCCAGCTGCTGCTTCAGGGATGGGGAGGCCGGAGTGAAGGGAACTACTATGGCTGACAGGGCGGTGGCCTCACTAGTCAGGGTCTCTCACCACCCATGAGCAGGGCAGACCTAGAGATCATGGCCAGGTTTAGCCAAAGAACCCACATCATCAAGCAAGTTTGTGCTGATGAAGTAGATCTGAAGTCAAACTAGAAAGTCAGTACATAGGTCAAAATCAGGTCTGGTGATATCCAGGAAAGTTCACGATGACAGGACCAGGTCCAAAATCAAGCTGGGAAGTCAGCCCATGAGCTGGTGTCTGGATGGATGCACATGGCACAGCCACAGGCATAAGCACGAGACAGGCACTACTTCAACATTGCTCGGGCAGGAACTAAAGGCCCCAGCCCAAGCTGGAATGATGTATCCAGGAAGGGGGATGTGGTTGACTGGAGAACCCCAGAATGCTGGTCAGGACCTTGAGAGCTTATTACCTGCCTCAGGGCCTGACATAATGTATGAATGATAGTCAATATCTCTTATTCTTCCATTTGTCACTCAGCAGACAGTATCTCCGAAGAGTATAATTCATCTGTATGTTGAGTGAGAAGTGAAGAGACACTCAAAACTTGTCAATAAGGGGCACAAAGCATAGGTGTGTATCATAATGTGAGCCACGGATCGGTTTGATGGAGTAGATAACTGACAAAAGAAACTTCTGTTTCCATAACAACCTAATAACTGAAGTCTTACTTAGGGAGCAACTGGTTTCTCTTCTAAGTAATTTTTGGCCTTAGATAAAAGCTTCCATTATTAAGTAAAGTTTCCCAGTTCTCTGGGTGGTTTATTCAGTCCAATCCCCCTTTACCTTTAGCACAGAAAAAGATTCATAGGCAGTGAGAAGAATTAATGAATAAAAGAACTTCACAAAGCCCTGTCACGATGAGGATACTCCCTTTAAAGAAATAAAACTCAGGTTCTAGCCTTTGTGTAGTTCCTTTAACAAACCTCTCAAAATGCAACTGAAAAATAGCTGGGGTTTTGTGCCTGTTACTCTGAATAGAAGTCTCTTTAAGAATCACTGATTTCTGTGCTAGTGATTAAGAAACTTCTCATTTTCAACCTCAGTGTATTTGTGACCAATTGAAGTCAAGCCAGAAGAACCCTAATGTACTGGTTTGGGCAAAGTCAGAGCTCTCCAGCAATTCTTCAAGAAGCAATTCTGGGCAGCCTCTGAATGATTCTGAAAATCTCTTACTGCTCTTATGCATATCTGTATGCACTGCCTTATCATGGTGGCTAGAGGACTGCATAGAGGTCTTCCAAAAGTGTAGCTTGTATCACACAGTACGTTCAAGTTCTTTTTTCTTACTTCTGTATGTATGTATCCATTTAATGTATTGCCCTCTATAGAAATCTGGATTATATTATCTACATACTATGCCTTAATATCTTTCCTTTTTTCTGCATAAGAAGAGGAGCGTGAAGTTATAAAGATTATAAGACCTGAAGTGGTCAAACGAAAAAACAGATATATTTTTTCAATTAAATATTATATTTAGTCCAGCTGAAAATATTATTGTTTTGCTGGTTTACTTTTTAGTGAAATTTACTTTAAAGTCAAAATTGAAAATTATCAAAAGATTTTAACTTTCAGCTGTATTTTTCAGTCAATAACTTAATCTGGCTGAAATATAATGCCTAGCCTTAATTATAAGAGCTATACAGTTCTCTTCTCCCTCTGCCTTTGCCTCTCCCTCCCCTCTGTCTTCCTTTAACCTGTATCTAAGCTGTATGATGAGAATTTGGCTATGGTACAGAATTTATCAATTTAATTATTTAAACAGGGTAATTTATAAAGATGTAAGGATCCCATTCAGAGCTTCAAGATACAAATCTTTGCCAGCAAACAATGTATTGGAAACCTAACTTATGTTCTGAATGAATTTCAGCGATGACACATTTCATATTTGTCATTCCTACTGCCACAGTATAGAGTGCACACTTCTTTTCAGAAGCAATTTTTTCTAATGTACTATATGTTTCTATATGTTTCTAATGTACTATATGTTTCTATATGTTTGCAGTGTCTATTTGTTTCATTTCACATGGCATTTTAATAAAGCTTAAAGGAGTGCTGATGGAAGAATAAAATACACAATAGCTCTTCTATCATGCATTTAGTTGATTTTTTCTTCAGTAAAGCTAGTACTTTTTTCCAAAAGAAGGGTCTCTATTAAAATTAGAAATGAGTCAATTAAGTATTAATATGAGATCAGGAAAAGTGTAAGACAAAAATCAGGTTCTGTCTGTGAGAATATTTCCCTTTTCTTCTCATATCATCTGAAATCAGGAAAGGATACCTGTCAGGGTATTATAGTGCTGATTAATTGACAGTAATTACAAAGCACTATGTTAAAATTTCATTTTTGCTGTGTTGAAAATAAAATTAAAGTTATGCTTTTTGTTTTATTTCACTTCCTGCCTTTTTTCAAAAGCAAAGTTTTTCCAACAGAGCAAAAATATATCATCAGCATCACAAGCTGAGAATTAAGCCGTGGAAACATTCAGTGATTGTGGTTTCTTATATCATACATTCTTGCCGGATTGTTGCCCATTTAACTGGCAGCTTTCAGAATCCATTAATGGTTACTCCATTAGCTTCCTTTTAGTCTTCTCAAATCTTATCAATATTCCAAGTGCTATTAAGAAACAGCAGCATTTATCCAGATAACTTCTTGCCAGGTCTTTTTAAACCTTTGGATACAAATTAGATACATCTGCTGATTAGAAATTTCTAGTTTATTGGCTCTCATTTAACATTCCCTTTGGATATTTTCATATGAGCACATTTTCCTACAAGTTTGTGTTTCATATTTAGGGGAATTATTTCACATCTCTATTGTTTTATAGTATTATTTGTAATATGGTTTGTTCCGTTGTCCATTGCCCCTTTCCTTTATGTCCTTGATGCAGCAGAGGTCTTGTGGAGAAACAGAAATAATAATTAAAGACTTCTTCAGAATGTGTACGCACAGAAGGCTGACCTGAGGTTGCACAAGCCACATCAATTCTTACATATCACAGCTACAATATACTTTCCTTTACAATCTTATCATCCCTCTAACAGGTTTTTAGTATATAATTAAGATAATTGCACCCCATAATATGCTGCTTTGGATAACATCTCTAATAACCTCCTTAACAATGAAATGTTATTCTTGAAAATACTGTCATTTCTGAAGTTAAAGCACAAGTGGATGACTGATACCTCATGACCAGTTCATTATTGAAGTACATGCACCCATCCTGCTCGTGCCAGTAAATATGTTCATGTTGATAAAGTGGTTCCACTTTCCAAAGGAGTAGCTTACACTTTCTCTGCAAAGTGAGAGAAAAAGGCTGCTGCTTGATGTATGTTAAACATTTTCTGATGATTCATTACTATTTATTATTATTCATCAAAGTTGAAAAAATTAGCTTTCATGGGAGTTTGGGGCAATTTTTGCAAATGAGTCCTCATCAAAGTGCATGCATTCTGACCAACACTCAGTTTTATCCACCCTGGTGTGATTACAGTCTAGAATGATCTCATTATACACTTGACTGCATGCTGTCAGACAAAAATGCTTTTTCAAATCAAGACAATAATTCAAAGGAACATAATTATTTTGAATTTTTGCATTTTAAAGTCCATATGCAAATAACATTTAGGAGGATCTGGAATTTTTCTTTTTTTAAATGACAATTAGTTGCAACATCCTTTGCAAGTACTTTTGAGTCAGAAATGAAATATGCATAGACCATATATAACATATTCCATTCTAGTAAGTAATCCTACACTTCAAAATACTCCTGAGATTGTTTAATAATTGAGCAGATATAAATGATAGTACCTTTTATAAGTCACAATGATTTAATAGATATATGAGGAACAATATGGCTATATTAATAAAACCCATGTAGTTGCTAATATTAGGAGTAATAGTGAAACTTCATCTTACCATTTATTTGTTTAAAATTTACATGAATCTAGTAATACTATAAGTCTCCTTGTGCACCTATGAATATTCTACAAACCTTAAACCAAATTTTCTACAGAGCTTTTCAGGTTGAATCTTAGTCTATATTAGAAGCTGAGAGAAACCAATTGTCTTGACTTCATACTTTTTATTCTGTTATACTCAAGACTTTGCATGTTTCCCTATTTTGCATTTAGAGGAAATTAAGTCCTAAAATTTGAGACATCCAGTGCTCAAGAGTCAGTGCTTTGCTTGGCTTATGTCTATAATGCAGATATGTTCGAACACTATAAGAAAAGCTAAATAGGTTTTCAGAAACGCTGTAGATGTAACAAGAAATACAATATAGATATGTCTTGAATCACATAAAGAACTCAACTGTCTTTTATGGAACATTGATTTCTCCACTGTTTGATCACTCAATTTCAGATGATAAAGCTGCTCAACTCTGAATGATAAATCATGAGACACTGCAATATACATATCTTGTGATCATTCAGACGTTATCTGCTGTTGCAAAAAGTTTGGACATTAACAGAATCACAGAAGGATAGGGAGAGCAGCTTAGCAAGAAGGTCTTCCAGCTCTCTCAACATTCATGAATGTATTTCACTTGGCACCTGGATTTGTAGTTGTCCAGTTTGCCTAAATGATCTCTAATCTGATCCTCAACGACCAAGGGGCAGTCTCCCTTTCTCCAGGCTTTCTCTCTTTCCTGTAGGGTGTGGGATTCCTGTTGGTCCAGCCTTAGCAGTAAAGACTGAAGCAAAGAAGGCATTCAGTAACTGCCTTCTCTCTGTCTTCTGACACCAGGGCACCTACCTCATTCAGCAGCAGGCACATTATTTTCCTAGTCTTACTTCTGTGACCAATATAGTCCTTGACTTCCCTTGCCAGATTTAATCGCAAGTGGCCCTTAGCCTTCCTTATTGCATCTGTGCATACTCTGACAGCGTTCCTATATGCCTCCCACGTGGCCAAATGTGTAGTCTACAGATGCCTTGTAGCACCGTTATTGTTACGTGATTGCCTTCAATTTAGGTGTTAAATTTGATGACTTGGGCAATCCCTTCTATTTCTGTGTCCTATATTGGGACATTTATCTGGGATGTGGGGGGTTGAGAACCCTAAGTACCAGGCTATGATGTGAGTGACTGTATCACGGGATATGAATATGCTATTCAGTGCTGGGCTCATATTTCGCATCCTATCTGCATCCTAGTTCCGTATCAGACCAAGATATATCAGCTCAATCCCTACCAACTGTCAGAAAAAGGCTGACCTCCACCAGGACTCTGAATTATCAAAAGATAATAAGTTGCTTTTTAGGATACCTGCCCTGCACTGTTTGTCTTTTTGTCCCTTTAGTCTTTCTTGCAAAAACCCACAAATACTTCCAACCTCCTCCAAGAATTATTTCTGATGAAAATATGCCGAAAGGATACATTTCCCCAAGAAAATCAGTTTGAATTCATCAGAATTTGTATGGTGAAAATCATTTGTTTAAAGATTCATGGCCAGCTTTCCACTGCATGATGGCTCTGCTGACAGACAAATGCTGAGGTCTCTGGATGACAGCTCTACCTGTTCCCCACTCCGTGCTTTCCACCATTTCTTCTCTGTGAGGTTCATCTACTGCCACACACATACTGTGCTTTCATAGTGAAGTGTCACTGGCTTTGATACGGATGCAGTTAGGAACCTTGCCTTCTTGTCTACAGTTGTAGTAAACCTAGCATAGCAATAAATCCTCCCTTTACCCACTACGAAACAAGCAGGAAAAGTTTTGCTGGTCCTTCTGACTGACAGTCTTTAGGAGATCTGTTTTTTTTTTTTCTGTCACTGACTGTATCAAAATTGGGCTATGATTTTAGCTTATGTCATACAATCAACTGGATACGCAGACTTATAATTTTATTTCAGCGTTGACCTGAATCAGAGCTGAAATACTACCTCTTAGGATAAAAAAACATGCCCTGTTTCTACTGTCTTTACTTTTCCAGTAAGTAAAAACTTAAATGAGGTAATTTTCTGAAAAATTTAAGTTGTTATATTTAATATTTCAACACAATTGTGTTCTGTTGAGCACTCTGTTTTTCATGAGAATATGATAGGTTTTATAAGTTTTTTAAATAAACTTTTCTACTTACTTTAGAATATTTGGAAAACAGAAGTCTTGGCATAGCTTGCTAAATTTTGCTGAAATCAAAATATTTGTGAAAATAACAAGCAATTACTAAAATAAACCATTTTTTGTCCATAATGAACAGATTTATTTGTTTTGTTCAGTGTTAGATATGATTAAAAATAGAAAAACACTGATTCATAGTGAAGGTAATCAGTATTTGCATTCTGTAAAAAAAAAAAAATCCATCCTGTACTATTTTAAGTTAAATAAAAACCACTTTTACTTCCATTTTCTCTGCTTCTGTCTCCCTTTCTGCATCTGCCAGTCCTGATGGCAGTATGTAGCTTCCTGCCAAAATGATTCCTTCTATTACTTTACAGAGATTTCATTTTTATACTTTGTATACCATTCTCATTTTTGTGCTACCTCAAAAGGAAATTTGAATTATGAAAGATATGTAGGATTTTGCTAAATACCAAAATAGGATGGGAATGAGTTAGTATTGCCAGTCCACAAGCGTATAGATGCAGCATATCTTTGCTAGCAGCTAATGATAAAATAATTTTCTGCTGAAAGAGGATATCAAACTTGTCTTTTCCTTTTTTTTCTGATATGCCTTCAAATACTGCAGATTTGGAAAACCCTTTTGAAAGAATATCTTCATACTCAGTTGCTTTATTGCTTTCAGAAAGCAGGAAAAGTCTTCAGAAAGACCGTTTCATGTTTTCTTCCAGGACAGTGTGTATTATTCTTTCTGTAATAAAATATATCATTAAATGTAGTAGTATTTGTTCTGGATGAGGATATTAAAAACAGCTGTTAGTAAAAACATTCCTTCAACTTTAGCTCCAGCTGTTCACTCCATGTCCTTTTTCTTTCAGATATAATTCCTTCCCTGCTGGAAGATACTTAAATAATATAGCACAATTAAAACCAGTTTCTTACCAGTGGTGCTGGGAGTGAAACTAAATATTTCTCTGAAAGCATTTCCATTATCTATTTGTCTTACATTAGGATGAAAAAACCCCGAACTTTCTGTGATATTGTGTAAGTAATATTTGCAAAACCTCTTTTTTTTCTCATGAGTTCTATAGGTTGTCTTTCAGAGTTTTTCTCATCCAACCTGTAATAACTTAAACAAGGATTTGCCATTGGTAAAGTTAAATGCCTTAAGAAGCCACTGCAAACAAAAAGCAATATATTTTATACATTGCTTGTCCAGCTGCTAGATATCAGCCTCGTAAACACAATGTGGCTCATCAATAAAATTGTGACTCATATTCTAAGCAATAATGGCATTTGTAATATGAAGTTGTTGGTGGTTAGGAGTTATGACAGTAAGTGTGACAGGAATTATGTGAATTCTGCCTTTTGTTTTGGCTAAATACTACCTGTATTCCAGTGTAATTTAATTGTAATTCTTTATTGTAGTTTAACAGTTGAAGTTAAGGAATATTGAATAGTTTTAAGTAATATTTTTCTCCATAAAACTTGGCAAAAAAAGCACATACTTTCACTTAATTATGATCCCTTTTCTGGTATTTATGGTTGGATGGGATCAGCTACGTAGTTTCTGCCCCACTATGTTGGAATATTCCTTTTTGCCGGAATATACTCATTTGGCTCTATGTCAAACAAATGGGCCAGAGCTGCATGGTCTAGAAATTTTGATTTATTAATTTACTATCAGTAGCAAATACCAAGAGCATACCTCTACAATATATTTAAAATTTTGCGCCGTCTTTATAAATTTCCCAAAATTCTAAGGATTTATCTAAATTCCGTACCTGTGGTCTCAGTAAGCTGCATTAGTAGGAGCACTTAATAGGAATAATTTTAAGAAATCTACAAAGCTAGCTTGTGCATCTTAGAGAACCTAAAACCAAAACAAGAAGAGAAAACCACTGAGGCAAACTTCACACTGTAACAGTAAATAAATTAAATATCTGTATAGGAATTAAATAAGTGTATAGAATATCCTAAACCCTCAGAACAGAAATCATGCCAATACTGCTTTGTCAGGCAGAAGGTAAGCTTAATGATTTGTAAATATATAATACTGTTATAGCATATAATTTAATCTAAATTGCAGCATATAGAAGATGAATTAATACAAAGAGTATTAGTAAAAAGGTTAGGATTTGAGGATTTTTCAGAAGAAGATGCTAGGTATAAATAAAAATACATAAAAATAATATTTGGCAAATTTTTTTAATATGATAATTATAAAAAAATAATTTGGGAATTAAAAAAATAAAATCAAGTGTTTGGGATATTTTTAGTTACTAAAAACTCTCATGCTGTAGTACCACAAATTAGCTGTTAATGGTTGGAAACTGGATTGTGTTATTTCAAAATTTTCCACAGTATTTCCTTGATCTTTCTCAAATCATTTGGATGTTATCAGGGCAACATGTTGGACTAGATAGCTGGACAATTTCTTTATGCTTAATGAGTATACTCTACATTGCATTGGATACAATATACATTTCAAGTTTGCACAAAAAGCTTTTTTTCCCTGTTAATATATATTAAATACAAAAATGTAAATTTCCAGAGTGAGGGATGAGCTCTATGAAGGTGCTCAAAAATTTAGATACGTTAAATAATAGTAACTGGATATTGAAACATTTTAAAATATAATTTTTAGCCCTCTGGCTTTAAAATATTTTGGTTAGTTATTGTTAGTTCAGTGTTCTGATAAAAGGCTGAAGCTTATGATAATATAGTTTTGTCCATAAATTGCATTTCACCTAAAGAGAGATGAATATTGGAAGGTGTATCTTCAAGAGTGCTTGCATTATTTATTAGCTGAGCTTGATCTCTGGAGAGTATGGCTATCATCAGTATTATTTAAATTATTTGAGAGCACTTACTTAGTCGCACTGCCTTTTGCGGTTTATATTCTGAGATGATATGAAAGTACCCTAATTCACTAATTGTCTATTGCATTACAATAGAATACCATCTCTGTACAGCAAAATTTGGTTACTCTCTTCGGATTAGAAGAGCAGCCATGTGAAATACTAAGGCATGCATATGTTATCATTCAGTGTCCTTTCACTGGTGAGCTTCATTTGAAAATAAGCAGACATCTTAGTATGTATCATTCTTTTTTAGAGGATGTTTTTTTTACAAGACTACTAGGCATTCCAGTTTTTAGTGAATGACTGAAATAAACAAAAATATTTTGGTTCCTGTAACTACACTCTGTGCTTTTCATTGAACATCCAAAAACATGATGACTACATACTGAGACAAGGAAAATGCAGGAATCTATGAAATATCTGTCATAGGCAAGTGCATTAATTTCACTACAAACCTTTTAAACATGGAAAAAACAAGAAAAAACCCATTTCACACAGATGTATGTGGCGACTGTGTAGCAGTGTTTTTGAATGCTCAGTTAGACGCCAACAGCTTGCAGAGGCAGTCTCAAAAGGTTGCTCAGGAAATGGTGCAAATCGCCCATCATATCTCATTAGTACTTAATGAGAGATGTTTTTCCAGACAGTTGCCTGGTATTACAAGGGTTAGGCAAGCCTGAAGCAGTTCCAAAGTGTATTTGTGCAGGTGGATGATTAGAGGAATTAAAAAGTTGATAATAGTCATACCCAACTCTCACGGATGATGCAGGAACAACTAAGCAGACCCCCTGCTGCCACTGGAATACACTTCACTGGTAATTAATTCCAAACACAATCTTGAAATAGCTGACACATCCAAGACTGGGCCAGTTATAGCTTCAAGTGCTTTCAGCAAGACAATTGCAGATATATATTTACAATCCCACTTAGAACAATGGTTATTCAGGTTTAAATGTGTGGGAAACAAAACGAATTCAGAAGAGCAAAATCAAAGAATTTAGTCCAGGCATTCTCTCTGTGCATCCAGTGTAGCTACCTACTGACTCTATTATTCTATATTCCATCTGCTCTTTTGAAATGTCTCTTGTAATGTTTGTTCCTTGTAATCCTGAAATACAAGATTGTCCTTATCTGTAGTGCCTAGATTTATGCCATGTTGCATAGTCACGTAGGAGAGAATATTTGCTTTGGGGATTAAGCAAGTTAAAACAATTTTAAAGCTGAATTCTATAATATGGAAAATTGCCTAATCCCTCAATTTGGGCTACTATATAACATGAATGTTCTTGTTACCTGCAGGAAATTTTTATCACAGATACGATCCAAGAAATCTTATGTATGGCAGTTGTGTGTCAATTCAGGGCAATTCCTACTACTTTGTGACCTACTCTGCTCAGCTTTGGGTCTTTGTTAGTTTCCTCCTCCTTGTTGGCTTGAGCTCTTGCCTTGTAAATTTATTTCTGGTAGAATCTTGCAGTTAATTCATCCTGTGATGAATTAACTGAGCCTAAATAGTGGTGTCTCCGGACAAAATGTTCAAATACATTGTTTTAAGACTTGCAGGGAAATATGTCTACAGGTATTTTTTAATGTGATGTGGTGATTCTCCTTGCTCTGCCTTACAAAGAGTTGTTTTAATGAGCCCTTTGTAAGCTTCAGGAAGGTCACTGTGCCCAAATTCTGTTTACCATAAGAATCAGGATTCAAATGATTCTTAACCTGGGCCTGGGTCTCTCTCATGCTTTTTAATAAAGTTCAGCAACAGTAGAAAAGATTCCCTGAGGCGTAATCTGGGCAAGTTTCTTGGTCTGCTCCTCAGCATGAGGATATCAGCATATTCCTGATAAACCTACCATACATTTGGTTATCCCTGGAATCAGAAAATACTGGTTTATCTATCACTCCGGTGTAGTTGTAAGTGGCAAGTCTTCTTCCGTTACAGTTATGAAGCTTTTTAAAGGACTAGATGATTATTCTCCCACTATTGAAGAGCACTAAAATAGTCTACGTTAATCTATTCATTTCTTAGCCAGTCAATGAAAGTGGCCCTTCTGGTGGCCATGACCTCTGTGAGGAGATACTTGTAAATAAAGTCACTGGTTGACTGATCCTCCTGAAATAGTACTATTTCTGTATTATCTCCTTTTGTACTCTTGCAAGATTTCTACTGTTGTTAAGATTGATTTCTGTCAGAGACACATGCTTAGCATTGACATGTCCTGTTCAGAGCTTTGTGTCTCCGTGTAACACATATGATGTTAAGAAAGACATATAACATGTACACTCAAAGGCATTCCAACATTTTTATATAAAGACAGATCCAAAATCATAGAAATTGCCAGACTAGATAAGTGTTTCTGTAATAATTTTCTAATAGCCTAAAAAAATGAGTCTGCTATAACTGATGAAACTTAGGTCCATCTTGATACCACACAAAAAGCATTATGAATCCAGAAAACACCAACCCATCTGGAGCTTGATTCACATTTCTTACATTATCCTGTTGCTGGGGTGTCCAAAACAGATGCAGGATTTTTTCCTAACTTCAAGTGGTTTGAAACATTGCGTGAAATCTTTCACACTGAGCAGACCTTGAGGAATAAAAGGAAATTATTTACTTGTGATATGCCTCCTTTGAAGTTGCTTTCTATATATGTATGTAAGTGTATCTGTATATTTATGCGTATATATTTATGTGCACATTCATTTTTCCACCGTTTTTCTTTCTCCTGGAGTTGCAATGTACGAATCTGTCCAAGTCCTGAGGTTATAGTGTAAAGCTCCACAAGGTCATAAAGATTAGGCTTTATGCTTTAAGTATTTTGTTCATGTCTAGTATTATATTTTCAGAGGTTTTAGAATTTAGTGTATATGTACATATACACACTATTAGATGTGTAGCATATAATCTAGTTCTAGATTGTTACTAATCTACACTTCTAAAGTTGAATATATACTTCTTCTGTCCTTATAGCAAATTGTAAATCTGAGCACATAACGGTCAAGTAACTCCACAAGTAGAACATGAAAATAAAATAGACAGAGTATATAGTTGTGTTTTGGTTTAGATTACTGGACATGAACTTGAAACTTCAGTGCTTTAGTTACAGGCTGGTTTGGGGGCACATAAACGAGATTGCTTTTTAATCTGAAGCTCCATTTCAGGTGGGCACCAAAAGTATGGGTTCCTTCTGGAATCTGTAAGGTACATATGTGATAGGGATGTTTGGCAGAATAAATTAGATGCTATATTGTCCTAAAAATTCAGACCCACATATATTCTAAATGGATTGTCATGAGGATCAGCTACTTTGATCTGCTGATCCATTGCTATTACAGTAAATTGTAGAAATAATTGATGCAATGGCTAATATAAACATAATTATAGACCTTGAAAAGGCTGCTAGCATGTTTCCATAATGAAAGTGGAAAACTACAGATTAACTGTGTGTTCCATTGTGAAGATTTATTCCTGAGGTGAAATCTAATTATAAATATATTTCTGGAATATGAGTTGACTTTTGGCTTTTGATATTTTGCTTTCGCAGATGTGGTAGGAAATGTTCTGGTTGGTATACTTGGTATCTAGCCAGTAGTTAATACTATGGCATTATATACTTACTGTGCCTTTCCTTTGAGTATATTATAATAAAAATTACCAATTAGAAGAGTTCCAGTGAACAGTTTGTCCTCACAGTACATGAATATTGGGATGCATATACTGATGAAACACTTTCTGAACGGTGGTGATATGATCTATTACTATACATAGGGCATATTTTTCTCTATGCAGTAAACCTTATGAAAGAAGACAATCATCCAGTTACCAACTACAGATGTCACAGAGCACAATAAATGCAAAGGTCCCAGTGCATTATTTTTTAATAGTTTCAGTTAAACAGTTAAGATTTTTTATTTTTTGTCTGACATCTTAGTAGATGATATCAGTAAAAGAAAACCAGTTTGCTCTTACAATATACTAAAATAAGACAATGTTCACTTTCATTTTGCCCTCTCCAGATTTAAATCTGAATAATCCTTAATAGTATAAAACAGTCATCATATCCATAAACAGGAGCTCCTTGCATTGCCCTCTTTTGTTGACCTCCTGCTATCCTGTAAATATCAGAAAAAAAGCTTAATATATCCTTGAACCATTGAGATGGTATTAGTAAACCCTACTTTGGCAGTTGAATCTTGCTCTATTTGTCACAATAGAAGTGTCTGACCTGACTGTCTAGACTTTGTTTAAAAATAATGCATAGCTTAGTATAATTAATGAAATTTAGGACTTGTTCCTCTGACCTAATACTTCTTCAGTATAGTATACATAAATATAGAACAGATTCTGAATTCTAGTTAATACTACTTTAACGTTTTTCATTGACTTAAAGAGGAGATTTTGTATGTTTCCTGCAAGGTAGCTGTATTGCAAGAAATCCCTCCATGGAAGTCTGAAGACCAGTTTTGAATTGCTCAAGATTTTGAGAACATATTAATGCCATTTCTTTGCAAAGCAATTTATCTACTACCATATAAATACAGAAGTTTCACTTTAGGACCTGAATTTCGGTTCAAAAAATCATTGTTAATAGATAGACATACATAACACATTACTTAGTGTCCTTTTCATTTTATTTAGGAATTGGTTTTGTATGGAAAGACTGCATTGCAAATGAATCACTGAATACTTACAATGTCACTGATAGCAGACCAACTTTTCTTCCTTTGAAAGGATCAGTTATGATCTTAATTCTCATATAATATCTTCTGTGTGAAGCATGAGTCTAGTGTAGATTCCTAGATAGACATTTTTATGACCAAGATAACTGTATGCTCATATTAAGTAGACTTCAATAATATTGAACTGAGTAATAGCTAAAACAACTCTATGCACAAAAAGCATCTCTTTTTCTTACAATTGTGTTATATACGATAGTAAGATAAAAATAGAGTTTGTGAAGTGTTTCTTGTGTTGCTTTCTCTCTCCCTTAATGTTCTCATAAAAAGATGCTGTGAAAAATAAACATTTCCATTGTAAAATGACTTGAAAACTCTTAAATTCATTAATTTTCAAGAAACAATTCAGTGAATCAGTTCTTATTTAATGGTATTCAATTTATTTTTACTATTTTCCGGTAAGAATATATAAAATAACTGCTGGTGAAGTATGGAATAACTGGAATAGACCACTAAAGAGCTAATCTGAATTTCTGAATTTCGTGGAGGTGACTCGATATTAGTAGGTTTTAGTGTAATTGAAATCAAGCCACTTGTCTACAATCAAAGACTGTAGCTCTAACTTAAATAGTACTAGTGTGGTTTTAAATGTTGGTAGGAGCAACCTACCTTCAACTAACCTTTTAAAAATTATTTGGGGTATTCTGTGCATAGAAAACCCAACAGACTATATTGTCTTTATTCTATCCTGTTCTATTTGCTTTGTCCTGAAACAAAGGAAATGAAGGGTGGAAAGTCCTCAGTAACCATTTTTAAAAATCAGATAAGCTCCAACTTACATAATCCTTGTGACAGTTTCTCATGTACGATGGAGGCAGGAAGAAATGTTTATTACGACATTCTGCAGTTCGGTAGTTTTTAGCTGCCAGATGATCCCTGCAGCCTGATGTTGACTTGTACAGAAACATCTCTTAGCTTATTACAACTTGAACCAGGAACTAGAAGGAAGTGACAGCCCTAAGTACTACCCTGTTGGCCCCATCTATAGCATCTATCAGAAACTGAGCACTGGAGATAATATTTCCTAGGTAAAATTGGTAGGTTCTCAAGTTTCTGATTTCTTCTTCCCATGAAATGTTCCTCTGAAACTTAGATTGTTACCATTATGGTTACATAAAAGTTGGAGGTGGGGAGAAGGAGATTTTCTTTAGTTTTGTTACCAGAGAAAGAGAAAAGAAAATTAAAACTTAATTATTATATAATTCCATTACAAAAGAAAATATATTCTATTCTCTTCTTAATGAAACTATAAGTACTGTATACATAAACAGAGAAGTTGCCGAAATTGGTTGCAGAAACTAATTTGATGGTGATATTCTCTCTCTGATGGAGCAGACCCAGGTAGTAAATCATTATTTGTTGCCTGATGGAAAGATCCTACTGTGAAAATAAACAGCTGTCTACAATAAAGAGATTGTTTACAAGAAACCATTACATGTCAGGCACTTCATTCCCTTGAGAAAGGAGTGAGGCATGAAATACTGAGCCATAGGGTTTTTTTCTGGGATGTTTATTTCAAAGAAAAATATTGGGATTTGTTTTGCAAAGCTTTATTTCTAGATTCTAATCATATGATCCTTTTTTTTTATTACCACTTTAGTTTGCTTGAAAGGAAAGATTGTGACTAATCTTTTTTGATTTCTGCATATTATGAATGTTCTTGAATACATTATGTTTTATGCATACACTGTAGCTGAAGAAGTTAGTGGAGCATATAACAGTCTTGCCTTCTGCCATGAATATCTTCCAATAAATTTTCATTCCAAGAATTTCACTTCCAGTCAGCTCAATGCTTCTCAGGTGGGAATGTATCTAGGGACAAAACCTGCCCTTCAGTGACATGGTATTAAACAGGGTCAACAAGAAGCTGTGGTCTTTCATGTAGAAAGACCAAAATCTTGCTCATGCAACTTGACTACTCTGTAAACATCTTCTGAATATTTCGTGTGTTAGTAAACTAAACTGAGGTGACTATCATAAAGGGCTTGTAACAGAATGAAATGATGGTCAGAAAACTGTGTTAATTAGCCTCAATACCAATCTGTATTCCTATCAGTCCTTTGAGTGATGCATCTTTGAGATACTTCCGCATCTGCATGACATCCCAATTTCACTTGAAAGGCTTTCATGTGCTAAACAGCTAAAGGGCAGCTGTGCTTAAGCACAGCCGCAGTCTTCACAGCAAAAGAATAGTGACAGAACCTCAGGGACTGCTGAAGTACTGGGGAGTTTGTGTTCTTTGTAGGTTTAGCTGTTTGTCAGAGACACATTTTTAATTTTTTTCTTACACCAGTAGCAAAATAAGTGCACTTAATCAGTACACTTAATTAGATTCACGTAAAACATTTCTCACACTAAATGTTATTTCTTAGCTTACTAGATGTTGTCTATACTACCACATGTCTTGGCAGCAATACAGTCTTCAGTGCAGGATTCTCTCAAAGCAAGTCTCTGATTCTTCAGTCAGTGAGGTTTGTCAATAATTTTCTATTGATTAGTGCGTCCATAGATCAAAAGAAGATGATATTTTGTATTCTGAAGCGAAAGAGGTTAAGATTTTCAGCTCAATTAGGATGCTCCTAACACTCATAGTCATCCTCACAATGAGATTTCCAAAGACTATTGCAAGGCCTTGGTAGGGTATATTCTTGGCAAATCCCTGTCCCTCTTCTGATGAGTGAGGCTTTCAAATCACAGAATACTCATTCACATTCTGCACGTAAACAGTTTGCCAGGTAGATGCCAGGAAAGCATAAGAAAGAAGTAAGGCTTTCTGGAATGCCGCCCAAGTTCTTCCGTGTTAGAGGTGTTATTATGAGGATTCACCTCAAGTTTCTTTCTAAGGCTGTATAAAAATTTGTTTGATTTGTTATATTAACACACATGTATTACTTTCTGAATAAAATTAATTCAGATCAAAGATGTCTTTGCCCACTTGCAATGATTCATGAAAAGCTATTCTGTGTCTTAAGACAGCATTCGTAAAGGACTGACAGTTTTGATGCAGATGCATTTCAGCAAAGTTGGAATTGTCTGACTGTCAGACCTCAGGTAACTAACACCCAAGGTTATGTACAGAATATGTCTGTTTTGGAAATCTGTCAGACTGCCCCCTGAACTTTCATGTAACGGTATTGCTGAAACATTCCAGCTTGGTATTTCCTTTAGGACAACAGTTTCTTGGTCTATATTTGACCAGAATCCATAAGACTTCATACAGTGTTTCTACAGGGAGTATTTCTTAGATGATGCATGCCGTGAAGTTATCTGTAAGTTGAAAAGGTCATAACGTTTACTTTCTTGGAACTAGTCTTCTTTATCCTTTGTTAGCTGCATTGATGTAACTAGGTATTTTCTTCCCTTTCAAATCTCTGTTTTACTTCCAGGAATTCTTTCGGGTCAGTAGGACTGAGAGGGAGAAGCTTCTGCCATTGCTTTCACAGGAGCATTTGTGACTTGTGCAGATGGAGGAGATTATGTGTGTTCCTGCAGAAGCTGATTAGGCAAAAATTCTCTAGCTTATAGCAGTGGAGTTGCTTCTGTTTAATTGGAGCTCGGGGGAGGAGTTGAGTGGATTTGCTCACAAAGTGAAAGTAGATATTGGACATCCACCTCAATTACAAATAAATAGGCTTTCTTCTGTGTAAGCTGCAGGCTGTCAGTTGAGGCCCACAGATGTGAGATTTGAATGTAATCATTGTTTTAATGCAGACCTGCAGGTGTTATAGCACATTTAGGAACATGGAGCCCACATCCCTGTGACCCACAAAGAAAGGTACTCTACAAATTCACAGACACCATAAAGACCACCATGACCATGCACAGGCAATGGCATTTTCCCCAAAATCTAAACTAAAAGATTTCCTGAATAGTTCAGTTTTAAAAGCATGAACTAATGTCAAGCTTTTTGGCCTCCTGACACGTCATTTTGGTACTTCACAGCTGGGAAGCTATGCCTTCATTTCATAGCCCTCTCTATTCTTTAACCTGATGTTCACTAACTTTACATTGTTCCAACAGCATTAAGAACACTTAGAGAAGGTAAGAATGATACTTTATGATACTTTATGATACTTTTTTTTATCCCTTTAATGGTCCTTCAAAGTGCCATAAAATGGTAACAGCCTCACAAAATATGTAGTTTCCCATGTACCTGCAGGTATGTAGAAATTTTTATGCCAAGTGTAGGTTATCTAGCTGAGATGCTGCTAGAAAGGTAGCTACTGCAGTGCACAGCTCTGTGGAGGATGGAAATTTCATCAGAGGAGCTGACTATATTTTTGCATAATTAATCCTTGCTGGTCTGTTATGTTGCTCAGCATCCAGGAAAATTGTCACTGATGGCTATTAGCGTGCTCTAAGTTGAGTATGTGTTTGTATAACTTGTTGAACTCAGTTGTATGTGTTAAGATTTTCCAGGATGAGATATGAGTTTTAAGTCACTCCTGTTATAGTGATAGTACTTGGATTCACAATCGATAATACAGAATAACGAAAGTAAAATTTTGTGTTTGGTTTGTACCTTATTTTATATAGGTGTTAAGAGAGTGCTGTGTCCCACCTTAACAATGAATGTATGGGCTGACAAAATAAGTGTAGATATGTGATATATTCCGTAGCAAATACATTTAAATTTTAATAGGTTTTCTAAGTTGAAATAGTGTTCTGAGTAGCTTTGTGTTTTCGAAATAATTTTTTATTTTAAAATACATGAAGTATTTGTAAGTTCACATAAATGCTATTTTTATTCACAGATAATGCACCTCAGGTAGCAATTACTGCTCCAGGATCTGGTAACCATAGAAACAGCTCTACAGGCCCAACACCTGACTGCTCTCCTCCATCGCCAGACACTGCACTTAAAAACATAGTCAAAGTTATACGTCCTCAGGTAGGTGATCACCATAAGCATCTGCTTATTAGTTGTATTTTTCATTTTAAAAGGAGGCTATGATGCATGTATTCTAAGAGGATATTATCACTTATACACATATGACTACCTCAAAGACAGGTAAACAGAACTCAAAATATTTTCTGTACTTAGGAAGCAATCTTGTTAGCAGGAGAACATAGCATATTTTATGAAGGAGCCCAACAATGTACAATGTACAGAAAGATACCAGTACATTTTTCTTTTATCATTCATGTTAAGTCTCTATGTGATATTTTTATGTTAGTTTTCTTCCAAGATTATGTTCTGCTTTTATCAGTATTATTTTCCTATTACTTTATCAAGTTTTCTTTCTTCTTCCTGTATCTCCATTTACATGGAGCCATAATGTTGCATGCCTTCTCTAATTTACCTTCTTGTATAGTATTGCTTCTTGACTTTCAGCCTTCTTAACTATGCGTATTTCTAATAGTGTTTGGTAAACAACATGCTCATCACTGTCTACAAATGCCTGAAAGGAGGTTGTGATGGGGTGGGTGCTGGGCTCTTCTCACAAGTGACAGCGATAGGACGAGAGGAAATGGTCGCAAGTTGTGCCAGGGGAGGTTTAGACTGGACATTAGGAAGACTTTCTTCACTGAGAGGGTGATTAGGGGTTGGAACAGGCTGCCCAGGGAGGGGATGGAGTTGCTATCCCTGGAGGTGTTTAAAAAACGGGTGGATGAGTTTCTTAGGGACATGGTTTAGTAAGGAGACAGGCACGGTTGGACTCGGTGATCTCAGAGGTCTCTTCCAACCAAGTGATTCTGTGATTCTCTTCTGCCAGTTACTGGATTCAAATGCAGCCACCTGTTCTTTATTGCTGAGCTGATCTCTGCATCTGAGCTACTTTAATAATATTGGATGCAGGCTGTGTATCATCAATAAATTGCTGGCATTTTTTTTACTTGAGAAGTAAGTGTGTTACCGTGATGGAGGTGGATCTTCCTTTTAGTACTTATTGGAGCACACAGTTCAGAAGATCTTGCAGAATTAAAGGTAATTACTAGGTGCACCTACCATTTCTCTCTAGGAGCCATTGGTTCCCTATGGCTGACACTGCCAATATACAATAATTCTAATTACTGGCTGGTACAGACCATCCCTTTATGACACTACAGTAGTTTGGGTTTCACATACTGGTTTAAATCTAGATTGCAGGGGGTCTAAAATAACAGCTTTTTTCCTTTCTCTTTTTATAGTTATTTCTCATTTTTCTTGTTCCTGTAGTCTCTCTCTCCCTCCCACCTTACATCAGTATAGAACTGAAATGCCTCCTTCCCTCTAAGCTGTTTTTTATAGTAGGCGGCAAGCAAACAGAAAGGTATTGGAATATTGTTGGAACAAGCTGTTGTGTGATAGCTTATTGAAAATAGCATTAAAAGCATTAAAAGTTGTTTCCATCATGATATTGCCAACAGATGGACCCAGAACACTGAATGGTGATGTTCTTCTTCTAGTTAACTCTGAATGGATTCAGCAGATTCGGGGGAGCTATCTTCAAATTTAAATCATACCATTTACTGACTCCCAGAATTCTCATTGTTCTACAGAACAAAAGCTAGTTGTGCAATATATATGGTCAAAACTTTAGCACATTTGTAAAATGTCTCTCATGTGGCCCTGTGTGTGGCACACTTCTATGCAGAAGACAATGGCAGAAAGGCACATGTAGGCTAGTGCTTAATGCGTATTGCAAATCTATGCACCGATAAGTGAGAAATTGATACACTATAACATCAAGATCCCATTATGCTTTTCCTTTCTCCGTGTGTCTTATGTACATTATTTCAGTATTCTTTCTTTTCTTTGTTTCTTCTTAATCACCTCCCTCCCAAGTTGTCAGCCAATTTACACAAAGAAGTTGTAGATATTTGAAATGCGATGTTTGCAAACTATTAGTGTTAATTCTGCCTGTATATTTAATCCTTTATTGCATGCCTGCTGCATTCAATTACATGGCAAGCTCTTTGAAGGTTAACATAATGGGATTCTATTCTTAACTGACCTCTGACCACTCATGTAAAACTAATGAATAGTGTTACACAATGCATGCAAAATAATTAATTTTCTGTTGTCTACCAAGGCCTCTTTGCACTTTACCAGCAAAATAAACAGATTTTAAACAGATCTAAACTGGGGATCGTATAAGCTTCCAAAACAGCTGTCACTCCTTTCCCCTTTTCGTATGTCTTGTGCAGCCAGAACAGGAAGGTGTCAGTGAAAGGCAGAATGGGAAACTCTTCAGTAGCTAGTTTTGCACTAGACAGGCTTTGGTAGCTCGGTTGAAGCTGTCAGGGAAATCTGTCCTTTCAACTCATATTGTTATTTTCATTTATAGACTTATCTTTCCTAGAGGTTTGCACATGTAACAGTTTATCTGCAGTGAGGAGAAACACTGTGTTTCTATGGAAGCAGAAGCGGAGGGGACCATGGATTCCTTCCTCCCGCCAGTCTGGAGAGGGCAGGCAGTGGCAGAGACAGGAAAAAGAGAAACCTGATGAGCTGAGTTTGAAGGCAGAGGTGGGGGTCATTCTGCCTTGTGTTTTCTTTGGCCTTTTCTTTTTAAGACTGCGTGACAACTCACGTGATGACAGTGCACGTGCGTGCTTCAGCACATGACAGATGTTCAAGGTATTTGTATGAATATAAGCTTTAGTACAGCACAGCAGCCTCTCCTCTCTTCTGTTCCAGACACTCATGTACCCCATGCAGCTGGTGAGGACGCTGTCAGCTACACCTGCTACGTGGGGTCCCTGGAGAGAAGGGAGGCTGTAATAGTGCTCTGCCAGCCTGAGGGGTGAAAGTACCACAGCTGGGAGCTGTGAGACAGGAACGCTCTCACACAGAAAGTGTGAATCCAAGGAGTCTGAGTCATGGACAGTTAAGGGATTCCTCCGACTGCACTCAAGACTTGTTTTGTATTTTCCTTCTAGTTGTCTCTTAATCTCTTAATTTCCTTTCTTACATTAAAAACATGCCATCGCAACACCTTGCTGGGAATTTCTATATTCCCCCAACCTTTCACTCATTGTTTGGAAATGTATGCTTTCTTTGATTAATTATGGTGAAGTTTGAGGTGAGAAACCTACAGTTTGTTGTGACCCTAAGACTCATTCCATATGAGATCTCGTTGCTCTCTAAATCTATCTAAAGCTCTCTTTGGATATGTCTCAGTGATTCAATTTGCTGTACTAAAGCTGAAGCCTATTTTAACTGAAATGTGTATCTCCTTGACACAGTGCAGCACTCCAGAGAGGTACTTACTCAGATCTCAGAAGCAGTATTAAGTTCAGTGCCACCCAACTCTACTGCTTCCAATCCTGAAGCTAACATACATAACAGTAATTCAGGGGTCTGGGTGCTCTTTTTTCTGTGCATCTTAGCTATGGCTTGTACATGAGATCTAGCATTTTGCAAATACTAGTCTTGTTTTCAGTTTTCAGGAGGAGTCCCTGAAAATGAGGATTTGTTGAAAAATTACAGAGGCAGATAAGAATCAGAGTTTAGTTCAGATTTTGAATCATTTGATCATTTTTTTTCCAGACAAGTCTTAGTAATTTTTTAACTCATGAATAGCTTTTCAATTATGACTTTGACAAAGTAATTAAAGATCAAATTAAAGACATGGGCCTCTGTGAAGTACACTAACAGCAAATGGGAGAAAAAATGACATGATAGGAGACCAGGTAGGTTAATGTATTAACTGAAGTCCTCTGTACTTTTAGGCTCTCTTCCAAGTTTTAAATTAGTTGCATTAGTACATACAGTAAAATATCATTTACATTATCAGACTGGAATTTCAGAATGTGACAGTAAAATTGAGCTTGTTCTACCCCAATACCTGTGGTTCTCAGTCTGGATGAAGTCTGAACAACATTGAGATGCACGTGACACTGTGTATTTTTCAAATTCACCACTCAATAAGATTTTCCTTATTTATTTGTTCATCCCAATTTGAACAAATAAACTATATACATAGAGAGAGAAAGAGGACCTTTTTTTTCTAAGAGGTTGTTTCTTTTGCCAGTGCTATTCACTTGTGGGTCATTGGCCAATTCTCATAAAATTGAGTTCTGACTTAACATTCATATTCTTTATTAAATGCAATCTATCATTTGCATGTTCTCTTCTTGTCTTTCTGACATATATTTTAAATGGCTACCTACGGGTACAGGTTTTGTTGTCTAAATGTGGATTATTTGAAAGTGACTTGGATTTTTTCTATCATAAAGTAGTATTTCCCCAATTTTATGTGAAGAAGCAAATTCCCTCAGAGTCTTGTTTCAGTGATGTAAAGAGGGTTTCTGATAGAAAGATGAAGGAGCAGAGAATTTCAGTTTTTCTGACATAATGGAATTTCATCATCTTGTTCTTCTCGGTTTTATTCCTGAGATCTGCAAAAATTATATATGCTTTTTGTCATGTGGGTTTGGATGTGCTGTCTTTACATTAGTCATTTTATTTTCTATCTTTTTTAAGCTCTTTAAACAAAGTTACATTTCCATCTATGGTTCGTCATTTCTCTGGCCGAGACATCTAGCAATATAATAGAAGATGATAGTTTACACATTAGAGGATGAAAGAAATTGTGTCATCTTTCTGCAGGCATTAATAGAATCCTGCAGGACATCTGTAGCCTGTGATAGACGTATCTCACTTGTTTGGACTACCAGGTGTGCCTTTTCTGATGCAAAACTATTTTTCGCATGCACAGTGAGCCTGGCATTACTACGTAGATGAAGTTCATCTAGACATAGGGAAAGACAGAAACTGTGATGTTCCACCCTGTGTAGCAGTCTGGACATGAATGGATCCACCAGCCATAGGAGAAATGTGCTCCAGAGCCTCTCTAGCTGATGTAAAATATGATAGTAATTTACATTTAAGGAAAATATACATCATCATTTTTGCAGCTAGGTGCAGGAATTACTTTGAACAAAAAATCAAACAAAATCATCTTAGAGGCAGCTCTGGAAAATCACTGTTCCAGAAAATTTTTCAGAACTAGTTATTCCATAAACAGGATTTTCAAGAGGATTAGTGTCACTATTTCCTCATGGTAGAATAATCCTGGTTCCTCTCCTGCACCAACACCCAACTGCAGTACCCTTAGATCCTTGCAAATGAGATGCATCTTTGTCACACTTAGCTTGAGTTGGTACATACCTGTCCCTGCAAGCTTAGGGGACACCAGTCAAATCCCCCCTACAGGCTTTTGCACCAGTGTACAAATACGTGAGAACTCTTTGATGCGTCTATTGAATTTGGTTTGCAACACAACAAATCTGCTTTGTCACATTTTATGATAATAAGGAGGGCTTGAAGCAAACAGTTACATAATAGATTCTCACCACTCACTTCTGTAATGAGATCACAGGACAGCTGGGGTGTAAGCACCTTCTTCCTCTTATGAACCGCTTTCCATGCTCAGCCCAAGTTACAGCAAGCTCAGCCAGGTAGGGAATAACCAGGAAAATCACCATGGAGAAATACTGTGCAGGCAGACTTGCTTCCTCTTGGGTGCACACTTATTCTTCCTGGTATGTTTTGGTACTGGACTTTATGCAACCATGTGCAGTGTCCATGCTTAGCCCAAGAGGCAAATAAGACTAAGAAAGACTTTATGGAGAGTTATGATTTTGTGGGTGACCAAACCCATCGTCTCCAAAGTAAAAGCCATCCCTGTGTACATGCTATTAGGAAGTTTTGAAAGGTGCTGAGCATTCCCAAACCCCAGTAAAATCGAGATGTGTTCTATGGTTCATGGATGGGCAGATTTAGCTCTCATCATTAGTGTGCCTTGTCTGGAGATTTCTCCTGGGTTGTGTGGTGTTTCCAAGGTTGCATATATCCATTAGGGCTGCAAGCACTTTAAGGTAGTTGACAGCAGTCAGTGACCTTAATTCTAGGTATGGAGGTATATTTCAGAAAATTATATATATATTTTTGTTTGTTTGTTTGTAAACCTTTAAAGTGTCTATGCAAATCTGCTGCATGAATTTTCATATCTTTCTAATGATGTTGAAATGAATAAACAAAGAAAGAAATAGATAAATAAATGTCCTATATAGCACTTTGAAAAAAGGAAAAGAAAGAGGTAAAAGATATACTGTCAATGCCATTAAGATGTGGTTAGCAATTCATTTATGTGTGACTGAAAATAGGACAGACATTATGAAATACTCTTATACTTACCAATTAGAAAAAAACCTTGGGGTTGGAATTGTCTCACAGGACTGACATTTCCCCCCCTGTATTACCACCGAATTAATGGGTAGAAGACGTATAACAGCTCCAGAGGAGGATATTATTAAAGAAAAAAATCCTTAGTGCATAATGGATACTCTGTGACTATTTGATAACTTTAACCAAAATATTATTAAAGAGATGCATTGTAAAAGATCTCTTTTGACAAGTAACTATGAAACATAATTCTATTTGGATTATTTTAATTAGAGCTAACATAATATGAAAACATAAACAAATCTATCCAATACACAGTGCTAATGAAAACAGCAAAGTGTGTGTTGAGTGCATTTAATTGCTGTTCAATGGGATACTAAAGCACAAGTATAAATTAAAGAAGAGGAACACTCTTTATTGTCATGAGTGTTATATTTTCAGAATATCACATCTACATGTATACGGTTTCTTGACTGAAGCTGGTTTCTTACCTGGAGAGATTCTCTAGATTGTGTTTCCTGATTCGATACAAACATAAATCATACAGAAGAAGGGGAAATCTTTCATATCTGAACTTGTAACAGACCAAATTGGTGAAATACTGAGCATAAAGGTAGTTCAGATTCTGAAAAGTACATAAGTACATCTCACTACTGAAATAAGATTATGAGCTTTGTAAGGTTGTCAGCTATACTGTTAAATTGTTAACACAGTCCTGGGTATATATTTGGTCCTGTACAACTCTCCCTCTCTCCAGAATTACCCACTGTCCAGCCTGATAGAGAATTTGAATGGGCCAAGGACCATTCCTGGTAGGTAATTCTGCTTTGAAGACCCTGCTCTGAAGGCTAATGAAGTTTTAATTAGACATGTGAACCAATCCATGCCAATTGTCCTGCCCTGGTACCTATGAGGCATGGAAACAGTAATACATTCAGAATCTGGAAGGTTAAAGCCTTACCTATTGTGCTTAGGTGGGCATCTCACCAGATTCATAGCATTTTCCTTTGTTTCTGTGTAGTCCTGTGTTGTTTTGTGCACCTTAGTTTTGAGTAATCCTTTGTCATCAACTGGAAACGTGCCACATTTTCACACACGTATGCTAGCCGTAGCATGCAACTTAAAAAACAGCCATCACCTTGACCTTTCAAAATTTGTAATACACAAATGTAATTATATAAGCAATTTTTATAATCTGTGGGTCAAAATGGGATGTTGCCAACAGCTGGAAGCTAAGGGGGTTTTTTTAAGAAAATGGCTTACGTATATTTTCCAGCTGTTTCCATGAAAATAACACTTTTTTTAAAAATCTTTGAAAGTTAGAAACTTTTTATAGCTGAGGAATAAGACATTCCTCTTATTTATCAAATTTATCTCTCAGTATTTGGAGCTCCTTTCAAGCAATATTTTCCCAGGATAGGAATAATGGTGCATCTTAAAAATCTGGTCACGTCTGTCAAAGAAGGATACCACTCCAAAGGTGTTACAGTATTTAGCATTCAGGATTGCTATACCTCACAACCCACAGCTGCAACATGGTCACAATTAAAATGACAGTAGAAGCCAAGGAAAATGGACACTAGGATAAGTTCCATTCTTTCCCTCATTTATTCCTAGTCTGATTTGTCAGAGGTGGAAGATGGAAGGGGGCAGCAACTTCCCAACCTTGAGTTACGTACTCCATTTTACTCCATTACATACTCCTTTTAAAGGAGAAGATTTTATAACATGCGGAGGTGACCGAATCACAGGAACAGAAAGCACTGGGGATGTTTGGTACCTAGAGTTACATTGCATGACTTCCTAACCACAGGCTATAGGAAAGAGCTATGTGTCTGTGTCATCCTTGACTGTGTCACTAATGGTTAAATGATAAAAATATGCTGATGGGCCATGAGATTGCTGTAAAGAAGTACATATTTGCTGCTCATACAGGATGCAAGATGTGTCTTTCTCGAAATTAAAAATCAGTCAAAGAGAAATTCCTAGAACTTTGGTGCTATGATGCCATTAAAAATGAATTTAGTTTTAAAATGCATTATACTTATCATAATGAAAAAGATCTACAGTTAAAAAGTTAAAAACAGAGAAACTATTTATCTCTCTTTTTTTTCTTTTCTTTTTTGTTATTTTTTTTTCCAATTCCCATGATCTTGTAAGCTCCCTTTTGTGGCTGCTTGGGATATATTTGTTGCCAGCCACTGTGTAATTTCTGTCTTCTGCTCTTAAGCTAAATCAAGATGTTGAGAAGTAAAAACAAAAATGTCAAGAAAGGTGCTGAAATTGCCTATATTTTATTTTTAATTGTAGTCATAGTTTAAGATAAGATTCTATGAAATTAAATAAGAGAAAATTATATTACCGTATTAAAAAGACGATGCGTCTTCAACTTGTATAGCATGGTATTTTGAGGCTTGACAGAATAATTGATTAAGGAGTCTCATAATAGTTCAGTGCAGTCTTTCACTGCTAGGTGACAGATGAATCAAACCCAGATCCATTGTAGTCTTTGGTTTTGCAATTTCAAGGCTACTTGATCATCTTAGTTCAGATCCTATAAATCAAATAACTCTTGGCAGCAGCATTGACTGATGAGAATGTGTCAGGTCCGTTGATTTCTGCAAATCAAAACTGAGGCACTGGGGACAGGAATAAGTGAAAAAGCCTGTTCTCTCACAGGCTTTTACAAGAAAATTATGAATGTTATGGGATTTTATGTAAGTGTACATGAGCAAAAGGGGCAAAGATAGAAACAGGGATGGTATGTTGGGATGTACATGCAACGATACAGACTTGAGGAAGAGTGGCTGGAGAGCTGCCTGGCAGAGAATGACCTGGGGGTGCTGGTTGACAGCTGGCTGAACGTGAGCCAGCAGTGTGCCCAGGTGGCCAAGAGGGCCAATGGCACCCTGGTCTGTATCAGAAATAGCGTGACCAGCCGGACCAGGGAGGTGACTGTGCGCCTGTGCTCAGCACTGGTGAGGCCACACCTCAAGTATTGTGTTCAGTTATGGGCCCCTCACTCCAAGAAGGACATTGAGGGGCTGGAGCGTGTGCAGAGAAGGGCAATGAGACTGGTGAGGGGGCTGGAGAACAAGCCCTACAAGGAGAGACTGAGGGAACTGGGGTTGTTCAGCTTAGAGAAGAGGAGGCTGAGGGAAGACCTCATCACTGTCTACAACTGCCTGAAAGGAGGTTGTGACGGGGTGGGTGCTGGGCTCTTCTCGCAAGTGAGAAGTGATAGAACGTGAGGATATGGCCGCAAGGGGGTTTAGACTGGACATTAGGAATAATTTCTTTACTGAAAGAGTGGTCAGGGATTGGCACAGGCTGCCCAGGGAGGTGGTGGAGTCGCCATCCCTGGAGGTATTTAAAAGGCAGGTAGATGAGTTTCTTAGGGACATGGTTTGGTAGAGAGACAGGTACGGTTGGACTCGATGTTCTCAGAGGTCTCTTTCAACCTTATGATTCTATGATTCTATGATGTTGAAGCAGAGGACAGAGACTTAGAAACCGTAAAAGTGATGCAGAAGTTGTATTTGGAAGGGAAGACAGAGGTTAAAATTGAATGTATTGAAGGACAGCAAGAAGGGATGTAGCGACTGATAAAGTCAGTGGGAGATAGGACCATTAGGGAGTTCCTTTGAGAGAACTTGATGACAAAACCACAGAGAAAGAGGAGAAGCAAGTTTTGGAAGACCAAGCAGAACTAGAATCAGCTAGGATACTGTGTTTTAGAGTAAATAAGTAGTGATGGATGGAATATAACAGTGGTCAGGAGAAAACTGAAAAAAAGAAAGAAGTGAAAGGGAAGATGAGTGTGTAGAAAGAGAATGGGATCTTAAGAAAGAAGGAGTCTTGAGAAATTAAAATTTCTGAAGTGGAAGTGAGTCGATCAGAGCATGAAAAGAATGGAATCATCTGGGCAGGTATTAATGATTTATGCTGCCACATGACTACGCTCATACTGTGAGGAAGGAAGGGATGACAACCTCTTTCTTTCTTTGATAAGTCTGTATTTTATGTGCTAGCTAGAATCAGAGAATGTGGGTTCAATTCTCTATTCTATCGTATATAATCTGCGTGGTATAGCATAACTGAAGCCGATTTTTACATTACGTAGAGCAGCCAGAATTTGGCAAGTTTTGCCAAATTCAGAATTTCCTCAGGCTTATTGGTTCTTAGTGGTTTAATGAGTCACTCACCTGTCCCTTGGGAGAGGTCTAAACTGTAGCTGAGCATCGTAAAATGGGGCTAATATCTCTGCCAGAATGCAGAGGAGTGTTGTGAGAATTAATTCTTTAGAGATTGTGATGGTGCTACGTACACGAATCCCAAACATAAAAGAAGGTGAAGTCACAAGATTGTGTTGCAGAGTACTTCAAGGCTGGAAAAATATTTTGATGAAAGGAATTTTGCCCTACTCTTTCTAAATATTTGAACAATCCCTTGCATACTCATAGTGTTACATGCAAGTCATGGTAGCGTTACAGAATTTATATGCAACTTCCATTCATGGGAACATTGTCTTTATTTGTTATAATAGTATGTGTGTTTTGATGCCTTTCCTTGTTCAGAGTGGTGTCTTTCATTGATGTATGTTTACTACTGACTTAACTTGAAAATGTTCTCTTTATTAGACCTTTATTAGACCTTATTTATATTTAAATCTTGCTATTGAAATATCTTTAAAGATTCTTATTGATATATTTTTGATTTTGCATTGATGATAAAGTTTCTTCATTAGCCTGATTTGATGTGTTGTTTTATGTAGTCTAGGGTTTTCTAGGTCAATATTATGACAATTGAATGAACAGGCATGAAGAAATATTTTAAAGTGAACAAAATCAGTCATTAAAGATATTTATACATTACAAGTAAATTAAAAACATGAATCCAACAAAGAAAATCTACTTAAGGATAAATGTGCATCTCGTTATGTAGCATACATACTAGGTGAAGGTAAGCCATAAGGATGCTACAATTTCACAAAGGTTATCTAAGTGTGTGCAGGCCTTCTGAGTAGTATGAGGCACATGTGTAATACAATGACTGATGCAGCTGTCTTTGGTACAAAGAATGAAGGAAGCATCATCTCTTTGGGAAAGAGTTTTGTGTTTTTACAATTTTCACAGCTATAAAACCTTGGCCTCTGACTACATTTCCTGGATATAATGGTGTTGCACATAGGTTCAGAATAATACTAAGGCTATCTTGAGAGATCTTAAGGAGTAGCTTTGAAAGATGAAATGCAGGAAACCAAGGTACAAGACTCCAGTAAGTGATTCATTAATTTCTGGTTACACATTCTGCCAGTAAGGCTGGAATTTGGCACTAAATCTTAACAAATCAAGTTAGGTGTCCAGAGTGTCACTATGTGACTTAGAGGTCGGATTCAATCTGGGATTAAAACACCTATGCTTTCATCTCTGTATATAAGAATGTCTGTCTGATTTGAATATCTAATCTCCCATCATGCTCAGGAGAGATGTAGGATTCAATTCAGTTTCCTAAAAATAGGTATCTAATGTCATTTGAGGTGCCGTAAATGTGTCTTTGACATGCTCATGGAGGCTGTAAGGTATGATATAGGGCATACAAAGGGAAGACCAGTACTCTTCTGGATGGTAGCTGGAGGCCAGGTGGGATGCCCCAGGGAATCTCCAGCGACGGTGGATGCCCTTGTTAAGTCCAGTGAGCTAATACCAAGGTAAGTGGGTAAGGTGAATAGTTCTCTGGACTCTGTTGATTGTATTGACTAGATCTCAACTGACTGTCATGGGAGCTTAGATACCTAGTGTAGATGTAAATAGCTGTGCTATAAATTTATCTATCTAAATCTGGAACTGAATCCTAAACAATTTTTTCTGCAGTTTTTGTGCAAACTGTACTTTAGAGAGACACAGACAGAGGGATGGGGTAAACACAAACTGTTTTACTGCATTTCTCAGCATATATTAATAAACAATTAGCATACTTTAACAACATAACATTTTACAGGACCCAGAAAAGGTGCAAAAGGCTCCTCTATTTAGTTACAGAATTTCAGAAGCTAGATTCCTATGTAATTCTGTAGAAAAATTATTGACATATGTAGACAGATGGACCTTGTTAACTCCAAACAATATAGCAGAAGTGTTATGCTGTAGAGCACTAGAGGCTGTGTGAGGTTCTGTACAGAATCCTTAGATTGGAAAGACATATATGTTTGTCTGTATAATAATAATAATGTCAAAGCTCAAATAATACAGGAGTTATTTTGTGTTACCCAGGTCAACAGATGGTTGCATGTTAGCATGAATGAACAACAAACATGTTTTTGGCTCCCACAGTCACCTTTGAAAATCACTCTAGACTTATTTTATAAAATTAACCTATGTTTCCAGAAAAAATCATAGCTATTTCTTGATGGGAATATTTTCACAATCTCTGCTCATTTGCAAACTAAGCTGATGCTTAAAAGTGCTTCAGAACAGTTTTGAGTTCTTTTTTTTTGTTTTGTTTTACCTCTCTCTCTGCCCCTCACAGAGACCTTGCAGGTGTTTTTGTGAAACTTTTAAAAGATGTTACAGTAGCTTGGTATAAGGTATAGAGAAACAGCTGATCATAAGTTAGTAAAAGGCTGTACGTTGCATCAGATGCTGCTGTTCTGACTCCAAGAAAGGAGCACACAGTTGAAGCAGTGACTGGAAACCTGGCTGGACAGAGGCCAGAGAGTTTTTGAAGATGCTTAGGAAAACTGAGCTGGACCGTCCTAGCTGCCTTTTTAGGCAGGGATCCGGCACATCGTTTTACTTGAAGTGTCACCTTTTCAACTCGGAAGCTGAATTCCTGTAAAATGACAAAAACACCATTGCTTGGGAAAGAGCCAGTAACATGTTTCTAAATGATCAGAGATCTTTTTCAGATTTAGAAATAATTAGATCATTGATGAATTTTTGTCTAGTCAAAGTGTGCAGTTTAGGTTTAATTAGTACACATGAATATTTTCGGTCTGATCAGAGAGTTATTTTGGATCAGGTCCCAGATGGTGACTTTTAACCGGATTGTTGGATGCTGGAGTCTGTTTCTGTTCATTGAACTCTTCCATGAAATTACTAGCCCTAGGAGTCAGCTTTGCAAAGCAGAAGCTGGGTTTTATTATTAAAAAAGTAAACCCCCACAGTAGACTTTAGATGGGTTCCAGATGAATGCCTAAATTTCCGTTTTGCAATTTTTCTCAGTTTTAACAGAACAGAGTTAATTCACATGGTGCCCAACACAGCTTTAACAAACAATCAAAATCGTGCAAACCTAAGTCTATTTAAGATATTGTCTGACATTCTGTCAGAAAGAGAATTTTTAGTGAAAGTAGTCTCTTTCTGTAACACAAACATCTCAGGGCTCATAAACTAAAAATGAAATAGACCATAAACAAAATCAAAAATTGCTCCGTGGGGATAGATATTTTAACAGGTAGTTCTAAGTAAAGGGATTGTGCATAGCTTCATGGTCCAAGGGAGATCGCATTGTTCCCAGGGTAGTAATTTGGTCTTGATGTTAATATGTTGCAAATCCTTAAACTTTATCAGTATTCTGGCCTGTTAAGCCTGACATGCTAAAATAGGAAGAGTTAAGACACTTTTTGCTCTCTGTTTCTATTTACTTTTTCCATCTTTGGCTATATAAGACAGTAGTTCCTGAGATGTTTTTTGCTGTTGTGAAATAAATATACAGACAGATGTACACCTGAATGCAGTGCCTCCTCTATTTTGGAGGAGGTGTTTAATGTTTCAGGTCATTGGTCTTGAAGCAGCAAGGACCATCATGGGGTTATTTTGCATATGGAGCCAGATGAATGCTGCAACAGCCTATTTAGCATGCCATTGCAACCCCTCAGTGGTCTCTGGCTTATAGTCCATGCCGTTGAACACTAAGGTTATGTCTATATTAATAAGTAGTGCAGTGCAGTGGGAACGGGTCTGTGTAGTAAAAAAGTGATCAACCTGTTGATCACACTAAAGTTTTTCATTAATTTTAATTTGGGCTATCTTTAGTGTGGTCCTGTGGTCAAAAGGCCGTAAGGAATCGGAGCACGTTTTGTACAATCCTGTAATGTACCTTGTGGTGGTAGATCTACCCAAAAGTAATGAGTTTCTCATGCTCTGAAGCTGCTCTGCAATCCGAAGCACAGCCATTAAAAGGGGTCAGTACAGAGGTTCACTTCAAAAGTAAATCTTTGATACTAACTAATGTCAAGTTTTTTACTATTCTGTGAAAACTCATGAAGAAAGTTTGATATTCATGTATTATTTTAAGCTGACACTTTCCCCTTGAGCTTGTAGATATACAAATATATCTTTGAATATATAAGGCAGCCCTTCATAAATAAAATAAACAGCAGAGGTTTGCTTTCAAGTGATGAGTGCTTGGTATTATTTTTTAAATTTCATTATACAGGCATCAGTGGTCTAATTGTTTTGGAAGATGTACCCAGCTATGCAGCTGGTGAAGAGCTCCCCTTTCTAATCAAAAGATGATTGCAATTATTATATGCAAGGCTGTAAACCCCTATTTTTTAAAAAAATTAAATTAATTAGAATGAAGATATACATTTTTTCTAATAAAGATTGATCCAAATTTTTAAAAGGAAATTATGTCAATCATCACAGTTTGTCACATGAAATGATTTTTACTAGTATAACATTTGATCCAAATAAAAAACAGTAAAAAGAGAGAAACTCTAGATAAATTTAATAATTGTCAATTAATGAAAACTATACAAAAAAATCTGTATTTTTCACTCCAAACTTCTTTTTTTTTTTTTTTTTTTTGTAGCCCAAGCAGCGCACCTCAATAGTATCTTCTCTGGAATTTCACCGAATGAATCACAGCCACAATTATTTTGAAATCTCCTCATCTATTGGGTGTACAAGGTTTAATTCTACTCCTGCAATCAGTCCAGCTAATTATTCCTTTGGATCTCTGCAATACAATGTTGAAGAGAGACAAATTCCAGGTATAGAATAAAAAGGTTACTTTGCATATCAACAAAGCTTTATAAAACTGTAGGTCTGTGGGTTTAAGTTGAAATTGCTGCTGTCTTTGGTAGTGAAACATATTCATCATAAATAGACAAAATTATTCCTGATTTGTTTTTTTTCTCCTGCTGCTCAACAGAAGTTTGTCATATATCATGACCAATAGTATTAAAATATATTTTTTTCTGAATGTTATATTTTGAATAATCCAAACTTTGTTTTACATTCGGTAAGTTCTGCCAGTTTGCTCTGATTATAAGAACTGAATAACGTGATAGTGTGATTGTAACTGGGAAGGTTTTACTGGTATATAGAGATTTACATGATGAAAATGCTTTAAAAAGGATTAAAATAATTCTCAGACCAAAATTTCAGATGCAAGAAAGTTTCAGTAAACCATGCATTTAGCTACTTCTGTCCCTCCAGATTTCATTCATGAGTTACTAAATTTGTAGCAGAAGAGTAAAGTATTTGGGAAAGATAACGCGTTGAAACAAATGTCTTTGATAGCAAATGTATGCATTCTGCAAGCGGAATTATTTCTTTTAAAGGTATACTATATTTAAGATGTAATTAGAAGTAGGTAACTATAAAGTGAGAAATAATATAAATGTTGAAATTCAGTACAAATGTGTCAGTTGGCTTCTGTAACGCTGGTCTTCAAATGAGATGAATCCTATACATTTCTCGTTGGTAGGGTTTAGAAATTCTGGAAACTGTTGCTTTTAAATTAAGGGGAAAAAAGTTTCATAGTTAGATCAAATGATAACTGTAAACTGTCATGAAATAAGTTAAAAGTGAGAAATTCTCTCTGTTATAATGAAGAAAGAGTTAAAATGATCAGAAAAAGATTCGTATTGTTTTTCTTGGACTGGCTGTATAATTACATTTGAAACTAAAAGAATGTGCTTATATTAATGGATATAGGAAATCATTTCAAGCCTAACTAGAAATAATGAATTTGAATGGTATCTTTTATTCCTAGGCCTGGGGTCATTTGGTTCTTCATTTTGGGGGTGATTTTTGTTTTTTGTTATTGGTTTTTCTACTCTAAATTCTCTTCCATAATCACAATGTTATTCTGGGTAGTTGCATAATACTAAATATGTGTCTAATGTTCAAAAGCAAAAATAAGAAAACAGAAAGAATATTCATTGGATTTAGATAATGAACTACTCCAGATTTCTGCACAGTTCTGTTTAAGTTCTTCATAGTATCTGGTTTTACTTTACTTTTATCTTCCTTGGTTAAATTTACAATGGACTACGCTTAGTAACTTTTAATCAATGCATTTCATTTGGTCTGAAATTGGAAGTATAAGCTTATGCTTATTAAAACTGTACATTTCTAATTTGTGGGTGATTTGATTTATGGATTGAGTCAAGCTGACTTTCCTCTTGCCTCTGCCTAGAAAGCTAAGGAAAAATAACAAAGGCAAAATGACTGGCTCTGAGGTTCTGGACACCTTTTACAAGTTTTTCTAGAGTAGAGTTTACCATAATTAAATCATTAATTTACCATCAGTAAATTAAATAACTAGAGTAAAAGTACAAATACCCTTCCTTCAATGATGGCTTCTATCCTAGACTTATTTAAACAATACCTAGGATCACTAATTACACACAGTCTTAGTCCAAATGAAAAAAACATTTTATTTTGTTCCTTAAGGTCCTTTTGACTCCTTAATATGGTAGATGGTGCACTGTGATTCTGCAAGAGACAAGGAATACTAATGTATAAAAAGAATAGCAAAATCCAGAAAGAACAGATCAAAATTGTCTCTTGGAAAAGTCTCTGCCTCTCTTACCAAGATTATTAAACCCTGAACTATGAATAATAATGGTCAGCAAGGAGTAACAGAAGCAGCGTTCTGCCACAGCTCTTTTGCTGCTTTGGCTAGCTGTTGTTTCACTGCAAGATTCCTTGTTTCTTTTCCAAATCTACAGTGGCAACAATTACAATTCATTGTATGTCTTGATTATAATCCTCTGAATTGCCAGCTTGTTCTGAAAATTCATGGAAGATCTGCACCTTAAAGGAACGTTTAGTTCGATGATAATTGCCTATTTGTACACATTTGAGTGTTTCCTTCCCTATCACATTCTTAGGCATTTATGTCTCTCATGTTTTTAAAAACCATCATCGGCAAAAAGCAACAAATTATTTTTTCATACTTATCGAGGTCAAGGTCTTCTGGCTTACCAGATAGAAACAACATGCAGAAGAAATCCATTTTCATAGTATCTGCAGTCAGTAGTTTTTTGTTGCCTTCTCTGAAACAATGAAAATCCTTTTTACAGGATTTCTAAATCAGGAACTGCCATCTAAATAAGGCATTAGTATTTTCCTACTCAAATGCAGTGCTTTTTATGTTTTCTTCAGAAAACTTGTAATGAATCATTATCATTCAGATAAGAACGGGACATAAATACAACAAAATAATTACTCTAATTCTAAAATCTTCATCATTTTTCCTCTATCTCAATAGTCTTCTACTTATCTTGTAACTTTTGGCAGATTACAGAAAATTTCTTTTTCTGTTTGGGGATAGAAGTTTTACTCTTGGTGTTTGCTATTCCTTACAGCCCCTGATTTGAAACAAGAATCCTGATTTTCAAGAAATATATTTCTATCGAGTAGAAAACCACTGAACTCTACTGAATTACTATGTTATCTGACTGGCAGCACTTGACAGCATTTTCTGATTAATTAGCTGGAGAACAGTCCATATATAATGCTAAATATGTGCTTTAGCTTTGGAATCAATTTGCCTTGTAGTGTAAACAAAACCATGTATGTCACCTGCATGGATGGCAGAAAATATCTGGTTGCCCACAACCAAAATGCAGGGATAAAGATTCTGTTATTTGTTTTGAACTTTAACTGTTAGAAAAACCTGCAACGAGTTGATAGCAACTCTTGTCTCACTGCAGAATACATAGGGCAGGTTGTGAATGTGGCTTTGGTGTGGCCTATTTTCACATCTTCATTTGCAGCAAGAACATTGAATTCACAGAATTGTTCTTGAATTCAGAGTCAATGATCGTGCTATTATAGCATTTCTTTTCGTCTCAAGTCAGAGGCCAGTGGATCCAAATAATGTTAGCTACTATCATTAAACTTTCTACGCTAAAAATTAGTCCACTCCATTGTACAAGGAAGTCGTACGTAACTATCATGGCAAGGTGCTAGTTATTGTCTTGACCATCTCAATACGTGGTTAGTGGTGGTTTTGTATGACAACACAAATGAAAAATCAAAAACCTGATAATCAGGTGAGTGTTTTGTTTGTGAGGTGTTCATCTCATAACCACGAACAGACCACTAGATGTACAAGATCATTCGCTCCAGAAGAGGGCAGTCTGGGCTTTCAGGGAGATGCCTCTCTAGTATAGCTATATGCCTTGTTATGTACATCCCAGAAGTTCTTTTGAAACTATAAATCCTAAGGACTGAAGGCAGTAAATTGTGGCCAACTTGGTAACATTAGCTTGGCACAATCAACACTTGCAGCTGAAATTGTTACTCTGGATTGTTTCATTTTTCATTTCTGTTTGATCAGTCAGAATAATGATCTTTCTCTGACCCATATTAACTTCACTATGTCTTCTTGTACTGAATATAATTGGGCTGTGAAACTTAAAAAAGAGTTCTGCAGATATTCTTGTTCTGTTTCAGATCAGAAAATAGATCTGTACTCAGATGCATGTATGCAGCAAAAATGTAAGCAGTTGTCTGCAGGTAGTCTCATTGCAACCTTTATTTTCAGACCATGAAAATATTTAAATTTTCAGTAAATTCTGTATACCATCCATTATGAAAGAGCATACAGTTTTTCTCTCATCCTGTTGTGATACCAAAAGACATTTACTGAGTTTATCTTTTAGTTAAAAAAATCCCTCTGATGCAGGACCTTGATTTAACTCTTGCTCTTTTTAAATGTCTCGCTTTCTGTCTATGTGTAACATTCATCTAAGAAGCCTAAGTTGTTCTTTAGAACAATCCAGAATGTGCAATTCAAGAATTCGGACTTTAATATGTGAACTATATTTTTTTTTCTCTTCTACAGTGAAAAAGTAACATTTGAGTCACACCAGAGGTTTCTTCTAAAAGTGTCTTCTGATCTTTCTTTAAAGTAAATATCTGATTAAATTGTTTAGTCTCACAAGCCTGTTTTTTCTGAATCAAAAGCAGCCCTACAATTAAAGATAAGTTTTCAGTTTTATCTTCCTCTTTTGAGAGAATCGAGATATTCATGATATTACTGTGGCTGTTAGAAAGTATTAGAAACTTGATTCAGGGTTCTGGTTAAAATTCCTGACCATGTTACGTTCCTAGATACAGTCAAAATTTATTCTGCTGCAGGAACGTTCCTTTCTATTGCATTAGCAAAGCTACTGTTTGAAGTAGGTCACATATGTGTCAACATTTTCTTATTTCAGTATCTCATTTATTAAAATCTTGTATGAAAATATCCAACTGTGATGTCTGTATAGACTCTTCAAACATTGTTTCTTCAGTTATAAAAAGTTTTGGAATTATTAGAAGTGAAATGTAAAATGAAAGAAATGTAAAGGAAAAATAACATACCTTTAATTGCTAGAGTGTATTTTTAGGTCTGCTATGTGTCTGTTCACAGTAGACTGTCTTAGTCTGTTAACCATACCTGACTAATTACCAAAAGAAGAACATACAATTTTCCAATGACAGAGAAAGGGGAAAATGTTGGAATGTAATGAAATACAACAATAGCTGGTAAATAAAGCATTCCCACCTGCACTTCCCGCAAGGGAACATCACAAAAATGTGTTATTACGAGCCTGTACCGACCTGTCATTGATCAAGAACTCTCTTCCTGAGAAGGTCAAATTCAAGCCCTCTTTTCTCTGGTCTTCAATTTTTTTCATCACGTTCTTGATTATCATATAACAAAATCTGCCAAGGCATTCTTCAAACCAGGTTGATTTGAGCCTTTTCATATGTGAAGATTCTCTCTTTTCTGGCCAAGTTCAACAGAGTGCAATTACTAAGATGCAGTAGAGCTATTCCAGGAACTGCTACTGGGGATCATTCTTGGTATTGTCTAAAAGAATTTCTTTTTTGATCTAATGAAGTTGTCCAGCAGATATAGCATATTAAGGTCCCCGTATGTTGCCTTTCTTTTTGCTACTTCCTAATTTCAGCCTTTGCACAGCCTTTGCAATCCAAGGCAAAAACACAGTATGTCCCACTGGAATAGACTGTAGTGTAGGTTTAATTAATGTTATAAACTTCTGTTTGTTAACTATTTTTGTCTTTACACCTTCTAGTTTCAAAACAACGTAGTTCATGAAAATCATTTTAGTTGTATCTTGCTGTTAACAATATGTCCACGTGCTGTATGGTGCCCAAAAATCTGATAGAAGAAAGATCAAGTGAGGTGATGCCTGGAAAGCTGTGCATGAGACGAACTTCTATAGTTCCATTCATATTTTTATAAGAAAATTATCTTCTGTACTAGGGCTTTTGTGAAGCATTAGATACAGCAAGCCCCTAGTTGGAGAGACAGTGATCTTGGAGATACATTTTTCCAACTTAAACTTCATGACAGTGTTACCTAGTTCTTCAGTTCTTGCCTATACAGTGTCATCTTTTGGTCTTTTCTCAGGCTTAAAGGAATCATCTGGCTAGAGCCACTTAGTGCCAACTTGCTCTCCAAATATATTGTCTCACTTACCACTAACTTTGTGGATATTCTGATTGCTAAGAATAATGTGAAAATTAAACAATTTAGAGCAGGCATATCAAAGGAATAAAACTGCAGATAGGTCTCTAAGCCCTGTTGTCAGATATAGCATTGGATGTGTTAATAAAACAAGGAATGGCACAAACACCTAATCTCTTTTCAAATTAAATTCTGAACCATCTGACCACATGTGGATAGGCTGAGCAATGTGAGTGCCTGTCTTTTATTCAAATGACTAATCTTGCTCTTTTCCCCCACATTATTTGAATAAAGCCAATTAGCAATTCTTGACAATACAGGGGGGGAAAAAGTCTCAAATAATATGTAGAATTCATGTACTAATTCTTAGGCCTCACTGTGGAAAGCAGGAAGGTAGCAAATAGAGCAATGCTGTGATGATGCTGGAGATGAGAATTTCTTAGTCTGACCGAAAATTGGGGAAGATATCCCACAGAATCCTTAGGAACGTTGTACCATTACACTGCAATCTACTTTGGGTATTAGCTATTTCTTTTACTTTTTTTTTTGCCTCTAAAGTAAATGTAGTGTATGCATGGTTGTGTACATATCTATTTCTGCTGTTAAAATCTGTTACACTTCATTTAGTTGCGTGTGTCTTTTGTGATATGACTGAACAGACATGTAACAGTGGTTCATCACATCATAAAATGTTTTGCTGAAGGAACATCAGATATTACAACAGTAATCCTATATAGTATTTTTAAAGAGCTTCTGTGGACAAATAGGTTATGAATGCAATTGTTAGAAGCAATATAGTTTACATTTTCAATTATATCCATCAGATGTGCATTTTTCCAGTTGCAATAATTATCCTGACGTGTAAGGTCAAAAGGAAAAATATTTTCTGTAATGCTTTCATTACAATTCTTTGCCATTTCTATAGGCAATGCTCATATTTATCTGGTTGTCATCTTAGTCAAGTCTTTTGCTGTTTTGGTTTGATTTTATGTTTGTTTTTTTTTTACTAAGCTGAAAGCAAAATACCTCCTTAACTTGTAGTGGGAACACTTGCAGAGGAAGATAGTTTTAGTCTTTAGCTGTCAGCATGCCTTGTATTGTTCTCTTATCTTTCCTTTGGATATTTTGTAAATAAGATTGACCAAGCTCTGGAGGGATGCTCATGAAAACTTCATCAGTCAGAAGAATTGGCTTTGCAAGATGAGGGCTATGATAAAAGAGCGCTGGGAAGTTTCAGACTTCAGTTCCTCATAGTATTGCCTGTAGTACAATTTTCTTTCGCTCTGTGAATGCATTTAAACTGATTGTAACATTATTTAGAATATTCAATCTTACATTTCAATCTATTTTTATTTTCATGTCCTTATATTCCTATTTAACTGCTTGTCTGTTTCTTCTCCTTAGCAAAATATTTGTATCTTTTAGGAAGCTTTCTGCACATCAGCTATATTTCTGAGCCGTATATGAGATGATTGGAACTGAAGGAAATGGCAAAAGCATGCCTGTTTTTTAAAAAGGACTTTTTAGTCCTCCAAGCACACTTAGTGCCTTCCATTTTTTTAAAAAAAAGAAAAACCTCTTTGTATTACATAACAGTAACAAAAAATTTTGTCTGTTTTCCTTTCTCTTAAGACTATTCTGAGGTAAAAGACAATTTTTATTTCTCATTCTTGTTCTCTGTGCACCTAACTCAACAACATCTCTTTCTATTCGCTGTCCCTTGCTATCCAATTATAATGCTACTATCATTTGCTGTGATAAATCTCTCTTTATATTGTTCCACTCTGTATAAAAAAAATTATCTATATGGGTGGGAAAACAAGCATTCTGTACCTTTGGTGAATATCTAACAACACAGATAGAGTCAGGTTTACTCATTATCTAATTAACTAGGTATTTTATAACCAGCTGTAGTTGAACTATGCAAGAAACATGTAACAGAGTACATTGCAGCTAGTAATATTCTTGCAGAAAACAAAAGTTTGATGCCATTTAGTGAAAGGAGAAAACTGAACTCTTCAGCAAGAATTGGTCATCTGAGATACTTTCATGAACAGTTTCAGAATGACTAAATAGATGTTACTGTAAATAGAGATGAAATATTTGCTTGTGTTGTTTTCCTATTCTGTTGAATAGCTTCTATGAAGTAGTTTGTTTATAGTTTGTTATTAGGTGAGAATTCAAAAAGATACTGGCAAATTTGAAAAAAATTAAAAATATTCCTTGCTCTCAGGAGCATTTCTACACTTTGGAAGAAATAAATAACTGCACAAATTCAGGATATAAAAATAATAGAAATTGAAACTGTCAAGAAGTTTCTTTGAAACTATAGAAACAGTATATGTTACCCAATTTTGGACTTGGTCATACGAAGTCTGTATATGAATGTTCATTTTGTATTTCTGGTTGTAATGTAACCCTAATTGAAAGTTGTATAAATTGAAAGTTGGTGGGTTTTTTCCATTTCAATTTTTTGACATAGTGGGAGATTCATTATCTTCTTAGAGTTGTGCAGAGGACTCATTGAGAGTTTGGACTTATTCAGATGAAGATGATAGGGGCAGATGGCCATGTCTGGGGAAGATACAAAGCTGTATTCTGAAAATATGTCAGAATTGTCAGACACCCAAGTGAATAAATTCTCATAAGTTTAAAAAAACCAAACAAACAGAAGAACACAAAAGCATTAGAAAAATTGGCCTGAGTCGGAGTAAAGTTTTATCTACCCTCTATCATATTTGACAATGACCAAATATGTATGCCTTTGGGAAATGCGTAATTGAAAAAAAAAAGCATAGTGACACCTCTTCAGAATGTTGTTCCAGACTTCAGCTATTTGCAGCCCAAGGTCCTCCTAAGCCCAGAGTCCTCCTGGATGTTTCCTATGTACTACATAACTTCAGTGGATTTATGTTCTATGGATTTATCTGTTCTTCACTGAACCTATGTATTATTTTTGTACCCACAAGATATTATTGCAAGTAGTTCCACGCTTAACTAAATATTTATCCCTTGAGGGGGTTGCACCTTTTTTTCCAATCATTTGAAATTCTGAAGGCTGAAAAGTGGGTACATGATTTATATCCTAGAGCTTTCATTTTTGTGACTTACACCTAGTAGATTGTGACGCGAACTGTTGCCAATTTTCTGCAACAGCAGCACAGTTCATAGAACTAAGATTCTTAATTCCTGAGGCATAGGTTCATTCTCTTTTGGTTCGTGGCTTTTTTTTTTCTAGTTATGGATGTTTTTCTTCAAGAGAAGCTCTTTGTTAAATTATTTGAAAGAAAAGTCTTTTTTCCATTTTTGTTGATGTTTTTTAGAGCTCATTAGTGGCAGTTTGCTCATATACATTTACAAGAATGAAAGCATGGAAGACTTACTCTGTAGCGGTGTTATTTATGTATGTTATTTCTTAATATTTAAGTCATGCTGAAGCACCCTGTTAAGAACTCTGGGTTGATCTTGCACAGCTAACAAGCAATAATATTTCTCATCGCCTGAGGATTATTTTTTTTTAGAAAATATTTAAGAATTGTTGTTTCCAGACATATTCCATAGGAACTGCAGGTTTCTCTATAATCCTCCTTCCACAGAATCCATATTGGCAACAGTAGAACCTACACACATCTCGTATGATTAATAAAATCAAACATAGACTTCTACATAGTTTTACCAAGGAGTTTGTGTCACACTTCTGATGATCGATAACTTGTAATACTATCTGCAGTCTCTTTTTTAATGTATCAGATAGCTGATAAGTTTGATAATGACATTGACTCCTGGTATCAGTTAGACTTTAAGTGACTGTAGAGAAGTATGTCCTTACATAATTGTGTGAGAGATGCTTACGTGTCAAGAAAAAAGAATCTGCACACAAAACCTTGAGCTATGTGTGAAAACACAAACACATACAAAAAAAATAACTTCATAGCATTTTTAGTAGCATTAATAGCGTTGTTAGTACTACTTTAATTGAGATCTAGTTTATTTTAAATCAATTTAGCTGAATTCTCTGGGGCCCAGTGTGCTTGCTTTTTAAACTTAAAATTTAAGTTTTTTCTCCAAATATAATGCTCCCCTAGCAGCTTTTCATGTATCAACATATCAAGGTATGATATATATATATATGTATATTCATGCTTGAGAACTACCTTGTTACTGTTATGCTTAGCTTATATGAGCTATAATCAGAAGAGCAGATGCATTGAAGACTTATTCAATAATAATTCAGTATTTCAATATATATAATTCAATAACAAATGATTAAAACAATTTACTTTTTTGTTACTGGTTTTGGTGTTTCATATAGCAGAGTAGTGTGGTGTAATTGTTGTTGGGGATTTTTGTTTCTGATAAGTGGGTTTAAATTATGAAAAATCTGCATTTACCTATGCAACAGGCCACTAAAAGCAGTTAAGTTTATTATTGCTATGACTAAGGCAAAAGAAAAAATAGGTATTCTTCAAATTAATTCTGTATGTCATATACTTGCTGAATCTTAAAAAATTGTACATATTCAAATATTTGAATCGCTTGCTGTTTAACCAAGGAATTTGAATGACCCTGCATGCTTGCTGGATCACTTGTATCCATCTGAAAAAGTGAGATGATATTCACAATTGCCCTCTTCTGCCTCCTCCTGTAGAAGGTATCCTATGCCATCTTCATAGGCAAGAGAAAGGCAACATTGAAAAAGAAATAAATTGGATAACAAAATAGAAGAGAAAAATACAGGTTCAGGGAACAGGGAAGACTGTTTTTCCCTGTATCACAAGGCATTTTTCACAAAAGTAAAAAAATACATTTCTATTGAACAACATAGACTGCATAGACTATAGTGCCTCAAGCTTTTTATAGCTTAGGAGGTAGTTTGGATCATGACAATGGAATAATAAATATTCATCAGTAATTTTTTTCCCTATTGTAAAATGTTATGGTCTGTCCATCTTTTTTTTCCTCTGAGTGATGTACTCCCCTTCAGAGCTTACCGTACTTACCATAATTGCTATAGGCACGCCCCCCCAGCCCTGGTGATGTCATTCCACGTCCGTGGAACTGACAGCCCATGTCTGCCTGCATGTTATTTCTGTGTGTTGTTAGGAGAAATTTTTTTTGCCCAGTATATCACTTACTCAGAAGTACTCAGAGAATTTAGAAAGGCAGCTACATTTTGACAGCTTAACAAGTAGCTGGTTTAACAAGTAACCTCATCTGCTGTATCTTCCTGCTTTTGCTCTACAGCAAATGTTGACCTAACCTACTTCACAGTGAAACAGAGCTAGACTACCATTCCTTACCATCCATGTAGGACTGCTAAGAGTATACGCAGGGCCAGTTACTACAAATGCAATGAAGCTCAAGTGACAGGTTGCCCTTTATCATGTAGCTATACTTCAAAAAAAAAGGGTGGGGAAATGGAAACATCACCAATCTCAGTTAAAAATAAAATGAACAGTGCTAAAGTACTAAGCGCCATGCTTAATTTTGAAGAAAAAATTTGGAGTTCGAATTCCAATCAAGTGTTGTAATCACACTTATGATTACTTTAGGAAATAATCAGACCTGTGATTATTTCAGAATTTCAGAAAATACTGAAGCAATATATTTTTTCTCTTAAGAACATTCTTCCACAGTATAGGAGCAATTGAAACATCACCTATAGCAACAGTAGCCATGGGGAACCTTTTTTTCTCCAGCAGTGAGAGCAAACCACTATCACAAAATGTAGTACATACAATAATACCAAAGGAAGAACATCTCATGAAGCTGCTTACATGGAATCTTAATAATTATTTTAGTTTTATAGATTTTGTTAAATCTATAAACATTTAAATCTATAAAAATTTTGTTGAAGTTTGTTATTTTTGTTTAATAATGTCACGTATTTTAGTTTAGACTACTCTGCCTCTTATTACACCATGTATGTTATTGGGTTGCCTTAAATACTTATATCAACTACATAAATAACCAGCACAATTACTTTAGAAAGTATCATATAGTTGCATTCTTTCTTCAAATTTTGGGTTTTAAAGAATCACAGATTATATCTTGAATAATTTTTTAAATTTTCATTATGATTAGATATTGTTCTGTTTTCCTTATGAGAGCTTTATTTCTTTTTTATGGGAGCTGTGTGCAGTCTTCTTAGAACTTACAAACCAATCGTGGTTATTGGATATGCACTTTCCTTCTGATCTGTTCTTTTGCATCACAACCAATAAGACCACTCATGCTACTAAACACCATACTCATATGCTCATACTGAGCTACAATCAATTTGACCATAGAAAAACCCACCCATCAGTCTGTGTATAATTAAGTTCTGCCTCTACTCCACAGACAACAGATCTTGTATGATTAGCATCCTATCTGTAAGCAAATTAAGCTTAAATAAGCAATTACTAACACTGTCATTACGGTAGTATTAGGAAAAAAACCCCAACAAAATAGTATAAGGACATTAACTATATTCCACAGCTAATAGTCATTTTAGTCCTAAATCCAATAAGCCAAGAATGAAAACAGTGATGATACAGAGAAAAACCCAATGTTTTCTGAGCAATTTTTCATCTAATAGAAATGTATTTCTTTGCATGTATTACACCACTCATCTATTCCTTGACAACTTGAGAACTAATTTTGAAATAAACTAAAGATATGGCAGTAGATCCGATCCAGTGGTTGTCTTAAGTAAATGTCAATGATATGATTATGCTCAATCTAATGAGACATTTAAAAGTGTTATGTGTTCTGACTTAGGGATACTGTTAACTGTCAAAACTTTGTAGAAAAAGAACAATGACATAGACATGTGAAAAACAGGAGCGAGAAGATAAAAATAAAGCAAATGATCAGCAGCTTGGTGGTTAGGATACTTATCTACTCTACAAAATCCTTTTTTCAAGTACCTAGGATGAGCAGGGATTTAAATCTCTGTTTTCAGCATCACCAATGAATGCAGAAAACTCCTGGTCTTTTAGATTCATATGTTCTCTAGTTTCATCCATACATTCTTTCCTGGAGCTGAGAAAGTTTTTGCCATAAAAGAATTATGGAAACCAGCAAGTACATCTCATGAATCTTTTGTTAGATGAATTAATGTTTTCCACCAAAAAGAGTCAAAAATTACATTAGAAAGTCCTAAATAATTCTTTTCTGTAAAATCAAATAAATGCAGTTTTATTATCTTACAAGAATGGTAAAATAAATTACTACTGGTTTTTTTTAATGGATATAGCTAATTTTTCTGCATCTATCACTCATTCATTCATAACCTGAAAACCAAATAAGACTTTTTATAAAGGAACTGTAATTACATGCTGTAATTATATACTCTATATTATTCTGTGAAGTCACTGTATAGGCCAAAATGTGTAAATATATTTTGCAAAATAAAATATTTGTTAAGGTATCTCTGGCTATAAAGTGTTCAGGAGATGTCATAGAATATTTTATCCTGACAATACATACAATTCCGTGAGATGTGTTTAAAATACTGATTACCAGCATTCTAATCCTCCAGGGGCCTGATCCAGAGCTTATTGGTATTAGAAGCAATATTCGTATCGAGTTTAGCAGATTTCAGATAAAATCAGACTCCAACACATTAAAAATTACTAGTGTGGAAGAGCTTTTTCTTTCTAAAAACACTGGAGGCAATTACATTAGCTCAAAACCAGTGGGATATCATTCTGAACTAAATCTGTAATTCTAAAGTAGAACATGTGCATGATAGGTCTAAACAGTGATTTAAAACAGACTTGAATTTGACTGGCGCACTTAACTGAAAAGACTTGGGACTATTCTGTGCTCTAAAAAAGCATTTAAATCTGCATGCTTCCTGTTTTTCTAATGCTAGAGATCAATTTGGGGCATTTTAGCACAGTACATCGCTTATTTCTATTTCAGATTCTAAAAATTACTTTGAAGTATATGCCAGAAGCAAAATTATTTCTACCCATAGATGAAATAATTCATTCTCTGTGCCTTCCTCAAATGTGGAGTCAATCTCTGCTCAGGAAAAATATCATTTTTAAAAATAGAATAATATGTAACTCCTAATTTTAAGTTTAGCACTTAGCATTCAGAAAACATTATGGGCTAAAATGTGGCGCATAGTCACAAGCTCTTCTGACGGAGATGCATCAAAGATGATCTGTCTCAGTTGGGCACAATCTGCTCTGGAAAATAAGAGAAAGAGGGGGATCTGTTGTTTACACATTATACCAATGAAGAAGTTTACTTGAATTCTGCTGGACGGGTCTTTACTAGAAAAGCATGGGGGTGTCAGAAAAATTTGTTTCATTTCCAGTATTTTTGACCCTTTCTTAAGAGTGCAAGTTCATGCAAAATAATTTGAGCCTGGTACCTCCATGCCTGGTATTCTTAGATATGTAATGTATAATGTGCCAAAAGAAAAGAGGATTGCTTTATCTCTTCAGTTCCTAGCATGAAAAGAGTTCAGGGAGAGCTGCTGTCTGCTTTCTTGAACAGCTGTCTTGTTAACTGGTGTAAGGTCTTATAGCAAGCTTTCACACATCCACAGAAGATCAGGAGCAGTGCACAGTCTGGCCCTGCATAGATTCAGAGCAGTATATAAATAGAAAATGTAGAATTATGTTATATTTGAAAGAGATATCTAGTTCAGACCATCACAGCTATAGTCACATTACCGCTATCTGGTTTTCAGAACAACTTACCAATTTTCTGCATAAATATGAATTGTGAAATGTTATAAGATGATTGCAATGAAACATTGTCATAATCTCTGTTGCTGAGGCATTCCAGGGTCAATTACATCTTCCTGTGTTAGTACGGATTATATGGAGATTTCATGTAAAGTTGAAGGCAGGACACGTTACCGCTAAGGATAGGATCTGTGAATCATGCTGTAGACAGTTCTAGGGTTGTCCAGGATACCAGAAGTGTTTCATCAGTGGTTCAAGTGGACCTCTGAAGCTATTCATTTTATCACCCTTATTCACAACTTTCCCACATTTAGTGCAAATCCCACAATCCCTTCCTGGCTTGAGTTTGGGAGGATGTATTTTCTTTTAATGACCCACCATTGGAGCTTTTGTCTGTGAAAAACAGTAGTGAATTTAGTTGATGATACAAAATCTGAAGTACAGTTGAGAATAAATGTATTAAATGTGTGGAAAATAATCTGACATTTTTTTCTGAGCTTCAGATTTCTGAAATGAGCAAACTGGTTATAGTGCTAAAAGGTTTAGAATACCATGTCTGAGGAAGTGCGATAGGGCAGAAGATGCTTATCTACAATTTGAAACGTGTTTGCATTGTTTAATGGTATATGGCATAATGTTTAGGAAATGAATGTTCTCTTTTGAGATTATCTTTTGGTGACTTTGAGCTTCTGTCTGGACCCATAAATGCGCAATATAATTGAAGACTCTTTAAAAAAGTGTAGTTAACAATAGAAACGTACCTTTCCAGTGAGGTATTTACTAAAGCTGTTTGAAACTCAAAGCCTGAATAAGCAAAACAGACGCAAAAGTTGTCCCAATTATGGTTCAAGTGTGATTCTGCATATTTTTTTTATAATTAGACAGCATATTGGAATTATAGAATTGTGATAAAGAAAGATTTGGTGAAAACTCTGCTGCCCTGATATTTTGCAAAGAGTTACTGAAAATAAGTTAAGTGTGAAGCATTTCCCAGATGGCAAAAATTCACTCCAAGGAATTTAAATTGATACTCAAAATGTTGCTGTGTTCATGAAGCTCCTTTTGCATCTTTAAAAAGAAAATCGCAATGTACTTTAATCACAGCCAATTGTACTGTAATTTATTTCAGGAAAGATTAAATGAACACAAAAATTGCAGGTGGAAATTTGATCTCTCCCTGCATTAAAAACTTGCAGTATAATATTCTCACCTTTCCAGTTTTTGACCTATTTTAACTGTATTATCATAAAACTGAGATTTCTTCAGGGAAGTATCAGTAAATCATCATGCCCTTATGAAACAACTATCAGTATTAATTTAGTTACAGAGAAGTTTCCTTCACTGTAACGAAGATTTCTTATAATCTCTTGATGTAAGTATTAATTTAAAAAAATATATTTTTAATTAAAAGATCCATTATTGTATTTGAAATATTTGAGTTAGTTTAGGATAGCAATCTAATGCAAACATTTCTTCAAATTCCTTGACATTACAATAGTCTTACCTGTTTAAATTCTTTTGCTGTCTGAAGTACTCAATTGAGGGTTGCCACTGGATGGGGTTTTTTCTCCAAATTTTGCATAGTATTTTGTTATCTACCATTTGATACGTGCTTTATGCAAATGGAATCAATGCAAGTAATGCTTTCTTGATTAGAGAACAATTAATTTGGCATTATCAGCTTAATAATCAGAACTAATTCATGTAATAAATGGCACATCCTTTGTCAAATATGACATATGTTGAAAAAAAAAGGCAAAACAAAATTAAGTACCTCCATAATTAAAATCTCTATAAACTCAAAACAGAGAAAGATTTTTCTAGGCCAAGGAAGTATATGTGCATGATTCAACATGTGCATTCTCCAACATATACATGCCCTGTTTCCCCAGGATATCCAATACAGATCTTCAGTGCTTTATGAAAAACAAACAAAAGCAAAAGGACTTCAGCTGTGACGGATCCTAAGTCTCGCCTTGCTCATCATTCAGAGACAGTTTCACCCATATAGGTCACAATAGTTTGTCTGTCTAAAACACTAAGCAAGGGAAGAATGTTGTTTAATTTCTATGGCAGAAAAATAGGTGATTCTGCTCATAGTTTGCTGAATAGTTTCCATTGTGCTCTTCAGAGGTATCTGTCTTAGTGGTAGCTAAAATGTGTTTCATGATATTTTGATCCAAGCAGTTGTATGAATGACTGTGCTTCTAATTATTCATTTATTTCTGAGCATTTTGCAAGGAGAATTCTCACATACATTTTTGTGTACTGATAGTACAGTACAGCATCGTAAAAGCCATATTTGCCTTTCAGTTTATGATATTGAGAAATGAAGGTGCTATTCAGAGAAGAATGTTCTGGTTTTGTTTTTCTAAAGCTGACAGTACAATACTAGCGGAAAACCTGAAAAAATGAGACACTTATCCAATTCATTTTATAAAGTAGCCAAAGTTGATGTTCTCACAGCAACCATATTTTAAAATAAATAACAAATACAGAAATATTAGTGTCTGTTTCTCTTAAAAGCTGAAATATGGATCCAGACTTCCTGAGAATTTATATCAAAGAGAGCAAGAAAGGCATATATCCAACAGTAAAGGAATATGTCTGACTGTAAGCTAACCTGTGACTCACCAGTAAACTAATAATTGTTTTATCTTCAAAGAGACATTTAGCATAAGATATGAAATGCAGCCACTATAGTAGGTGACATATTTATTGTTAGATTTCTTATTCGTGGAAATACGCATAAAAAACCAAGTATATATTTTTAACATGTAGTTGAGAAACTCGTTTAAATGCTGATTTTTAGAATTACACTTTTAAACTAAGTTATGTAAAGAAGAGCTGTTAGCAGCTTCAATATCTAGTTTATTGCTGTCTCTTTGCTATGATTTGTATTATTCTTCTGTGTTTGATGCTTTGAAAATGATTTATTCTAAGACATAGTTGCTGAGAATTAATTACTGTTTTCCTAACATCTTTGCCACTGATATTCTGGTCTTTAGATGGAGCTCCTCCATTTCTAATGCACAAGGAATGACCAACCGTGCATCTGCTATTTTCTAATTCCGTTGAATATGCTAAATTCTGAGCTCTTGGCAGTGAACTCATATTGACTGTGCAATTGCTTATATTGTTCCTCTATATTAACATACTCTGACTGCATTTCCTTCTGCTTCAAATGATATTCATTTTTTCAAATTAAATTCAGAATATCTAGGAAGACTACACTCATTTAAGATACTGCTGTAGAATGACTGCTAAAATTAGAGGTAGCTTTATTGTAAATACTACTTTTAAAATACTATGGGGCAAGTAATAGTAATGGGACAATCAATGTTTTTGATTTCATTACTAATGCATATTTAAATAGTGCAAGTATAGATTAATGGATTTTTTTTAAGACGTAACCACAACCACATCAGCAACTTGAATGGTGGTACCAAAACTGTGCTGTGACTACTTAGGTTTGATATAGTAGTACTAGTTTTTAAATTGCAGTTATTTTATAAAGCAATGTTTGCCGTTCAGGGCATAAGTGGAGTAATTGAGCTCAAGAAGGGCTTATCCATGATGTCTTGCTGACATAAAACTTCCTGTGAAATTAATAAGAGGTTCCATAAATCTTGCCTATATATATATGTATATCATATAAATTAATCCAAGATTTTTTAATTCTTTGCTTATAATGAAGATGTTGGAGAATACCAATGAGTATTTTTTGACTGAACAATGAATTTGAAATTCTGCTTCCTTAATGATTCGATGAATTTTGGAAATAACATAAATTGTTGATACCAGTTCTTTTCCAATTTTGTTGGCGTAAAATATATATAATACCCAGACAGTTTTTCTGATCTTAGGTAAAAATGTCTTCCTTCATAAACTGGTTACTGATCTCAATTAAGTGGATTCCCATTCAATGATATTATTTTCCCATGTCTTTTTCATCTCAGTGGAGCTGGGTTGCCTAATCAACCAGTGAAATACCAAGACTGGGATGCTGCTGCTTTCTTCCTCCCAATCCCAGCATGAACGTAATCACTGCTGTGCAGAGTTCCCAATCGTGAGTGCTTATGCAAGCAAAGCATTGCCCATCATACTCTAAAAAGCATGAAGTAAATAAAAATAAGCTCCTTGGCCTAGACATAACCTGTGCTGTTTCGTGTTGAGGGGGTCTCCTAGTACACACGGAGCTGGAGCTGTTGCGTTGGATGAGGTCAGAGAAACAAGGGCACACATCTGAGGATGTGAAACTTCATTAGCTCTTTTGTCTTAGAGCAGTTATCGGGGAGAAAACTGAAGCATCAAGAAGTGGTGTGACTTCATAGGAGACACACATAGAGGTGCGTGGACAATCACACACTCTTGTTAGAACTTCACTTTCTCTGCACACAAAATGAGTCTTGCCCAAAAGATGTTTAGCTCTCTGAAGCAGTGTTCCTGGGCAGAATATTTTTCAAGAGTCCTGTTAGTGGTTTTCACATTTCAGCTGTTGTGAGATAAAGAGACTCTTAACTGCTCCTCCTCTTAGATTTAACAGAAAATGGACAGTTAGGCCCAGTACTTCAACAAAATTTCTCAGTCTAAATTCTTCTGCTACAAATTGAAATTATCAAATTGGAAGTAAATCTTCTGCCTCTGTTTAATGTCATTGGTAGAGTATCTTAAAATATGAGGAAGATCACAAATGATGATTCTTAACTTTTTGTAAATGTCTTAATGTATCAGATGCTGTAATATGAAAAAAGTATAAACAATATATTAAAAAGATTTGGGGGTTTTGAGTTTATAGAGTCTGAAAACTTGAAATTCTTACACTAACATTGCCTTTCTTGACTTTAAATGCTTGATATCTCACATTCACTTTTGAAGCAATTTTTGTCATGCATTTTTGATTTATGAGTGTTTTCCACAGGGCTGTAAAAGCAGATCTTATTTACTTCATTTTCAGTAAAAATAGAGGCAATAGGTATATTTTAAGAAGATGCTTATGCACAGTTAAGCATCTTCTTTTTATTTGTTTTTTTTTTAATTCCTTTTAGCAATGAAGAAAATAAAATGTGAATTTAGCTTAAACTAATGGAGCATAACTTTCCTGCACATGCAGACAAGGAGCTCTAATGCTTTTAGGAGGCTAAAAGTGAATGAGTGAAAAAAAACCAGTTCTGCTACCTGGAGGGAGAAATAATGGATTTGAAGGTTCCATTTTTCCTTTCTCTTCTTTAGAGGGGTGGTGGTGATGTCTTCAAAACCACTTAAAACTAAACTGAAAATCCAGACTTGTGGCTATTTCAGTGTCAGGAGAAGTCTTCAGAGAGGCATCAGTTTACATATATGGGTGGGTTTGCTCACACACACACAAGTTGGAATTAACTGGTCAGCTTGAGTGAATGAAATTACTCATATACATAATTACGTATACATCTGGTCTTTTTGTAGAAAAAATCAAAATACATTGCTTTCTCCTGAAAAAAAAAGTGGGTTTCCATAGTTTAAGTTTTTTTGAAACATCTCAAATTAACATAAGAAAAGTACAGCTTATTTAAAAGGTAATTGCCAGGATATAGAATTGACAACAAAATTAGTGCTCTTAGTACTTTATCATATTATTAGTCCCTTCTACATACAGACTGAACAAATATGTTTTAAGCTGCTGATAGTTAATGAGAAATATTAATATACTTATTGCAGGGGAAAACACTGACTAATCACTTGCAGACCACATTGGAAAAAAGAACTATTCTCAAACGTAAATAGGAAACAAAATTGGATTTTATGGCTTTGTTTAGTTTTCAGCATTTGAAAGCTCAATAAAATGCATTTAAACTAGGTACAGGCATGCATACTGTTTCATTATATGAGTTGCTTTTTAGAGGCTGGTGTGTCTTTACAATGTGACATAAGTAAATGTAATAACTAAACAGAAGCCTTCCATCCTGCTAGAGCTCTACACATCAGTAGAATGAACAGAATAGAGAAACGTAGTTTACTGTTTGGTTTCCAAAATAAAAGAGTTAAATTACTACACATCTGTTGCTGAAAAATGCCAGAAAATTCTGGCAGTTATCACATTGCTAGGAAAAAAATAGTTGCTTCTAAAAATATATATTTTATTTACTAGATATTCATTAAAGTCACTAATTTTAATGATAAAAAATATTAGCACTAAAACATAAAAAAATCAATATGGACATTTTAAGAAATACAGTCCTTAAATTCATTCTGAGGCAGTATCATATACTGATTCACTTCAGAAGGCTTTGCGCAAGGCTTCACATGTCGAAGTTAATGGCAGTTTATCACCATTTTATGTTTTCTCAGAAGCAGAATTACCAAAAAATCATTATTTTGTAGTCATTTATGCTATCTGTGACAAATGTGACACTCTGGAAATAATGAGTATTATACTGAAAAGTGAAAAATATTAACTCCATATGGATTAGACAGGAACTATCATAACAGCTTCGTGAATGTTAGGTATATAAGGGGATCCTTTGGGTATTTTCACCCAAAGAATTCTGTGGGGATGAAAGAGTCAAGGACATCTGAATTATTCCTGATCTCTCCTGCTAATTTTACTGCAGTGTATGCTCTGGCTTTCATGCTGTGTGTCTTAAATTGTTTTGAGGAACTGTTTTGGGACCTGTAGTTCTTGGTACATCTGTGGATGGTCTCTGAATTCTCCAGTATTGATGTGCTGCAGGACCCATGCCTGCTCTTATGAAGGACTAGATGCAATGATCCTGTCTCAGGTTCCTTTATGCAGCCTTCAGTGAAGGTATTTTTCCCCTAATGTCACATTTTTCTTTTAGAACTGAAATTAATGGATGGTAGGTTATACAAATCAAATGTTTTGGTATAGCAGAAGCATCTTCTCTGTGAAGTAGCCACTATGGGATTAAAAAAAAATAAAATAAAAACTATAAAATAAATAAAAAATAAAAAATAAATAAAAAATAAAAAAATAAAAAAATAAAAATAAAAAAATAAAAAATAGAGTCCAGGAAACTCAGAAAACAAAGACCTGGAAATAAATAGCAATGGCTCTGAATTACTATAAATGCCCTATTTTCCTCAATACAAAGAAAAAAGATAGTGCTCAGTGAAGAAGGAGTTTGTAAGATAGTGTTATCTTTAATATTAATGAAAGTAGTAGAATAACCATATCTGTTTCTTAAATATATATTTGTATTAATTATTTAATATATCCTCTTACATATATTAATTATTTCATATATCCTTTTACAAAGGTCAGGATTGTCAATACAGCAATTGATCTGTAGACCCGTGTGCTGACTAATGAGCCCTGAGAGCAAGCACTAAATAGACAAAAAGTATTTTGGCAAGTAAGACTGTATCTCAGACCTGAACTTGTATTTTTGCATGACACTGCATGGTGATATTAGGCTTACAGTTGCATTCAGAAGTGAATAAATTGGGTTACACAGCTCTTTGGCATTTGGTGCTTGGTGTGCTTTCTTTGGTAGTGATGTTACATAGAAAGTGTTAGAAAACATAGGGATGGAGTCAGATAATGTGGATTGGGATCATAATTTGGAGCTATGAGTAAAGACTGCACGACACAGGGATGATACCCGGTTTGGGAAGCTGGAGCTGTACAGTGGGAAGGTTAAGAACAGTGTTAAGAAAGTTTCACAGATGCGCTGACAGTGTCTTGACTCTTGTATTTTCTAAGGTTAGCTCATGTAACAGAGGTGGATATAAAATCTCAAGTGATGTGACTTTTACCTTAAATTGTATCAGGCTTTAGGCAATAAACTCAATGAGTGACTAGTTACCTAGGCATTTATGCAAAGGATTTATACTTTTGTAAGATAGTTTCTTCAAAATGTCTTTTCTAAATAAGTATTGCTTTGTTTTTTAGAAGTCTGTCTTGTCAGTGACCAGCTTTGTCATGGCTCATTTGTGAGCTGGCCGTGGCTTCCGAAATAAGGTCCTGTCTGCTGGGATAATTTAGGTTTTTTCAGAGGGATTTGGTTACCAGCATTAAAGAAGACGAATACAGTTTTTACTTCAAAAATCTGAAGATGAATAGAAGTTGTAAGAGCTAAATGGGTTGCCATGGAAGAGATCATGAAAGGGTCAGGTATTTAATTGAACTTGGCAGTCATGACAACACTGCAGACTCCTGAAACAATTTTTCTCCATACTTTTCTCTGTGCTGAAAGCACAATAAAGAAACTTTTAAATTGAAAACAGCATTTCTAGCTCCCCTTCCAGTAAAAAGTGTCTTTCAACGATCCTGGAGACCCTGTTTATTTTAAACAGAACAAAACAGTAGAGTGTTTGACATCCTAGTCTTCTCAGTAATAATACTAGGTACCATGTGCCTCTGATTTAAATTCATTGTATCATACTGTGTGAAAAGTCATGTCTTGCAAGATAATTTAATAATTTAATAATTTTAATATTTTAAAACTTTTTAAATAATTTCGTTAGAGTTAACCATAATCATGAAACTTCACACTTTCTTTTGAAGTTTGAGTGCCTAGAAGTAACATATCATTATTATAGCCAAAGGATTTTATAGAACGTTCTCTAATTTTTCAATTTCCTATATATTCCTTGTATACTCCATAGTTAATTTTTTTTCTCATATAGTCAGGTCCTTTCATGTTAAAGAAGGTTCCTACAGATGTTACTAGAGAAGCATAAAAGCACAGTATAAACATTTTTAACGACTTCTGAAAAAATCAGGAGTTTTACTGAAGTCTGATAAACATCTTAAAACAGGCTGATAATACATGGCTGTATGTAACACATAGTGCTGTTTTCATTAGTGGGTCTTAAAGTCCTTTAGAAGGATTGGTATTTTCAAAGCTGAGGAAATCCAGGTAAAGTAATAATGAACTGATTTGCCAAAGGTAAACTAGTGAAAAGGCTAGGAATAACTCCTCAGGCCAAATAAAGCTGGTTTTACTTCAGACTACAGTGTTCTTTTCTGCAGTATGATTTGCTTTAGTTAAACAGTCTTCCATTAAGAGAAATATGTTGCTTTAATAATTTGTAACATTGTGCTTTTGCACTTTTAAATTAAAAAATACAATGGTTGGTATTTTTAAAGATATCTGAGTGAGCTAGGAAAATTGAGGCAAAACCGAACTCCCTTAGACTTCCCTGGCAGCCCAAATATTTTACTTAAATTTTAGAGAATATTTTTACAAAACTGTAAAATTTCATCATCTTTAAACTGTTTCTAGCTTGAGAACTGGTATTAAAATGCAGCATAGCATCAGCTAATTTAGTCAGTGGTTTGGAGCAAGTTTCACAGCCTATTCTATGCACTACAATGATATTGCAAGATATCTGTAACTATGTAGGACTTTTTTAAAGCTGTCTTGGACTGTACAGTGCACTGTAGTTCTTTGGGACTGCAATGTGGTCACATCTCATGTCCCTTTAAGGAGTTTTGGGTTTTTTTCTTTCTGTTGACCTTTCATTTAGTCTGTTACTTTCTTCTTTTAATCATGATACAGCTTCAGTGTTAAATACTAATGAGAGAACTGGAAGCAAACAAAGGTATTTGGTTTAAGTTACAATAAAGTGATTGCTGTGGATTTTCTCTAGCTGTTCAGGTATGCAGCCCTTAAACAAGACAATGTTGAAGTATTTATACCTATTGAGCTTATTTCTAGCATACACTTGTATTAATACTTAGAGCAGAGGGATATTGTTCAGAATTTCAATACCTATTATGATTTTCATTCAAATTAGTTCCCATCTCTTACACTTTTTCTGGAGTCTTTCAGACAAAAAACCAAATTTGCCATTTAATGACTATCAAGGTAATGAAGCGTTATCTACATTTTATAAAACAAGGAGGTGTATCCTCTTTTGTGTCTAGAAGGAGTTGTGTAAAACCTTATTTTCCCTTAGTGGAAGGGAAATTACCACTTCAGGTAGTTCTGATTTTTCACTAGATACCACAATTTATATTTAGAAGGGGCAATCTCTTAACAGAATACTCCAGCGAACAGCTGGTACACAGTAACATTTTATATCATTACAGCTGTCTTCAAAGTAATTTTATGACTCAGCCTTAGGTTGGTACAAGACTAGAATCTTAAACTGTATTCAGTTTTCCTCCCTTCGTGATTCAAAAAATGTTTTCTTCATAAATAAATTTTACATAATTCTTTATAATGTGTAAAATGCTAATAAATAATGGCTCTCTTTCAAGACAATCAACTCCTCTCCAGTGGAGTATGTAAAAATCAAGTTTCTTTCTAAACTTTCAGGTGCAGACTTGGTAGGTTTTGAATATTCTACTGTGAAAAAAATCAACTTAACTACATTTTTATTCCAATACAAAATGTCTTCATATTGGTGAATGTAGTTGAATCATTATTATTATTCAGCTAGTCTGTGTCACATGTCCGAAGAGCTTCCAAGAAAGCACCTTTGCGTTTCCAAATTCTCAAATAAAAGCAGTTGTTACCCGAAAACTACTCTTAAATTGAGATAGTGGAAGTTTAACACGATGACAGATTTATAAGAGAAAAATATACAATGTACTTACTGACAGATTTGCAGTATTCCCACTGAAATTGTGGGAAGGGAATTTTTTTCATTGGAAAACAGAAATCTTCAAGCTGGAGACAGGATTATTAGAAGCCTCCACTTGGAGGCCACTGTAGAACATGATGCCAAATGTGTCATTGGAGTGGGATATGAAAGAAGATGAACAACATCTAAAAATTATTATTGGCATCTTTAAGATCCCAGCTGTCAATTAAGTGCTCTTGGTACTGTTGCAAGTGTTGTAGTAAAGGCTCTACAAAATATCCCTGTGTTAGTATTGTTTGGTCACGAAAAGTGTGTGTGAGTGATGATAGCTACATCTAGCACTCAGTCAGGGCTGCTGCTTTCAAGTCAATCATGGTGTTTATATATGAAGTTAAGAGAACAAGTCTGCCTAGTTCACCAGATTATTTTAAGAATATGTGGGAACCTAATTGTATGAACAGTCTTTGAAGTTGTAGAAGAAGCAGAGCAATAAGGAGCTCAAACGTAACATTTCCAAACTTTTCTTGTACTCTTTCAAAAACATTGGAGTTGCATATTGTCAGTGCTTCCATTTTCTGAAGAATGCAATGGATAAGGTATGTAATTTTGTATCTCATCAAATAACGTTTTTGTCAAGAGGTTGAAGGGCATTCTGAAAAGGCTAAAATTTGTCCTCAGTTTTTGTAATGCTCTCTAGAATGATAAAACATGATGAACCTTTACCTGATTAAACTATTTTCCCCTTTTCCCTCCGTTCATAGCTGTTTCGTTGGTGTAACCTCCATGAATGATTTTGTAGTCATGTAAGAATGTAGAATGAAACTCTATATTTTAAGGCTGAAGTTCTCTCTGTAAAGTTAGAATAAAGAAAAGTAGATTCTGTAAGTGTATGCATAATTCACAAGAATGGCCTGAGTTCGTGAAATAGGGTAAAAGTGCCTTTGATGTTCTGTTCTATCACTCTGACCTTTCTGGCTCCTTTTCAAACTGTCGCTTGCTTGAGCTTTGCCTCCGTTGCCCTCAGTTTTTCAGATATTACTAGAATTCTTGAATATTTCTCTTCAAGACTCCAAAGTGGTGACTTTTCCCTGCGTTGGTCCAGAGATTAGCTATGATCTTGATATCTGCTTCCAGCAATGACGGACACTTAGCTTCCACCTTCTTACTACCTGAAATTTGCACTGTTTCTTTGGATTGGGATATTGATTCTTTGTTTGTTTTTGTATAGTTCTGGAGACTTAAAATGACTGAAGGAGAAGAAAGCATTTGGGACTGAGGATTGTGAGCTTGAACCTATCTTTGTTCAGGAGTCAAAAAAATAGGCAATACATAAGACTGTACAGCAAAGGAATAAGTGTATAAAGACAGAGAAGGTGTCTCTGATTACTTTGGAATAATTCTGCCATCATGACTGAAGCTTATCTTGACTTAATAATCGTCTTTACAACAAATCGGTTTACAACTCAGAATGGCATGGCTGGGCTTTCCACATGGCATAGCTGAAAGGCTTGGTGAGTGAATATGGAAAATGTTAAGAAAACTCACTGTTGACACAACTAAACATCTGAGAGGATGAAGCTTTATTACAAAAAGACATCTGTCATGTAATTATGATAGCAAAGAAAGACTACCTATCATAAAATAACTAACATGGCAGAAATGAAAGGCAGACTTATCTAATTTCAGTATCTTGATCAAATGAGCTTCCTGACAGGAGGTACAGGCGTAGCAAGAAGACTGAAAGCTCTTGTCAAGCAATGCAGTTCTGTTAACATGCAATTGTTTCCTGAATTTAGAATTCAGATTCCACTTTAGCTTCCACTTCTGTGTTTTTCCACTCTCCTTTTCTAATTTACTGTTCCTGAATTTTTTTTATTTCTTAGGCATTTTAGTTCTTCTTTAAAGTGCTCTCTTTTTTTTCTTTTTTCCCCCCAAATCTTCAAGCACTTTTTTTTTTGTGTGTGTGCAGCATTTAGAGTACAGTGTGAAATAGAAATTGAGAAGATAAGGGCTCTGCCTTTTACGCATATTTCAATGAACATTAAATTGTGAAAGTATGATCCCATGATTAAAGCTTTAAACTGATTTTTGTATTTATTTTCCTTAGAGTAGGGGCACTGGCTAATCTATACAATGCCTAAGAACTTGGTTCATCTCTTTTTTAACCGCCTTTGTGTTTGCTATTGAATATGCATAGTGTTCAGGGGGACAAACCTTCTTGTTCTATGCTCTTTTATGCAGGACTGGTACGAATGACACTTTCTGACCTTAAGTGTATGAATTTGAGTTACCAACTGCTGTCTTTATATTCTTTTTAAATACATTTTACCATACATGTCAGCTTCAGAAAAGACAAGCCAGCATTACCTTAACCTCTAGACCACTTTAATCAGCTAAGAGTCTTTGTCTGATGCCTGCCTTTAAAGTTCATAGAATTACATAATGAGTTGGGTTGGAAGGGACCATTAAAGTTCATTTAGTCCAACCCCCCGCAAAAAGCAGAGATATCTTCAACAAGATTAGGTTGCTCAAAGCTTCTTCCAGACTAATCTTGAACGTTTCCAGGGATGGGGTATCTACAACCTCTCTAGACTACTCGTTCCAGTGTTTCACCACAGTCATTGTAAAAAATTTTGTTATCTAGTGTGAATCTACCATCTTTCAGTTTAAAACCATTATCCCCTGTCCTATTGCTACAGGCCCTACTAAAAAGTCTATCCTCATCACTCTTATATGCCCCCTTTAAGTACTGAAAGTCTGCAATAAGGTCTTCCTGGAACTTTCTTCGTGCTGGGCAACTCCAACTCTTTCAGCCTTTCTTCATAGGAAAGGTGTTCCATTCCTTTGGTCATCTTCATGGTTCCTGCAGGTCTGTGTCTTTTCTGTACTGAGTACTCCAGAACTGGATGCAGTACCCCAGCTGGGGTCTCATAAAAGCAGAATAGAGGGTCAAAATCCTCTCCCCACTACACACCTCTCACATTCAAGTGTATAGTGATAATTCCACACCCACGATGAAGATGAAATATTTTCATTTGCCCTGAGTCAGCCTTTCTAAATGTCAAGATAAATGAAGGAGAACTCGTAACACAAAATTACTTAAAGTTCTTACTTTTCAACAGGGATTCTTATAAGGTTAGCCATGTAGGGGAAAAAAATGTATTGCTCTGCTGCTCTTCACCTGAGAATTGCAAAGTAAAGTTGTACAAGTGTGATGGTCTTCCTTTTTCAATAGTCTTAATCAATGAATTAAGTTCAAAAATTGCCAAAAAATATCAGGACTTGGAAATGACTGATTTATGCTGAATCTTTGTGTTTCATGTGATAAAAACATTGCTGTGTTGGCTTTATCATGACATATGGTTTAACTGAAGTAGAAGAACGATGTCAATTTTAAGAAGCAGTCAGCTACTTTGATTCAGACTTCTGTACTTCTCTCTTGTGATGTCTTGGGCTGCTGTCGAATGATAAAAACAAAGTTCAGAGTGAGTAGAGAAATTCTGAAGCCACTTTCAAATTACAGACTTTTAGTCTTTATATTGACAATCAGACTGAGAGGTTAGGTGAACTTAAATCAAGTTTCAGTTAAAATTTACTTCTAAACGTCACTGATCAGTTGTCATATCTTGAAGTTAATTTTAGTTTGGAAATGCATAACATATTTCCTCATAGATTTATAGATTGTTATTTTTTTAAAAAAAGTTTGTCCAAGTTATAATAAATACCCACAGAGAAGGCTGGAAGAAAGGAAGTGACTTTCAAAAACGAAAGCCTATATGCCTCTTTTCTCTCCACAGATTCATTCTTTGTTTACCAGTATTCTAGCTATCCCATTTACTTTAAATTTTTGCTAATCCTTTAGTCTCTGAGCAGAGAAGATTTTAATAGCTTAATGCCTTGTTTTCCATTAAAAGAAACCAAAACCAAAACAACTTGAAGAAAATTTAATATCATGTCAACTAGGTTAATATACATGTCGGTATAGTTGGTAGTTCACTCCTTGTTATTTTAAGAACTGTTATTCTCAGAAATAACTAATGCATGTGATTTGTTCCCACTACCGTCATCAGCTTTCTTTCATTTAGGCTGGCACAGACAGGCAGAGTAATAACATAAGTTGAAGTGCTAATAATAATATAGTGTTCAAGGCAACCTATTCCAGGAGAGACCATTTTGAATTTTTCTGACTGTGCTTCTATACCTTAGATCCTCACCTAAAACCATTATGCTTTCAGGATGCAAGTATTGGCTAAATACTTGTCATTTCATCCTTTTATCTTCATGAGATTTTTAAAAACTAATAAAAAATAAAAATGCTTTGTACGTAAAAAAGCCCTTTTTAGGACCATTTGTAGTTTGTTTGGTCTTAAGGATGATTCCTTTCTTTTCCTCTCTTCTTTCTCCCCTTCTTCTCCCTGTCTTTTTTTCTTTCCTATTAGCTTCAAAAGGAGAGCAATAAGGTGTTTTCCTACTTTTAATCAGAAAAGTGATTAAAATGTTTTCATTGTCATTTCTCATTATGTTAACTATAAAAGCACTTTTTTTTTTAAAAAAAAAAAGAAAGAAAGAAAACATCTGCCAGGTTTTGTTCTAGTATCTATTACGTTGTCTGATATGTGGAGGTGCTAGTGGTACTTACTTGTTTTTTTAAATAGAGTGAAAAGTGACTTGTACAAATTTCTCGGGAGACTGTGGTTGTTTGATTTCCAATTTATTCGAAATGAAGAATATGCTAATTAAAACAATCATATTATTGTTTCTGCAATTATTTGTTAATTATGATTGACTTAATGAACTACTTCATACGCAGTTCTCCTGTGTGTGTTGTGTCAGTTAAACAATTTGCTGGAGCAGAACTCCATCAATGAAAACATTGCAAGAATCATTGTTATTTCAAAGTAAGTTGATCCTAAACCTCCACAGATCTGTATAGCAGCAACAATAGGCTTGAAGCAATGCAAAGAATTATCTTTTCAGCAACATAATGTATACCAATGTTAATTTTTTCTACAGCTGTCAATTTAGTTGAAATATGCAGTTGTTTTACAGTGCCATTGAATCATGAAATATTGGAACAATTCAATTTTGCTAGGTGACTTCTCTGCAGAAGTGGTAATAGCAAAACAGTAATGATAAGGTATTGCCAGTACATGAAAGAAAGAAATTGATTATTTGATGATTTGAAGGTTTATTAAGAAGAATTTTTATGCCACTGATTGCCTTAAAACATGCAATGCGCCCAGTGCTATGGACCAAGAAGATGACTTCTGTACAAGATTTCCTGCATAGGTCAAGATCGGAGGGTCTGAAGTTTAATAGATATAAGTCAGTGGTTTAGGTAGCAATTTTTAGCTGGCCAGCAATCTTTAGAGGCCACATTTTAGAAATACTCTGCAGGAGGATGTATTGAGGCTTAAATACAGTATGAATGTGTTAATCTATGGAAATAAGAGACAACTTTGCACCCAAGTTACAGAAAAATGCATATGAGAAAACAGTAGGCCTGCTCTTTCCTACTGTGGCTGTGTGTCTGGCTGATGAAGAAATTAGACAGTCTGTCACTTTTCATAATTTCTCTTTTCTTTGGGGGTAAGAAGGAGAGAGTGGAGAGGGAGAGTATGCAAGAAAGGTCTAACTTTCACATGATCCTAACAGAAGGTAAATCTGTGTAGTAATTATGTTGTGTGGATTTCCCACCAGTTATGGAAGTATGATTTTAATTGAATTAGACTGTGCTTCTCTCATTCAAACTGTGGTTCAGAAACATGGATGGCAAAACCTTTGTTTCTGACAAAAAGAACAGACCTTTATTTGGAATTATCAAGGAAATACCTCTGTGGGATCTTATGACCAGCAACTAGTTGATGATTCACGCAGTTTTTCATAATCATATTCTTTTATTCACGTAAGTATACAAAGAGGCTGGTTTGAAACTTTTGCCTCAGGCAGCTGCAGATTAATAATTTCTCTTCCCTATTTTCAACTGGTCCTTTTAGCTCCTTAGGTGCTTTTTCTTCTGTTTTAGCAAAATTGCTTTGTAAACCACTATTTATGATGGAGCCCAAAAGTTGATAATTGTTTACCAAGTTTCTTCACTGCTCTTCCATGTCTGAACTATTGTAGTCTAATGCTTGCTTTTCCTACAGCTAATTCTAAAATTTAACTAGTACTTGTCTGTATCCTAGTAGCTTAATAAAGCTACACATTGACTCTCCCAGCAGTCGTAGTCAATTTATAGCAGGTCAATTACATGTTCCTAATGCACGTGTCCAAAAATTTGTTGAGCTGATATCTGAGGTCAGCCAGCTTTTCATGCTCTGCCACTCAGGTGATCTGTCTTCTTCACTTGATGGCTAGTTTGGTGTAAGTATCCAACAATCATTACTTAAAATGCTACAAGTTTTCAGTTCCTATCTAAGACAAGTGTATCTGAGTTGTCTAAAGTGGGTTATATGCATAGAATCCCTTCAAGTAATTATTTATTCTACAATAATGTATTCTTTGGGATGTATTCTCTACATGGGTACTACCATCCTTACTTCTTGTCTGCTACCATTTGACCTCTAAGAAACAATTCAAGTTTTTAAACCAATGCTTAGGCCAATTTAGACACTCCAGATACACTTTCTAGCCTCTAGCCGCTTTCCCAGATAGACACAGGTTTCCAGTAAGTTGTGTGTCACATCTGTCAGCCATTGCAGTCACCTTGGATACCTTGCTCTGTGTCAAAAGGTCACATGTGACTGTGTTTAGTTACCTGAATCTTACTGCTTCTTTTCACAGAAACTGCTTATAAGCAACCTGCAGATGACATTACAGGTATCTGTGAAAAATAAACACTTTTAGTGATTGTCAATCTGTCTAGAAAAATAATATTCATAGCTAAATTCTTTTGGATGTCATCATTTAAATATGTAATCTTCCATGGCTGCGCACATCTATATGTAGAACTGGACTGTAATTCTACAGCCAGAGGTATTTTCTAAACATTTTTAATATTTGTATATTTACTCTACGTACAGCTTTGTTTCTACCACCTAAAAGAAAGTTCTGCAAAAATTAAATTAGGCCATGTGAGGGGGAGGAGGTGGTGATGTCTTTGTTTTATGTTATTTCTTATGAAATCACTGACTCCATTCATGCTGATTTCGAAACATAAGATGAAACAGCACATAGATGAGCTTGTATGTGGAATGAGGACAGGTGAGGCAAAGTACTTGTTATCACATCTCAGTTGTCTTAAAAGTACTACTCAAATCTGAAATATTATCATTACCAAGGTTAGGAAAGACAGATGCGTATGATCATTGCAAATTCCAGAACATATATTTTGTCTTCTTTCTGCTTTTGTTTCATGCTTGGGGAAACTGAATTGTTACTTAGGCAAATTCTTCCTTCCAGATAGAAGTGTTGAAATTATTGAGCAGCATCTTTTATAGCATTCTAAAAATCATCCATTATTTTTCCAGTCTCTTTTGCCTTGGCAATTAGTAACTTTTGTTCCCAGTTGGCAGAAGACTTTTGTCATTCCTTTTTGCATTTGATATGTGAAATATCAGAAGTAGAACAATTAACAAGATGTCATTGTAGTCTTCAACAAAAGGATATGGTTTCAAAAGCTCATCGGTCACATTCATATTGCTTTGCACTGGTTTTGGTTATTAAGCATCACCAAATTTTCCTCATCTATTACTCTTCCCTGCTGTACTACATTGTCAAATTAAAATGTACTTTCTGAGAACAGCCACAGCCCACTCAACTGCTCACTTTCCCCTGCAAGAAGAGATTACCACAGAATTTCTCAATGCAATTATATGTGATCTTTCTACAAAATTACATTTTGCATCAATTTTCATTCACTTCTTAGCATTTCTCATGAAAGATCGCTTGAGTCTTACAAAGAAATGCTGGGATTTTTTTTTAATTTTTTTTTTCTGCATGAAATATTCTAGTAGAATTTTGGCTTGAATGTGGATGTAGAATTAGTGTTTTACCTGGGAGATATTGAACATCATTTTATCTGCCTGAAATTTTTAGTCCATAAACATGTTAACATGTTAGTTTTCTGAAGGATTCTTATTTTATGAGCTGGGATAAGGCAGATTCTTGTGCTGTAAAATGTGATGGTTCATGAGAGGCTGTCTGTCATTAAGACGTCCAGGAACCATTCCTTATATAGTCGCATACAAAGAAATTCTCATGGAAACGGCACTATGGAGGTGGCAGCTGCAGCTCTGTATTTTTGTCTAGGTTGAAGATTAACCCTTTATGTGATCTATGTAAAAATTACATTTATGTTCCCCTGAAATACAGAATATACTCTATGAATATGGAAACAGTTTCTGAAAATTTACAGGAGAATAAATACATCTTTTTAAGAGTTAAAATTAATGCTATTTGTACCAGATTGTGCTCCTATTGCTGAAATTTTGGACAAGAGCTATATTTGGATATTATAATTTGCTTTAATTTAGCAGTAATTGCCAACTAATAGCCTTCTTCACTGAAAGCTTTTTTCTTCATTAGAGGCTAGCTGGCATTATTCAGAAAACTCAATGTGGAACTGTTTTTTTCCCCAAAATCTTTCTCATCTTTTGCCATTCCTTATGGGTCATTGTAAAAGAGGTGAGTAATCTGTGGACAGTGAAACTACAAAGAAGGTGGTGATAGTGAGGCAGTGAAATACTTCCAGTACACAGTCAAGTGAAGACTGTGATGTTAAGGGATTGAATTGGCAGTTATGACGCTAGTAAGAGGAAACACATAATCCACAGAGACTTTTACTGTGATTTCTAAGGGACTATAGAGCTTTGAGATGCTAGTAGGTCTGGAACGTGGGCATGGAGCCTGGAGATTGCCAGCATCAACCTTACAAACAACCTTGGGTGATTTCTTTAGGTTTAGGAGGAAGCAGAAGGAGAAACAGCAATCTGGCTGGACCCTATTGCTCCTTTACTGTGTGGTTCCTGGTGACAGTAGAAGCCCACATTCTTCATTAGTTGCTCTGTAATCATGTTGTTTTATCTCCCACACAGGTCCATGGTAACCTTGTTGTAATATTTGCTAGAGTAAGAAAACATTGTAGTGCCTCATCAAAAATATTTGCAACCAACATATTGCTGTCAAAGAGCTGGAGCTTGCTGGTCAGAACACCATGGTTTTTTGTTGTGTGAAATAATGCCTTCCTGAATATTGTGACTTCAGTTTTTAAATACTGTGAATTTTCTGTCTTACACCTTATCTTGCTGGTCATCCCATTTTGTATTACTTGGGCAATATACCCAATATCATCACTACTGAAGGTATTCTAGCATGTCCAAAGCAATCTTTACCATGCAAATAAGATGACTTCTTTGCTTACCATCCTTCTATGAGAGGGTACTCTCCAAATATTACTCAACTGTGACTCTTAGTTTTATCAATCAACTGAGTGCGTGGAAAAGGGAGCAAATATTACACATGTGCGGAATATGCTGCAAAAAAACATGTTTCTGGATCGAATGAAAACAGAACTTGACTAGATTAACAGTGCAGATGTCACGATACATTTGTTACCATAGCTATAGAATTTCTAGTGGATTTTTATTTTACATTAGAAACTTGTGCCATGGCAACAGCAATGCCTGTTAAAGATGTAACACTGTCATTATAATTTGTCTATTACAGCTCTTTTCATTACTATTATTAACAACTATTATTCTCCTGAATGTACTTTAGTTTTGAACATGGAATCTCTTGAGATACAGATGTGAATAAGCTGATTTCCAACTTTACATAAATGCAAAATTCTTATTATTTAGTATGCTCCTTATTTTCTCAATGTGCTCTGTAGTCTTGGAGTCAGATTCAGAAAATAGGTATTTGAGTTTGATGATGCATCTGTAAATTATAACTCTCAAACAATGAAAGTGAGAAATGGTATTCCACAGCTCTATAGACGTACCATAAGCAACTGTGATGAGGTGCAGCAGTGTATAAATAAATAGCTGATTGAATTGTGGTCTGCTGCCTAAATGCCAGTTTAGTTCTATGTAAACTGATGATAATAGCAATATGTATCTCTAGCTTTGAGATTATGGCAGAACTGAATGTATTTGTAGTTCCAAATGTAAATGTTTTCCATGCAACACAGATATGGCAATATCACAGTGATTTTCAGAAGTAATCCACTCAGATGGGTAAGCTGTGTGTGCACTTGTAATAATACTAAAGATCTGTAGAAATTACTTTGGTATTTAGATGCTATTTACAAGTAAAAAGTTAAGGTGGTAGGAAGAGCAGTATCTGGTGAGGAAGATTTCCTTCTGTTGGTGTTTTTTTAAGATTACAAAAATTTATGTTCATGCAGAAAGAAAAAATTCTTCATTAGCAGAAAATTTCTCTCCATTGAGATTCAATGCAAAAACTTGAACTTCTTCACCTATTCTGTCTCCTTGGTATCTCTCTTAATTTCCATTTTCAGAAGTCTTGTTCAAAAGACCATAAGAAATCAGAACTGATATAATTAACTTACTGTTCACTGAGTATAGACTATATATATATGGCCAGCAGGACTAGGGAGGTCATCATTCCCTTATACTCGGCACTGGTCAGGCCACACCTTGAGTACTGTGTCCAGTTCTGGGCCCCTCAGTCTAAGAAAGATGTCGAGATGCTGGAGTGTGTCCAGAGGAGAGCGATGAGGATGGTGAAGGGGCTGGTGCACAAGCCCTGTGAAGAGCGACTGAGGGAGCTGGGGTTGTTTAGTCTGGAGAAGAGGAGGCTCAGGGGAGACCTTATTGCTCTCTACAACTACCTAAAGGGAGGTTGTAGTCAGGCAGGGGTTGGTCTCTTCTCTCAGGTGACCGGCGACAGAACAAGAGGACACGGTCTCAAGCTTTGCCAGGGGAGGTTTAGGCTTGACATTAGGAAGAAGCTCTTCACTGAAAGGGTGATTGTTCATTGGAATGCGCTGCCCAGGGAGGTGGTGGAGTCACTGTCCCTGGAGGTGTTTAAGAGGAGATTGGATGATGCCCTTAGTGCCATGGTTTAGATGACAAGAATGTGCTGGGCCATAGGTTGGACTCGATGATCTCAAAGGTCTTTTCCAACCTTATGATACTGTGATACTGTGATACTATGCAATATAAACATATAATATTGGTTTACTGCCAGTTAAGTTGCTTGAAACAAATAAAGCATCTAATGAAAAAGTTCAAAAGCATATGGTAAAGTCAGGGGATAGAACTCAATAGGAATGGAGAGTCTAAGTTTCTCAAATATATCAGTAGATTTAAGACTAATTCTAACCACATAGGATGTTGATCATCGATATAGACAACTTAATGGAAGGATTTTTTTTGATGCACAGCAGTATTCAAAAGAACAAAACCAATTATGATATGTCTAAAAATAAGCAGAAATTAATACATAAAATATAACATTTCTGCATCGCTGCTAAACCTCAGAAGAAATATTGATTTCAGTATCAGTTGCCTTAAAATTTATGGCAGAATTATGCAACAATAAAAAGACACTCTTGATATGGATAATTATTAAAAGCTAAGGAAAGATTTTTTTTTTTAAGTAAAGTTTCCTATTTTAGCAAGGATACAGAAGAACCTTTGTGTTATCCTGTTTAGAATTTTTCATACTTTAACTTCTTGAGTCTGAGATCTTCAACATTTATATGAACAATGAAGACTTAGTTGCAGCTTTAAATGTGTTGCAGTTTGAAGAAGTCTTCAGGTCTTAGTTCAACAAATGATGACATGGTATAAGAAAGAAAAGCACACTGGCAAATTATTTAATGACAATCTGTTGCATGGATTATTTTTTCTTCTTTTTGATTTCCTTAGAACATTACAGTAAGTGGTAGGTTACTGTACTATTTAAAGCAGTGGTATAGTCCATCTCTGTGATCTCATTATTCTCTGAACATAAAAGTATTAAGCATTAACTGCATTAGGAAACTAAAATAATAATTATACAAATCTGTGTTAAAATAGCCTTAGAAGTTACCAGTTCAAAAGATTCAGAATTATAATTGAGTTATTAAAATGTTGGTTGGAAGGGATATCTGGAGGCCATTTAGTACATCCTCCTGTTTGGTGTGGGACTGTCATCATCAGGTCAGATATGACTTTTCCTAGCCAGATCTTGGAAAACCTCTGAGGATGAAGATGTCACCTCTCTGGATAACCTGTTCTAGGGCTGAAGTGCAGCAGTAATGCTGCTTACTTCTTAACCTTTATCATGACCACTTGCTATTTTTTTTTTGACCTCAGTCTTTTTCCTTGCCTAGCATAGATGTCATTTGTATTGCTCAAATATATACGATGAAGAAGCATAATTATGAGATCTTTATATCCTTTGTTATAAAATTAACAAAGCTCTTCTATTAAATACTGCCTCCTTTTAGAAGTGATATTTTGAGATTCATGGGGTCTTTTTACAAGCAGGTGTTTTAGCAAATAGAAGGAAACTTCAGTTTATGTGCAAATTATGATGTGATGCTGTGTTTGATTTACTCTGGTAGTTAATGCTGTTCATGCAGTTCTGCAGTTACAGTCTACGTACAAACATACAACTACTAGCAGGAATGAGATGAATGCATTTATCTTTAATGAAGTAGTTATAGCAATACAACTGTTAGTGGGGACAGAGTTATTATGAGTAGAATATGCAAAATTAATGCCATGTGAACAGAGCGATTTTATCCACAACACTTTAAATGAGGCAGTATAGGTAGAAAAAGGTATCTTTTTTTTCTTTTCTCTTGGTCCTTACAACAACAGGCATAAGAAGAGCTATAAATTTTTAATAATCTTATCTGAGCTGTGCCAACAAATGCATTTTTCCGTAGTTCCTTCTGTTGTGTATGTGCTAAATTGCTTATAAAACTTGTTTCAAACCCACTCGATTTTCTGGTTTTTTTCTCCCAATGCTTACGACCTATTCTCAGGAGTTCCCAGAAATAAAAACAATGTTCAGATCTATTCTTTAAAGACTGTCAGTAAAAAAGCATCATAATGTAAATTCACTTATTGTAATGACTATAGAAACAAAAATTACTAACAATACTTCTGACAATAGTAGTTCTTCATGTGTTTTACTACCTATAAAGTAACTAGCTAATTCATGATATTTATCTCTATCATTTGTGAATGTTTCAACTCAATAACAAATTAAAAACGACACCATCAAGTTGACGGAATGGCAATGACCTATTTTATTTCACAAATTATTTTTTTCCTTGAATTTATGGGTAGCACTGAGTGGTTTGAGCTGTTTTTCAACCAATCAGGCTAAATTAGTCAAGTTTAATGAAATAAATTTTTTTAAGATTCTAATAAATCAATCCATGGCCTAAGTATCTTTTGTTTCTGTACATAAAAAAGAACCAAGCAGCATACAGAAGTAAGGGGTTTGCTGTTTGCAATATTTTATTACCCTGTTTTTTTACAAGGTACTCTCTCATTTCAGAGCGTCTTTGCCAAGGAGAAACATCCAATGACAGTGATCTTCCTGAAGGACACCCAGCTGAACAGTTTGCAGGTTTACTTCATGGATCATCACCTGCATGTGACCCACCTGATAATCCACTCCAGCTGTACAGCAAAGCAATCCAGTGCAGTGGTCCACTAGAGAAAAATATTTTGAGCAAGAGCACAGTGCAGCAGATACAGTTACGGAAAGAAAGCAACAATGATCCACCTGTTAAGAAAAAAAAGCCACCAGTTGTAAACCGAACCATATTTCATACGAAAACTAAACCAGTAGAAAATCATACATTGGTTGGCACCTCAGCAAGGATAAGTGAACAATGGGTCATTACCACTGGGGGATTTGTGGAGCGAGCATGCACACTTGGAAGAATACGATCTTTACCAAAGACTTTGCTTGAAATGCATTTGTGCAAAAATGTTTCAAAATCTGATTCTAATCTCATCACCCATCCACCAAATGACAAAAAACCAAGAAGCAACTGGAGTGAACCCACACCAAACCAGCAGTGCTCCAAAGGGAATTCAGAGAGAACACCTTCCTTCACATCAGAATGGGAAGAAGTAAGTGTGTTTGGTTTTAAGTACCAGTACTTATATCATGAAAATGCTGTTATGGTTTTCAGTTTCAGAGTCGAAATAAAAAGTGAATCTTCCACAGTGCAAATCCTCAGAGTATATGTCATAGTGTAATGTAAGGTAGTTGGACAGCTGGCACAAAATGCAATGCATTTTGTTCAAAATGCTGCACACTTAATGAAGTCTATTGTTTCCATAGTGAAAGAAGTTAACCAGAAGTAACTCTAAAATTTGTTGTGACATTGAAATTGTTTTCTACTAAAGCTCTTACCTCTGGCACTAATAAAATTGGTAAAATTCTTTGTAGCTATGCCCATTATTTACATATTTGCTAATTATTTCCCACCATGGCAATGCCTGCCAGCAAGAGACAAGAGAAACTGGCAGGAATGGAGAGTCCCTATATAATATGTCCTCTAACTGGGGTCAAGCCTGTGTACAGAATTCTTGGCAGGTACACAACTTACGTGAAGCGGGAATACACTTATAGCTACAATAAATTCAAGACTATTAAAAGAAATGTTCACACTGAGTTTGTAGTGCATGTTTGCTCATACAAGAGCCTTTATTTAATTTTAGAACCAGATTTAAAATAATATTTAGACATGTTATTTTTAATTTGTTTTTCTCCTGTGCTGAATTTAAAAAATGTAAATGATTCTTCATAGACACAAAAAGTCCTTTCTCACTGAGGTAAATTAAGAGTTGGAAATATTTATATTTTTACTGCTATTACAGAGAAACAAACATTTTTCTTTTAAATGACGGCTATGGGGAAAGGTTTATACCTCTAGCCCGCCAGAACCCAGAGCTTGTTTACTGGATTGCTTATTTTTCTAGAAAAAGGTTTCCAGCTGATCTAAATGTCTGATTTGATAAGGCATTGGAAGATAGATTTTGTTGTAAAGAGATACCTTCTCAGTGGAAAGGTATTTAGGATTGAGTTTTTGACATAATAACTTGTATGCATTGCTATGAAATGCTGATATGAGCTAGGTCCAAGTTGGCCTTTTTAGAAGGACGTCAAGGTTTTATTGTTCCTTAGAGTGAAAAAAAAAAAAATAAAATTAGTTTATTTAGAAAAAAAGATTTTCTCCTGTCACCAGTGACTAATCTAATACATAGTTTTTAAAAAGGAGACAGTTTTCCTAATAGACCTAATATTAAGCTCTGTAAAACCTGGTTTTCTATGTGTTCCTTCTTAGACAACATCAGCCTTTTGATTCACTTTTTGTTTGGGCCTGTTCTTACAAATAGTAAAATAAGTATAATAATTTTGGCATAGTAAGTTCAATATAATTTAGAAATAGGCAAATAGTTTTGGGATGAACGTAATGCTGTTTCACAAATTATATTGTTCTGTGGTATGTGGGGACACAGCTGTGTTTCATACCTATTCAGAGCCTTGGAGCAGATGGAAAAAAAAGAGATCTAGGAAATTCTGTGGGAATCTTAACTGAACAGCTAACGCTAATATTTTATAACACACTGAACAGTATTCCTATGCATTAATATTATTGCTTAAACAGACCTCTAGTGATTCACAGTTATTATTGAATGAATCAAGTCAATAAAATTGAAATCTGTTCCATCATATACTTTAATATATGCATTTTTCTCCTTTGTATTTGTATACTGAAATATGTAACAAAGTAGTTTCAAAGAGTTACATACACCTAGGTAACCAGAGTCGTCAGTATGAAAACAACTGTAAAGGAGAAAAAGAAATACTGCTCTCAATCTTCAGCTTTTGGTAGCATTCAAATTTTGCAAAATAAAAGTCAAAGTGGAGAAATTGGCTTTCTACCTTTTGATTTTTGCATTTTTCAATCTTGATTGTTTTCCTGATGACAGTAATAACACTATAAATTTATGCATGAAAAACTAAACTAAAATAGAAAAGATAGGGCTCGTCAATTATTTTCACTCTTCTCTCTTTTGTAGATTGATAAAATCATGAGTTCAATAGATGCTGGAATTAATACTGGACTGGGGGAGATGCATGATCACACTACAAGTAAGGAAAAACAACTAACTATTGTTTAATTTTGACTTAAAGGTCTATAGGGAACCTGTGGATAAGATATTGCTAAGTAACCCACTGTGTTGAAAGCATTGGAAGATATTTGAATAACCATGAACAGAGTCAACGTTGTTTACTGTTAGAGGTGCCTTAGGCCCAGCGTCCTGGAGCTGTTACTTTAAATAGCATGTTGGAGTCATTAATGTCGTTTTGAAATCTTACCAGAAAAATATTCCGTTAGTGTCTTCGTACTGAAATCTTTCTACTAGGGGGATATATTTCCAACCTTCTTTAGCTGGGTTTTTGTTTGGAATGATGGGACCCTGAGTACATATAATCCGATAGCTGCTGACACTTTTTAAAGAATTATATCATCTAATGCTGCTTCAAGCAAATATTTGGCAAAGGGCTGAAAATGTTGCTGACAGCCAGTGACTGGTGTTAGCAATGATGGGAAAAATTCACAAACCTTCACTACCACAGTGAATTCTAAGAACTCTAAGTCATGACTAGCTTGTTGGTGCGTCAGCATAAACCTGTGCAACTGTGGTGATAAGAATTTTGAAAGTATTTTGCTATGTCTTCTTCCTGACACACGGAAAGAAAACTGAGTTGAATTTTTGAATAATTTGGTCTTGAGGCAAAGCTATGTTAACTCACCTGTACTGGTACATCCCTGCTAGCAATTGCATGCAATTACTTGGGTTTCCATATTGGGCAGGAGGCTATGTATCTTATCACATGGGGTTTTTTTAAAAAAAATAATTTAACAACTATCCATCTCTTAGGGCATATCTGTAGAGGAGGAAATTGTGACTTCCCAATTAAATAGAGTTGACACAGCTATTTTAACCGTAGTTGGACAGAGGAAGGGAATATAGGGAAAAGAGATTATACCTGATTTGAATACAAATACAATTGCAGGTAAAAAAAGCAGATTCAGATCATTTTTTTTCTAAAAGAATAAGGGGCAATATCATGAAAAGTGTTAGGCAAGTTGTCCTGGCAGGCTATTTTTTCTTTCTGAAACTTGCAGTTTTGGAAGGGAGAATTATTCATAGAGAAAATCTACCTTAGAAGATAATTAATAATTTCTGAATATCTTATAAGGAATTCAGGATTTGCTGCTTATTATTTTTTATCATGGTAGTACACAAATATCAAATGCAAAATCAGGTGACAATTAAGAAGATGTGCAGCAAGTAACAGCTATGAAAAGGAGACAAAAGTAACAGTACGTATAGGCAAATTTGCATAATTTAGCCGTGTGTGAGTACTACTCTGCCCATTCCTATGAATGGCCACTGCTTTTCTTTTTCTACTTTTTTCTTTGAAGATTAGAAAATACCTCACAACTCTAGTCATCACCTGTTTTGTGATTTCTACTGCATGCATTATTTCTAGGGGAGTCCCAACTTTTTTTCTATTCAGTGTGGAGCTTCCTGCAAACCAATGTTTTTTCTCCCATCTCCTTAATGGTCTTTAGCTATAACAGTTTAGAACAATAGTCTGATCTCACTTTTAATGAAGAAATCAAACTATGTACTATTAATCAAATTACAACCACTTTTCTTTAGTTTTAATCCATTTTGCTGTGCATGCAGACTGCAATAAAGACATTTCTTTCTGCTGTGAAGTTGGATGTGTGCGGCTTCACATGTATATTTTCCACTTTTTATTCCTTTATGTCTTTTCCAGGTACAGCCAAACACAATTTAGGCAGCAAAGTGAAGGGAACTATTATAATATCAAATGCATTAAATGCGTTTTATGAAACACATTATACTTCAAGTACAGCAATTTTTTTTATTAACAAAGTAATAGGGCGATCTAGCAGAAAATAAGCAATCATTATTTCTCATAGTTAGCGGACTGGAGTAACCAATACAATGGGGCCTTATTACAACAACATTTATATATTTAACAACAGATTTTACTTGACTTAATTACCATTTATTACAAGGCACTATGCAGGTTTTTCTTATCAAGAATATGTTCATATTACACATCAGTTTTTTTATGAACTGTTGGTAAAAACAAGTTTAATTAAATTCAATGCACTAATAATTCAATGGGTATATTTTAAATTAGGCAATGATGACATCATGTAATTAAACCCTTGAATGGGTTTACAGGAACTTTGGCATATATTTTCCTGGTGAAATCTGGAAATATTCCTTTTAGGTTTCCAGAAGAATCTCTTAAGAAGCAATTAGATGAAAAGTGAAAGGAGAGAATTAAAACTGACTGATTATGGTCATGAGGACTTCATCCATTTGGAAACAAACAAACAAAAAAAGCAGAGCTTCCAGTTTGGTAGCAGTACAAATATTGGAAACTACAGAGAGGAAGATGGCTGTAGCATTCAGCTAGGAAGAGGGCATGTAGCATTCAGCAACTGAATAGCTTACCTCTAAAATCAAAAGGAGGAATGCTGACTAGGGACCAATAACTAATCTCAATGATAACAGGCCAAAAAACATTGCCCTAAGAAGTACAAAACCTCTGCTACCAAGAGGAACTAAAAGATGGTTCTGGCTAGTAACCTTCTAATCTAGGTGGTCTGGAGACATCTGCACCACCTAGCACTTACATTACAGCTGGTGTGTTTCTTCACAAGAGTCCAGTTTCGCCAGGTTTCAAAGGATTCTACCAATCACTAGCATAGGATAAAGAATACTAAAGGTACTGCCAAGAATGATCCTAAGCAAATAAAAAGTCCTTATAAGGCTCTGAGGCAGTGAATAAAGAGATTGAACATTCAAGAGATGTTATTGTCTGTCCTCTCATGTCTAAATCAAATGTCAGTCAGATGTATCCTAAATATAACTACATGGCTTCTCTTCTGAGGGAAGAGAACTTTAAGTTAAGAACCATGTGGCAAGGACAAAAATTTTCATCTTATACCAAGCAAAATTGACATAGGTTTAACGCATTAGAAAGAAAAGTATTTAAAACAGGATTACAGTCATGGGTCAGTTCGGCAGTTATCTTAGCTATTTGTATACTAATGGTAGAAGAAAGCAGAATATAGAACAATTAACAGAAGAATAAATTGAAGATTATGACAGAATTGGCATTGTAGGGAATTTATAATATATATTACACTAGTAGTCCATTCATGTAGAGGATATAACTTCTTTGGTAAGAAAGGGAAAGAGAAGACGAGAGGAAATGTTGGCTTGTTTTTTAAAAATGTGGTGATTGCTTTAAGATCTCAAAAACATGATTAGTTAGAGTTGTTAAACATATACCGGTATCCATGAAAGCAGAAGAGAACATAGTTGGTGTCTGTCCAAAGCCATTGGACTTGATAGTAGTGGGAGATTTTAGTTGCCACAGCACTTTTTGGAAATGAAATTGTATTGACAGACTGTCCAGGGAAAAATTAATCAAGAAGGTAAATGTCAATAAGTCCAGAGAATTGGTTTTAAAAAATCTCTAGGGTGCAAGTTATAGAGAAACCTGTGTGTTCTTCAAGAGAACAGTACTGATGACCATAATATGAGCTTCACCAACATGAAGAAAATAAAGTGTAAAAGACCAACTTGGCTAAACTGTCAGATTTAATATAAAGTAATTATATCAGTACCTAAATAGGGAAAAGAAGAAGGAATCTTTGGCACCTAAGAGAGGTACTGCAAGAAAGGAAAACTACTTGTAGTAGGTGCAGTAGGTGCAGAGAAGGCAAAAACATACGATGACTTTTTATCACACATATTTACTGAAAAGGTCATCAGTGAGCATACGACATGCACAGCTAATCCTAGGGCTGGAATCTCAATTGTAGATAAGGAAAGAACAGGTTACCTAGGTTAGGTATCTTAAAATTGATTTTATGACCTTCATTTTGTGTTACATAACTGTCTGAAATAAACTTAGACGTCTTAGTGGATTTCAGTGAAAATTGTTGGAGGATGGAAGAGCTACCAACAAACTAAAAGTAGTACTGTAGAACTTATTTTGAAAAGGAGAAAGGAAGGAAAGTGAGGGGAATTACCTTAAGTTCATAGGACAATCACTGAACAGATAAACTAAAAGTAGCCAGAAAATAGCAAAGAAATAGGTAAGAGACAACATGGATTTGTCCAGAGAAATCCTATTACAGCAATCTAGTTCCCTGCGAGGAGCGGATATCAGATTTTGTAGATAAAGAAGGACTAGTAAAGGCGCAGTATTTGGACTTCAATTAAGGTTTTGAAATTGTCTTGTGTCTTTCTTGTAAGCAAATTAAGAAAATGCAGGCTTGATGAACATAATTGTGGGTCAGACAGATGAATCTTATTCTTAAAGTCTAAATTTAGACTTCTACAATGTAGACTGCACTGAGTGTGTCCAAGCCACTAATACTGAGTTAGATAAGCAGGTACTTCTTTGGTATCATTCATCATATCGAAATGTCTGAAGTATAGCAAATGGCACTAGAAGGGACTACTACAAAGGGAGCCTAAAAGACCTCCACAGACATAGCTGTCTAAAACTAACGGGAATGAACCTCCCTCTCTTCTCCCCAGAGCAAAATTAGAAGTGAAGCATCCAAATAGATTATTAGGGAGACTATAACTTCTGTTACATTCGGTGGCATCTTAAAGACTTCTGGATATTTGCCAGAATTAAAAAAAAAAAGATATCAGTTGGCATATAACTGACCTTGGCTTTAATGAGTTGAATGGATTAGGTCACTGTTTTAAGTCACTTTGAGTCAATCTTGTAATTATTCTGGCACTACTTTGATAACATGATTTAGATGGAACCTATCTGCAAGGTAAAGTTTAAAAAATGAAACAGCTGTCTTTTTTTGGCATAGTGGATACACTCATTAGTAACATACATTTCACAAATTATTTAGAAAAGCTGATGCATTTAAATATCAGCCATCTGCACTTCTCTGGTAAAAAGAAGAAACATTTCAATTTCATATTTTCTTTACCTAATTACAAACATTTTTTTCTACAATAAAAAAGCCTTTCAAGGCATGCATAGCAATATCTCTGTGTTATTTGGAGCCTAGTAGCTGTTCAAAGGTGTGTGATTCAGAGTTTACTTACACTTGCAAGTCACTTGGAAGAGAATAATCAAGAAATAATGTACTTTGGAGATAATTTTTTTTTTAACATGGATAATGGATATTATATCATCATCATGATTAAAGCAAGAATTGTTTCAAGTCAGAAAAATTAAAATAATGACAAGGAAAATAGTTGTTGAAGGTCAATCAATATTGAAATAATCTATAGTCAGTCGATACTGAAATAATCTATAGTCAGTTTAGAACTGTGCTGGGCTTTTGAGAGAACCACTTCTGTCAAATATGTTTGAGCACATGGAGGGTGATTTACAATTTTATAATTCTGCTAATCATGAATTGCTTTTTGGATGTTATCCACAAATGCACTATCCGGTTGCTGTATGCATGCACGTGCCCTATAGTCAGGGTTCGTTTGGTCAGCCGAGCTTATACCTATCCTCCATTGTTCCATCTAGAGGCATACAGGGTACAGTTTCCTGAATTATCCTTCAGTTTCTTAATCTACAATTTTTGGTTTGGAACATAAATATACTGGCAAGTCTTTTTCTTATAGCTGAAATAAGCGAATTTCTTATTACATTTAGCAAGTTTGGTTTTTACAAGTTTTATTTGTTGCACTTTTGTGAGAACGGTACCTTTCCCTGTGCCGGGAGATAATCCTAGTATGACATTCAGCATCTATGTCTAAATATCAAGGCTCCAGAATTTGCTTACTGAGGCTACCTGAGTGAGAGACTTTCAAAGACTAATACTGCTTGTTACCAGAAGAGGAGTATGCAACAGAATTGTACTATGTTAAAAAACCACTTTCAACGGAGCCAGCAAATCTTCTAAAATACTTACTTGAACAGTATGTATTGTCATGTTTACAACTTCAGAGAAACCCGTGAATTGGGTCTTCTAGAGCTACTTTCAAACTAGAAGGACACTGGAATATTCACAACTATGCCTAGGTGGTCTCTGTGTGAGCCATATCTCATTTGAAGGTAGCAGGGCTGCAGTGGGTTTTGCTATGTTCAGAATAAACCCTTTAACTCCAGTTTACATCAATTTTTTCCACAAGCAAGACTTCATTGCTTCTGCATGTGCACACTACACATGCATGTCTCTATGTCATGTAGTACATATTTAGTGCCAAGGACTGACGGTAGGTTATGGAGCAGTGTATTAGAATACATTATGTAGGGTACTTTCTCTGATCTTTCATATCAGGATGAAAGTTGTAGACAGTCATCGTACAAAAGTAGTTTTCTTTGTTTATTTTGTATTCTCTACTGACATGACCAAGGCTATTGTTATCAATGATTCCTTTACAGTGTGGGGAAAATTGCAAGATATGTTGCTCCTTAGATTCGTGAGGAACATGAGTTTGAGCACAAAGGTTGGATAAGTAAAGCAGGTACGACTTCAGAGAACTGGGAAAAGATTAAATCAGACAGGACCACAGCCAGAAAATGAACATATGAGAATGAGAGGTATTAAAAGTTCATATTATGCCTTGTATAGATGTAACAAGTAATAGAAATTGTGCAAACCTTTAACTGCTAGAAGCTGCCCTTTCTTCCACTGCCACTATTCAGACATGAAGTCTTCATCTTCCATGGTATGGTTATGCCTATAGAAGCTAAAACTTCACTCAAAAGTCAAACTTTCTTTTAGCAAATGAAGGTTTGATAGGCTGGCCCTTTTCTGTTTGCTGCCATATGGTTGCAGTTTTGGCAAAGTGGTCTTCCTCCAAAGCTGTTAATATCTTCCCTCCTCTAAAGGCAGAAAACAGATAAAATATAAGTACTTAATTGAGGCAGAATTTTAATTAGATATGTGTAGGCATGTTGGCATAAGGCAGTTTTCACAGTGGTAAGTTATATACTTGAAATTATATACTTTAATTATAATTTAGTGTCTGTTTTGCGGTAGTTATTTCCCCTTTTTAAATCCCCATGTATTTAAACTAAGCACCTTATCAAAGTGGATTTAATTCATAAATTTTAATAAAATGAGCCGTGAACCCTATCACAAAATGGGAGACCTTCTAAGCTTACAGTATTGAACTCACAACTCTAATTTTGAAATAGCGAGCCACAACAACCAGACTGTGAAATAATGATAAAATCAGTTCTCTTCCAACTCCCACCTTCCCATTGAAGATGAGATGGTGTGAAAAATAGAGCAAAATATCTGTAACATCATAAAGAGGAAAAAATGTAAAGGCAGAGGGAACCTGACTCTTTAGCTGATAGAAGAGGGACCCAATGAGCGAAGCTAGCTCCAGCAGCTGGTCTCTGCTCCTCGAGCGGTTTGATACCTTCTCTACAGGAAATGCATATGCAGTTTGAAATTTTTAAGCTGCAAGTTTTTGGATAGGTCTTTAGCAGTCAACAGTTGCTATGGTATGGTCCTTCTGATCCAAAATTTTGTTTACTTCAGTGGTGGTCATTGGTTCTGCTTCCTTATCTCAAATAGACTAGAGTCTGTCTTCCTTTTGGAATAGCAGGAGGATGAGGATTACATACAACGTGCTGTAACGTTGTTGCTGTCCTCCTATGTAGTGTTGGGTTTTCTGCTGATAAATCATAACTGCTGTTGTTTTATCAGAGCACATACCTCCTTTTCTTGACGGAAACACATCCCTTAATATTTTACTGCTGTCAGCTGTGGCCTTGGTTGTCAATACAGACCATACCTTTAAATCTTCATAGCACTGTTTCTTCTGGTGATTTCACACATATATTTCTATTCATGCATTTTTCACACCAGTCTTAGTATTTCTTTTGCAAATCACTTCATTGTTAATTATTTGAATGACAATTTAAGTGTATGCAATTGACTACATTATAAAATAGTAGAGAAGTTGTATAGCTATAAAATATGTTGAAGAAATACTTTGGGCATTTATTTAATAGAACACAACAGTCATAATGCATCGCATGCCACTGAACTTACCCAAAGATCATATAAATTCAGCAGAAGAAATCACAAATAATTAGATTAATGTTTTGTTGTCTTATACATTGTAAAAGCCTAAACAAGAGACAAAGATGCATCTTTTTTAATGATCCATTGAATCGCCAAACAAACCTAACAGAAGACTAGGCAAACTGCAGGATAATTGTAGAGCTTTTAGCTCTCTTTTATAATAAATGCAATGGGAGTTGGATGCAAAAAGCGGCAAGTATTTATTTTATTTTCTATTATTCATGTATTCCTATTATACTGGCAATTTTACCCTGTAGTGTCATAAACGTAATATTCAGCTATATGCTCTTCATACACCAGTTAATCAGATCTGGTTTTGAAACAGCCTACTACAAATTAAGACACAGTCTAAACTGAAAATACAATAAAAATGTAAGTCATGAGACCATATTTATCCATGAAGTTTCTGACTGATGCATTTTCTTCTTACATTTCCCCTCTCTCTCTAAGTGTGTATCAACATACACCTTGTATATCTGTCCATCCTTTTCAAGTTCAACATTAGGCTTCTTTTTCCAAAACCCTTTGCAAAGCGATTCAATCATTATATTCACAGACATGAAAAATTGATTTCTGGCATACATCTTCTAGAAGGAATAGAGAAGATTGACAAAAAATAGAAAAGCTTAAGAAAATGGAAATGTAATATCCTAAATACTGACATTCATAAGTGAGTAAATTTAATTATTGGCAATGTTGTTTGTAATCTACTTGGGACCCTCAGATCTTGTCATGATAGATTCAGATACTCTGCACTAGGACTACTTGAGCACAGGAATATTCTGCAAATTCTCTTTTAATTGGAGGATTAATATGTAATTTTGACTGACAATAAACTGAGAATTTTCAGAGGTATTTCCCCACATCAGCTGTAGTATTTTAGTGAAATAGCATAGGAGGTTCAGAACCCATTCCAGAAATGATTTTTCCTCCTTTGGGAAAAGTTTAAACCTTGTCAGTCTGGTCGATTGTGCTGTTATTTCTGAGGTACCAAACTATAAATTTTTCTCCTACAATTAATACAAGAGATGCGTTATTCCTTGGAGAGCATTTCATAAAATGTTTGTCAGACCTAAATCCACTTTTTTTATTATTTTGTAGAAAGCCTTTAATCTCAGAAAGAGGAGTAATGCAGACCAAATCCCTACCATCTCTTCTTTCATTTTATTAGGCTAATATATGATCCTTACATTCCACTGTTAAACATGGTTAGAATAAAAGTCTGTATGACCACAGATATAAGCAATTTATGTGAGGTTTGGAAATGCTACTCAAATCTATGAAAATTCAAATAGTGTACTTACCACTGTTCTTAGAGCCTTGTTTCAATATTTTTAAAATACTCTCGCATTGAATAATTTCCCTTCGGGAAGAGTGAGTGATATTAAGTTATAAAGAAGACATGCTCGTTAATAAGTGCATATGGCATGAGGGAGACCTATACCATGTTCATATATACCCATAATAATTGTTTTGAGACAGAGAAATGCAGAACTCAGAAAATCAGATTTTCATTGACTTCCAAGGGTGTGAAGCTCAGAAGTACTGACAATAGTAAAATGGAGGGTGAAGCAGTACGATGTTTAAGCATATTTGGAGACAATGTTAAAAAGAAGTCTATACATTACTGTACAGAATATCAAATTAAGTGCATAAAAGTTATTCTCACTTAAAAAGTTTGGATGTACCTGCCTGTGGCCTAGCCTTACAAAATCACACCTATACAAACTAAACTAGACAGAACTCAAACAAATCGGTTGTGAAAGTTGCTTAAAAATAATATTTGTCACATTACCTCCTGGATTGTATTGTTAGTAAATGGGTCCCTAACTTTTTAGTGGATTTGAAAGCATTTCTGAGGGTGATAATATTAATGATCCTGTCTGCTCTTCCTGGTAAAGTCTCTCCTCTATCAGACCTATTCCTGAAGTCACTGAGCTGTACCTACTGGACGTTTTTGCACCATGGGGTTGAATACTGCTGAGCAATGCCCACCTAGTTAGTAGATAAAAAGGTCAACAAAAGTAGACTGCAGACTTCAGAACTTGAAAAAAAATGGATTAAAATATTTGTCAAAGTTATTTCCAGTAGGAATAAGGTCTTGTATGTTTCTCCAATAAGCCACAAGGTTCCAGGCAGGGATACTAATCATCTGTGTCAATTCCACAAGGAGAGTTTGGCTCTGTTTCAGAAAGGTAATGCCAGCGTGTTTGTTGGTGTGCCTAAAAAGTAGCAAACTAACAGTGCCCCATTCTATAATGCTCTCGTTATCATCATACTGTAATTTGAGAGGTTAAGAGGGTTTTTTTAGCCATGATAAATGACATGAAAAGAATGATCAGATTGCTTGAAAGTTTTAGAATTCATTTGCATAGATTCAGGTTTTTCTATACAGTTTAATCTGAACCTTGCAACTATCTAATAATTTCCACCCATGTATATTAATATTTAATTTACTTGATGTCACTAAATTGAACAGAATTTATTCCTTAAAGTAAAATCAAGTTCAATACCAGCTTAAAAATGTATGCATAATAGGAATTATCACCTCAGTGGAGTTAAAAGCGCCTGATGAAAAATGAAGCTTTCAGAACCTGTGGCCAGGAAATACTTTAAAGTGAACAGAATATTCCCAACTTCTAAAATAGATGGTATGAAAACCATGGAGTGATTACTAAGGGCAAATCTCTAAATCTCTGTTCAGTATCTTTGATGAGCTTATATGGTTATTACTCTTACAAGTATGTTAGGGTTAGAGATGTTGTGGCAAGTGAGACTATCATGAAGTTTATGTTTCATAAATTATATAGAGATCTAAGTTTACTAAAACTGAATTAATAACGGTTTCTTGAAAGTTCAGTTGATTCACTCATGTTTCCTTCTTAATCTAGCAGTCTTTAGATTGAAATAGATACGAAGCCTTGGAAGCTCACATTTCTAGTAATCACAAGAACATCACATGCTACTTAAAAATCTTTGGCTTATTATAGAATTTACAGCACACGGATATGCTTCTAGTTTTAGATCCACCTACAGAAAACGAAGTAATTTAGAATATTGAACTAACTAAACCATATTCATTTGCTCTGTAACCCAGACTGTTAACCAGAGTTCATGATCACAGCACTAGAATCAGTATTTTCTTGTTTCATTGCCCTATGTTCAGGAAGGTGTTATATTTGAATGCCTTCAAATCCTTCAAAAATTATTTGCTACTTAGTACTCACCACCTCTACTTCATAACCCAAGCTACCAAGAACTTAACAAAATTGTTTTTCTACTTTTATTCATTGCTGTCTTTAGCTCTTTATTTTAAGTTATTGCATTATGACAAACCTGAGGTGGCTGGGGTTAAATTATTGGTTGCTAATTTGAATTTGCATTAAATGCATTAACATAATTTGATGTAAAGTTGTGATTTGTTCTGGTATCTATTTCTAAAGTTTATTTATTAGTTATGACTTCATGCATGAGTTTGGAGAAATATTTTTTAAGAAACTCTGCAATTTGGCTGGTTTTGTATTATGGGATGTGATGGACCATCTCAGTTACTTAGTGCTACTTCTATTTTCTGGTAGACTATTTAAAATGTTTTATAGAGCATAATTACAAAGAATAAATGATCTTGTCAGTACGCAGATCCTCCTGTTTGCATATGAATGTGGCATTCATATAGAGACCAGTCATTCTTCTCAAATTTATACAAGTAAAAATCCTTGTTCTTGAAACAGTGAATAACAAGGAATGTAGCTAAGCATCTCCAGATCAGAATTTAAGAGAATTACTGTAGGTGTTGGTTTTGTTTATTAAACCATCTTTATTTTTTTCTTGTTTGTAGTATAGGAAATAATAGTTAATATGTTACAAAACGTTAGCAAACCAGTCTGATGAGTACATTTTCATCTAATCTGAACCTGTAGGACCACTTGAGTCTTGCTGAGATCCATTAGCCTTGACAAAGAACGATGAAAGGAATGATGCCTGGAGTAAAGCCTATTAAACTTGCGTGGAAAGTTGCATTTCTATCATTTCAATTTCTAAAACAAAAATCCATGAAGAACTAAGTGCAGTGCTGTGAGAGCTGTTTGCACTGTATGTAGGCATCAACACAGATTCCAGAAACAGGACCCTAAGCTCTGTCTGTGGGAAGGGGAAGCCAGTTCAGAGTTCCTACTCCAGAGGTGGGAGAGTGAGAGTCAAGCAGTCGGCATGAGGGAGCTCACAGACAGGATGAACAGGGTTTATATAATCTCATCCATATGCAAACAGTCCAGTGAGTTGCCAGAGCTGTGCCAGCATGCCACCCACTCAAGTAATGTCTTTATTATTCATTGAAAGCTGCCGCAGTTTTCTTTTGGTGTTGCAAAGCCTGTGTTAGCATGGGATAAATATTACAGAAGGTGGTTATAGAGTTTTTATGTAATAAAGCAAGTTCTCATTGAGAACTTGACTTTTTGTCAGGAAGCAGAGAGGACTGATTGTTCCCTAAGGGCGGTGAGCTGTGTCCTTACCCACAGAGTGCAGTCCTATGGGGTCTGCACCCCATAGTCAGAGCTGGTTACTGGTACTATGGTCTATTGACCATCCTAGGCAGGTGTCTGAGAGATGACTGAGGTCCACGGTCCATTGAGGGAGCCCAGCAAAGAACAAAAGAAGGTTGAGTCAGAGATAGGAATGGAGACAAGGCTGTAGCGTGCATTCACAGTCTATGCAGGAGGCAGGGATCAAGATAGGACTGGAAAAAAGCCGCAATGTATGTCTGAAGGATCCATCCAGGAGATGAAATACTTAACAGTGTCCAGCATCCATCCAGTACTTAGGACCAGAAGCACAACCAGAGACTGGCACCGCTGCGGCGTTGCTGGGGCAGGGACTGACAACTGAGATGAAACGTCGTCCTGGGCTGTGGGCAGGGCCAGAGGAGCCTGGGGCCTTGCTGGGTATGAACAGCAAGGCCCATTGGTGCCCTCAGAGTCCTGACACCTCTGTTCTTTTTATTCATTGTTATAATTTTGTTTTATCATATCATTGAAATGTGGTAACTTATGTCTGATTTATATATTATTATTTTCTGAGATTTTTAATATTATAGGGAAGAAAAGGGGAAGGGGTAGTTTAGTGTTATCTTTCAGTAAGAGCTTGAAATTACCTTTTCTTCCTTTTAATCATACTTTCTCCAGTACAGGTTTAGAATATTATCTTTACAATTAGCTGCTGGTTAGCACTGAAGAGCTAATCCATGTAGCAGATATTGTCCAGTATCTAATCTATAAAAATGTTGAAGTTATGTTAGGATTACCTCAAATACTGAAACCCACCCTAGTCTGAACCCTAGACAAATCATAGGGGGTAAGTTAATCGCAGATAAGTAACTTAATTTTAAAATGAACATTTTTTACCTATTTTAAAAGGCTTGAAAGGGGAACGGGAAGAAAAAGATAAGTGAAAGGAAAGCGGCAGATGTGAAAACAAAACAACAGATTGTCATAGCAGGAGATGAAGGATGACAAAAGAGCAAATGATCATAACTTAGAAGGAGAACAAGGAGAACTGACATAAATAAGTAGCACAGAAAAGGAATTATAAAATGAAGCTAGAAAGAACAGGAAGGAGAGAAGGGAATTTACTGATCAGATGTTCAAAGGAGGAGACCACTATAAAATCTGGTGAGTGGCGGGAAAGGGAGCCTCTGAGCCGATCTACACAAAAGAAAACATAAGACAAAGTGCCACACTGTTTCATGTTGAATCTGATTTGCAAAATAACCCTGGGAGAAATCCTTAACCTTCCATCATGTATACTTTCCAATTTGATATTTCAAAGATATGCCAGTTTACAGAACTTTTAGTGCAAGCGTCTCGTTTCCACAGCTCTCCACAGGACCTTGCAGCAGTTACCAAATCTATGGAACTATGTTTACTATTTATTTAACGGCTATTTTTGACTTCTTAATGTATCTCTGTGCAGTGAGTGTTCTGTCACACCTTTTTTGAACAGTGTCTTCAAATATTTCTCTGTTACCCAGTTCTGTTTGTTTACTCATCCAGTGTTGCTTAGCACAAAGTTGTACAAAAATTTGCTCAAATTTGAAATTTGCTTTTATTGTGCCAAAAATAAAGGGTTAGGATTGCATAGTATTTTTAGCAAGACTATATAGTATACATTTATGTGTATATATATACACACACACTTAGTATACTAGTTTTTAACAGTAGTCTGAAATCTTTATTGAATTAAATAAAATATTTTGACTGGTCATGGTGTTACAGAAATTTTCAAGGTTTTTTTTCTCTTACTAGACAAGAACAGTAAAAATGATTACTCATATATGGTGAGAGTAGTGTTACTATTATCCTGTGAACGTTCCTGAGGCAAGCACAGAAATTGCTCCAAAACCACTATTTTTTCAGAAAATGTTAGTAACTTTCATTGAAGCCAGAATAAGAATGTTCTCATGTAACGACAGGCTCGAAGAGAACATGGTGCCCTGAATCCCAGTCCAGTGGCTGTGCTCTAGAAAATGGGTCTTTTAATTTTCCAGTAAAATCTGTCTCTCATTCACTGAACAGAATGGGTTCTAAAGGAGACTCAATCAAAGTTGCCAAAGCAATCAACTGAACATGAAATATATCCTAACTTTCAAGTGTCTGTAATAAATATACGTTTCATGATGGAGTGGGTACTTCAGCTGAGCTGTGTCTGGGTAAATAATACATCAACAGTCAGAAATACAAACGTGTAGAAAGGCCAGTGGGGTTCACAAAGTACAGTTCACTGTTGACAGATCATCTGTCAAGTAAAATGAATTTTCTTTGCTGACTTTGTAGTTATTATAGATACAGTTATTGTACTTACATACTGGTAATGTAGAGCTATAATAAATAGTAGTATAAAAGTCAGAAAAGAACTGTGAGCGTTATTTTCCTAGTCAATGAGGGTTGTTCCATTAGCTTCCAGTAGCTGTGGTCTGTGAATTATTTTTGTGCATTGAGCCACACACAAGCAATTGAATGTAACCTTTAGATTATAGATACTAGATAGTATTATTTAAATTCAGCCTATTTCTCTTGATTTTATTTTGTTCCTCTATATGCTATGAAAAATGTCTCTAAAAGTACTTTCAGAAAAATGTTCAGCATCACCAAACATGATCATCCAAAAAGCTTGGCTGCTAACAGAAGTTACAGATTTTATGTAAGGCTTTTTAATGTTTTACAAAAAAGATTGTTTAAAATCTAAGCATTTTGAGTAACCTGATAATATAAATGAAATGCATAAGATAAAGCCGAACCTTGCTTGCACTTCTTGGAACCTACTATACTTCCCCCATAACATATTTTCTTTAATTATTGCTCTGCTGGATGTTAGGCATAGTTTGTCTCATACAGCTTCCCGTTCCTGGCTGTTCTTAGCTCCTCTCCAAGAGAATTAGATTAGTTTATTCACTACAACCTCCAGTCTTGCTACTCTGCTGTAGCACGAGTTCTGTCGTAAATATTGAGAGTTAAGATTATTATCCAGCTGAAATCATAAACACAAAGAGGAAAATGGTATCCCATTTAGTGTTGGACAAGGCTGGAAGCTTTAATTAAAGCAAAAGTTTACAGTACTTACTCTAGCATCAATTTCTTCTCCAGTTTATCTAAACTGGCTGCCAACTTACTTAAAAGATTTATGCTTTCATATTGTGATATAGACTCCATTTAGAAATTTCTTGGTCAATAGCTACTAAAATTCTTCAAATTTTGATTCCTTTACACCAGAAGTGTTTAGTGATGTTTGACAGGTATTGTGCTACCTAAAAAATGGTTTATTGTATAGTTCATGATGTCAGAAGGAGCATCTCCTCTACAAATAACCACTGCATTTCTTTCTTTTCATGACTGTAAAAATAAAGATAGAATAATTAAGAAAGAAAAAATCCACATTGTTAACAGTAAAGACAATGAAATTAAGGAGACCTTAAATTCCTGCACATTTAGAGCAAATCTGCCCTTACAATATGTTTTAAATCATGTGCTCCCTGATATCAGAAATTCTGTCAATTCCAAACCCCACAATAAAAATATTCTGAGTCTTATTGGGAACGAGACGTCTTGTAGAAATTATCTTATAGCATACCAGATGGCATCTTTCTTGCAGACGTCTCTTCAATGTACTTGTTCTATTGCCTTAGAGAAGAAATAATCAAATATTTCTACCCCAGTAAGAGACCTGCATCAGTTTTCCTATGCGGGAATACGTACATCTTTTTTGATTGTGGCATCACAGAGGGATTATCAGGGGATTTATATCCTCTGAAATCATAGGAAAGCTCAGTAGTTTTTAAATGCGTTACAGGCGAGACCATCTCATACAATGTCTGTTTTCCAATATAAGGACCAGATTTAGGTATAGGCAAAGTAGGCAATGCCTGCAGCAGCACACTGGTGAGACTGGCACTGAATCATAGACTAGCAAATGAAGAGACAGCCTTCTAGTCTCAAAGCAATAGCACGTACTCCAAGTTTCACTTGCACTAGCTTGGAAAAACTCTCCAAAGATCTCCCCTAAGATGAGTCTCCTGGACTGGCAAAGAACAAGGAGATTTAAAGAGCTGCAGTTCCCATAATGAAAGACTTAATCCCTTATGCCCTAATCCTCTCATTCCTGAACTCTTTGCCTTTCTTCGCCTTTACCTGTTGGTGGAAGAAGGAGAGGGAAAAACGTCTTGCAGACAAGAGCATGCTCTAGAAATGACGTGATAAAGATGAGGACAAGGCAGCAAGCTGACTTTGTTTCTCCTTATTTTCTTCTCCTTTGCTGGGCAATCTTGTGTTGTGTTGATTGGCTCAGACAGGTAGTTATACCAGCAGGGGACAGCTTTGAAGGATAGTGCGCAGTGGGACCAGCAGTGCGATAATCCACCAGTCCTGAGGCCATGAATATAGACGCAGTACCAACAGCTACATGAGGAACTGTGTCTGGGGAGTCACTCAACAACTGAATTTTGCCTACACTGTTGGCAGGCATTGAGCCAAGCGCTTCTCATCATTGGCAGCATCACTTCCATGCTGTTCATAGGAAGGAAAGGAAGAAGCAATTTGAACATGAAACTGGTATATTGATTATTAGCTGTGCCTTACTGTGTGGCAGAACATTTTTGTTGGGGGATACAAGGTGCAGAGACATTTGTGTCTATGCATGCGCAGGACTCAGTCATGCATGGTCCCCTCCAAAGAGGGGGATTATGCTTCATTATGTCTCTTCACAATGTCAATTTTTCTGCTTATGGGGAAAAGGGATGGACTCAGGAATCCTTTTCAAAGGAATTAATGATTTCTGTCACCTAAGAAAAGTTCAGCAAAGATTTAATTTTTATCTTTTCTGAGATACATTTGGTCTCAATTTGTTCTCTGAAGAGCTTGCCCAGCCTTTCAAATTTGCTTACCCAAGGGAACTGCACTATATTTCAACAAAACATAGCCTCCCTTCCTCCTTACAGCCTTGGTACTGACTGGGCACAACCCTGAAGGGGTTAATCTCTGTTTATGCGCAAAGATATTGTTTCAAAGTAGAAGAAACTCTGCAAAATAGGGAAGATTTTTAGACAGGTGTGAACAAATGCTTTTGTATCTCCACAAGGCCTGGATTCCTATCAATTTGGTTTATCTACTTACTCCAAGAAAAAATTAATTATCCATTAATCTGTTTGAAGCACATTTAATTATTTGTGTACATTGTACTTTTACCAAAAATATATGCTCTATATTGCATATATTTACATGCCATTGTTATTAAGTATTTGAGAAAACTCCTAAAAGTTTCTTCAGGAATTACAGATTTACCAGTGTCTGATAAGCCTTCAGCACTTGAGAGACATAATGAACCTTTCATACTTCATGTAGTAATGTATCAAATTGGTAAGAAAACCTAGTGTAACGTAAGATCTCGTTACAGACCTGTTTTAGGCAACTTTCCAACCTCATGAAAGTTCTTTTACAGCTCAACTAAAATTATTCTACAAAATCATTATGGACTTCAGTTTGCATGAGATCTTCCACAAAACCAAGCAGCAATATCGGAATGAAATGTCATCCAGTTTTAGTCCAAGGATTAGTCAGGTTGCAATCAAAACTCTCGTAATATTGTTAACTTTAAATATCCAGCTAAGATTAGAGTCTGTTCTGGGACTAATAAAGAAGCCTCTGCATGTCACTTGCAGAGATTTTGTATTATAATTTGTTGGTCAGACTGTAGGTCTGGATTTCTATGGAAGAGTTTTCTGCCACAATATCATCAATCCTAAATGATGCCCTTAACCGACATCTATAATTTCCTTATCCCTGAATTAAATGCCTCCTTTAGAGGTGGTCATTGTTTGAGGTTCGCAATGGACAAGAAAAACAAAAGGGAATAATTAATATATTCGATAAATGAAGTTCTACTGGACACAATTCTTCTTAGATTTGTACTCTGAACATATCCATTTTCTGCCTTATTTGCTAAAAGTACTTTGATCTTGTTATGAAATGCAAAAGTTCAGTAAACATTCCTTTCAGAAGAAAAGTATAAAATATTTCCATCTTGAGAGAAACTGTCTCAAAAAATGGAATATTGGTGGAGAAAATCCATCATGAGATATTTTGTTTATTGTGCAGAAAATGAACTTTCCTTTCATTTTAAATTCATCATATTTTATTTTTTTTTCCAGTTACAGTTCATAAAATCTACATTGTGTCTAGAAATCATATAAATCTTATATTTCTGCTTGCTATCATATTTTTATAAGTCAAGATATAAACTTAAAATTTTATTTAGTAGAAATATTCTTTTAATTATTCGTTTGAAATGGTGACCTTTTCAAGTTGAATTATTATATGTTGGCATGAAGGTTTTCTTGTGTCTTATAATATTTTACGGTTGAAGAAATCATGCAGATAATCTAATTACTTTGACTAAAATTGTTGTGCCATTTATGTCTTTTGCTGTACTACAGGGGAGAAACTGTGAAATGTATTCATTATCAATTCATTAAAGGGTTTTGCTATTATATAAGCAGAGATGCAGACCACTACCTATCTTGTATTAAAAGGGAAAAGATGAAAGCACAGTAAACTGTTCCATAGGCTACGGTTTATGTATTGCATTTCTTAATGTCTTGTGAAACGTAAAAATCTACAACAAACAGATATGTAAAGCGTAACTGGTATGAAGATTCTATTCAGATTTAAGTGCTCTGGGTTGCTTTTGAATCTTGCTATTTTCTGCATTTGTTTTGACTGCTCTCATCATTCAAGATTGACGCTTGGATGGGTGTGTAGGAGGAAGCAGCAGCAGCAGGCTTACAGCTTGCAGACAAAAAAAAAATCTGCCTTATCTGATGGCTATTATTGAAAATGCGAGGTGTAGCCTAGGCTGGGTAATGAAGGGGAGAGAGCGAGGGGGAGCAAGAAGCATGGAGCTGCATACTGATTAGTGTAGGAGTACTTGATAAAAAGAATTCTTGCTGCTGGCAGTGCATTGCTCATTGTGGAGTATTCCAACAATCACATATAACGGAGAACAGCTTAGCTGACAGCTTGATATGCTTTTTTTTTTTTTTCCCTACTGTATGACGTACTGGTCTGTAGTAAAGATTAATAACTAAGAAATGTAGAGCTAGGATCAGATCTTACGCTGCATACTGCCCTGTAAACTATGTTTTGCTTCTGACTTTTCTGCTTGCTGAAAACATTAATCTGTCAAGCTGGCGGGCTCCTTTGATACCAACTTTCCCAGGAACACGATGTGGCAATGCCACCTCTCAGCCCAGGACTACCGCTATTATCCGGTGGATGGTTATTCGTTGCTTAAACGCCTCCCTCTTCACCCTCCTACAGGACCCCGATGCCCTGTCCAGACAGTGGGACAATGGTTGGAAAATATTGGGCTACCTCAGTATGAAAACCACTTGCTGGCTAATGGATTTGACAATGTGCAATTTATGGTAAGAAATCTTCTGTGCATACCTGTGTATATACACTGTAGCTGCCTTTTTGTCTGTCTCTTATGTGCTCATGCAAACCTTAGAGCTATTCTGCATTGCACTAAGATCTGTTTAGTGTTTCACTTTTCTATGTCTAGCTAAATTAATGTATAAACTGTCCTTGTAACTTCCAAATCGTACATGTTACAAAAGATTCTAGCCAGAAATATGGTAAGGGAAAACCTGAAGGTTCTCTGTCCCCCTCATCAATCTTCAGATTGAAAATGAAAAATGCACAGTTATTGCAATCCATTGCAGGATATTCACAACATGTAAAAGCTGTAAGCACTCCTATCTGCAATACATCACATTATTGCTTATATTTAAACATTAACATCACTGTAGTAATAGTTAAATAGCATGTGATGCCATTCTTGCATTGAGAGGTATTTTAATATTAGAAAATTATTTAATGAAGTGTGCTTTCTCTTCAGTTGATTCTGGATGTCTCAGTTAAATGGGGTTTGCATCTTAGATAATCAGTCTGTGGGATTCACCTGTTGAAACTTATGCCCGGTGTGGAAAAGTAAAGCATTCCTTTTAATAGTTACATTCTCATGTTTTAACTCTAGGCATTTATTAGGAACATATGAATGAAATAAAATATTATCTACTTCATGATTTACAGTATTACCATGTGATGCAGAGTAAGCTGTCATGCACAAACTTTCAATTGAAATGAATATTGACAGTAAAGAGGGAAGCTCACTTGTAAGGCTGTTATATAATCTCTTTTCCACCTGTTTCAGTATTCCCATTACTTGAACCTCTTGCAAAAATCCTGACCCCATTTCTTATAAAGTATCAGAGCTTAAAATATTATTAGTCATCCCTTTTTAAAGATATTTTTAGTAACCATGTATATCTTGGAACAGTCCTAACTTTTCATAACTTATATCTCATATATAAAAACCAGAAGTGAAATAGCATGAATATTATGAGTATAAAATCATCACGAGTTGTGATTTTCCTGTTTAATTTCTTTTCCAACTTCATTCTATGCCTATGGGTTACTGAACAGAAAATTAAGACACAGATCTCTGCCATTTCCACATTAAAATAGTGTAGAGGTTTTTACATGGCTGCCATGTGATCTTTTACTTATATCAGTAAAAAACATTAGAATATTTACCTGTAAAATAGTCTTGAAAACAAAGCTACAAGGGTATGCTGTCGGCCCAGCGATGTAAAAAAAAGAAATCCAAAATGCATTTCAAGCTACAGTTTCCCAAAATGTAACAACATATTCTTATATATGTTCTACCATTAGTTACATAAGTACATGATCGTCTCGTCTTATAGAGATTACAGAGGGAAATTGTTCACAAGAGGTTGGTAGGTGGCATAACAAATGCAAGGGACTGCTCCTACCACAGGTAAATGATGAGCATCAAAGAAGCTAAAATACCTGCTCTCGAGGGCTTTTCAGTCAGCCCCTGACTCTGAAGGGGCCTGAACCACGTTCTGGGGGAAGTTATGAGGCTTTCGTTCCCTATGTCTATTATTAGTATACTTACGTAAACATACAAATGAGATTTTGTTCTATCCAATATGCAAATCAAACTTTGCAGGTATCGGGTAGATTAAGTTATGCCTGCATACTTGTGTGTTAACTAATGCTTTCCAGTCACTTTAATGTAATCTTTGTCTGAAATGGTTCTTTTTAAAATATATATATCAGATGAAAATACATAATTACTCTCAGTATCAGTTGTGGTAGCATGTATATGTGAATGGAAAATTATACTTTTAAATCCAATGATTAAGCAAGTGCCAGAAAAGTGCCTAGTAATAAAAAAATATATAATTTCAGTAGTTTAATAATTCCTAATTTATTGATTCCACACTGTTCATCATACTGTTACATATTTCAGGGGGGGGTTGTAGCAGAAATTCAATAGTTACTGTATTTTACTGGATATAAAAATTATCAGAAAACACACCAATTTCTTTATAAACTATTTTTTAATATATCATCATTATGTAAGGAAAGTCTCTCTTAAAGACCACTCATTTAAATTTTCATATCATCAGTTCTAGCCAAAATGTTAGTAGAAAATTAAACTTGGAAAGTATATAGGAAAATGACAGAAGAAAGACCTGATATGCTAAGACAAAAATTCAGATTACTCCAAACTTAAAAGTGTTGCAGTTTTCCTTAATATGAGAGAACTTCTTTACCTTTATTAAACTGGTTTACATATATTTTACAATCTTATGAAATTAAGTGCTTCAGGTAGCTACTTTACATCTCTAATACTTCAGTGCAGTAAAAATCAGTTAGGCATATTTGTTCTTTATTCTGTACCGTGTTCCTGCTTTTGTTTTTCTGGAAGCACATTTTGACCTGCATTTATTCATTCTGTTGCCTAAGCAACAACCATCACACTCCTATTAAGTATGATTTAGTAGTACAGGTCTTACTAGATGTTCAGAACATGAGAGGGTATATCACAATGATATAATTAATGTCCATGGAATAACATATATTTGAGAACAAGTATTTGCTATTTATACTACTCTCAACAGCAAAATTCTATTAATTAATTCTAATAAAAAGGTGTTTTTCAGATAAAAAGATTTTATGGTTACTCGTTCATTAGATCTTAGAAATTAACTCCTTGTGTGTAGTCTCCCTTGGGCATTAGGAAAGTTATTCACTAGGCTGTTCTTAGAATTAGGAAGACGTGTTTATGTTACCTGAAGTTTGTGGACTTTATACTAAGAAATAGCCTGTTTCCCTTTACTTTACAGTATGAATGTTTTTCCATAGTTCACCAATATATATGTTCTAAAAATATATCAAACATACTATTAAAAACTTCATGCTTTTGTGAACTATTTTGTTTCTACTTACAGCGTGGTTGTGCACATAGCAAGGGCAATTCTTGTCTACTTGGTGTCATGCAGGAATGGCACTTGCATGGTATTTAGTAGGCCCAAGGCAGACTCAGTCCCAAGGCTGGTTCGTGTGTGCTTGTAGCAGTAGAATCATCCTTGAATATGTATGTGTATATATATATATATATGCAATCATTATTAACATTTATAATTTGTTGTATAATAGGCTGCAGTGTCCTTCAGATGTAAAAACTTGTGGAGATACTCTACATTTGAAGATGCAGATGATACTGCAGTTTCATGATGTGAAGATTATTTTGTAGTTAAACTAATCCTAAAGGACAAGAAAACAATTAGACCAGTCATAAAGTGGTTTATTTAAGCTAGATATAAACAGTAAGGAAACTAATGAATCACTGAACATTTTTCTGATGCACAGAGCCCATGGATATCCCTGGGACAAGTTATAATTTTTATGCAGACTTGCAGGCCTACATAACTTAATATGCTGAGAAAAAAAGTTAAATTGCAGAGAAACAGATGAAAAATATACAATCATGCGAGGTCACTAGATCTTTGTATGCAGCTTTCTATAACTCTGGAGCCTCATCAAAGACTCCATACTGGATTGACAGAGATAAAAGCAGTTCAATCAAATCACTGCCCAGTGGGGGCTAGTTCCGATTAAGGACTGTGTATAACTATCTATTTATAGGTTCTTATAATATTTTAAGATATTCTGAAATTTTATCACTTGCTTAATATCGCAGTTTGATGAAGATAATCTCTCTTAGAAAGATCTGTATGAGATCACTGTATGAGAGAAAGAGAGGCCAGGCAACAAAAATGAATTAACAGAAAACTATGAAGCATATTATTATACTTTTGTCATAATAAAATATTTCACTAGTAACAGCTAATAACCTGAATTGACATTAGACACTAGACTTTCATTGCTGCTGTGAACTTGCAGACATGCACCTCTATGCTTTCAAGTACTTAAATGACTTGCATTGCCTAAGGATCTAAGTCCTGCCCAAGTATTTTTTTAAATTCTCTTTTTCTCTGTTGGGAAACTGAGGCGTAGAGTGACTACAGGATGGAATTTAAAAGTGCTTATACATTTGAGATAAGATAAACTGGTTCTTAAAATACCTACTAACATTATGTTTAACAGATCAACTCAGTTGCTTAAACATAGGTATCTAGTACCAGTTGAGATACAGCAAGGAGTTCAGACGATCCAGGCAGGGCTGACAGATATCACCGGGAACGAGAGACAGCAAAACTCCTTGTGATTAGCAGCTGGAGTCCAGCTGGGATACTACCAAGCATCTCTGATGACTCTAGAGTTCTGATGCTGGTGTTGTAGGTCACATAGACCTTGGGATATGTCTAGGAACTGAGTATGGATGTCTTGAGTTTCCACCTAATGTCTCAGTTGCATATGCATTTCGTTTCTTTCTAATAATTTTCTGTGTTTGTATTCATGCTGTGAACTTACTTGCACAAGTATTTATCTGGTTTCACAGTGCTAGGCAGGGACTAACGTCTGATTTCCCATTAGTTGCCTAGTTTGGATTTAGTTTTGAGTTAAGTTGTGACTTTTCTTTCCCCTTTCCTGTCTTTCTTTGTTTCTTTTCTTTCACTTTTTTAATAAGTCTTGAAGTTTATTAGTCAGGTGACATTTATCTGGAGATTATCATCTTTCAGATGTCATTCCTAGGATTTGCTGTCCTGGAATGCCCAGTAATTCGTCTTGCCTTTAATTTCTCCAGAGGATCATAAACTCTGTATCAACTATAAAGGACAGAAGCAATTTTATTTCTTTAGAGTGAAGTGCACCTGAAAGAAATTCTTTATGTGCATTGGCTCCAAGTCCTGCACTTGAGGAGGGCACCACAGCTTTCAGCCAAAAATACCTGGTGCAGAGATTGACAATTTGGGCATTAGATGAAAGCTTGAAAGAGTGAGTCTTGCCAACACCTTTCTTAGGTTAACCATGCTGTAGATGATGAAAAAGACACTGGTGTTTGACAAGGGTTCTAGTCTGTAGTGACTTTAGTAGCTTTCAGAAGCCAACTTCTAACATGCTTAGGAGAGCAGATTTACCCAGAAATGAAGAACCTTTTAAGGCAACTTTAAAACTGCCAGTCAGTGATATGCAGCAAGCCACATTTTTAACAGAGTAGAAGGAATACAAGTCCCACTGATGCTAGAACAAGCTGTGGTCTATACATGTAGTAAAATCTTGGAATATATACCTGGAGTTTCAATCCCCTCATCTGGACCTCACTTGCCAACCTCAGGATTTGCTTTTAGCTTCATGGCAAATCTGCAGAACTTGACACTAAAACTTCAGAGCTCCTCTCGGTGCCCATGTGGCCCTGGCTTCTTCCCTAAGCAAAGTGGCTCTTTGTCACTCTGGTCTCCTGAGTCTTCCTCTCCTTCACCTTGGCAACCCTTCATGACTGTGGCTCCTAAGGCAGACCAACTCTTCCCTTAGTCCAACCTGTTAGCCAAACATAGAGCTGGGAAGAGCTAAGGTTCAAATATAGACATCTACATATATACCAGTCAGTAGATACTCAGTACTCAGCTCATTTGCCCACGTGTTGGAATCGTTTGAGATGCCCAAGACATCTGTGTAGGCCTGAAATATGTGATACAGGATCTATAGAAAATCCGTATCTCTCTGGAGCTTCAGCTAAATTCCAAGCAATGTACGTTTTCAGCACCTCAAATGACTCTAAATTCCTACCTATGGGCAACTAGGTGAAGCGCCTAATCAGCCATTAAAGCCAATGAAGCACATAAAGTAATTCAGCTGACTGACTGAGTAACTACTAGGGTACTTATTTTAGGATAAATTAAAGTCGATTTGTCTGGTCAGCTGAATCACTGTCCAGGATGAATTGATCTTTTTTTTTTTACTAAGCCTCCTTCAGCTATCAGTAGACACAAAAATTTCAATGGCTCAATTTGGGCTAGAATCCATCCAGGGCTGACCAAAAAGGAAACACAAAGCAATTGTATTAAAGCTTTTTCTCTTCTCTCAGAACATTCAGCTCTGAGGCCTTGAGATCTTCTTTTTCATTCCTAGCAGGGATTCTTATTTTAAGACCTGCAAAGTAGAGCTCAGGTGGGTGCCAGAGATGGAGATTGTAACTGTCATCCTGCAGCAGCAACAGGGCTAACAAATCACATCCCACTGCTCCAGGTAATGCTTCTGTCATGGTATTCCTCAAACTGATTGAGAGTCGCAAGGGCTTATTGATGTACTCCTCAATATCACATGTGTAAATAATGGCTTGTACTGTCTTTCTGTCTTGAGGTTTCAGACCATTCTTCATCATCTTGTGTGAGTGCATGCAGGTCTGGAGAGGCCATTCTCATTTCCCAGTGGAAAGGGATTTTAGAGGAATCTGCTTCACATTTATGTATCTATATATGTAGTGTGTGTTTGTGTGCTTGTGTGTGTGGCACTGCAGGCTAGTGACTGTTATTGCACTTGACAAAGGACTTGATAAAAATTTTGGCAATAATGTATTTGTAATTGCTCAACAGAGAACAGAAAAACTAGTCAGAATTTTTGAGTATTTCAATTGAACAATTGATTCATAAGAAGCCCATCTCCAAACAGACTGTTGACTTCATGGTGGATTTATTGAGAGTCAGAGGGAATATGCTTTCATCTAAACCTGTTCCGACAGTTGTATCTTGAAGGTATAAACAAGTGTCTATCTATCTGTCTGCTAGGTTCTACTAAGTTAAGGTTTCAGTGTTTGTGTCTCTGGTTGTTCTGGAATACTTGGCCATCTCTGTTTAAATTTTGCTCCATTCAAAGCTGTATATACAAGGCACATAGGTAGAACTTCAGGCTATACATTTGGTAAACTAGCTAGGTGCCGGTATTTGCAGTGGAACGTCCTTCTGCTCACCTCTGGCATTCAGGTTAGTGACATTCGGTATACATACACCTCTTTGGGAAGCTCACTCTACAGCAGTCTGAGAAAAAGGAGCTTGTCCTGTGTACATGTCAGTGTACTGGGCTCAGTCTTACCCACACTAAGAACAGAGAGCCAAATCCAGGCGCTGAAAGCCATTGCAAGTAAAATCAACACTAAAAGTGGAACTATTTCATGGTACATATCTGTGAGAATGGTACTTGAGGACTGGCATTAGTCTCATCCGTTCTAACAGTATCTTAAATGTTAATGGGAAATGTTGTGCTTGAGCTAAAAGCCTGCCTAGTGTAGAGGCTGGCCTTCACCTCAGTGTATAAACATTGATGAACTGCGTTCAGAGACTACCTATGTGAGGAATTGTCTGTTGTCCCTAAATACAAGTTTATGAGAAACTAGCAGCAAATATTTCACCTCAAAGTTAGGTTGATAAAGCAATGTAAATTCTAATAATGATATAATAAAGCAAGCCACTTTAATAACTGATAAAATAAGAGATGTAATGCTGATACAATGTTCTTGCTATGTATTTATTTAAGGCCAAAACCTTCCACTTGATTTTGTTACTAAAAGGACAAGTCTTCAAGAATTAGAAATTTTCGTGTGTAGAATGATGAGCATAATGCTAATATTCATAACTTATGAAAGATTTGGAAAACATGACAATATGTAAAGGTCATTAAAAGTAATAGAAAGTTTAAAAGTTGAGAGGCAGAAAGTCTTAAGAGTTTTTAATCTTCAGAGTGAAAAACTGACAATTCAAAGGACAACTGGTTTATAATTGTATTTACATTGTAGGTAAAAGATTGAAAGCTTTGCAATGGTAGCCTTAAAAGCAGTGACCTATATGTAATAGAAAGTTACAGCTTATTCTTAGTTTTTTCGTATGGGAATACTTCTTAATAAAATAAAATAACAATTAAAATGTATTTTTAAAGGAATACAATACATAGTTGTGTATATTACTGTTTTACAACAATATTAACCAACAAGAAAAAATAAAATGGAATCTAGACCAATAGGAAAATTAATCTTAAACAATGGTAGACTTCCATAACTAAGTTAAAGATGTTTGAAGGACATAGCAGTACAGAGGAGCTTCATTACTGACAATTACATTGTGGGTTTCTGAAGGAGTTAACAGGTGAAGATGAATGGGTACTAACAGATAACTGGAAATAGTTCTTGAACCTGTTATCCTGTATTAATGAAGACTGGGTGATGTAAGAAAATTCAGGTAGTTATAGGAACAAGTGTTAATGCAGATAGAAACAATCTAAAATAAGGAGAGAATACATCATGAAAGAATAGGTAAATTAACCAAAATACAATAATGAAAATATTAGGAGAGAAAATTACATTTCATTAACTATGTGAGTAGAATACATTCAGAAAGAAGTTCTATCAACCTGCTGCAGCTCAAAGAAATATTAAGAAAGTTGTGTTACAGAGAGAGAGAGAGAGACATCATACTGCAGGCAGCTAAAAAAGAGTACTTGGTTGATTAAAATATCTGGTAGGTGATGTTTGATGAAAAGTGTTAAGAAATTGAAGAATAATACGTGATACTTTAGCTATCATCTTCAAGAACTGGAGAATGAATGAATTATTAGAGGACAAATAAAATACAAATACAGTACCAACATGTATTTCAGGACACAGGATTTAGCCTCAGTATATATTTCCAGACTCCTGACCTCTTTGTCTTCAACCTTTCATCCTACACACAATGCCTTATTCAAGAAGGAAATGGATGGTGTCGTTATTAGCAACAGATAGTTACTGCCGTCAATACTGAATCTAGTTGCGGAAACAGAAAGTGAACAGAATGTTGCAATGGGATGTAGTGGGGAAAGAATAAAGCTAAATGAAGTAACTGTGCAGTTGGGAGATGAACAAAATATTAAATAGAAACCAGTGAAGAAACATATGCATTGTACAATGCATTGCACCTCTCAACACGTAGATAAGAATCCTTCCTTCCCTCAAAAATAATTAAAATTTTAAGAAGGGAGACAAGCCTAATTTTGCTCGTAAAATTACAGCTACCTTATAAAAGCTGTTCTAGAATATGATGTGCCAGAATTGCCATTCAAGCAAGCTGTTCCTGGTATAGAATTTGCCTGACCACTTCTAAACTTCCTGGGCATTTAAACTTCCCTTCAATTTAGAGATCTTCTGTTTTCTCACACATTGGTGAAAACGCTTCCTTCTCCTGTTTCCTATGTCCATATATTTTTATGGTACTAACAGCCCAGCATTAGTTTTAACTTTTTTAATGACAAAAGCAGGTAAACCTGTGAAGCCGTTATCAACATATGGTCCATTCTGCCTGTCCTTCACCATGTGCTGAATGATTTTACATCCTTAGTCCTACGATTGTTAAAACAATTCTAAGACTCCAAAACCGCCTTCTCTTCTTATGGAGCTGTGATTTACACTTATCTAGTATTGTTCCTCTGGAACATTAGAATTGTGTTATTACTCTAAAGTTGGAAACTGCTGAAAGGTAAAGGTCCATTGCAGACAAAGAAAACTGTCTTGTCTTAACTATGATTTTATTCTATATAAGCAAGATTGATTGAATTAACAATAAGCTTTTATTCACTGTAAATACAAAGTCACACAATGAAATTCACACCTGCTCTCTCGTCTTCTTAGTCCACTCCTGATTGAAATATATTTTCACGAAAACAAGTAATACAAATGCTACTTTAGTCTCCAAGTAATTTACTTCTGTAGGCTTTAAAACACTACATTAAACATTTCAAACATTTTATTCACTATGGAACATATTATATTCTGTATCTTTTGCCATCCCTCATTAAGCTCCAATTACTGTGCATATGGGATAAAATCTCCATGCAACAGTACACTGTATTTATTTTACACTGGCTGGTACTGATGAAATTGACAGTATATACACTTGTTGTACATAGAACCCGTGACTTAACTGAAATCTCATGTTTCAGATGTTTATTAACATTATCTGATGCAGTATTTTATTGAATTATTGGAAACTGAATTGTTTAATAGCATTACTGATGGGAGCAACAATGGGTTAAATTGAAAAATGTACCATACCTATTCTAGATTTGTGTTGAAAGTCTTTGGATAATAATTCTTTAAAAATTTTTGATCCAAAGACCAGATCAAGATGAGAGTTTGGAAATATAAATACCAAAGCATTTGCCCAGGTGACAGATGTGGAGGGTTAAACTTACTGTGGATACCAGTGCTAGCAGTCAGTTTAAATATTAAAAACTGGAATACCAAAAATAAAAATATAGTGGATAAACACTTATCAAATGCATTTTCTGTTATAAATCCCAAACAGCGTTTTCTCTTACTGCCTAGTTAGCAGCCATGAATTGGTAAAGATTGGCCCTTTGTGCACAATCCCCCTTTGCATTTGGGAAGTGAGGGGAAAAAACCTGCATCTTATTCACTGGAACCTTACAGCTCATGCTAAAGACAAATATATGTGCAGCTCGTTACAGCTCTTAAAATCTCTGAAATGATTGATGGTTTCTGTTCTTCAGTAGCCACATTATTTAACAGCACTTTCATCGCTTCAGGTATGCTCTCTCCAAATAGTTCCAATTTTAATCACGGAGGAAGAGCACTTCTTGAAGTTAAGATGATGTTTATAAAGAAATAATAGTTCTTGGCTGCTGTGCTGCATTAGGGTAAAATATTGCACAATTCCAAGTTGGTTTTTAGCCTTGATCCATTTTTAAATATAGTATGAATATTATACATCTGTTAGCTTCTCTGAACTCCCTAGGCATCCCTCTTTTTGCCAGAAAGGAATTATAAATTGACAATGCAAGTTATCTTATTTCATTTTCCATCTCTCTTGGAATTTAGAAATGTGTCTATTCTGTCCATGAACTTTTTGTTTCCTGACATTCTGAGTTTTTAAATACTTCTTTTATTGCCTGTAGAAATAGTCAATCTTCACTTTCTGCCCAGAAAAATAACTTTATGCAGCAAGAGTGGAATAGTACGCCGAAAAACCCAGATACAGACAAATCTTTGGCACCCTGTAATATCAAGCTTTTTGTCAGCAAATTCTGCTGTTCCTGCTGTATAGTTTGATTTCTCTCTGTCTCTTAACTCTGCTGTGTATATAATAGCATCTTGCTTCATATATGTATTTGTTTAAAGTGTATGTTGATTTCCTTCCTTCTTGAACAATAACAAATGGAGACTTGGGTGAAAAGGAATAAAGAACACATTTGCTAGCATATGCAGAGGAAGCCTGGGCTATGGAGAATGCGTAGGACAGAATATCTAAGGGTCTTTTCTGGGGTCAACTTTCAATTTGGATTATGAATTTGGGGAATATGTTTCTCTGTTCCTTAATTATCTGTCTAGGAGATTATGTAATATTGCTCACCCACATATATGAAAGCAAGAAAGGATCCTGGGATCGACATGTCTGTATATTAAGAGCTATCTTGTGGCCAATTATCTGCCTGTGTCTGTCCTTTGATAGTACAGGTTTCTAAGTGCTTGCTGTTGGAAAGCAGTTTCTCAGGAGGGAGTCAGAGGTAACCAGATTGCCTGAGGAATCTCCTTAAGTACCTTCGGTTAAGTTCTGAATAAATTCATTGGCAATGATTGGACTCAAGCTAAAAATAGTGCAGAAAAATGAAAGAAGTATTTAATACTTATTAATATTTTTAAGCCTCAAATAAAATTCATCAGGAACATTTTCTCTGTGTGAGCTACCTATTTATCATTACTTTAATCCTGAATTCATCCATTTTACTGCTTCCATAAGCCAAACTCATGGGAGAAACATTTTCTTAGCTTTCCTCTTGTCTCTCGTAGAGCTATCTGTGTACTACCCTTACTTTCTTTTTATTTATTGGCACACAGTCCCAAAAGGTGCATTTGAGTTTCAGAGCTCTCTCCCTGCCATGCGGTCTCTGCAGACTGGACTCTTCTTGTGCTTGCTGTCACCTCCTAGTCTCTATTTCTTCTTTCCTCAGACATTAGTATGTGTCTTTTTGGGGGGGAGGGGAGGGGAGGGGAGGGGAGGGGAGGGGAGGGGAGAGGAGAGGAGAGGAGAGGAGAGGAGGGGAGAGGAGGGGAGGGGAGGGGAGGGGAGGAGAGGAGAGGAGAGGAGAGGAGAGGAGAGGAGAGGAGAGGAGAGGAGAGGAGAGGAGAGGAGAGGAGAGGAGAGGAGAGGAGAGGAGAGGAGAGGAGAGGAGAGGAGAGGAGAGGAGAGGAGAGGAGAGGAGAGGAGAGGAGAGGAGAGGAGAGGAGAGGAGAGGAGAGGAGAGGAGAGGAGAGGAGAGGAGGAAATCTTCACATCTAAGTTCTTTTACTGACAAAACATTTTAGGGATCCTTGAACAAAAGCAGAGGGACATTTAACTGGATGGTTTTCACAGAGGCAGTCTTGTCACTCTGGGAGACAGCTCTGGCCCTACAGAGCTGATGCTGAGTGAGAGTTAGTTTGCTTGGCTGGGCTTAAGCTGATCTTTGCAGAAAGCTCTCTGTGCTATCCAACATGCTTTATAGTCCCGTATTATTCTGAATTTTCCATTTTCCAAGGTGTCTGAGGCTTCTGATTTACCTGGAGAGCTGGCTACAAATTATGACAAGCTTTTCTGATAAAACTGTTACACTGAAAAGCCTTTGTTACACATGTGCAAGGGAAGGAGCTGAATTTGGATTTGTTGAAGTGTGAGTGCTCACAGTTAAAACCGAATACAACTTCAGTTGTCCTTTGAATGCATAAGTAGATATAGACTAAGTATTCATTGAAATGGAAGAAAATAATGCCTACATTTAGGTACTGAGAACTGAAAGACTTTTTAAAATTCTGGCCCCTTAATTCTTTATCTATATAATAGGTATAAAAATGCCACCTTGCCTTGAAGGAATCTTGTAAAATATATTAATTCCTGTTTTGGAGTTGTCTAATATTATTTCAATGAATGTCTAAAAAAAGTCAGAAGAAAGTGAGTCATTCTTACTGGTGAGGTCTTCAATGGAAAATTATATATAAGACATGGACCCACACAGAGAATGATGAAGGCTAAAAAAAGAAATATTAGCTCTCTTATTTTGCAAGTATCATCAATCCCCCTCTGCTGAACTAATGGATTATTAAAAAACATAATTATACTGTGTGTATGGGACCATGTAGAATATCTAACCTGGGGTGAAGGGTGATTAGCCAGTGCTGAATAGTTTCCATTCTGGTATTTTGTAGCTTTGTGACATTGCAACATTCTTTCAGCTCTTATTTTGTCTGCTTTATCCATTGCAGTAACTTTTACTTTTAAGAAGTTATGCTGTAATATAGAAATTATATCAAGTGAAGTTACAGACTTCCTCAATCTTATGTCACTAAATTAGGAGCATACAGTTTTATTATCCAATTTGTTGGTAGAACTGCTCTGGTGTGGACCTGATATTAAGAGGCAGAAGAGACCAGTGAGACTCACAAGTGTTCACCAGGACCATTAGGAGCATTTTTTTATCACGAAGAAAAGTGAAATTAGAAAAAGTTTGCTTGCTCACAATGAAATCTGCAAAGCGTCAGTAAAAGAACTGCTTGAATTTGGATAGAAGGTGACCCCAAAGACATTGTAAATGTTAGTTGTTGAATGGAGTGTTCTTGTATAGGAAAGGAATTGGTGGAAATGCTCATCATAGTACCATCCGGAAGAAGGTTGCCAGACAAGGTGGACTGGCTTGCATGAAAGTTTCCTTATGATTGATGGGCAATGAAGTACTAGAGTGTCAGATTACTGAACTCTGACAACAGGTATCCCAACATGTGTACTTGGAAAATGAGCTGTGTAACAACAGTGTAGAATCCTTCCATAATGTTTTGGGATTGGATCAGTCAGCATACAGGTGCTACTACTGTAAGAATATATCAAGCTTTCCTCTCATTAATCTTGAACATGTTAATTCAGTTTCTTAAGAAAACACAAGTCTATGTGTGGGAAGAATAAACTGTACCTTCAGACAAATAACAGAAGTTTACCTTTTCACAGAAGATTCTTGAAATTAAATACAATTTGCTAGGCAGGGGGGATAGTTGATAGGGCTAGGATTGTCTGTATGAGACAAGTATATCACTTCAGGTTTCACAGCTAGTAGTCGCTTTGGCTGGAGACAAGTTATATAGTTCAGCTTCTGAAAAAAGACTTCAAGTGCATGGCTTTTGTCCTTTTATTCACTAGCAATAACATGTCAAGTATTTGCAGCTTCTAACTACTCATTTATGGGTCGACAATAACCAGAACTATGGTAGTCACACTAATTACTGCTTTTGTGTTGTATCTGACATAAACAATACAATAATATTTGCAAAAGAGTGAAAAATGTGTAAATAAAGCAGAGAATGGGAACAGAAAGAAATGTCATGGTGTTAACATGCTATCTGAATACAATATGTGAATTGGGAATAAGTTGCACAGAGAGTAAAACAGACATGAAGGAAGGAAGGAAACAGAAAGTAGATAGTTTACTATCTGCCTCAGAAAGCCAGAAACCTGATTTTGCATTTATTTGTTTATTTATTGAATGTGTTTGTTTATTTTTATATTTCAAAATTATAAATGTTATCGTTCAATGGCAAGGTAATTAAAAATTGTGGGCAAACTATTTTGATGCTTGTGGTAATTAATATATTTTATATGGGATTTAGTCAATAGGTACACAAAGTTTTCTATAGGCTCTGGGTGACGGTTGCTGTATTAATAGTGACGCAGCTAGAATATGCTATATGAAATGCTATTGTTTAATGTTAAAAGTATGTTGTCATGGGCTGACAAAGAAATACTAAGAAACTGAGTGATCAGTGAATCATGCCAGAGACCACTTCTTATGTGTCAGTGGCTATGTAGTTGTTTTCCAAAATGGAACCTTTAAGTTTTAGATAACATTAGCATAAATGTTTTTTCCTTGTTCTTTGAACTTATTGTCTATTTATACCTTGTTCAAGTGGTTTAGGGATCAGTAAAAGACAGAGTGAAATATCCCCTTTATGCATAGAAAGGCTTGAGAAGTGGGCCTGTGTGACCCTCATGAAGTTCAACAAGGCCAAGTGCAAGGTCCCGCACCTGGGTCGGGGCAAGCCCCAGTATCAGTACAAAATCATTAATGAAATCATTGGGAGCAGCCCTACAGAGAAGGATTTGGTGGATTAAAAAATTGAGTATGAGCCAACAACATGCACTTGCAGCCCAGAAATCCAATCCTATCCTGGGCTGCAAAAAAACCAAGCCAGGTCAGCAGGTCAAGGAAGGTGATTCTACCCCTCTATTCTGCTCTGGTGAGACCTTACCTGGAGTACTGCATCCAGATCTGGGTCCTCCTGCACAAGGAAGACACAGACCTGCTAGTGCAGGTCTAGAGGAGGGCCACAAAAATGGTCAGAGGGCTGGAACACATCTCCTATGAGGAAAGGCTGGGAGAGTTAGGGCTCTTCAACCCGGAGAAGACTAAGGCTCCGGGGAGACCTTATTGCAGTCTTTCAGAATATAATGGGGTCATATAGGAAAGACAGAGAGAGACTTTTTATCAAGACCTGTAATGACAGGACAAGGGGTAATTGCTTTAAACTGGAAGGTGGTAGATTCGGATTGAACACAGGAAAGAATGTTTTTAGTGGTGAAGATGGTGAGAAATTGGAACTGATTTCCCAGAGAAATTGTGGATGCCCCAGCCCTGGAAGTGTTCAAGGTCAGGTTGAATATGGTTTTGAGCAACATGAAAAATGTCCCTGCCTGGGGCAGAGGGATTGTACTAGACAATCTTTGAGGATCCCTTCTGACCCAAACAGTTCCATGATTCTAGTTCTGTGACTCATAAGTTTCCTTTCTTTCCTTTCTTCTGCAAGTTTGGGCCTGTTGTCATAGCTCAGTTTTGAAGGGACTGCTTTTATTTTGATTCTTGTAGAATATATCATCCCAAAGTTAATTTGTAAGAAGGCTCGTCTAGGGCTTCTGCCATCTCTGCAACACTTAACAAAAAAAAAACCTTTGCAGTGCAGGGATGATTTGCTGCGATCTAGAAAGCGGATGGTAAATCAGCTTGCTCCAAATGCTAAAAGCAGCTGAGCTTTATGTATTAGTTGAAATATATGGTGGATTTGTATTTAGCAAAATCAGATCTTCTGCCTGCTCTATATCCAGCACACGTTAGTTTAGCTAAGTGCCCATATGCTTAACTTTTAATTAGCCCATTGATGATGGTGAAAAAATTATATAAGACAAGTTATTTCTGTATGTTTTCTTTTCTGGGCAGTTTGGGCTATTAACCAGTGAGTTAGAGAGGCCTTTGATCTTGCCTGGTATGGTCATACTGATGATTCTTGAGAACTACAGCCTCGATTCAGATTTTCTAGCATGTTTTTGAGGAGCGGTGTCTGCTCAGTGCTGAATATAGGCTTCATGGAGCAAACCAATCTTGAAGCTGCTACATGTGAAGTGAAATGCACCCTAATATGTTGTCCAGGCATGACACGTGGGATGACTGTCCAGTGGAATGATAATTAATACTCCTTTATGAGAATAGGGAAACATGTCTCCCAAATTGTTACTGGAGAACAATAGCACCATGTAGTGACATAAAGCGCATGGGATCACATCACAGCAATCTGCTGGTTGCCGTGGTGACAGGAGTGGGCCCGCAATGCGAGCCAGCCGGCTGCTGAATTTGAAGGGATAAGAAAAACACAGCCCACTTCCCATGTGAAATGTATTACAAGAACAAGCAAAGGAAGAAAAGAAAATCATCAACCCTTAATCAAATGTTCTTATATTTTTAGAAAGGGTTTGAAGAAAATGGAGGCCATCTCCACTTACCTCTTGGGCTTCAAGGACCTGGCTGGTAATATCTCTGCACACACTGTGGAAATAAATCACAACAGTTTGTATAAGAAAAATCACATGTAGCAGAAATCTAATCTGTGTGCAGTGGGAGACAACAATACCTTATTCAATCCTGCTATTCGTTGTGCCTATCTTTCTTAGCAAACAAAATCTGTAGGAATACATTAAAATGGGTCTCAACATAAGGACTGTGTTTAGCAGGCAAGTCTGACGGCATATTTTACCCATACCCTTTTAATTTTCACCTAGAGAAAGTTAGTGTATTCCAGTTCTTTATTAGTTTAAAAGCTTTCTTACCTTTTACCCTTGCTTCACCACTACAAATTAAAAGCAGCATGGATGGAACGTAAAATACATTTAAACATAGGAAATCATTGATGAATAGAAAACACTCTTCATTTTCCAGAATTTTTCATTTTTGGGAGCTGCATCATACTTTATTATATGTTATAATATAATATTAAACAGAACAGCAAGTTCAGTTGACTTAACAGCCTCCAATTACTAGTGGATAGATCCTGAAATGATTTGGGCATCTGCAAGTTAGGCAGTACCTTCATTTTTCAGTGCAAAGAGTGGAGTCCAAACAGTCAGGTGAGGCCTCCAAGACTGTACTAAAAATGCAGTTAGTTGCAGCCATGGTGATCATGACCACACTTGATCTTACAGTTCCTGTCTCTGGGAGCAGGATCCCTACAGTTGAATTAGACAAACAAGACCCTGCATAACTTAATCAGAACAGAAAGTCACTAAAGAAAGAGCTCTGCAACACTAAGCAGAGGAAGCCAGTAAGCGATTCCAAAGCAGGAGTTATATTTGAAAGTTTTGCCTCCCTTTGCAGCCCTGCTTTAAACACCATTTGGAGGCTGGATTTCCTGTGCTGCTCCCTGGATCTTGACTTCCAAGTTGTTCCTTTGGATGAGGACAACTGGCTCACTGTTTTCTTTCAAACTACAGTATGCACCAGAACCATGAGTCTGTAGCTCAGAAGTTGGGATATTTGGTTGAAAGAAACAGAAAGTCCTCAATTTTTAGCTTTTCCTCTGCTTTTTATATTTGGCAGTTACTTGATGTAAAAGAGAAACATTTCTAGCAACAGCACAAGAAGATTGATTTACCACAGCCAGCTGTCACTGATCTAAAGGATAATACTCCTTTCCGGCTTACTGACTAAACTTCATAGCAATTGAGTTTCAGCAGGACGGGTGGATGATTCCTCCTCAATCCCAGAATAGGCTTTCCTAGCAATTGTTGCATAGTTTCTTCTCTTTCTAGGAAATTTGAGTTTGAGAGAGATACATGAATCTGATCTCCCTCATGCACGAATCCTATAATGGCTGGGCTTTGCTATGAGAAAGAAAAATGAAGTAATTCCTCCTTCTGTTCCTTCTTTGTTGTAAGAAAAAGCAGCTGCCAATTTGTTGTATGCTCCTGTGTTTCTACCTTGAGCATGCTCTGAGAGTTCTTACCAGATCACGCCCTGATGGCATCTAAGAGGAGGGCCTACTTTCTAGACTCACCAATAGGTCTGATGTGGTTTCCAAGCTTCTTTCTGCTCAGAATGGAGAGCTTGAACACCAGACAGCCCAAAGGGGAGGGTGCTGGTGTGAGCAGGATTCAGCTGCAGATAGGAGTTGAACAAGTGCTTCCAAGACCTCAGTTGCAACTTTAGGGGCTAAGTGTGTGAAGGCTTGAGTATTTTCTTGAGGATATGTTTTCCTTGCTGATATTTCACAGACCATTTCTGTGAATAACCTATTTTTCAGACATGGATCCTGACCCGAATTTTACGTTTGAAGTCTTTGACTTTGTGTTTTGTACTCTCCGGGCTGATTTGAGTGACTCAACGTTTTAAACAACATGACAAGAGTTGATAAAAATGTGAGGAAGGAAGCACTTCTGTTAGACATTCTGGGAGATAAACAGAGTTTTTGTATTTATTACAAAAACACTAATGTTATATCCAAGGTTAAACAGAACTCCATGTTACATGAAGACCAGGTATTCATCATTTTTGTTATGCCTGATAAAAAGTGATATTACATTAAGTCTGTGCGCTCCCCAAACTAACACACTTATTAGAGAAAGGAATAATTTTTTTTGAGCATTTAGAAGTCTGTTAATAAGCTCACAGTAATATCGATTTTAAAGTGAGTCCTTTGAGAAATTTAGCATCTAAGCTAACTAGCATTTATCGCAAGTAATCTGAATAATGGTACAATGCAGACTCTCTAGAATTTTCACTACTCAAATGAAGCAAAATTATCTTCATAATGTATATTTAAGACATTAAGATGTAATTTAGTTAAGTATTAATAAGTATTTTATTGAATTGTTATGACTAAATAGGCAGACGGAGTTGGGTCAACAATGTTAGTAATCAAGTGGGCCAAGTGTGACATCAGAGGTAATTTTTTCAATTGCCGCCTTATCTGTGCAGCTAATTTGCATGTGACAATTGTGTTGGTTGTAATGAATCAGTGCTACAAGGAAGAGGGGATAAAAATAGTAGAAGTTCTTCCTACAAGGATCCTTGTCCCAGCTATCAGTATTGTTTAATTATCTCTATACTTTAATTAACTGTTACTGTTGTGTGAAAGGTCTGTGACTATACATTCACTTGAATATTAATATTTGAAAAGCTTCTGATGGCACTGATTACTTCAAGTTCGCTTATGGAAGAACTGAATCTGAACCGGAGAGAGACCTTTAAAACACAGGTAAAGTGGGAGTAGAGGATCTATTAGGACTCACTTTTAAACTGACCTTACTTACGTCTTTGTACATAGTTTGCAAATTAGGGCTCTGAACTGCTATCACCTTGCTCTTATCTATGAGTGAAATGAACTTTTTTAGTTAACATTTCCATAGCAGTATATTATTACTCCCTGACAAAATGACAATACGGAAAACTTTCTCCCAGTTTTCTCATTTTGTGGGGGTTTTATTTGCTAAGAAAGGCATAAATGTAGACTGGCAATAGAGCAAGGTGAAGACTGAGGGTGGGTATCCGTATCAGTAGATTAAAAGCAAAATAATTTTGGAAGAATGTTACTAAACATTTTGTAACATGCTTGGTCCTTTCTTTCTAACATATTTATAATCAATCTCTTTTCCCCAGGGCAAAATTTCATGCTCTGCAGGGGATTTTTATAAAATAGTCTTGTCAGGTTTGTAGGTGAAATAACAGTCTCTGCAGTATCTCCAGGAATCTGATAAATCTTTCTGACCTCAAAGTACAAGTTGAGCATTTCCCTCAATAATCATTCTTACAGATCTTGTTTTCATGTTAACAGTGGCAATACTATTGAGAGGCATCCTTTTCACTCGTACTGAAGCTTGCTAAATTCTGGTCGTTTGCCAGTTCTTGTTTGGAAATTAAATGTGTGACACATTGCCTGAAATTTTTGCACTAATAAGAAGCAGTTTTCATTATTGAAAACTACATTTCTCTCATAATTTCTTGCAAGTCTCTGTGAAACAAACTCCTTTACCTTGTGGAAAAGCTATGTTGTGATGAAAAATTATAAACCTTCTGGTATATGATTTAGTCAAGGGAAAAGTTCTGATTATTCAATGCATCCTTAACCATTTTGTAAGATGTCTTTAATTTGTTCTTAGCCAGAGGACACTTCAGATGTCAGCTATTTCAAGGGGATGCAGTTTGGAAGATGGGTGAGAGAAGCAAAGCAATTTGGAATAAAGAAGGGACTATTTTGAGTGAGCCATTAAGGATCTGCTTCATAACAGTCCTTGTTCCCATTGGTACCAGATGTCTGATCCCATTCTTCCCAGTTATGTATTTGGGATGGAAGGGATAAGGAACAATAGAGCTTTTTGATGCTGTTGGCCTCAGTTTTCTATCACTGACTTCAGTCTCCAAGCATGCGTAATGGAAGAACATTCCCATCTGCCCCTGCCCTGCTTGCACCTGTCTTATCTGAATGGCAGGAATGATGGTACTCTCAAATACCCCAGCTAAGTGTACCACCTCCCAAATTCTCTTTTTTCCTTTCTGTGCCAATTCATATGTCCAGCAGCTCTGAATACCAAAGTATGGGGCCTGTTGCTCCAACTCCATTCAGATTCCCTCAGCTGTGCTCCTGCATTGTCGGGTCGCAATCAGCCAGCGTGAGATTCAGTGCAAACTCAAAATGTTGATGGTGCAACAGATTACTGCATGGGCAGCTGGGAGAGAGCAAAGGAAAGAGTATAGTGCTCCCCCAGCAGCAAGAGTGATGCAACTACCCGTGCTACCCCATCAATACGCTATTTACCTTAGAATTCATCCTTCTCTTACCCACAACCCTGCTCTTGGGCAGACAGATTTCCACTACACCAAGAGCATAAAAAGGTTACCAGAAGTTGTTGTCACTTCCAGTAGCACCTGGCATCTCCAGTTGAGCTTGATTTCAATAATTGCTGCTCAGGAAATTAATTCAGCTTAGCCTGGTGGGTAGCAGCTCTGACACAGCTTTAGACTCCAGATTCTCTACTTTTCCCTCTCTAGCTGACACAGTTGATCACTGAAAAAGCTAGATTGATTGGTATTGCCAGCCTGTAGCCAGAACTCACCCAAATTTTGTACATAAAAATCATTTCATTTGTAAGAGAGGGAAAAGCTTCAAATGCAAAGTTAATATTTTCTTTCTCTTTTTTTAAGTAATTTTTTACTCAGTTTACATAGAAGTGATGCATATGCATTTACCTCCCCACTGAGGGTTTTTTTCCAGAACACTGATTGCAATGAAAAATTATGAAACCTGTCTCCAAACTTTATCAGGCTTTTGAATCCATTAGCTATGGAGAAGGGCAAGAATAAGACCAAAAAGCACAGGAGGGTAGCTTGTTCTCCACACCCCCTCTCTTCCAGCTTCAGTGGTTTTCAGATAAATCTACTGATATATCTTCCAGCTGTTTTAAAGCTTCAGTACCATTTTTATTTTACTTCGATCACAGAACCAGATACTGGAATTTTCCACCATGGGTCTCATGCACAGAAAACGTATGAAGAAAAATTAAAAACATAGATACAAAATGGGGACAATGAGAAACATACAGTCATGCCTGCCATCCTCATATGTTCTTCTAATCAACATATTTTATTATCTTCAGGGACAAAACTTCATAGTGCTTCTTTTCCTGCAGGTTGTAGAATGCATGTTGTTTGTTTTTTTAAGAATCTTAAAAGTTATCCTCTTTTGATAATAAATGAAGTTGTCTACAAGTTTATGAAGCTTTTGCTTTGATTGGATTTTAGAGGTTCTTTGAACTGTTTAATGTATTAAAATTAGGCTTTTTAATAGAGAGCATTTTTTTTTTTAGAAGTACAGTATGATCCAGATTAAATAGCTTTCTAAAGATACTGTATACATATAGCTGGGCATACATACATTTGAAATTGGGTATAAAGGTCTAACCCACCATTTTTGTGAAAGGCTGTGTTAACTTCAGGTGGAGGGTGGCAGAGGTGATTTTGTGTGGAACAACCTAAATAAATTCCAGTAAAATCTTGTAGGGTATGATTATGAATTTTGTTCTGAACTTATTTCTGGGAATTACCTCAGATTTTGGAAAAATTTCTGGAGTTTTAAATTGTGTTGGTTTTCATATGCCTTCAGTTTCCCACATGCAGAGTCATTTTTTTATTCCTTCTTGATCCCAACTGTTCTGTGAAACTACTGCCTTCTTACTCAGGAGACTGACTTCCCGTGTATGCTTACAGGGAAAAAGATTATATTGCTGAGAGTTGTGAAGAATCACAAATCCCAGGGAGGTGCAGCTACACTCTTTCCTATCTGGAACTTCAGAACCACAGTCTTTCTAAATCATAAGGCTATTTCTTATGCAGTAACAAGACAGGAATTTCAACAGTGTGAACCGAAGTGAATGTGATCTGAATCTGTCCCAGTATATTCTTAATGCTTTAATTTTGAGAAGTTTTCCTTCCAACTAAGGTTTCCTTTACACTTAAGAAACTACAATATCAGAAAGGATCTTATGTGTTTATTACATAATAAAAGCATAATAACTCCAGAAGGGATTGCTGTCCTATATTTCCTGTTATAAGAACCTGTTTTGTATATAGGCATAACAAATCTTTGGACTCAAATTCTCAAGGTGTCTACTAGAATAATTTATTTTTGGTGAATGTTTCAACTAACCTAGCTTAGCTATTTTTAAGGTTGAAATAAAGTGAAAATACATTCTTGCATTAATATTAATTATAATTGCATTTACCATGTCATCTCAGTAAAGTTAAATGAGGTTACATTTGGCCCAGCTTGTAGTGAATGTATGCATGGCAGCTAAGAGCAGGGACAGAATGTCTCCTCATTTCTGATTTGCTGCAGAGTGAAGTGAGGTTTTTCTCACTGTCAGTGTAGGAGCCTGTGGAAGGAGATTTGGAGGAGCACCAGAAGAGGAATCAGGTTAAAGAAAGAATCAGGGATTAGGATTAAAGGGAGAATGGGAGCAGACACCAAGGAGATAGGAATAAGCGGGACTGTATCTTTCCCTTCGCAGACATGTCTGCAAATCAGGCAGCAGTCTTCTGCTACTATGAGTTTATTCCTCTGTGTTAAGCAAAAATGGGTATATCCTGAGTAAAGTTTCCTAGTTTGCTCTTGAGTAAAGATGAAGAGCTGGTTTAGCTCCACGGAAGGAAACAATGAGCTCGGTTTTACATGAGGAAAGAGTTTCTTGTACTGTTGACACTGATGGTAACACAGCAGAAGGTCCAAACCTGAGCACACTGAAAGACTGGGATGTTGTCTTCTCAATCAGGGAACAAGGAGGCAACATGAGTTCCCGTCTTTCCTGAGTTTAAAATACTTGGGTTTGTATCCTTAACATACTTTTAAAAATATGTATAATACCAACTGCGAAGAAGCACGATGTATAATATATTTTAAGCTGAAAGAGGGTGGATTTAGATTAGATATTAAGAAGAAATTTTTTACTCTGGGGTTGGTGAGATACTGGCACAGGTTGCCCAGAGATGTTGTGGTTACCCCATCCCTGGAGGTGTTCAAGACCAGGTTGGATGTGGCTCTGAGCAACCTGACCTAGTGAAAGAGGGCTGGAACTGGATGATCTTTAACGTGTCTTCTAACTCAAATCATTCTATGATTTTGTGATTTTATGATATTATATAATATATAAGGAAAAAACAATAGTAAAGAATTAATAAAATAATGCTGTCTCCACTATATAGCAAATTTGTGCAGACAGACAGGGTTTTTCCAGGGCTTACGTGTTAGTTGAATTGAGTTTTAAAAATTGTGATATTTGAAGCAGTAAACTGTGTGTAGTAATTCAGTGATGAGTATTCTGTGATTGTGTGTAAACATCATGCAGTGATGAAAGGTGAAATCTGAAAAACAGTGAAATGAAGTGAAAGCAATAGCTGCAAGCAAAATAGCTGCATTTATTAAAATGAACAAAAAAGTATAGTCGTTTTGGACTGGATCTTCAGCTGGCTCAGTTTGCTCAAATCTGTTTATGCTAGCTATTTACAGAAGCTGGAGAATCCAACTCAAAATACAGGGTTTGGGTTTTTTCCTCCAGTTCTTCCTCTAAGTTTACTGACTCCTTTAGGTTATTTACAGGAGAAAGGCAAAAAGGGGAAATCATATTTTATATGTATTTACCAGGGAGATGGAGGGGGTATTAACCCCACCACACTGCTGTCACTGTTTGCACAGCCTGTTCTGCCCACTCTTACACCATGTGATCTACTTAAACCGGCATGATTCCACAGCTTCTCCCTGTAGAACACATCTCTGCCTGCCCCTATTCTGAACACGGCACACAAGTACTTTCAGCGTATGATTTGCAGAACTGTAGTCTTAAATCATACCACTCACTGTGAAATATAATTTTAAATATAACAGCTTTGCAAAGTTTCCATGATTGCCTTAAAAAGACCTCCCCTAGATTTTGCAGGATACTCTACAGAGTAGCACTCGAGAGTCCTCAAGAGTACATCTGTAAACTAATCAGTCCATCTGAAGAGTGAAGATTTAGCAGCTGAACAGGGTGAAGTATTGCATATTCCACTGTGCTTTTTGGAAGAAAGTTATTTTGCTGTGGAACAGGAGATTTGATATTCAGAAAGAATTCATATCCATTATTAGCCCTGATTCAGCAAAGTATTTAAGCATGTTCTGTATGCGCCTATTAGCTTTTCATTCTGCTGCTTTTTAAGAGCTCTACTGAGTCAGAAGCAGCAAGCCAAATGGAAAGGTGGAGATGAGGTTTATCATGGATTTGCTCACATAAATCCTATTTCATGATGATCTTAAATGAGTACAAATAATAAGAATTCTTGCTTCTAGCAAATTAGTGTCATGAGACTCCAACAGGGGTAAGAGTTCCAACAGGTCATCTCATTTTTGCAGCTTTTTAAAAACGGATTTTTTTTTCTGAAATGAGGCAGTGTTAAAAAGCAATACAAGAACACCAACCTACTTTGAACTATCTTGATTTGATCCCTGGCTGCAATTCTCTTTTTGAGCTACTGTTGTACCTCCTGTAATTCTCAATAGTCACTGCCAACCAATCAAGTACCTTAATCTTTAAATACTGAATTTATTCTCTAAGTAGCGTCAGAATCCTTGAACTTAAGAACCATATTATCATGTTTATAGAGCTATAGGTCCCCTCCTATTGGTAGCAACTCCTGAGAATAGAGGCTTGAATCATGGAGTCTTATTTTATGGACTTATTTTGTATACTGTTTGAACAGATGGGGGTTTTTCCTGCTGTTTGCATGTTAGGAGATCTTTGACCTGCCCACAAGCAGGGGGATATGAGCAGTGATGGGTAAGTGAGGACTGGACTGGTACAGTTAAGTTCAGGGGATTGTGTGGGGTTTGTTGAAACTGCTCCCCTCTTTGTTTTCTTCACCATTTTGCTAAGGAACTAAATAATGTTATCCTCATCCACTCTGCTCATCTTAATCCATGCTAAGTCTGGATAAAAATGAATATCATATATATAGCTGGGAGAGTTAGGAGGGGAAATCAAAAATAAGTTTCTGAAAATGTTTCTGATCATGTCCTTGGTTTAAGTCAAATGAAAGACGGTTCACTTCTGGTATTTGTCTTGACTGAGAGTTACAGTTTCTCCGCTGGCAGTGCTGCCAGCAATATAGTAATTGTCCATGGGTTCAAGCACCTTCCACCGTATTTTGTCATCATGAAAATGAATGTAATCATCAGTAATTTATGATTCTTGTCAGATACTATAAGTTAAACAAAATGTTCTCTTTTCAATACAACAGAAGGGCTTGTTTCAGGTTATTGAAGGCATCTACTATTTTTTTCATTTTTTATTCTACCTTTTTTATCTCCCATTTTTAGGGAAGCAATGTAATGGAGGACCAGGATCTCTTGGAAATAGGAATCCTTAATTCTGGACACAGACAGAGAATACTCCAAGCAATCCAGCTTCTCCCAAAGGTATAGTTTCTTTTATTACTCAACCGAGGGAACTAAAACTTACAGCTTTTGTGTTATTTAAAACACTTTTTTGAATGAAAATAAGCGCAACTGTCTACTGGTTTTGTACATGTTGTTTGCATATGCAGACATGGCATAACGTAATATCATTGCATTCTACTCACTTTGTATGGATGTAATTGACAAACAAAGCAAAGGAGAATAAAATAGGTAATTTTAAGTGATGGCTGTTTAGAATTTATTTTAATTATTTTTGGCTTTTTAATCTATTCATAGACTGCCATTACGTACGTATAAATAAGGCTGTCAGTGAATCCTAGATGTTTGTATTTACATAGCAGTTGGCCTGGAAATACATTGTCCTTTGTATAACTATTCTTAAAAGCCCTGAATGAAACATTGTTTTGCTAATACCTGCCTTTTAGGTAAGATGTGGAGACTTCCTGCAGGCTTCATATTTGATTTACTGCTGTGTCCATGAATTTTCTCCTCAGCTGTGGACAGAATAACTTGTAGTCATTTTTTCAATCACTTTTGGTGCTAGCTGATTTCAAGTATAGATTTTAAAGTCAGTCATAGAAAGGGATTGTTTTTATATTTTGCATACCCAAATATATTGGTGAAAGCTTCTATGGGCATTCAAAACAAGACAGATAGTGGGCCTAGCATGAAAACTTACTATTTGGATTTGGAAAGCAGAATGAATAAGGAGAAGCAGGCACCATTAAGGCTCAGAAGGGTGCCACATGTGGTGTAGATACTAGATAAGGAATAAAACCTAGTGTAAATTGCATAGAGTGTTCTGGGAGCAGTGTGTGTAGAATAACTAAGGTAAATAGAGATTAGTCTGCTTGCAGTTTGGTAATACTGGAGAATGAGAAGAGTTATTAAAAGACTTTTTAGAGCATGAGGCTAAAGTTGCTAGAAGAGGCTTTTTTTCATGTATCATAGCTTACTGAATGGATCACTTATAAAAGAGAACAAGGGTTTGTTTTGAATGGGAAAAATTAGAAATTGTGAATAATTTCTGTTTCTGGATGTGTTAGTCAATCTACATATACTACAACATGAGTCTGTGCACTGAAACACCAATTATTAAACACAATACTATTCTGTATAAAATATTAGACCAGTGAGATAAATGGTACAAGCAGTAGGGTATATAAAAGTAACATTTGATTAAGTACAATAGATACTTAAGGTTTAACTGTGAGTTTGATTTTTTCAGCAATGCTGTCATTCAAACAAATTTTTTTAAACCTTAATCCTTGCCATTAGCTCAAGAAGTATTTTTTTCTGGTTTGCATACTTCTTAGAGAGATCAGCTTTCTTGAATTCTTGTTTAATTTTTTAAAAATTAATGAATAGGTTGTTAATATATCAGAATTTTAGTGCTATTTGCACTCAGAAACTGTTTTTTATGAAAACATTGTTAATAATGTCTGCTTTTGGAAAGTATATTAATGCTGAGACCAGATTCCATCATAAAACTCCAAATGAGGTCTTTTTAAGAAGTTCTTAATGTGAGAAAAGAGGACAGAATCAAGATCTAGAGATACTCTCGAAACCTGTTGAGAACAAACTGGTTATGCAGTTATTTGGAAGAATCAGCATCTTCTGAACCAAAGGTAATTATGTAACACAGAACAGCTTGAAGCATGGGCTGAATAACAGAGGTATTCTTTACCAGGTTCCCTGTTGAGCTAGAAAAAAGAGGCCTTAAGGACGTGTTTATAACGTGTCTTTGATGCAAGAATGTTACACCAATGCAAATGCAGACAAAAGCTGAAGCTGTGCATCACATTTCTTCACTTAAATGGCTCAGCTATGAAGGAGAGCTTATATAGTAAAAATACATAATTTCTCATTCAAAACTGAGTTCTCCTGAAGACACAGTTATCAGAATAGTTATGGGCCCCAAAAAGTGTGATCATGGTGACTTATTTAACGTAACCTACCCTTGCTGTATTCACAACAGCTTGCTGAAGAGCTAGAAAACTTTCACATCTTGCAAAGAATTATGAAACTTTTCTGTAGATCTGTTTGTTTGTTGATAAGTTCAGCTCTGTCGTCAGGCATTCAAAATAGTGCATACCGTCTAAGTATTTTAAGATCTCCAACCATAATTGGAATATCACTAATTTGAATCTCATTAGATAAAAATTCTTTTAGTTTGTTTGCTTTGAACATGTACGTCTTTTCTGTTCTCTCATTTAATTTAAAACTTGATGAATCCTTGGGGTTTTGTACTTAATAACATCGCTGATTATGTTATTTTTAGTTTTACTATTAATGTTTCCTGTCTCGTGATAGTTTTTAATTCCAACTTTGAGGTGCAAGTTAAGTGGTTTAAAAAACATCTATGGAACAGCACTTCCTTAGAGCCAGGTACTCAGGTAGTATTCAATAAGCTTGAGGGTAAAAATCAAGCAAGAAATCTATGATCAAGGTTTTAAAATACTCCTTTTAATCTCTTTGTTATTCTCATCAATATTCCATTCTGTAGCCTGAAAATGCAACAGGCATTTAGTAGCTGAAAAGAAAGACTGTCTTTTTTTACTTATAATTGCTGCTTCCAAAAGAGTGATGAATTTCTATAATTCAAACACCAGTAGCCTGTTTAGGAGCCACTTTCCTAAAGTAGTTTTAAATAAGAAAAAACCCCTACATATCTGTCCAAATATAGATGAATTAATCATTGTAGTTTCTTATGCAGTGTTTAACCAGTATAAAAAGGTATGTTTGCCCAGATTTCTCAAAATATTTTCTCCTGATGATTCTGTATTTGAGGTGATCATTTCACAACAGGGCGAACTGATATGTTTGTAACAGATAAGCAGAGCTGAAATCTTTCAGTTAGATTTCTGCTTTTCAAAATATCCTTTAGTTTTGTTGGTTTAGAGCTAGTAGTCCAAATTCTCATCTCTCACTAATGTAATTTAAGTTATTCAAGTTTCACATTAATATTAACTAGAGCACTTTATAGCTTATTATTATTAGATAAGGTTAAGACACTCCAGTAGAAATATAATTTGTAAAGTTAATTCTTGAAATGGAAGTATTTTATACATGACACAAGTCTTAGAGCAAATTTCATTACAGAGTTTGATATTGCATTTAATATTTTTTGTATGAATATAATGAAATTAATAAATGGCTGGAGAAGGACCTTATATCTTTTATTAAAAGGAAGATGAGACATGTTGAGTGGTAGAGACAATATCTCAAAAGATACTGAAGCTGCAATTACAAGGACTTGAGAAAAAAGTAATACTTAGAAATTAAGTAAAAAAAGCTAAAATATTTTTGAAAATAAGAATTATGCTAGCTTATTTGAGAACTTAGATCAGAAAAAGGACTGATTTTGTGTGGGTTGCTCAGTGTATGGCTTCTTCTCCCAGCACATAATGGGAACACATTCTCTCAGTTGACAGATGGAAGAAAGATGTTAGCTGAAAGCAGCTTTCTCCTGGCTTCAGAGCTATTCTTATAGTATGCAGCTTGTTCCTTCCTACATGGAAAGGTCTCAACACAAAGCAAGTTTGGGAGTCTTTTAGCAGTGATGTGCTGGCAGCCAGGCTCTTTCCTGGGTGCTTTGCAGAACCAGACGAGAAGTAGAATATGAGCAAGTTTATGAGCACATACTCTCTGTGTCTAGTGTTACATGAGCAGTAAACCTGTGCTTCCAAAAGGTGCTGGATCTAATTAATACTCATATGTAACACTCTTAAGCCTGGCATTTAGGAAAACAGAACTACTGTGCATGAGCACATTAACTATACTCTTTGTATAACAGAAAGACCACATCAAGTTTACTATTGCTATATTGCTATTGGCTTACACATTTCAGAGCTTAGCTAGCTAATTTCAGTCCTGGTGTTTAATTCTCTCCCATTCAGCACAGATACTAGGTAGATCATTCCAACTTCCACTCACAAAGACAGTGTCCAAACTAGAAGACGCTGCAAAGTGAGTATCATAATGTTTTATGACTCTCTCTGGCTATGACTCCTTGGTTCTGGTCTGCTGGAGGTGATGAAAAATAGAATTCAAAGGAAGTGTTTTCTACCCTGCTGTCTTTCTTCCTTCTAATGCCTCTGGGAATTACTTTCCTGCCTTGGAAGGAGACCACTCACCTGGTCATTGCACTGCATATAAGACCTTTAAGCATAAAGACAGAAAAAAAGTGTTAGGATCCAGCATAACACATGAACTTTTCAACTCTGAAACACAAAGGTGTAGTCTAAATTATTTGAGGAATGCAGCACAATAAGAATGGATCAGTAAAATAAGGCAATTAGATGCATCCATGCTATAGTCAACATGTTTACTTCAGAGTAGCCTTAGACAGGCCCCACAGACCAAATGTCCCCTCCATGCATGTGCCTCAAAACTGTCTGATGAAAACAGTCTTATAAACATTTTCCTTCCTGACTGAGCCCACCAGTGAGACAATCTAGACATGACATGCTGGTTTTTATCTGTATCGTGTAGATGTCAGTAGCATGTCACTTGTCCTTCCACCATTGCCCACACAGTAAGTCCATATTTCTCTTCCTACTTCATTTATCCTTTCTTATTTGCGGTTGACTCACAATTCCTGCTGCCTACTGCCTGCTCTGAGAATAGTCAGCATGCAAGAAAAGATGCTGCCAGAGTGGAAGCACTACTCTCTTTCTATGGCAACTAGACTAAGATGACAACCTGAACAAGCTGGCTTTGATTTTCTGCACATCCTCTTGTTTGAGAGAGAAGACAATGACAATTGCTTTCTGGGAGTATTTGCTGGTTTGGTTGTTCTGCCTCAAGCCTTTCCCCTTCATGTGTTCATGAGCTCCATAAGGGCCACTGATGGGATACACATTCCCATCTGCAGCCTGTCCACAGGCAGCTGTAAACCAAAAAGACTGCCATTCAGTTGTCCCACATCTTTACGCATTGAGGCGTATTTATGAACATATTTTCAGATCATCTAAAGGACTTCAAATACATAGATGGTCAATAATTATGGTGCTGGATTGAGAAGGAACACTAGCATCTTTTCTATGGGCAGTAGTAGTGTTGGCATCATCTGGATACTGCCTGCCTCAGAGGAAATGCTGTGCACCCTCTTCATCACCAGGTCATGAGACCATACATATCCAGAAATGGAACAAGTACCAAATTTAACTGTAACTCTGTCACATGCTGTGTGAAAGGATGTTATGCCTTTCACCATCTGCCTGAAAGATAGCGGGCTGCATGACAGGCTAGACACAAACATTTTCCACGTTTCCCAAACTATAGGGCTGTGTTCTGCAGATTGAAGTCGTATGAGAAACAGCTGAAGTCACTTGGTCTGTTCAACCTCTTCTCTCTAGTGACCAAAGATAGAACCTGAGGGAATGGCAGGAAGATGTGCCAGGGGAGGTTTAGATTGGATATTAGGAAGAGGTCCTTCACCCAGTGAGTGGTGGAGCACTGGAACAGCTTCCCAGGGAAGTAGTCATGGCCCAGAGTCTGCCAGCATTCAATAAGCTTTTGGACAATGCCCTCAGTCACATGGTGTGAATGTTGGGAGTGTCGTATGTAGAGATAGGAGTTGGACTCAATGATCCTTTTGGGTCCCTTCCAACTCGGGTGATTCTGTGATTACAAAGAAATAAATCTTTGTCTCCTTGTGTCATTGAATTTCTATCCCCACTCCTATCTCCACATAGAGGGAGCAGAGATGTCTTCATAGACTCCGAGGCTTACTTGCTTCACGTATTTCAATGGCACTGAGTTGAGAGATATGTTTATTCTCCTTACTGGTGTGTGGCTATTAACTTCTGTCTCCAGTGCCATCTGGAAACTATGGAAACTCTGCAGGCCATTTCACTAGGAAAAAAATTTCCAATTGTGGCTGGTGGAAGGATTGAAAGGCTAAGAAGGCATATGTAAGTGACTGTTATGACTTGGACAGGGAGGAGGAGTGGCTCTTGAAAATAACTAGAGATTAAGGGCTCAGTAGGTCAGAGGGTACTTTCCTATGTTCCCTCTCACCAAGAAGCTCTTCTCTATGTCCTCCTCCCCCTTCTCCAGAGAGGTAAGATCTTTTACCCCATCTCCTCCTGCTTTTAATATGTCAAGAGAAATGATTCATCTCCCCTGTGCCTATGCCTTTGGTTGGAGCACTTTACTCAGAGAATGACTTTCACTACCAGTTGTATTACAGGCTGGTAGTACATTGTATTCAAGCCAGAGAGTCCTCAGATGCACATCTTCACTCTCAGAAACAATCTCTGCCTGCATAGCGTGCCCTGGCCAAGTTAAAGTTTGAGCCTCGTGGCAGAGATTCAAAGGTCTCCAGAGAGGTAAGGTGACCTCCTGAGATGCCTTAAACTACCCATGGCTTATAATTTCTGTTGCTCAGCCCCTAAGAACACACTTGCTAATAGAATTAAAAAAAAATCTGAAAATCATAGTGACTAATGACACAAAGATTTTCCTGGGGGCTGGCATAGCCTGCTATGCACAGAAACTGATCAGTATGGCCTAATGAAAAAGGCAGCAGCAGCACTTGCAGTTGGAAGAACAGAAGAGGTTCCAGCAGTCTGTTGCAACTTGAACACCTAGATATGGTCTGCAAGATACCTAAGAGTCCCTGTCCATGGAAGTAGTGTTTCTTCCTCAGGAATGACCTTACTTCCTTCTTCATCTGTTTCTTACTGTTTCTGCAGCTGGCCCACTGATTGCTGCACAGGAGCATTATTAGACACCTCTGGACTCTCCACAGAAGTCGTGAGGCCAGCAGCCTCCTGATACTGACACCAGGTTATCCTCCTATCAGGAAGCTTTCAACTGTTTTATAGCGCAGGCTGATGAACAGCATCGTTTCCTTGGAACTCTAGTTAGCACCCTGTGGAATCTTCTGTGAAGCTAAGGAGACTGAAGGGTTTTGTGACCATCACAAAAAACAGCATTAGTAGAAGGTGTATGGTAATAAAACCACTATAGAAGCAACAAGAAATTCAGCAAACAATTCTGAGCTAGACAATAGAAAGTTAGACAATTAAATCAGAAAAAGCACCAAGGAGGGAAATTACACGAGTTTAAGAGTTAAAGAAGAGTTAAAGGCCATTGTCAGCAAATACAAAGGTATACCCACCATTTGGTCCAAATTTGCATGTGTGTTTTCTCTCATTGAAGGTGGTAAGGCTGTCAACCACTTGCTTCAGATCTTTGTGTCCCAGTTAGAGGTTGAAATATGTTTGGTGCACAACCAATGCTGATCTTCTGGTTTACTTTCCTCCAAAAAGAAAGCTGGAAAGTGTGCACCCAGACTACTCTGCAAAGCAAATGAAGGCAAGTAGATAACTTTTAAATTGTATTGTGGCACCAAACCATAGTACTGTTGGGCCAAAAAGATCACCACTAGTTTAATGCCTGAACAGGATAAAAAAGTAAACGTGCAGCTGATAGCATGTTATCTAAAGTAAACCAGGCAGAGTTACTCAGGATCCAGCAAAGTATGAAAGTTTGACTTTGGAGGTGTCAGGCCATGCTAATACCCAGTTTTTGAAAGCATGCCTGCAAAGCCCTAGCTCAAAGCACCAAAGTACCAACAAATATCCAGAGACCTGCTTTTAGAAATTGTACTCATAGAAACTCTTTAGATCAAAGGCCATAGCTTCCACTTAGTCCACAAATTCCATGCTTAGGTCTTCTTATGATTACATTATCACAGTATCACAGTATCACAAGGTTGGAAAAGACCTTTGAGATCATCGAGTCCAACCTATGGCCCAACACATCCTTGTCATCTAAACCATGGCACTAAGTGCCTCATCCAATCTCCTCTTAAACACCTCCAGGGACGGTGACTCCACCACCTCCCTGGGCAGCGCATTCCAATGACCAATCACCCTTTCAGTGAAGAATTTTTTCCTAATATCGAGCCTAAACCTCCCCTGACGAAGCTTGGGACCATGTCTTCTTGTTCTGTCACCGGTCACCTGAGAGAAGAGACCAACCCCTCCCTGACTACAACGTTCTTTTAGGTAGTTGTAGAGAGCAATAAGGTCTCCCCGAGCCTCCTCTTCTCCAGGCTTAACAACCCCAGCTCCCTCAGTCGCTCTTCATAGGGCTTGTGCTCCAGCCCCTTCATCACCGTTGAAATGTCCTGAACTATTGCGCACATCATCCTCAGTAATACTGAAGGAGGCCTGTTCTTCCCTTGTCCCAGACATTGTGTCTGATGAAGAACTAGGAGGTCTTTTCAGTCTCTGGATGTGGATCTGTTTACATTTTTCCAGGAAAAACAAATATGTGTATCCAGCTTTCTTTTCCTTTAAATTCAGATAATAGACTCCAACTGCAAAAATCATAGAAAGGGTGCCTGTTGCAGTGCTGGCAATCTCCCACCGGAAACTCCAAACCCAGTTCATGATCTTCTGGATTTATTACACCATCGGAGCAGGATCCTGAATCAGGCAGTGCTATGAAGTGAACGTGCCTATACTGCCTTTTCATAGTAAGCTCTATAAGAAGATGGAAGGCTTTGATTAGAGGAAAGAAAAGTCAAGCCTTGTTAGAACACAAACTTGAAAAGTTAACTTTTTAAATATATGACTAGATAGACAGAAGAGAAAATCAAAAGGTATATACAGCTTTTCCTCATCCACTGTCTTTCCAGACAGGTCCCTGTTTTCACTCAGTGGCTTTTTTAGCACTAGCAAACACAAAGTCTTCTCAGGTCCTTAAGGAGCTGTGCCTATTCCCCATGAGAGATGTTTCTCTGTCCCTGCCCACAGGCTGTTTCTGCACAGGTACTGCAAGCAGCAGCTGCACATGGTGCCCCTGTGCCAGCCAAGCCCTGTGGTCTTCAGAAGTGTCATCCTCCTGAGCCTTTTCTTTCACTGCTCCAGAGGACAAATGATCTCCAACAACATGAGTCCAACTGATAACATTTGTGAAGTACATAATATATAACAGACACCTCACAAAAACTGGAATCATCCGGAATTATTCAGATTGGTAGCTGATAGTTTAATACAAGTACCCAAAAGTGCTGCTTAAATCTCTCAGCTAGGCCAGCAGTTGGAAAGGAAGCGTTCTGTATTGCTGAAAGATCTTTCTTGCAAACCAATGCAAGGGTAAATTCACTGTAATCATAGCCATCACTTAAAAAGGTGCAAAATTTGAGTTATCTCTTTCTCCTTATACAGCAGATAAAAAGCTCAATTTTAATACACACAGTGTTGAGATCCACCAGGCAGAGGTATTACCTGTGGAGAAAATAGCATTAGTTCCCCAATTATTTGAGAATATCAGAGAAAACTGGTAATGGTCTGTGTTACTGAATTCACCTTGATGCTTCTGGTGCATATGTGATTTGAAGGTCCATTTGTGTTTATTTGGCTGCCTTTCATAGACAAAAACTGAAGTACCTTCTATTCTAGTGTAAAACAATACCTAGATATAGCAGTGATGCACCTGTAAAAAGACTGTAAAAAGATGATTTGTTGTAAAGGATTTCTCATCCCACTAGGATGCTACTTGACATTACTATTTTGTTATGAGAAACAGCACTTTCTGTCTTCTGCTTTCTATTTATTTTGAAGGAAACAATACTAGTGATAGATCAATAGGACCTAAGAGAGAAATCTCCTATGCTTTGTGTCTTCTTTCGTGCTTTGTTTATTTCGTGTTTTCTTAAACATTTCTTTTTCTCTGAATCCTATGGGCTTCATTCCTAGCCTTTTCCGTAGTTGGCATACTAAAATCATCTGCAATGAAACAACTCACACAGATTTTGTTCTTTAAAGATAACAATTGAATAAACTAGTAGCAATGTCTGTGGAAGAACAATACTGCCCCTATTTATGAGCGATTAATAGTTGAAAGACTGTCATGATTTGAAGGTTAGAGATTTTATACTGCTCTGAGTCAAAGAGTCTGCACATGACTGCTTAGATGTTTGACACCACTGATGTATGTGTTGTAGCTGGTGCAAAATGATTGAAATATTATACATGGAAATACAATCACAATAGGAGGTGCTTTTTCTATTAAAAAAATCAGTCAGCAAATGGCATCAGCAAAGAAGCCTACAGAGTGTAAATGATTTGTGAGAGGAATCTAAGATCGTGATGCAGTATAGAAAAAAATATGTAAATAGTCTGAGAGCCGCTGGAATAAGATGCATCTAAACTAGAGCTCTAATAAAGGGGCAGCACTTCCAGACAGATATTTCAAAGTCCTTTTTTTTATTTAAAAACTTTCTATATGAAATGCAGATACTATTAGTAACACTGTGACATCTAGATAACCAATCTGTCTGTCAATAAATATTTGAAAGGAAAACATTTAGCCAGCTATGAATGACAGTTAATAAGCTGGTTGATGATATTTAGAGACAGAACAAAACTTTACATTAAAAAAGACAGATACTGAAACTTTATTAGTTTTCATATATTTGACACATTTTAGAAAATCTGTTTTGGATAAGAGGTTGGTACTTGGTTCATGACAAAACAAAATACTGCTTCTGTGCTAAAACTGCTGGCAAATATTCTGGTTCGGAGATTAATTTTCTGTGACAGGAGCAGCAGAAGGGGTCTGCCCTACCCAGGCAGGTGGGCTGAGGGGAGACAGTGGAGCAGGCAGGGAGCACCCACACAAGGCAAATAGGGCAGAACACTTGTAGTGACCACGGACAGCCACATCCCAGGGCTAATCCACAGGGACAATTCAAGAGGCTGAGTTGATGAGTGAGGATCAGCAATGTGCTTAGCTGGGCCCAGATGTACCTATGGCATGGCTGAAGTGAGTGTCAGGGACGTGGACTTGAGCTCACATGCAGCTCCTAAGAAGGTGGTTTGGCCCCAGTCATGCTTCGGACTGCTCTTTCTTACATGGATCTGATCCAGTGCTACACAGCTGTACGATCCCAGACATGGCCTTGAACACAAGCAGCCAGATCTCTGGACCAGGGAGAGAGAAAATGTTTGCAGAGCCTGCTGCTGCCCAACAACAGACCAGTGAATTTTCACGTAGGCTATTGAGTGACCTGATGACAATTCTATTGGTACTAAATCAAAAGAGTGAAATTATAACATACATTTCAGTTGTTCTCAGTTTTTTGTTAATTGGTTTGCTCACCTGTGTTTGCTTGCCTGCAGCTCTTTGCAAAACACCTTAGCAGAGTGGTAACTATTTTAACACCCTTTCTGATGGAGATCTCCATTGGGAATTGAGAATTCAGAAACTTCCTATGCTCTGTTTGTTATTTATAGAGGCTAATGGGTTACCAGAACTGTGGATCAGACAGCATGAGTCTTCTCAGTCAGCAGGTCAAAACCCCAAAAATGTTAAAATCAGGATTTATTAAACATAAAGATCAAATAGTAATACACAAAACAATTAATTTACATAACACACCGTGTCTATATACATTGAAAATCATTTTCTTTTTCTTTGTTAGAGAAATAAAACAAAAAAACCCCTTATATCTTTCAAAAGTCATGTTTTCCTTGTACTTCTTCTTCGTGTCTTCTCTGTATTAGATCTTTCTTCTTTATTTATTGGGTGTCCTTTCTTTTCACGTGCCTGTTGTTTAAGCACGCCTTATTTCAAATCATCTCTTGAAATAAGCTTCCAAAGGGTCAGAGCTACCAAAATCATCCAATGTTTTTGCAGTCTACTGGACAGACTGCTGTCAGTCTAAGATTTAAAGTAAATCTGAATGACAATGAAAGAAGAATTTGCCATGCTTTTGACATCTAAGAATTTCATCCTAAGTTAGGATGAAATTAAATTCCAAAATGTCAAGTTCAACAAAAAAACTGAGCTCTCACTTTCTAATATGACTCCATTGTTACAGCATTGACCTATGATTCCTATTGTTAGTTACGTGATTTCTCGTGTTTCTTTTATAATTTAGGATAATTATTTCACTGCATCATTGAAATATTTCCATTAGTATTTTATATCCAACATCTGCAGCAAAAGACCAAAGAGTGAACTATCATACCCACGATATAGTGTGCCTGCATCACTCCTCTCTGATACTGCAGGAAACCAAGATCAAGATCATGACATGCTGGCTTGCTGCATTTAAACACAGATTGACGAACGCTATTGCCGCTTTCAAATGCAGACTCTAATCTTTTTCTCTGCTTTGAATTTAAATTGTATTTCAAGTAAACCATGAGAAATAAATCGGTTCAGGCAAGATATTAAGATCAAAATTCTCTTCTTTTTAAATTACTTTGTCACTCACTTCAAACTTAAGCTCAAAGCATTATGTTTCTGTCACACTTCCCTTGTTTCTCAGAAAGTAGGAGAGTACATAAGCTGGCAGAAATGGGAGCCTGGCTTTCACCATGCACAGTGTAACCCTTGCACAGTCAGGAGATCCTATGCAAAGCAAAAGCTTTCTAAACCTCTAAATCTTCTTAACAGTTTACTAGTTCAGTGTATTATCAAGTTAGCAATGGTTACACTTCTATACAAAGATGATATGTTTTTAATACTGTTGAAAATTGAGGCTATTGCATAGATTTTTCCACTTCTTTCTACTTCTGCCACTATTGCAAATTACTTTAAAATTCATGAAAACAGTATGGCATGACAAGCTGCACAGGTAGAGGCTTTATACATTATTATCTTTAATGTCTAGCTTGAAAATCTTCACTTGTGTCACTAAGAGGCAATTGTGAAAGAGAAATTGCAACTCCTTAGTAGCTGTCATGGTTTAACCAGCAACTAAGCACCACACAGCCACTTGTTCACTCACCCCTAGCAGAATGAGGGAGAGCATCAGACGAATAAAAGTGAAGGAACTTGTGGGTTGAGATATAAACAGTTTAATAGGTAAAGTAAAAGCCGTGCACACAAACAAAGCAAAACAAGGAATTCATTCACCACTTCCCCTCAGCAACCAGGTGTTCAGCAGTATCTGGGAAAGCAGGGCTCCATCATGCATAACACTTACTTGGGAAGACAAATGCCATCACTCCAAATCCAAAACATATCCCTATGCCAGCTATTATGAAAAAAAATTAACTCTATACCAGCCAAAACCAGTACCTTAGCTTAGTAAAATTCAGAAAAATATCAGTGTTATTTCTTAGTTTGTTACAAAAAGAAAAGATTTATGTGATCATGCTTTCTGTGCCTGTTTTGCTATATAGATGCAAAAGGTGAGCTTCTGTGTACATAATTCTGTCAATTCCATTCCAATAATATTTGGGTTGATTGTCCAATTTTAAGCAACTTTACAGACGGACAGCAATCTAAAATATTTTAAATTCCCAGGAGTTCCATGAAAAATTTGACAAAATAGAGGAACGAGACTATTTTAAACCTCTCCTGGGGATGGAAAAATGTAGTGAGGATTCAACCATTATAGGATGTCAGAGAAATAAGTTAGGAATAATATAACCAAGGCAACATGTTTCATTTGCAGTGTGATACCAAAAAATCCCTTCCTCAGTCTCATTTCTTTCCCTTCTATGAAATCATAAGTGCAAAGCTGACATTTTTGTGCAGTCGGGATATTAATAATGCCTCTTTCACCCTCTTGCCTTCCCTCACTTATGGATTCTCTGATGTCTAGTAAGAATTGAACTCCACCTACAGTGTTAGTTCATTCTTGTTTAAAATGCAAGAAGCCATAAGAAAAGAGCCATTGAAAACTAAGTTTTCTTAGTGTTTTTTCTCACAAAATTGTTTCATGTTGTACTAATTATTTAAAGAATGTAGATCAGAGAATAAGATAACTCGGACACAAAGAAAATAATACACATAGCTACTGTTCTGAAAGATGTTTAATGAATATTATCAGTAATTCTTACTTGTTCTTGTTTTTCAGATGAAGCAGATTGGTCACGATGGCTACAACCCCACCTCTGTAGCTGAATGGCTGGATTCCATTGAACTGGGTGACTATACCAAATCCTTTCTAATTAATGGCTATACATCGATGGACCTTGTCAAAAAGATCTGGGAGATTGAATTAATTAATGTAAGTTGATCAATTTATAGCAGTAGTTCCTCCTAAATACATAATAGTACTTGCCCTTAAATACCAAAGAGAAAACACAAAAGCAAATTGCACTACAAATATTGTCATCAAGTACTGTAATGATTACAGCTTTCATGCCTATATCTGGGTTGACTGTACTCTTTGCTTCCATTTGCTTTGCCATTGTCTTTAGCATGGTATTGAATCAGCATGATTATGTCTGCCTTCAGGATGCTGAATGACATTTAAAAATATATTTTGGTAGTTTATAGCTACAAAGCATAATTCTTTGCTTTTAGAGTGCTTAGCAACAGTACTTCTTGTAAAGGTACTTATAGTTTACTTTTTCCATGTGTCCTGGCTAAATTAAAATAAAAAAAGAAACCTTAACTATAGTCAATAAGATATGCTAAAGGAACAAAACATTTTATTTAATTATCACATTTGCTTGAAACTTTTTGTACAAGTCAGTTAAACTCGATGCCCACATATGGGCAAGCATAGACATTAATGTGGACTGCACTGCAGAGTAATTTGAAATGAGATTTAAGTTTGTACTGTTACAGTGAAGATATTGACAGCACTGATTTGCCAGTGGAATTTTTGTGTAAGTTATATGTCTGAAACTGAGTTGTTTCTTTTTTTAAAATACAGATGATTATAGCTTCGGCTCTGCTGTGTCTTGCAGTCAACAGTATTGTCAAGTTATCTGAATGTTAGGGGAATCCCTATATGAAGAAAAGTCCTGTACCATATTTTATTGTCTGTCCGTGGACAAAGGGCTGTTCTCTTCCAATATCGGAGATACTGCACCTTTGCTTCTAATTAGTGCCTACCTCCTGGAACAGTCAAAGGGCTATGAGGTAATCAAGCAAAAGATAAAGCAGTTGATATAGCTTTATACTGGGAAACAGGTTCCAGTGTGTCCTGAGCTAGAGAATTGGAGAACATAATGATCATGCAAAGCCATGTCTCAACACAATAACTGGTGCATGAGACACAAGTAGGTATAGCCGAAGACCAGCAAAAAAACACAAACCAAAACGAAACCAAAACTATGTTAACTAAAAGACTAAACCATTGCATATGAGAATTCCTTTTCTTGCTGTCACATTACCGTTAATGTTAGCTAGCACAAAAGTGCAGAGTAAGAGTAAGGACCGAACTCTGCTGTATGTGTTATGTCTGTTGCATTCAATGTATGTTGTAGGTGTGTACTTGAAGTCAGGATATGGGTAGTAGTTGTAATTGTGATTCTTTTTTCTATAAGTGGCTGGAATTTTAATAGGAACTGGGAACCCTTTGCTACAGAAACAAATACAGACTAACAACTAGCACTGAGTTGAAAAAGTGGAGATGTCTGCTCACATTGCCTTCTGTAACTTAATTTTGCATGCCAAACATTTTGTTGTGATCAATTTGGAAACAAATTACCCTTTAGCTCCCCCAAGTGGATCGTTAAAACCTCATTAAAGGCTTGTGGTTTGCTTCCACACTTGCTTAAGCTGATGAAAAGAGAAATACCTACACTAAAATTAACAGGAATACACTACTGTAAAATTAGTATAAACCAGACCAGTATATATCCCTCTAATTTTATGACCTAATTTCATGTTCTTTTTGAAGGCATGTGCTTCTTGGGAAAGCACACCCTTTCACCATGAGTTGAAAGAAGCTGTTAAACAGCTGTTTGTATATTTGTATAGATATAGATACCTACAGAGATAAACATTTTTCCCACCTGGTATAATATTGGATTATGCTGTTCAAGAGCAGTCTCAGAATTTCTGTTTTAGTCTAGTCAGTACATATTTTATTCCCACCAATCAGTAGTAACTAACTGTAATGATTTAATATTCACTGAGAAAATCTGTAGCTTAAAATATTATTTACTGTTATTTTTCTGTTTCAATTGAGAGGAATATTTCAGAAATCGAGAAGAAATTGGTTTGAAGCAGTGTGCAGTCTGGCAGAACACGATACTTAGTCTCTAACCAACAGACCTGCTGTATCAAATCGATCTCAAAGGTCTCACTTTCCATTGAGGTGATGCCAAACAAAATCTTATTACAGAAAGTTTTTCATAAAGGAATGCATAAAGGTCAAAGCCACTAACCCTGGAAACAGGACTCCTGACTTGAGTAGGTCAGAATGCAGGCATGTGAAAAACATTAAAAACAGACTCAGCATACTGAAAAGAATTCTAAGTACCTTTGGATTGGTGGCTCTTGGTGCTTAAGTTGCAGACGGAGCAAGAAGTTTCATTTGCACTTATTCCTAATATGCAACAAGAATATGCCAGGGGTTACAGATATGGTAACTTTTTCATTTTAGCCATCAGTTTACAGACACTGAACTTTACAAAAAAACGATTTCTACTTTGGTACAAGGAATCCCTTTGTCCATATTAGTGCTCCTTTCTGTTAAGCCATTGGGAAATCATTTCTTGCTTCTGGTGTTATAGAAACAGATTTACAGGTAGAGGAAATATCTTCTATGAGGAAAGCTAATAGAAGAATAAACTCCATGACAATGAAAATAAGGGGACATTTAAATTTTTTATATGCTGTTCTTTACATCTTAAAAAATTAAAATTCTTTTTTATCTTCTTTCTACACTTTTTGTGATCACCCACTTAAATGCCTCATGGCTGAAGTTCATGAAGTTTTAGAATTTTTTTCATAGACCTAAACTACTAATAATGTGATCCTTTATCATAATGCATTTCAATATACTACTGAGTTTTACATATCACATGCCTCTGAAGTTCGATGTGTGATGCTGACCAAGATTCTTCTACTTCAGGGCATAAATCTATTCAATTGAGTTATTAAAGTAAACAGTTAAGTTTTTGAAAGACAGAAAGACGAAAGCATGTTCTGAAAGTCTCCTTGCAGCTGAATGAAGATAGCCTCCCTAAATTCCCTTTATAAACTATAGAGGACGGTGAAAGAAAGGATCATCTAGAGCATGATTCACAGTGGTTAAATTATGGGTAATTATCTCAACTGCTTGTTTGTCTATCCCTACTGACATACAGAGATGCTAAAAAGCTTAGCTTTAGCATGAGTGTTGATCTGCTTCAGGGTAGAAATCCTCTTCAGAGGATTGGGTTGATGGGCTGAGACCAACTGTATGAGGTTCAACAAGGCTAAGTGTCAGGTCCTGCAATTGGGTCACAACAATCTCATGCAATGCTATAGGTTTGGAGAAGAATGACTGGAAAGCTGCCTGGCAGAAAAGGAGCTTGGGATGTTGGTCAACAGATGCTGAATATGAGCTGGCAGTGTGCCCAGGTGGCCAAGAAGGCCAATAACATCCTGGCTTGTGTCAGAAGTAGTGTGGCCAGCAAGACCAGGGAAGTGATTGGCCCTTCGCACTTGGCCCTGGTGAGAGTGCTCTTCAAACGCTGTATTCAGGTTTGGGCCCCTCACTGCAAGAAAGACTTTGAGGTGCTGGAGTGCATCCAAAGAAGAGCAACAGAGCTGGTGAAGGGTCTAGAGAATAAGTCCTGTAAGGACCAGCTGAGGGAACTGGGCTTGTTTAGTCTAGAGTGATGGAGGCTGAGAGGAATCTTGCTGCTCTCTACAGCTACCTGAAAGGACGTTGAAGCAAGAGGGATATCAGTCTCTTTTCCCAAGTAGCAACTCATAGGACAAGAGGAAAAGGCCTCAAGTTGTGCCAAGGAAGATTATCATCAAAGTTATCAAGCACTTGAACAGGCTGCACTGGGAAGTGGTGGTGCTTAGGGAAGTGTTTTAAGGGGTGGATTTAATAATACTAGGTTAAGGACTTGGTGTCTTAAGGGTCTTTTCCAACCTAAATGATTCTATGATTCCATTATTAACATTAACTATGTGAGTTACTCATTACCCTCATAGGACACTGGAACGATCAGAGCTTTGAATCTTATCTTCCTAAAAAGAACAGTTCTTACTCTATTTCCAGCTCTGGTTTACCATCCTTGGATATTCCTATGTAGGCAAGCACACTTTAAAAAAAACACTGCAAGGAGAATGCCAAGCATATGAGAGAGGGAGAAGGTCTGAGACACCCGTGGTAAAGGCCACCTCCCCTCAACTTCTTTAGTCCTGCAACTGCCTGGTTGGTATTAAGGAACAAATGTAACGTATACCTTCTTGCAACTTATTGCAAATGATCCCAGCAAGGTAATGCTCTAACTTATGTGCTAGTTTCTTTTAGACTTTTATGTATACATATATAGTGTGTGTGTTTCTTTAAGCACAATCAAGCACAAATTATTTAAAGCATTTGAATCAGATGACTAATTTTTAAAGTTATTAATTTGTGGGTTTTGTGAGCTCCCACCAGTATTGTCACTCCTCTTCCAACAACCAGACTTTGAAATTTAGATTCTGTTTCACTAATTCATTTGTCACTTACATCAAAAATTTTGCAAAATGCATTTGCTTCATTATTTTCTCAGGTGTGTGGTTCCTGGGAAGTATTGCTCTAATTTCCTTATCCTGGGATTGTAAGCATTCAGAATGCCTTCTCCTGGCACTGGCTTTCCCAATATTTCTGGGTTTGTCTCCCAGGTTTCTTGTCTCATTAGAGAGGTCAGATTCTGTACACAGATTCAGATATCATTTATTCAATGTTGTAGGTACATGGAACTTTTCTGAAATAGTTATCATCTGCTGAAAAAAAGTCCACTGTGTTCTGAAATCACAACTATCTGGCTGATGGCAGAGCTCAGAGGGTTGTGGTTGGCGTTGCAGAGTCTAGTTGAAAGCCTGTAGCTGCCAGTGTTCCCCAGGGTTCAGTACCGAGCCCAGCCTCGTTCAACATATTTGTCAATGATCTGGATGAGGGAATGCAGTGTATCCTCAGCTGGTGATACAGAACTGAGAGGAGTGGCTGATACGCCAGGAGGCTGTGCTGCCATTTAGCGAGACCTGGATGGGCTAGAGAGCTGGGCAGAGAGAAATAAAACGAAGTTTAGGAAAGGCAAGTGTAGAATCCTGTACCTAGGGAGGAACAATCCTGTGCTACAGATTAGGGGCTGACCTGTTGGAAATCGGCTCTTTGGAGACGGATCTGGGAGTCCTGATGGACAACAAGCTAACTGTGAGCCAGCAATGTGCCCTCATGGCCAAGAAGACCAGTGGTATCCTGGGGTGCATCAAGAAGAGTGTGACTAGCAGGTTGAGGGAGGTTATCCTCCCCCTCTACTCTGCCCTAGTGAGACCACATCTGGGGTACTGTCTCCAATTCTGGCCTCTGCAGATCAAGAAAGACAAGGAACTACTGCAGAGAGTCCAGCAGAGGGCTATGAATATGATTAGGAGACTGGAGCTTCTTTTCTGTGAGGAAAGGCTGAGATCTGTGTCTGTTTAGCCTAGAGCAGAAGGGACTGAGAGGGCACCTTATCAACGATTATAAATATCTAAAGGGCGGGTGTCATGAGAATGGGGCCAGACTTTTCTCAGTGGTGCCCAGTGACACGACAAGGGGCAACAGGCACAAACTGGAGCACAAGAAGTTCCACTTGAACATGAGGAAAAACTTCTTTACTTTGAGGATAACAGGGCTCTGGAACAGGCTTCCCAGAGAGGTTGTGGGATCTTCTTTTCTTTAGGTATTCAAAAACTGCCTGAATGTGTTTCTGTGCACCCTGCTCTAGGTGAACCTCCTTTAGCAGGGGAGTTGGACTAGATGTTTCCAGAGGTCCCTTCCAGCCACAACCATTCTGTGATTCTGTGATTCTGTAACTCATCTAAATTGTGCACCTGTGCTTTAAAGTATAAATGCTCTTCTACATGACTAATCATATTATTCTTGTCTGTTATTCTGGATTACTTATGTAACCCTCCCCCTCAGGGAGTCACTCTCTTCGGGGATCTTTTACCAAAGATGTTCTTCAGGCAAGGTATAAACAGATTAAAAGCACAAAGTAAGTTATTTATCGTCTAACACACACCATACATTGTAGGACTAATGAACTAGGTGTTAAATCAACCCCCACCAAATGAGTCACGAAGTCTACTGGGCACGTAGTCATTATTCAGGTAGGAGAGGGCTGGCCTCAGTTTCTCACTGGAGCAGGCTGATCTGTAATGTTGCTGACTTGCTGTCTTCTGGTTTCTCCTTTTTTTTCCTTGGGATTTTATATATTTTCATTGGAGTGTTGTTATCCTTGAATCCTTGAGGTGTCAGCTTTCCCTGCCTCAACAATCTTACTTATGTCTACAACATTACCTTTTTTATCTCACATGCTTCCAAGACTGTGCACTCTCTCACAGCTCCTTCTCGTGCCCTAGCAATTTTCTCAAAAGAAAACTGAGAATGGTTACACAGCTGCGCTGTACAGAAAGTGGGCCTTGAATCACAGATAACTAAACTCCTAGAAGGAAGGTTAGATGTAAGTGGCCTGCTTTACATTTCTTCTCAATTAGTTCATCCTGTACTGTGAGCTACTTCTATTTTTGTACATCCCTCTTTCACATGGATGATTCGGTCTTTGTCTTCTGTAAAATGAATGTTTACCAAGAGGTTTCTTAAACTCTATTGCTGTCTAGATTTTGAGCTTTTGGAGAAGTGTTCTTGATATTGTCTCTCAGAGATTGCATTCCTGGTTTACGTTACAGTATAATGATTGTTGTTCAGGATGAGATCAAAGATACTAGAGAGAAAATAGCTACCACTGTACTGCCTTCCATTGGTTTATAACTAAATACTTTGGATCCTCCACAACATCATCAACAAATTTCACAATTTATTTTAATTATATACTCCGTGAAAAAGTGGTTCTTTGGTTATATCAAAGACTTCTGCATGATCATTTCACTGCAGCCCACTAGGTTTTGTTCTGTAGGAGTGAAAAACCAGGAAAATGGCCATACTGAAACAGATCAGAGACACTACATAAACCCATTATGCCATCTATAAAAATGACCTTAAGCAGATGACCAGGGAAGGTTATACAGCTAGGACAAGCATATTATGAACTATCTGCATAACATTCTTCTAGTCATTAATAATATTCAGCTCGGAGACTTCTGGAATTCTTCCCAGTAGACCATTTTTTCCTAAGTAGTCCTTGTATTTCTTAACTCAATTGACTTATTATCTTCATCAAGTTTTGTGACCTTACTGCTAGTCTTCTTATCTATGGAACTTACAAATATATTGACCAGCAGCAGTCCATTCACAAATCTCTTCAGGAATTCACTAGGAACCTTCTTCCACTCTGAAAACTGCATTTTCCGCTACAGTTTCCTGGCTTAACCAGCTATTTATCTATGAAAGAACTTCTTCTTACAGCTTAATGCTATGACTCTTTGTGTTAGTTTTTTTTCTTAAAAACCTTTGAAAAGTGTGATTATCAAAAGACTTTAAGAAATCCAGGCTAACAAGTAGACCATCAACCTTCTCTACATATTTTTTTTACTGTTTCAGAGAACTCCAATAGGCTTTTCAGATATGAGGTACTTCTACTAGAAGTCACTTTAACTCTTCTTGGTTATATTTATCCATGTGTCCACTGCTAATATGCACTATTAAATTCCTACTAATTTGCCTGGGACAGCCTTATAGGTCAGTATTTCCATGAATTTTCCCTGAAACTCTTTTCAAAAATTGGCATCAGTTTTGTCAGTCTTCTGTCCTCAGATAAAAATAAGGGAAAAGTTACACATCATTGCTAGCAATTCAGCAAGTTCATCCTTGAATTTCTTTTCTGTTTATCTTTTCTGCTCTGTGGTTAATTTACACACTTCTATCATTTCTCCTTTAAGCCATGTCATTTGCAGACTGATGAGTTTTATTCCGTTTAGCCATTTCATGCTTCCAAAAATCCTTGTTTGATATCTTTCCAGTGCTTCTCTGTACCGCTCCAGTACACAAAGTGCCAGCTACATATGTCTAATTTCGAAGTCAGAATTACTTTATGCATATTTATCTTGAGCCTATAGCTCTAAGCAATAGAAACCACTGTACTGAACTTAGTTCTCAAAGCTCTCATGAGGCCTTAGCCAACTGATGCAGCTACAGTGTCAGTACAACACTCTGCTTAAAGAACTTAAAAATGGACCATATACTACATTAAAATTCCTTGACCAGGTTAGTACTTCAGTGTCTTAACAGCCTCCTTATCTACTCAGCAAAGCAGATAGCAACTGCACAGCTTGGTTGTATAATACACACCAAATGGATGGATTTTATACTCTGCTCACTTGACAGTTTAATTTCCCAAGCTCTATAGCGTGAAAAGATACCTTTTCTTAGGAGGGCTGTCCTTCAGATTCTGTTTGACAAATTACTCTGCAACTTTTCTTCCCTTGTTATTACTTAAATTTCCCAAGCATGCTGCTCCGCAGAGGCAGTTTTTGAGGAGGAATGAAACATTAGAATTCAATAACATATTCTCAGACATTGCAACTGCAAATGTATGATTCCTGTTCCTTTTCCTGTCTACCTCAGAGCCCTGTGCTAGCTTTCAGATCACAGAAATGAATTAAGCGTGCTTGGAGCCATGGTCCTTTCTGATCTCCCAGAGACACTGTTGACTGATAAATATGCCCATGGTTCTCACTGTTGTTGCTTTCTAAATGGTTCCAACAATTATGATAGCCAGAAGAGCCTTCAAGGCTGTGAGATCTCAACTATTATGTATTTTGTTTTTAAAAATAACTTCTATAGTTGTAGAGTTTATAAAATTCTCCGTGTAACTTCTTCTGTGCTCAGTCTTTCCATAAATTCAGGAGCGCATTACTAGTGTACTTGATTAAAAAAGTACTTGAAGTTAGTTTATGTGAACAAATACTTTTAAAATAGCTACACATATAAACATGTTCAGACATGCATATGTGTGTATGTGTGTATTTATAGGTAAATGTATATAATTGAAAGTCGTGAATTCTGCAGCAAACTAAATGATGGACTATCACACTTCAAATGCAAGAGCCAATTCTGCAGAAACAGCTGTTTATATAGTGTGCAAAACCAGAAATCTTGTATTTCAAAGTTCTTAGGTAGCACAAAATGCCTGAGAATCTCTCTGACATCTTGTAAAAACAAATGTACCTCTTGTACTGAACAGATATTTCTAGCCTTTGAAAAATTTATGGGAATCTTTCAAGTTGTCTGCCAGGCAGGCTGAACTTTGGGTCTTCTCACTGAAAGTAGTAGTCTATGATAGGACGCATAAAGACACTTAAGAAAATTTTTTCTGCTACATTTGTGCTGAGTTTTGTGTTAAATGACTACAATTTCAAAGTGCTTAATGCACAACCATGACTGGTTTGAGGTAGTAAGAAGGAAGCTTCCAATATCCAATCAAATTCTGTGGCTCGTGTTTGCAAAGCTGTCCTAATTAGCATAAATAATCACCCGCCCCAAGCATTTTTTTTGACAACAGAATAGTTGCTTATATATTTCAAATCAAATACTCCAAAGATGAGTCTAGAATTGAATAGATTTCATCATAAAGTGTTATTTCTTCATAGGTAAGACATGTATTTGCACATTTGATGTGCAAATTTTTGTTTGCTCCTCATGGCAATTCAAAACACTTTTTAAATACATCATCCTCTTTCCTCTATCCTGTTACTTGGAAAAGATTAGGAGATGACACAAACCGTGGCAATTTCTGCAAACCATCAACTGTTTACCTCTTCCTACTCCCACCTTGGATCATGGCAGTGCTCAGACTCAGAAGAAGTGGGAGGAAAAACACTTCTTTTAGCTTAAATACAGTGCTTTATTCAGTTTACAATACACCATGGCAAAGAAAGAAAGGGAAAGGATTTGCACTGTGGACATTTTCACAGCTTTTATTTTTTGGTAGTATAATGATTCTTTTGCAATTGATCTGATGTCATTTTGCAGTAGAGTTTATTTAAATAGACAAGATTATGTAAGCACTTGGAAATAATTTCCCTAATTCTTTGTATTTATTTCCCTATTTCTTTATATCATGGCAATAATAAAAAAAATGTTTTCTGCTTAAAAAGTAACAGTAAAATAACCATATTTGATCAGTAAATCTAGTCATAGAAATTTGCAGATTTCTTTTAATGTTTCCCATTTCCTGCATTTATTTTTAAATGTAAGAATTTTAGTCATATCAAAATGATATAATTTTTTAACAATCACTTTTACCTCTTTTCTGAGGTAGATTTCATTCTTATATTAGAATTCTAAAAACCAGAGCTTTTTTTCCCTCTTTGCTTTTCTCCTTTTTCCTTCCCTCTGCCCCATGCTCTCTTCAAAACAAATTATAATCAGGTAGTGATTGGCAGCAATTTTTAGCACTAATAATCAAAGCAGAGCAATTTTAGCACCTATTGTGTTCCACCTGCAGGATCATTTTCTTGTCCTGTAACACACTAGGTAGCACAAATGATTGATTTATAATGCAAGATAATTTTTTTATTAAAGCTACTTAGTCTGCCTAGTGCCGGAGAGGGTGCTGTCTCTGAAGTACCCTAACAAAATCTCCCTCCGTTCAGGTAGCAAATAAATTGCCTTATCATCTGATTTTCTGTCTGAAATATTAGTGTTATTTAAGAAGGTTCATGTTTCAAGTTTCAGAATGTGATCTCCTTTCCAGGGAGTACAGTAGAAGCAGCCAAAGAAGTCTTCTTATTCTCTTTTAAAAAGCTAGAAAAATAACCTTTCTTCCCAGCCCACAAGTTCTCTTGCAAAAACAGATAAAATAGTCACTAAATATTTTGTTGTCCTAGGCAACAACTTATTCTGCCTTCAGTAGCTTAGAAAAACCCTCGATAAAGAGTTATATTTCACCAGCTTAACCTTTTCAATGTTGGTGAGCCTGCAAGAAAAGTAGATTTGTATTTTAAAATAATGTCCTTCTTCAGATCCTTTTATCTGATATTAACTTAGAAATTATAGACACATCCTGGTTTGATTTTGGCCTCCTAAACATGCAGTCCTTCATTACATTTTAGACTGTAGTAAAAGTAGTTCCTCTAAAATAATTTTTTATGAGTATCTAAATATTGTTTTCTAGACAATATTTATGCTAGTTTTGCTGGAATAAATTGACGGGTTTGAATGTTTGCATTTGCTGTCCCCAAACCCTACCTCTCATAGTTCTAGCTTATGGCATTTTAAAACAGATTCTGTTGATTGAAGGTCAATGTAAAATACTTGAAGTTTGTGGCAGATAAAAGCAAACAAACACAGTTTTGTTAATGATGTAAAACAATACTTCTGCCTTTTCTTTGAAGAAAATGTACAGTGATAATCATAAAGTATCTCCTGTTTGCAAAGAAATAAAGCTGCAGAATTTATTACATAATGTTTTCAAGGACTGCAGTACTATTTTGATGCTTTTAAAAGAACACTGTGTTTTTCAACTCAGTCTTATATTCAGTGGTGTGCAAAGGAGAAATCACTCCTCTTTAAAGTGTTTTAAATTTTTTTTCCTACTTCTTCATTGTTTCATAGATACTGTGAGGAGTTGTTCTTTCCAATAAAAGTTCTCAAGACTGTGTAAAATCTTGACTATCATCATTTGTCTTCTGTTCACAACTGGTTTTAATAGTTAAAGAGGACTGAATGGCAGTAGTTTTAGCTATAAGGATGCTGAAGATCAGAAACATTTCCAAAACATTTCCGCTGTACAGCAGATTTTGTTAACATTCTCAGGTGTAAGAGCAAATGCAGTGCTGTGCCATATAGACATATCAGAGCGATTAATGTACCAGAAATAGGACAGCAGCAGCATCCTGTGTCTTCTGCCTGATTCTCTCTTCTCACTTTGTTCAGAGCTAGCTTGGATAACCCTGCAGTCCACTGCATTTGTATCATACAGCCACAATCCTGGACTTCAAAAAAGAACCGAAAGTATTATACCAAAATTATTAACAGAGGTAAGGTCAGAATTTTTCAACACAATAAAGTGCTGGAAGATGAGGGGAAGCTACAAAAGGTTCTCTTGCAGCCTGCAGGTTTTATTGCAGTCTACAGCCAAAAGAGCTTGAGTCCTTAAAGTCATCTTCAAGGATTTTGCCTTTCATAGTTTTTAACTTTCAAAAGAATAAGGTTTCAGTCACTGTCCTTAAAGGGCAATTCAAAATTCTAATAGCTCCTGGTGGTAAGAAACCTTTCATATTCAGCCTCTATTTTTTCAAAATTATATACCATTATCTCCATTTACCAACATTCTACAGATGTAAATAACACATTGGCACCCAAATGTTTACATCCTTGAAGTAGTTATTGACAAGTACTTGTGATCCCTTTCATAATGATAAAGTCATTGCAAGGTTATATACATTTAACTCCTGATTTATATTCCTACCTCAGTTTGTAATTTTTCTTATTCTATAAAATGTTCTTCCTATCATGCCAAGATATAAAAAATGCAGTATTCATCCAAATGTAGTTTATTACATGGATTGCCATTCACTGCCACAATTTGAGAAAGAATCTGAGAAAATGCAGTTAACAAGTTTCTATGTGCAATAATTATATTCAGATAATGAATTACAATATAGCTGTTGTAAATCTGTTATTCTGCTAATAGAAAATAAGAGATCTTTCTAGTTTTATGGGGTTCAAAACAGAAAGTTAGTTTCAAAATCTCTTACAGTGTTTTATCTGTGTTTTTCCATGGAGCACGTGATTCAGATGCAGTAATGACAGAAGCAACTACAAAAAAAATATAGTTAGACCTTACTTAGACTTTTGTTCAGGTGTTGAAAGCTGAGTCGGAACCTGCCTGACCCAGGTTACATGCACATACTCAACAGGAAAGGACATACATCTATTTTCCAAACACCATTTTTTATTTTTCTAGAGGACTCAGCCCAAGCTGGCTTATGCGTTGAGTAAGCCACAAAGAAATGCGCTCATGTGCACACACGAAGCAAAAGAACAAGAATTATGCAGAGCTAAGTATTTTAAACATTGGTGTTCCCACACGCAATATGCTTCTGCTGTGTTTTCAGTGAACAAAACTAAACACAAAGTAGTTTGTGCTTCCTGACTTATGAGTTAAATTTATGTAAGATTTATATAAGCCGTAGATAAGCATCAAAGCCATAGCCGAGGAAGACAGATAGCAAAACACTGGGCTAGTTCATAAATTTACATTATTAAAGAATAGTGACAGACCTACACTGCTTCTTTTGTTGAAACTGAGCAACAATTTGCAAGCAGGAATAATTCTTCTTACCTGCTTTTAATAGCAAAGTATACAGTAGCACTAGTACATGACATCCACCAAAGAATCTTGGGTTATCTGCTCTGATCTGTGAACATTTTTTTTTGTTACTGTGTGGCTCCTTGGGAAGCAGAAGCATAAGATGTGACTTAATGTGATAAAAAAAAATTACAGAAGTTTAATATGCCTCTGAGCATATGGAGTGGTTGGCTTTGGAAATTCACTAGAACTAACGCGTGGGAAAGAGGAAACTGAGAACTGAAGAGTGCTAGTAGTAAATGAGGGAGTTATATGCAAGGATGAGATGTCAAGAGTGGGAAGCAACTGCCATTAGATTCTAATGGGCTTAGCAACAAAGGCTAAAAGTACATAATGAAATAACATACATAGAGTATATAAGCATCATATAAACCAGAAAAATATTGAAGTCCTTAATTTATGTCTATATAAAATGATTGCTGGAGAACTCCTAGAAAACTCTTTAAAGTATGATCTAAAATTATAGTTTCTCTTGGTATTTTTACTACTGTTATTGATAAAAAATTGTGGGATACCAAAATGATGATTTACAGAAAGTGAAAAAGATGACCACATCTTATATGTTATAACACTGGATAGCATTTCAGGCAAGAAGGTTTGAATGAAGAATACTTTGGTGTGAGAAAGAGTTTAAAAAGATTCTTTGAAGACATTTCATTTAAACTAAGGTTCAAGCAAAATATTTTCCTGGGGCTTTTGGTATAATATACTTCAGCTTTTCACTGTAAGATTTCTAATGGTCTCTGGAACTCAGATAATGAAGACAAGCAAACTGGCTGCTATCTTCTCTGCATTTCCCCAGGGATTTAATACAGATTATTCCAATCTGTCAAGGATAAAACTCCCTCTGTTTTGCAGGAGGTGCTGCTAAGCAAAATGGCTGCTATTTTGTGTTTATTCCTGACAATTTGTTATATTCCCACAAGCAACAGCATTTTAGCATTCTGTTTGGTTTTGTTCTCATAAATATTTTTCTGTGTAAGTATGCAATGAGATACTGTATTTTTTTCTGAGAATCAAAGAAGATATTGCTTGTATTTCAGTACAGACCCATTTATAGGGCAGTGAAGAATTTTATTTGGTCCTGGATCTCATTTATTTGCTTTAACTGTGCATGTGGCAATTATCAAGACAGTAAATACACTCAGGTGGTCTGAAATATAAATATTCTGATGGGGAAAATGTCAAGGTAAGTTTAAATGAAGAAGAAAGCCAGAAGTTTGTTTACTGAAACTGCAGAAATCTGTCACCAGAAGCACAAGATAATTCTGGATATCTGAAATCTTGTACTCAGATTCAATCTTTGTCACGTCCTACTGATGTCTTGAAATAGGCAAATTTATTAAAAAAAAAAAATCCCCAAACCTTTCCCAATTATCTTTCAAATTCAGTCTAGGATGATGTGGTAAAAAGATATAACACATCACTTTATTGAATTGCAATAGAGATGAGTGTTACTGATAGCGCCATGGTCAGTTTTCACATGCAACTAGTAAAATAATAAGAATGTAGCATACTTTATTTATTTCAGAAGCTGGCTGATGATTGCCTTGGAAAAATACCATGTGGAATCAATTATTTTTGCTGTTCACTTTGTTTTCTGCTTCATCCTTTTTATCTCTAGGGCAGTTTCCATGAAAATATTTTGGAGCTCTGTTTGTTCTCACCGAGTTTCCCACCTGAGTTTCTATCTTGTTTAGCTGAGATGCTGAAAATAAGTTGTAATGGTACATAAACAACAATCGGTCAGTAGAATGTACATCTAGGACATACCTGGAGGTTTCGTATCTTCATTGTGTTCACCGAAGAACTCTTGCAAGCGAATGAAAATTTGGCTTGGTGCTACATATATCATTGTGTGTGTGTGAGTACGTAACATTCTGGACATCTGTATGCCCTCATACAATTTATTGATATTCTAGTAACCCAGCGTGTTTATTCAGTGCATTTTTTGCCATGGGACTCTTGAGAATCTTTTAAATGCATGAACTGAAAGGATTGTTGCAGTAAGATACTGTGTATAGGACATATGTAAAGCGATGTACATAATAACATAAACCCCAGAAACATTATGCAGTTATCAAATAGGTTAATATAATTTAATATATATGTATTAAATCTGCTTCTTGCCTTATGTTTAACTTGCTGATGGCCTCCATACCCTGACTTTTATTTTGTAAGACATTTCCTTTTCCAGTCTTTATATGGTATTACACCACAAGCAATACAAAACAAGATTAATTACATTCTCATTTTGGCCCAATGAGTCTCTTTCTTCTCATCGATAAACAGAAGGAACCTCAGTTACATTCTTCAGTATTGTAGAGTACAACATCTAAACAGCCATGCCCAGAATGTTTCAGGTTTCCAAAAAGGGCATAAGGCACATCTTAAATAATCATGCTGAAAAAAAGGCAATGTTTGGCACAATTCACAACTATGTCTTTCATCTGTGACAATGAATTATAATGACTAATTATATTAATTAGTCTTTTTGCATGTTCCAGGCATTAAATGGATGGAAGTATACTGAGATATTGCATTGTTGGAAAAGCCTATGCTTTTCATATACATGTGTTAATTTTTAAGTTCCTTGCAAAGATTTGTGATGCAGTACTCAATCATGGCTATACTGAAAAGTGTCCAGATTATTTTATTTCTGCTAAAGCAAATGAACAAATGGCTTAAGAAACTATTTTTCTTAACAATATCACAGTTTTGAAAGAAAATTGTACTTTCTTTTTTAAATTTATTTCTCAAATTTTAAAATTTTTCAAAAATGTTTTAAATTACATTAGAAATGTAAAGTATACAAATGTACAATCTTGAAAATATATTTCCCGTGGCTGGATGCTTGCTTGAAATCTCAGACAATCGGAAGGAAGTCATTAGTGTTTTCTTTGACCTGTACTGAATGTGCTAGATCATATTACACTTTAGCAAAATAAGGACTTATGTAGGGATAAAATTTCATTTGCTAGCTATATCAGTGAAATTCATATTTACAACTCAGACATAGTCATAGGAGATACATGTCTAGATTCTTGCTATAATCATTCAAGATATGCAGTCATTTCTTTGCTATGATTCATCCCATCCTAAAGCAAATGCTTAAATTACATCAATTGAGTCATGCCTTAAAGATGCCTATTTCTCTCTGCTAACTTAGAGGGACCCTTATGTGAGTACTGAGATCTCCACTGAGGATATTTTACATTCCATGACATGAATATCACTCTGAATCTGAACGTAGCTTCATACATGAAAAAATACAATAGAATTTCTTTACTAAAAAGGTGATACCCAGGAAAAATAATAGCCTATAGTCAGGAAGTGTGGGAGGAAGGAAGTGTGGAGAGGGAAGGGAGGAAGGGAGGAAGGGAGAAGGAAGGGAGGAAGGGAGGAGGAAGGGAGGAAGGGAGGAAGGGTCCCAGTGTTGAAACTTATGAGATGAATACTGTTTCCCTGCTCCCAGAGTTGTGGAGCACAGAAAGGACGTGACAGAACTTCATAGGTTTGAAGTGTGAAACCAGTAAGGTGTCAGAATAAAGTATTTAATTTTTTAAAAAAATTAAGATTACATGAAAGACACTTTTAAATTAAAAAAAGTGTTCGTGACATATGAAAAATTAGAATACTGTCTCTCAGAATCAGCAATGTAAACATCATATTTTGATACAGTCAAAGTAGGTGAAAAATAGTCTGCAGTGAGAATAATAGTCCTGCATTACAGGAATTCTGGTTGGGAATCTATTAGAAGTTTTCTCTGTCCTAACTTCTGTGATTCAGTGGTGATACCACTTATTAACTTTCCCTGAAAGCAGCATATAATGTGCTGCTGCTTACAACATACCATTTTAGAGTCATTGTAATAAATGAAAATTCCACTAGGTGGTTCTGGTGCTCTTCTAGCAAGAATCAAGAATGTTAGTGTACAGCAATTCTATGTTCTTTTTTTGCTGTATTGTTTACCTGACTATTCTCAGTATGTCAAAATCCAAACATTTAGTTAAATTCCAAATGGTGGTATTAATAATATATTTTTTTGATTAAGGATAAAATACCCTTGGTCAAATAAGACCAAAGTATGAGACTTTAATATTGTGAAATTCCATTGGTAGTTAGTATTTATCAGTTAAACTGCTAGAATTTTGTTTTACTTTAGCATTGGAAAACCTTCTTGAACTTGTAAACTAGAACTGTAATCACAATGGACTTGTAATTAGGATTTTTTATTTGAGACATCATCAATCTAGTAGAATTTTAAGTTAGGATGTTTACTGCATTAAAACATTTTTATCATCTAAGGTCGTATGTGACAACAGACCATGGACAACTGCGCAATTATAAGAACTTTCTTTTTGTATGGGCTATTGTTTGAGACACGATACTGATTTAAACGCATCTCTGCCCTAGAGTGCTACTATGGCCCTGTGCAGCCACTCTTGCATTTTTATTAAAAACAGCTTATATTTATCAGCTTTTGCCTTTATAATTCCTCTCTTTCACAAATGCCAAGTGCTTTTTCTCTCAGATGGACTGAGATATGCAACTTGAGATATGCAGCTTGGGTATTCTCACCTTGTATTCCTCTTTGAAGGCTGCTATTGCTATTTTAGATGTTAAGAAAGGCCTTTGTGCCCAGACACCTGAATTTCTCAAATGAAATCGGATCTAGTAAAAGTTATTACTACAAATCTTGCCCTTTTGTGTAGGTTTAGAGTGTGTTGCTGGTTCTACAAAAAGTGGGAGGGTTTTTAAAAAAAAAAACAAGCGGGGTTTTTTTCTGTGGATTTTTTTCATTGCTGGTGTTATATAGTTGGTGATTTTTGCTACCAGGGTATATGTTATCAAAGCTAGGTAACTACTCCAAATATTTCCACAAACAGACTATAGAATTCAGTTTGGTTCAGCTGTGTTTGAATTTTCCTAATATGCTGAGTTTCATATGAGTGTTTATAGGTGCAATTTACAGAATATTACAGAGAATACAGCAGAACAGGTATGATAAATTCCACATCTACACATCAGAAAATGAATTCTGATAACTAATGTTTTTTAAACTATTTCAGTGTATATGCTCTTATATTTTTTTCTAGTGGACATGTAAGCTGGTATGCAGCAAATATGAGCCTAGTGACAATAGCCCTGCTGAGCCCTTAGAAATCACTGACAGACCCACAGAGCTCCACAACACAACACGAATGCTCATCAGGCCAGAAATGAAAGGCTCTTACCATGTACAACAGACAATTTCAATTCATCTGGCATTAGGTTTCTAATTTAAATACTGAGTACTCACAAATAAGTTTTTTAAAAAGACCTTGGATCAAACTTTGAAAAAAGCAGGGAGCAAGAAGCAAGTAAATTCTTCTGCCCTTTCTAGTTCTTGGACCTACCTTTTGGAAGAGACAGTCTATTTTACAAATAGTTTATATAACATAATCAGTGCTAATTTGTGCTTGTGCCATGCTTTTCTGTGCTTGTGTTTGTGCTGGTTTGCGCAGGGTTTAATAGCACTATTGTAACTAACATCATCATCATCACCAGAACTTGTAGGTACTTTCTACAGGTGATATTTTTATTTCTTTATCCCACTGTTAAGGAAGCTTGTAAAGATCAAACTATGCATTTGCTGTTAAATATAAAGTTACTGCACATCTACTCATAAGCTGTATTCATCCAATGCCTTGCTTCGCAAGCTGTGCAGCAAATTTAAACTGAACTGATAGCCCCCTTTTCCACTTCTTGCTTCTTTTCATGGCAGGTATGTAACGGAGATCTACTTCAGTCATTGAACAAGACTAGAGCTAGAGGTATTTCCCTGTACATAAAGATCTCAAGAGATGACAAAAACATTGCAAGCATTGCAAGCAAACAAACAAAAAAACATTCATCTAGAAGTAAATCAGTCTGAAATTCCTTATGACATATGCTTAAAAACACTCTAATTTGGCTGGCAGTCATACCAAGCTCTATCTTTCTACACAAAAGGAGAAGGCACCTTAGCAAAATGGTTATCAGATAAAGTGCTACACTTTTTCTAAAACTCACACTCATTCTTTCATCCTGCTATGGCCAACAATCCGTATCAGAAGTATTGTAAATTTGTAATATAATACATTCTAAGCTCTAGAAACCTCAGCTAAAAATGCCACACAAATCAAACTTGCAATATATTGTGATTTATGTGTTGAAATACCCTTATAACCTCTGTTATTCTAGAAAGACATAAGAGCACTTAGAACTAGATATTGCAACACAGAAATGTGTATATGAAAGAAATTAATGTTCTTTGTAGTCAAGCATTTAGTTTAATGTAATTAAGCACTCACAGTTCCAGATGCAGGAATGTGTGAATTTGCAGCACTTCTTTCTGCTAGAGTTTGCTAGCGAAGTTGGAACAGGCATGCTTTTGAAATACGAAAAACCCACTCAGTCATAAATGATTAAAAACCAGAATCTCATGAGTGAACAACTAGTGGAAGTTTACTTTTCAAATATTTTGACTACTGTTCCTTGACGTGTCCAGGTACTATGATTGTAACCAGTACTAACGCATTTGTGGGTGTAAAAAACTAGCAAGGAGCATTTTATTTTCTTTTTTTTCTAACTAGTACAATAGGTGAAGAAACACTACTGTGCTTCAGTTCTACCCACAAACCCTACCTTAAACAAAGGAGCAGTACATCCTTTTATTCATCATCTACAAAATTTATGTCTTATGTGAAAACAAAATAATTTTCTGCTAACATTTGGACATTTCAAGCTTGTCTTACTCCTTAAGATAAAGAACACAAAAAGGAGTCATGTTGGCATGAACAGCTTTCTCATGTGGTTCATAATTGATATTACCAGAATTCACCTCAGACTCAGAAGGCTGAAAGTATATTTCTTTACTCTTAGTATTTCAAAAGAATATTTCTATTATAACATAAATATTGTTTGTCATTGTGCACTTGATTTCTAGAATACCCTCTTATGGTATGTTATTCTTCTGAACACATAATGTAGCAGGGATCAGCCTGGCAGATTTAAAATTGTCTTGGTGGTTCTTAACGCACCAAGACACCTTAGCACACCGCTAGAGCCAGAAAACTTTAAAGAATAGTTTTGATTAGGATTCTGATTTCACATGAGTTTTGCAAAGCCATTATTGCATGCATTTTCATTATGACCACCCAGGATACTACCTCTTAAATTCTATGTAAGTATCTGTTATTCCTGTTGAATTTGCACTAGCTCAAATAAATAAGAAAGCAACTGACATAGCCTCTCTGGCTTATGGTACGTTACCAAATTAGTTATGACTTTAGGATAATGAACTCCCCAGCTGTGTCTGTATTAGCAAATGAAACAGTGTCTCCAGTTTAGAGAGGTAACTCCAGTTAGGAAGTGTCTCCAGGCACTAGAGCACGCAATCAGAAGGATTAGGACACAGTTTTCACATGTATCAACTACTGTTCTCCCCAAAAGTTCCCAGACACAGATCGGGAGCTTGGATGTTTTAGAGGCCATTGCCAACAGCCCCATGCTGTCCCTTGGCTTTGTAGAGTCAGAGTTTACTAACATAAATGTAGACCATTTCATACAATTTCACCTTGATGCCAGAATTTTCTTGGGCATGTTTAATTTATTGCTATGACTAGAGATCCACACTGAGACTCAGAGAGTACCTCAACCCTAAAAATGTTATAAACTTACATGGACACCATCAACCTGAAAAATTATATTTATTTATCTTTTCTTAGAATATAGTCCTTTTTAAGTGTATTTGACTATAATATTTCTTTTTCATGCTATCTCAATTTTTAAGTTTACTAAATGTTCTTAGTCCAACACAGAGAAGCTATGAAATTGCTAACGTAAAGTAAGCATTTAAAAGCAATTAAGTGCCAGTAACTTATTAGGAAAGGCCAACGATACCTAGCAACTACACTTTTCCTTTTCACAGTCCTCTCAAGCCTAGTTCTTACAATATTTTTAAGAAAAGCTGCTTGAAATAAGTGCAAATTCTTTTTTTCTTCTTCCTCTACTTTTATGCTTATTGCATTGCATTCTAGTGTTCCAGAAAAGACAGGGGCATTTGTGTCCTCAACATGGTTTTTACACCAGTATCATAAGGTATATATGTACATTAAACCACCTTAGAAATCTCTAATGCTATCTGCAGTGATAAACATGTATATTTAATTCCCAGTCCTTTTTGTCTCAGTTATATCAAAACTCATCTTGATTACTGTCTTGCTATAACAACACTCCAATATGAAATTCTAACAACTTGGATCTCAACAGAAAGTTTTAATTAGTGCCAAAAGGATTCCATTTCTGTCTTTCTCACAATACTGTCATACAAGCAGCAGATGAAAGGTTTACATTTGTATGTGTACTCCAGCACACCCCTTTGATTTGTGTTGTAAATACTATTTGGCAGCCTGCTGTTATTACTGTGTTTCACTTGGTTACTATACATAACTTTAAAGTAATTACTTTAAAAGATGATACAAAGTATGGGCAAGAATGAACTAGGCATTTGCTGTGATCCATCTTCCATTATCATCTTGTTTCTTTCCAAAATTTTTGCTCTGTTTTTCAGCAAGCTTACTTTCTACAATCGCCAGGGTTTCTTATCGCTTTCTAACTTTGATATCAGCTGTAAATTAAAGCCTGCTACTTGTTCCATTGCTCATTCTGTAGACGTTACCACATTAATATTGTAAACTCCTTAGAGGAGGGATCACCTTATTGTGTACTTAGCACAGTGACTTCCTAATTCGCAGTCTGTGTTTCTGTCCACTCTAGTAGGATTACAAATAGCTATATCTCTATTTTGCTATGGTTGGTTTTAATTTTATTTCCATTTGTTCAGGTGAAGAGCAAGTGAACCGGACTCCATCTGCTGTCCTGCATCAACAGGGTGGCTCTGATTGCCTGCACTGCAGTGCGAAGTGTGATTTCAGAGATCTCACACACCTTGGCTTACCTGCCAGAAGCCATTTTTTTCTTTGCAACTGAATTGTTCGATCCTAAGTTTTATCCAGGGGGATATCTTAAAAATGTACCCATTGTTGAAATCAGTGGTGTCACAGCTGCAGAGCTGTCAGTAGCTACGCTAGCCGGGTATGTCAGCACAGGCTGAGGTCACAGCCATTAGTTGATGTTTACGTATGTCTCAACCCATGCCTCGTTTCCCTTAGGAATGCTTTGCACGCCACACAGTACACAGGCACAGGGGGTGCCTGATGCCGTGTTGACTGTGCCACAGCTCTTCAACAGTCAGAGGTGGGGCAGAGGGGCTGCAGATAACACCTCTATTGCAGCAGCAGCGTCTTTCCCTACTACTGGCAGTGTGTGAGCCAGAAATGACTCAACTTTTCTGTAAGATACTGACCAAAGTCTCAAGCAGTCATTTAAAATTGTAGTATTTCAAAGCTGAACTAAGCCGATGTGTAATGCACGTCACAGAGATCCATGGTGTGTTTTATGGAGCCACTTCACAGAAGATTTAAAGCAATATTTTACCATCAGCTGTGAAAAAGAAAGAATGGATTTTGATAATAGACAGAAGAACAAGAAGATTTAGCAAGAGTGCGGAAGTGTGAGAATCCCACGAGGCCGAGGACTTGCAAGGGCCAGGGTACCGGGGGTCCCCAGGGGAAGGCCTGGCAGCCCAGGTCTATCCCACTGCCTCAGTTGGAGGCAGGGCAGCCAGGATGTGGGCAGCCCTGGGCAACAGGCACCTCCCTGGGCACAGGGACAGGCTGAGGCTGGATTGGGATGTCTACCCACAGGTGGGTGCCAGGATCGGGCACTTGGGGGGACTGGAATCAGACCTGGCCCCAGGATGGACATGCAGGGCCTCCCCACAGCACAGCCTGGGGGCTTCCATGGACACAAGAGGGGATGTGCTCTGGACCCTGACCAGAATAACTGAATAACCAGAGATAACTGAATGCCACGTGGCAATGAAATGGTGCATAGTGACTCCTTTTCTTGTGCCAGTTGTTAAAATCCTCCAGAATGTAATAACCTTGCTGTTTATGTAGTTTACAGCATATTGATAACTTTCTATTGGTGATTCCCAGTGGTTTAGATCTTTCAAAAAGTTTATAGATTTGGACACAGTGGACTACTTGTTTATATACTTTCTGACAAAATTTGGGTATAACAGAGATCACTTTACTGAGGATCACTGATGCATAGATGTAGCAGTTTACCTTTTTCTATTGAGAAATTCCTTAGGATATAGGTAATAATATAGGAACATTTTAAGACTTTCAACTCGAGAGACATTTCTAGACTTTTACTTGTCTTTGTGTGTGACAGTGTAGCTCTTTTAATTGAGATGTATATGAAGCATGGTGATTTCCTTCTTGTTGGTTTTGCCTACATTTCTGTAAATTAATCTCAAATTTAGTCATAGGTTTCTAGATATTAAGTTGTTCAGATTATACTTGCTGGTGGAAAGCTGAAACTTTCTATAAAATATCACAGTATCACAGTATCACAGTATCGTAAGGTTGGAGAAAAGACCTTTGAGATCATCGAGTCCAACCTATGACCCAACGCCTACTCCTACTTGCCAACTACACCATGTCACTAAGTGCCTCATCCAATTTCTCTTTGAACACCTCCAGGGATGGTGACTTGACCACCTCCCTAGGCAGCGCATTCCAATGAACAATCACCCTTTCAGTGAAGAATTTCTTCCTAATGTCAATCCTAAACCTCCCCTGGCGAAGCTTGAGACCATGTCCTCTCGTTCTGTCACTGGTCGCCTGAGAGAAGAGTCCAACCCCTGCCTGACTACAACCTCCCTTTAGGTAGTTGTAGAGAGCAATAAGGTCTCCCCTGAGCCTCCTCTTCTCCAGGCTAAACAGCCCCAGCTCCCTCAGTCGCTCTTCACAGGGCTTGTGCTCCAGCCCCTTCACCATCCTCGTCGCCCTCCTCTGGACACACTCCAGCATCTCAACATCCTTCTTAGACTGAGGGGCCCAGAACTGGACACAGTACTCAAGGTGCGGCCTGACCAGTGCCGAGTATAAGGGGATGATGACCTCTCTAGTCCTGCTGGCCACACTGTTCCTGATGGAGGCCAAGATACCATTGGCCTTCTTTGCCACTTGAGCGCACTGCTGGCTCATGTTGAGTCTCCTGTCCACCAGCACTCCCAAGTCCTTTTCCTTACCATTATCCTTACCTTAACTAAGAAAGATATTTGTTAGTTATTATAATATTTAAAGTCATGAAAATGTAGATAGATGATATGGTCATTTTACTCTTTGATACAGGTAAATTAATTTATTATCTTTGTTACTTTGTAGGCAGTTTCCAAAGTCAGTGGAGGGAAATAGGTACCTCCTATGACTAAATATCCTATGCTAAACTGTTGGTGTATTTTGAGATGATGCATTTGACCTCTACTGTTTAAGGGCTACCATATGTTGGGGAATAAAAATTGTGCTAAGAAAATATCCAGATTCCATGTTACTGAACTCTGTCCTGATGAAAAATTACCTGGTTACACCTGGATAGCAATCTCTTCTGCAGTATTTGGGGACAAGAACAATGTTTGCATCATAATAGTGACTGAGTGTTGAGTAATATGCCAGAAAACTTCTGAGTTTGTGAGTCACCAAACCTGAGTGGCATGGACAACCTCTGGGCTGATTTGGAGGGCAGGGAAGAAAGCATTTCAGAGTGTTTTTGATAATTTCTATAGTCATCTTGAAGTGAGCCAGAAGTTACTCATAATCAAGTTTCTGCTACATCACATACATTGTATCTGTTGAGCAAAGAAATGTTCTTACTAATAGGAGCAGGCAACATCCAGCGGAGTCAGAATGTGTATGCTTTTTTTGGTCAAGTTTACTGAGAACTTTGATTTGGGGGGTAAGTCAGAGCACAGGAAGTTTCTTATAAAAAGATTTGAAAACTTATTTCTGAAGCAAAATACTTCCACTCAGGAAGTGGTCATGTATACGATAGTGGTGAAGATATTTCTGAATTTTAAAATTGATACATACTCCAAAATCCTTAGTACTGTTTGATATTTCTGCAGCTTTCATGCTGACAGTATGTAACAAGCCTGTAGAAAACATCTAGTCGACACTTCTTGCTATTGAGTAGTATTTACAACTTCGAAGCTTGAATTTTCTTTCTTCATGTTTTCAGCTGCCTTGAGAACACTGAAAAACTAGAAGACCATATGAGCTTTTTAAGGATTTAAGGAAAGCAGTTAAGTCCTGTGTATGATGAAACAGTGTATAGGTGTTAGCCATCAAGGCCAGTCTCAGCTGATGGACTTAGAGTAAACCAGCTTCTAGTAGTGTTAGAGATTATTTAAAGGAAGAATTTTCAGAGGGCTAGAGATACAGAGGCTGAGTTAGCTTACTAACTAAATGTGGTTTGGGAATGTTTGTGGGCTCTGAAACTAAAAGTGGCATGAACTGACTGGTATCTGTTCAGTAATCTCATTCTTACCCCCCAAAAATCATGCGATCATGCCTTAACTAGCTAGTGAGAACATTCTCTGGAGCAGGTTGTCCTGTGAACTATCCCTCAAAGAGTGTTAATTGGCCATCCCAGGGAGAAGGCTGTCAGTTAAATGTGGATGATCGGCAGTGTGGTGCCTGGGCTCACTCCCTGGCTCCATTCCACTGAGCATTTTAGCCATAAACAGACATATCCATTCTGGAGTGAGCAGCTTTTCTCTGCAGGCCTCAGGCTCACTAATAACATTGCTGATTGATCCAAAGGCAAGTTGTGATTTGGTCTTGTTGAATGGAATGTTTGTCTGCTTCTCTTGCTTTGCTTGATAACACAAACTGATGGGAGCCCCTCTGTTAGAGCACTGGCAGAACCTGGTATCTGAGATGGCAAGCGAAAGACCAGCTTATACCTCATTCTTTTTCATGCAGTCTTACTGCATTTGTGCTGTGAGATAAAGGCAACTTCTGAGCAACATAGCCAAGTAATCTGGTTCTATGTGTACAGAAAAAAATGCCCTGACACACAGTCACAAGACCCATTCTACAGGAAGAAAAAAATCAAATCCAGATCTCTGATCTTTTTCTCTTGGGTGCAATAGGTGAACTAGATTTGCAGCAGTCTGTATTTGTTTTTATGAGAACTATATTTTTTTTTTCCCTACTTGCATAAAAAGGACTACTTTCCCAGAAAATCTTAAGAAAAAACACCAGGAAAATATGAAGCTGTAGTCCAAGACTTTAGCTTTTGTACAGACTTTGGCCCAGTTCACTCTTCTGTACCTTAATAGTAGTTCCAGGATGATATAACTCTTTGCATCTGAATGGTTTACAGCAACTGGTCCTCCCTGAGCCAGGAGGCAAATGCTTAGTTCTTAAGGCTTAATGAGTTTATTTTAATTACTTAGCTGGGTTCTGCAACCTGTATTATCAGTATTTGTAGGTGTGATTCTTTTGTTTTGACCAAAAGACCTATTTATCTGTCAGTAATGACTATATAAGCTTGTTTTACTAAAATCCTTAACCAGCCAGAAGATGCGTTGTCTCTCACATCTTAGAGAAATATTAAGAAATATTCACAACTTCTCATTTTGATTATTCCAAGCATTCATCAGATATCATTCAGAAGTTGATCACAACAACAAGGACTGATGCTACCAGATACTAAGCACTGTCTTACCAAGTTTGGAAAACAAATGAATCTCTGTGGTAGGGTGATACATCGGCTTCTTCTTAAATGATATGGAATAGATTGTGAAGTTTTTTGCATTTGCAGAGCCTACCATGTTATTGAACAGCAGCAAGGAACAATATCTCCTGTATAATGAGGGGAGGGCAGGTATTACAGAAAGCATTCAAAAAGGTGATCAACAAAAAGAGCTCACCCGTTCTGGAAGGGAAAGCACCTCTCTGGACCTGCAGGAGAGCTTACTATAAGAAATGAAACAGAGAGCTATCGAAAAAAACGAAGCCACCAGAAAAGGTATTTTGCTTTTTAATGTCACAGCTCTTATGGGTTTGTGGGTGTTTTGTGGGAATAGATGCCATTTTTTATAACTTCTGCAAACAGAATCCAGGATATATTTTATATCCAGGATATATTTTTTCATTAATGTCTCTACCAACCACCTGCAAAATTCAATCGCAATATCCTTTATAGACGATTTCTTAGTTTTACATTTCACTTTAAGAAGCTGCTGGGTTTTTAATATGCACTTCTGATATAAGTATGCTGGCCCCTAAAGTGAAACTCTAATGTCATTGTTACTGTAAAAGATACATGCCTTGCAGAATGTTAATATTACGGAGGAGAAATAGAAAACATTAAATCCATTTACTAGAAAGTAACTAGTGTACTTAGTTATTTGTGACCTACCTACTATTAATGAATTGACCAAGATGTTTAGATGATGGCACTAGAATAGCTGCCTATCCAGTTTTCAGTGTGTAATTGCTTAGTTTGCTGCTTCACATTATCGAGAATTTTTCACTGTGCTGGTTTAGTAAGTTTGACTTTTGTTTACTGAATTTACTAATACTAAAAGTGAAAGCTTGTGAGGCCAAGAGGTCTTCCACATCTTCTGTAACTGGTGCTAACCACGGCAAACAGGACCTTCTGGATTAGGACTGAGTGTGCGGCTTTTCAGTTTCTACTGCTGTGCTCTGATTTGATCCTCTGAAAAGGAATATTTCCATTGAGGTGATTTATTGATGTTAAGGTTGAGGACCTCAGAGGATCTGAATTAGTGTTGCTTCACTGCGAGCTTATCTTTCATGTATTGCATATCTAAAACTTGATGAGAAATGGATTACACAATATCACTGCTAACTCCCTCATACCTTTAATTTTTTTTCCAAGATGTTGCAGTTGAGAATGAGAAGACATTACATATGGTCATACAACAACAGAAAGAGACCAGAGGGGAGGTCAACTGCATATCAACTGAATTTTTTGGAAGAACGGAAGACTGAAGGACCATGTTTTCCCCGTTTTATGCAAGGAAAAATGAAAACAGCCTGAACTGCGAAAACCCAGGAGAATAAGAAAGGATAATAAGCAAGAATAAGATGTGAACCCCTTTGACTTCCCATAGAGACTACATGCTCAGTATATCAAAACAGTACTGAAAAGGGGGAATCAATAACAACAAAAAAAGAAATACTGCAGAAGAAAGTAAGATAGAAAGCGAAAATGATCTCCTAGGATTGTTTTTTGAAAAACAAAGACACTTAGCAAAGTACTTAGCCAAGATGTCAGTTTTCTTATATTGTCAATGTCCCTGGCCAAGTGTTTTGTATATCAAATCTGAATTAACAGAGAAGCATTTCTGTTCCCTGTAAAAGTGGTAGGGGACAAAAAAGAGGGGAAAAAAAAAAAAAAAAAAAGCAAAGATGGAAAAAGATTTTCTTTAAAACCAGTGTCTGTTATCCAACAAAATATGCAAAAATAGCATGAGTAACAGTCCTTTTTCTGCAGCGTTCCGTGAGTATGCTGGTTCTGCTTTTTGAGATGAAAAAGCTCTGAGGACATTGTGGACGATTATGTCCCCTCCAGAGGGCAAAGTCCTCCAAGATCCTGTAATACTTCCTTGTTGGCCTCTCTCAGTTGAAGCAAAAATACTGGCAACAAAGTTTTTTTTCTTTCCTGCTGTCATACAGACATAGGTGTCTGTATTTTAAGATATTCAAGTTGCCGTGATATATCTAGCTTTTTGCACTTTGGAGTGCCCATGTTTGTCTCCACATTGTGCTTTTCTGCCAACATGCCAGTCTAAAGTGGCATATGCCTGCCTGTTTACCGTGTATCCAACATAGTGTGCCTGGCCTTTCTTCAGGGAATAGAAGTAAGTCTTTCAAGATATCCTGAACTTATGATATTTTGTAACCTCATCCACCTATGACTATAGGAAAGGTAACCACAGAGTCACTCTTTTCATCTGAGTTATGCCAGGACTGTAACAAAACATGAATCACAGTTTAGCTACTATCGAGCAAAGGCTAGTTTTTCTCTGAAACGATTTCTTTATTTAGATAGCTTTCCCTTGATGTTATCCTTCTGTCTTCTCTACAAGTAAGGGTGAATGAGGAGAAGTAACCTATTGGCAAAGTTTCATGTTATTGTTTATGTCCATTAGTGAATCATGAGATTGAATTACGGGATATCCCTGAATCATAGAAATAATTAGTTTTCACCTTTTTCAACAATTAACTTCCATTTTAATAATTTAGTCCATTAATAAGTGCCGTCTTTGCAGTGCATTGCACTGTCCTCTCTGTCTCTCTTTCTCTTTACCTTTTACTCTAAGAAGGTTCTGCCTGTATGAGATACCTGATATCATATCTTCTCTTCTTCCTGCATTACTGCGTCTCTCAGCCCTCCTCAGAGTCATCTACTTGAATTATGAACATGAATTTTAAAATTGCAAGCACTGAAGTAAAGATTACTCAAATAAATTGTTTTAAATGACTACTAATCCAGCTGCTCCACCTTGTATGTAATTGTAGTTTGTAGAATTGAGGGAGAATGGTCTCCTCACATTTTCTTGGGTAGAGGGGGAAACATTCAAATGCCCTACTGTGGGCCATCATCCCCAAAGTTCAAACCAAGGTCCTGGCTCTCACTTTCCTCCTTCCTCTGGAGCACACCTTAAACAGATTTCTTTGGGGAGAATTCACAGCTTCTCCTGAAAGCACTATCACATTGGTCATTTGTTATTGATTAGGTGTGGAAATGTTAGCACATCTCCAGTTTAAAGGTTGCTTTTCTCACTCAGTTTTCTTTCTGTCTCCAGTGACTACCCAGCAACAGGAAACAGTTTTAGTGATGATGAAGTGATCCATGCCTGGATCACTTCACTGATTGTAGGTCTAAAGCCATACTGTGGGCTGACGAAGCATATCTGCTTGGGCTCACATTATGATTTAAGCTTTTGTGCTAAATTAACAGTTTTAAAGGTTATAAGTAATTTTTCTGCAAGTTATCAAATGCGAAAATTTAAGGTTTTCTTGTGCTGCTTCGTGATCTGTTTGTATAGAAGTCTGTGACCCTATTGTTCACCCAAATGTAGTGTATATTGATTAGATACAAATAATCAATCGCTTTGTTATGCTTTTTTACAAGAAATTGCCAGGAAGCTAAAGCAAAAACCTTCTTACAATAAACTCTTTGGCAAAAAGTTAATTTTCTTCTGTTCATCCTGTAAGTCATGCAGCATGCTTCCAGCAGATGTAACAATGCTGAGCTGCTTCAAAAAATTTTAATAAAAATGGAAGAGTATGTAAAAATGACTGATTGTATTCTGTCGTACCTAAAAATATATGTAAATAATATAATTATGAGGAAAGGTGGGAACGGTGGCTATTATGAATGATACTGTTCTTCCTTCGAAGTATTTTTCTCTTGCTTCACAAGCTTGTTATCTGATATTGCTCATGACTACAAGTTTCAAATACTTCATGGTGAATAATGGATTTAATTAGTTTTAGTTCTGTTTCTGCATGTGATTTTGTCATGAACATCTTATAATTTTCTCAAATGTATTCATGAGATAATTTCTCTGAGTAAGTTTTAGTGTATATATTGTTCACAACTGCAAATATTTGAAATTCAACATCTGAGATGTTTTAAAGAACTTTGATTGGATGTATGAGTCATACAGTATTTTTCTGTTCCAGGACTGTTTCCAGGTTGAAAGAAACTTATAAATTTTTATGACTAGTCACATTTACAAGTTCAAAATTTGCTGTGTTCTAATTCTCTAATATTCATTTTCAAAGGTCCTTTTCTGTGAACTATTCTGCTATTTGACTCCTTTGCCTGAATAGGCAAAGAAAATTATACTCAAAATGAGTCCAAACACAGACACAGTAGAGTCAGCATTTTTCCCAGTAAATATTTCTGGAAATTCTACTCAGGTAGATAAATGTCTCATCAACTGGCCGTTTCAAATGTGCTTTGGCATACTTTGTTTGAATTGACTTTATGATTGGTGTATTTAGATTTTGAAAACTACAGGGAGGAAGAAAGGTAGAAAAAGTCACTGCGATTCTTAGGTATTTTGTGTTGATGTTAAGAAAAGGCATTTAGTGTTCCTTACTGTCTGAGTTCATATAATCAACACTGAATACTAGCCCAAAATGTGTGGATGCAACTATCTACTCGTATTTGCATTCACAGTTTGCCACCTGTGATACCACTAAAGGAACTAGCCCTTGAACTAATACTTGATTATAGGTTTCTCTTACTCCAAGTTTTATAACTACATCAAAAGTGTATTTCTGATATACGAGTAATTATATGCAGTGAATAAAAATTAAGCCTCTGAGCCACTAATACCCCAAGGCAGCTGTGCTATTTTGCTGATACATCACGCTGAATTAAGCTGGTCGCTTTTGACCTACTCACCTAATTCACATACTCCCTAATGGAATGAAATACTTTATTACATTTTGGTTGACCTGTCCTTTACCTCTAATAATTTGTGGAAGAGACAGAAACAAACAAAATCTATTGGTTATATACTCCACAGTTATGTAGGGGTTAGTATAATTTAAATAGGAAGTTAGGCACGAGAATTCATTCATTAGTGTAGACTCTTACCCTTGATGTCATTAGGGTCACATCTAGAACAGTATTTAATATCAGGTACTTCACCTATAAGTAATACAATTTATAAAAATTAATTCAGTGAGACTAATTCAAAATTCAGAATATGCTTAAATTCTTTGTAGACTTGAAATATATGAGAATTGAAAATACTCTGTGATTTCCACTGTGGCTTTTCCTACTCTGTGATAACTAAAACCAAGAATGTACTAGTCTAACCAGAAGAATTTACATATACTTTATAGCAAGGTTTAAGTGTTCCACAGAGTTCACTCAACCCAATCCAATATTCTGTAAGTTTGCTACATCAGAAACATTTGTACATACATCTTAATTGCCAAGGATCTTTTCAAGTAGCATTTCTAGAGCTACTGTTATCTTCAAGCCATTATGTAAAGTGTTATCTTGAATGGTATCGGTCAGGTTTACTGAAGTTGGTATATTTTACCCTCCATTTTCATTCACTTCTATAGTCTCAGCTAGAATTTAACACGTGTTGCCAAAACACGTAGCAAATCCTGGTTTCAATCATATATTCTTTTTTTCAAAGTAACTCTTAACTTTCTGAAGAGTTATTCTGGAAATACAGGAAGGTACCGGAGGGCAGAGTACAGAGTTTCCATAAACTCTCCTATCTATAGGTCTTAATTGCCTGGGTTTTATTTCAAGTAGTTAGCAGATGCTCTTTATGACAACCTTACACAGAACTATGAAGCTGTTCCCAGTAAGTAAATTATTGTCTTGAATATTCAGCAGACATAATTAAATATATGTTATTTTTCCAGAGCTATTCCACCACTTAGAACAGGTAATGCTCTTGACAACAAACGCTATCTTTAGAACAAGATGAACTTCTGTATTTTTCCCTCTGTACAGATGTGCTTAAAAAAATCAACACACTATCTAGCAACCAGAAAGAGTATTTATAGCTTTCTCCTTCTCTATGAAAATTCCTTTTAAAAAGATAAACACAAGGATATCCCTTATGTTTTATGATGGCTTGTTCTTCTGCCTTTTTTTCACGCAGAGGGACAACCATACCTTACATAGGATCCCAGCAGAAAAAACCCTAGAAATTCCTGGAAGCCCTGCCATCTGTTGGAGCATAGCAGAATGGGAGCTCTCAGATATATAGGAGGTTTGGGTCCATCACCTCTTCTACATTTTCTGTAAAGAACAGAAGATAACACACAGCCCTCCATTTGAATTTTGGGTAAGCCCCTTTAACATAATTTTTATACGAGGATGTTGCTGGCTTACCTGAGGCCCTCCGAGATCACCAGTATGTGATCATCATTATTTTATTGTATTAAGTAAAAATGAAGTAGTGAAGATGTAGCAAACTAAATGGCAGCAAATGAACACGGGTTTTGCTATTTCTTTTCAAATATGAGCTTCATATCCTTAGACAATAGTTAAAGATCATTTTTGTTTATCGGTATACAAACTTGATATAGCACAAAAGGAATATAAAGGTGGCAAACAGCACAGTGAAATAAGAGCAGAAAGGTCACGTTAGACAGCATCTGGTTGGATTGTGACAAGGAAGAAATGGAGATGAATGACTAGTTTTAGATTAAAGGTTCTCAGAAGTGTCTTACAGTAGAGTAATCATCATTGCAAAGGTGATTAAAATAGCACACTTAGTCATGTTGCATCCACTAATCTGGAGAGAGAACATTATTATACAGCACTTATTCACATATGTAGTACATGAAGGCAGAATTTTTAAATGGTACGTCCCATTCGGCTTGTGAGTCAAGCGAAGATTATGGAACACCCATTTAATTGCCTCTGTAATGCCACAGCTGCAGTATGTGTATTTCTGCATTCAAATACTAGGAGCCACTTTCCTAGCTATTTTAGCTCATTTTACCTTCTTTCTCTTCATTCCCTGCTAAATCAGCTGCCCAGGGCCTACAGTGAAAAATAGCTTTCTGCAGTTTTCCAGAGGAAGGTGCCTCCTGCACCCAGCTGGTCTGCAGTAAATCAAAAATCTTTTTGAGAGGGAAAAATCTTCCAACTCTGGCTGTAGAAAACATTGCTGACATTCTTAGCAGACTAACGGAGAACAATCTGCTCATGAAATCTCCCTAAATTATTTTCATCAAATTTCAACAGTTATGCTAAGTTATCCAACCATCTCTTATAATTCATAGAACTGGTTCCTCTGATTCTTTATCAGATGCATGATCTGAAAATTTCTACATGCAGCCTGCATGCTGGAAACTTTAGGCTACCATACTCTTGCATTAATTGTGGTTTATCTTTTCTTCACATCCATTTTAGAAAGAGATTCTTGATTCATGATAGTTTCTGACCTGAGCGGATTCTAGCCTGCTTCTTCTCCTTGTAAAGGCAAGGTGACCTTAAATATCCTGCAGCCTTAGAGAAATCTAAGAAAATAGTTAATAATGGAGATCTTGTCCAAATTTCTCCAATGTAAATAAATTATCCCATTTGCACCTTCTTTATCCAGTTTATGCTCAAATTCTCGTGTGCACCTGGAGATTGATTAAGACAAGATATTTAACTGAAAATATTATCAACATAAGTAACTTACTTAAAATCTGAGGATGAGAATCAAAAACAAGGTGACACTATCTTATCTTTGATACTTTGTGAATTGAGAATTATCTCAAAAAATAATAGACATAATTATTTGAAAAATATCTATAAAAATAGAAGAATTAGATATAAAAACATAGCATTTACCTAAATTCAATAGTTCTGTTTCTTGATTCATCAAGGTCATAGTTAAACATGGAACATAATCTCAAGGAGAGCTACAGTGCCTTGATGTAGATGGCTTTCTGAAACCTTAACCTCTGGGGTATTTACAAGAGATAATGGCGACTTACCTAGGAAGAAGCAATATAGCTGCACTATTGCAATCTGCTTGCTTTAATTTATTCTGCCAAGAAGCTGTGTATGTTGGACAAGGCACATTCCCACTCTGGGGTGACTATGATGCTGCTAGTCACTGATTTACTGCATGCTGAATTGTGCTGCATAGCCGTAGTTGAAAGGTTTCCTTGTGGATAAAAATGCAAAGACAAGCAATTATAAAAGATTTTCACCTTCATACATTATTCTGAGTGATATCACCTTTTCTTCATTCTAGTCTCCTTTTTTCCTCACATATAGGAAATTCTGGTGAAGTGCTTGGGCAAATGATTTGTCAGGTGTCATCACTCTCAAATCCCTTGTGATACCCAGAAGACTTTTCAAGATTATCTTGCATAATTTCACTAATAAGAGACAGCTGCCTACAAAACACAACTATAAAAAATAGTCCTAATTTTATATTTTTTAAATACATTTCTAACTGGTTTTTTGTTGCTCCAATTTGAGCAAGACATATCGATTAATTACAAATTCAAATAACTTATGGGACAGACTGAAATAGACATGACCTTTCAGGCAAAGAAATTGCTGATGTTGCTAGCCCAGAGATTTCAGCCCACTGCAGGCAGCTATGGCAAACTACTTTACTCAGCTGCTAACATCCAAGGTAAATAGGCAAGGTCTTTTTTTCTCTTCTTCATCCTCTCCATCTGTGAAATATATTCAACTCAAACAAGAGATTGGCCCCTTCCCAGGGGATCCAGAACTTCATATCCCTAGAAGCTAATATTCTTCTCTGTTCTGCAGCAATATCGTGAATATTATTCAAAAGTCAAGATACTGTCTGTTCTGCCAGAGAAAAGAAGGCTTTTGCCAGATCTTGATCATGAACCATGTAACCTAATAGTCTATGTTTAGAAAGTTCTCTTCCAGATGGCGCACATTTCCTTTTTTCATCTTAGGATTTCTTCCACTCAGTTGGACTCTTTATGTTATTCATTCCTGGTTTTCCCTCCATTTCTCTTCAAATAAGCCTCAGAATTAGTCAATACAGTTACGGTAAAAATTCAAAGTCACTCTCAAAGTAAAAATCTCTCATTTGCAATAGGTAGGTTGCCTCGGTGTAAAAATCAGTATTTTTAGATATCTTAGATATCCTTTCTTTCCCAGATAGCTCCAAAAATATATCTGAAATTATTTTTTAAGTACTCTGAATGTTCTACCATTTCCTTTTATTTGAGGTGGCAGTAATTTTGATGGATTCACATTACAGAGTTACATTGTAGACTTCCTTGCACTGATATAAACCAGCAAAGTTTTGAAAATAAGAAGTTTGAAAAGCATCGTTCCTTAAAGGCTGGACCAACAAGAAGTCTTGAATCACTACTTCATAATTGTAGGGGCATAAAAGAAAAGAAAAAAGTTCAATACAACTCCAAGCTTACTAAAAATTTTCATTAGAAAGGAAGGACAGAGCATCTTTTTGTTAGTTTTCATGGAAGAAATCATACCATTCTCTTTCCTTCAGGGCTGTAGAATTTCACCAAGAAAGAAATAACCAACAAGCAGTGAAGTGAGCATAATTACTGCCACGTATACAGTTGGGCACATATAATTTTCTCTTGGGTGAAATAACCCACCTCAGAGTTTTAAAGATGCACTTGGTGGCATTGTAGCAATGCTGTGATGCTGACGAGAGCCTTTATTGCTGTCTCTTTGCCAAAGGGAAAGTGCAGTTGTACAGGAGCACAGCCCAAACAGCTTTACTTTCCCTGTCACTCGAGAAGCTGTAGAAAGTAGTACATTGAACATCAGAGAAATAAGAGTGAAAAGTAAAAATAGGCATAGAGATAAGCAAAACAAGATTTCAAGAGATAAAGAGGAGAAGTAGCAGCAGGAATCAACATGAAGTCCAACAAAACATGCTAAATAGAAGCTCCATCTATCCATTTGCTTAGGCATTGACATTGCATCAACTTATAAATGTAAAAGAGGGTTGCTTAGTGTTAGAGTGTTATTCCTGTTTCCATTCCCTTTTAAATGCTTAAGATCTGCAGCATGATATTCTGATACGATACATAATTATGGAAAATGGCTTATGGAGCACAGCACAGTAGATAAGCATTAGTATCTTAGAAGAGCATCATTTGATTAGTAATGGACTGTATAACTTGATGCTGTTTTGATAAAGATGGAAACCTTAAGTTATCACACTTGTATTAAATGTTCAGACAGAGTCACCAAGGCTTCACGGTCTGCAGGTAGGATTTTTCTCTCTCCCTCTCCCCTACTGTCCAGCCGGTCTGATCTCAGTCAACTAAAGAAAGCTTATCATATGGTGAAGGCTGAAGTTAGTGATGTTTGTATGCTGTCATATTACTCTCCTTCCAGACTCTTTTCCTGGGATATGGACTCCTACTTGTTTTACCCTCAGTCTCTTCTGGGGCTTTACAACACCAGCTCACAGCCATTACATGCATCAGCGTTTGTGAGGGAGAGGGAGGAACACTACAGGCTGTGGGGAAAGTTTCAGGCATTTTGCATCCCCTCTGTAGGGTAACTATGAAGGTAGCATCTCCCCAGCTTTCAGGAGAAATTTTATTAAGAGATCGAGGGAGTAAAAGCTGATGAACACTATTGGACCAGAGAGTACTGAAGAGAACAAAGAATAAGATTCTTATTGTGGTGACCATGGTGCTACAGTAATATCTGTGCCCAATAATTCTGGTAGAGTTTATTATTGCATTCTTTTAAAATCTGAGTGTTGTTAGTTGTGTAGTATGATAATATGTGTTGTTAGTGCAGTATGGTAATACATGGTGTTGTTATGCCTGTGCTGATGAGGATATTTGTTTTTTGAGTAGCAAGAAAGACCGAACTCCTTTCAAGTCATACATATTGCAGCTAGATAAGCTGAGGAATTAGGAGCATTATACAGAGATTTTTCTTTCTTTTTGGATCTGAAATCCTTCAAAGCTAACACAAGCTGTTAAGACTGAGTTGTTAATGCTGCCATTTGATGACTCTGGGGTGGACTATGTGAAACGTATTTCATGGCTACCATTCTAGCTTCTATATTTGTCACAAATTGCCAGTGTTGTTAGTTAAAGACTATGTGTACTCAGAAGCAAAATTATTTGCATGTCTGCGAAGCTGATGCTTCCAAAAATGGTTTGAGGAGTGCTGGCAGGGCTCTGGGAAAGTCTGCACTGGGAACCGATACACTTATCCGGTGTGGAAATGGGAGCTTGGAAGAAAGAACAAAATGACCAAAAAAGGTTTGAAGAAAAACACAGACAGTTGGAAGCAGTTAAAAGAGAAAAGCGAAGTTAAGTGTTAACATGACCAAAAAAAGGAAATATAATAATAAACTGAATAATAATTACTATAAGGAAAATTTACAGGGCAATGAATAATGAATAGGATCAAAAGGGAGAAAATCTCAGAATTGCTATATAATTAATTGTTATTTACACCCCTGAGAGAAAATTATTTTTAACTCTATTTTTTTTTCTCTAAGCTAGTTACCAACAGATGCTGGATCTTGCGGTTTTTTGTATTTTTATGGTATCTGGAGAAACACATTTCAAGTATATTTTAACCGTTGCAGGTATTTTTTTCACTTTCCACTTATTATTCAACAATCAACCTTTTTTTTTAAAAAAGGTGTCTGTGGTCACAAAAGCCTGTTTACATGATGTTGAAGTTAATGAGAAGGTGATAGTGATAACATGATAGTTAGTGATAAGATCCTAGTATGGGAGATTATTTTTTCCATTATTAATGATATTTCAGATATTTCAAATTTTGTATTATAAAAAAAATATTTTCATATGTACATAAACTCACATTTAAAATCAGCAGTAGTTTATTTAGGGGCTGGCCAGCAAGATTGTCTTTTTATTTTTTTAAATGATCTAATTTTACCAAGTTTCACCTTTTGTGGGCATTTCACCTCTCATTAGAAATTAGGATGTTAGGAAGCTGATATCTCTCGAAGAGTGCCTTTAAGAACAATTACATAATATTCTGGACAGATATGGACAAAATAAGGAATTTTGCCATGGTGAATATTGAATTATCTACTGAATAATATTCCTGAAATTGCAATCAAGCTCCACTGCTTCCTTCTTTCCTTTCCCCCTTGCTAGTAATATTTTCAAATTATTTCAAAACAGGTTTCAAAACATTATTTCAAAATGATACCAAACAGCAGGTGGGAACATTGGTGATTAACAGCACAATTCAAATGAATAGGTTGCTCTGAATAGATTAGTGATCATGATGACTGATGACTGGAAAGAACAGAAGATCACCAGAACATTCATGCACCAAGGAGAGAATGGAGGTGAGACTGGTCATTACATCCACAGGATTTTTTTCTGAAGGGGTTTCAGCTGGAGGGACAGGGCTACTTTTTTGACACTTCAGAACATAAAAAGCTGAACATACAACACAGGCCTGGCAACTCAGATGAAGCTGTAGCTTGGACTGTAATAGGACTACATTTCGTGTCTTAGGTGTGCAAAGTCTTGAGCCATTGCTGTTTGTAAACCTGCTTCTTTTCTAGTTGAGTTAGCCTAAAGTCAGCCATTTCAGTGTTGGTAAATCAATGACTGGTGGTGTTTTAGTAAGGACAGGTACTGTAAGTCGTCAAAATACGTCTGCACTGGCCATAAAACTTGGAGTAAAAAAGATGAATTACAGTTTTAATCCCCAAATTATGTAATTATACATAGCTATTTGCCCTCTCCCCATTGGGCAGAAGACACTACAGGTTCTGGTTGATTAGGTATGATCAATCCATTAACATTAATAAAGATCTGACAAGGTCCATTGTACTATGACATTTTGAAATTTCACCCTGCTCCACACAATAAAAAATGAAAATCTTGCCTGATACAGATGTTAATGGTGCTATAATTCCATTGGTCTTCGTATGCAGAAAGACATTACTTGTATCCAAATTTCAGGGTGATACTCATTGCATATAGTAGATGTAAGTAGTGTTTGCACATCATAAGATTTTACACAGACATGGTGGATGAGGACCAGTAATAGAGAGTCTTTCAGAACGCTCTCAGTAGGCTTCAAGGTTGTATTTTTCAGATGCACTCTTGGACTTTGGGGTCATGACCAAGTAAATGCTGTGCTTTATTTGGAAAGCAGATTTTATATTGTGAATAGTTGACATTGTGTATGAAATTATTGCACACTACGATAACTACTCGCATTTTGTTAGCAAAATATATTATGAGGGAGATAGGCAACTTAATGGCATTTTTCAGTTAAATGCAATTCTAAAGAGTAATAAAGCTATAGCTTTGATGTATAATGACATAGTAGACTGGAAAGCTAAAGTAACATAGAAATAGTCAATGTGCAGTATAAATGCCTATTTGTACAACTGTGGACCACAACAGTTTGTAAGGGGGACCACAGCTGTTCTTGCTGTGATTCTTAATGTGGAGAGGGTCTGTCCCATGCAATTAGAAGAACAAGGAGGCTTTCAGTGGTCTGTGTTCTCAGGAGGCTTCAGGACAGGGTAAGACAGGTCAATACACTTATGCATTGTCAATCACTGTTCTTGAGTGAACTCACCTCTTCTGCATCACATCCAGCATCCATTCCTGAATACACCTTTTTCTGTCCAGTCTTCCTATTCTTGACTATTTCTGGCATTTTTCTAGTTCTCTCTTGTTCTCCTCTTGTAATATATGTCTGCTTTTGTTCAGCTGCTGACTTGGAGGCATAGTTGGGTTTTGTTAAAGCAACACAATTGTCCTCCTTCGTTCCCTTTCTCAGCCCTTAAAGATGTAGCAAGGTATTAACTATTGACACCATTTTTCCCTTCGTGCTGTGCTGTAACTGGTGTTAAAAAAAGAAACATTTTTTTATTCCCCACAGAAATGTGGTGTATTTTCCAGGAAGAAGAGTAAGATTTTAAGATTGGTTGGTTGGTGTTTTTTTCATTCTAGTATGTTTTCTCTACAATACAGTCTACCAATAGTCTTTCAGTGATCACCACGCGTCTTCCTAGGAAGAGGCAAAGGATTCAAAAGTAGTAAGAATAGTGACTTCAATTCAACCCATCCAAAACAGGCTGTTCTTAAACTGAAGGTAATACTTGCCACCATGCCTCCAGAATTAAAGTATCCTCTTAAAAAAAAAGTGAAAATTGGAAAGATGGATTGCATTTGTATAGTTAGGCTGTCTGGGCCACAGTGATGACCATGGATGCACCGTCAGAAAATTGCTCTATTAGTTCCTGTGAATCCTTTCTAACTCTTTCTTTAAAGTTCCTCAGTGTCCTGAGAACAAGGATTTATGAAATGGCATAAAACTTGAAAGTGGCCAATGAATGTTAAACAACTTTTTTCTGCTTTTTGTAGGTAAGGATAATGACACAGAGGATCAATTCAGCAGGGAACAGCACAAATGCATGAATAGGCTCAAAGAGATCTAGTTCAATGAGATATACTTAACCTTTTCTTCGGCCCAGAACTGCAAAGATAAGCTCCTGTTATCAGATTCTTCCGAACTGGGAAAAATACATTACACTGGAGAAATAATCTTTCCTTTTAAACACACATGATTAAGATATAACTTCCAGTATTACTAATTGATTTTCTATGAACAAGATAAAGAGATATGTGAAGTTTCTTCATTTCTCCAGCAGTGTTCTGCCAGTGATACCAGATGCAGTTCTTACAGCACAAGAAAATTTATCACCCAGGCCCTCTTATTATACAGTAGATAAAAGATTTAAACGGTCCGTGAAAAACCTTTCTCTTTGAGATGTAGAATTATTAATTTAGGAAGATATCATGGGAGCTAAATGTTTAAACTAGACCCTGACCAGCATCTTGATCACATGTGAGTGCCAGTACAGTGCATCTCTGCATATTTGTGCTATTTAAAGTGTCTAGACAAATTTCTGTCTTCTGTCAGAATATCACTGAGCAGCTGCAAGCAAATTGTATTCTTGCAGACAATAAATTTGCTTTAGCACATGACAGAGTTTAAAAATGTATGAAAGGTCTTGTTAATTTGTGCTCACCAGTAAAAGATTAATTTCTGTCATGGGACCCTAATTTGCAAGGATGTAGTCTGGATCCATTTGAAAACATGGTGAATTATTTTTTGTTTCATTTCTCTATTTTTCAACAGCTTTTGTAAGAATCATGACGTCTACAAGGTTAGAGGAATTTGCTAGCTATGGTGGCAGCTGCTCTTTTCTAAAAAGTTAGCTGTCCCTAAAATTGTTTTGATAGGGCAGGCTCTGACCTGATATTTATTTGCAATTCGCATGCATATCAATTTATTTGTGATTTGTCTTTCTAAGACTGCCTATTCATAAAGGAGAATACAAAATCACATTTCAGATTAATCAACAGTTAGTTTACAATATGAATAAGAGAAGTCTCTAAAATAATTAGATTTATATTTCTTATGATTATGTATTGTCTCCTATTTTTATGGCAACTGTAGAAAGTCATTATATAGGTGGATTACTCAGGCTATAGAAAAGGAATATGGGGCAGTACCACTTCTTCCTTGTCTTAATTTGTATTAAATTCATGACAGCAGCAGTGGACATGGAGTTAGCACATCTCTGACATATTCCTGTTCTTGAAGGATCTCTATTGATAATACACAAAGCAGTATTAATTAGATCTGGTTTCAAGGTCAGCTGCTTAGTTTGGCAGAACAGTATTTCAATACCTGTACAACGATTGAAATATACCGTAACTGGTAGTGTATGGAGAGGACACCTGAGGAAGGAATGGATGTTACATATTCATGTACTTTCAGGTTCCACTCAAGTTATCTTTAAGGTCAAAGGATGTCCACAAGTTGGCAGAGAAAAAATAGCTGAGATGCTGGAAATGCCTTGGCCTTCCTTTAGTGGCATGGCTTTCAAGATGGGTGTGAATTCACACAGGAGTGCTAATAGGGGCACACAAACCTGTTAAAAGGAAGTCTGAACAACAGTTGTTCTCTGGAGTACAAAACTTCAGCCTCTCTCTTAACTCTGATTTGACACTGTAGAAGCAACCTTCGTTATCAGAAGATCGGGTCATCCGAGGGAAGGATTACCTACACAGAATGCAGCCAAGCCTGCAAATCTCTTTGCTTGAACCTTTCTTCTGTAACCCAAGCTACAAAACAAAGTGAAGTAGTAATATCTGTAGCAATTATTTAGTTATCATGATGTATATATCCTGGCACAAATTTAAGTGTTATTTACAAGTGAATGTTTGTTCAAAAAACATTTATAATCCTTGCTATAACAATATCTTACACTATTTTTATAATTTTTAAAAGAAAGCTTAGAATAATTTAACCTCAAGTGCGCCATTTACTTTCATTTTATGTATAAGAAAATTGTATTATCTCTAAAAGTTCAGGACATCACTAAATTTATGATCTAATGTTAATTTTCTACTGTAATATTTCTTGGACATTTTCCTTTGGTTTTAATATATGGCCACGGTAAGTTCAAGGGCATTAACACTTATTTCTAAATGTGTTACATTGCCAAGAGGAAAAATTATTATCAGAAGCAGTTATAAGATAGGAAATAGTGAAGCAAATCAGAAAAGAAGGGAGAAGTAGTAAATTTTGATTTACAGATAAAGAATGAAAGTATGTGGTGGAGAAAACTGTTGCTATTTTTACTGATTTGTTTTCTTGCTTGAGTAATACTCTGAATGTGTTACAGCATTAGAAAAAAACCCTAAGCAACTGGACAACTTAAGGGCGTTGGTGTTGGATATATCTGTCTTCTGTCCTGTCATTACTTAAAAAACATGGAGGTAGCACAGAAGTTTCCAAATCCTATTCAACAAGCACTAATGGGTGACCTACTTATTTTAAAGCACTTTGTACCTACTGGATTAGAACCTTTCTGCAGTATTTTTACTCGGCTTTCTCATAGGCTATCTGATGTTGGGACTCTCACTGGATAGATAACAGGCTGAAGACAGCTGAAAGCAGCTTTTCTCTTGACTGGGCTCTCTGATGGCTTATGTGGTCTCAGAGAAATGTTTGATGTATTGCAGGTCAGACCCAAAATAGTCGGCACACGTCATAGTTCTGTGGTGACAGCCAGGTAAAAATCTGGTCCAGTTTCTCTTGCAGTGCATATGGAAATATATTGGTGCACTGAGAAAGCTATTTTGTCTTTGATGATTGGTAATTCACCCTCAGCACTTTAACAAGGAACTTGCTTCATGGAAATAGGATTTCTGTGTTTGCTCCATTATCTGTAACATGCTAGGATATGCGTGAAAAAGATGTGCCTCTTCTCAAAGGCGTGAAACAGCAGGATCTTGTGTCATAGATGTTCAGACTGCATGCAGCTGATCCACCATTGACGACCTTGTCATGAGGTGGAAGTAACAACTGCCAAGTTTTGAATATGTCTACATTTAAATAAATGGGGTATGACATAGGGTGAAGGGGATCGTAGAACCAAAGAGAACACATAGTCCTCTAAGCAGAGCAGGCCAGATGTGGAGCAGTGCAGTTTCTGACAATAGTGGTGAGGACTACTTGAAGAGATAATTGAAATAGTTATAACAACCTAACTCAGGATGAAATAGACCAGTGTAGGACAAAATTTTACAGAAGGTAAAAGTGATTGCTTTGTTTTATGAAACTCTGCAATGTATAGAGAAGACCTACATTTTGACAGAAAAGACTCCATTTGCCACTTTACACATTTCAGAAAGAAAAAACCAAAACTGTAGGTTTCACATAACCAAGTATAAACATTTAAGTTTTGTGCATAACAGACTTTCAGTTTTTGTTAGAAGTTTACATTTTCGTATAATCATTCAGGAGAAGCCAGCAAAAGTAATTCCACAACAACTTCAAAAGCCTCTCTCTAAATCTGGAGGAGCTGGCTGTCAAAGTGTCAGCCAAAGAACCAACATCCTACCGTCAATTCAAATAATGATCCAAATAGAAAAAATAATGTTTCACTTTAGAGCACTTTAAAATTGTTACTCTTTCCTCACACTGAATATACTATCTAATTAGTAGAAAACTGTTAACAGTACAGTTCTTTCATCCACTAGTTAATCAAATAATAAGAAAATTTTCAGTAATAAGTATCACTGTTGTGTTTTTTTATAATTCAATATGGGCATCATCCGAAGCCCATGGCAACGGGAAGGAAAAGTAATGATATCTTCCTGAAACCTATCAGCTCATTAAGGAATTAGTCTCCTTGGAGATGACATCCGAACTCTTTTTTACTGAGTTTTCTATTGCAAGTGTGAAGTGAGGGTGATAATATAGCCATTAAAGAAATCGGTCTGCTTTATCAAATGCAAGTTTGTTTACTTTTAATTAGAAAAGCTTTTCTGAAGAAAAAAGGTCTATTTTTTCTTTGTACGTCATCCATTTTTTTGTAAATTAGTCTCTGTTAGTATGCTCTGCCTAGTTTCTTAACTAAATCTTGTCATGCTAGGAGCTTCTTTTTGAAGACTTTCCTTATTGGTGAAATTTCTGCAAGAAGAGATGGTAGTGTATATTTTATTAGGAAAGGCTGCCACGCCTGTACCTTGAGCTAACAGCTGAAACTACTGAAGTCCTTTCTGGTGACATTCTGCCCAGTACGTGCCCTGGAACTGCATTTGGAATTAGCAAAAGACACACTGAAATATTAGTGTTATTCTAAATCCATAAACTGCACATTTCTGATTAAAAATCAATATTAAATAGGAAAAAAAAATCTGATTATGAACTTAACTAACAGTCAAATAAAGAAGGATTCTTCTGCCTGCTTTAATAACTTTTCTTCTCATTTTTTAGGTTATTGTTTTCCTGCTTCAGGACAGTTCTCCCCTTCACTTAATATGCCAGAACTGCAGGGCTTAGTCATCCCTTCCCCTTCCTCTCCTCCCCCAGTAACAGAACTTTCATTTATGTTTTTTGTTCCATGAAAAAGCTAAAGCAACATTTGTGTTTTCCTCATGATTTATTCGTAATCCCCTGAAGTTCAAGGAAAACTTGAGTAGAGTATCATTCAGAATATATGGGTAATAAAATGTGCCTCAGAATTTCTTCTCAGATTCCCAATTTAGAATTATTGCTTTGTTCTTTCTGCTATTGTGGACAAGATCCTATATAACATTTTAATGTTGATCACTGACTCATGGTCTAGGAAAACAGGAATCTCTTGAGAACCTCTTAACACCATGTAGTTACCCAGAAGAATTACTGCAGGGCGATATGGACACCTCTTAACCTGTAGGGATTAAGCATTTGGCATCTGCAGGCCTATTCATCTTTGAATTGAGAAACGTGGGCATAAGGTTGATGCTAAATATTCTTCATGATAAGGCAAGAAAGTAATTATCAGAGGACCACAGGAGCAACTGTCAACTTTATTTTTTTTAATGGCACGTGCATAGTATCTGATAAAAGCAAATAGTAGCTTAGAAATTCTCATTTGTTCAAAAATGTTACCAAACTGAAGCCATTGATCTTATATTTTTGAATGCTGTTGCTCAATTTATACTATTTTAGAGGAGCCTTGCTCTTGGGATGTCCGATCTAGGGATGAACAAGTGATGAACAAGGGATGAACTGGCTTTTCCACAGACATTGATGAAGAGGAACTGGACCTTGTATTCTAGTCTGATGGGAGATGGATCCCTTAGGCATTTAGATCACTGGTTTTCCACAAAAATATTCCCGTTTTCATTTAAGTTAAAATAAACATTTCCTATAGTAAAGACAGACTGTGGCAGAAATTCAAAACCCAGCTACAACAAAAAACAAATGCTCAAAATCAGATTGATTTCAACTAAGTATGCCATGTATGACTGTTGGCAGCACAGATGTACTCTGTAAGGATGATCACCTGTACTTCACATTGTCAGAGTCCTTGCCTAGGAATTCTGTAATGATTTCAGTTCTGCAAAGTGCTAACCAACTTCCGAAATACCTGTGTTTCCCACTGGCTTGCTTTGGGTCACCACATTCAAAGGCATAAACCCAGAGAGAGATATTGTGCCCCTGCTGAAACTGAGACTGTAAAAGACAGATAATAAAAAAGAAGTGGATGGTAAATAGAGTATGGAGAGGAACTGATAATGCTTTCTGCTGTAGGAAATTATCTGGTTTAATTAGTACATTTCATATTTAGTATGCATCCTGGTGTTGTGACTGCTTCCCTTTAATGGGAAGTATTTGGGTTGTAAATGGTATTGGTTATTCCTTATGCATTTGGAAGGATAAATGACACATGCTTCTGATTATATGTACGTTATCATTGATTGCTATTTTCACTGAAGAATCAAAGAGCAATACTTTATATATATAGTAGATTACAAAATATAGTCATTGTGTCATGCTAGTGCACACATCAGAAATAACTTAAAGCATCCTTTAAATCTGCATTTCACATAACTTGTCAATTTGTCCCACTGGATACATTTTTTTCAGCTTGGCTTTTAAGGTATTTATGGCCATTGATTGAATTAGTATTCCTTCTGAACAACTCTTGTTTTCTAGAACTTGAATTTTATTTCACAAAACCTATAGCCCTAAAAGCTATGTGGAAAAAAATTAGTATGTTAAATAGAAGAAAAATGATGCAGCAATAGAGAACTTAAATGTTTGCACAGAGAACTTAAAAGAAGTTGGGTTTTAAGGTGTGAGAGTTATGATGAGCAGTTTATCTGTGTATTTAAGTCCATCAAACGAAGATGGAAGTGGGGAAAGGGAAGTGAAGGAATACAATTGGAATGGCAGCTCATTGTTGGTACAGGTATTTGGACTTAGGAATTATTTCTGCTATTTGATGTCACTCAGAAGGAATAAAGTTAAGTCCAGCAAACCATCTGAGCGTCGCTGGGGAAAAGGTAGACCAGTGCTAATTGGCAGAGGACAGAACATGCATGATAATAATTTAAGTTAGAGTACCTTCTGCTGAAAGTGTCATATTACTTTTTTTCCCCATGGATAGAGAATGGAAGAACCAAGGTATTTTTTTCCCCAGATTTCTTTACTGCCATGAAAGCATTCTGAATTACAAATCCTAGTGAAGTTATAACAGTAAATTTGATATGAAATCTATACATTACTGAAATGAGAAAAAAAAATAAAGTGAGTTATCTATTCAGATAGGAGCATTTGGCCTTTAATAATTTATTCTGACATATCCAGGACTTGGCTAAAGGTCATTGGCAAAGGCAAATCCCTTGGCTTTCTAGGGTTTGTCGTGTAAATGCGGGGAGATTTCATTCTGTAAGAGACCTGAACATGGTCCTTGCTTAGATCCAGATACCCCACCTGCCATTTGGGCATGAGTCCTTGAGGCATACTTGCCTTAATGCCTCTGGCCAAGTAGACTTTTCAGAAGATGAAGTATGCTGATTAGAAATGTGCTGTAGCCATTCTCAGAGCGATTTATAGTGAAAGAATAACATTTTGAATTATTTACATTAATTCTGATAATTACCATGTAATAACAATCCAATGTGGCAAATATTTTGTCATTTAACTAGAGCAGTTGTTATTGCACATTACAGTATGCTTGAGATTTTATGTAACTCACTGGTAGGCAAACCTTCATATGTTCATATAGAAATTCTAAGAATATAGTAAACAAACATAATGTATAATGATCATATCTAATTGCAAATATTACAAGGAACCGCAATTTGAGAATAATATGATTGCTAGTTGTCAAATGAGATTTTTCCATTATGTTAAAAAGAATTCTACTTTCTCGAACCTTTTTTTTTAAAAAAAGAACTTTCAAAGTTACCTTCTGACTTTCTTGGTTATAGTGAGTTGAGTTTCCCTCTACACGGTAATGTGACTGAAATCCTTCTAAGTGTCTGACCCCAAATAATTTTCTTACTAAAGGACACTATATAAACCAGAATGAATTGTCCTGGTGGCTATCCTTGTATACCAAATTTATTTTCTGCTTAAACAAGTTTCAGTGTCCAAGAGAGTCAGTGGGATGGTACCTGGGTAACTGAGGTCAGAACTTGGCTCGTATAAATTCATCATTCAAATAGACACAATTTTTTAAGTGTCAGCTGTGAACACTGAAGCCACAGTTTATTTTTGGATCTATAGTTAACAACAGAATAACTGCAGATTTTATTTGGTTTGATTCCATACTGCCCTGTCTCTTTCATAAGATCACAAGTAATTGAAGTTGGAAGAGAGCTCTGGAAGTCGTCTGGGCCAAACGCCTGTTCAAAGCAGAGCATTAGTTAGATCAGATAGAGTTAGATCAGCTTGCTGAAGGCCTTGGCCACTGAAGTGTAAATATCTCCAAGGATGGGGATTCAACAGTTTCTCTGGGTAACCATTCCAGTATTTCTCTACTCTTCTTGTAAACGATTTTTTCTCTTACATAGGACTTCCAGTATTGCAACTTGTGTCTGTTGGCCCCTTATCCTATTGCTGTGCACCTCCAAGAAGAGGCAGGCAACATCTGCTCTGTACGCTCCCATTAGGTTGCTGAAGATAGCGATAGCATCTAAATGTGCTCATCTTTTCCCAGGACTGAACAAGCACAGTTCCCCCAGCTTCTGCTGCTGTGGAAGGTAGATGTGCAAGTGTAACTAATTACATACAGCTTTATTAACAGCTCATTAAGATTAGCCACTGTCCAACTCCTTTCTTCTCAGTTATGTTGGCTGAAAGCCCTGGAAGAAAGCAGGACCAGAAAAATATGTTTTCAAATACTAAAGTCCTCAGATACAACTAGGAATGTACATCAGAAGCCGAGGTTTTGTATGCCACTGCACCATTTATATTCAATAGTATACTCCTTTTACTGTAAAACAACATTTTCACATTGAAAGAGTTGATTAATTCTTTTATAAAGACAAAAAACCTTTTTTGATCCTGTGCAAAGTTTCACAAATATTTTTTTCTAAGCATTTAAAAAGCACAGTATTACTGTGCTATTCCTGCACTAGTGTAAAGAGATGTAATCTAATTTAAAAGCTTGAGTCAATCAGTATGTGTGCTTGTGTAGTAACAGTCTGAGCACTGTCTCCTGCAGCTGAGCAGCTCTACTTTCTGGTCAGAAATTCACAGCTTTCTGCTGGTATAGACTATTCCCGCTCAACTTTCTTTGGTTAGTTTTGGGCCAGCATAGAAGTCTGCTTATAGGTGGTTTGTGTAGCTGCCTAACAGACTCCACTACAGCGGCAACATATACAGCATACAGTACAGCAAATGTGGTATTGGAAGCAGTTCTGCTCCAAAGCTAACAACTTTTTTTTTTTATTTTCCTTTTTGTTTCTGTCTTTCCAATGACTTGAACATAGGTTAAATGGAAATGCTTTGTTTATAAGATTTCAGCCAAGATTTATCCTACAAAAACTCAGGGTGCTTTCTCTTACAATTTCCTCATAAGTCAAAATCTAGCAACTTGGTAACTACTTCCAGCATTTGTCTTTCTGCATCATCTTCAGTTTGGGAAAAATCCCTAACCCCCATATCTTCAATATGATGGGCAGGTGAATGCCATTCCTTCCCCTCCGTAGTGAGCATAGGGAGTGAAGTGAATGACTCAGATTACACGAAGTCTCTGAAAGAAGTATAAAAACTTCTCAGAAGTTACAAGACCTGTCAAAAGTAGTTGCGCCATTAGGTGGTGTCAAACAACAGCCTCTGCCATAAGTAGCCGCGTGATTCCTCCCTGTTCCAGCAGGAAATAAGCTTGGGGTAATAATTAAGCACCACAAAGCAGCAAATTGCTGGGTCTGCACTTCCTTCCTCATTTGCTTTTCCTCAACTGTCCACTACATGTCAAAAATAACTGTCACTTTCAGACTAGTCTGTTGAACTTCATTATTATTATTATTATCATCTAAGCTAGCTAATTTATGCCAATTCTCTTCCTTGCCTTCTTTTTCAGAACACTAAATACACCCCATTTCACAATGTCATAAATTTTCTTCTTCACCCTATATGCAGCTAGAGTTTACCCTAGACAAAGAGAATCTCTCTTTGCTCACAAGCAAATTGTTTGGGGGAAATTGGAAGGAAAACAGAGAAGAGGAAACAGGAATAGGACAAGGAAGGAGACACATAAATGAGCGTGGGACTTCAAGGAGAGCAGTCATGACAGGGTTCAGCCTTCTGTGTTCAGGAAACTCTCAACAAATAGTCAGTTTGCAATGTGATTCTATTTAAATATCTGCTTGTCCTACTGCAGAGATGAAAATCAGGAATTGATATGATCCGAGTGTGTATAGCATGCTTATTAGGGATTATTGTCCACTTCCTTCCTTCCTTCCTTCCTTCCTTCCTTCCTTCCTTTCTTCCTTCCTTCCTTCCTTCCTTCCTTCCTTCCTTCCTTCGTCCCTCCCTCCCTTTCTCTTTCTCTCTCTCTCTCTTTCTTTCTCTCTTTCTCTCTCTTTCTCTCTTTCTCTCTCTCTCTCTCTTTCTCTCTTTCTCTCTTTCTCTTTCTCTTTCTCTTTCTCTTTCTCTTTCTCTCTCTTCCTGCTTCAGATCTCTCATACCTATTTGCACTGGAAGCATCTGGTTATATACACTTTGTAGTATACCTTTTGACTTATGTCTTTTGTAATTTCTCCTGTGATAATTCTCGGTGCCTGTAGTGGTTGGCCAAGTGTTAGGTTTTGTCTTTTGTTCCTTACGCTGTTGTATTTATTGGCCAATCTGATAAAACTGTGGTTTCACTCAGCTTTATGAATGTTTTATTTATACCAAATTGAAAATTTTATTAGATGCTGGGATGACCGTTCTCTTATTTTTAACCATCTCTGTGGAAATGGGAAGCAAAAATAATATCAAGCTTTATAATGAGAACAACATTGTCAGGAAAATAACAAAAACTAGAGAGGAGCAAATAAACCTTGGGCTTGAGAGATTAATACAAAAATTCTAAAGCATTAAGTAGATCTGTGTTGACTAAGGGCACAGATGTTAAGAATATCTGTGTAACTTTTCAGTAACATAGCTTTTTGAAAGTTACTTTAATACCAAAGAAGGAGAAGAATTTTATGGCACTGAAGGCATAAGATCCATAAATGAAACCAAAACAAAACAAACAAACAAAAAAAACCTGAGAGTTCAGTACCAGTGAGATATGGTGTATAAGGCTGTTGTGGAAGTAGTTGAAACTTTCTCATTTGGGACCTTTTAATCTAGAGTGGACAAAAACTAGAAAATATAGGGACTACACTTGTATTTGCAGAGAGTTAATGGAACATTAGTAAAGGTTTTCTCCAGCTCTAAATTCTATGAATCAACTTAATGCAGGAATGTCTAAAATGTTGATGTCAAAGAAAGAAAATGATAAATGGGATTATGTTTCAGATGCTCACGGATACGGACATCGATCACAAAAAAATTAAAAAGTTGTTGTTGGATAGAAACTTACACATACTGATTATATCTCATACTGGTAAGAAAAGTAAACAGATTGCAGGGATGTGTCAGCAGAGCACAAGAGCGATAATCAGAAAAAAACTACTACACAAATTTCCAGTAAGACAACCCTAAAGTACTTTGCTTGGCCAGTGTCACTATACTGTAGACAGAAATGAGGCATATAAAGATGAGCAGTTCCTTTACCTATGAGGACATATTTTTATGCTGATGTTCCTTAGGAAAAATAAAAATAATAAGATTCCATATTATAAATTGCTTTATACTAAAAATGTAACCATGTTCAATTCCAGTTTGCAAAATTTGTGGTTTAAATGTCTTAATTTGGAAGTCTAGTGTCCATTTAGGACCTCAAATGTCTATTGTTTGGGTTTCTAAGACCATCACCTTTTCAGGATTCCTACCACGAAATTTAGGACAGAAAATAACTTTATCTTGGATGTGGAGGAATCTTGGATGCCAGACTTCCTCCCTGTTAACTCCTTTTCACATTTCCAAATCTTGACATACTGCTCCAAAGGTGGTATTACTGTACCTCTTGCTCATATTTATCATGATTGCTCTTTTGTCCCAGACCCTCATTTTAATCCTTTAGTTTGTAATATAATTTGTTTTGCTTATTTCAGATGTTAAAAGGGTGTGATTTTTTGTAATTTTTACTGTAGTCTATCATGTTTTTAATAACATCCAGAAACTCTACATTTATCAGGGGAGTTCTCATTTGGCAGTTAAATTATTTTTATCATAAAGTGGATATTATCAAACTCTTTGAAGGAAACATAAGACTGAAATAATGGGACAAACATCAAAGCCAACAGCTACACAGTTTCTTGAGTGGATTTTATGACTGGAAAAGAGATGCTGGCTGACTGCATATTTTTTTAACAACTAATGAAGATTTCACGAGAGGTTAAACCTTTTAATAGTTTGGAAGATGCAATAAAAACTCATTTCAGACTAATACAGAGTTCCCAGCAATATTTCATATGTATACAGTTTGTCCTTTACTGCTGGCATTTTTTCACCACCTAAAACTTCTGTCCTGAAACAACGCACAGAATTTGTCCTGTATATTTTAGTGGTTATTCCCAGAAAAAACTGTAGAGTAGGATCTCACTGCTGCCGATTCTTTTCAAACTCGTTCATTGAGAAGATCTGATCTTTCTAGCAGTACTTTTATATTTTATCAGTACTGAAATTTAATCTTAAACCCTTCAGTTAACATGATCAAATAACTGCCTGAGAGTGTATGTATTTCTTTAATAAAATTCTTCTAAATAACTGTAATAATTAAAAATTTACTAAATTAGTAGAAGTGATAAAATATTAGTACATTTTCACCAAACTCCTTGAGATCTCATCAGGAACTTCCATAAATTCTGACTTGTAATTAAGATCAAGTGTTTCATTTGATTATCTGGAATATACTCGCTTCATTTGTATTTTACCAATACTGCAAAATGATTTTTTAAATTAAAATAGCTTTTAAAAAAATATTATAAGTGCAGGTGAGAGACACTCATGTAAGATGCTGAAAATAAGTAACAGAATCATATTATAATGATCAAAGAGTTAGTGATGTATCTAATAAAAAAAGTATGAGAATTACACAATTTAGGTAATATTTTAACTAAAAAGAAGCAAATTATTCAAAAAAAGAGTAAGAAAACTTTTAAAAAGTATTTTTTCCCCTTACAACTGCAAGCAATTAGGGATAATGTTTATATAATATGTATTGTAGTTTGTGTACTAATTTGTTACTTACTCACAAGGAAGAGCACCATTCATTAAACCACCAGAAGTAGTCTGTGCAGCGTTACGGGTTTTCTTTGCAGGATATCCATCACAATAAAGAGGACTGAAATTATTAAGATTCTACAACTACACCCTCCAAATGAGAAATTTAAAAGCTGTTTAACTGCGATTCCAGCAGACTGTAAACTGCAATACTCTCTAAAAACATAAAGCACTTCAACGTTTTCATCCTGTATGGTCAGGTTTGAATGCTTGTGGGTTTTCAGAAATTTTTAGAGGCCTATCAGGAAAGTAAATATAACCCAGAAAAAGTGTGATATATTTCTCAGTTTCTTGTTTTTGTCAGAGCACAGCAAGGGACAGCTGCTCCGTAAGAGAGGGGACCCAAGAGGGAGAAGTATTGTACCAAAAAAAGAAACCTTTTGTTCTGAACAGTGCGATCTCCTTACGCATGCTGCAGCAGTGCACAGACTGTCTGCTTGGACGGCCTTAGCCTTCTTTTCCCTGAGATTCAGATGAAAAGATCCCATGAAAACTGAGGTGACTATATGGAAAAGGTCTGCTGTGTATCAAGGTGGCATTAGCTGTTTTCTAACTTTTTTGAAACTCATGGTTTTAGTGGGGGTTTGTGTCATTAAATCTAAGCTCCGTAGCCATAAGAAATATGTGCCTGTGACCTCAGATTGAGTCACCATTTCCAGGACCAACCATGTTCAGTTACTTACAAGCCGATGATATTTTCATCAGACATATGCAAAAGTGCCGAACACCTGCCTGGACTCTAAGAAAATGATGGTCAATCAACACTAATTTTTTGTGCTAGGGAGTTCCTTGTCATTTAACACACATCTTAAAGTAATATTTAAGCTATTTTGCTGATCCAATCTTTCCCTCAGTATCAGGAACTTCTTTTTCAGGGAAACTTCTTACTTCAGGCTCCTTCTTGGTAGAAGATTTTCTCCCTTTCTTATCTCAAAACTGGCCTTCATTGGAGAACCTTAACAGCAATTAGATTACTGATGTAAAGTATTTTTTCCTCAGCAGTCTTGTCTGGAGAATAAGAACAAGAAATACTTCTTGTGATTGCCTTCATTTATCCAAATCTGATAAACCAAAATATATCCATGAAAATGAATCATTCAGTTTCTTTCTGTAAATGAATTATTTTCTTCCCGTAAAGGCAATCTTCTGCTTCATGAAAAGCACCTCGGCCCCAGCCTGGACTTCTCTTGGCAAGTCTTTGCTCAGATCTTAGAGTCAAGCAATATTATTAGCCTTTGCTGCTGCTGTCCTTTCTTAAGACCAAATTTGAAGTATCTTTTGTCAGCCATGTATTTTTAAGATAGACTTTTATTGTGGTGCTGTCATCCTTTTCTTTTTTATTGATTATCTTAGATAAGTGTGTAACTGTAAATATACATATAATGTCACTGAAATCCACAAGGCTATTTATTTGGTTACAGGTTTGGGGGCTTTTTTGCATGTTTGGCAATAGGCTTGGCCCAAGAAATTCGTGGTCTGCTATTAGACAGTACTGTAATGCAAATGACAAAGAACACAGGGAAAGGTGGAGAAGGAACTTATTTTTGTCCTGGAATATGAAAAATGTGGAGCGGCAGATCAGTTTTTCAAGGTTGAAAGATTACCAGGCTTCTATGCTGCTAAAAGAGGTAAGGAAATATACTTTATTTTTTATTTCTAAAATATCAGCAAAAGTTATTTTTTCATATTAGAACTGTAATTCTGGAAGGTAGCTGTTGTAGTTAGGTCTGAGCTTATTGGTGGCAGAAGTTAACATAAGTTTTCACCCAGTAGCAGAGATGATATTTCATTCCATTAATCACTATTTCAACTGCTGCTAACAGAGGGGATAGAAAATGTAGAGATGTTGATGTAGTAACTGTTGATTATGCAACAGCAGAGAGCAAAAAGTAATTACAGATAATGCAACAGTTTATATTTTTATAAAATAGTATACAAAAATAGCAAAGCTGAATTAATTTCTGCATAAATCCCAAGAGAGCAGTAACTTCTGTAAGAAAAGCTAGAAAGAAAATAAGTAGTTTTGCAGGAACAAGTTTTCTTCATCTTGTCTACCAAAACCAGATTGAGCATCTTTACCAAGTTATTAGCATATTTTGCCCTCTATTTTTATTCAGGAAGGCTCTGTTCCTCTCTAGGCTCAGCCTTAAGAAAAGTGGTTTTATTTGAATAATTTTAAAGCTTGGGTAGGTTGCTCCAGTGGCATGGTCTACTTCCTTTAATCAGTATACCACAGTCTGGATTGGTAAAGAGTAATTATTTTCTGTTCTGTATTTCCCTTATTCTTTATTTTCTGAGATATGTAGTGGTGTGAGTGTGGCAATAATGTGAGGTATTATGAAAAAAAAAGAAAGAGAAAACATTACTTTAAATTTTGAAAATATTACGAATGTCATTAAGATTTTCTATTTGAACTCAATATGTTTATTTAAGATTGTCTTCTGTTTCTTCAGGTTACTTTAGCAGCAGTAAATATATTGTTAAAATTGCTTTCATGTTATAATCAATTTTAGTGATTTGGCCTCTAAAAGATGTCACTTAATTGATAAGACATGGTGCTTTACTCAAGTAAATACCAGTTGATATATCTATTATTTAAAAGCTACAGAAGGTTATAGACTTTATATTTATATATATATATATATATCAACAACAAAACTGCCTGTATCAATGGTAAACAGAAGCAGCTTGTTTTCATCCTTCAGACTGGAAAACAACTTCAAAATGCTGATTATCCCAGAGCTACCTTTTCTGACACCTTGAAAGCTCATGTTTCATTATTACCACCTGCCATTGCTATTACAGATTCACAGGTGAAGACGAAAATTGTAACCAGAAAAAATTTATGCAGGTTTCTTTCTGGGATGCTCAGGTTCTTCTGAACAACAAAAGCAATATCCATTCTGGAACCGGCTCAAGCTTGCTGATATTTTTGCCCGGTCTGTCTGAAACAACATGAAAATAATAGAATGGCTGAGAAAAACTTGTACATAAAAGAAACCCCTTTGACTGTTGTAGTTGAGGCTGTATTGGACCCCAAAGGTCGAAGGGCAGATTTCAGGCTGACTAAACTGTCTAGAAAGATAGATTACCAGAGTTACGTTCTTCTGTGCTTATACTTGGAGTTTAAATGTCCTTTGTCATTAATATGGATACTGGTACCATTCAAAACAGACATAAATCAGGTGAATCAAGCTAAATCATACAGCCAGCTAAACCCCTCTCTATTTTGTTTCTAATTTTGGGGAGGATGCTTTATCATCTGGTAGAATCTTGATAACTAAAAGCTCCACACTCCGATACGTCCATTCACATCATCATAAACAAACAGAGAGGGAGTTATGTCTCATCTTCATCTCCTGACAAATTTTTGTCTTTGAGACCCTTTCTACATTCCCACTGCCATGTGTACCATGGACTGCTGATGTAATGTTGCAACCATATTCATAAGGACCATCAGATATTAAGTTTTAATAAACAGCTAATTAACAGCCCTTCTGGCCTTTGTAGTTAATAACATGTCAAATTCAAGAAATAATTTAGATAGGTAATTATGAAAGCTTTTTAAAAATAAAGAGTGAAGCATCTACAAGATTCTACCTTGACAAAAATGTGATGCTAAAATTGTCACTGACTAATCCGTATTTGGGAGGAACAGGCAGCATTTAGAAAGAAAAAAAGTGTATTCCCATTGTCCAAAAAAGCTCATTAGAAATGAGAAAGAAATTCATAAGATATCCAAAGAAAAGAAGATGAAATGGAAGAGCAAAAAAAAGTAATTTCTCAGAAATCTTTTTTTAATGCATGAAAATATGCAATATCCAATGCCAGTTGCCAGGGATCGGGCTTTGCAGCATGCTAGGGGTGATTATTTCACCACAATGTGTATTACAAGATTGGGGACTGGGTAATCACTGTCATGCACTATTCAATTTATTTGTACAGGCGTGCAAAGTTGCTATTTACAAAACCAAATGTAGTCTTTCATAATCTGGCTTTTCAGTCTGCTTTTCAGTCACTTATGCCCATAAGTCACCATTTTCTGTTTATATTATAAGGTTACACTAACATCCTTAATGTAACAGCATTTGAAGCAAAACAATTATGAAAATGAATGGTTTCCATATGTAGTAGTAAATGTCTAAAGTACCTAGAGGGTGGTTAAAATACAATATAATTGTATACAATACAAAGATCTAAATCAATCTTACATTTTTGCTGCCTTTTATCAAAAGCCATAGGTTATTGTAGCTACAGAGTTGCTTGGGCTTGAGGTGACCTCTAGGGGTCACCTGATACTTTCTCTCACAAAGCCCGGGGTTTATTTAATTATTTCTAAATTCCCCCAGGAAATAAAACACTTCTTGAACAGACTTTCACTTTAAGCTCTGTTTTGTATATGAATTCTTATTTGTTCAGTTATTATGTAGTCTTTCCCAATGTGTAACCTAAATTTTCCCTTCTACACGTTAAACGAGTTCCTCGTTCTTCTTTGATTAATCCAAAAATTGGCCTACTTTATGACATGCCTTTAATTATTTGTAGACAGTTCCTGTTATGTCATTTTCCTCCGGATGGCACTTGCTTGAGTCTGTCATCCCACATAGCTCTTGTTTCCCAAGAACCGCTGTTCAGCTGCAGTCTATCCAGCTTCCTTGGCCAGAGCCTTTTAAATACTGTGTCCCTAGACAATTCTCTGATCTTTAATCACTGTCGAGTACTGCATAGCCATCTTGTTCAGTATTTGGGTTGCGCTTTTCCAGACTGAATGAAAAAATAAAAATAAAAATCTGAGCCTAAAGGGAACCCTACCAAAAGGGAGAGGGGAAGGCCAATTTAATGGGAAGATTGAGGGGCAGCACCTGGGAGTGTCCTGAAATGCTGTCCCCTGGTTTCCTCGTGTCAGTCAGGTGTGTAACCACAAAACAGCAAGAGCTGATGTTGTTGTGATGAGCCCAGTATGTTATCAGCTTTCTTGTGTTCCCATGATCAGAGGTAGGTTCCTTAGATTATCCCCTTTGCTGTAAATTGTCTTACAGTATGGAATTCTATTATCTTAATAGAGAAAAATAAGACATCTCTCACTTTTGCAGCAGTGGGAAATATTAACATAGGACCGATTTACATTTCATCCTGGGGAAAGAACTGAAGGTCACTGTACCTTTACTTTGCATTTACTATGTAGCAGTCTCTTCTGGCCTTAAAATACAGGAAATGGCTGAATCATTAATGTGGATTTGTATTTTTAAAATGTATGTTTTGCCTTTGATTTCTTCCTAAAATCTAAATTTTTTTATCTTAAGAGATAAAAAAATGAAGATTTTTCATCCAGTGAATCCTCTATAACTTTAAAATTTCTTTTACTCTGATTCATGGCAAGAAACTGAAAGCACAAAATATTTAACAGAGAAACTTTTTTGAAAATTTTAGTTCAGAGATAGCCAGATGCTTCTTTTGAATTTTAAGTCAAAACAAATTGTAGCATTGTAGTTTAAAAGACTATTGCATTTATTTTGATGTGAGATCAGTCTTCATAGACATATTTCATAATAGTCCGTAGTGTAGTGACTCCTCTGATTCACATGGTACTTGTTCAGAAGAAATCTCATACTGTGGTGAGACAGACCTTGAGGGACTCTGCTCTTCTGGGAAAACATAGAAATTTTAATTATAGATCCCGTGAGAAAGTCACTGATTTGGAAAGATAGTAGACTTTATTTTGGCTTGGGGGAAAAAAAGTTATTTGAGTGGAATACTTTTTTTTTTGTTTTACTTGTTCAAAATTCCAGGAAGAAATGCTTCAACGAGATTTTTTAAATGAAAATTCAGTATCTTAAATGGAGCATGTTAGTTACGAAGAAATTACATCTATCAGTAAATTAGGATAGTAATGATACTGTGTATTTCTTGAGTCTCTTTTGACTTTTTTTCTGATATCTCCACTTTATAATCCATCTGTCAATCTGTTAAGAATACATTGACAAATTTTACACTGGAGACTCTCAGAAATTTGTATCTAATATTTGTCTATTTGTATCTAATATTTGAATAGTGCATATATATTATGGCCACCATTACAATACAGTACTTATTTTCAGCATTGCCTTAGACACCAATAACAATATTCAGTATTTTTATAAACATACATATGCATCTTACAGTGCTATTAAAAATATATACTTGAAGTCCTATATTTAGTGATCATACACGTTCTGCATGTATACACATGCCTTTCAAAAGTCAAGCAAAGTTTTCATTCTCTTCAAAGGTGATCATCTCGTGGTACGTTCGGACTAGCTATACTGTCCAGCTGAAAATTAATTTTCTCAACTAGCCTCCTATCTTTAACTCTCTGTGAATCATTTATTCCTTTCTCTGTGACTTACAAGTTTTCAAAATAGTGCATTTACAGGAAAAACAATAGAACAAAACAACTTTTATGTTTTCTTTTTCTGTACGAAGATCACCAACTGGTCGAGCCAGGTGTCTCCTTACTTCAACTCAATACTCCGTTATTGTTTCCATTCTCCCAGTAAAGACATGAAGACTAACATTTACATACGTTCACTTCATAAGTCCCTGTTTAGTTATCTGGTTACTCGGAAACAAATACTCTGTTCTACAGTTCTGAGGTAATATTTCACTTCATACATTTCTTAGCCAGGATTAACAGCAGATTTTCACTCTTTTTCATTGCATTGCTTTCTGATCATGTTAGATTACATATTTTCATTTATCTCTTTATTTTCTTTTCTAGTTTGTTACATGTACAATAACCATTCTGGTCACACAAATAAAATGGATCTCTGTCCTCTTCCTAAATTTTTTTTAGTTTCTTTTAAAGGTTTCCTAGAATCACCAACCTACTTGAAAACAGACTATACTCACATGGATATTCCATTTGAAAAATTAAAGATGCTTCAAACTAGATTCTCTATGATATTTTAGAAACTATTTTGTAATCTTTATTATCATCAATTTGGTTTGTATTGCCTCCTCAGTCCTGCAGTCTTTTTAGTGAAATAAACAAAATTCAAGAGCTTCAAACATGTACTATCTCAGGAATGCTTTTCTGCTGTCTTCTGCTCCCAGAGAAACTCTTTACAAATATTCCATGCTTATAGCCACCACCATTAGTAATTGCCCAGCTGATTTCTTGACACTTTATTCGAAGGCAGGTTAAAGGAGTTAGTAGTTACTCCATTCCTTTGGCATTCAGGCACTAGCTAATTCTTAGCAGGCAAGAAATAGGTGCAGTGTTTTGGGTTTTTTTAATAGACCCATGAGATTCTCCTGGAAAAACGAGTGCACAATCTGTGTTTGCCAGTGAGAATTCCTTTCCAAATCCCAGCATAACACAGCACCAGCCCCTGCAGAGATTCCAGTGGTTTCAGATGATAGCCCCAGTTATCTCTTTGGCTATGGGTACTGCAGTAACTACATGTCCACACAACTTTATTTGGTTTTTCTATTTCCAAAGAGATGGTGTAGCCCAGATTTATCAGCTTCTTTGGACTTCTCTCCAATGCTGGACAATTTTAAGAGTAAAAATCATTTCAGAATTGTTCTGAAACATAGGCACTTGGGCTTCTAATTATGAGATTAGAACTAAAAGAAATGTATAAAGACAACTCTGGTTTTAGTATAATAGCTAGATTTCTTTCTACTTCTTAAGTTTTCTCCTCTAGGATATTTAAGCAATCAGAAGTGTTTGTCCTATACAGCAATATCCCATCCTCTGAGTGCTGACCCAGAGCCTGAAAATAAAGCCAGCTTGCAGGACTGGCGGTAAATACCTCAGGAGACTTCCTTGCTTAAAACAGCATTCTGTTAGTTTTCGGTATTCGAAGATGACAACTTCCTTTCTCTTCCCCATTTTAAATCTGTTTCTGCTTCTTACCCAAGCCAACACAGCTTCTTTATCTATCTTCAGTTGGTGTACTCCTTTTGTCCTCATCTGTTATATCACTGTTGGAAGAGTCTCTGGTGAGCTATATGTCATTAGAATTATGTACATATATTTTACCAAGTACATAGTCTTCATTGCATCCTTAACTTTATTTAAGGGCCATGCATAGCAAATAACAAACTTCTTTGAGTCTTGTTTGTAACTCTCCCTCTCCCCTGCATCCTTTCACATCAGCATATTCACCCTTATTGGCATCTCATTTTGGCAAGTATAATATACTATAATAGTAAAAATTTCTAATATGTTTTTGTTTATCTATTGGATCACAATGTGAATTTGCTTGCTCAGCAAACATACCTAAACAATTGTTTTACCTCAATATCTGAATAGTATTATGTTTATGTGTACTGTAATAATCTATGGCATGGAGTCAATCCACTTGGTCCCTATTCATGAAATGTAAAATTGATGTATTTGGCTCTGAGAAAGGATTGTAAAAGCAGTCCTGTTTAATTTTTTAAATCATTTTATCTTGCTTTTTATTAAAGATCACTTCCCTTCTTGCAAATAGGAATTAATTTTATCTTGCCTTGAATTTCTAGATCCCTTGATAGAGCATCAACCAGTAAGGGTATGGATATCAGCAAAGCAGTTCCAATTAGCAAATACTTATCTCTAACAGGGAGTCAAGTTATTATAACACAGAACTTTTCAGATTTGTTGAAAGAAAAAAAATTAGCGCAAACTTTTGGAGAAGTTATTTGAATGATTGGGATTTAATATTTTTACATTCTACTAAAAAGAAGCTACTTCAACCTATTTTCAGTAATAAACTTTATTGGTAAAGGATAATGCTTTTCTATGACTAAAAATTCCCAGTATGAAGCTAACGAAGTATTCATAAACAATGAATTTTAGGTAGAAAACAAATTTCCTCCCTTTTTTCTGACAGATTTTATTTTCCCTGAAAATATATGTAACATTGTTTGTCAACAAAAAAATAATTGTTGTTAAAATATCTATCTGAGTTGTTCATCAAAGAAAACCAGGTCTACAAATCAACCACAATGTATGAAGCTTGCAGGAATGTATAATGGCACCAAAAAAATCTACAGCTATTCACAAGAACAATTGGAAAGGATTGACCAGTTGCTGTAAAAAAGAAAGCAAGCTGCATAATTCCTTTCAAGAAAAATCATGGCCACCAGAAAAGCTCCTCATTCTGGAGATCTATGACTTACAGATCTACAGATAAATAAAGTGTGGGACCAAGCTTTGATCACTATAATCAGCACACCAGCATACTTTGCTGATCAACACGATGTAAAACAAAGGGAATTCTGAATAAAAGAAGATTCTATTTCTGATCTGATCAGATCCACCCATACCATCACTGACAGTCTGATCTCAACATAAACACATTTAAGAATTTGGAGCTTTGAATAATATTTGCTAAAACTTATTGAATGGATCCCCTGTCCCTTCTAACTAGATCCCTGTTACTAAAATAAGTTGTTAATATGCTTTCAAAAAAAGACTTTCACCACGCTTGTTGAAACACACAGTGGTCCACACAGCCCTCAAACCAGGAGAGCAGCCGGTCAATGGTCTCCACTTCCTGTACCCAATTTCTGCCCAACCTGTTACATCCATGAGAACATTAACCGAAGAAATGGCCCATTTATGGCCATGATGGAGGCAAAATTTTTCTTTTGGTAGTAATAGATCTCTCTGACAGAACAGACTGTGAAGTATCCTAATGTACATTCCAGCTATGATAGATGTGAATGGTCAAGTACTTAATTTATTTTATCTTTATGCATCTGGTCCTATCAGAAGGCAGGGTAGCCAACTTTCTCTTCAATTTCAAAACAAGAGCAGGAGGGGAGCACCAGGTAGAGCTGTCACAACTGATGACAGAATGCAGGTGCAGATATGTCTCACTGATCGCTGACACAGCCATGACACCTACTCAGCTACAGGCGGTCAGACCTTAGAGGATGAGCTGCTGGCTGGAAAGGCATCCGGGCAAGATGAAGATTAAAGTGACTGAATGGGAGATGTGCCTCATTATGAAATCATGCAGATCTTCCCTGTCAAAATAGTACAACAGTCTGCATTCATATTTGCCTCCTCACCAAGCTTCTAAATTTCTAAAAAGCCCCTTTCTTTCACCATCTTTCTAGAAAACATCATCCTTTCCTAGGACTTGCTCGTTGTTACACAGTTGCTTCCTTCACGCAGAGCTGCTGTATGTTACAATCAATGGAAGTAATGAAGTTTATGGCAGGTATAGAATCCAACTAGCACTTCTGCTACACTCTGCCACCATCACATTGGGCTCACGCTGGCATCCTTAACTGGTTCCTCCTCTGGCTTGGCAATTCCATTAAAGTATTGCTCCTAACTCACAAAGCTGTTAATGGATCACATCCCACCTATACTAAAGATCTGATTTCAATTTACAAATGCAGATCACAAATCCAGGACAAAGTGAGTTGGAACTGTGCAGAAAGTCTTGTAAGATTGAGGAATAGAGATGGGGAGAGCTGAGGTACTGGATCATAACCAGCATTAAACATTTCAAGGAAATATTGCCAAAATGTCTACTTTGAAAAGACCTGTTCATGTCAGAACAAAGATGACACTGACAATTTAGATGTAATATTTTATACTGCATTAACATATTTTGAAAATATGAAAGAGAAATGTTTTGAAGAGGTCATTTTCAAATTTACAGTCTAAAGCTTTGGAATGCTATTCAGGAAATATCGCAAAATGTTTATGTTTTCTCCTGATTCAGAATGAAACCAAACTTTTGTATTCTGTTCAGTCCTTCTCCGTATGGCCTACATCAAATCTATATAAACAACAGACTGCATCTATAAGATTTTCTTGAAAATTGGAGCTGTGGGAAGAAGCAGAATGTATTCAGTTCAAATCAAAATAACTTTCCAAACCTCATCATAAGATGTGCTTTTGAATTAATGCTTAGGGTTCCCCAACATTAATTTGGCAGGACTAATTAATTACAATCAGTTATGATATTGAAAACAGTAGCTCTAGGAGCTTGCGTTACTACTTTAACATTCCTTTTAACTCCTAAGTAATCACCAATCGGTCTTAATGATTCATAGAAAAACTTACTCTGCTGCCTTTACTCACACACGTACTAGCGCCTTCAAATCTGCACTATATTAGGGTTGAGTTGAGTCAATCTGGCTGGTCCATTACATGTCACTGAGCTTGGTGTCTATGTGCATGGCCCAGTAGTGCTTTTTGTAGGGAAAGAGTATTACCAACACTGTTTAGAGCCAAGAGAACCATTTATGAATATGATCAGTTCGTTCTTAAAAGATTTGCTTTAGAAAAAAACACAGCTTAGCACTAGTTTAACACCCAATTAAAGCTCTGAGGGACATACACTCAAGAGCCTCAAATGGGATTTATTTTGGTGCTCAAAGCCATCTATGCTTGAAGTTCTGTATCAGCACATGCAGTTGGACATGAATTAGGTTTCTACGTTTAGTCAGTTTGAGGTCTTTGAGAAATTTAAATTGTGGACTTGTATGTGTGCTTGGGAAGTCTGCCTTGCCAGTGTATCAGGTCTGCAGCTTCTACATTATTCCATCTGTGTTCATCCTCTTGCAGAGGCTGAAAATCACTGTGAACTTCAGCGCTGTGAACTGGCTGTGTAAAACCATGCCCAGAGAGTGACACTCTTAATTTTTATTTCACTTTTTTATTAAGCCTTTTATTCCAAGGAAGACAAAAAAGCCGGTTCTCCTTGAGGCTTGGTCGCTCCAAAGGCAGGATCAGGACCTGGGGGCATCTTGGATAGCTCTGCTGGGAGTGCGCCAGCGAAATGCAGCCCGCATTAGAAACCGTATACTCACGGTCACTTTACCTGCTGTAACGGAGTAAAATTTTTTGACTTGGTAAAACAGCATCCGCTGGCTGAGCTTGTCAGATAATGCGCTCAGCCATCAAGTGTATAACTTCCTAGGGGAAGCCGAGTAAGAGATAAGAGCCACCATGGGGGACTGAAAGTGCAACTCTGTCCTCTGACATTTTGTAAAGTTAAATTGCAGGGGCGTTATCTTTTGTGCTTTATTTCCCTTATTAGCCAGCGCGGGTGCTGCTTAATGGGATGCAGTTACCGAGGTAAACAATCCCGTGGGATGCTTATTTGTTCGTATTAACGCAGGAATTCGAGCTCTGCTAAGATTCATTTAGACATTAGCGTTAAAAAAAAAATAAAATAAAATAAAGTGCTTTCGCCGAGGGAAGGTGTTCGCCAGCCGGCAGTGGGAACAGAGTTTCGCTGGCGGCTCCCGCGGCCCCCGAGACGCCCGCGCTCCGCACCGCGGCCCCCGCCAGCCCCGGGGCAGCAGCGGCGCCCTCGGGGGAGCGCCGGCCGCGCTCCCGGCCCGCCTGCGCGGGTGGGCGCGGGGGAGAGGCAGGGCCCATATCCATAGTAACGGCGGGGGCAGAGATGGGGAGCAGGGAGGCGCCGCGGCAGCTCCTCCGTCCGCCGCAGCCCGCACCGAGTCCGCGGTGAGAGCGCGCGCGCGCGCCCCCGCCCCTCCTCCTCCCCTCCCCAAACCACCGCGGGCCGGAGCGCGCGCGCGCCCCCCGCGGAAGGCGAGGAGCGGGGAGGGGGGGAGCGGCGGGGGCGCGCGCGGCAGCAGCAGCAGCAGCAGCGGCAGCAGCTGGACGGGGAGGGCGGCGGGGGCTCCGGTGTGCGCGGTTTCGTGGCGCTGCTCCCTCTGCCTGACTCACCGCGGGGCGCGGGGGAAGATGCTCAGCGCGGAGGGGTAGCAGCTGCGGAGCAGACGTCGGGCACCCCCCTCCCGCCTCCCCATCTCCCCTCCTTCCCCGCCCCCGCCGGGCTCGGCAGCTCAGCCCGCCGCCGCCGCTGCTAGGTGAGACCGCGGGGCAGGGGAGGGCTGGACGAGCACGGGGGGCAGGGGGGCACGGGGCCACCGGGTGCCGCCCCCGCCCAGCCGGGCAGCCCCGAGCGGGGGACGGGGAGCGAGGGACAGGGACACGGCCCTCCCCGGGGAGGGGGCGCGGCGGCAGCAGCCCCCGGGGGCCGGGCGGCAGCCAGCGGCGCCTGCGGTGGCCGCTTTCGCAGGATTATGTCAGCCCGCGGCTCGCCGGTGCCCCCTCCGCCGGCGCTGGGGCGGGCGGGTGGCGGCGGCTCCTGCCCGGCGGCGCTGCGGGGGGGCGGGGAGGCGAGCGGGGCAGCAGGAGTTTGAGCCCCACGGAGCCGCTGCTCTCGGCTGGTGAGTTTTCACCGCAAAGCCGGCGTGGTAGGGGGAGGAAAGGCAGCCCTGCCTGCCCCGGTGTGCTCCCTTCTTGCGTTGTGGAGCAACGATGAGTCTCGGGGATGGGGGAGAGAGTGGGCATCCAGCTCGCGTGCTGCACTCGGGAGAGCGCGGAGCCTGCGGCTGCTGCTTTCTGGAGGGGGCTGTGTCAGTATTGGCACTGCAAACCTGTGCTTGCTTAGCTCTTGTAACTTGGCCGTGATGTGCCCTGGTCTAAAACTTGTCGAGGAGGTCTTGGCTTCAAGGCATCGCTCTCTGTCCTTTCGGTTATTTAAGGAACGCTAGTTGAGCCAAGTGCTACGGTTGTTTAGAAAAAAAAACCCAAAACAACAAACCCAGAAGGATGGAAAGCAGAAGTGTGTAGAGATCAGAATGATGGTTTATGCTTCGGTATCTCATAAAAGACTCATGTTTGAAAAATACATCCTAACGAACAGTTATTTTACTTTATGGCAGGAATGCAGTGTTGGCATTGGGAGAGGGGAAAAAAATGATACCTGAGAATTTAATTTGGAACTCAATTTGCTGCACACGTGCAGTAACGCTTTTCCTGAGGTTTTTTAGCATGTGGGCTGATGCGTGTTGCCATGTGCCTTGCGAAATTCCTTCTGCTCTGTGAGCAGCGGCAATATATGCCCACATGCATGAAATCAGGGTATGCTCCATACCGTTCTCAGCAGCAACGGTATTAATGAGGAAAGCTGAAGTGTCCATCTGTGGCAGGATTACTGATATAATGTATCATAATGGTTCCTTAAAGAACATTTTAACTTATGCCCTTAATGACACACAAACTACTGTTAAAGTAGACCCTGACATGATGCATACTAAGTTCTCATTTAAATGCGCATTAAAAAACAATCTGTGTCATCTTCTGTATATGCCAATATATAAAATACAATAATTACTAAAAAAAACCTTGATGGAAGGTTTTGGCGTGACAATGGATACGTTTTTTCTTGAGTAAATATGAATTGTAAGCATTCATGTAAAGTTGGTACTTGGAAAGCAAGTACCAAACCTTGATCCTACCATGTGTAATTATCATAACGAGTTAAAACTTCATTCTGATAACATCCTAAAAATTCCAGTGATACTCTGAAAAGAGAAAGTGATTTTAGCTGACGAATTTTGCTCTGGAAACACTTGTTCACCAAGAGATCATTTCTTTTTTGATATGTGTATATAACTCATACAAGCTGTGGTCATGCAGTCGCTCGCGGACCCTCTTAACCTTATACACCTGACAAGTTCCATTTCAAGAATTTGAGCAAATGGTTGACAGATGAAAACTGAAGAACCCACTGATGTATTCAAAGTAAGCTCTGCTTTCTCTAGTATTGGTGAGCTTCTTTTTTGTTTGGTTTTTTTTTCCAGAGAAAGGAGATGTGATAGTCAGGAAGAGATAAATTTATCCAGTAAGAAGGCAAAGTAAAATATACCTTACGTTTTCACTCTATTTAGAAGGCATATAAATGCAGTATGCCAAAGTGAATTTGAAAAGCTGAGGGCTTGATGCTTTTTCTTTTAGTACTTTTCTTTGGGAAAGGGTAATGGCGCTTCTAACGAGAAGTGGGAACACAGAGTTAAAGAGGGAGGGTAGAAAATGTGAAAATTAGGAACAGAGCTGTCAATAAAGCTGCTATCAAAGAAGGCTGCACAGAACTAAGAAACTAAAGCTGATCGACTCTAGGTAAGAGTTTTGCTGCTAAGGAACTTGAGGAAGGAGCTGTGACCCAGGTCAGTCACCATTTGATTTGCGTTCCAAGAGCAAGACATTTTAATGTCAGAGGAATCAGGATTCCGTGTTGGAAATGCTCATTTAAATTTATTATCATTAATTGGGAGGGTGCAGGTTTTGCTTTGTTTTAACATTTGAGCAATTGACATTTTGGTAAGGATCTTTATATTTACTTGAAAAATGTTAGTGTTAGGCATAAATATTAAACTTCCACCTTGCTTTGAGTAGACTGAGAAATCGCTGAGCCTTGGACTTAACCTCTCTTGGCTCTTGATCCCGAGAAATCTACTCTGCTTGCAGACTAGAAGTTAAAGCAGAGATGAGAGCAAATAGTATCATTCTGGGTCCAATCCTATTCATTTGCCAAATAACAAGCATGCCTATTATCACAATGCTTTGCTTACTAGATGTTGAAAATTTATATTAGTCTTCCAAAACAACAATCGTTGTGATGAGCTGGCCAGTTTTTGCTCTGCGAGATACTATTTGGGGTTGTTTTCACATTTGGGAACATGTTGGTTTATGCTAGTTCACATTTTCAATGTTGTCTTCACAGTTATGTGAGCTACAAGCTTATTTTTAAGAAATCACAGTCCGATTCTGGAGAATAACACCTTCGGAAAATTGTACTAGCCTGGCACACTTCACAATCCAGTGTAATTTTTCCCTTTGTGTAGGCAATAACAGAGTGCTGCTTGTACTTGATCTTTTAGTCCCTGTGCCAACTATGCCAGCTTGTCTACAAGACAGTAGTCTTAGTTCCAAGTATCAAAGGGTTATGCTGTAGATAAACCTAGCTTTGACAAGGTAATCAAGCTAGGGAAAGCATTTCATTGTCATAGTTTGATTGCTGTCTGTATCCAAAGTCTTTCTGTACTTTTTGCCTCTGAGGATAAAAGCTTTGAAATGTGATAATTTCAATAGAGTGTTTGAGTGTGTTAAATTAAGTATTTTGAGCACCGAGATTCAAAGATGCAGGTCTTCACATACCTTATTCTCAACAGTTTAGCTCTATACGTTATCAGTCTGTTCCCTTGTTTGAATTGCTCTCGGAGATTTTCTTGGTTCATGAATTACATTTAAAGACAGTGGGGTGTTTTTGGCAGAGCTTCAGTGATCATGTTGCTTTTGACATGGAGTTATAGACTGCTCGGTAGTCTGGGAGAAGAGGAGGAGATACCTGGTGTTGGGGGGTTTTTTTCCTGCCCTTTCATTTGCATACTCTGGAGCAATAGCATTTTTCTAAAGGTCCTTCAGTCAACTAGCAAACATTTTTTCCTCTCTCCAAAGATTCTTTATTTAAAAACCCCTTAAATTTGGGCTGGATTCACTCTCACAAGCTTGAGCGTAGTGTTAAAGAAAGGAAAGGATCTTGTTGACATTGTCACCCCCCAATGAATTTCTTTGAATTATCTTGCAGCATGCCAAATGGCGTTTGTTCCAGCTTCATGTTAGCTGGAGATAGCAATCTTTATGTCTGGTGTAAGTGAGTGGTGATACTAGTGTTGAACAAATCCTAACCAAAGGAAAATCATCAGAGAGCAAGCCTTTCTTTCTTGGTAAGGAATAGTCATTCTGGGTTGAGAAGTGCTGGCAGACCTCCTGGAGACTATCTCTGTTCTTGGATCACAGAGTGTAACAGGTTATTATTGTCATGGAAATATTCAAGCACAAAGGAGAAAATCCAGGAACATCTCTGGTCTTCCTTCATTTCTTACTTCCTGCCTTCAGCCTCCTACTATTATTTCTAACTCAGCTGACTGAGGAACATTTTGGAAAGTTTTCTAATGTGTTTCTTAAAGACAGATAATATTTGCATAGCCCTCAATTAGCCCATTCCTGTGGGGCTGGACGGTATCTTTGTGATACCGCTAGAGAAATCACAAGAACGTACAGACTACAGTGTTATCAGTGTCATGATGATACCCAGCATTTGCCTCTTTCATTAGGACTCAAATCCCAATATATCTGTGCACTGAGATTGGGTTACTGTCAGATGCAGCTTGATCAAGGGAAGAGATAATGAGCACGGACAGCGTATCCTAGGATCTTCTAAAGTCTCTAGCTATTCTGTCAATTGAGAGTTCTTGCTCAACATTATAAAGTTGTCTTCTACAGCAGGACATATTCATTCTATGGGTGGTAAAGATTTGTGCTTTTTTTTAAATAGTCATAACTTGACTTGTTTCCAAGACGTGTGATCCTCACTAAACAACAAAAAGAAGGGCAGTTTTCCTTTAGGAAAACCAGTCAGAAATTCCAGTTGGTCCAGAACTATTAATTGTAACCATTCTGATTTTTTCTAAGTGCACCACACATGCTGTTTGCTTGTCAGCAGTACCCAAATAAGTGTCTGGTGGGGAAAAAAGGCCTTAGGAAGCTTGAGATGGAAATTATTTCTCCTAGGCCTTTACGCTTGGAGTTTGCTCTTCCTAGAAATGTGAAAATGGAACTTGTTAAGTAAAGTTATATATCTTTGCTTATGTTTTTTTCCAGCTTTTTGGTGCAGGAAATGCAAGGTGATCATATGAGGTGTGTTACATGTAATTAGTTTATTCTTCTTCATTCGGTCCCTGGTTCTTGTGGTCAGCAAACATCCAAAGAGGTTTCTCTGCTATATAAAAATTTTAGTTCTGATGTTGCAAAAAGTTTAAATTTAATAGTAGTTGCTGTAGTAGCAGATGAAGTGAGCAGGGAGTTTTCCCTGTTTGACAGCAGATTTTAGCCTGTTGTTTAATTTCCGAAGTACTTTTTTCCAAAAAGTGCTTCTCTACAGTGGAGAATAAACATTTAGTTTTTCCGTACATGTAAACATGGTGAAACATGAAGGTGATATACACTTGTTTTGTTTTTCCGACTGTGGATGATCATCTAAACTTTTCATTTAGTTGACTGGCCCTCCACACTGCAGAGTGGAGTCAGACCTTCAACGCTTCTGCGTATTTGCATGTGTGCCGCTTTGGCTAGTTCTGTATACTTTGAAGTGAAGCTTTTGCAAAAATGTCAGTGAGAATATGTCATTTTTACCAAGGCTATACTGAAGATCTAATTTCTTTATTCTTTATGTATCTATCTGTTCAGCGAAGAACACTATTACACGTCATCTTTTTATTTCTAAGTATTGTGAATGACGGTAAAAGCCACTGGTAAGTTGGTAAGCCACAAAAATAATTGGATGTAATTATCCCTAATACAGGAAAATGCAAAGTCAATTCCAGTGTTCATCAAGATTTATTATATAGTACTAAAATGCATAGGTATATGTATGTGCATATACGTGTATGATAGGAATAACTTTAATGATAAAAGTTTTGCTGCTGTAATGCATGATCTTCTCCCTGATATTAGATTTCATCTTACCCCATTGAAATTAATATTAAAGCTCTCGTCATTTTAAATAGATTCATAAAAAGTGCTTGTAGAAATAATCTAGCAAGTTCTTACTGTTTTATAGTCTTAGATAATGTCACTTATTGCAAAAATAAATATGTTGGGTAAATGTCAGTTTGCAAATAGTTTAACAACTTAAATTTTAACGTAATTGAAAACAGTCTGATTTTCTCCTTCAGGATCCAATAATCAAAAAGCTGTTATACCATCGTCATGCTTTGTTAATGCTTTTATTTTCCAGGTATGTTTTCAGAGGCAAGTCTAAAATCTAGAAAAAGTGTTAGTTTGTTAGTAGTACAGTAACCCGGAAAGCTCATTATTAATGAGTACCCAATTGATTTGTATAAAACCTGCATTATTATTATATGATAAAAATACATAGAACTTCAACATTTTTTAGTAATATTTATAAACCACCGCAGAGGTAAGTGGATGTTGGAGTGAATTTTCACACAGAAAAATACTTTAGCAAAACCTAGGGGAAGTATTTTATGACTCATTTGTATTTTTACTGAAGCCATTACAAAACTGAGTGCAAGTTATTATTTTTCTTTAAAGTCAAAATGTGTTGGTGTTCCTGTTCTTAACACTAGCCAGAAACAAGAATTCAAGGATTTTCATAGCCCTTTGTGAGTACTTCTCAATCCTAATCAATGTTATGCCCAGCTCAGGTATCTCTGAAGCGAAGATTTGCTCTACAGGAGGCACATTATAAAAAGATTTCCAAACCTCATCTTCATTTAAAAACTCACAGTTCAAGCATTAAGTTTAACAGATGCCCACAGGTTTAGAAATCTCATGCACTAACGTTTTCCTAGGGGTTTCCCCACTGTTTATTAATTTAATTACTTGTCTGTCCTTGTGATTTTTATTTACTTGTGCAAAATGGCAATAAATGTTTAATATTGCCTGAATATTGCAAAGATGCACTTCTTTAAGCACGGGAAGAGCACTAAATATTATGACTATCATTTTCTTCTTGGATTCTATTGATTCTAATTTTTATAGTTTGAAAGAGTATCTTTGTGACCTGTGTGAGGGAGGCTCTTTGCTTTAGCAGAAGAAGCTGAATTTAGGGTCATCGTGTGGTGACTTGAGCACTTTCAAACCGCTGTCTGCACCCAACCATATCAGCACGCTGCCAAAGAGCTCCACACTTGTTCTTTAAATGCTTTATGTATATTTATTTTAGTCACGATCACAACACACTAATAACAAACATTTATTTAGTGCTGTCTGCGTCATGTTCGTTTCATAAGCATCCACAAGCCAGTGCAGGATAATGTTTGGGGCTGACCTGGATGAAATACACCCTTTCCACCTCTAGTGCTTGGCTGTGCCCATTCCTGCACCCTCTCTAAGGCCTGCTGTCACAATTTCTGTTCTTTACAGAGCTGCCTGGGATTAAGCAGTAGCTCTACAGTGATGATATGCACAAGGAAGCATAGGGCAGGAGAAGAAAGCACTCGGATTTTGAACAAGGTTCTGAGCTGGTATAAATTGTCGTAGCACCATTGATTTCATTGACTACACAGACTGAGGATCATGTCTCACATACTTTGTCAGGAATGATAAGGACAAGCAATACAGTACGTTCAGTTATACCTGCAGTGAAGCAGTATTTGGGCAGTTCCTGACATTGCTGTCACTGTCATGGGAGTCCCAGCACTGATAGAAACCCCATGGACTCTTCCTATGCCATCTTTTGATATGATTTTGTTTAATTCTTGATTCATTTGCATTGAGTAATTAATTGAATGAAACCAGAGAAAATCACAGTATCATAAGATTGGAAATGTTGAGCAGAAGAGCTCGAGACTAGTATTTTCCATCTTTGTAGCCTAAAAATTAATATCTAAAGTTGATGATGCAGTATGTGGTTTTCAAAGGGAAAAGTGCCTTTAGAAGAAGCATTAGTATAGTTGATATTCTCTGTAAATGCCCAGTTGTGGAAACAGGAAACTTATGTTAGGCAGTACTAATCTCGAAAGCTTGGCTATAGAATTTAAAGTTTCCCTTTGAACTATATATCATTAAATATGTTGTGTTCTACTAGATATACAAGCAAATGACCTTCTTAGGTCGAAGATTTTGTTGAAATCTATTGATCTTGATATTTAAGGCTATTACTACAGAACTATACTTCTGCATTAAGAGCATTGGTAGTGTTCATTAAAAATAAATGCCCTTTAAAATATAACTTTTTTCCTCTTAAAATAGTTGACTGCATTGAGATTGTATTTTCTTTTTATTGTGTATACCAAAACCCACTCCAGTCAATGGGAAGCTTCTCTATTTTTGAACAGTTTCCTAATTATTTTCAGAAGTAAAGAGAAGCTATCACTTTTTTTTTGCTGACTCTTATGTGTGGTGCAGCATTATACGTGTGTGGTACCTGAGGACCTGGTAATGCTCTGTAGCAGTCAGACCACACCAGGTAAGGACAGTAGCTTGTTCAGACTGGGAAGTGATTCCCTAGCTTGCTACAGTTTGATGTCTGAGGTTGGTAATCTATGCTGAGACTTTTGCAAGAGAAGAATCCCTTTTTATCTGCAGAGCATAGCATAGAATTTATTTTTAAAAATGTCTTTCTTGCCTCATGGTGGAAGTACTGTAAAAGAAAGAATCTGAATTAGCAGCAGTGAATAAATACAAAACAGCAGTCATCTTTCCATGTTTGTTCGTACATTGACATGCACCTTATTTTTAGTTATGTAAATTAAATAATAGGATCGTAATTTGACCTTCATAATCTCATTATACCACTGAAGGTACAAATACTCATGTAAAATGAAGTTTCTTCTTTTCTGACCAATCTTCACTTTTATTTATTTGTATGTGATGATGGGTTTATACTTTAATGCAAAACTGTTGATTCATGGAAGTAATCCTGTGTTCATGCATTATACAGAAGATATATCTGATATTGTTGCTATTGCCAGGGGCTGATGTGTCACATTTTTATAAATCTTATTTTCGGAATATCTTGTTTCAACCACCACAACCTGTTCTGGTTAAAACACTGTTATATTGATCCTAATGCAGTGATGACATAAATAAGAGAGTGAGGGGGTTAGTCAAAAACTATTAACGTTCCTGAAATATTACTTTAATTTATTAGGAATGCAGGAAATCCTTACAAGTTAGGTATGCCTAAACAGTCAAATCTACCATGTAAATTGAGAGGAGTTTAGCGCTTTTGATTTATCTTATATTTTTTTTATGCCACTGACCTCCCCCCTGCTTCTTTAGTCTGAAGTTTCTGCTTTTATGTTATCCATCTTTTACTTCATTATTTACAGCTCTCATTTCCAAAAACCAAATCTTTACCATTTGCCCTGGTGCATTTGTGCTTCTCCATGGGCAAAGGAGAGGTGGAGTTGCTTTACTGAAGTGTGTGTGGAGAATCCCTGCGACTCATGGTCTCCAAGGTGGATCTCACAATCCAGCTTCCCGTTGTTCCTCCTGTTCCTGCTGTCTCACTTGAGCACAGAGCCCCACTGAAGAGTGTGAGATGATGGTCTAAATCTCCCCGCCTGTGGGAGGGAGTGGCTGGTATAACTTCAAGTCACTTTTTGATACACTTTATTGTGGTGAGCAAAGGATCCAGTCCAGCAGTATGAAAACTGTTGTAACTGAGTTCAGTCTCAAGGTTTTCCTGTTGGTACATTCACACATAAAGCAGTCAGAGTTTGGTTCAAACTTTAATGATGTGTGTGAGTCTGGGTAATCAAATCTGAAGATATTTACATAATCACTGAATTATCAGAAGTATTAAGAGAGCTGTCATGCATTATTATGCTATAAAAACTGATACGTTTTGTAGATTATGACACATGGAGTGTTTTTGTTTATGCTTTTGACATATTACAAAGATTGTGTGATGCATTCAGAAATTACATTGACACTATAGCAATCTCTGTCTCCCTTTTCTACACGGCAGTTCCTCAAAAAGAATAATGTCAGTCATGGTTTTCTATAATCTGAAAAGGGATAAAAGCTGAAGTAGTTCATCATAAATAAAAAAAATCTTGGTACATTTTTTTATGTTCCTTGAAGCTCTGACCAAGTGGACTCTTTCCTAACTCTACAGTACATTTTCAGGCTGTGAAACTTGAAAGCTAGGGATAGTAAACTGGTTCAATTGTGGACAGGATTAGTAATTTAGGTAATTAGTAATAGGTAATTTTTATGTTACTTGTTTGTATTCCAGAAAAGATAGTGATGGCAGAACAGAACAGAAACTTCAGGTCTGCAGGAGAGATCGTAGATACTGTAGGAACTGAATTGTAATCAAGGCTTTAACGATAACAGTTTTTATTTGTATTCTGGTATTGTCTTCCACAGACAAGAATCAAATAGGCATATTCTAACTTGGATTCCAGTAGGGCTGTTTTGTAACATCACATTGCCTGTTAATGGTGGCGTGAAGTTGTTGTACTTTTTGGAATAGAAGACTTACTGAGCTCCATTTGTGAGGATTCTGCGAAGATATTATTTTCTATTTTACTCCTGGTGTGGACTGGGGAACTCATTGTGTAATCCAAGCTTTAGTCCACCTTCCCTAATGTATGTGGGAGATAATTTTATACCTATGTGTGTGTATTTTGAGTATGTAAGATACTTCTACATAAAAGGGAGTATGCATATTAGAGTAAAGAGCATGTTATTTTTTTCAGAGTTACATCCCGTCTGTGTCTAGACATCAACTTGAAAATGCAATATTCCTATTATTTATCTGAACATCCACAAATTTCTGGAGCTGGTGTGTTTTGTATGGCATATGTGCCTGTAGCATTGCAATGCCTTATCAATGAGATTCTGATAGATGTCATTTGGTGGAAAACTCCTGCCCAAATGCCACAAAATGTGAGTGACTGAAGTGGCCCATTTTTATTCCTATGTTGCTGCAAAAGACATTGCAAACTCCTATCTTTTTTCAGCAGTGGAGTGAGAAAGCAGGGTTTCAGAGGCATGTGGTCAACTAAAGCAAATGCTCCTTTATGAAATCACACTGGTTGCTCTTATTCCCAGCTTTCTATAGAAGATTAGAAAAGATTATGCTAGTCTGATACACATAGCCCTGATATTGGTCCACAAGTTTTGATTTTCTTATAGTAGTGATTCAAATATTTCTACTCACTATGGTGAATCATCTATTTGAGGCAAGGATGTTTTCTACCAACCAAACCAAGGCTCTGTCAGTGATAGGGTTGATTGCTTCTCCAAAGTACAATAAATCCCACTGGAAAGCAAGAATACTTTCACTAGAAGACCTTGTTCCATGTTGAAAGTGGAAGTGGTTTTCTGGATGAAGGAGATAAGAAATTGAGTGATGCTCATTTCAAACACTTTTATCCTAAACTACTGACCTCCTCTTAAGTAGTCCTGAATTTCTGTCAGCTTAGTAAGAGCCCAGGACTTTCATCTGTGTGTTTAGGATAATACTATGTGTGTGATTATTCTACAGTTAAGAAGTTTTTTGAGGAATTTATTTCCTGTGCTTCCTCTGTGTCCTGAACCATACCTATCCTAGGAGTTGATTGCAGTATTTATCAAAGCTATGGAGCCCCCATTTGAGCCATCTGTAGGTAGTGGTTGTGCCATCTGTCACTGAAGACTGCGTTCCAGAGGGAGAAACAACACGCACAGCCTTCGTCATATACAGCCTGTAGGGTATGTTCTCTGATGTTTGCTTTATCCTTGTAAGATGTATAGGTTTCAGTGTTTCACTAATTTCTAGAATTTTTATTGCAAGAGGCTTCTGAATGCCATGGTAGCTGATACTTCATCCTCACCCATCTGTATGCATTATGCATTTCACTGAACTCCACACATTCCTCTGGGAGGTGAACTATGGTACCTAGTTGTTAAAGGCTGCAAGAATGTTAAAAAATAGGCAAAACCAAGCTGCAGAAATTTCAAACTAGTATATAGCACTCAGACATAATGGTAAGAGCCACACAAAATGAGACGCCTTTGGGTGCAAGCCTATTACTTTCTAAATATTTTTGCTATGAATTATCAAGGATTGCAGCAGCAGCAGATGTTTGAAGCAGCATGGTATAGCTTGCATATACTTCTCTCTTATGATTAACTGAGACAATATCTCTGTGTTCGAAGAGACAGGTGATTTCAAAAAGTTTCAAGAGAACATTAACAGCATGCTTCAGGAATACTTTCAATGCAGATGTTGCTACCAGCCAGGAGCAGGATTCAAAATTTTTGTGTGAAAATTTTGTTGAGTGATCATCTAATTTGTGACTAGCAGTAGTGGTTTGGGATTAGCTTCTAAATTTGAAGTGAAATTTGCACTGTCTTCAGATATATTTCACGTTGGCTCTGAGGGCAGTGTGATGACCTGGACAATGTTGAATATGAGAACAGTTACCTACTAATGAAACTGTGAGCCTTCAGGACAGCAATTTTCATGATTTCATATTCTCTCTATTGCACAAGCTTATTGGCAGTCCTCATAGTGAAGGGTATGTCTTCGTACTCTGCGGTCATGAATCCTTCTGCTGCCTTTTTCAACTTGGGATAGAGAGTGGACGAGGCACATGCTGGTAACCAGAGGATTCAGAGGCTGCTGCTGAATTTGCATGTAGCTCTTCCACGCAAGTAGGACTCCTAAGCTACACTTGTTCAATTTTTCCTTGCATGGCACTGGCGATCTGTCAGAAGCAGACATGAAATATAAAGCAGTAAAGTGGTGGGTTTTGTAGTACGTATGTTTTTGTTTTGTACAACACAAGAAATAATTCGTACAGATGACAAAACCCTAAAAAGAGACATTGCATCAGTAAGAGGTGATAGTGTGTATTGCTATGTTAAATTGGAAAGGAACTGATTTAGCATAAGCAAATGGACTTTAAAAAAAGCCCTGCAGTAGCTATTCCTATTCTAATACCAATCAGATGTAGCACTAAGAGCCTGTCATGACTTATATGTGCAATGCCTGTGTACTTATGTATGCATTAATAAAATATGCCAAGAAATGCATAGCAAGAACATTATATTGTCACTAAGAGGTAATGCACGTTTAATCTAGACATAGCTTCTGAAGATACTCGTGAAACGTGGAGGATCAAACATTTTATTTAAATATTGAATTTCAGGGCATTTGAGTGGATTATTCTTTGTTCTTTATGGTTGTTCTCTCAACATGAAACCAAGGGGATATATAAATATATATATTTCCTTCCTTTTTTTTTTTTTTTTTTGCAGTGTAGCAGGGACTTGCTCAGTTGCTAGGTAACAAGGTATTGCTTTATTTGCAGGAGCAGTAGCCGAGTTGATAGTAGGAGCAATGATTTATCTGAAATATATTAATATATACTGTATTAGTAATAATGATTATTGAAATAGCTTATTTTTATGTGCTTCATGGCATGGAAAAAAATACAATCAGTTCATTAGAGTATTTCCTTCTGCTGTGTGTAGAAAAACTGCTTAATTACTAAGAATGTCGAATTATTTAGTGAAGCAGTAGATTCTGTGTCGTTTATTTAGTGTCTTTAAAATGAGTTATTTCAAAAACAAAACAAGAAATGTTAACAGAGAAAGGGGATTTATAAGGAGTGGTTATTTCCTTAATGAGTACATTCATACCATTTTTCGGCATTTCACAGACGGGCTTGCTTTTCCAGCAGCAATATATTTTCCTCCAGGGATCAAGACCAAACCTGTCAGTCACCAGGGCAGAAGTTGGCTCGTTCCTGGTGGCAGGCTGCCATCTCAGTTCTGCCTCCAAGAAGACCAGCAGGTGATCTGCAGGCCACTCCACTGCCTCCTTTCTCACACAAGTCTGGAAATTCAGAATGGTCAGAGTTGCCTTCAGGGCAAATGCTAGTGCCGCCTTTTTCCACTCCTGGCATATGACTGACTGGGTGGTGCTGGATGCTGTATCCATGGTCAAAAATGTTGCTGCCATTCATCTTGTTTAGTTTTGCTGTTTTGGGGGAAAGGGGAGCATATACGGGTTTTGGATATGTGGCTTCCTCATCGTCTTGATGTTCCTCTTAGATCAGGTTAGTATTAGCCAGGTAACCGTCTCTTATGTGAGGTGTTGCTCTTCTCGTTGCTCTTCATGGGTCCAGGAAGATTACGTTTGACTGCGTGGAGTAGGATTTCTGTGGTCACACTGAAGAACAACAGTTGTTCTTTCAGAATAATGGAAGCCATATTGACTTGGAAGAAAGTTGTCTTTGGCATCAGCCAAGTTACTGAGTGTGGTATGGCTGAGCATTTTTTTTAGTATGACTCAAGTCACTCTTGCTTAAATTTTTGTCAGCTTTCCTTCTTGCAATGACTGATGTTTAACAATAGATGATGTGTATAATTTGGGATTGTTTAGAGCAAACGTTGCCCTTTTTTCCTATGTCAATCAGTTTTTAGCAATTGCAAAGCTTTTTAACCCATGAGCTCACCCTCTGAACTCTGGTCTTCGTTCTCATTCACTCATTGCTCTAGAAAGCTACAATTCACCGCCACCCAGGAGTTGTTCTTACTGATTTTCTCATCCTAGTGGATTCACCTTTCAGAGGGTTATTATCGATGGTCTTGATCATCTGGTTTGTTTATTTTACAAAGCAAGATCCTGCTTTGTTTAAGCAGAATTAAAGTGGTGTTTACCAGTCTGTGGAGAGCAAGATTAGTTTACAGGCAACAGTTGATGGGCAGGCAAAAATAGCATAGAATAGGTGTCAAAGTTGATCTCAATGGGCCTCACCTGTGCTAACAAGCATTTGCAGCTATGGGTAACATATTTTGTTCCTGCCTGAAAACCTATTTGTAGCTTTTATATTCTATCGTACATGACATTATCCGTTAAACCCCTAATGACTTCTAAAACAGTCATTCACATAATCAGTTCATAAGTAAATAGCTGCAGGCTTGGACAGTGCCTTAACAACTGAAGTATTCCTGATCCTTTGGCCTTCATTTCAGCAAAAGAAATGAGTAGATTAAATAAAAAGCGGCAAAATGGCACTCTCACAGTATCTGGCATCCTAAAAAGTTGCAGAAAAGAAAGATCCAAAGCGCAAGATAGTTCAGAAGAAAAAAACTTAGAAAGTACTTCTGTATCTATAAATTTAGAAGATTAAAAAAAAAAGAGGAAGAACAGAAAGGACAGATGAGAAAAAATGGGTGCAGCAATAAAAAAAAGAGCAGCAATTATGCTTCAGCATGAGTCAAAAGGACACAGAAGAACGATACTCTTATGTGAACTCTCAAAAGGAAGGTATTTGGAGCCATTGCAGGATAAAGCCTTCGGAATATACAATTATATTGTCCTGAAGTTAGAAGTAATTTTCTTAGATTTTGATGTACTATCAAGTGAAAGCAGTGCCTTAAGGAAGCTTATGCATCCAGAGTCAATCAGTACCTGTCTGTTCATCCTCACCTTTACTTTCAGAAGTTCCACTGCTTATGACAGTGCCTAACTGCAGCCCATTGGTGCTCAGTGTGCAGCTGTCCTGGGTGCCTTATCTTGACAGCAGGAGCATGTAGACAGTCCTTGGGTCATTATCGTCACACAGAGGCATACTAATCTGGGCTATAGGACTCTAGCTCCCCAGATTTAGTGAACTTTTTGTAATTCATTTCACTGTTGTTTAAAATTCCCCAGTGGTAATAATCAGACTGTGACAGAGGACAACATTTGCCTGCTAGATGTTTTCCTGTCTGAACGATCAGGTTCATGAGTTGGTTCTTCCCTCAAAAGATGGTTATCTGTATGACTATTTAGATAAAAACATTTTCCTTTGTGGATAAATCATCAAGGAACTGGACTGTTCCTGATTTCAAAATGCTTTAATATGATTATATTAGTGTGTTATAAGCTTAGAAATCAATCTGATGCTTGCTTGTTCTAAGCAGCAGACCTCCCTTTCCAATCTTAGATGAAAGAAACCTATGTAGAGATTCTGGATATGCATGCTCTGCTGAGAGAAATCACTGAACATGGTTGCTTAATTAATCACTTTTTTGGCATGAATGTGGAATGACATTCACTCTACATGAACATCATGTCATTTATGTAGACACGAATGCACAGCTTAGGTTTGTTTCACTGAGTTGTGTTTCTTTTGAAAGACAGAATTGAGTCTAAAATTGGGATGCTTTAACTTTTCTGTTTGTAGCAAGAGAGCATTAAGAGTGTCATGCTCCTGTTTTTATGAGATGAATGATGATTAAATAACTGCAGTTATGTTGAAGTTACATAAGAAACAAATTTAAGGTTCTTGCTCTGAGCTATAATTATTTCTAAAAGACGTGTATTTTAATGAAGGAAATCAGTGACCAAAAATTCTAAAGTTTCCTTTTTGGAAATACTTACTAACCTAAAGAAGCATGTTTTTGCAATTGTACCGTCAGTCTTTTGAACTTCTGAAGAAATTGGGGATTTGGCCTGGAAGAATGGTTTATTTCAGGGGTGTTAAATTCCCAATCTTTCATGAAAGTGAGTAAAGGGAACCCTTTTAATACCCTCATTGAGGCAGGGTTATTGTGGCTTGCAGTGCTGGGCGCAGGAAGAACTGCAGGTGAAGAGTAGTAAAGCCATGGTGGGAAGCTGAAATTACTAGAGGGACTGGGGAAGCTGAACTTAATATGGAGGAAAAAGGTATGGAGAAGGGAGGAGTTGTGGTCTGTGGTAAGGGCAGGATTGTGGAGATCTAAGTGCAGATCCACAGCAAACTGCACCCTTACTTGTGCTCCTGATAGCACATGTCAATCACCAGATAACTCTCTACAATAAGTCGTTGTGATGTGTGACATATTGGCTTAAGTAAAAGCACTTGTTAGGTTGCATGTCACTTCTCATACCACTGTCTTCACTGTGCTAAGTGCCCTCTGGTAGCACAACGTGACTGAACAAGGGCCATGAGCACCTAGCACTCTCATCTTCTGCCCAGAGGAAATGTGTATGCCATGGAATAGCTGGATTTAGCAGAAAGTTACAGTTTGTGGGAAAGGGTTCCTCAGTGTATGTGTTCTTATGTAATAAGCAGGGAAACCAAACGCAGATAAATACGCCTTCGACCTGGAATGGAAGGTAGCGGGGTGGCATGATAGATAGCTATGTAAAAAATTTGCTTTTGCTTTTTCATCTCCTTTTAATCAGGTATTTTACTGCTTTACAAGAATTAATGTTTGCTAATCCTTGACTGGGCAAAGAGTACATATTTTTATAGCATAAGGAAACAATGGGGAAAATCTGATTTTAGTCTTGTTCATAGTCTTCGCTCTCTGCCACTTCTTACAGCATCTGACCAGACTGCACAAAGGGTGGATGTCTTTTATCAGTATTATTTCACCCATTCTGATTGTGTGGATACAGCAAGTAAGGTCAGGATGATTTTGTTAATAAAGCATGGCATTAGGATATAGATGTCATTTTTATTCCTATTAGTATCTCAAGCTTTATCTCCAGCCTGAAGTTTATCAGTTAATCCAAATGTGCTCAGGATTTCATTTGAAGAAAATAGGAAAGAGAAATCAAGTAAATATTCTTCTGATTTCTCCTCTGCACAGATGGAAGCATATGCTTACATTGCTCAATGACTCAAGAGCCACACACTGTCAGCAGTACAGAGTGAAGTGACCACATTGCAACAGGGAAAGCTGTCTCTATATAAACTTAAAGTCAATGCATTAAAAAATAGGCTTATAATTTGATGTTTATACTACAGTAAGACTCACCAGAGTACAATAAAGCTTGATCATATGCAATGTAGTATAGTGGATTAAATTTTGTAATTGCTAGTAATAAGTAATCCTCCTGTTTCCAGGGCATATAGAAGGTTGAAAGGCAGCCAAACCACTGCATTTTCATTGTGAAAGTCCCCTTGGCAGTTCTTTGCGGTACCATGCTTCTCGGTGGGAGGGAGGTTGGGAAGAGCCCATGGCGTTGCTGTCAGGTTCATAAATTACACAGGTCCACTGAAGAGTGGGTGCACAGTAGCACATGTATATCTTCCGGTGACACTCCAGCGTGGCATTCTTCTGGCATAGGGGGTTCAGTTATTCACTGTTCTTTCCCTTTCTTAATTTCACTTGTGAGCTCATTTCACAGGAGTCTATTCTACTCTTAATGTTTCTACGTAGTTTTCCTAATAGTGGAAGTACATAAAAGCAATGGGAGAAGAATAGACCCCTGAGCTTGGACTGTATTTTCACTGCACTAAATTCCTGTTTTACCATTCATAAGCTCTCACTCTGTAAAAACCTGTGCTGCCGCTCTAAGATAAAGTGTGTAGGTTTGGATTTCATTTCTCTAAGAGGCAGGATAATAGGTGTAGAAGTGATGCATACAGCAGCATTATCAGAATGGTTCTGTGTGATATTGCTGTATTTGAAAGTAAAGCTAAAAGGGCAAGGCTTTTACTCTTCTTCACATTTCTTTAATCATTTTTTAGCATGCTGTGAAATAAAACATACTGTGTCATATAATTTCACATTGCTTGACCCGATTCTTATTTACCCAGTGAAGCGGGAGGCCATATCTAGGAGCATGTACTTAGGAACTGGAGAGAGCAGCGAGCCAACTCATTTGATGTTCAGTTTACAGCTCTTTCATTTCATCTTGTTGGCCTGTGTCTTCTCTTGTCCTTAACGATAGAGTGATAGAAGTCCTGGATTCCTGAGATGCAAGGACAAATCTTACCAGATTAGATGCATCTGATTCCTTTCATTCCCTGTGGACATGGTTCTTCTCTAGACCTGAGCTGTCTAAATCCTTGCAGGCTTCTGCTGCAGTAAAACTTGAGGGTTAACAAAGCAGACCGAAAAGGTTGAGAGTTGACAATAAAGGATCAAGAGCAGCTATTAGTAAAAGTTGCTGTCATCTACATCTTAATCTAGTATATCACTGACGTTGTGACTGGGATGAGCTGATCTGTGGCTCTTTCTTACCACCAACATTAACAGCCTGGCAGAGGTTCCTGTACAGTCAAGAGGAAGGAGAGACATAACAAAACTGCAGTGTGTCCCCAGCTTGTCTCCAATCTGCCTCAGTTATACGCACTATTAGCAGTGGGTTGGTAGGAGAGGATTAGCACTTACAAGAAGTCCTTTACACCTGGGTCTCTGTTAACAAAGTCCTTTACAGAGCACAGTTAGGGAGAAATATTGCCATAAAAATATTCTCATTTGTCTTTATGTGTGGTTTCTGAGTTTAGTAGTTTACTTACACTTGGGTTGTGTTCCTTTTACCTAAGTGAAAGTTAGTACCTTCCATAACCCAGTGTCGTGAAAATCTGAAGATTTACTGAAAATTTACAAAGTCACATATTCATTTTGTCTTAGGGACCACAAGGTGAAAATTGTCCAGTTTGGAAATAAAAGGTTTTTCTTACAGTGTGCATGTTGCATGCAAGTCTAATTTGGTGTCTGAAAGGCTGTCTTTCTCACTTTTACATGGTAATAAGGATTCTGCAGGCAGTATTTTCAGTAGGACGTCTCCAGCTTGTGTAGACTGTTGGTGTGTATAGAAATTGAAAGTTCACTTGCTTTTTAATTAGCAATTACATAGATGATGAAAATCTTCTCAACTTCAGGGCTTCAAATATCATAGGAAAATTAAGATGTGAGGAGGGTTTGTCCCCTCCCCCGCTTCCCCCCCCCGCCCGCCAATATGGTAATTCAAAGCTTTCAGTGCAGTCATGAGACTTGTCCATTTTTTCTTCTTAACAAAAGCTGAAATTCAAAAGTTGGTGGGTTTGGGAGTAATACAGACTTTGGTGAGACTCATGGTGAAAACACAAAAGTGAGAGACAATGTAAACAGGGTCTATTTGCTCTCACCATAAATGTGGCATATCTGAAATGGAAATAAAAAGTAATCCTGGGTTTTCTTCTAGCTGTAAGTATAAGCAGCTCTGAGATTGGATGTATTTATAGGATAGGTCTGCTGAATAAGAAAATACTATTTTTACACAGTCAGCTTTCATTCTAGCATTTCATTTTAACTGTACCCATGCTTTTCAGTTCTGCAATGCAGTGTCATCCCTGTTTTATTGGAATACATCATGTCCAAGCAAGACACTGGTTTCATTGCAGTCAACAGTATTTTGCCCCTGACATTAAAAAAAACAAGATCTCGTCCTTGTTATCAATAAATGGTATTTGAAAAAGACCTTTCACTGGCATTAGGTCATTGTAGGCAGGTAATTTATACACTTGTGGAAAATATTCTAGATACTATCAAAATTCTAATGCATGTATGTTTGATTAAGTTATTAAACAGTGTTAAGTTGATATTCAGTGTATATTCAAAAATTAAAGGAAAGCAAAGGTTCCTTTGGGAATAAGGCAGCTTGGACGGAAAACATATGTGTAAATCTAGATGAAGATAAGGTGTTAGCTGGAAACTAAAAAGGAGCAATTTCAACAGAGACTATAGGTTGTGCAGCCGCAGATGTCTAGCACCCTGGTACTTCTGGCAAGCTGAAAAGGATTCTTAGTAGGTTCTGTTGCCCTGGACTAGTATATAGGTCCACAGACAAGGGGGAGGAAAGATGCATTTTTATTCTGCTTGGAAGATTTTGTTGTTAATATTTGAGTTAATGAAATGTCTGACCTATTGAATTATTTTCCTAACCGTTTATCCAACTTTAAAATGCATGAAAAATTCAATACCACTAACATAGCAAAAATGATTTAAATGTTGTGTGTTCACTGAGTGCATAGTAATCTGCAGTGCACAGATAACTTTTCAGTTTGCTGCACAGAAATTTAGCTGTGCAACTTCAAGCTATGTTAAAATAATGATGTACATTTTCACATTTAATTCTAGATCCTATTTTTCAGTATATGGGTCAGCTCCTTAACTCAGTTCTGCATTAGTCTTGCTGCACAAAGCAGGTTTAGAACTATGATCAGGTCTTCCACGTTTTCATTTCTTTAAAATACTGAACTGTGAGATGTTTATATGTAGAATTGTAGAGATGTCCAATGACAGTTATTGTCTTCTTGCAATCTACGCAATAAAAGTTGTGAGGAGTTTTAGCACGCTAGCTTGTGTCTGCATTTTTGCTTCGGATAGGGAAGCTAAACTGCCTTGATTTTTAATTTGAAATAGACAGTTTGAATCTCTGTGAGCACATCTGAATTCATAATTTTATAGTTGCACACCCTAGAAATAGGAGGTTCAACTCACAGTTTGCTCTGGCGTGGAGCAGTCTGATGATAATGAAATCCAGGCTTTGGTGGTCACTTGTTTCTCAGTCGTGTTGTGGCTAGCTCTTCAGCGGTGGTGTTAGGGGTCCCTTGCACATTTTTCTTCCCTTCTTTCTATTCTTGTTTGCAGGTATGTGTGAAGATGGTAACACACATCATGCATTCTTGTATAAAGGTGTGTATATTTAAACACCGCATACATACTGACACACCAGGTATTTGGAGTCAACTCGATGAATCATGCCCATTCAAGTTTGTACTCTTCATTTAATGCCATAAAACTACACCTTTAAGAGGAGGGCAGTCTGGGAGATCTGTCAATGCAGATCACTGGAAGGTACCACTGAGGGATACCAGACCAGGTCTTGTTCATAGAGTAGTCCGTATTTAGGGGTTTTGTACTATTCATATATTCAAATTCCACTTACCATATATATTTATATTTGGTGCAGGCTATGTTAATGTACATTTTGTTATTACACACACAGAATAAAAATGTGGTTGTAGTTACATGAATGAGTGATGACCCTTTCACAAATAGAAAACTATATATGTATATTCTGGGTATATATCACTTGACCTTTAATCTTAACAGGTGGTATGAAGTGGTGAGCTGCTAGGTAAATATTACCATTTTCCTTTACTTGATTTTAAGAGATATGTGTGGAAAAAAAATGTAGGGTAGTGTACGCTTTTGACTTTTTGTCAACAACAGACTTTTGTCTGTTGAAAAACAATTTCGTGGAGATCTTATGGTAGACACTACACGGTGCTTGTCAATTGTTTCACAGCTTTACACATATTTTAAATGAGGTAGCTGGACTATGCTACTTTAGCATTTAAATTAAGCCAAATTAGTATTCTGTCAGCAAGCAGAAGAAGGTTTTATACTAGAAAGGTGTAGGAGGAAGATGGATAATGATGGATGAAACTTGCTGGTACAAACACATGCCATATTTTCTTAAAAAGATAAAATTCTGAACCACTGAAGCTTGTACGTTGCTAAACCCGACCCTAGATGATTTTAACACATATGTCAGTTCCCGAGGCTTACAAAATTTATTAGCAAAACAATACAGTCATAACATACAAAAGTGAATTTTGATATTTTCTAAGTATTTCTTGCATTGTGTCACTGTAATAATTTTTGGTTTAGACAGTAAGAAAAAGTATCCCAGTGAAGAGATTTCACAAGACTTTAAATGACTGAAAATTAGATACACAGTTTAAAAAAACCAAAAAGCCATGGCTTCCTATTGTGAAACATTGTTTTCTCTATATGTTTTATCTCAATAACGAATTAAACAATCATACTGTGCCTGATAGTATACTAAGTCATCCTAGGTAACAGCTGATGAGGGGAGCTGGTTGCAGTGCTCCTAGCAGCACCACTTGTACAGAAGGCTCAGTGTGCAGACTACGAAAGAATAGAAATGTATGTGGGTGTTTGTTCTCTTTATTTCAACAGTATCCTAGAGGTGCAAACCAAGGACAGAGATTGCTGAAGAATGAGGCGATCTCCTTCTGCAAGCTTTGGTGATTATCCCATAAATGACATATATAATAGACATTAAATGTACATTAAAAATGTTTATTATATGGTTATTTCACTGCTTATGGAGGAGAAAAGATGCCATTAAGTCAGATCTGATCTTATTATTAATCCAACACCTTCCTTTCCATTTGCCTCGGACCTCTTACATTACTCATTGGCCAGCAGTTTTTGCTCATTCTTTTGTTGTCATTTCTCCCTCTCACTTCCATAGTGGTCAGCTGGACAAGGTTAGAATATGATTGCAAATGCAGATTAAATTGCTGAGCTGTGTCAGGGATGATAAAGAAATAAGGAGAACCTGGAGCAAAGCTGCAAGGGGAAAAGGAATTTGGGGTCTGTTGAGCTGAAAATAAGATGTGAAGAGAGAGGGAGAAGCTTAATAGATGAGAGAGAAGGAAGTTGAATCTGCAAAGAAGAAAATGGGAAAGTTGTCCAAAAAGCCAGAACAGATAAATAAAATAATGTACTCTGGTTTATTACAAATGCATTGCAAATGTCACCTACTGATATCTTTCAAATAGTTACCTGTTAATTTTATTGTAAAATGTAAATCCTTCCATTAGCTGTTTCTCATCTTATTACTATAATGACCCATTTTCTGATTTTTCTATTCTTCTCCTGTATTATTCATCCTCTTAAAATTTATGGCACTCATTTTGTCTCTCATAGGTTCCAAATTCCCATTTTACCTTATTATTTCAGGAGCTTGCGTTGGTTGTATCTGCAGTTAAGAAGCAGATTAATAAAACTTAACTTTTGCATTTTAAGTTCTCAACAGGTATAATTCATTGTGCAGTTAGAGCTTAGTTGTAGCTCATGCTGTCTCTCCATTTCTTGCTTTATGATCTGCACATGGTGTTTTGTCATTTATTTGCCTTCCGCTTTGCTCGCAGACCACTGGTGCGGAGGAATCCCTGGCCTGTGCAAGGTCTCAGTTCACATTGGTCTGTAGCACAAGTGTAGACTGCAATATTATATAGTTGTAGCTCTCTGAAGGTCTTCAGTGCTGCCTGTGTATCCTGTTGATGAAGCACGCAGCAACGCATTCAGCATCACCCCGAGCAGCACTGGCTTGCGTCAGTCGGGCTACGGGGCAGAGGCAAAGCAGCTTCAAGCGGGAAGGGCATGCCAGGGTTATGGTGGGGAAATGTGCGCTTTAAAGCATCCCGCTGTGCTTCAAACTCCTTCACCCAGCATCCTCCTAGCATGCTGATTTTGAACTGGCACTTCAGTGTCAATCCCGGGAGGTCTCTGCCACCAGGGAGCTATTTTCTGGGAACACATTTTGAAATGTCAGGGTGCTTGTGGGAGCAACGTGCTGTGTTCTCTGTGTTGAACTTAAATACATATTTTTATCTCCTGGGCAGCTCTGAAGCTCCATTATCTCTAGTGTTTTCTTTTGAAAAAAAAAATTGTTAACTTTATGTATTGTTCTAAATCTTCAAGTGTGAAGAATCTGGAGGATTTTTCCCAGTCCATCAGGCTGCACTTCCATGGGAAAATCTGACCATATCACACTCATGCTGGTTTTGTCCTCTGGGCTCATAGCCAGGATGGCACCCAAGTCCTGGGAGCTCAATGGGAACATCAACACTTGGTATATTAAAATACATTTTAAGTCTAAGTCATATGAAGATACTCCAAGTGGCTGCATAGTAGAACATAGCAAATATGTAAGTTACATTATCATCTGATTGTCCGTAATAACAGGATAATTTTTCTCTTTGCTTGTTATTCATATAATTGTACGCTTCTAATTCATTATTAATCATCGTCCATTTGGTGATTTGGTATAAAATGTTCATGACAGGATTTCTTATGTTATAATAAGTTAATATGATCTGCACTGGAGTGCACATTTGTGACAAGATGAAGTATAAACTTACTTGACTTCACAATAATATTGCTGATTATTATACCTAGTCCTATAAATACATAAATACACATATAAACTAGTCTCTTTTCTTTCGTGCTTAACGTTTCAAGCTCCAGTGAAGTTAAAGGTCGGCAAACTTGTCATCCCCAACAAATATGAATTTTCTTGGCATTATTTCTGATCTGAAGGGTGATTATTTAACGTTGTAGTAACATTTGTAAAACAGGATTAAAACAGACTATGATCTTAGTAATGTGTAAGTGGGCTGAATCAGTTATGTAAGATTTAATTGAAGAAATGTGAAAGTGATTTATTTTGGAAGTACAGATCACATGAGAGATTATAAAGAGCTCCGAGTATATTACTGAGCAGCAGTACTGGGGGAATAATCTTGATAGGAGGAGTTGAGCTACTGGATGTTTGATTGAACATCAGTCAACAGCATAACGCAAAATAAAAAGACAGTGACACATGAATGTTGAGCATACTAACAAGAGGAGTGTGTATAAGAACATATAGATTTCTGTCTGCTGGTGTGGTTCCCTTTGTTTCAGCTGAGATAATGTGCATATATGTTGGATTCTTTATGTGCAGTTATAACAAAGTTAGGAGTGAGGTTATTCTTGGTAGAAGACCTTTGCAAAATTGCATATATGTTATGATAAATGACTTATAAGGGAACGGAAAACTGTTCTGTCTTCTGATTGTATTATTTATTTTTAAAGTAAAAATTTTATGAGTTTTTATTACTTTTTAGATGAGTGGAAGAATTGGTTGGGGTTTTTTTGTATGTTAGAAATCACAATTATGTTTCAATTGGAAAACCTGTACCTAGATACCCAGTGTAATGGGCACATTCCTTCTAGGGGGAACAAGACAGAGTAAACATAACTTCCTGCCAACACGTAAATGGATGTTATGAAGGAGATGATGATGAATTCTTTTAATAAATCAATGAGGACAGAGCAAGAGCTAGAGAAAAGACAATTTAGGTTAAATATTAATAAAAACATAATTCAAGAATCAGAATGGTTAATTTTTGGAGAAAGGATATTTGCTAAATTATAATATTTGGAATTATAAGAGGGCCGGAGTAGACATTGAAGAGGTTCTTGACAACATTAAGTGATTTGGGAATCATTATAGGTGTGATGTGGAGCCTCTGACTTCTTGCTGTGTGAGGCCACTCTACTGCCATTATCTGCATGCACAGGTCTGCTAAGTCATTTTGGTTTCATGCAGGTCCAAAAATTCCCTCGTGTAACACACTACAAAATCGGGATGCTGTTGTTACTGCTGCTGACAGGAAAAGTGGGGAATGAACTCCTTGGCAGTCTTTCCTTCTTTTGACTTTATTGCATGGGTTGGATGGGCCCAAGGTAAAGAAAGCAAAGCCTGAGCTATGGAGCTTAGATTTATCCTCTTTTTGACATTCCCTTTGAAGAGAACTTGCCTTTTTCAGGAACTTTTGAAAAGGATGAAGAAAAAAGAAAGAACAAAGGTGAACAAAACATGCTACACTACCCTGTACTAGAAGTCCTGTGTAGCACTTCTCACTGAGAAAATTCAAATAGAATTTATAGGAAGAAAGACTTTCCCATGATAATCCATTCACTGGTGGATTTTGCCAGAATACTTCATTAATAATGTATCTGCCCAAACTGTGGAATTCAAAACCAGACATCTATATTCTTTTTAATTTATAAAATAACTTTAAGGACAGCAAGTTTGAGATGACCAAAGCTTTGCTGGTTTTCATAGTTAATATGAAGTTCAGTTTATCTTTTTTTTTAACTGTAGTACAAAATAAGCCTCTTGTTTGGAGAGCTCTTCAGTACAGCTTGCCCACTTGCTTTGTTCTAATTTGGTTATGTACAAAAATGTTTCTTCCTTAAGCCAGACTAATGTTGAATGTTTAATGAAGGAATCTGCATAAGAAGATGTGTATGATCTGAATGGCCTTGAGGTTTCAATTTATCTCAAATCGTGCAGACAATAATCTTTTATGTTGGAATTTGTCGTGTTGCTTGGAGCCACAAGGGAAAAACTCACTTGCGCTATTGACAGATGAATATTTTTGCCACTTTATTTGTATCCTTTTGTAACCCCACTTTTTGATGGTGTTCCTTCCTGCTCTTACCTCAAGGCATGAAAGAAAAAGATATTTTGAGAAATGCTTTTGCTGTCCCCTTGCTGCCCCTGGCAGAGTTAATCCAGCCATCCTGCTGTGCTCATAGAGCCTGTTCTCTCCCACCCACAGTGCTTCCTCCTCACAGATTAAGAGTCAAAGTACAGCTTGATGCCGACTCTTCCTATGATGTATGATTCTGCTCTGCCATGGTGGCCATTGCCTTTTTTTAAGATAGTAGTAGCATTGCTACAGCTGAGATAGCATAAAGGATGTAAACGAAGCAAAGATATAAGGGAGAACTAATAGCTTTTTTTAAGGCTGTATCATATAGCTGGAAAATGGACAAGATTTGGGGTTCAGAATCTGATAAGCCACATGATCCAAACCAAATGTAGGTTAGACAAAATTGCTCTTAATTTATTTTAATTATGCTAATCAATTAGACTGCTTGAAAGAAGACAGTAGGTTGCTATAGTTGCAGTTGAGATGAATTGGTAGCTTTTACGTATGCAATAACTCCTTCCACTTGGTGTTAAAGTATGAGATTGATGAAAGTCGAGGGCAGTGTGAAACCTGGGGAGAGGTGCAGTATTATCAAGGCGTGATTTTCTTCCAGAACCTGTAGTAATTGTTTTAATGACTTTATTAAATAATTGTTTAATGAGCAGAGTTTGCAAATCAGCATAGCATAAGAAAACTGGTAAAGTGAGTTGGTGGAGGACTTTTTTATTTATTATTCTAATGCTAAGATTTGCATTCCATGCCATAACCTATTCTGAGGTTATCAGTCATTCAAAATTTATTAGTTTTGGAAGTGTCCTTGCTGAGAGAAAAGTGATGAAATTGATCAGCTGGATGTTGCTGCAGAGCAGATAGAGTGATAATTGAGGGCCCTCTTTACAACATGTTATATATGTAGGTGCATATTTCCTGTAAAGGACATGTCCAAATGGAGACCTCCGACAAGTGGTGTCACTCAGGATTTGGTACTGGGACCAGTGCTCTTTAATATTTTCATTAATGCTATAGACAGCAGGATCGAGTGCACCCTCAGCGAGTTTGCAGTGACAGCAAGCTGAGTGGGGCAGTGGTCACACCAGAGGGACCTGGACAAGCTGGAGAAGTGGGCCTGGGTGAACCTCATGAGGTTCAACAAGGCTAAGTGCAAGGTCCTACAGCTGGGTCAGGGCAGCCCTGGTATCAATACAGGATGGGGGATGATGTGATTGAGAGCAGCCCTGTGGAGAAGGACTTGGAGGTGATGAGAAGCTCAGCATGAGCAGGCAATGTGCGCTCGCAGCCTAGAAGGCCAACCATGTCCTGGACTGCCTCAGAAGAAGCGTTGCCAGCAGGGTGTGGGAGTTGTTTCTCCCCCTCTACTCTGCTCTTATGAGAGTATTGTGTCCAATTCTGGAATCATCCTCATAAGAACAGTATGGAACTATTGGAACAGGTCCAGAGGAGGGCTATGAAGATGATCAAAGGGCTGGAGCACTTCTGCTATGAGGACAGGCTGAGAGAGTTGGGCTTTTTCAGCGTGGAGAAAAGAAGGCTCTAGGGACACCTCATAGCAGCCTTCCAGTACCTGAAGGGGCTACAGGAAAGCTGGGGAAGGACTTTTTACAAGAGCAAGCGGTGATAAGACAAGGGGGAATAGCTATAAATTGGAACAGGGAAGATTTAGATTAGACATTAGGAATACCTCCCTGGAGGTATTCAAGGCCAGGTTGAATGGAATCTTGAGCAGCCTGGTCTGGTGAGAGGTGTCCCTGCCCATGGCAGGGGAGTTGGAACAGAATGATCTTTAAGGTCCCTTCCAATCCAAACCATTTTGTGATTCTTTGAAATTAAGATCTTGATAGAGGTGGCGTCCCTGGACAACATAATACATGGTACTCAAACCAGAGCAAATGGTGCCTGTACTAGCATATCACAAAATGTGTTCTACTTCATCCAGTGTGCCAAATGTTGTCAAAGAACACGGTGTGGCTAAGACTAAGCAGCCACTCTGCAGTAGGGAGAATCCACACTGATTACTGTTAAGAAGGAAACAGTTAAGAGAAGAAAAATGTTTTTCATGTAATGGCTAACCTGTCAGAGACAGGGTTGTTCCAGTTCTCAGAGAGAAAATGGCAGTCACCTGACAAACAAGCTAGAAAACTAAATTTAATAACCGCTGAATACTAAAAAGCATAGGCTGTGTTTTCTGTTAAAAAGTTGCCTTTAGGATTCTTTACAAATTTATTTTTTTTGTGCTAGCTACGCACTTCTCTTCGGTGGTCTGATGTGAGAGAAGCTGCAGTTTCACCGTGGTGGATGCATCTCATTTTTGGCTTGTGCCACTGTAAACACAAGCAGCTGCTGAAAATTCCACCCCTTCTTCTTTCCCCCATCCGTGGTCCTCCTTTCCTGCCCATTTACTTGTGCCAGTGTTAGCTCTACTGTGGTCAAGTAAGGAAGCAGATGAGGAGCTGGCCCTGCAGAGAATTGCTCACTGCCCACCTCCCAGGTCTGTTTCTAAGGCAGATGGAATCCCTGGAGTGAGATCCTTGAGAGCTCTCTCTACCGCAGCTGCTCCTGCTCCACAGTCCAGCACCCCTCCAGTCGGATCAAACCCTGGTATTTCCTTCTGCACATCGTCCTTCTTCTAAGGAAGTATTTCCATGTAGTTTTCATGAGACTTACAGGACAATTCATCTGTTCTTTGGGAGCAAGTGGGATTGGTTGTGTTTTACCTAGCATCATGCTATCAGTTTGTAATAGTAGAGTATTGACATTGCCAATGATGGTTCTTCTATCAAAGGCTACAAATACTTTTCAAATTATTATGTTTGTGATTCTTTTACAGCTCTTCCCTTAAAAAAGTGGATAAATATTAAAGCCTACAGCCAGAAAATAATGCATGATCAAGTCTGTAATCCTTGAGGGGGTACATGTATTTTGGATTGCTGTGTGTGGTGGTGTTCTGTGCAGACTGCTCCACAGCACGATGTCTGTGCATCAGTTTGTCTAGAACTAGATATTCAAGAGTGGAAACCATGCTTTTAATCCGAATGTTTTACAATACAGGAAAATAATTCCGTAACTGAAAATACTTGTAATACAGTAATAATTAGATCTTCCTGCATACAGCTGGTAACTTGCAACTATTCTAGGAAACTGAATGTGGCCTGAATAACATCTCATAACATTTGTTGTGATCCTTGGTCCGGGTTCTCCTATCCAGTATTTGACTTTTCTTTCTGTATGTTGAAGACATTCTTTCTGCCATCGTTATGTATCTGCAAGGTGTTGATGATTAAAAAAAAATTATAGAAGGACTTCCATTACTTTCTAGCATTAGAAGAAGGTATTTAACACCATCTTAGGTTTTTCATTATTTTTATTGCCATTTTTATCAGACCATATAATTGCATAATTTGAAAGTAAACAATCCATTTTGAATTCTAATATATTAATATCTGTATAATTAACTGATATTATTCACATATTACAGAGCTTACCTATTAACGACTGCATTGCTACTGCAAGCTAGAGTAATCTGCATTTTCAGTCTGAGCAGGGAAAGGCTGTTTGCTGCTTCTGGTATTATGAAAATATTCATTAACATATGTTATTAGAAAGCTTGAGTGTATTAAAAAAAAGTTATTTATTTAGTATACAAATGTCCTGTTCTTTAAACGGACTTGAATGTTGTAATTTTTTTTCCTTTTACTTGGAATTAAGTCTATAATGAAATTGAATCAAGATCAGAAAAAGCATCAATTCTAGAGCTGTTAAAATTTTCTATGGAGATTTGTATTTTATCTCCTGTTTCTCGTTATACTAGCTATATTTCACACTTGTGTACAGATTAATGCTCTTTGCTGATAATTGCATATTAAAAATAGATAAATACATTATTAGCTCATTATGAAATATGTTGTAGTACCAGTAACTTTAATTATAATTAATGTGCTATGTAAGTATCCTGCAAAATATTGTGGGATAACATACTAGTATTGCAATTGCTCTCACATAGTGCTATATGATTAACATCGAAGACCTCAAGGATGTTGGCCAGAAATAATACACCTGGTCTCTGTGACCACACATTCTTCATACCTGATCTGAACTGATAGCTAGACCTGTCCTAAGCTTAATACGCAGGTGAAAATGTAAGTCCCTAGCAGAGGGAACAATCTAAGAGGTCTACCCTCTCAGTTGGGACTCAGCTTGGAAATTTATTCCATCTTTCAAGCCGTCCAATATTTTTTCCACTTAGTGCCTGTGAAAACAGAAGGAATATCTTCATTTTATGTACAGACCAACTTAGTGCTTACTATTCTTCACATAAATATTTTCAGCCATGTCTCTTAGACTATGTAATCTTTATTTTAATAATCTTTGTGTTTGTATGTATAATAGACTTTAAGAATTTCTGATTGGGCTTTGAGCCTCATTAATAAAAACAAACATATGTAATATTTGTCCTTACATTCGAGGCTTGAAAAATCATTAAATTGCAATTTGTTTTGGTTTTGTTTTTTTTAAAGGCCATGGATTTAAAATATTTTTTAATTTAAAAAAAATTTTTTAAAAAAAGTGGTTCAGCCTGTAACTGAGACACATTCTATGGAGGTGGCCAGGTTTCAGTGTTGGCCAGGTCTTGTTTCATTCTGTTTTCCTGATTTTTATTAATAAAAGAAAGAATTAATATTTTTCCACTGAAATATTAAAGTTTATCAATTACAAGCACAAAATCATGATGTGAGAGGGAGGGTGTTAGTCTTCAGTGCAGGGAAAAGTACAAGCACCTGATGTGTTCAGGCAGCCAATTCTTAAGCTGATGAGATTTTGGAAAACAGTTTAATGAAAAAACTAGCTTGTCTGGTGAAGTCAGGGCAAAAATTCCAAAGGATGTCCTGACAACTTCAAAAACATAAATCCTTTGTGCCTGAATATGACCTGAGATGGCAATGGCTGAACAGTGTTGTAACACCACTGCTGTGGCAGCAAGCAGAGTGCAGCAGTGCAACTCAGAGAAGTGTAACAACCTGGGATTCAAAATTACCTTTACTTGGAAAAGACTTTTGGCCTCTGACTTCTCAGTACATTTTAGCTGGCGACCTACAACAAAATTATATTTCGCAGGGGAAGGAGGGCAACTCCAAGCAAACATCAGTTCCTCATGATAACATACAGAAATGGAACTTACTAGGCAGCCATCTGTCTTTGTGAAATGCTGTCACCAAGACAACTGACATCTGTTTCCAGCTGGGTAATTAATTCAGGGGGATAATGGTGCATATTTCATATCATTATGATATGAAATCATAAGTCTCTTACAAGTCTCTTCATATGCATAATAAACAATTGATTCCATTGCAGTTGTGGTAACCAGAGAAGTCTTGCATCTCACAGAGTTGCAGCAAGCCTTTCATCTCGTGGTGTTTCGGAGCCTCTCCATATTCACGTGCTTGGGCTTTGCTGAATGTGCAGGGCTGCACAGGAAAATCCCTGCAATGTTAAAAATGGCAAGGGTTTGTGATAATGATGGATTGGAAGGAATCCGCAGTTGCAGTCAGAATAACAAAGAGCATAAAGTATTTCTATATGAAAAAGATGCTACAGACGTTTAACGTGGTTTGAACTGGATTTGGCTGTGGATAACATTGGTAAACCACCAAGCATTCAGTATTCAGCTGACTTGGATATGTTTATACTTGAAAATATGCAAATTGTTACACCATATAATCTTAATTAGTGTGTGAGGTATGGGTGGCAGGGTGTTGCTCTTCCTCCTCTCCCCAGTTCTTTGGATAGCATTACCAAAATTTTGAGCAGTTGTTCATGCTGGGAATTTACATAGCAATTGTATTTAATTCATTCTCAAGTTTTCAGTTGAGATATACTGGTTGGTCTGGACTCTATTTGTGGGTATTCTGGGCACTGCTGTGTTTTAGGATTAACCCTGTGGTGCAGCATTTTGGTGGGAAAGTGGTGATGATCAATATATTCATCACCCACAATTCCAGATAGCCTGGAGTTTATTTCAATATGACCAACAGTAAAATGGTTAGTAAAATTGAACTGATGTAGTGCTTTCATCTATTTACTTGCAGAAATAGGAAGATCACACCTTGCTGGCTTGTTTTTTCTTCTTAAATTCTGAAGTGTCCGATGCTGCCACTAGAGAATTACTGGTACTATTCTGATCAGTCTCTAGTTTTCTAATTTGTAGCTAGTTCCCAGTGTCTGACTGCTGCTGCATGTTTAATCCAGATCTTTTGCACTATTATCGTACTAATTCTACCTTATACAGTAAATTTTCAGATTATTCCAAAAGAAGGGGAGTTAATGTTTTGAATTTCAGTAATCTTTATGATACCCATTTTTAAAAATATAGAATAATTATAAAAATATAGTATTGGATCGTATTATTCAATCAGAAGAAAAGATCACGCAGAAGAATGTTGCAGAAGTAATGCTCAGTTTTAGATGGACTAACTTGTTAATTCCAGCATCTGCACGCATACAGTCATCGGGGAGCTACTGGGCTACATGTGTTTGTTTTTTAAAACATCTGTCAACTAATTCAGAAATCTAAATGCAAAGTGCATCGGTTATATTTGTGGATTTCTTACATTTCCTAGTGGAATTTCATTTTGTATGCTAATCACTAGAGAATATGGAGGCAAAAATAGGATTATATTTGTGTGCATCTATCATTTCTTTGGACAAATGACTCACCTCATTCTCCTTCAAATGTATTATAGTATCAAATAGAAGAAAATATATGAGATGAATTTGCATTATTTTTGTCTCAAGTATCCTGCTGGTGGTGTGGAAAGAAGCATGTCAGGTACATGCTTCTTTTTGTCCTGGTGACAAAATAAGAGCTTGTGAAGGGCCTTAAGCTACTCTTAATGGTTTCATGGTATGTAGCTGATTCCTGCAGCCACACTGCAAAGCTCATTTTATTGTCGTATATGAAGTAGGCTGCAATCCATTTGACGAAATGCTTCACTGCATCGCACTTATGTGCATTGTATTGACTGTCCCTGTATTTTGGTGTTACTATGTTCCCTCTTACCTGGTTTATAGAAAGTATTCTTGGGGAGCTAACTGGCGGGCTGAATAAGTGCAAGACTTTTAAAGGTTACGTGATACACAACATGAAGATATTTCTAAGATGCTGCTTTAGGCAACTTCACTGTTGCACACCGTTGACCTATATTTCTGATATTTGACATTTTTGATAAATGCTGTCAAGGATAATCCATCACAGAACAAGTTTTAACAATTCGAGGGTTTTTGTTAAACTCTCATAACTCAAATATAGAAGAGTTTCAGAAAACAGTGTTCTACATTTTTAAGTTAACAGGTTTTCCAAGTAAGAAACTTACTAGGGAGTCTATTTCACGGAGAATACAGCTGTCTTCAGTTAACAAGGTATGTGGTCCCGATGAGACTGGGCTCCATCTGCCTGTTGGCTTAGGACTACGTGTTTCTGTAGGTTGCATCTTTAAATCCCTACCACTTTAGATTTGAGGTGACCACCCTTTTAATAAAAAAAAAAAAATGTGGAATAAGCTTAGTGCTTATATTGTTCAAAGATATGTATTGCTTTCAAAATGAGCACAGTTGTTGATATAATACAATTTAGACCCGTCTGCTGATCTCTTATGGGCGATATCCCTCAGGACTCGTGTCATTTTCTCTTCTGTTGTTTAACAGCTCTGTGAAGTCGAAGACAATTGCTTTGTGTGGTTTGATATGGCTAATAAGGCAGTCAGGGCACTGAGGACCTCAAAACAACCCAAGAACTGTAGCTTTACTTAAAAATCTCTGGGTAAATGCTATTGATGAGGAGGAAGCATTATGAAAGCAGCAAGCTCACTGAAGTGCATTACCTGAGTAATGCTTAAAGCAGTTGTAGTTCATTCACGTGTTTCATATAGTTAAATACAGAGATAAAGTGTGCACCCTTCTGGTTTAACAGTCAATATAGACTGAATACATAACTAAGTCTGGCATGCCTCCAGCATTTTTGGATGTGCTGCGCTATCTCAGCTTCACTCACACTTCTCCAGATTTAGACTAATAGGAGAATGCATAGTAATCTTGTGGGAATCTGCGGCTTGGGTCTGCTGTTGAGCTGCAGAGTCTGCAGCAGCCTGGTAAGCTACCTCTCAGAGGAAGGCTGTGATCTGTTTCATGTCATCACCCATTGCTTTGTAGACGCAGGCAAGCAAGATGCTCTTAATATTCAACAATATCAGGTAGCACAGAGACATCCAACAGAGGAAATATAAATGACTTCACATGTCCATGGATAGGCAGGAGTTCACCCACAGGAACAATGACGGTGTGTTGCTGTACCGTATCCTGAGATACTAGATCTAAGAGATGTCATAGGAGAGTTGCTGAGATTTGAATTTTGTTTGGTTTAGCTCATGAATGTTAGCTCTTTAACAGTGGTACTGCTTAAACTGAGGTAGTTGTTCACTTAAGAGGTAGCATTTTCAGGTTTTTGGGGGGACTTTTTCTAGGTTGAGTAAGAAATTCTTCTTGACGGAAGGGTGTTGACACACGGTGGTCCTAATTATAGTGGGAAGTACTGTCTTCTGAGAGGGAATGGAGACAGCTCTGCTGTATGAAACCATATATACACTCTGGAAGAGTTACGTGAGGACACTGCTGTTTGCAGAACAGACTCTTGCTTCTACAGTTAGAGCTGCTTTACACTTTGAAGCCATTAAAGAATAGCATCAAAATATGATTTTTCTACTAGTGCTTAAGTTTCCAACTTGCTGCTTCTGCCCTCTCTGTTTTCTTGAGAGCAGTGCTGGTTTTGTATGTGGCAGGGTCACAGTGAGATATAAGTGCCGGGCAATTGCAGTGAATTTGGAACATCTTTTTGGCAGTGTTCTTGGAGTTTGGACAGACACAAGATATTTGAACCTACTCACTGATGGTCACGTGTGTGCACAACAGAAATATTTTTCATTGCTTCTGATAAAAGTATTAAACCTCCAGGACAAAGTTTGTCCACCCTGTCTTGTGTTTCTTATGCAAAGGTGATTCTACACAATAATACAAACTGTACATGTCATTTCGAGATTACCCATGAAGGGCATGGTGAATAGATTTAAAAGTGATAGCATTTATTCATTGTGCAGTTCCTTTTCTCACTTTTTGCTCTCTCTAAGTTGTCACTTGCTGTTCCTCACTCTCTGCCTCATCCATCCCATGAATCCCTTTAATTCTCATTACTCACTGTCTGCCTGTGCTTCTGCATTTCTTTCCCCAGTCTCCTCCTCCCCTTCCCTTGTTTTTGCTCCCACACTGCTGCTTTCCCTTCCTGTTGCATTTTCCTTTCCTCCTTACTCATTTTTGGGTCTTTTTTTTTTTTTTCTTCAGTTTTCCAAATCTATACCTGCTTTGGTTTCTTCCTTCATTTTACAGGGTTTTTCCTCTGTTTGATCTCACCTCTCATTTTCTCTGCTTATTGTTTGCCTCGTACTACCCTCTGTCTGCTTAGCCTGTGGAGTGGAATATCTTGTTAAAAAGCTTAAAGAGAAAATGGCTTCGCTCTGAATGGAGCTTCATTTAATGATTACAATGTGTTCTTTTTAACACAGTAATTTTTTTAATTATTGTTTCAGGTCTTAAAGATTAGCTTGATTGGCCACCGAAAGCGTGTTCTGGCATCTTTGGGAGACAGGCTTCACGAAGATCCTCCTCAGAAACCACCTCGGTCAATAACCCTCAGGGTGAGTGCTTGTGAAAATTTGTTTCATTTCTCAAAAAGTCAACAAGCATTCCGTAATATTCACATGAGAATAGCGGTTTCCTCAAGTGGGGTTCAACTTACCTCACTTCATAAGTTTACAGTGTAGGTGTCTTAGCCTGACCTGCTCAGTCACACCTTCCTGTATTGCCGGTGGAGATAAATTGACATTTTTACATGCTGATTCATCTGACCTGTTTCAGATATCTACTTTAGGATGAGATAATTAGTATCTTAGAAGTACGACCTTATTTTATTTGCTCAAGACACTAGCTCAGGACCAGGTGCGTACAAGCTGCACATCTACATTTGTCCACAGGAATCCCAGCTCAGCTGATTGATATTGCAGAAGGGAGAGTTACCATTTTCCTTTCACATTTTCAGATTGCTTGCACTTTTGAGACATATGCTTTATGCTTTCTTTAAATAAAGCGTCTTTAAATTGTTGAGATACAAATGTCATTAAGATGTTTCTGTGTATCAGAAGTTTTGTGGTGTTTTCAATTTTCATGTGTATGCCCTTTTTCAGAAACCTTGTTGCAATAACCCTGGGGTTTTTCCACACTTGACCAGATTTAATCACCTCTCATTAAACCACCTTCTCTGGTTTTCTCCAATCCAATGCCCTTCGTTCCTTGCTGTCTGCTACCCTTATCAAGATGTGGTCTGATGACCCATTCCTACTGTGTTCTCTCCAAAGGAGTTCATATCAATACTTTTTATTTTTATATTTTAGGTCACACCTTCTGCATTGATTGGGTCTGATTATCTTCATGGGGCTTCATTTCTGACTGGAATCTCATTTGGAACTAAATTTCCAAATGTTAGAAAGTGTCCGTGCTCCCAAATTAAATTTCCTAGTATAAAGAGAAATAGAGAAAGACAGAATGAGGGCTTATTTTTACATACACTTAGAAATTTTGTGACCAGCCTGTTTTTAACCTGCTTATTCTCAGATGCCACATATAGACATTTTAGATCTTCCCCCCCAAATTAAACCTATTCCTAATGCTGTGTTGCAAAAGGTTTCGCAAGTCTATAACGTGCCGCTCTAAGGCACATTGCACAAGTGTGTGGGTATTTTTCTTGTGGTTTGGGGTTTTTTTTATGTATTATGTGAAAGATTCCTGATGCATGGCAGGTGTTAAAACACTCCCAGGAGAGCATAATTTGAAAGTGGCACATTTTTGCTCAGTGCTTTCAGTGCTCTGGACTGGGGAATTAGTTCCTCTTCAGCAGGTGGGAAAGTTTCCACAGCCCATGTTATTGGTTAGGACTTTATATTCTCTCAGTTAACGGTGAAGAGAAAACTGGATGTCCTCCATCTGTAGTCAAAATCATAAAAAGTAGTCTGCTGCTCCACAGCGAGAGCTACTGTTGTGGGCAAGTGCTAAATGTCATTCATCACCTCGTGGTATTGGACTCTTCACAGATAATCCTGAAGAGGAGGACATGAGTTTGGATTAAGGTTTACTTTCCCATCAACTGCTACTATACCAGAGATCCTTTCCACTAGATCAGGTTGCTCTAGATCAATAGAAAAGACAGTTTGTTGTTTAAAGAGTCGATTTTTAACATCCCAAGGCCAGCCTAGGCTTTTAAAATACTTCAAAGGAAAAGTGTTTAAATATTGAGGAAAATCAACAAACATGAAAAATATCCACAAAATATGTTATTCCCACAATAAGTATGTCCTAAGGAAAAGTTGTTTTGATCTCAGAGTCTTACACTCGAAAGTTAGAAAATGATTGATCTCAAGTTACCTATGTGATCTTGCTTTCCTTTCGTGTGTGCATTGTAGCCTTTAATTACAGGACCAGTTTCCAAGTTATTCATGGAACCCCATCCTCAGTCAGCACTGGAGGCTGGAATTTAAACAATTTAGGCTGAAAATTTGAAGAAACGTTACAATAGTAATGATAGTTTAACTCAAGAATTAATTCATTAGGGAGAATTCCTGTTTTTAGAAACTGGTTAGATGGATCTGTGGAGCATGAGGTGCACCTAGGAAGCCTGAGGAAGGATCTCTTAAGCTCCCTTGCAGCCCTGACCAGTGTGCTTCCAGCTTTACAAGACTGACAGGACTGAGAGAAGGGGATTAAGCAGGTTTCAACAGTGAAATAAATATATGATCAGGCATCCCTGCAGGGCATGTATCCACGCGTTCACAACACAGTGGAAACATGATATGAATACTTGGTGACTAAAGACATGATAGCACCTGCACAGGCATCCATGCCAGTCTGCAGATTTATTAAGGGTGATGAGAAAGTGGGTATGGAGTGAGGAAAAGGAATGAAGGAAGAATGGGAGAGAAACTCATGATTAGAAGTATAGCTGTAGCTAGGAAAATACAAGTTTATGCCTGCTTTTGCCACAAAGCCCTTGCATAACACTTGGTAAGTTATTTAGGTAGTTGTCTCATAAACACTCACTAAGTGTATGTTGCCAACATTCTCCGTATTTGACTGGAGTCTGTAGTCTGATTTATACGAAGTGCTGAGCACACAGAGCTGCAAATTAGATCAATAGAATGTGGTTTTGGATACAAGCACTTGGAAAATCAGGCAATAGATATTGTAATTAGGCATCCAAAGTGACTGATATTTTTTAACCTTTGTCTGTGTGTCTCAGGTCTCCCACACTAAAGCAGTGATTATAGAATGCCTGAAGTCACAGGGTGCAGTGAAAATAAATCAATTTACATTTGTAAAGCACTTACGAGCATCATGGAAATGACGATGTTAGTCATCCTACCTTCAGAGCAGGATTTAAATGGAGTTTAGGGAAGGGGTTTGGGGGCACGAAATGAGATGAGAATAAAATACTGACTACACGATAACTAATGATAACACAGTGCTGAGTATATGACAGCATGCTGCACAGTTGAGGATCCATCTGTGCTGTGAAGGACAACTTTGAGAAAATAGCATAAAATCATACAATTACATACTGTTCCATAATGCAGAGTTGCCATAATTCTTTTATTTCTTTACTTTGTAATTCTTACCTGTATTACCTTGCCAACAATCTTCTGATATAGATCTCTGAGCGAATTTCCTCTTTATATGCACTTTAATAAAATATGGAAAGCTCAATGAGGACTGAAATCTGTATGTCCATTGCGTGGTCATCTGCCACTTTGATGCACTGATGGTCCTGTCAGTCTACTAACAGTGGGTCAATCATGATTCAGAGAAGACAGAGGTTACCTACCTGGCTGGAGCGGCAGGTAGCAGTCATGAGAAAGGATCTTGTGTGGTGCGCCTGTACTCAGATTATTTTCAAGGCAGAGGCGTGTGCATCACCTAGTCAGAGTTGGGCCCGTGGAGGGCAGGTTTTAAAGATTATGCCTCACCAAACCTTCTGAGCATGTGCAGGCTACAGCTTTTCAGCAGCTTTTAACTGGGCCAAATGTAGGTGGATTTTTGTGAAGGAGGGAAAAAGGCTATTCCTAAGAGGAAAATGCTCCTTTCGTTGCCCTGGGAAATGTCAAGTGCTTGTCTCAGATCATAGGAAAACTAGAGAATTAAACAACAACAAAAAATCCCTGTTAATTAGAAGTTGCTAAACAACTCTATGTTCCTGATTTTAGTCAACCGACAGTTACTGTGATTGCAAGGAATAATGACATATAGACTCCTATATTTCAAATATTAATGTCAGTTGTTACTATCACTTGAACACATACAGAGAATTGAAACTTTCTCTTCCATTTGAAAGAGATTACAGTTCTCTGATTTCTTACACCAGATCTAGTTTCTTAACAGCATAGAGTGCCTTGATGTTTTTCAGAATTAGGTTTGCTTCAATGTGATCATGCATGAAATATCCACTTTAATTCTATCTTTAGATTAAAAGGCAGGGTATTTTATCCCCCGTGCACAGTGGAGCAGGTCTTTTCTTCCTCTAATGTCTTCAAGTCCCTTCTTGTTGTTCAGCATTAAATTATAGTATTACAGCAAGAAGTAATTTAGACAAGGTCTGCACTGTACAAACAGTATGTTTGTATGAGTATGTTCTGCCTCCAAAGAACTTACTATCAGAGAAATCTCTAGTGTCAGATAAATTGAACCCAGTCACCTACATCATGAGGGAGGAATATGTTTCCCCATCCAGTTGCTGTGACAGTGCTTTACAGTCCGCACTGGGATGGTATGCACACAGACTGGCTGGGCAGTACCGTGTAGCTCTGCCCCTGTTGCTTGCAGTCTCCAAATCAGTGCTGAATGGTGAAGCTCGGCATCAGTGTTTGCAAGTGGTGTTTGAACAAGTGATGTGGTGTGCATGAGAATAGGTGTTTCTAAACATACATACGATGGCTGTCTGTGAGCGGTGTGGTGGCAGATCCTGGTAAAACGTATGATTGGGAAGACGTGTTTAGCTCTTTATTATAGAGTTCATGTACCAATTTGCTAAGGTATTTGCACACTGGCTGGTACAAGGTCACAGTTCAGCACAGTTTACAAGAAAAATCTGTTAAAATACTTTTACTCTGAGGCTTTCATGCACTCTAGGAATTGTTATTTAGCTTGTTTCTAATATCCAGTACATCAAGTTAAATGGATGTTCTGCAACACCTATAAAACATGCAGGCATAGTATCTATATTTTGTAAATGTTCATACATTTCTTTTTTCCAGCAAGAGATGTTGCTATAGTTCAAATCACTTTCAAATCACTTTCTGTGCTCTGAGTAGCTGCTCAGAAGTGGTGAGAATGTATTTCATCTTACAAATAGCTAGTCTTAAATCATGGTTTTATTCGGGTCTTTCAAGAAGTAGCTTACTGTTTTATCTCTCTAGCAGTCCTAGCAGGGAGTATATATTACACAACAAGGTTTTGGAGGGGGATTTTGCCATTAGTTCGTGTAAATAGTGAATTATTTTTCCTTCCACATGTGCTTGGAACCCTGAGTAGCAGATATCCACCGTTCTCCTGCAGTAACCTTTACTTCAGGAACTGTTACTTCTTTTTCATGTGAATAATTCAAACACACTTTTAAATGTGTATTTTTAAGTCAGCAATATGCTGTTCTTCTTACACTGCACTTTTCTCTGTCCAGGAACCCAGCGGTAACCACACTCCTCCTCAGTTGTCTCCATCACTTAGCCAAAGCACTTTCACTACTGGTGGCTCCCTGGACGTTCCTCACATTATCATGCAGGGTGATGCAAGGAGAAGAAGAAATGAAAACTATTTTGATGATATTCCCCGGTCAAAGCTGGAAAGGCAGATGGCACAGGTAGGATTAAAACGATGCCATTAAAAGGCTGCGCCTTGCTGCAGTTGGTTACAGAACTGTACCTATGGTTACATAGCTGTGGGTCATGAGGGCTGAATGGTAAACTACAAAGATTGACAGTTTTCCACAGATAACAGTTTTCTACAGTTCTCTGTATTTCAAATAGTGTAAGTTCATGGGCAGTTTCTCCCGAAGCATAGAATTTTTTTGGTGTTTAGGTGCCTGGAAGCTGAGAGGAAGATGCCTCCTGTGCACCAGAGCGTGCAGAATTCCACCAGCAGTGGTTCTGCCTCTTGTTTCTGTAAAAAGGTGCAGATTCCTCATTTTCTGAGCAGCCTAGATAAAAATAAACTGACATCAGTTCACTACCAGAAACTCAGAACTGGAGATTACGGCCTTTATTAATGAAGGAGATCAGCATTCTGCTAAACTTTATGATGTGGGGATATATCTTAAGTGTTTATAAAAAGATTTAACTGTGCAGCAACTCATTTGAGCATCACAACAGTGCTAGACTCAACTGGATGTTAAATCAAACTGTTCATGAAAGGAAGCCTAAAGTAGCCTCCATCTCTAAATTTTTTCACCCAACCAAAAGAAGAGTGCTGATGATTTTACATCAAGCATACTTTGACCACAGTGATCTTGTACCATTCTAAAGGGCAGTAAAGTTAAGCTTGGACAACCTGTTGGCGAAAGTGCTTTAGGATGAACTTAGCTTTTCTTTGGTACATATGATGAAAGACAGCCAGGTCTTAAGCCATGCAGTGCTTTGCAGCGCTTGGTGAAAATGGGGCTCTGATTTGCCATCAGAAACAGATGGACAGCCAGTGCGGCTCCTGGAGCAACTCACTCCACAAAGGAGAAGGTTGCTACTTGCTGCCCTGTGTGAGGCTTTTCAGCGGTTCTGTGTCTGCCACAGCCCAAAATACAGCCTCTAACCAAAATTTAGCCTCGAAATGGAAACAGCTATGCAAATAACCATGTTATGGTTAACATAATGAACAAAAGGCTGCAGTCTCTCAGCTAATGGCATGAACAAGGAAGAGTAATTAAATAAACAGGCAAAAAAAGGTGCTGTTGTTACCTGGGAACCCAGTAACAAATTTAATTCCATTTGGTCAGAGGACATTTCTAGGGAAGTGAAATTGTATTTGGTTGGGTGGTGATGTTTCCTTGCCTTTTTTTGATCTCCTAATTTTCTGCTGAATAATCTTATTGTACAGAATTAAGGGTGAAGTTGCCTAGTGAATGAGCTTGTTTTTAAACCGAAGTCTGCTGGGCTTTTCTGGCAAGAACAAGGTTGAGCTGAAGCCCAGCAAGGAAAAGCCCAGTTCTTATCATGAAAATATTTTGTTGAAGGTGTTGAATTTTACATGTTGCAGTGTCAAATACACACTTGCTCATGGCTGAGTGAACTGGTGCATCAACTTAGTTCATTTTAGGTCACAAATCCCTATCCTCACTTACTCTTTTAGTCATTAATATTAAAGGAAAAACCCAAAACAAAACAACCCCAAAAACATACTAGTAATTTTTCCTGTCTCTTTTTCACTCTTTTCTTTACCTGTTTGAAGTCCTGATGTTCCCAAGAGGTATGACACACTGTCATATATGGCATCTGGAGATTTTCTTTGGGCTGTTAATAATTGCTTTTCTAGAAGGACTGGGATGTGTTGCATATCCAAATAGAAAAATGAGCAGTTAGTACTTACACCACTCCAAACCACTTTAAAACCTGTTAAGTGCTGGAATTTTTTAATTGTTATTGGAGTGCTTACGCACTGAATGAATGACTCCAGTGCCTTCTCTCTAACTTTCACTGTGGAATATAGCAGTCATCCTTTGGGATTCCAAAAGGGAAAATGGATTCAGATGAAATCCGTAAAACAGTGTTTTGTGTTAGTCCCTGAACTCCAATTGTTTGGAGTCTTTTTCAGTTCTTCCCCCAAATTCTGCACTCCTGATGTATGTAAAATTCCTTTTGACTTTAATGGGAAAGTCAATGACTCCCTCTGGTGATCATTCTCACTAAATTGGACTCACCCCATTAAGAAGCTAATCAGGGATTTCTTCAACCATTCTACCCAAAAATAGATTTTAAAATTTATTTTTTGCAGTGTGGGCTTTGCTAAAATGATGTATATTTCCTTCAATCTTTTCTCCCAAAGCACCTTTGAAATTAAAGGTAAAATAATTGGTTCTAGAGAAAAAAAAAAAAAAGGAAATCCAACTGATTCTTAACATGAGACTTCTGCTCCATGTTTGGTTTTTTTTTTATCTAGCAACTTCCTCCTTGCAGTTTGCAGGTTCCTTTGGCTTATGTCAGATCAACAACAACTTCTGAGCTGATACCAGTGGGTCTTTCCAACTAGAATACTTCTCAAAAACAGAATGATCTAGAGGCATTACAGGAATTGCTTTGGGAATGTTCTTTGTCTTAACCCTTTATTTGCTAGGCTGTTTGCATGCTGCTGTATGAATCTGCATGTTTACTGGATGCTATAGTAGTTAGGTGTGCATAAAGACATCTTTGATGCTCTGCTTTTTTGAAAGGTTTTTAGGTGTGTTCTTGATGATGAGATTAATGGCTATTTTTATGGCCTTAAGAGAGAGGCTAACATGGTATTGAGAGCTTATTCATACATTGCTTTCGTGAATTTGATTTTTTGTCATAAATGTTAGGATAAAGACTATTTTTAGCCTCAATTTACAATCTAAAATCTGAAGGTATTTTGGAAAATGGTGAGATCTGTTGTTTCAGTCTTTTCTGTGCCTGAGTTTTCACTAAACTTTTACATGGAAGTCATCAAGCATGTTGACCTTTGCATCAGATATCAACCAGTGTTTGTTAAAACAATGGGCACATGAGTTTAAATCTGTTTTCCTTTGATCTGCTATACAGGTAAATATAACCTCTAAACCATAATGAAATCTGCTTTTAAGTAATATAACGCTTTGCTTCCTGGAGGAAGCACTGATTTAAATTTACTTAACGTGGGTGGTTTTGTCTCAAGGCCAGTGTGTACCTTCATTCACAGTTCCCTAGCCGAGTGTTTGCAACCTAAGAGGAGAAAATCCTAATAATAAACAGCGAGTCTAACCAATTTAGATTCCCCACTGGAATAGGTTTGGTCATCCAGCTCTCCAGTTGGTTGTCCAACTTTGAAAGTCTTTGATGACTGGTTGCATAAATCACACCTGCCAAAGAAGTAATAAAAAGTGTTGTGAGATGGCTTGTTTTCCAAGAAAAAAAAAAAAAAGGGAAAAAGAAATCCAGAAAGGATTGAGTAGTCTGAGTCATTTGACTGTGGATGTTGAATTCTGAGCCTGCAAACTGTAGGTTAATATGATCAAATTAACGTAGTTTAAAATAGCTGATGCTACTCTTAAGATTACCTAAACCTTTAAAATAGAACTGAAATCATACAAGCAATGCCTAAGGACTTTGGAACCAAAATCAATAGAGGAGACCCACTGAAGGGGTTAGGCTCTTCATTCACCCCTGGAATCAAGAAGCGGAGGGAGATATATATTTATGAGTAGAGTATTGGAGGTTAAAAGAAAGCATAGCTAAGTTCGTTAAAATAAACCAGTTAAAATGTCAGATCTTTAGGATTTATAATTCTCCAGGTAGCAGAGAAACTTTAGGTACCAGGTGTAAGCATATCCCAGACTGCCAGCCCTGAGGCTGTTGCTATTTCTTGTTCCAGCCAGTGCCATACGGTGCTTTTAGCTGCCGTGGTCCATAAGACCTCTCGCGCTGGTGCTCAGAGTGCTGCACTCTGCCCCGAGCCGGGAGTGAGGGCCAAAAGCATCCTCTCCTGTGGCAGGCAGGCAGGGAGGTGTGGGAGCACCTCTGCCCACACCACTCTTTGCAGAGCAAAAAAGGCATCACCCCAGTGCTGACTCATGCTTTCCCCATGGGGCTGAACATGCAGTGCATCCCAGGATGGGGAGAGGTCTGTCATTCTGGGAGATAGTGGGCGACTGCCTCTTTAGAGCTCTGGGCAAAGCTCCAGGCTGTGTCTGCCTCTGGAAGGAAAAACAGGTAATGAGTCAGATTATGCTTTCTGGTAGGATAAACCTAGTTGGGGCACCCCAGTGGGCTGTGAAGGGAGTATATCTTAAAGGAGGGATCTCGGAGAGCTTGAAAAATTATTCACAAACGCTGGCAGGAGAAGTTGTATCCCAGAGATGCTGAACTCAGACTTCATTTTGGAAGCTTTTCTGGATTCTTTGTTCCCACGGTCTTACTTAAATGTAAGGTCATTGTAATGACTGGGTTGTAGGTTTGAAATAGAGCTACCCCAGTTATATGGATTCTGTTTTGTGACATTATTTTGTGAGATAATAATTCACTGTAATATTAGGATCAATACACAGAAGACAGTCATTTAAATGGAGTTAGTATCTGAGATACTTTATCTACAGTAGAGGAAAAGTGTAATAAAAATAAGAGATGAAATTAGCAAACGCAGGTTTATAAGAAAATTGTGAAATAATTTTTCTGATTTCTGAAATAAACCTTCAACTCACTAGTATCGTCCAGATATTTCACAGATACTAATGCATTGATATTTCCAGTACACTGTGGGGCTATGTGGTTTAAAATCACGTTTTCTGTTTTACATCTCAGAAAATTGAGGTACAGGAATGTTGCAGGTTGGCTGAGATGACACTGAAAGTTTGAAGGAGCCAAAAATAAAACTCTTGTCTCCTAAGACACACCTTTAGTTTTTTAACTTTTAACCACAGTATGACATTTTTTTTATTTGCTTGTTTCCTGTTTGTTTTCCTGTCTCCTTCTCTGCTTTGGAAGGATTTAAGAATTACAGTGAATGAAGGAAAATATGCCCAGGAGAATACTGGTGTGTAAAATGAGATTATCTAAGAAGCAATGAAGAGTGTGTTTTGTGAATGGTGGCTATTACTGGTAAAATAACAGAATTCTTTACCAGTGGATTTAAGGAGTGATAAATACAAAAATATCATTGTCTAGGTTACTTCATTCTGATTTTGTTTCTCAGGTTTCTTACTTCCATTTTTTATAAGCATGAAATAGTGTACATTTTGAAGATGAAAAGGCAGCAGTTTTAAAGACAAGTACGTAAAATCCAAACAAAATGCTGTAAGATTCCTACTTTAAGGTGCATTTTATTTTTAATATGGAAAGATGATTGAACTATGAAGACCTTCAATTTAACATCAAAAGAAAAATGCTTAACTGAATCTATTTTTGTTGCATGGTATAGATGTTACTGACAGTTGTCTTCTTAGTTCAGATAAGTATTAATGCCAGAGTGCTGTATTTTGAACTGTAAATTCCAACAAACTTTCATCTGTAAACCTTTCGAGTATTGTATGGACAAGGAGACTGATAAAGAAATTATGAAAGATCTAAGTCATTTCTGTCTGAGTAAAAAGATCCAATTTTTTTAAAGACTATCACAGAAATTAGCACTTTAGAAATAAAGCCATGGGACGCGGATCATACCTACATGAGTCTTCAGCATATGGAATTAAGGAAGCTGTTTCTAGACTTGGTATTAATGATCCAAACTAATGCCATAAATAATATACCAAGAAGGAGACAGATGTTCTTTCAAAATGGGGATGCATGTTCTTTATTAATTTACTGGTTTTCACACTCAGTCTGGTGACCTAAAAGCTCTGCACTGGAAAGTTTATATGAAAAATTGAGAGGACGAGGTAGTTTAGTTTCTACTGTCAAATTAATTCTATTCTTATTGAAAATTTGAATATTTGAGAGTCAAAGCTGAATTTTAACACTTATTTTCTAACACTTATTTTTGAGCAGCTGGAAAAACATTTGTACTTAGAGTCTGAGGTGCTTTTCTGAAAAAGCCCACTTTTTTGTTGCTTTTTTCTTTTTTTCTAAAATGTAGGTAACTGTATCTAATGTTCAGGGACCAAAGTTTCATAATCTTTATTGGTGGTATTTGTCCAGAAGTTTGCTTCTTCTGTGCAAGGCTGACAGTCTGGGGCACACTTGTAGCTGTCAGCACCAGCAGAAGGGATATTGTCAATCAGAAGAGGCCTGGCTGCTTACCAGGGGTTGTGAGGCTTTATGCTGCCCCTCCAGGAGCTGTGCAGGGCAGTCACAGCCTTAGCAAACCCCTGGGAAGACCCTCAGATGGTCCTCCCCAGCAGGAACCCAGCTCCTGGGTTACTGGATCAAAATCAAATGAAAACTGGCTGCCTATCAGAGAAGATGACCATTGCATGAAGGAGGGTGTCAGCTGTGTGAGAGAGAAGCACAACTGTGTTATTAGTTTATTCTCATCAGAGGAAAATGTGCAAAATATGGCTCTGAGTGGTGGAAGAGGTGGAGGTGCACAGGACCTAGAGCATTGACACTGGCACGGGAGGCTGGTTTTCCTACTTGCCCCACCGCTGTCTGGAGGGGAAGTTCTTTGCAAGTTCACTGTGGTCCTGGGCCAGCCATCTCTCTTCTCAGGGTGTGCTGGCCATGGGCTCACTTCTTCCTGTGAAACCTTGCTGGGAGCTGTTGACAGGGTGCACTGACCTGAAGTATGGTGTCACTGCTCACGCCTGTCATCCATTTTCTGCCTGCAAGAAAGATGGCAAGTGATTTTTCTGGAAATCTTCATGTAAAGCATTTTTGGGAGAAGCAAAAGAAATGTACCAATGCAAAGCACGTATATTTATTCTAATAAGAAGTGTTATTTCTAAGTGCTGCTTCTTTAAAAGAAATACTATTTCAAATTTCACTCTCCATCTCCGAAGATGTTGCTTTTCAAGGAGAATTTGTGATTATTCCTGCTGGTAAGACAGGCTCTCTCCAGAGCTCTGGGAATATTCAGGGAAGCAACATCTACTGAGATGGCACAACTGCTCTCCCACAGTCCTAAAATATTTGGAGTGACTATTACAAAAGGGGCCAGACAACCCCATTCATCCGATTTTCATTTGTTTCTTTCAGCTGTTGCACCTTTAAAGATTGTTCACCATGCCAAGAGTGACTTTTCTGGGATTTGATCCAAAATTCTCCTCATTTCTGGAACTAGAAAGAGTTATAGTTTGCAAGTTAGATAATGTGCATCAGAGGGAGCAGGATTTGCTGCTCTTCCTCTCTTTCCTCTGCACCTCACCGGGGCTGCAGCTTTAGGAGATGGGAGTAATTTCTTGAGGTTCAGCTCTGTGGTGAGACAGGGCATAAGAGGTGGAAGAGGAATGTCTGGAGCTTACGTTCGGTAAATCCTCTTCTCCTCATGTGCAAGTGTGAGAGAGGGCAAGCCTTGCCAGGGAAAGGTGGAGAAGGTAGCAGAAGACCAGGAGTCACTGACAACTTGGACCAGCTTAGGGGTGAACAGACCACTGGCGACTCACATTTACCTGACCAAGGCCATGCCCTGTTTTTTTCTAGACTTCTGTTTGTCATTGTTTATCTCTCCTGGATTCCCTCACTGTGCCTCGATCCTCGAAGTGCAGTAGGTAAAACTGGATGTTGCCCCATACGAGGCCTTGGTGGTGTCCGCATATCATAGAATCATAGAATCACTTGATTGGAAGAGACCTTTGAGATCATCGAGTCCAACCGTGCCTGTCTCCTTACTAAACCATGTCCCTAAGAAACTCATCCACCCGTTTTTTAAACACCTCCAGGGATGGTCTCATCTCACAGCTGCTCCTGCTTTGAGCTGGGGTTGGAATGGAAACTTCCTCAACTCCCTTCCAACCGAAATTATCCTGTGATTTAATTGCTTATTCTTTTACAAGATTGCTGTATTTAATTTGAAGTATACTAAACCTTCTAGATCTTTTTGTGTACTCTCCCCACCTCCTTGTTAAATTGCTCTGCTAGTTTATTTGCTATTTTATTTGTATATTTAGTCCTACATTCCCAAGGAATACTTTTGTCTTACTGAATTTCATCTTACTGACTTCTGAAGCTCATCAAATATATTTCCAGTTCTCAGACCATTCTGGAATGTCCACTTCTAAATTCTTCATAAAGGGCCTAAGCACTCCTCTAAGCCAATGCACAGAGTAGGTCATTGCAGATTACCTCAGCGCATTCCAGTCCAGTTTTGCTTAAATACCAGTAATTATTCTCTAACCATGCATCTTGTGCAACCACTGCATTTTGATTCAGGCTGGATTGTGTATGGCACATGTCATGTGTCACTGCATCAGGAGTTGCACAATCGATGTCCAAGTCCTGCTGTGTTTCTCCTTGCTGCTGCTGATTTAGTCAGCCAGTTTTCCAACAAAGGCAGAAAATTTGATTCATATTGAACAACCTCATTGTAATTGATTTTTTCTTGGCCCATAGAAACTCTGTCAGGTAACACATGGCAGCAAGATCATGCTTTTTCTTTGTTATCCTCCACAGATACAGACATAAACACATACATGCACATATTCCTAAGTCTTTAGTTCTGCTGGCCAGGAGCAAAGTCAGAAGGTCTCATAGGCCATGAAGACTATGGGGTGGTGACTGGATTTTTAAACAGTTTTTTTAGTAGCTTGCTGGTCTCTGCGGTTAGGCTGGCTGTAACTTTCTGAATCGTCCTTTTCTCCCATCTATAATATCATTTCCATAGAATCATAGAATTACCCGAGTTGGAAGGGACCCAAAAGGATCATTGAGTCTAACTCCTATCCCTACATAGGACACTCCCAACATTCACACCATGTGACTGAGGGCATTGTCCAAAAGCTTATTGAATACTGGCAGACTCAGTGACATGACTACTTCCCTGGGGAGCTGTTCCAGTGCTCCACCACTCACTAGGTGATGAACCTCTTCCTAATATCCAATCTAAACCTCCCTGGCGCATCTTCCTGCCATTCCCTCAGGTTCTATCTTTGGTCACTAGAGAGAAGAGATGAGCACCTGTTTCACCTCCCTCCCTTGTGAGAAGGTGGTAAATAGCTCTGATATCCCTCTTCTATGAGTCTCCTCCAGGCTGAACAGATCAAGTGACTTCAGCCTCTCCTCATATGATTACTCCTCTAAACCCTTCACTAGCTTTGTGGCCTCCTCTGGACATGCTCCAGTAGTCTGATGCCCTTTTTATACTGTGACACCCAAAACTGCACACAGTACTCAAGGTGGGGCTGCACCAGTGCAGAGGAGAGTGGGACAATCACCTCCCTCGACCAGCTAGCAATGCTGTGCTTGATGCACCCCAGAACACAGTTGGTCCTCTTGGCTGCCAGGGCACACTGTTGGCTTATGTTCAACTTTCCATTGACCAGAAACCCCAGGTCCTCTCCGCAGGGGTGCTCTCCAGCATCTCAGACGCCAGTCTGTACTTGTATCCAGGGTTGCCAAGTCCCAGGTGCAGAACCTGGCACTTGCTCTTGTTAAATTTCATGCCATTGGTTTTTGTCCAGCTCTCCAATCTGTGAAGATCCCTCTGGAGGGCCTCTTTGCCCCCAAGAGTGTTGACGGCTCCACTCCTTTGGTCCTTTCAGTATCTTCTGTGAATTTCTGAGGTCAGTTGCTCCTAGTTCAGCTAAATCTTCTGTCAAATGAAGTTCGTTGAGCTGTGCTGAATACATTAGGACTTCTGTCCAGCTGCTCTTGCTTTTGCATATGGTGTCCAGGCATTCTTTTCTGTTGCTTTCCTCCTTTCTTCTCCTTAGAAAGTATATAATTTCCATGATCAATCTTACTGGTTTGTGATAATTTTCCGTACAGTTGCTTTCTGTCTTCAGATTATCAACAGAGTCTTCCACATCTGAAGTAAGCCTAAAGTAAGAGAGCCATAAAGTGATTAGGAGACTGTGTTAGAACTGCAGTTGCTGGGAAAGAAATGGATGAGTGGAGTGCATGTAACCCGGAGCCTCACCTTTCTCCCTCTTACACCATTAACCAGTTCCCTGCATCACAGATAGCAGACGGCAGGACCTCTGTAGGCCATTCTCTTTCTCCCTTCCTTTGCCTGTCCTTCTTACCAGAGTTGTGTCCTATGGTGACTAGACAGGGATATCTTTTATGAATGGGACATTTATAGCTGTCAAAAAATGGGCTATTGTGATAGCAGATTCTTGTTGCGATGTTACACATATGCATCTGTCTTTTGGGAAGAATAAGATAAGTGCATGTTTGATACTAATCAGTCAATAGATGATGCTGATTTTTTGCTCTTTTTTATCATATTACGTAGGAAAATATTCTTTGTGAAACTCTTTCATAGAACCTCTGTTTCAGTGGTGTTAAGTGCCTCAGTGTATTTGTGTTTATTATGGTGGAGGTGCACACACAGATTGAATTATGAATGTTTGAAGCCTAATCCCAGTTCTCCCTCCTACAGCCTATTTTCTGGTCTTAGATACTCACTTAACCTTTTTCCTTTCCTTGATTCCCTCCTCTTCAGCACAGGGGTATGCAACATAAGTACTTCTCCTGGCAATTCCATAATTCATTAAAAAATTTCAGCAGTTTGAAGACATAAAATATGTATATTGTAAATGCTAAATATTTTTACAGTGGTGCAAGGAAAAGGTTAGTTTCTGAATTTGAATTCATTAGCTTCCGTAAAGTTAATGTTCCATCTGCACTGCATTTCAGTACCTTAGTAATTCAAACGTTAACGAGTGCAGAGCTGAGTAATGAGTTTTGCACTGTTGCCCTTCTGACTAGGCATTCATACAGTCATGGGAAATTTAAGTCTCTGCTGGTCCACTTGATTTATTATTGATTTAATAGGTCAAGTTACCTGTATTTAAAGATGATTTAGCTCATTCCTAGATCTTCCAAACCTTTAATTCTGGCAGTAGGTCTGTGTGATGTGAGCAGTTCACTTGAACAGTCCTTGGAGCAAAGACCTGGACCCAGAATGTGTCTCTCACAGGTGAGGGCTCCAAACATCTGCTTTTAAGCATTCTTCTTTCTCCAAAGAATTAAAAATAATAAGATGGAGTTTATAAAAATTATAAAAGGGGTTGAAGACAGCCTGTCTTCTGCTGATTTAACCTGTGAAAGAGAAAAGTGAAATACATAGGTGTGAACTCCCCCAAGTCAGAGAAGAGCACCAAATTGGGAGCTCATAACTCTTGGGAGGAATGCGCTTACCCAAGAGTTTATGTGTGGGACAAGTTGAGTTAGGAAGGGAAGGGCAGGGTGGGTACCATTAGTGTGTGTAAGAAAGAATTAATTCTCTGCCCTTTTTTAAAATGATGCCACATAAAGCTTGTGTACACGCTTATTGCTGTATCACGTTACCTGTTCCAGAGTTAGCGCCAAAGCACCAATAGATGTGTTTGGTGTATTGGTGCGTGTACATGCTGCAGCACAGTAGGGCCATTACCACAGAAAAGAAAGAAAGAGCCCCACATGCCTCTGCTGTGCAAGGAAAAGGCACTGGCTCTGGGCTGATCTAGCTGAGGCACCACACCGCTTCCTTAAGGGAAGTCCTCAGGATGGGCAAGATTTAAGGATACCCCTTTGTCTCCAGAATACCAAGTTGGTGAGAACCAGCTGTATGATATGACAGCATCACAGCAAACCCATGTCAGCACCGCTAGCACTGGGGATAAATAACATCTGTTAGTACGCAGTACCATGCTACCTTACTTTACTCCTTTCAGGACCTCAGCAAGTGTGTCCAAATAGTGCTGCAGTATGTTTTCTTGATTACCAGATGCTTAGGGATGCTGCACCTGGCATGGAAATGCCTTCTGTTTTACTCTTCTCTTGAAAAGCCGAGGCACAGCCTTCTGCCACGGATTCCCATTCAGGAATCCTCCCCAGGCAAACAAATGTAGGCATCACAGTGATGAGCATGGCTTGACATGCAGAAAAAAGGGTCCTAACTAGTGCAATGTCCTAATAATGGCACAGCAGAAGTAGCTGGAGCAGTTTGCTACTGGCCTTGAACTGAGAGTATGTGTTTGTGGCATGGAGGACTGTTTTGTAGCAAGTTGCAGACAATGAGGTAGAAGACTATGAACCAAAATAAAAGTTTTTATTCGCTAAGACTGTCAAAATGTAGTCTTGCACATCACCAAGGAGAGCAAATAACAAACAAGATGAGGGAGCAGAAATTAACCAGATATGGGAAAGTTTAAGAATTGCTTCAGCCGGGGGAAGGGATGTGTGTGCATGCATTTCAAATGATGAAGGAAATAAGGGGCAATTAACAGTATTGGGCAGCCACCAGCCTGTCTGGCAGTGCTCAGTAGTCAGTCCAGAGGATGCCAGCCTGCCCTGACAGTAACCAGAAGAGATAACCTTGTCTGTCATCCGCCAGGCAGCTAGGTTTCAGACTACAAAAGGTAAGAACAAGAACCCTATTTCTAAGAAGAGCTGCACTTCTTTGGATTGTTTTGAGCATTGGTGCTGAATTCCTGCTGCTGACAAGAACCAGCAATGCACATTCTTGCTATTGTTAAATTACTGATATATTAATTTCTATCTATTCTTGATGCTGCAGTTGCATTTTTCATGTGTGTTTATTGCCTTTTGTTGCTGCCTGTTGAAGATACTGTGGGCAGATCCTACCTCTGATGCTTTGTTTTAGTTGCCTGGCTACTGCAAAATGTTATCTTAGCTTTTGCTGAGGTGTCACAGATGCTTTCTTGATGAATGTCCAAACAAGGAAATATGTAAAAGATGCTGGTGAATGCTGTGCTTGCCTAGTTCTGTTGCTTTTGCTAGAGATGCCACAGTATGCTTACTTTGCTTTGTTACTACAGACTATCTGTAAAATAACATAGAAGGTAGACTGAAACCTTTTATTTATACAGTGGAGTCATGGTCAATACCAAAGGTAATATTATCTGTATCTATGTATGCAAGGGAACTGTTGTTGGAAGGAGATGATGACTACTTCATTTCAATGCATTCTTTTCTGGTAATTGTTACAAAGAAAATGTATTTTTCCTGTTGACTATATTGCCACATTTTTCCATTCCTCTCTCACGGTGGAAGTCTCCAGCAGAGAGAGATTCAAATCTTAAAACTTAATTGGGATGTTGACTTCAAACTTCTTCCTTGCCAAAAACTGAAAGTAACCAGTATTTTTTCTGCTCTCTGCATTTTTGGTTTATGCCTGCATAACTTTATCTCTTTACATCACCAGCATATCTGACTAAATTGTTTTCTCGTACTCAGTTTGAAACCTCTTCTAAAGTCTCTGAATAAGCTATGTTTCCTTCCAGTCAGTCCAGAAATATTTTGTCAGCAAATAAAAAAAAATTACATTTAACAGCTGTTTTACTTCCTTCTTTAATTTTATTGCAAGCCTTTTCATAATTATTCTTGCCTTTTGGCGGTTGCGGTGCATTAATATTTACAAGATGAGATATAGTTTTCTGTTTATATTAGCAGTCCTCTGTCTGTGAGATCTGGACCAACCAGAATGCAGGATATCCTTTCTCATCGATTCATCAGGTTCATAATGTAAGATACAGTGATAAATGGCTATGTTGTCACTCTATGGATGTACAGTCTGTTGCCATGGTGTTATCTACGGGTGTCACGTCGCTGAAATGACAAAAAAAAGTTCATAACTTGTCCACCCTCTTTTGGGATTATGTGTGCGCACATTCATGTATCGTGCCATGTGGTTAGCATCTGTTGGCTGTATGGTGTACATACAGGACGTGGGGGGATTGCCAACAGTAGTCTCACTCAGGGGGGCTTTGACTTCTGTTCCTGATGTTTTTGTTTGCTCATTTTTCCAAAGCGAGAAACCGTGTAAACAGCTCGATTTGCACAGTTTCACCCCCACAATGTGTTGTGCTGCCCCTTCTGTGTCAATCTGTAGGCTTTGCCTAGCTGAGAATCACGTCATGTTTGCAGAGGCACTTTTGGGGAATTAGAGGTAATGTTGATAGTGCTTTGAATTTCCATCACTTCTGTGACGGAGGCACGTGTGCTGCACACATGAGAGCAAACCTGGTGATCCATATTGCAGCATGGTAAGGACGAGAGCCAGTCGTTCAGCACAGTATTTCAGAGGCGCTGTAGATTTCTCCTGATTTCCATATAACCACCTCCGTGGAGTATTTCTGCCAGAGAGAGGCCGTTGTGTCCACCAAGCTTTAGAAGCTTTTAAAATGCAAGTACATCGTGAACCTGTTTGTGTAATTTCAAAAGCTGAAGATATGTGGAGCTAAAAACATTTTTATCACTCTAGGAATTAAACTAGAAGCAAATAATGAGGATTTGGCTGGTCCACCGAACATTTAAAATGCTTACAGGAAGAAAATTATTAATTTTTCAGCCAGAAGTGTTGGATCTATATGTGCTCTGATTTATTGTTGTCATGGTGACTAATGCATGTTACCATAACCAGGCATGAGGTTTTAACAGGTGAAAAGTTATAAGATGTGCTGCTTGTTAAAAATGAATATATTTGAGCTACTCCAAAACAGGCCTCTTTTTTTTTTCTGTAGCGTGGAGGGGTTTTAGCTTCATATTTTCATAAAAAGATGAGACAGGTGTTAGATTTTATAGAAGTTGTATTGAGATTGCTTCTTACCTGTGACTACCTCTGCATCCAGGTGCCTTTAATGTGAGTCAAATACACTTCTCAGAACAGGATGAGATAGAAAAATGTGCAACAATTGTAAAAAAATACCTAATAGCAGTAATCTGCTTCTGTAGCTCATTTAACATCAAGCATCTAACCCTTTCTAGACCACTGGGAAGTGCACATCTGCCCATTTTCAGGATTATGAAGCACTGCAAGAGCATGAAATATTGGTCTTTAAGGCTATGACCTTTATGGTTCCTTTATGGTTAAGACTTGTCACTGTAAAAAAATGGAATCTTTACTACTGTGGAACCTGACTTGAGACTGCTTTGTAATTGTAAATTCTTTATCTGCAAAATGTGGAGCAAAAAATCTTTTTTCTCAAGGTGACTGAGGCCAGAGAGAGGAAAGGCAGTGGTTAAAGGCATGGGGAGGTTAACATACTAAAACAGAGGCAGTACAGGAAAAAAACACGTGATAAATTGCACAGCTGTCTGATGAGCTGTAAAGTTAGAAGAGGAATAAATTATCTCTTGCCTTTCTACTTCATCAGACGTAAAAATCTCCACACGTATATTGTGTCATAAAAAATATATAAGCTTAAATGTTTGATTATTTCTTTTAATTGCAAATTAAATATTCAAACCAGAAAATCCTTATCCTGTCACATGTATTTTTAAAAATTAAGTCAAACATTGCAGTTGGTTCTACATGGCAGTTTATGAGCATCTCTATACTGCTTGAAAGAGTTTTAGGGGCTTATGAAGGTCTTGAATCTCTCTATACATCACTCATGAGTTGTTCCACACCAATTCCTCAGATTTAGAATTACTAGTAATTCATATTTTTCTACCTCAGACTTGAAATTTGTCATTTCAAGTCTTCTATAGGTCAAAGATGTTCCTAATTTGTATTTTACCTGAAATGAATTGCCATCATATCCTAAATCTCAGAATTTCAGTATCTGACTAGAGTCAGTCAACTGAGGAGCTGCTTTTGTCCTGTAGAGGTTTTTAGACCCAGATCTATGAAAGTGTTTAGCTGTGTAAATCTTGTGTAAAAGCCTTTCTTCCCTTTAGAAAAAATAAATAAATAAATAAATTTCAGTGTATGGGGAATATGTAGTAGGAATTACACTTCTAAACATTTTCGTGGATCTGGGCTTTGGAGACTACCCTGTTATAACTCAGTCTAAATAGGTAATGAATACTAGCAATATGGTTTAAAAATTTAAGGAGTTTGTTTAGAAACAAAAGGAAAGGAGATCGGAAATCACTTCTGCTGACTATTAAAAAAACCCACTTATGATAGAGTTTCAAGAGAAAATTTTATGGTTGTGTATAACATATCTTCTTCATCCAGTGCAATAATCTAATCACATGATGTTTAATTTTATGCAGCTTTTCTTAGAAGCTGCTCCCTCTACAAGACACACTGAAATACATGAAAGGTCATCAGGTGCAGTGGTTTGTCAGGAACAGCAGAAATCCTGTATCTCTGCATGCCCTTAACCTCAGCTGTATTGCTTCCGAGACACATGTACAACAAGCCTATCAATTCTGTTTGGTCTAATTTAAAATGAGTAGGTATTTGGATGATTGTGTATATTTATAGAGCAATTAATGGATACAAAGGAATGATCTACACACAGTCCCTCTCTAAGTGTCTCATACACTATTTTATTAACCTGTTTGAAGAATATTTCTCATTTCCTCATGGTTATTGCGTCCTAGCTCCTTTTTAAAATTGAACCAATGTGAGAGGTAATCACTGTTCCTCTTGTTACTGCCCTTTATTTACAGACAGAAAGAATGCAGTTCTCTACTTTTAATATCTTTCATGCAAAAGGAAGTCAAACTGTAAAATTATGTACTCATTACACTCCTTATATACCCTGTTTAACTTGTCACTACTGTCCGTTTTCTAAATACGAGGAAAGTCACCTGCAGACCAGTGCAACAAACGGGTTTGGAGCACTACCCAGGATCACTGACGCCATAAAAATTGTTATTCTACCTCATGGCTATGCTCATGCTTCCTCAGTGAAAAGACTGGTGGTCAAAAGCTGTACTTCTAGAGTTTCTCTATCCTGGATTTACTCCTGTTCCATTGTAATAACCTTTTGCTAAATGGATAGGATTAGCCTTCTGAGATCTGCTTCCTTACACAGAACGTGCAAGTGTGTCTTCATTAGGAAAAATAAAAGGACTGTTTCAGGTGGTCTTGAACAGTTCATAAGACACAGCTGAGGGCACTGAACATTTGTGATGGGTGCAGACTATCTTCTTTTGTAGTCACATACAAACTCCACTAATAAGGATGCAGATCCTTACTCCTTATAATATGATTGAAACCTTGTTTTATAAGAACTGCTTCTTAAAAAAATCACATTCCCACTTCAGATTGTATAATGGAAGGTTTTTACACATTAGTGGTCGGAAGGGTTGATTTCTGTGGATACAGAATGCCAAAAATTGAAACAATTGTTCCTGCTGCTTTTCTTTCAAAATTTGAGATTGAAGTCATATCCATAGCATATAGGAAACTTAACTAGGCAAAACAGAAATTACAATACTAGATATTTTATAGGTGTGCTAATAATAGCAAGAGTAAGTAGGTTCAACTGGTTTTATGATGTTCATTTGCTTGAAGTTACCATATCGGCAGGGTAATGTTGATGTTTCCAGATTTATCTCTTGCTTTTCATTGCAGAGTTGTGCAAATGTGTGTCATTTCATTATTTTGTGACACATGAAAATGATGTACTTGTTTTGTTTACTCTGTCCTGATTTAATTAGTAGGATGTGATAGTTTGCCAGACTTTGAATGTTTTCAGTAAGAATTTTTTCGTGTGTTTTTGATGTTTAACTTCCTTTTGCTTTAAAAGTTTTAACTTCTAGCCATATTCTGTGTGAAATGCTGATGGCAATTCCTTGCCAGCTTCAGCACATATTTTAACAATATGACATGCACAGAAAATACACAGAGATAAGTGCAGGTAAAGAAAGAATTAGCATAATCTAAATTGAAATAATCATATTGGAGAGGGTAATGAGAGCAGAGGTAGGCCAGACGCCAGACCAGATAGGGCAGGGGAAGTGAGCCTGGTGACAGAGGGAAGAGGGCTTGGGAACAGAAGGCCTTCATCCTCAAGTCTTTTTCAGTTAAAGTGAGGTAATGCTGGTTTGGCAGCATCCCTGGTGTTAAGGACATGGGCAGCGTGGGCACGTGATCCAAAGTAGGAGAGATCACAGTTAAAAAATAAATTACCTCAAAATAATAATTCTTTTGCATAGGCCTGCAGGGTGGAAGGAGCCCCCAAGGGCCTAGAGGTCAGTCCAGTTCCCATAAAGCCACATCCAAAAATACACAACGGCAGGTGAGACCCAGACCAGCACTGCCATGCTGGGGGCACTCCTGTACTGATGCCTGCGTTGGCTCTTTTGGGAAGGGAGAGGTATGTCCTGCAAAGAGGTTTGGCAGCAAACTGCAGTCATACCCGTATTCTCTGAGGTCTTTGAGGAAAGAGAGGAGATGACAGCTCAGGAAGGCAATCACCTATATCAATGAGAATGATGAATGTGGAAGGGCAACGTTAGTAACTCTACAATGAGACATCAAGAGAAGGTGATCAAAGTAAATATTCATAAAGAGATTAAAGAATGCCTCATATATTTGAAGAATGTATAATAAGTCCTCACATCAAAGCAAAGTCTTAGTTATTTAGCCGTTTAGGAAAGCTAGTTATTGGTTATATGTGCTGGATAATGGAAGACTGAATAACTGTGTAGAAAAGCTTGTAAAACACATAGCAGAATTTGTGAATGGCATTTTTTGCCTAATGATTTTTTTTTCAAGTGCTCTCATCTTCACATATGTATTGTAAACATTCATTTTTAAGGAACATTTCCGGTACCTAATGATTTTATTCTCAAAGCAAATAGATTTAATTAAAGTGTCATTAAACACTTCAGTAGATGACTTTGAATTATAAATTAAATAATGAAAAATGTTGTAGGCGTTGTATTCTCTTATTTTAGTAACATGGCTCCATATATAGAAAACAAATTATTTTTACTTGAACACAACAATGGAGGGCTACTTTATAGGGAATTTTGCCTGCAACTTCTCTTATATCTCAAATACTGTAATTTTCAGACAGGAGACTGGGGAGAGCCTTCAATTACCTTGCGACCTCCAAATGAAGCCACAGCATCAACCCCTGTACAATATTGGCAACACCATCCAGAGAAACTCATCTTCCAGTCATGTGATTATAAAGCATTTGTAAGTGTTGATAAATTTAGAGGTTTGATTTGGGGTAGATTCATTAATCTTAGATTTTGATAGACTGTTGGGTTTTTTTCATTTATAATATTTTTGTAGTCACTTTTAATGACGCAGTCCACTTCTTCTGAAATACTGTAATTGTAATAAATGAGAAACAATGATGCACAGTACTTTTTACTATGACTTTTGCGATATATTGCAGTCCATATAGCAGTCATGTTAGAGAAATGACACTGTGAATAAGTGGCTAAGTGTTGTAGAAGTAACACTGAGAGCAAACACCCCTGCTTCTCATCTGTCACAAATCCCTGTCTGGTACTTATGGAGAAATAATAAAACACAATATGGGACCCTCATGCCTACCTTAATGCTGTGTGCACAGTAGTTAGAATAAGTATTGCCTTGACTGAATTTTATGCACTTGGTTTTAGGGAAGGCAGCTAGAGAAGATGGAGATCAGGGTCCTGAAGCAGTGTTTTTAATCCATGGGACAAGGGCACATTCAGACCTCTCCCAGACTGATAACTACTTGAAGCACCAGTAGCAGTCAGTTCCTTCATGGGAGGGAATATTTATTTTTACCTCCTCATAGCTGTGACCGATTCCCACTTCCCACCCCTGGAGAAGCAGGGCTTCCCTCTACGGTTAAAGATGATGAGTGTTCTCTGGCTGTTATAAATGCTTGTGAAGAGGAGGAAGGTCTCTTGAGGTACAGGAACTTTTTAAATAAAAAACACTTTTCTGAAGCCATGAGTTCCCTGTCAACAGGGCAGGGGTCTGGTGCTTCTGGGGAGCTGAAGAAGTGCCTCAACCTACCTGTTTAAATTCTTCTGACTTTGTTGGAAAGCCCTGTTTAAATTGCTGAAGGTGCTTCCCAGAACACTGTGTTCTCTTCAGAGTTGAATGCCTAGTGAAGCAAGGCTGACTTATTTTACGAAGGAAAGGGGCTCAGTCATCACAGCGCCTTTAGCATAAGAGCTGGGGCTTAACCAGGACATGGGGTTCAGATCCTCTTCACGTGAAAGGGCTTGAATCCTTAGTGCTTTTTAGGATAATGCTCTGTTAACCAAACACTGGAGCAATTTGAGGGAGAGTTGTGGGCTTCTGAGTCTGATTTAAAGCATATCCAGAAAGACTGGGATTAGAGACTTAAGTGCAGGTGAGACAGGGCTTGATTCTCACTAAAGAGGGACAGAAGGGATGTATGTTACAGGCCTGTCTCACTGGAGCATGTCTGTATCTTCCTTCCATCAGACCTTCAAAAGATAGAAATTGCCTTGAATGCAGTCATTGACCCTGGACAGTAACTAAAACCTCTGTCTTCCTCAGCAAGTCACAGTCAAGGTCCAGCTTGCCTGCTCTCAGTCTTGCTTTCCTCCTATGCAGCACCTCAAATTCAAAAGGAAGCTTAGTGACTTCTAGTTCTTTAAATATTTTTCATAGTTCTCAGTCAAGTGAAAAGGTTTATCCCAAGAGTGCCTCTTATGTCAGTACTTGATCCAGCAGTAAATTCATAATCAGATGTAACCTTCATAGTAAATCGGAAGGTGTGGTCATCATTGAAGAAATTAAGTTGAGATGACCAGGAATATCCAAGTTACTGGTGATTAAAGGATCACCAAATCAATCTATCCAAGTTACCGATGATTAAGGAAACATCTCCCTTTCCTAAGATCCACACATCACTGCACTGTCGCAGCTTCTGGAGCTGTAACGACCTCGACTTTTTGGAGTAAAATTCTGGCTTGGGAATTGTAACAGGAGCAGCTTTCATTGTATGCCACATCACTCAATTGAACTGATGGATGTCCTCTGTATTGCTCCCATGTGCTCTGTGTCTTTGAGAAGGAACATTTCTAAAAGTACAGCAAGCCAAAGGAAAGCAAAATTCCCTCCTAGAATTTCCAATTTTACTGACAACTAAATTGAACAGTACCTCTGTGATTTGTTTCTCTATTCCATAATCCACCCTGGGAAGCATTTCTGAATGCCTGCAGCTGAGGCTTTTTGCTGCTGTGCATACGGGACAGGAGTTGTCCGTCTCTTCTCTTTCTTCTTCTCGTTCTGCCATGGGCTGAAAAGCACTGCTTTTTTTCTGTGATGCCTGACCAACTGGCAGCTTCCAAGGAAATATCAATTCGTTGTGTGTAGTCTATTAAAAAAAAATAGAAAATAAAAAAAAAATGAAGAAATGAATTGCATCCTTCCCAGAAAAGGCTAAGGATACCAAAAGTGTCAGACAGCAGGATCCAGAGGAAGATACAGTTCAACTCAATATGCTTTTGTTTAATTTTCTAATTTCAGAGCTTGCTTTAAATTCGTTTTTTTTCTGCAAGGGCGATATCAAGCCATCCCATCAAATTAATGCCTAAAGCCTTGTTCATGTCACCATGAGCCCCCAGCTGGACTCACAGCTGCTTGGTTTATGAATCTTTCACATCTGCAGTCCTCCAGGAATGCCCTTCATTCGTTCCTTTCTGCTTGTTCTTATCTGGTAGCGTTGGTAGTCGCTCACCCTTCCATTTATAATGTCCTGTAAAGTGTTTCTCACTAATTACGATGTTGGCTACTGTCCACATTGAAATATTTATGCGTTTTCTTGGAGGTTAGAGACTCCTGCGCACACAGTGTGAAGTGAAGGCTCTAAAGAAAATATCTCAGTTTAGGTCAAGAGATCAGAAAGTTGAACCAATATATTTTCTGTTCAATTCCAGCTTGCATTCAGCTGTAGCCGAAATTATTTGTCATAGGTTCTGGTTTAAGATGAAGCTGGATCACTATCTGGTTGGGTCAACTTAGGCTGTTTCCAAGAGAGGTTACTACAGTAGAATGAAAGGGGTCGGGAAGTGGTGGCGGGCAGCACATCCTCTGGGAAGAGGCTCCTGCCCATGGCGCTTTCTGTCCTCCTGCAGCTCACCTACCTTGTTCTCACCAGGGGCATGACTTCTCTTCAGCTCCTGTGTTGCTCATGTGGGACTGAAGACATAAGAGAGGTCATGGCCTTGCATTGCAGAGAGAATGCCAAGAGCGCATTCTATGCCTGAGGGTAGAAGACAAGGGGTGGATTGTTGTCCTCTCGTCCTAGTTAAGCCAGACTTGTATGTGGTACCATATAGAAATACAGAGACATCCTGTGCACACCAAGCTATACAAACATCCACATCCGCAAATGTACATACGTGTAGCATCCATAGGAGAAAAGTAGAGCATGGCTTTTGCACAGCTCTGTTCATAGCAACAAGACAGCTCTCTGCTAGGCAAGAACAGCAGGGACAACATAGCCAGCTCCATCCCTGGAGGAGCAGCACCATTCACACACAGTGGAGAGAGGTACTGAGTGCCCAGAGGATCAGATCTTGCTATCAGGTTGCAGGAGGGATCTAACTGCACATGCCAGCAAGTGACACAGTGAGGAAGAGGCAGATAGAAAAGGGGATGTATCAGTGAGGCACCAACTGCCTTGTGAACCCTTGGAGATGATCAGTGGCTTTCAGCAGGCTGAGCCAGGACCCAGCACCAGCACTCTGCTGCTTTCTTTCACTCAGCCTCCTTCAGATTCAGTAAAGTCCTCAAAGTAATAGTTCAGAGTCAGACTTTTCTTAGGAAGAAATAAATAAATCAGTTATAGACTGAGTACACAGAGGTTAACATCTCTGCTGCCCGTCACGTCCATGTGATTGCACACATAGCAATATGAGTTTGGCAGATGGCAGCTAAAAAAAAGCAGATTCTCCATTTTTTAATCAATTGGCATTTTTTAAGATAGGATCTGTAGTATGTGGTTGTTGTCTGAGCGGCTAAGATGACAAGGTGGAAGACTTTCAGATACTATTTCAAAGGACTCCATCTGATTCAATAAACTTGTTGCTGTGCATTCCCATTTCATAGGTGGATTAACACACTGTTTTAAATTATTTCTCAGAGAACTGCAGAATAGAAAAAACTCTAAAGCAATGTATTAAGTTGACTGCTACCACTGTGGGGTTTTAGGCATTTTTAGTGCATTTTTGCAGATGTTTTTCTGTTCTGGAAATTTCATTATATTATGTTTAATGGATTTTTATTTTAGTATTTAGGTTCTATGCTGGTAAAAGAGTTAAGAGGCACAGAGTCAACACAGGATGCATGTGCAAAGATGAGGGTAAGTTACTAAACCTGTTCCTTTCTCTGTCATCATAATATTAAAAAATATTAGCTTTTATAATGTTGTTACCCATTTCTTTTCCACTGGTCTTGCATTTACATTGACATCCAGTAGGAACTGTGTTCTGCCTTTTGTCTTAATTTCAATACCAGAATTTAAAGGTAGAGTTTTATTTTGTGTCTTGTATCTTAAGAAAAAAGCAAATGTATATGTTATGTTTTCTCTCAAATCTCTGAATCTGTTTCCAAGTACTTTCCACACATTTCAAATGTGTCCATATCACATTGCTTATATAAATGGAATTTATAGCTCTTGTATGACAATTTACACTGAGTTTACTGTGTGAAAATTTGTGTATATATTAACATGCTACCAAAGCTATTGTTATTTTGCTTATGGTCTGGTCCTACAGTCACACAATCCTGTGGATGCTTTTACTCACATGAGTATTCCCATTTATTATCAGTTAGTTACATGCTTATTGAGTGAAGGATGAAAAACGTTCTAAATCAGTTTCACCTGATGGTGGAAAAGCAGTTAGGTTTTCATCAAACTGGTAAGAATATATTTTCCTGTGGCTCTTTGGCCAGATACTGGCTTGTAGAAAATTTCAGTGAGGTTCAGTCGTATCTCCAACAAACATACCGCAGCTAGAAACTCAAAACAAGCCACGGGCTAGATACACAGTTATTCCCAACTGTAGTTGTAATAAGAATGCTCCTGTTCATAGAGATAGAGAGCATATCATGGTCTAGCGTTATTAATTAATGAGGAATATAATTGTTTGGTAATCTATGAAATGTGCAAAATTACACAGAGGAATGAGTGAAATCCTTTCTTCTGTGCATTGTAAGTCTTTCACACAAGATGCCTCTGAGCACTAGGCATAGCATTCGGATCAATTAGAAAGCTAGAAGATGTTTACAATTCATGCAATCAGATAACGATTTTCTATTGGTTTCATATCTGCAGTTTTAGCTAAAGGCTGGCAGTAATTCATGTTTACTAATTTGCCTGAAGATCTGTGGCTTTTCATCTAATTACATGCTAATCATTCCTTACCTGGGCTTAACTCCTCTTAAAAAAACCAAAAACAATAACTTGACACAGAGGATCTTGATCTACAGTCACTTACATGTGTTCTGGGGGACTAATTGAGGCCGCAAGTATAACCTCTTCCAATCCAGTTTCCAAAGTGTCAGACTTGGAAGTTCAATTTTTTTAGGCATATGCCTGTGCAGATCTTAGGGCAGAATTTGACAGTATAGTAGCATATGACAACTTCACTAAGTTACTTGACTGTACCTGGAAGCTTAACATCAAAAATGTCACACTGAATAATTTATAGCCATTTTAAGGGGGGTTTTTTATCCCATAAATTTGGCAAGTTTAAGTTACATACCTGAAAAAAATAGGTATTTGAAACAAATTTCATTTAAAATGGAGTTTTTCTGTAAAAATAATGGAGTTGCACTGGTAGTCTATAGTGCCATATGGGGCACTTATGTAATACAGTGATGGCATTTATATATTTTTATTTGTTACGGTATGTTTTGAAACTGTTGTGCTGTGAGAATGTTTATTTTCTGGTTTGAGGGGGTTTTGTTGCAAGAAGTTTTGAATTGAAGAGGTTTTAATCAAGATTTCATCTATTATTTCTATGTAGTCCTTTTAATCATATACCTATTCAAGTCAGAAACAAAAAACATTGACTTAATGGGAACAGATTATTATTTTAGCATAAGCTTCCAAGTGAGAAAATGTATCTTTTTCCAAAACTTTATTCCTCTGGTTGTGTTCTGAAAGATGTTGTATATGAATTGGGAGGCCAGGTAGTTCTACGTCATCCTATAGTTTTGCTACGATGTTAATTATTTCATTTAAGTACCAGTGTGTTATCATTGAAAATGTGGCTTCTTTTATAGTTATATTTTACTTTAGATGTGCTGAAAGGGACATTTCACTTAGAAAAAAGAAGTGAAAAGCTAGATATATTGTTTGACTGCGTTTCAGGTACCGAATTCTGTCCATTTGTCCACTCTCTTTAGAGTCAGTAAGATTTTTACATAGGGTTGTAGTAATGTGAGAGAGCAACAATTTTTAATTTTAGTTTTGTGTTTTTTTCCATTTATATCCAATCTATAGCATGCTGTAATCTGAAACATGCTGGTGACTAGAACGTCACATATAATCTTGCACCATATTGAGGTCCTTTTCCAAAATTTTCTAATTTTTCTGGAGTCAGCCACATAGTGGGTTTTAAGGAGAATATATGAGAATTAGGTATCTAATTTTTCTGTCAACGTGACTTTAGCTTCTCCATCTTTAACCTAATGCTGCTCAAAAAATGTTTATATTCACTGAATGTCTTCCAGTCAGCAGATGCACAAGGATGAAAGAAGTCTGTCAGTGAAAAAAGTGTCTTGATCTTCCTTAATAATTCATAGATACAGAGAAACAACAAAAATGAGATGTTTGTTGACTGAAGATCCCTCCCTATTATTGTAGGTGCTTCCTGTGCTTTAAGTTCTTGCAACTGATGGTTTTGGTTGTCAAAGAACTAGTCATGCAGATATCTCTCACCTCTCTCTGCAGAGGGGTTTACAGCAACCTCCTTCATTTATAGCTTCAGAGCAAAGGGAAATTCTAAATGTTCTATAATGAAAAAAAACCCACCCCCCAAAAACCCCCGAAACTGGGAACCTCTGTCTTAATAACTCTTCTTGGCTATCCACTGTGCTTCTCAGCATTGTGCAGCAGTATGCTCTAGCAGAGCAGATGATGGATTTGTTTGGGGAAAATTGTGCAGATACAATAGATTGAGCTCAGCATGGAAGGTCAAGGTTATACATGCCTTTTGTTCCTACTCAAACTGTAGACTCTTGCAACCATCCAAAATTATGCATATTTGGCAAGAGCTGTGCCTATTAGAGGGATTATACTTTATTTTTCCATTCACATATTTGTCCTCCAAGGATATATTTTATATTTTATGATTTCCTATTTGTTTCCAGCTATTTTCTCTCACAGTCTCTCTCTGTACTCTACAGCACTGTCTGCTTATCTCAATTCCCCACCTGCTGTAAACTGACCTTTGCTACTTGGAGATTAAATCTTGCTGTCCTGGCCAGAACAGATTTATTAATTATATTTGAGAGATGCCTTCAAGAACTTAAGAGCTTTCATCTTTCTCAGCATAAAATAGGAAATATTACAGGTTGTGTTTTCAATCAGATTACTGTCTTCACTTCAAATCACCATAGGAACACAAAACAAAAATAATATGTGTTTACATCAAAATTAAGAAAAAGAATAAAGTTTACTTGAAGCTGTGAAGATACTTGTTCTCTGTGGTAGACTCCATCTGTCATTTACGTATCTGAATTCCTTGGCCAGGTGGGAAGGGGGCAGTTTTAAACTTACTGGCATGAGCACAGCAGCAAGGTAGACTCTTTCCTAGCAGTAATGTTAAGTCACTAATGTTTCATACTCCAGTTGCACAGTCTGAACCAAACAGATATTCACAGCAGTAAGGAACTTAGATTTTGTTCTCGAATCCTGCTACCTTCCTGAATATTATATATCTTTCTTCAAGATTTTCTTGTTAGGAAAGAGGTTCTTGCATTTTAAGTCAAAGTTTTGGGGAACCAGCAACATAATTCTGTTCACAAAGCATGTGGTTAAATATCTTCTGGACTTTAGAAGAAAAGGTCAAAGTTGGATTTGTTACAAAATCTACTTCTCTTATCTCTGGAGAGGACGATGAAGATGAAGGAGAGTTGTCTTTTTTACTGAAAATAGGCAGGATCTGGGGCATTCCTTTCTGATTTCTTAGACATAAAGCAGGAGGACCTGGATATAGATGGCAGTCTTCTTGTTTCTGCTAATCCCTTCCTACTTTTCAATCTCTATTTAATTTCTCTCCCAAAAGTAGAAGTGTCTTCCTTGTCAGGATCAAATATTGTGTTTGACAGTTTAGATTCTTGGATCTCTGTCCTCTTGGAACTTGTATCTCTTTCTCTCTCCTGTGGCCATTTCTTTGGCAGGGCCTGCAGTGGAACAGGCATGTAGATATTATTCAAAAGGGAAAAAGAAGTGTTGTGATGTCCTTGACCCCTGCCTGATAGTAATCCAAGGTACAGGAAGGATATGCTGCCCTTTCAGTAGTAGGTGAGTGTGTGCAGATATTTCAAAGGCAAAAAAACTCTCATTCTCAAGTAGATGAGTTGCAGGTGCATCCCCAGTGTGATGTTCATATTAATTATGTAGCTCGGAGGCATTCACTAATTGAAAAGAAGTAAACAGTCTTGTACCACAGGGATTACAGGTGCTATCTTAATCCAAGAAGTATTGAATTATGTCAGTGATGCATTTTTAGGCCTTTTAGAGTGAGAGAAGTTAGTAAATGTTTGTTAAAAGGCAGATTTTAGTTTCAAATTTGGCTTCAAAACTAACTGGTCAAATGTGAAGTTTGACTTTTTATTTCAGTTTCATCTCAGGCATGATATTGTCAATGTGGTTCCCTCAAAAGGAACTGTTTAATGAAGCTTCATAAGCCTTAAATAAGTAACAGACTTATGGGTATGATAGTAGGTGGTACTAATATTTTGAAATGAGCAGTTTGATGCCATTTGAAATTAATAGTTGCTACCAGTATGGGAAAACGTTCAGATTCTCTTAGGGAAGTGAATTCCAGTACATAATTTAATAGTAAAATTGCCAGCTACAGTCTTCAGATAGCTATTAAGAACCAGTATAGGACAGAATTAGCAGGTTCATTTGCAAAATTAAAAAGCCAAGATAAAATCTTAAGATTTTACAGGCTCATAAACTTGTACTCAAAATTTATTTATGGAATTATTAGTGACTTGGCATAGTTGAATGATGTCTTTTTTACTGTGTATTTGCAAGATCAAGTATAATTACATATGCAGTAAAACCTAAAAATTACCATCTTTTCATTTTGGCCTCTGTATGAAAGCTAAGTAATCCAGTTAGAAATGTATCTGTAAGTTCATGGAAGCGGTCAATGTGGCAAAGTAGAAGTACCAGTTTCCTCTTGGCAGGAAATAAATAGATGAGATTAAAGCATTTTGATAGTGGGAGGCATTACACCACAGGATACAGTATATCAAGTAAATGTGTAAGCATCTTACTTGGACAATATTCTACATGCGCTCCTGAATTTCTTAGCTCCTTTGTGTGTGTGCGTGTGTGTGCACACAGAAATACTGTGTTTTGTACACTGCAGGAATATTCAAAAGTATTGGATTAGTGCTCTCAGTTCTGCACAGAACAAGGTATTGCAGTAGAATCCTGTCTTGAAAGGATTAAAGGCCCTTTAGGGTATGTGGTTTGTACTTGCGTACATTGCCTTTTTAAAAATAAACAGCTGGTTTCTATTGCTTTATTCTTAGAACAAAGTCATCTGCCTCTTAAGCCACTGTTAATTATCTTGATTTGTTAGGTAGACTGGCTGGGTGAATCTCAAATTATTTGGACTTTAGTTTATATTCTAAAAAAATGTATAGCAGTTCTGCACAGCCTTTAACACAAAATCAAAATGCAGGTGGTAATGCTTTACTCAAGAAAATTCATAGTAGTATGCTATGGAAATCTGTTTAGAGTCTGCTTGTGAGTGTGATTTTTTAGTGAAACTAAAAACAATTCATGAACAAGAGCAGAAGCAAGCTTGTTCTCTCACTTTTTCTCTCTCTGGCATCACTGCTCTTGCATCCCTTTATAACCAGTTTCAAAAAGAGGAACTGCGAGCAGCCCTGTCCAAAGCTATACAGGGTTTTGGCACTGTTCTGCATAATGGCAGCAGTGGATTCAGATGCAAATTCAGTAGGGCATTAAGTCCAGACCTTTATTGTAAAAGCAAGCACTGTAATATCTGTCAGTTTTGCAAGAGGTGCCTTCCACTGGACACATCTCCATTCCAAATGCTGAGGGGATGAAGCAGCTGCATCAAAATACAGGCGAGGCTGCTGTTTCTGGTTATTCTTTATTCTGAAGCAAAAGAGGCTCTATGTCTTTTAGAGGGTCTGGGGAAGCTGAAGACATGTCACATTATATTTAGGATGGCAATGCTTTCTTCCATCTTCCTGTGTCTGCAGTCAAGCCTGCTTTATGGTTCTTGAGTTACACATGACATAATTCCACATAGTCATCTAACTGTCCTGTAGGACGTATTTCAAGAGTGGGACCAAAGCTCAGTCTCTCTGGCGCACAGACACTGCAGCATTAAGACTCCTTGCTGCAGGAACAGTGCACCTGAGGAGACAGGGCATGCACATCTGTCTTTTTGTAGATGACCAGCTGATCAGAGACAGGCAGTGGCAACGAGCCTAGAACATGCTTGCTGTTCATCCAGATGATTCTCCTAAAGGAGTGCATTAAAACAGAGCCAAAGTTACAAACAATGGAGTTCACAGAACTATGACCAGTTCCAGGCTAGTGAGCACTTGCCCAGAGACAGGGTCCTGTCACTGTGGTTGCTTCTACATGATATAAAATCTAATCCTGTTACCATAGCATGAACATGCCTTGGAGCATTAGACCATATGTCAACATCCACATGACAAGCAATGCCAGCCTTCAGCTGTGGCTCCTGTAGTTTTGGCTCAGGTCCATATGCTTCCCATAGAGGCACAGATGGACAAGAATATTCTGTCCTGTCATCATGCCCTCAAAGGGTTGATACAATGGTTAGAACCTGAAGAGACCAAGGAAAGGGAACGCTGACGCCTGTGTCCCATCTTCTTGGATTCTGGTCGCAGGCGGAGACGCCCACTTGGCCTGCACAGAGGCATGAAATGCCTGACTGTGAAAGCTGTGGAACTTCATCTCATCATCTTAGAGCCAAAATAGTTACAGTGCCTGAGCAAATGATATTCATATTGTATCTCTGAAAACTCACGTTACACATTCTGGCAGCCACCTCCTCCATTAGAATGAAAGGAAGAACAAGCAAATAGTATGAGCTCACCATGACAACTCAGAACTGTGGAAGTCTGGAAACTTCTTGGAAATAGTAATTATATGGTGGACTTCAGTTACTCTGTCGCTGGGAGCTGAGCCATGGGATGGTGGGAATAGAGCTGTGTGGTTTTCATTATAGCACTGTCATAATAACCAATGATATTATTCCACTGCCCAGTTCTTTGTTGCAATGGGGGTACAAAGGCAGAATTATTTCCCAAAATCATGTTCCTGCACTGGACTACAGTCTTCCAGAATGCCTTTTCACAAATCCTGGCATTTGTTTGGTTTGTAAGCTGCTAACAGACATCCACTGCTCCTTCCCAGCTGAGAGAGTTTGGCTTAATAAATTACAGATGTCCATCAGTCTCTTATTCATTTCCTAATTTGCCAGATATAATTTAATAGCATCATGATAAGCTAGTTCACTCAGATACAGCCTTCTGGTAGTTCATGACCTTGATTAAATACTAAAGATCAGGTCTGCTCTAGACAGACCCAGGTGAATGTGGAGCAGATAAAGATTATTAAATTACAAGATACTCGTCTAGGTGAAAGAGGACTCTCAGATGGTTAGTATGTGGCCTTGCCAACAGGAGGCTTCACCTTTATGGCAAATGGAAGATAGTACAAATGCAACCAGGAAGCTAAGATAAATTAACTTAGTAGCCGTGTTTGTATAGTGCGTTAGAGGAGTTTCACTGCTAAGGAGGCAAGGAAGGAGATAATTACAATAATCAAAATGGGAAACAAAGAGCTCCTGTGTGTAGCTGTCAGGATAGAAAGAAAGGACAAAAGTTAAATGATTGCTGGGTTGCCAGATGATTAAAGTGATGTTGTCATATTTGCGAATATTTTGTCTGGTTAAGCGCATATGCGGGGTATATTGCGCGTTACTCTGATGGATGTACGCACTGCAGCTTCCGTGCAGTCACTGTCGTGCTTTCTGTGTGTTGAAATTGAATTTTATGAAAAGGCTCGTTTGAGATCTGTTATAGACACACACACATATACACACTGCTACGTACTTGCACTACTTTTGGCAGGGATACTGTTTCTCTATTCTGTTCAGAGACATGCAGATCAGATTAGTGTCTTCCTTCAGATTTTGTTTGATTCTTCAGGATGTTTTACCATTTAAGCTTTCATTGTTTAAAAGTACCTAACCTTCTGGGTGAAAGACGTTTTCTCCAGGATAAATTGGCATTTGATTGTTGTCTTGAGGCTCTTGTCATTTGATACTGAGAGATGCACCAGTTCTCTCCCTTACACAGATGGGTGGGGTTCTCCTTGAAACTTTAATTAGAGGTTTTAGCCTTCATGGCACAGGACACTAATTGCAGAACATAGATGAATCTGTAGCTTGGAATTTTATGCTGTCAAAAATGGAGTTTCATTTGATTTTGGAAGGAAGAAGGTCTGATAAGGGGACTTTTGGGTCATAGGTTGGACTCGATGATCTCAAAGGTCTTTTCCAACTTTATGATACTGTGATACTGTGACTTGATTACAGAGTGTTTTATTTTAAGCTTTTGTTTGTTTTGCTCTCTAGTGTTAGCATCACCTATTTTTCAGACAGATTTTATTCAGGTGCAGTCTGTGTTTTCAAGCTTATATCTGCTATTTCATTTTTCTTGAAGAATACCAAGCTGCCACTGCGACTTTTGTTCAGCTGCTCTAATGATCTTTCTAGGTGACAATTCTAGACCTTTCAATGCGTTACACTCTCATTCCATCTATAGATATTTCTTCATCTTTAACTGTAGCTGCACTTACTCTTTCCCCTCAAGAAAATGTTTGCTTCATGTCTATGATTGTTTGCAAATACTACCAGGAGTGAGTGTTCTCTGAACTTTATCTACTCTATTTATCTACAGTAGTTTTGTATAGAATAGTCTTGTTCGTCATTGCCTTCCACCTTAAAAGAATTCAAATTAGCTATAAACTATGCCATTTTTTGGTTTTTTGTTTGTTTGAGTACATTTAATCTGTAATCTAGTCAACAGGTTTCCTGCAGAGCACTTAAATCTATCTTAAATCTATCCCAAATATTTGCCCTGTCTAGCAGGAAATATCATTGCTGTGTGCAACATGTTGAAGGCACACAGAAGTAGATGAGCATAAAGGAAAAAATAGCCTTATAAGAAGACACGTAGGGTAGGCAGAAGAACCTGGCACTGAGGGAATGCAAAATAAGCCTCCGTGCTAATTCATGTGTAAAGCAGCTTCCAGTAGCAGCTGCACTCGAGGAAGTACAGGTAGTCAAACATGACAAGATACAACGTTGGACTGACAGACTGACTGGCAGGCCTAGAGGGCTACAGGGATATCACAAATAAAACTGCAAGAAGGCAAGAGTGTGAAATATTTCTAAATAACAGTTAATTGCAGCAAAGAAACAGTACTATGAAAAGTACTGCATGGTTGGTTTTTACGGCTGGGAACAGCAGGAAGACAGGAGGGCAGGCTGCAATAAATGAGGCATATCAGATAGATGTCTTAAACACGCCGGTTTTGGGAAACCCCTGATTGCATGGCTGGTCTTTTTGAGCATTTCAAACTTACTTCATTCTCTTCCCATTGTGGAGAATTTCTAAGATCCTCACAACAAACTGTAAAGCTCTTTTTAGCTTTGTAACCACAATACAAGTATTTCAAAAGCCCGGAGTATAGTCAGCTAAAGAAAAAGTAAAATATTTGGATAAGTGACTTTTCACTTATGTGTTTTGTCAGAAGAAGAGAAAGAGCACTGTTCTTGCAATGCAACATAAATCTAATAGCATCATTTGTTTTCAGAAGTCTACAGAACAAATGAAGAAAGTCCCAACCATTGTCCTGTCTGTCTCTTATAAGGGAGTCAAATTTATTGATGCAACAAATAAGGTATGTGCAATTGTTCAATATTAGCTTTTATTGCTCACAAATAGGAATATCTATGAGGCTGGCTCTGTAAAAGTACCAGTCCAGAGTGGGGACAGAGTTGCACTTTATGTTTTCTTCTCTTTTTTTTTTTCTACTCTCTAAAATAGATGTAATCTTATTGTCATTCTCCAGAAACTCAGTCTGGAGGACAAGTGAAGCAGCTTTAATGGCTCATTTGGAGAACATTGTGTCCAACCTTCTGCCATTAAAAGGCAAGCCTATCACAAAAGGCATTTGGCAGGGAGCCTCTGTGGAATCCTTTACCATATTCTTCTCTATACAGTTCCTTGAATGTGCAGAAACTATACATGTATTTGTTCATTAATATAATTTAGGAAAAGAAAATAATAATTTAAAGATGTCCTAATGAACAATAAAGATGCAAGGTTTTATGCAGCCACTGTAAGACTAAGAAACATGAGCCTGGAATGTGTTTTTCAAATGTCAGCTCTCTGAGAACTGTTTTCCTGGTGCTAGCTGTTTGACTTCCTGAACTGCAGCAGGGTCTTAACAGTTGTTATTCCATATTTTTTTTCATGTTCTTGTGTGGCAATGCCCCTGCGCTTTGTTTCTTATATTTTTAATACATCCAACATATTTTTTTTAAAGAAAAAAAAGGAGAAATTGAAAGATCAGAGAATTCAGTGATGGATAGAGCAATAGGTTATTGCTTAGCCAAATCAAATGTACAAGCTCTTTAAGCAGGAGTAAAGTAATGCATGAATTTCTCTTCTTCAGTTGTCTAAAATGGCAAAAAAATGTAGTCCATACTGATGCTTGCATATGAATAGAAAAGAAATAATCTTTTATGTTATGTGACTAAAACTCACTAAGCAATACAAAAAATAAATCTGACAACTTGGTACCTGACCAGGTTAATAATGTATGTAACTGCCTTGTGTTACTGAACTTCCAGACCACAAAAACATCTAACCCGATGTCCATCAAACTTGCGAAGTGAGGCAGTTTTTTAAGTTGTTTAACTAGAACTGGGTTATAAGTGAAGAAACAAAAGCAGATTTGTGAACTTCTGCTAAAGTTTGGAAGCCATATCCAGAATTAGAAGATGACATGAAAGAAAAACAGAGATGAAATTACTGTTATGTCAAGTCTGGCATATTTGCCAGAACAGAGAGGCCAGGGATTCGTCAGCTCCTTTTTCTTCCATTGCTTCAAAATTGAGCTTCTACAGCCCTCATTTCGTTTGTGTTTTCTGATATGCAGGGCACAAATCAGGATGTTGTAATGCTATTAGCTCTAACTTGGATAAGGCTGTTTTCAGCTCTTAAATGTCTTCTGTAGTGTAAAAGATGTAACTGCAATGTCCTTAGGTTGAAAAAAAAAATCAGGAGAACAAAAGGAGCTTCCAGTATATCTTTGTACAGTGCATAAAGTCTTATGTAAGAAGGAAACTCGAAAGAAGTTTGGCAAACTGCATTGGCTCTAGTCTGGTCCCACTCAAATCTCGTGCCTAGTAGTGCAATAGGTGTGTTTGGTGGAGGTAAATAATGCCACAGTCCTGTGTTATTTCTGAAGTGGTAGATTGCTTTCTCTCCAGTTCAAAATCTGCACTGCCTTTCCCTTCTGTAAAAACCAGGTAATAGCCTGCAACTCTCCCAGGAGCGTTGTTATCATCCTTGTCCACAGTGTGCTGTACCCAATTCCTTCAAGACCCCAAACAGATTAGCACTAAGGTGAGATCCTGTTCAGACTTGTACTGCTTCCGTTTGAGCTTCTAGTTGACAGCGCTGGGCACCACTTAGCAGTAAATGCATACTTTTTTAATGACAAAAATAGCTAGCAGTTATGTGCTTGAAACCTCAGCTCTCATGGCTGTTCATCCTTTTCCTTTATGCCGCCAAGCTAAGAATTTGTATTCTGAGTCGTAGCAGACAAAGCTTCAGGTGACAAAGGGGCCCTGACCTCATTCCACGACAGCTATTTCAGTGGCGCCTTGAAGCTTGGCATGACACCACTTTGACATGACACCATTTCTTTGCAAGTGAGGCCAGAAAGAAATTGCTGCTTAGGAAAAAGCACACTTGCAGAATTTTCTCGTGGGTTGCAGCTAACCCTAACTTCTGGATGATTTCAGCCAGGAGCGGGATTGTCTGGCACGAGGTAGGCAAGCAAAAGGAAGGCTGCTTAGCAAAAACCTGATCTCTCCAAGGTATTTCCTTGGCAGACCCAGACTGACTTTCAGCTTCCCTGCTTTTTGAGAAGCACCGGAGGTTTCTCTTGCCAAACTGAGTGACAATTTTTAGAATGACAACTGTGTAGTGTCAGTCAGTGCCTGAGGAGCATATCCAGAACAGCGAGCTGGTTCATAGCTTTGTAATTTCTACAGAATAAGACTATGGGTCTACTGGAGTAGTGACCCTAGGAAACACTAGACACGTGCACTGAGAACATGTTTAATTTTGAAAGGAGGTCCCAGAGGATATCCTATAGAAGCTAGGAAAAAGCTGAATTTCACTACTAATTTTCATCCAGAAGTTTTAGTTTAGGTATACTTTATTTTATTCAAATCAAACTTGATATGGGTATGTTGCCAAACTTCAGTTGATTTAAAGTTAAAACATTAAAATAATTTCCATGAGTTTGACTCAAGTGCAAAGCCCCATGTCAACCCCAGGTCACCTAGGAAAATTTTCAGCATAGCAGTGCTCTTTTCACATACATTGCATAAATTAAGATGTTTACTTTGTGGCTCATGATTTGGCATAAATACTTCACATGATTTTAAGACCTTCCAAGCTTTAATTCTTTCTGCTTTCTAAACTATAACGTTGCAAATATATCAAAGACAGTATGTTACAGCTATATCTGTGGATATCTAGACCTCTGGTTTTAGTATAATTGTAATTCTCCTCAAAATCTTTATTGAGGGTAAAATTTATCAATTTCAGAACAAAGAAAAAAGTGCTTAAAGTAACATAAAAAGCCAGTAATTGTTAAGTAGAGATTAAATGTGTAATTATAAATTGGCATATACTGAAACATAAGTACTGTTTTTTTCATTTTTATGAATAATGCATTAAACAGAAATAATCAAGAATGTTGCAACAATTTAAGATAAAGAGGATTATTTCATTTCTTCAGTAACAGTTTCCTTATCTTGGTATTTCCATAATTTGAAATTTAGAATTAAGATAAGATTTTTCCTAAGACATTATTTCTTCAGTTAGGTATATTAATATATGTATTTTCAAAAAATTGACACCTACGTGCAAGGGGGAAAGTTGCCACTTAGCAAATGAAAGAAGATATGACAAAGCATCTTACTTGCATATATATCGTGTTCTTAAAAAAAAAAAAAAAGGGGGGGAGGGGGAAGGAGAGGAGGTGGGAAGGAAAAGAGAGGAGTGAGGGAAAACCAAAGATGCTCAGATATTGCTTTAGCTTGGACAGATGCTACTGAGGCAGCAGCAAACAGTGGCACTGCGAGGGACCGGGACAATACAGATGTCACGTGTTCTGGGGTGCAATAGCGATGTAATGGTGCAGCAGGCTTGTTCACTTTGTGTTTTTGTGGCAAAGCCAGAGCTACAGCCAGCAGGGCCACAATTCAGAAAAACTTATAAAATAATTGCTAAGTAAATTCATATTCAATGAATCATTCTTCTGTTTCAATAAATCATTTGAAATGCGTGTGTTTCTGAAGCAAGGCCTAATCATAAGCCACTCTGCAGTATCTTCTTCTCTGGCTTCATGGTTCCTTTGGCCTGAACAAAATAATTACATATCAGCAATTTATGTAATGAATTTTCTCCAAAGCTTTAAGACAGCTTTTTTTTTTTATTTCATTGGACAGACATGCCCCACCTCTATCTCAGTAGTATGCTATAGCTTACATTGGCTGTTGCAAGTAGTGTTGCTCGGTGCATGAATGGTTTAATTTTTCTACATCTCTCTTGCAGGATGCTGTTCTCAGTAAGTGGAGAAAAGTTGCCAGATCCTCCTCTATTTATAATCTTTTTACTGCACCAAAGCCTTTAGGGAGCTCAGGGTTTCAGTTATAAGTGATGTTTAGTGGCTTTTTTCTCTTGAAAAAGTATAACTGAAATGCAAAAGCCTGGATATTGAGCCTGTTGGGTTTAACCAGATTCTGTCTGTCAGCAGACTGAAGAAGTGTCACGTAGCAATCATGACACAGAAAAGCAGCGGCATTATAAGATGCTTGTATAGTGCTTTGAAACTGTATTTACAGCTCTGTGCCACGGAAGACACTCTTTATCATAGGATGCTGAATGAACTGTATAATACACAAGCAGGATCATAGGGAAGACTCTAGAATATAATTGTTTCCTATCAGATTATTGGCAATTTTAGAAATCAGTGTGGAGGCTCAAAATCCCAGTGACTTGTTTAAGATCACACATGAGGTATATTAAATCTCCTGTTATTAAGAAACTTCAGCAAAGCTGGCGAATATAAGTGCAAATCTAAAAAACATGTCTTTTATGGCTCTTTTACATTTAATTCCTAAATTGACTGAAAATATTTTTTTTAAACAGAATATTATTGCTGAACATGAAATTCGTAACATTTCCTGTGCTGCACAAGACCCTGAAGACCTTTCTACATTTGCATACATCACTAAAGACTTGAAGACTAATCACCACTACTGCCATGTATTCACTGCGTTTGATGTGGTCAGTTTACAGAAGATGCTCATTGAATAGTTCTTTGTGATAGTAACAGGTTTTTAATTCTGTTAAAATACTTTCAGGGGGTATGGTGATTAATGGAAGGTATCATTCATTTACCACATGAAAAGACTAATCTACTGTGGGACAGTAAAAGAACATTGCTGGAGAAAAGCACAGATTTTCTTTGATATTATCTCATTTCCCATCTGAAATAACTAATCTCTGTAATCTCAGCTGTTGACTGTAAACTTAGCGAGTAGCTTTTCATACAAGTCTTGACGTGTAGTTCTTTTAACCCAAGATATAACCTTCCAAGAAGTCCATAACAAATCAGTTTGGCCGTCCATTCTGAAATCATAGCACACACCAAATAAACAAATCAGAACTGGATCAATGTGCGTTGTATACAGTGCTCAATCCTGCTAAGAGGTAGGTTCAGGAACAAGCTTGAACTAAGTTTGCAGGGCATCCTGTATTTCAGACTGTTCTGCACTGCCTGTGCAATCAGGGAAGGATGGGTTTGGTGACATCCAGCCTTTTGGCTCTTACCTTAGTGTGTCCATCTAAAGCCGGTCAGCAAGGGGTAAGTGTTTTGGACACTTTCTTGTTGGGGTGCTTTGAACCTGAACACGTCCCACCTTCATGAAGCAGATGTGGGCTGCTTTTTGGACCAGAGGTCAGGTGTTTCCACTGTATTTTTTTCAGATTTCTTACCCTATTCTTACATGACTTATAGTTTTTTAATGTTAAGCTGGATCAGTCTCTAAAAATTTCTCCAAATAGCATTGACTTTTTGACATTATATTGAATAAACTGGAAAACTGAAGCTTCTTCTGCGAATGTGTAGAGAAGGTAGGAAAATTTTTATGTTTACTTTAGCTAGAGAACTGAAACAGTTAGATCTGACAGAGACCACACAGGTAGCTAATTACATATCTCAAGAGGTCCTAGGAATATTTGGCTTTGCCAGTGAATCTGAAGGATTTGAAACATCTGTGATAATAGAGATCTGTGCAGAGCATTGTCCTGTCTGTGTCCCTGTGTAAGAGGTTACCCCTGTAATCATCAACACTTACGATTAGGTGGTCCCTCTGTTCTACTCTGCTGTCCTCTCTGTCACCGTCAGCAGGAGATTTAGCTTAACAAATAATGCAGATACAACTTGGAGAAATTCTATTTTAGCAGCACCTTTGCCTTTTCAAAAAGATTGCCTGTATTTTGAAAATAGCAAATTAATGCTTTAATTCTTATTTCCTTGTTCAATTCTTCTTGCCTAAAAATCTCAAAAATGTTATTTCAGCAAAAGACCTTACAGCTCCTGTTATTTTGGTGGAAAATGGCTAAGTTCTTCCTATACTTATGCTTTTCAGATGGTGATGCACAAGCTACTAGTGTTTCAAGCAGTCATGAACACGTATCAGTTAATCGGTCGTGCAGTTTTCAGCTCAGTTGGGTGAAATAAGTAGTGCCTCTAATTTTCAGGACTAGGAAGGCTTACTGTCCAAAACTTTCAGGAGAACTTGCCCTTTGAGTTAAGCACAAGAGAAATTCAAGATGCTGTTAAAACTTCAAAGTAATTTCAAAAAAATATTTTGATATAGTATAATGTGTATGAATTCCTGAAACATACTTCCATGATTATAAATAAGATAAATCAAAAAACCAGATATCTGAATTGAGGCATTTTATTCAGGACTGGGGAGATAGCACAGCAGAGCAATAGCATATAAATAACAAGATGCACAGGAACGTAAGTGAGAAGGAATTTTAATGTTTTCACTCAGTGTTTCTGTTTTTTAAATTCTCTGTTGACTAATTTTAGTGTCCACAAGGAGTAGAACAAACTTTAAAATTGTGTTAAAAATAGATACCCCATGGTCAACAAGATGTTACAGTACATAGAGTTTATTGATAAGTGAATCAACTGAAATTAAACTGATTGAGTGAGGTTATTATTTCTCCTGATCCATTTAAATATTTCTTAATGGTTTCAAAGTACTGCAGTTTCATGTATAGGTTTAATAATCAACTGCAAATATAGAGCCAGGTATAGCAGATGATACTAATTTTCTCCTTGCTTGGCAAGGAAAGAATAGTTATCCAGGAATAATTACAATATTTTGCTCACTTCCTGTATTTTTAGGAAGAGTATTTAATACCACAAGCATTTTAAATGGCTATTTTAAGCAATATAGAACCTTTGATGTCTAACTGTTTTAACTTAGTTTTCTTCTGCAACATAATACTCAGTCAGGTGTTATCTACTCAAATATTCTCTTTTTTGTGTTGTTTTGTTTCTCAGGATCTAGCATTTTTGGTGCAAGTGCAAGTTCCATAAAAAATACGTAGATATCCAGAACGCAAGCATACCATAAATTAAATTTTCTGTTTTAAGTCTAACATGTATTTTAGCCTGATATTTCAGTTTGCTAATAGAAACAATCCTACCCATTTGTTAATGGGTAGAAGTCCAGTCAAGTTAAGAAAAATAAGGTTTAAAATGGTAGGAATCCATAATAAGTTACAAAAAACCTGTATCTTAAACCATATACATGATGGTATGAAAAAAATTTCCATCTCTTAGGTTCTTCAGTTCCTTGGGAAATGTGGGCAAGAACAATTTTTTTAGAGATAGAAAAATATTTTAGTGTAGTGACGTATCAACTGCCAGCATTACTGATACTGACTATTTAGGAGTGACTGTACATGTAACTTGTCTACTCAGAGTTGAAATTCTATAATCAAAATTGAAAAAGCATTAGACTTGGTTAAAGAGGAGGATTTATTGCTCAATATTTGAAATCTGCTTCACTCTCATTCACTTATAAAGCAGCCCCGAAACTACCAGTGAAAGATTCCCTCTGGAGAAGCAGAGTGTCATAACAGTTCCTATACCAAATTTTGGTTCACGTATGGGAGACATCCAAAGTAATTTCCATCAGATATTCCATCATTGCCCAATGCAGGTATGAATAGAAGACAACCAACATAAATTGGAACAATTTCTGCTCTTACTTATGCCAAGGATTAGACTGGTGCTCTGCATAACACAAAGACTTTTTTCTTTTCTATATTCTTTTATCCCTCACTGCACAGACTTAAGCTGGGTAAGAACTGGAAACTACTAGTATGCATACTTATCAGAGAGGAAATGCAGGCGTTCAGGTCTCAAAATTCTGTTCATTGCCTTTTTCCAGGGAATTAGAGGACTTCCTTATTTTTCTCTGTTCATATAATCATCCAGGAGCAATCAGTGTGGCATCCCTGTGTCTCCAGAAGAGAAAACCTTTTTCTTTGCAGTACCCAGAAACAGCATGCCTAGACAGTCCCCTCTCTGGGGCATATTAGGTGGAATGTGTAAAACCATTTCAGTTGCTCCTGGCAAGCTTCTTGAGATGGAGCACGCTTAGGTACAAGGAGCTTTCAGCTCATGAGCAAATGAATCTCTCCTCTCTCATCTGCATTGATGGCTTTCACAACAGCATGAAAGGCCCACTTTGAAGGCCTGTTCCATCCTGCCATTGCATACAAGATGCATCTGTGCCATATGAAAAGAGAGGGATGGTTTCAGAAGAGTTTGCCATCCACATTTAGTTTACATCTAGAATGTCAACAGGTCAAGAATTTAAGTTACAGGAGTGCCTGATTATGAAAGCCTCATGCAGCCCAGGAGTCCACAGCTGTTTCAAACAAAATGCCAGCCATGGTGGTCTCATCACACCTTTGGCAAGCTAGACTTTCTTCTCCTTGAATGCTCAAAAGCTGACATGTTGGAAAGTGTAGATAACTGCCTTTTCCAAATCTATCCAAAAGTAAAAGATTTGTGGTCTCAACAGATAAAGCGTATGCTCAATTAACAGAGTAAATGTATATGCATGTTAGCTCTGCATCTCTCATAATTCACATTACTAGTTAGTAAGTTACTTTCCCTTCTTATCAGGCTTTTATGATAGAAATTCTCAATATTTGGCCTTGAAGTCTCTAGTATGACTAAGCAGTAGGCAGCTGATTTCATCCCAGGGGATGGATATTTTTAACTGGGTTGAGATTTTCCAGATTTTTCAAGCAAAGATTCCATGTACTCTGTTCTGTTTTGCCAGCTGCAATTTTGTTTGGTACCTTGAACACATGGTGTCCTAATAGGCATTCCTACACATACAGTGTGATGGGGAGCTTGCACTAATCATCTGCGAGAATCCAAAGGAAGCTTCTTCAGTAAATTCAATCTTCAAAAAGGTGCAGATCTGATATTGATCTTAAAGAAAGAAAAAAACTCATCATCTACAAGCAAAAACCCATAGAATCCTCATTATATCAAAAATGCTTTCCCAAAAAGGCAAAATGTTGTTTTTTCCAAAAATGTCTTTGCAAGTGACATTTTCAGTTTTTATAGCTCAAAAGACAGAAATCTTTCTTACTCTCATTCTTAATATGTACCTGAAGCTTCAACCTAGCTTTATAGAAGCCTGAAAATACAATGAAGAAGCAATGTCTGCTGCTACTTACACAGTAAAAATGTCAGTTAAAATGTGAGAAAAAAATTAGCCATTTTAATAGGTTGGCTGAGTTAAAGCAGCTGAAGAATCTTGACTCAGACTTGCACTGGAGCATTGATTTATAACATTATATGGCAAACAAGGCAACTGACCTCAATTTCTCATCTCCTAGAAATTGTTGCTTAAAGGCGTTAGCTTACTCACTTTCCTGCTGTACCGAGCAAGAAACAAGATTGTAGCAGCTTCAGGAGCAATGCGATCCTAAAAGTTTTGCCTCCTTCCTAAGAGGCTTGATGGACTTCTGTAACGGTCAATGTCTTCTGTGGTGACCAGGGGATCTACAGCTTTTGTGCTAAGCCTCTTTTGGGGGCGCAGATCTGTTACCTTCCTTTTGTGCCACATGGAAAAAATTCAAATAGTCTCCTCACTCCATCAGAAGAATTTCTACAACAGCTTACGTGGTTTGGTTTTCCGTCACTGTCCCCAAGGGAATCTTGCTCTTACCTCTCCAACATAGCCCATGCAAGACGATCCCCGCCAACTCTCCCAGTGCTGCAGATGACAAATTCCTCAGGCTAAACTTATTTACTTCTGGATTTTTTCCAAATATAATTTGCAGATAACTATTATAAGGTACAAGTTTAAAGCCCTCCTTGCCTCCATCTGCAGATTTCTCTACCGCAGTAGACAATGTATGAAATTTATGTACAAGTTATATGTCACTTTACATTTCAAATCTTGAACATAGATTTTTGGTTTTATTTGCTATATTTCAAATATTTGTTAACCATAGAAACAGTTACACATTTCCAATGGCTTTCAGGCTCCAGGCAGGCCTATCTCTTTCATTTTACAGACTACAAAAGAAAACAAGTCATAGTGTCTTCTGACAGGAGGCAGGGCCCAGATTAGATTTATGTTTCTGCATGGCAGGCTCTCAGCTTATCTCCACTCTTAGCTCAGAGCTTTCCAGGCCTGTCTCTCAGAGACCTTTTTGTATGACACACTGAATGGTGCATTTTCACAGTCCCACTACTATTACAGCCTGCTTTTTCTCCAAGCCATTACTACACCCTGTTCCAGTGATGTATTCCATACATCCACTGAAGACAATCCCATGATGGTATGGTACACTGTCTTACTGTCATGACAGCTGATTAAGATGTCTTTAGAATAATTTTATCCTACTAATAGGCATGCTCCACTTCAAATAATAATCTTCTGCACATTTTTAACAGTTATACTCTGTGGGTCTTAATTTCATAGCCAGTGTTCTGCTAAAAGGCAGGACGCTTTAAAATAGTCTCTTTAGTCTGTCATTTATTACTCGACTGGCAAACTGCATCCTTAGTGTTTATCGGTCCTGGCCAGTTTCCTTGAATTAAAGGGGAGACAATTTGGAGACTACTGCTATCAAATCAGGCAGACATTTTTATTTGGGAAGCTGTGAAACTTTGGCTAGCTTGGTGTTGTGACTGTAGTTGTTAACAGCTGAGAGCATATCCCGGTGGGGGAGTATAATTGTTTTCTGTCTGACCTAACAAAGACCAGAGCTGGCATCTTTATAAGAAGCTTTCATAATGAGCTAAATATGCTGAATTTAGTTGTATACTGAGATAGTATAATGTGTGATAACAAGGGAATGGAATTCCTTTGTGTCTACAGTGAAATTACAGTGTAGGGCATGAAATGAAATGCTTATCATTTTAACTGTGTTCTAACGACTGAAAGGCAGATAGTGTACTTGCGTTGCTTCTAGCAAACCCAGCAGTTAGACTGGACTAGCTAAAGAAGTATCTCATTTAAAATTATATGAGAAGTGTGAAACTCCTAAGGGATCATCTGGTTACAAAGCAATGCAGGACTGCTTCCAACTGTGGGCTACAGAGGTTCACGATGGAGAGGGTAACTTCTGAATTACATCAAAGACTTATGAATTATTCTAAGGAGACTGTAACACATATGGAGGCAAGCCTGCAGGCTTGCATTTGTTCTGCAGGGGGTTGAAACATTATTGGAAAGTTAGGAGCCTATAAATAAATACACCAAAACAAACCCACAATCCTGAAGAAAAATTACCATAGAAATTCACTTGCAGTTTAGATTAAGGTCACATTTTAAACTCACAGCTGTGTTTTTGTTAATTTAAAACTGTACTGAACAAATATTTTTATTGATCCTCCTGTTTCTTCATTCATGCATTACAGACCTTTCAATAGGTTTTCTTCTACGTATGCAATGAGATCTTAAAGTATTGTAGCTATACCACCAAACTGGTCGTAGTCTTCAGAGCCCGACTTCTTTAGTAATTCACCCTAACCCCCTACGCTTACAAGAGGATTCTGACACGCCAGTTTAAGCTCAGATATTTTTACTTCTAGAAAGCAAAACCATGAGAAGGTTGAAACGCTTGAAGGTTGAAAGCACTTGAAACACATATCAAACACATATCTGAAACAGAGCTCTGACTTTCCTGCACTTTCAACATCTGCTTTTTGTCCTTTTGGAAGCATCACACCAACACTGCATCCTCTTCCTGTGGTGTTCGGTGAGAGCACAGCACAGAGCATCCCAAGGCACACACCTAGGGAAGGTGTGCGTGGCGCTGCCAGCTCTGGAGGGAAACAGGTCAGCAGAGGAGGTCTGAAATAGTGCATGGCTGAATGTCAGATAGGTGCAGTAATGCAAGGTGTATGAGTTCTTGACAGGAACAGATATGGAGTGAGCTGGGAAGGTCAGGGAGGGGTGGGGGTGGGACACATGGAGAATGTACTTGTTCTAAAAAGAGATGACACGCACTCACCCACTCCTGGTTTCATGTTTGCTTAGACAATGTTTTCAAGCTTTTTAGATATTATTACTTTCAGTACAATAAATTACATTTAGATTGGTTTTAATCAATGAGAAATCAAATGACAAATGTAAATATTACAAAGACTAAGAAAGTTATTACCAGTGTGATTTTAATTATTTACATTGCAAATCAGTTCTGTAGACTGTACCACGCCACTTCGTGTATCTGATGATAATTCAACCTCACTCCAACTTTAACTATTTTTGGTTTTTTTTCCAGAATTTAGCTTACGAAATCATTCTTACACTAGGACAAGCATTTGAGGTGGCCTATCAGCTTGCACTACAAGCACGAAAAGGGGGCCATTCTTCAACCCTCCCAGAAAGCTTTGAAAATAAACCCTCCAAACCTATTCCCAAACCACGTGTTAGTATTCGGAAGTCAGTGGTAAGTAGAAGGTAGCTGTGCATCCAAAAAAACTCAAAATTCAGCTACTCGGTTAAGAGTTGATATGCTAGAAGCTGTATAAGTAAATATACCTGTTGAGTCAGAAGCGTTCCATGTCCAAGCCCTGCCCCCTTTGCTCATCAGCTGGTAGCATTGTGTCTCTGCAGCACAGGCAGCCATTTCAAACAACTGCTCATTTTAGATTCCTCCAGTTTAAGATGTTGCTTGGCTAGTGTTGTGCATGTGTCTTTTGTAGTAACTGGATGGCTTTAACTGATTCAGTCTAATTCCAATGTATTGTGCTTTTTTAAGTGCTGAGGATCACAGCCAATGCATACCTCTCAAACACTGTGGTTCCATGGACACTCCTGATCTCCTATCAAGAAATAAAATCAGCACCAAACTTGTTTGGTACATGATCACTGCATGTGTATCCTAATCAAATTACAAATCCAAAACTACTTACAATTATCTTATCAGACCAAGCAACTTCTTGGGGTTTTTTTGACCCTCGGCAGACCATGTTCCGTAACTGGGGTTCAGTATTGTTTTTTCAGTATTTTCTTTGGAATTCCAAACTCCTAAGAATCCAAGCTTACTGGATCCTATATATTGATTGTCTTTAAAGTGCCCCCCTGAAGTGCATAGATGTCCAAGAAATATTCTTTTAGGTAGAGCTTTTTAAAAAAATATGAAAATTATTTTAAATCAAGTGAGAATCCAGAACGATTTGGGAGAGAAAAGGGAAAAATGACTGCACACTTTATTATATTCACTGGCTATAAAGTGAAAACCATACTTTATGGTATTAATTATTGGATGAGAGGAAGGGGAAAAAATTATGACTCTACACTTTGTAATTCATTGCCACAGAATCCCCTTCATAAAATTTCAAGAAAGAACGTTTCCTGATGCCATAATCTGTCTCAGTAGCACGAGGAGTTCTCAGGATCAATGATGGCTTTAACCAACTATAGCCTGGGAGTAGACACAGCTCTGATCTGATCAGGAAAAAGAGAGCAACTATGGGTACATGGAAGTGTAAACCACCGCACACATTGCTGTAGGACGTTGTTGATACAGGATGTGTTCTGTTGGTTTAAAGAAAGAACTTCTGCTAGAAATGATGTTCACAGAGATGGTAACCCCTCTGTCTGTTTGCATTTGTCTTAAAGCAGATAGATCCATCTGAACAAAAGACTCTCGCGAATCTACCATGGATTGTTGAACCCGGACAAGAAGCCAAAAGAGGCATTAATACCAAGTATGAAACTACAATTTTCTGATACAAAACTGTCCCCCTGTTCCTTGTTGTGCCTTGCACGCCAAGCAGTCACAGCACAGCCTTTCCTTTATGGCAACGTTTCAATCCAGCAGAGAGGAAGACTGCACTGTATGAGTGGCCTTGTAACTAAAAAAAAGGCTGACAGTCATTTCTGGTGATTTTCTTCTTCCTGCAGCACTGACAGAAGAATGACGCTACATGAAGACTTTTAAAATTACAGTCCACAAGAGGAGTGAGAAACCTTATTTTTCACGCAGTTCTCCCTTGTGACTCTGCCACAGTGCTTTCTTTGATTTCTTATTTTAGAATTCTACTTTTTAAAAAAAACAAAAGGTCTCTAAACTAACACTAATGCTGCCTGTGAGTAGAATATTTGATTGGTTTTATATTTAAATCTTGGCAGTTTTTAATTGAAATAGAACCAGAATTAATAAATAGAGTATTTGTGAAACCACTGAATTCATTAATAATTACTGTGTTGAATAAAGAGTTCATTACGGTAACAAGAAATTAGGCACCCTGATTTCTGTGTGCGCTGGTTTTATATGTAATCATTGGTGTCCTTTGATCCTCTACAGAAATAGAAACCTCTTGAATTGTAACAAAGGATCAGAGTTTTATGAATGGTTAGAAAAAGGTATTAATAATGCACAGAAAACCTTTATTAGATATTTTTATGGAAGAGAAGTACTATAGGAAAACATATGAATATTTATGGAAGGAAGCCAGATTAATTATGACAAATATTGTTTATTTTGAAGTTAAGTAAACGACTGCTGTTGCAGCATTATGAAAATTGTAAGAGTTGTAGCATCAGTGCACGGGATGTTCCGTGTGGTCAGTCCGAAATGAAAGTGGAATGGTCATTCTACTACACCTACGTATAGTTTATGCAGTTCAACATTGCTATAGCCATGAATTCTACTTGTATTTTTAACAAATAATCTCAGTGGTTCTAAAAAGGTAAAAATAGTCAATTTTGCTATCAAGATTTCTGTCACAGAAAGCTTGTTTGGAAGAGTGTTGATAAAATTCTACTGCAAAACATTTTCTAAATAAAAATAGCAAGAAAAAGAAAAAAATTCCAAAGTAATAAAAATGTTTTCATTGAACAAAATAGTTAAGCATTTGCTTAATATTTGATTAAATAAGATTTATTTACATTTTGTTTGAAGTGTTTTAATTTTTTTAATGTCTGTGGAGTATTTGTATAATACCATGATGTATATTTATGTAGAACTGAAATTATAACGGTACAAATATCACTATAGGAGAAAAATGGCATTTTAACGTATATTGTTCTATCCAGTCAAATTGTGAATCATTTTGGAGTTCATTATAGAGATATTGATAAATTGTGTGGTTGTCTTAATGTTTTTTTAATTATTATTTCATATCCAGCTGAGGTTTTCATTTAAAATCATCAGTTGGTAAATTCCAAAAAATGGATAATTGAACTTGATTTAAACCTAATAATTGTATATGGTTTAGTTAAACCTAATCATAGCGCTGAGTGATGACACACTTTTAATACAGTATTCAATTTACTTGAACAAAATAGTTCCTTGTACATATTTTGCCTATTCACTGTTGATATGTACGTAGTCAACTGACAGTAAAAAAAATAACCCTAAAAATATGGTACCAAAAGGAAAATTGTATAGGACAACAGTAAATAGTAGCCTCACTGCAACAAATACTTATGTAAATATGCTTGGGCTTCCAGTTATAAATTTTGTAATTTTGTCATTTATTTATATCCTATAAAAGCACAGAAAATAAAATGAAGTTGTACAGTCCCAGTGCTTCGTGCATCATTTTATCATTGCTGAAGGACATAAGGGACCTGATCCAAAGGATATTGAAAGCAATGTATGGGCCTCCTCTCTCCCCAGTTTCTTTGGGCTTTGAATTTGTGCCTCACAAACGCAAGCAGTTGTGTGGATACCATTTTGATTTAGAGTACAGATTTTGTTTACAGATGGTAAATACTTCATACTTTAAAGTCCTTAATTAACTGGTTGTTTGGTGTACTACGGAACTGCTGAGTTTCCATATTTAATCACACCATGTAAAGAGTCACACAAGGATTCACATTAAAACACGTTCACTTCAAACTCCAAAAGTAGAAAATGGTGAGATTTTCAGGCTATAAAACTGGGGCAGCTCTTATGTGACCCCTAAAATTAAAGGATAACACAGGAGCTGCAGCGCAACTCTAAGCAAATGTAAAGGAAAGGAGTGAAACAACAGGAAGAACTGGCAACTTGCAGGAAGAATTTGATCTAGGTTCATCAAAGAGATGTCAGGCAGGTAAGGTGGCACAGTACACAGCTGAACTTGTTTGGGAGAGATAATTGGGGCAGAAGAGACTGAGAATGGCTAGCAACACTGATGAAAGATGAGACAGATGAAAGACTGGTGAGGCAGGGAATGAGTGTGAAAAGTTTTGGGATGGGATGAGGCAGTGAAAAATTGGAGCCCCGACAGCAGACATAAACTGAAACTGGAAGGAGAGAGAAGAACTAATAGGCATAAGGCAATCCTCTGTTTGCAGAAATCTGAGATTTTAGAGGGAAACATTTCCCTCACTGACTGATAATGGTGTAAGGCAGTTGAAGTCCCTGGGGTCCCCTCTGGCATGGGACAGTTCAGCATTCCTTTCTTCAGATCCAAAGAGACTTTTATAAACCTGCACTAACCCAAAGCATTTACCATTTGATTTTCGTTCTTTTTTGTCAAGGTGACTTTGCATTCAACTTCCGAGGATGTTGGAAGTGTGTAGGCCGCAAGGGGACAATGGTCAGTTTTAAAAGTGAAGGTTGGGAAAAAGCCAGACACCTCCAAAAGATCAGAAAGTGAATAAAATTGCTGTTCTTGACCTCTTAAGGTAAGAGGGAAGCAGAGGCAGTCAAGGAGACTATAGGAAGAAACTGGAGCATTTGAATGTTGCAAAATCAGAATTTAATTGCAACAACTACCTTATAGTGGGAAATGGGTGAAAGAAGGGAGATAATATGGAAGTAGATTGCATTTGGCATGAGAAGATAAGCAAACTGGAATCTAAATGAGGTAAGTGTGGGTGACAAAGATTTTTGAGAATTATTTGAGTAGTGAGGTCTCTGAGGTAAAGGAGCTGCTGCTGGGAGAAAGCTTAAAGACTGGAGAAATTCCTGAGGAAACAATGGGGAAATTCTGTGTTGTGGAGCTGAAAGGTTTCCTAAAGCAGATGTTGCATTTCAGACTGGATGTGGTGACTCCTCCAACCTGGCCTGGTATTACTAAAAGCCAGAGGAGCTACTGCTCCCAGCTGGCAGGAGCAGACAGTCAGTATATTTGGTTCTGGTATTCTGCCAATAAATTTATGAGAGGCTGCTTCTCCTGCAGAACTACAACTTTACACATGCCTTGCAGTCTGAAGCCAAGATCTCAGCGTCAAAAACTGGCATGGCCATAAAATCATGACCATTGGGATTAGAATAAGCGGGTCATGAAGAAGGTTGTGTCAGTTCTTTGGAAAAGGAAGCAGCATGCTAGACAGCTAATAAACTTTCACATCCAACTGTGAAATAGTTTGTAGCTTACATTCTATAAAACATGCAGTTTGTGCCACGTGCAGAACTCTCACTTAATTTTGCCCTAGATTTCTTTCCATGTGTGCTGCTCAGCTGTCCCACTTAACACTTCACTGAAGGATGATGTCTGAGGTGTCTTCAAGACAACAGTCTAGAAATAGTAACTTCCACAGTCTCCAAACTACCAACCCAAAGAACAATTGACTCTACAGAGAAACTGTGGCAGTAACAAGCATGTAAGTGAAAGACATGGCATAAGGATTAGAGACAAAATTTAGATGTGGGCAATTATCTAAGAAGAGGGATATCCATTCGGTCATGTAAAAAGACCAGCTGAAAACAGTGGGAGAAAAAAGGACTCTTAATTTGCTGGAAATACTGATGATGGGGTTTTCAGCTCACTGAAAAGCACAAGGGGATGATGCTCAGGCTTTTGCTGAAAAGCTCCATAACTGTTCAGTACTTTAGGACTTCTTCAGGTGAACCGAGTTCTTTGCTAAACTAGCAAACTGACCACACTGCTATCAAGTCTACTCTTGTATACACTGGCTCTAGTTAACTTTTACACCTGGGAGCTGACAATCCAAGCTAGACAGAGGCTGGTCACAAGCTCAGGTAACTGAAACAAATGCAAGATTCACTCGCAGCCAGAGCTCACTCTGGGATGGATTCAGAGTTTGTGGATGATTTCTTTCGTACTGACTAGACAGTCGCGCTAACCCTTACTGCAATCCTGAATGCAGCCAGCCCTAACACCACTGTCCTACTGAAAGGGCAGAAAAGGGAAACCAGGGAAACAGCCAGTGGTCCTTGCCTTTCAGGAAGGACACAGTCCAAATGCAGGAATGGGAAATGCCACCTTCATACCTGGCTCCCACTCTTGTACAATACCACAAGTACATTTCTCTTCAGTCCTACTTAACATGTATACGTGGCTAGTGCCACATCTCTCACTCCTCTGCTAGGGAAGTCAGGTGCCTAGGTGTCTTTGAGCAAGTGGGTCTGGGTGAAGTCGTAACAACTAGCAGACAAAAATGCTATGGATATGTAAACAAAACAAAAATCTCTCCTCTTGCCACCAATAGCTTAGAAAAGAAAACCACTATTTCTGTCAATCAAGAAAGCTCACTTCAAAACACTTTACAGCCATGTTAAAAAAAAAGGGTAAAACTTAGATAGAAACTGAGGGCACTAGGCTTCTTCCTCACACATAGAAAATATATCACACAGCTAATGTCGTAAGGTCACATAATTTAAGATACATGCCTTTTTGTCTTTTTTCTAAACATGGCAATTCCTATCTTCAAGTCATTAGAATAACTGCTAAATTCTGCAGATCCTTAGCTAAATGTATTCTAGGATTAAATCCTTTTTTTTAAAAAAAAAAAAAAAAAAAAAAAAGAAAAATTCTTGCACAATATTAGGGATGGGTCAAGGCTTGAGAGAACCTGTCCAGATCTGAAGGCAGTACGTTTGTCATCATCTTTCCTGAAGACATAACAGAAAACTGAGAAAGTCAGAGTGAGACAAAGGAAATGGAAATATGCTCTGGTATAGAGAATATCCAAAGAGCATTAACTTTATCCTATAGTGACACCATGAGGAAAAGAGAAACAGACTACATTAATTCTTAAAATACATTAGATGCAGTGCAGTTTTCATTCTTGTGCTTGTGATTATTGCATAATGATAATTGCTAGGCTGCAGAATTAAGAGCTTGATCATGTCCTAAGCAAAAATATCCTAATGTATGTAATTGAGCTTAGCAATACTTATTTGTTCAGTTTTGCAGAGATGACTAATATTTTTTTTCTTTACATTACCTTTATATACCTCTACTGTTATATATTGTCTGGAAGATATCCGTGACGGATTAGGTGAACAGTTCTGCATTGGAATTAAGTGGATCTACTGAAACCTCCAAGTATCTGGGAATGCTGTGCATTAGCGGAGGTTAATGTGAAAAGACACTAAATCATTCACCGTGGCCATCTGCCTGTCAGAGCCATTACATTTCATTCAGTTGTACTTTTGAGAAGCTTCAAGAACTACCTAGGCCAACTATTTGAAATCTAGAAAATTAAACTGATCGTTACAATAAGTAAAGAAAGAAACTGCTAAGGCACCATCATTATCACCAGCCCCTGATGTGGCAGGAAAGCCCTTAGGTGAGAAGTACCTAAGTGATTCCATCTGGTGATACACACAGCCTGCCCCCTATTCTTCAGAAAAATATGGGGAAAGATATCCCTACCAAGCTGACTTTGGGGAAATCTGTTTCCCAGCAAGAGGTCTTGTCATTACAGGCTGAAGTGTGAAGGAAACTGCACCAGCAAAACAAAAAACCTGAAGGCACAGCTCACCTGTGTTCAATACTGCCCTTCCTAAAGCGGTGACAAGACTTAAAGGCCAAATTATACAGTACAAGAATGAAGTTCTTCCTGATCCACAGGTGACCAGCAAACCCCCAAAATCTTACTATTTCATTACAATCATTCTCCTAGCACAGACTATGCAGACCTGAGACAAGGAATTTTATTCCCTTGCCGTGCACGTCTCATCTAAAGATAGGTACAGAAAGAAACTTACAGAAAGCAACTCCTCTGATAAAGATCTTAGCTACGTAATAATCCATAACATTTGAAGCATACAGAAAAGCTGGGAGCATTTAAGTAGAAACTGAATGTTTCTTTCCGAGACATCTGTTTAGACTCAGTTTTCTGTAGAGAAGTAGGAACTAACTCCCTTGCTTTACATGATTTTACAAGATGTTTTTTAATTCCAACCAATAGAACTTTTTGCACTTTTGTCAGCAAGGCTGAAATGTCCTGCCTCCCTCCTCCACCTCACTAATGGGTCACTCCTCAGCTGTCTCTCCCGTTCAACAAGACAAATTCCAACTCAAACATTACACTGCAAGACTGCCCAGCTCATGGATCACTTTTTGTGGTCCTCTTCTAAGTTTGGTTGAATCCATTTTGTCTCTGAATTACAACTATCATCAGAGCTATATGCACTACTCCAGCTTATTTCTTGTTAATGAAGGACACTCACTTCCTTGAGACAGAGCCTCTTAATGTACCCACCAGCCCCGTGTTCACCCCGCTGCTGACACTTCGGGGTTTGTATGGGTGATACCATCCACTTGCATTTCCACACACCATTTTCATGACCGTCTCACTGGCATTCTTGAGTCCACTAAGTATGACAAAGCTATATTTTGTCCATAAGGTAATGAAACCAGGCTATTGGATGTTAAAAGTAGACAAGCATCATGTTGTGATAGCTACTTATTCTTGTAATTTACTTTTTAGCCCAATTATATTATGTGTAGCATCAGCATTGAAGGTTTTATAGATCTTGGACAAAAACATTAAATAACACCATACTAGTAATGTGATCTATATTTAAAGTCATCTAATGCGCCCTCTGCCAGTGCTGTAGAATAGAACCAAAATGTTATTAAACCTGCCATTCCACTGTTTTACTGCAGACTGACTTCAGGCCAACAATTGCCTTGCTCACCTCTTTCAAAACACCAGAATCATCATAATTCACAATTCTTTAGAAAGTTCTCATTTTTTCAAGACATGATAAATTTTACCAGGTGTGATTCAAAGGATGCTTCACCTCATTTATCTCAGACATTTGGTTATTTATTGTTATTTATTACTTGCTGATTCAAAATTCTTCAGTTTGAGCAAATGTATCCTTGCCACCTGTTCGGTTTAGAATATAGATTTCCTGTCCTTGTGATTAATATTTTCCAAACATTCTGTCTTTCCAACATCGTATTTCACAACTCTGTCACTTTTATCAACGGAATAAGGTTCTTTTTCTTAATTGCATGGGTTTAATGATATTTCACTCAGTGTACAAACTCCTATCAGTAGTTCCTAAAATGTACTTTGTAATTTACACTCTAAAACATCATGAACATCTCCTAATATATTGATCTGTGTTTCACTGCAGCTTCTACATCTCTTTTGAAGGAATGTCATGTAAGATAGTATCTCATTCAGTGGGTTTTGTGGCAGTCTGGTTTTTTTTTTTTTCACATCTGTGGAACTGTCTCCTTGGACCCCTTTCAACAATTCCCAGCTTTAACACATCCTACATTACATCTATGTTCTCAGCTATGCCAAAAATTGTTTTGCTGGAATGACTCCAAATCTGTACTTCCCTGACCAACCTGATACCCTGTTACACAAGGAATGTGCACGTTGAATACAATCCGTGACACCTGGAAAACTGCTAATTTTTACACTCTGAATTTGATTTCATAATTTGATTTTATAATAAAGAATTTATAAATTTTTGCTTTTCAAGAATGTCTCTGCTGATCCAAAGCCAAGTGTGTGGGCGTTTTTCATCTCGCTGTAGTTGATTTAACTTGTAAAAAAGGAGACTTAGCTTCCTCTCTATATTTTCTTACAGTTACATAAACATTCCTGTGAACAAGTCAGTATGAATTTATGACAGATTTAGAGCTGCCTGGTGATAATTTATGAGTACTTTATGTTGGCCTGATTACCGAAATGTTTGTTATATGCCTTGACTTGTTTAACGTAGCAAGAATCTGTCGGGGAAAAAACAGCTCTTAAAGGGAAGGATAGATTAAGGTACCTGGTTTTCAAACTCTACTCAGTTCTGAAAGAAAAATGCCAGAATTATTTGTCTATCCTGTTCAAAATAGCCTCCAAAACTGGCTTTGTGGAAGAAACAAACACTGCGGTTATAATTACACCTTTCCCTTTAACATGCCACTGATACTGACCTCTGACTGCAGTGAGTTCACTTTTGTCTTTACTTCCTCTGTGCAAGAATTTTTGCAGTCCTCCCATTTGGCCCAAGTCCTCGGGGTTATGGTGCCCAATTCAGCTGTTCTCACTTCGAACTTTTGACTGTGCTTAGGAATTCCAGTTTTTCCCCTTCAAGGGACCTTGTCAGCCATGAATGAAGAGTCAGCTTAGAAATAGCATAAAATCTCTCAGTGCTTTCATTTCAATAGGGAAAACTACCTTGTTAGAACTCAAACATTGCACAAAACACAAGTTTCAAACCAGAATGCACTCAAGCTCAAAGCCCCTCATTACTTTTCATAGTTATCAACTACAATGTAGACACTCAAAACGTGTTTTTGCGAGAAAGGAGACTGTATCAATGCTAAGAGCTCTTGTGTTTGCTGCTAACTACTGAAATCATTCAGCATGACCAAAGTCTCATTTTCCACATAGGTTCCTGCTTAACTGAACAAACATGGCCAGACACATAGTTTTATCCTAAAATAACTTCTAATACCTGACAGAACTCAAATAAGGATCAAAATAAGTAATGCAAAATGGAAGTACAAGCTGCATGAGCTGAAAGCACTGTAGCTTAAGTTTTGAAAAGCAGATGTAATTTGTATGAGAACTAAAAATAAAAAATATAGGAAGGATTATAATTTTTAGAAAAAGTGATCTTTACTTCCTAGATTCACATTTTACCCAAAAAAGTAATGCATAATACACTTACATAACAGCTTGTTAAAGATCATTCTTCTTTTCTCTAATACGAGAAAGATTCAGAACACACACTGAGCAAATGCTCCATTCCACAAAATCACTTCATGATAAAAGAAAGAATAATAAAATACAACTTTGTTCCAGCAAATCTTCCCCTAACATTACCAATACTAGAACCCTGAACACTGGAACCTCCCATTTGCAATGAGGTTGACAATAGAAACTAAGGACAAAATACGAGCTATAATGAGGGGTAAAGTAGCTTGCAGAATTCCAGCATGTGAAGAGTTCCTCAACTACTAGAAGTTTAAGAGGAAAAACACACCATAACTTCAAGGAATAGACCTTTTTTCTGTGTCTACCACAACCAAAAGTTCAACACTTTGAACAAAGATATTTCTAGAAAAAGGAGATAAACAACTGAATTGTTAGACTTCTAGCACATTGCCATCTACTTTATTTAATGTATTTTTAATCAAGTGTAAATGCTCAAGATATCCTATGAAGAAAATTCCAGGTCAGGTGTAGTTCAATTGAATTGTACCTCCCTCTGGTAAGTACTTATTGTTACAATCTTCCTGTGAAAAACAAACTGTTTTTCCACAGATTCAGTTTGGCCACCACCATTCTTCTTTATGAATGAGCAAGTACCCAGAATATCTACCTCAAACCAAGTGCCCCTGACTATGAAAAACCAGCTGCTGAGTCAGAACAGCAATTTAATATCTGTAGAAAGAAAAAAACATTACTGTCTGCTATATAATTTTTAGAGGGGACAAACCCACAGCTATCTGGTTATGAGTAACTGAGAGCATGACATCTGTAAGATGTTTAAATATTTCTTTAGATGCTTTGAAAATTCATACACATTTAGGTGACCTTTTTTGATGCTATTGTTATAGATATACTCAAGTAGAGGTAAAATTTAACCAACATTTATCTGTTCAAACTCTTTGAAACTTTTGTATTTCCCAGTTCTGAAATTTGTCACCTATTGATAAGACCTGTTCCACACATTTCCTTCAATCTCATTTATACAGTTGGAAATACAAAATGCATAATTGCTACCCTGTATGAATATAAATAAACTCAACAGTACATTGCAAGAAATCTTGCAAATATATTGAGAAATTTAGGAGCTACCAACTTGCATAAGTATGTCTTGCATTACTGTCTATGCGTTGAGTGCTCAACCATCAAGACATAATTATCTACTTCAGACTGGCTTCTTTGAAGCAAAATCTTTGATCTGTATTTAGAGACAGATCTCCATGATCTATGCCTATGTTCATTCATCTATTCTCTACTAAAATTTTTTTAAAAATCAACCTAATATGCCCCCCCCAAAAAACCACAGAAACTCCACCACAATTCAAAAACTGTTAAAAAGGCAAAACTCTCAACATTTCCAAATGTCACGCTAAAAATACGTTGTTCCTCTCATGCAGTAATGACATCGATTAAACCAGAAGTACAAGGTCTGACACAAAAACCCTTGAGACTAATCCTATAGCATGGGAACCAGGAGTGGGAGAGGAGAGACAAATAAAGGGTTACAGAACATGTTCAACCTATCACGGTGAGACAAGACTCAGCTTAATCGCTTCACTCAGTACATGTGGATGTGTGTTCAAATACAGATGTTTTCTTGCCCTCAGTCAGAAACTGTCAGTGTGCACCAGCCCACAACGTTTTGGCTGTGAAGCAGTTTTTAGCTAATAACAGCAGTGCTGTGCTTGAGCACCCACCCTGTTCACCAGATCTGGCTCCCTATGATTTCTGTCTCTACTTGAAAACCAAGGCGTTGTTCAAAAGAACCCATTTTTTTGTCCATAGAAGATGCAAAAGTAAAAACAACGGAGATCCTCAACAGTCTTTCAGAAAATCTGCAGAATTTCTTTGAACGTCAGCAGCGTCATATGCAGCTCTGTGTCAACTCAGAAGGGAACTAAGGTTGCAGTTGATTGTCTTAATTTCTTAAATACAAAGGGTTACAGGCAAAGTCTTGTTTCTTTTTATTGGACCTCATATGTTTTCCATTGCTTCCTTAATTTTTTTTCCTGCTCCACTGCTGCCAAGAAGCTTCTAAACAACAGCCGATACTGATCATAGTATTAGAAGACAGATTTAAGTGGTTCTAACTGTGAAGTGCAGAAAAGGCCCTGTCATTGTGTCTCTGGAACCGGAAAACTTGCTCTTAGTACATGACAAGACTAAGATTTCTCAGCAGTGGAATAAAGAGCCAGCAGGCTACAAAGTCTTAACATGTATAAACCTGAACATTGACTCTAGCAAGGAATAGGAGTATTGGCTGGTTATTATTATATCTTTGGAGCATATTGCAGACAAATAATGTGATTTTTAGAACCACAGGAATTCCCTGCTCTCATTTGCTAGAAAGTACTGGTTGTCTATAAAAATGAAATTTGCTACACAATTAGTAGGAAACAATTAAAAGAGCCTATTACTTTAGGAACGTAAGTAATGTAAAATACCATTATTTAAAGATATTTACATTAGAAATAACACATGCTTTACATAAACAGCATTGTATTTAACTTTTACACAGCTGGATTTGATAAATTTGTCTTTGCCTCAATTTTGAGTCAGTTTAAACATCACTGTTTTCAAAATTCATCCCAGTTCATATGTTACTAGAGAAAGTGGACAAGCTAAAAAAAAAATATCACAGACACAAACTGAAAGGAATAAACAGAAGAAGTTAACACTACCGTACACACAAACACAGAGGGTCTATTTGTGGCATCCTAAGTAAGTACTCAAATGATTCTTCTTGAATACAGAGCAAGAAGCGTCTCTAGCCTGAAGGACTTGAATCTCACCATTCTCAGAGCACTTGTTCTACAAGGTATGGTTTGTTAAATAGAAACAAGCACGGGAAGCTGATTTGTTCTGTAAACAGTCAGACCTCAAGAGAGAAACTACCTATCGAAACACTTACAAGATACTTTAGCTTTCTCATCCTTCTGAATAAACACCTGCATCCACCTTAATAGTTCAACTACCACACAGTTGTGCCATGTCCCCCAAGTATAATTGTAGGAGATGATACAGGAACTACTGAGGCTGCCAATAACACATTCAGACTGAAAAGTCTTATTCCTGTACTCACTGGATCTCTTAAGACGCACTCTTGCAGCCCCGCTTAGGCCTCTACTAAATATAGTTGCAAGGTTCCTCATAAAAAGCCCCTGTAGGAGAAAGGTGTGGAGTATGTTAGTTTGGAAAATAACCCTCAAAATCCAAGAAAACCCAGCACCCCTTCTCCAAACTCACCTTCCCCCATCTTCCCCCAAATAACCCACGAACATGCAAAGACATGGATTGGAGCACACTGCACAGTAGCTTTGGAAGTGCTGCAAAGTATAGGTCAGCCTACTGCAGAGTTCATACCACAAACAAGCCTGGTCTCAGTTTAACAGTTTACTGCACACTGGCAGAGCCAGTGGCTGTGTCCTGTTCCAAGCCTGAACAAGCAAAGTGAAACTGAGCACAAAAATCACACTGGAAGCGTTCAGAGTAGCAGGCACACTCTCTATTCTCCAAACAGTAAGATTCATTTGGCTTCTGGTCTTCTTGAAATCACAACAGAAATAAGGGGTCCCAAGTCCTCAGAGCTTTTGGGCATCATCATCACTATCTATGAGCCCAAGTAAATTTATGATTTCATAGTAGACAGAAGAAGGAAGAAAGCAAATTGTGGACAAACGTGCCTGAGTGTCTGCTATCAGGAGCGAAATGCCAGACAACATTTCTCATCCACCAGGCTGACTTTTGCACTCCTCGGCATTGCCACGTGCTGTGAAGAGCAAAGGGCAACTGGGCAGTTCAGTAAAGGGTTCACGTTCTACAAGCAATCTGAAGAACATACTTGAATTCTCTGTGACCTACTGGTATTCTGGATTTACAAGCTTCTTGAAGATGGGGCAGAGTGGCCTCCCTGATCAGGAGGGCAACACCTGAGCCAGCCTACTTTCTCAGCCTGGCTTTCTCCTGAAACCTGCAAAGGCATCAGCTTCTGTAAAACACCTCAGGAGAACAGAGATGAGGACACATTCTATCACAGCACGATGCAACCTGGGGAACTGAATCCCACACAGACTTCACTAAATAAAAAAAGGGGAAAAAAAAGCAATTGCAAAGCTTTCTGTCATAGGGTGTTGAATTGCATCGTTTTGGGGGGGATGCAGAATAATTTTAGGGTAGAGGATGTTCTCTACTGGCAATAGGTTACCAGTTCCAGTTCTGTCCACCCATTCCTGCACTACAAGAGGTCTATAAACATTTACATGGAAAAACCTCAGGCAATAACTGCATAGTTAGGGGTGTCAAACTCACAACCTGTGGGACGAATCCAGCCCTACACCTTGTTCTATTTGGCCCAGCACCTTGTTTCTATCAGGCAGCAGGACCAAGCTCCCTGCCCCTCCGCTCCTGCCGGCGCACTCATCACAGTGCAGCGTGTGATGCCCGTTACACTGCAGGAGCAGAAGAATGGTGGAAGCCGTGAGTTTGACAACACTGGCATAGTTCCATTTCAAACGACTGTAAGATAAGGGAAAGGAAAGGGGGACACCGTAGTTAAAGGAATGGTACAGTTCAAGGCAATACAAAGCATTCTCTTGAGCAGCTGTATTGCAGGTGAGCAACATTCCTTGTTAATACAGTGAAGAAAAGATATTTGTGAAGGAGCTGGTGGTCTAATTGCCAAAGTGACTAAAAACTTCTGCAGAAACTGATAGACATCATTATTAGGAAATGCACTTAAAAATTGTTTGCACAAAAGCGTATTATAATTTCGGTTAAAGAACTAGAGAAAACTGGCAATTGCGATTAGTTAAATTTGAATGCAGGCTGATTCAACTTCATCTGGAATTACAAGAGAATATTGAAGCACTAATGTTCAATCTAATTAAAAATTGCTTCTGGCCGAAGTTTCTTTTGTTTCCTTTAAAATAAATCTAACATCAAAGAGAACAGCTAAATTTGATGGTATAGCAGGATTTTATTTTTTATTAGAGTAACCTTAAGTTTTTTCTATTAAAGAAATTGCTGGCTTGATTGGTGCATATTTTAAAAATTTTTCATTTAAATTTTGTCATCCTCTTCCTGCAAATCCTATCTATTTTTTGGGTGTTCAGACGTTCTCATCGCTACTTCTTTCCTTCCACCTCAGCCACAAAGACTTAGAGCTAACTCCATAGATGTGCACATGACCCTCTCAATTCTTATCACCACCACCTTCTTTGAAGCACAGCTTCCTCAGTTCCAGCAGTAAGTATAATGATTCTTTGTTGTCATTCTTGGGGAATAATTCAAGAATGCACTATTTATCTCACACTTCAAGATTCTGTGCTACTTGCTTCAAAATTGAAATCATCTATGAACTCTGCTCATTCACAGTTAACTTTCATTAAACCATGATCAGTTTTTCCTAACATCAGAGTTTCACTAGCACTGTCACAGACAACCTTCTGCTCTGGTTCCACATGTAAAATGTTCATCCTGTACCTTTTTATTTAGCTACATCTTTTTGTTTAGCTATTTAAGATGGTCCTGTGCAATCAAGAGATGCTGGCTGAGAGGACCTTTCTGTTCCTTGAATATTCAGGAATTCAGGGAGGGTATGATGAGGTCTGTGCAAACCAGACAGTAGCAGTAACTCTGTCCTGAACATTGCAAGACATGTTCCAAGGTTTCAGTTTCCCTTTGTTCACTTTTTTCTCCATCCTCATATTTAATACTGTTGCTTACCTGTGAAAGTATTTCTGGTGTATTTTGTAAAGTAGCACTATGTTTAGATTGAAAATGAAACCACAATAAAAGTCAAAAAACCTCTGCATCACTCTCCTTCCCTTAAAAAAAAAACACAAACAAAAAAACATTCAAGAATTCAAAATCATTTGCAACTTTGGCCAGTATTGCCTGGATTATTTTTATTGAATGCTGTATATATTTAGAATACAAAATATCATGGTTCTTAATTTAATTTCTTCTCTTTACACTTTTGCCAGCAGTACTTTGATTATACTGACCCGTACTCAATAGAACCTTAGAAATGGTGGGATTTCAAGTTAAAAAAAGAGGAAAAATTGATGATTGTCAAAACCAGGAAAATACTAAGAAAGTATATGAAATCTTCTAATACACACACAAAAGTACTAGAACTCAGAATTTCATTATTCTGTATCAGCTGAGACACTTTCTAATGTACTTTTTACAATCAAGTAGTTAGAGTGAATGTTCTAGTATCAACTACAAAAATATTGAAAGCATGATATCAACGCTTGTGCAGTTGCTCATCACAGTTGAGGCAATTTACTAGAATAAGACTTACTAGGTACCTACGAAAAATTGTTATTTAATTATTCACAAAAGATATGTCAAGTAGAATTAGTACAAAATGTTAAAATTTCAACCTCATATTGAATCTATAAATATTGTAAAAAAAAAAAAAACAAACAACCCCAAATTATTCCCCCAAATCAAACACAAAATCACATATTGCCAGGTAAGAGATCCCTGTGCATAGAAACTCATGTAAACAAAGCTGATGACAATAAATGTCTTCATAGTATAAACTCAATGTTCATCCAAAAGGAAAAACAACTAAATAACTAAAACTCACACTTTCTTATATTTCGCAACTTTTCAGACTATTTCTACTCTCAGTTTAGCTCGTTAGCTCTATTCCTCCTTTGACTAGAAATGCGGCACAACTTCTTCCACTTGAATCGATCCTTCCACTTCAACATCCTTGCAGATCTCGCCTTGAGAAGACAGGGATCAAGATGTTCCCTTTTAATAATAATAGCTCATATGTGTTATAATGCACTTTATCTCCACAAGGTTAGAAGCATGAAAGTTCTTACTGCAAGTGGGAAGCACTGCTGCAGTAAAATGAAAAGCTACTTGAGTCATTCTGAATGTTAAGCACCAACATGGCTAGTTTCATTTTTCAAATGAACGATATCCCTGATTCTTCCCATCCTGTACTAAATCAAAATCATTGCACCACAGTAAATTATTTTTTTTTGCATCTTACACAGTTGTGTTCATGGCTGGAGAGCATTTAGCCATCAGCCTTAGCACAAATTACATTTGCATTATTTCTTCACTACTATTAATATTAATTACACCTAATCTCAATAAATCTTAATATAATTTCCTTACAAAATTGGAAGCAACATACTTAAGATGCAAACCAAGGCTTAAGGATTATAATAACACTTACTAAAAACAAGATTAAATGCAGTTCATTTGAAAAAACATACATAAATATACATGAAAACATCATGAGTACAACAATGAAATATAATTCACAGCTTAATGTGCGTCAGAAAAACATTTAGCAGAATTTTGTTTCCAGCTCAAAAAATTGATTATTTTTCCAGTGTTCAGCACACTAATCACAACTTCTGTAAAACATAAAGAATACCAAGATTATCAACAGTCACATACACTTTGAAATTAGGGGACACATGTATTGACTTGAGGTTCGTTCCATTTGTGTAGAAGGTTTGTAACGATTCTCCAGTAGTTACATCCCACCACTGTAAAAAATAACAACACGTTTTCAGTTAGTTGAGGGAAGGTTACAATAAATCCTATGAACAGGCTTAACATCGCAATCCCAGTTGACTGCTTCTCCCAAAGAGGTCGAATTAAAATAAAAATACAAGCAATTTTAAGTAGAAAATGTTTAGGACCAGTTACTAGAGGTATGACACTTTCATATGAAAAGAGCCTTCAACAAGATGGAAGTTGTTCAATTTCAAGAAAGCATAAAAATTAATAAATTCACATACTGCCTTTATCTCAAAGTGTGATCACTAGATGTAAATTGTAACATGTCCAAAATTTAAAATATTATGTATTTCTATATAACCAAAGGAATACATAAAACACATTGCCAGACCATGTAATTGTAACTACAGCTGGATTAAAAAACTTAGGTGGACTCACAAGAGGACTGATCATGAACACAGTTGAAAATGGTAAAGAAGATGGTAGGAACTACAGGCCAGTAATCTTCATTCCAGTGTCTGGTATTATTATGGAAAAAAAATTCTGGAAGCCATTTCAAGTCACATGAAGGACAAGAAGGTGATCATGAACAACTAGCACAGATTTACCAAAGGTAAATCACACCAAACCACCCAAATTACTTCTGTTGACAATAATGGTGGCTCTGCAAAAAGCACAGCAGGAGCAGTGCATGTGATTAACCTTGACTTTAGCTAAGCCTTCCCCTTAAGTCTCCCACAGTGTCCCTATAGTCAAACTGGAGAGACAAGGACTGGATGGGTGGAATACAAGGTAGGTGACAAACTGGGTGGACAGCTAGATTCAAAATGTAGTAGTCAGCAGTTCAGTCCCTGTGTGTTGAGTCCCACTCTAGTACAAGACCGGACAAAGTCCAGCACATGGTCACTGAGATGGCTGGACACCTAGAACAGATGTCATAGAAGACAGATGACTGAATTTGTTCAGCCTAAAGAAAAGTGGTTAACTGTTGTCTTCAACTCCCCAAAAGAGAGTTACAGATGACAGAGTCAGATTCTTTTCTTGGGGCCCAGAGGCACCCCTGTCAGGGTGGGAGACAACATTGGATGGTGCAAGGCCCTAAGCAACTTCATATAACTCTGTAAACTACTTTTAGCAAGGGGCTGGATTAGATGGTTCCAGAAGTTCCTAACATCCTACAGCATTCTATGACTTCAAGAAGCATTACAATACTGTACTGCACAACCACAAGACAAAATGGGAAGGAAGGCAGAAGCCGAATGCATGTCTTGTTCTTTAACATGAAATGAACATCAGAAGATATTTTCAATGCTAAATTAGAAAATTCAACATACTTCGTTAAATGGATACAAGGAATTACTCTGGTAGCATGTCCAACAGCTAAATACTAACCATCAATCAACTAACCTCCAACACTCTGTGAGATGAGTCCTCCACAACCTGTCATTTCACATACACTCACAGTTTCTACTAACAGGTATTAGCTACTGCATGAGGAAAAAAAATAAACTCATGACAAATTTATAATTATGAAGAAGGAATTCACAGACTGAAAGATCCTCTTCCCCTTCCCACAGTGTCAGCCAAACAAAACATGTAAGCCAATAAAAGACTGATAAAAATATTTATCCTTACAGAAAATTATCACTTGCAATTCCTTCTGAATCTCTATGTATGAAAAAATTTAATATTCAGTATATTTAAAAAAAATAAAAGGCTGACACAGAGAATTTTTCTGCTCATTATAAAAAATACAAATGCTGCTGAAATTGAGTGGATACTAAGGCAGACAGAAATTACTGGGATTTTTAATATTAAATATTTTAATGAAGGATGTTGCTAATAAAAAGCGGAAGCTAATAGCAATGGCATATATGGAGTTTGTTTTCAAACTCTGAAGTTTAAATTCTTAGGAGACCTTTTCAGAGGACTTTCAGATTTGAGAAGAAAAGAAGTTAAAAGCGCTAAGACAGTCAAGAAAATGGAGCAGTTTTGTGTTAAACAAAATGTTTCAGGCTTGTTTCTTTGAACTAGTCTGCATTTTCTTCTCGAATTGTATAAGTACTGCCATTTAATTAGGTATGTTAGGATATTTTATTATTTCAAGGCTTTTACCTTAAGATAGCCTCCAGATGAGACAAGCATTTTACTGTCAGGAGAGAATGCGAGGTCTGTTACCCAACCACCATGTGTTGGTTCTCCTTCATCTACAGTAACTGGTGAGCAGAAGTGAAGTAATGCACCTGTTAAAATGTCCCAAATCTAAAAAAGAGAGAAGATTATATACATAAGTAAACTTCCTGGGGTAAAAATTCTCCAATAAGGCAAGTCAAAATAATTTTTTCTATATTAGAGAAAAAAACCCTTGTAAATAAGCATTCTATTTGAAGTGACAGAATAATCCAAAAATGAATTCTCCTCTTAGAACTGTATCATATATGGAGGATTTAATCACACATGCAGTTCACAGTAGAATTACTAATAAATCATGTGAGTCAGGTCCTCAGCATTCACGGAACATAAATCTATCATTATGGTTAGAAAATACTGCCTCATGTGGTAAACTTCTCTATTTTCAACTCCCCAGTGTTCACCACAATGCTAACAAATTAGACACGCAGAACATAAAATATGAGAACTCTTCTGTCTGTGAACTATCAACAGAATTGCAAAATGAACAGCAATGTTAAAGCAGTACCCTTATTTCTCCTTTGTCATCCCCCGTGGCCAATAATTTGTTATTAGGAGAGAAAATACAGCATCGCACACAGGCTTCATGACCTTTCAGCTCATGAAGAACAGATGAACTTTTAAAGCTCCATATCTGAATGAAAAACAGAAAAATGGAAAAGACAAGTTCAAGAACAATTAAGACCTCTTTCTAAAAAGGTATTAGTATTCCAAAGTACATAAGACTTTTTGTACATATGCATATATGTGTATGCATATGTATTATACTGTAGTCTTCTTCTCATTTTACTATCTGAATCACACCTGACCACATTTGCTACAAATTACTCTCTTAACAAAACTGATTCATTCACAAGAAAGTTCAAAGTTGTTCATAGAGAAGGGATTCATCAATCAACCTAAAGTTATGTTTAAACATTTAATGGGAAACTTTAAAAATCTAATGGGGCAGTCCTAGCATATTAAATAGTGGACTTCTTTTTGCACCTTGCTCCTGAACAGAAATACCCAAAACTATGGACAGTACTTTTAAGAAAGTTCCAGAAATTTTTCTTAAGTGTTAGACGGTCACAGATACTGTAAATTTTATACTAGAAATAAAACAAGATAACCTAAATAATCACTAGTTACCTCATTACAAAAATACAGCATGCATTTTGGGACCCTTAAGGCATCATTTTTCTCTTTGTACAGAAATTAACCAACCTTTGCAGTTTTGTCAGCAGAAGTAGATGAAAACTTTGTACCATCAGGTGAAACAGCACAGGAAAGAACAGTACCTCCATGGCAAGCAAAATCTTTTTCTGTATTTCCGGTAGTGGTATTCCAAACCTACCAAACATACAAAAGAAAACTGGTTACTTTTGTAACACTGTAAAAAGGTTTAAAATCTGCACCTGACACAACAATATATAGGAGACAGAAGTCAGGTACATTAAGTATAGCAAACAACTAGCCATATTAGAATAATGGTATAGTTAAAATACAACAAAAGCGTAAATCTTACTAGAAATAGAAACTGCAAAATTGTGTCTTAAAAGTCAGCTTACACTTTAGGATCAAGTCAATAACAAAGTGCAGGAAATACCAAATGTCACAAGAGACAGTAAAATGTATTTTATGCAATTTGCCAATGCACAGCCTTTTATTTACCTTAACAGTTCCATCAAATGACCATGAAAGAACTTTTGAATTTTCCAGAAGTCTAAAATCCTTGATTGCTTCCTTGTGCCCTCTTAGAAACACACATTCACTCAACTGCCAATGCCATACCTAATCATAAAGATGGAATATATTTTTTAAAAAATTTAATGGCAAACATAAGAATTAACTAACTTACTGATTTTTAAGTCAAAGGAATAATAAAAAATTCTTATGGAGGTGGCAACTAGTTAAAAGATTAGATATTGAAGATATTCATAAGATTGAGGATGCTATAGTATTTAACAGTCAACCTATGACAGAGTTCCCTTTAATACACATATAATCTGATTTTTAAAGTGATTTTGATGCTTAAAATCCACTAGTAATTTAAAAAGAAAAAGCAAATCAATCATCTTCTAGACAGCCCAGAACTTTTGGGTTTTAAACCTTTGATTATTGCAAAAAATTCTCGTAGACCTCATAATTTCCATACTTAAATTAACTTTATTTTATATTTTTAAAATCTATTTTTAATGAAACGCCATTTCGGTTTGCATTTTTCTAAAAGAATGACACCTATTTTTAATTCAACTATTCACTGAAAACTGAAGAAATGTAATTTTATTTTACAGCAGCTATTAAGCATCAATTTAAATGACAACAATTTAATAGTTTTCAAATTAATATGTTTTCTGGATCAAAGAAAGAAGAGAGCAGAGGTGTTCAGGTGACACTCCCAGAGGTCTAAGTGAGGCATTTTCCACTAGAGGGAGCAGAGACCTGGAAGAAGACTCCAAAAGTGGATAACCTGGTGAGTTTCTTTGTACTGCTCAAGTGACCACAGCGACGGCACTAAAGCTACACTCAAATCTACAAGTTCAGAGCAGAGTCAAAGCGAAACAACACCAAAGTGGGATGCAGCACTGGTGTGGCAGCAAGTAGGTAGAACTCTGAAGTTCACATTTGGTAAATGAAACAGCCCCGAGGACCTGCACCCATGTGTTTTTGGAGGTTTTACTTCAAAGCAGCTCAAGCTTGGTCGCATTGACTGAATGTTTATTGGTAGCTGGATCATGTGCTCTAGTTCAGGAATCCTGTTAGCATGCCTGCAACTGCTCTGCAGTGCAAACTAAAGCACAGCCAGCACAAACAACCAGGACACACTCACTTCAGAAGTGCATCCCTGAAGTGAGCTAAAACGCTAATACACACACATCAGAATGCTTCTCCAGAGCCAGCCTACCTTACTGAGAGGCAGAGTTCATAGAATCTCTAATTTGAGACTACATCAGTGCAGTCATTCTATTTCTAGCTAGTATCTGTATTCAGCACTGCACTAGAGCAGGTGATCACACCAGCCTGCTCAGAGACGGGTCTTTTTACCTCATTACTTCAGTGTAAGCAAGCCCACTGACAGGCCTACCATAGACAGCCTGTTTGGGGTTGCATCCTAAACACTTCACTTACGCAGTTGTAACTGTTTAGTTTTCTTGTTTGAAAAGTAATGTTCCTTTCACCCACCTTAAGGTGAATGGCACCCATTGGTGCCTTTCTAACATCCATAACATTAAAAACAGAAATTGTGTAATAATAATTACCATATTCGTTATAAATAAAGGCTACAGTTTCTACGGTTCCTTGCTCCAAGATAGAGCAACAGATGGGTATTAGGAAAAATTTCTTTACTCGAAGACTGGTGAAGCATTGGAACAGGCTGCCTAGGGAAGTGGTGAAGTTACCATGCCTGGAGGTGTTCAAAAAACATGTAGACGTGGCACATGGTTTAGTAGGCATAATGGTGTTGAGTTGGTGGTTGGACTTGATGATTTTGGAGGACTTTTCTAACCATAATGATTCTATGAACACAGTATACATTAGTCATCTACTGAATTGACATTATCTATACTATAAAAGACCTTTTAAAATATATTCCAAACCTGTATAACTGAGTCATGAGCACTTGAAATGAGAGTCTGACAATCAGGGGTAAATCGACAATGCTGCACGGATGTCCTGTAGGCCTCTCTGGACTTCAGAATTTTCCCATCCAACAACTGCAATACCTTTACAATGAAGAAGGCAATAATTATATTTATTTTACATACTTGAGGAAAAGGAAGAAAAGAATATTTAATTTAAATAACGCGAGATTATAAATATATAATTCTCATTCAATGAGTTGGAACACCCAAAAAAACACATTAGCTTAGTCCTTGGCAAAATGAAATTCAGAGCTACATTATTAGCACTACCTTTAAATTATTGTCATTTAGGCATCACTCACAAATGTAAAAACTTTATTGTGTTATGTTGAAGAATAATACTGTACAAAGCCATTCAAATGACATTGCTTTAAAAAGAAAAAGCACCAGGAAAGGTGTTTTCCTACTATTTTTACCTTTATTGTGCCACTCTCCTGTCCAAAAGCTGCAAATTTAAGATCCTCACTTAAGCAACAACAGGAAACGGGGGATTCTTGAGCTGCTGCCTGTATAATAACACTGTCTGTATTTCCATTGATAAGCTGTAAGACAGAAGTTAATTAAGTTATTACAATGTTTTTAAATGTTATATAAATTAAAATACAGAGCTAAGAATGCTAAAGAGTGCAGCAGTTTCAAACCCTGAGTTATTAGTTACTTTCATAAACCCATTGCACTGAAGGTCACTGTAAATGCCTTCATAGAATGCTCTCTGAACAGAACAAGTTTGCAGAAGGAAACACATCTCAGTATTAGAAGGTGTTTTAAAGTTCTGTCTGACCACAGAAAACAGTAATCAAAATGCTACTCCAAAATTTCAAAAGCCACGTATCAAGCTCAACACTCAAATTTACCTTGCCAGCCAGATTTTACAGCATAAATAGAGCATAAAATACTTAAAGCGCATCCTGTAAGCATGACTTTAAACTTACTAGGACACACAATACACCAAATCTCAACTCAGTGTCGCCCTCAAACCAATTCCCCTCAAAAAATCTTTATAATATAATGATTTAGAAACAAAGTTTAAGTTTACAAAACTACAAGTGTGAAGTGTTTAAAAAATGAACATACTGCACACCAAAAGGTGACTAGAGAAAAACTACTTTTAGAGATGGGATAACAGAGAGATAATGTTAAATTACAGTACACATGCTTAACTGCATTTTGTTTTTTCAGTCAATTTCTCTTCTTGTGGAAGAGTGAAGAATCTGTTCTCTTTCTATAATGGGAGTTGTCTCTCATGACTGCTCCTCTACAGGATGTCAGAATTCCATATTTAGGGCAGAAAATCTAAGCATCACCTTTCTCTAGGAAATAGTTCAAGTAAAGTTACAATAGAAATATACTAATCATAAATAAACAGATCAGGTCTACTAATTCAAATGAGAGACAGGATACCCCATTACCTAATGATTGCTACAGATTTCACAATTCAGGAAGATTAAAAAGTAGTGATTATACTAAACTGCTCCCCACACATAAATAAGTAAAACATTTGCTGTGGTTTCTCCCACCTCTTAACCGCAACAGGTGCAGCTTCCATTTTTTCACATCTGTTCACATAAATTTTAGTTTCAACACTGACTGCTTTCTGTTGGCTCGAAGACTAAGATCATTTTATTGGCAAGATCCATTGCAGACACTTTAGCTATTTCGACATCTATATTCCCCACTATTCAAGATCATCCCCATTCCACTTAAGGTTTTTTTAATAGGATTTTTAGGCAGACTAGAAATGGCTAATTTGTTGACAGGATGGACAAAAAAAGGATGACAGAAAACAATCCCAAAGACAGAAAGAGGAAGTACAGGACATACAAGCAGAAAAGTTTCTGCAAAGGAAGCTGCTGTTCCAGTAGCAGTCTAGGAAAAGCTGAGCATCTCTTAGAACTAGAAATAAAGACAATGGTCATGCTGATTAGCCATGATTACACAGCTAACATATTTGCCTTCAGTCAAATTAGGAGAAAGGCATGACCCTACACAAAAAAAATTATCTGCCCCGTGTTCCTCATTATAGGGCAGCAAGAATCTATTTCAACATTCACTTACCTATCCATTCAGCAATAAGAATTCACTGCTTTCACAGTCCAGAACAAAGGCTCTTTCCTGTTCAGATTCTGCTTTAGGTTGAACACCTGAAATAGCTACCTTATGGCCAGAGATAGAGCATTGCCCATTTTGTGGATTAATATGCAATCAGTTTGCGTAAGCAACATTCTGCAACAAATATGAAAGTGTTTCCACTTTTAAACAGTTACAATTAAGTACAACTATAATCTGAATCAGAGTTGTATTGCCTTAACTTCAAAGAAAATCCTATCAACTGACTTTATTTGATGTATTAGAGAATCGTGTTAAAAAAGAAATATGTGCATGCATTTGCTGTGACTGAATGCAAAAATATATTTTGCATATTGGTGTACTTATATTTGGTGGAGGAGCCCACAATAATGAGTGTATCCACTACTAATATTTTCTTTAGGACTTAAAAGACCTCAGGCTCCGGCAGACCTGGGCTCACACCTTGCACTCCCCAAGCTGAGATGATTCCTTCAGCTATTACACAGTAGTTCTGATGCATTATGTATGTGTGCTATATAACATCTGGTCTATACGTGCTGCACACGACATATTGCTGTGCACAGCTAAGCCATTTTTAGTGCCCACAGTCTAACCTAGTTATGAAGAGAAAATGGTTTTGTTCCTCTGCATTCAGCTTCAGTTTTGACATCAGTGTGGAAATTTCTCCTCAGACTTCATTTTTTTTGCTAAGAAAGTAGATGGAGTTTCCAGGTATAAAAATGTTACCGTACATTAGGATCATTAATATCAAGTGCTACAGATTCAACTGTTGAAAGCCATAAACAAGCAGGTCTTTCCATGTTTCCTCTGTTTCCTACCGAGATTTGCAGATAACATTCAAATGTACTAAAATATTGAGAAATACAACTTACTTGTAAATGCTTCTGATTGTAAATTGCTAAAATCATCACTTCACCATTACGAAATACAACATCCAGTTCACTTTTCAGCACAGCATCAGAAGACTTGCACACCTTCTTTGTTTCCCAAATCTGTTGAAGAACACAGTATTTCATAAGCTTTATTAAACGACAGGATACAAAACTTAAGTAAGAGTACCTGCAAACCAAAGTCTTATAAACTTGCAAGTAATATTGATTTTTAAAATCAGTGAAAATTATGCTTCTCCTATTTTTATTTACTAGGGAAGGGGAAGGTTGCGCAATTACTACAGGGATTCCAACAGATGAAACAGAACTAATTTTTTCTAGACTGACTACTAGATTCCCCTGTATTTAGAGATATAGCTATAAAGTCTACAATTTTATAATCCAAAGATGTCTGTTAAAATCCAATTACAAAATATATCAAGTATAGATTTCTATAATTGCTTTTAAAATTTCAAGTATGCAAGTGTTAACTTGGGAGAAAAGGAAAGGTTATTTTGGTAAAAGGAAAGGTTACTTTCACAGATTTTAATGAGGCATTACAATTGCAGAAATCTATCCTAAATCTTAACATGCAAAAATATCTGTCAATTAAATTAATATCAAGTCTGCTAGGACTTGATTCAGATAAAATCTAAGACAAAATAGAAGGCAACAATTACCGTTGAACATCCACCACATTTTAAAAAAATCATATAGATATACAATAAATCTAGGTATAGATTAAATAAAGAAGAAAGTCAACTTATTTCACTGTATATCTAAATAAATTTATTCCAAAATTCTTAAATTTATTGGCTATAATTATATGCAAATACTAAATACTTACTATAAATATATTATGCATATATATTACGTATGATACATAATTTAATAATAAGCAAGTCCTTAAATGAATCATTTAATAATATATATAATTTCACATTTTGTCAAAACAGACATATATTATCTTACACGTATTGTCTGGTCATCAGATGACGTTAGAAACAAAGATCCATCTGGCGAAAACATCACACAGTGAACCCAGCTCATGTGTCCCCTGCAATATGCTACTTTCGATAAAGATTTAATATTCCATAACTAAAAATCAAGAATATGAAAGAAGTCATATTGATTTAAATTGCATTTACAAGGAAAACGGTGAAAAACTAGATGCAGTGTACTTTATAATTTCTTCTAGTATTTTCCTATTTCTCATTCTGAAATCAGATATTACAAGAACTATGCCTGCTTATCATATGGATAAGGGATATTAAATCAGCAACCTCTTTGACTGCTTTAATTTTATAAGACAAGGGAGAGGAGAAAAGAATTAAAAGAAAAAAAAAAAAGAACCAGAAAAAGAACCCCAAATCACTCATAGTATTAAAAAAAAAAAAAAATACAAATTCAACTTGATCACGTAGATTGCAAAGCCAGACACAACCCCAAACACCAAAAATTGGCCTCAAAACTGCTACTGTACAGGCTTACTCTAGCCACACTAGTCTCCAAGTTATTCTAGCTGTTTCATTCCTTTCATAGGGAGTTGCCACATTCTGCAGCAGCACAGAGAAGGAGAGAGGGTTTAGGTTTTATTCCATTAAGCAATACTTCTGAGAGTGACAACAGAAACCTTAAATAAATTTAGATTAGTCATTTTATATAAATGTAAGCTCCACTGTCCAAAAAGAACATGTAACTTTAAAATATCAATTGGAATTGACATTTTACATTTCAGAAGCGAACAAAGACTAAAAAGAACGCAGCATATTGAAAGCCTGCTAAAATAGCTACATTCCTTTTATCTCTGCATACAAGAAACTATCAACACAAACGTAACATTTTATATTTCAAATAGTATTTTCTTGGTATATTGTAGACAATCACTCACCTCAACAGAACAGTGAGACAAAGCAACTGCTACTAACTCATCACCAGGACAAAAGTCACAGTATTGGATCGTACTGTGGTGACTTATGATGACTTGTGTTAACACATCACATGTTTTAACATCAAAAAGCTGTGAACACATAAATACAATAGTTAGCACCCTGTTTGTATTACTTCACTGTAGACAAAAAGCTTACATGCGCAAGAGCATGCATTCTTGAATTTAGAAAGTTTTTCTCTCAGTCAACGAGTTTCCTGTCCCTATATTTTTACTTCACACACACTTGAAATCATACACCTTTTATCTGAAACATCCTAATGGCCTAGAGTTTTATCTGTAATCCTAATTTCTAAATAGATGATCTTTAAAGTCCCTTCTAACCCGAACTATTCTATGATTTTCTATTACCTCAAGAAAATTATTAAGGTGAAGTACTTACCAAAAGCTTATTTTTAGCTACCACCAAAATCATGTCACCATTTCTAGACCAAGAGCAACATTTTACTAAAACCTCCACATCTTCTGGTTGCTCATCTGCATTTCTGAAGAAGTCTGTTATCGCAATACTTTTCAGTTCATTTGCTGAGCGTGTTCCCCAAAGCTGCAATAAAAAGGAAGTACATAAAGCTTCTTTTACTGATACGGATATAGAATACAATAAGGGACAGCTAAGTCCCAATCACCTCTAGGGCCGAAAGGATGCGGGGGACACAATAAGAAAAAGTCTTTGCTGCTTTACCTAGTCAAGAAATAGCATTACAATATCCAGAAGCCTGAACAGCTTAGACCAGAAGAAAATAGAACAAACCAAACCAAACAAAAACCCCAAACAAACAAAACCCCAAACCAAACAAAAAAGACTAAAAAGAGGATTACATTGCAGCAGAACCCTCTCCCCAAGTTTTTTCCTCATATCATTCCAGCTACAATACTGTCTCTTAACAAAAGAATCAAACCAAAAATACCTGCTCTGTAACTCTACTGAAAGTTCACTCAGCATAAGAAATCTGGTATGCATCTAACTTTGATCCCTAATTGAGGCACCTGCCAAAAATCTACTGAACACTTCTGTTCCCTCCACCACAATTTTCCTCCCAAATGAAAACAGCTACAGCAACCCTTCTTTCCTGATTTAGCAATTCCACAGAAAGACAACAATGCTTTAAGAAATTCTGAAATAGCATAGTTCTGTTGCAACCAAAGGCAATAAAGGTATGCTTAAATTCTGAGGAAAAAAACCCCATAAGCATCTCTGTTCTCTTCTAGAGCATACATGGAAAATTGCACATAGAAATTGCTTTTATGTCTACTGATATTCATCTTCAGAGATGACAGAACTTTAATCTAAAAATTTATTATTTTTTTTTAAAGCAAGTTTCACTCCATCTCCCTAATTTTCTTTAAAGCACATTAGGAGAAAAAAAAAAAAAAAAAAAAAAGAGGAAAAAAGGTGGTGAAAAGTAAATAATTCAAAATTAGGCTAGTTGGGATTTATTTATAAATACAGGCACCTAACTATTTTCCCCAGGTACTGGACAAGCCATTTCAAATTCTTGCAATAAAAAAGGGACCAATAATCAACTGTTTCAGGATTTAATTCATTAATACTGACCACACAGACACAAAGTTTTCTTATAGATATTGTATACCAAAAAACCCCCAACATGAAAACAAACAGTTGTTTTAAAAATAGTGTGTACCTTTACTGTTCCATCTGTTGAGCAGCTAACAACATACTCATCATTTGGTGAAAATCTACAGTGATTGACAGAATTTAGATGACCCATCATCGTATTTCTACAATACTTTTTGTTCAACTCCCAAAGCTGCATAAGAAATAAACATATAAATATCATCATATTCATGAATTATTCAAAGACAGATTGTTCATGCTCTTCTCAAAATCATGCACTGGCAACCAAAATCTCAATTATTTTTTCCTAGCTCTACCCACATGCTCATGGACTTGATGCTATGCCCTGGGCATACCCCACAATTTACCTCCATCTGCTACAGTGCCGAAAAACTATTAACATCAGAATTACACAGGATACTCAAACTGTCTGTACAGTGTAGACAATGCCCCCAAACGGGGCAAAGTTACTGAAAGTTTCCTTAGTCTAAGGAACAAGCTTCCTCTTTCCTTTCCAACTTTCATCTTCAGAATTATGTACCGTGCACATAACAAAAATTAAATCCCACGTGTTAGTCTTGGACAGTCTGAATATCATGCCTGCCACATCCATAATAACAAACTTAGAAGAATATTCCATATTTTTTTAGGGCTCCTCCTCCTCATCCCTCTCACAGACACTGTTTTCCAGGCCTATAGCCTACACTTCCCTTTTCTGTTTCCAAATTTCTTCCCTTTCTCCTATGTAAAAAAATGCATATTAGTGAGAGCTCAAAACAAAAACAGCCACTTTGTACAGTGTTCTCTGAAAAAATCAGGCACTTTTGATTATTGTGCACACTCCAGTTGTTACACATTACACATGAAAGGTGTCAAACACTGTGTAAAATCTTAACCACACTTACAGTATAAAAATAGTCATTTTAAACAAGTCCCTTCTAAATCTACTTATTCCAAGATGTCAGTCTCAGACAGCAAACGTATCTCCTGAGACATCTAGGAAGTCATAACTGTATTTATATCCAGTTCACACAAACACAAGCTCTTAAAAGAACTCTTCAGATGAGAGTTCACATTTACAATTAAAACACCTCACATCCTCTTAGCTACAGCTGGAAGAGACAGTTGTCACTCCCAGCTAAACAACTTTACTCCTCACTGTCTATCCCCAACAGTTTTCTTTCACTACAAATGGGTAATTAAGTCACTACAGGGAACTAAATGAGCAGAAAACCAATTCCATCAAACAGAGGGATTTGCCAAGCTTGCTCCTTGAACCACACCACTGCAGAATAAGACAGCAACAGAGGCAAGAATATACAGCCAGGGCAGTAGGATCATCATCTCCAGTGCCAGTTAACTATATGATTGGCTCAGTTGTACTGGGAAATCCGACTCTTATTTGCCACAGTCTAGGTCTTACTTGATTATTCTGTTTTCCCCCTTCCTTCAGAAGCCAGTTTCAGCTGCCTGGTTTCTACTCTTTCTGTGCATACGTACTGCCTCCCAGTCTGAACAATGCCAGCTAGTTAACCTGACAAACCTCTTCCTTTGATTACTGTCATTTTGTTGGCTTTCACCTTCATTTCTTTAGCACACTGAATCAATTTAATCAAAAAATGTACCTGCTAGATTGCTAGACTGCTTTTTTTCCCCAATCCTTCAGCACCCAGGTTTTTACATTACCAATGTTTTCAATTCTAAATTTCTGCCTTCTTTTTTCTTATGCTGTTTTTAATCCTGTTGTTCACTCTCACACTCTCCCATGCCCACTCCACTCTCTAAAGGCCTTGCCAAAGCCCTCGTGTTCATGCCTAACAACAGAGAATTTGACCGTTCTCCTTTGCTGAGCATAAACACTCCTGTTCTGCCTTGTTGAAATCGAATTACCAAGATGTCGTCAATACTCTTAATCCATTGCCATCTCTCTTCTACCAGGCTCATTAAAAAAGTTTAATTTATAGCACTTAAATATATTTATACATCAATAATTACCCAATTATGACAAGCAGCATGAGAATAATCTCAATCTTTTCCACTTACTTTGATGAAAGTGTCATTTGAGCAGGTGGCTAAAAGATACTGACCACTTCTGTTATTGAACTGGCAGCAATTGACCTGCTCACTGTGTTCTTCATATACACACGTACACTGGCCTGTTCTTGAATTCCAGATCTAGACAGAATTGAAGGATGAAGAAGACTTTTAAGTATATTTAAAGTACTTAATTGAAAAAAATCTGAAATACAGATAAAGTCCTACAACATTCTTAATAACACCTAAAAAAGTTGTGAAGATAAAGGGAAAGCATATATATTAACATTTAGAAATAAGAAGTTATGAGGGGAAAGGTTATAATTCAGATTGAAAAATGCTGGAATTTCACCAAGGTTTTGCTACAAAAATTCAAAATAATTCACACATTACAGAAAGAAACCATGAAAAAAAGAAATAGGGATACATTAATCTCATGTTATGGATAGGATTGTACTCACACTTCACATTCTACTTAAAAAGAATCATCTGATAATACAAATAAAATAAGTGGTAATTCTGTATGCTAACATTAAGCATCTTTTACGTTATGTAACAAGTGGGGCTCTTCTGTTTGTTAAAAGTGAATTATCCACAAAAGATTTTAGATAGTTCAAAAACACTTTAATCTTAAGAAACTGCTCTAAGTTAGTTAAAACTGAAATTAGAATTATTTATTTGAAAAAAAAAATACTGTTTGCTCTCCATTTCCTTACCTTAACTTTTTTATCAGCTGAACAAGTTGCTACAAATTCACCATCTGCAGAGAAAGCGCAACAAAGTATTTCATCATCATGGGCATTTATCTCCAGAAGTCTCTCTCCACTTTCTGCTTTAAACACCTAAAATAACAAACAAACTCTTATAACTTGCATGCAATTTAAAAATACAAATAGAAGTTTTTCTCTCGAATAGCTCTATATTGGCTCTTCATAAAATTGGTTTGCTTTTGAATACACTTATAATTTCAGAGCAATTAGCACAATAATTATCAAAAATATTTTATTTTACTTGAGTTTCAATTTTGTATGGATGATAAAAATTGTTTGATGACAAAAATTTTTAAGAAGATTTCTGTATGCAATGTATGTTTCATTAATGACTTTTTCTTCACTCTTTAAGTCTAAATCCATGTCCTTTCTCAGTACTTTTTAACAGTAACTGCAAAACATATAATCTATTTACAAAATCTAATCTATTCTTAAAATTACAAATTTCAGGTTTAAATATATAATATCCTTCCGTGGAAATAAGAATTGCAGCAGCAATTGATGATTTGGGGAAAAAACAAGAAGAAAGAAGTAGTGAAAAGCCATACGGGACGACACAATTCTCAGTCTTGAGTTGGTCATAGGCAATAAAAACACGGTTGGGGAAAAATGTCACATATTAATCAATTTGCCCAGATTCTGGGATTCAACTTTACAAGGGGGGGGGCGGGGTGTGGACAGGATGGAACCAACCAAGTCTCACTTTCCTTCTTTTACATGTTCTTAACTACATGTTCAGAATTCTTTGCAGTAGTGTTCAGAATACAACAATGGTGAAGCTGACGTTTCTGTTTTTTCATTTACTTTTTCATTGAATGAGAATATCAATGAAAATGAAATTGCTGGTATTTGTTCAAATAAGAATACAAATACTGAAGTAATAGGAAATCTACATTTACAATAAATTCTGCAGAATTTCTGTTCTTAATGTAGAATCATTGCTTTTTTATTATACAGAAAGAGTAGAAGTAGCCTTGAAAACTAAAAAGCTTAGGCCACTATTAGAAAACACAGGAATAAGTTAAACAATGAAAAAAGGATTATTACTAATTTTCCTATTACTTCTTCAACAACAGGTTAGTTTAAATGCAATCACAATCCACAGACTTTACTTTTTTGGGTAGAAAATGCAGAGAAAAAAAGCAATCTGCAGTCTCAATAATGAGGCCAGTAAGTACAAAAGCCCAGCACAGTAACTTCAGCACAGAATAAAACATCCACCAGGCACCTCCTTAAGTGGATGCCATGATTAAAATACTGTAGAAGCCAGCAAATAAATTAAATGAATAAAACCACAATAACAACACATTAATTAGCAAAATGAACAGCAACTAAGCACGACTAATATTATTACTTTAGTACTCAACTTATCAAGCATCCAAAACAACACCAAAGGTTTGCAGAAAAGTTGTTCTTTTCCCTTACCTTTGGCTGTCTGGAATAAGGATACCTTACCAGGTTACTGGCTGGCTGATTGCTAGTTTTCTTGAGAGCTGGCTGGCTCCCCTCCAGGCAGACTGCTGGCAAATTTGTTATTAGTCACTCTCCTCTCCGACTCCCCTAATCTACTCCCTAAGCACTTTGGGCCTGTTTCCAATCTAATACGGTCTTCAATTCAGGGGTTCATTTTTCTCTCCAGTTTCATTTCTTTTGCATAGGACATCTTACTAACTAAGCGCTAAAGTAGCATAATGCCCATTACCATCCCATAGAAGGAGTAAACCTATAATTAAAACGCCTTTCTCTTTTTCAGTTCTGTAGAAGGTCTACTGTGACGGGAAATAATATTTTTTGCAAGCAAATATGAAATATGCTAGAGTGCATTATTTAGGATGTGAGCTTTTCTGTATCATTAAAGGGCATTTCACATTCACATATTACACTGGTGAGGGTGGGTATAAACCCTGAAATCGCACAGTTTAGATTTTCAACTAGAAGATAAGGCTTACTTTGATAAACATGAAATTTGATCTTTACGTAATAATACATCCTTTTCAGTCACCAGTCTCCAATAGGTTTTAGATTCCTAATATCTTCACATAACAGCAAAAGAAAAGCAACAGGACTGTTAACAAATGTTATCAAAATAGTACACATCCTCTCTTTGCACTCATACGGATATCCTACCTGAAGTGTTTTATCAGCTCCACATGATGCTATTCTTTGTCTGTCCTTAGAAAAGCAGGCATGGTAAACTGCATCTCTATGGGGACGAACCACCAGACGGTAGAGGTTTTTCAAGGATTTCTTATTTCTACAGGGCAAGACAGTTGATTTCAGATGAGTAGGATTTCCTAGTGTGTTTTATTATACAAAATCCTCTATAAAAAGATAACTTTTTCACAGATCTTGGGCAACAAGCTTTATCACAAATCAATCAACTAACTCACCCACTATATCTTACCTCTCAGCCTTTACACTGAAGTAATAAGCGAAACACAGATTTCAATATTCACTTAAATTTTTTATTGCCCAACAATAACTAGAGCTAAGAAACGAATAAAGAGAATATGTGGGTGAGAAAGGAACACGCTACTTTATGGGCAAAGCTGTTGCACTGTAAGACACAGCCTTCCTAATGACATTTGTATTTGGAAATATCAGATCATAAAAATTTCTTGAGCATTCTTGTTCTCCTGTAGGTTCATTTTCAAGCTTCTTTTTCAAGCTTCTTCAAAAACACTTGTATATTTGTTTAGACCTTAGTAAAATTACTTATTTTTCACAGAAATCACTCAATTCTTATCACTAGATATTTAAATAAAATCTATGACTATCAGTGCATTTCAATAAAAGATTAAGTACAGAGTCTAACATGACTCTTGCCTCACTTTAACAAAAAATTCAAATTAGTAGCAATCATAATCATCCTGTTTAGACAGATTTTAATACTAAAAGTTGTCACTGTAATAAGATGGTTCTTGGTGATGAATAAATTGTTACAAGATTGATTCATTTTGACTCTAGAAAAAAATAATCAATGTACTTAAGATCTACCAGCTTCAGTCTTCAGGCTTGACATTTAAATAATAGATAAAACACCTCAAACAAAGTAGCTGTGCTTCAGAATGAAAGCAATTTTTCCTTGCAAAATACTGACTCATCTAAGCCAGGCTTGTGCTTTTCTTGCTAAAATTGCTGGTCAAGAGAGCAATTTATTCACCTACATATCATACAAACCATTGAGATTGCAAAGCCTTTTAGTATGTCCCAATTCACTACTTTCAAGAACTTTGCAAGTTAACAAAAATGCTCTCCATTTTAGAGTTTACATTTTACTAAGTGCCCCTCTATTTACTTCTATGTAATTATTACTAATCATGGCCTTATATATCCAGAGTTCCCCTTCTCCCACAAGTTCTTGAAAATTATTTTACTTTCTTTCCCCAGAAAAAACACAATGGTTCTTAAAAAGGCCCTTATATTAGCCATACTGTATTTAGTCGCACATTAAATTGTTTTCTTGGATCAAGGGAACAGTCTATCAGCAGATGGACTGTAGCTACTTACATCCATTCCAAATAAAATGCTCCCGTTTCTCTTTGAGCATGTAGCTTGGCTTGTTGATACACCTCTGACGTCTCCGGTTGGCAAAGACCCAACTGTATAATGTCAGGAAATGGTTGCCGTCCAAGAAGGTGTCCATTTAAAGACAGAAATTCCTGGAAGTTTTCACGTACTGTGCTATCCTACATACAGAACAGATAATATTTGATAATATAGAAGGTATTTTTCTTTTTTAATTTTCTGTACAGTAATATCCTTACAGAAGTACTTAGCTCTATTTTTCTGTTTAGTTCTACGGCAAGTACATATGACAGATTGAAATATTTTATTATCCCATTCAGGAAAGCATACCATCCTTACTTTTCAAATAAAGGATACTGGCAACAGTGACTCAACTCAATAAGTAGTCAATGTGAAATATCAGATTTGGCCAGCAAAATTCCACACCTCCTCAAAAGCAGAGTACCATATGCACCCACCATTAGTTACTGTTGTTCACATTAGTTATTGATTTCCATAGTTAATTACTTTGGCACACGTTGAAGTTACAACTAAAGCTAAAACTGAAAACAAAGTTTTCTTAATTTTTCTCTTCTCCAAGTCACAAGTTTAATGTAGCATCACTTTCACGTTTCAGTTTTTTAAGCTTTGTATATATCTCCCAATATATACACACATCCAACAAAATGTAATTAAACACAGAGAAATCTATTTAGAACAGATTCATCATTTACCTTTTAGTACCATACCTTTTGATCCAGGAGTGAACTATACTCTACATATTCATGAATCAGATGAGCAGGCCCTACCAATTCTGTTTTAGCTCTAATCCAATCTAGAGAAAACATAAGATCACGGAGTTCCTACAAGAAACACAAATAAGATCCACAACAGAATGTAACTGAGGAGATAAAGGAAAGAACTAGAAATCAGGTATTTAATACACTTCAGTACAATTGTCTCCAGTTAAAAACTTAGGCACAGAATTATTACAATAAAATAATCCAGTTTCAAGGGATCTACAAAGATCATTCAGTTCAACTGCCTGACTAATTCAGGGCTGACCAAGTTAAAGCATGTTATCACAGGCATTTTCCAAATGCCTCAAACACTGACAGGCCTGAGGCACCGACTAGCTCTCTAGGAAGCCTGTTTCAGTGTTTGATGACCTTTTCAGTAAAGAAATGCTTCCTGATGTCCAGTCTAAACTTCTCCTGGCACAGCTTTGCATCATGCTCATACGTCCCATCACTGGATACCAGAGAGAAGAGATCGGCACCTTCCTCTCCACTTCCCCTCCTCAGGAAGCTGTAGAGAACAGCTGTAGAAGTCATCCCTCAGCCTCCTGTTATCCAAACTAGACAAACACAGCCCATAGCTGCTCCTTATAGAATGTTCTTTCTAGCCCTTTTACCAGCTTTGTTGCCTTCCTCTGGATACATCTGAGTACCTTAACATCCTTCTTAAATTGTGGGGCCCAGAACTGCATACAACACTCAAGGTGATGCTGCACCAACACAGAATATGGTGGGATAATCACCTCTTTTGACTGGCTGGTTATGCCATGTCTGATGCACCCCAGGATGCAGTTTACACATTTGGCTGATAGGGAACAGTGCGAACTCCTGTTGAATCAGTTGGCTTTCGACCAGCACCCCTCAGATCCCTTTCTGCAGGGCTGCTCTCTAATTTCTACTTGTGCCCAGCATCACTCTGTCCTAGATGTAGAATCTGTTATTTGGACTTGTTAATTTTCATCCCATTAACCATTGTCTAATGCTCTAATCTATCTAGATCTGTCTGCAAGGATTCCTGTCCCTCAAGAGAGTCAACAGCACCTCCCAATTTGCTATCATCAGAAAACTTGCTAATAATGCATTCAAGTCCTGCATTTGGATCTAAATGTAGAAAGACTAATACAAACATTTTCCCAATACACTGAAATAAAAGACTGGGATAAGTAAATAAGCATGATCAAAACCACCCTGTATTTGTACCCCACATTAATTATGAACGTTCCTATAAGTACAAAAAGTGTATTTTATGAGTCAGATGAACCATCTCAAAAGAGATTCACAAAATAAGGTTTGAGTGCATGTGGAAAAAGCAGTTAGCAACCAGGATCAATGCTATTCAAGGCAAGAATTCTAAAGACATCCAAGTGAAACTACTGAAGTATTAATCTTGCTGCAAGATTTGTGTCTTATACTAGCAAGTACAGTAGGTGGTAAAAATGACAGCACTTTTTTTTAAAGGCACCAAGGCAATCCCAGGAACCAGAAGTTTGCCCCTCTAACTCTTACTAGACTTTTTATGGCTGTTGAAATCTGGTAATGCAGAGAATGAGCTTTAACACACAAATCAGTATGACATAAGAGGAAAAAACTTTTTTTCTACAGAAGTCTGGTTAGTAACTAATCCAAATCAAATTCTTTGAAGGAATCAATTCACTTGTACTATCCTAAAGAAAAGAAACCCACAAACTATTATGATGCAAAATTGCTTGAAATGACAAGACAAAAAGGGTAGAAACAAACAGTTTTCATAACAGACAGCGATTACCAGTGGAGTCCCTGAGGGACTCTATGTTTAGCACTTGCCTATCTGCATAGAAGCCTGGCAGAAGAGAGGTTCAAGTGGGGAAAAGCCTAGGGTGGATCAAGAAGGGAAATAGAGGACATTAGTCAGAAACTCACCTTCTGCATGTCAGCACCAGCCATGTGATACGCTAGAAAGTTATACCAGTACATGCAATCCTCTTGAGATGGAACAGGTGTATTAAGTTTGTAATATTTCTTGTACTGATTTACTATATTTTTATGTAGCTCCTGCAATGTGGATCAAAACACACTTTCAGTTAATACTATACCATAGTATGGACTGGCTTCAGTATTGAGGACTTCTAATTTTATTATTAATATTATATTGTATGTAGTATTGAGGAATACTATTATTACTACTTCTCAATCATAATACATCAAAGATAATAAAAGACAGAAGAGCAAGCTGTTCACCTTCCTTCTTAGGCTGAGAAACGCTGTCAAATCACTCTTCACATTAAATGTGGGTAGTCAACAAAACCAGACCTGCATATATGTCAATCTAAAGCGAGTCTAAAAAGTTGCCTTTTCTTCCTATCTACTCTTTCTGCCCTGTCCTTCATAAACTGATAAATTTATTGGGCCCAACTTGCAGGTCCTCTCCCTGCAAGTATTGCCTCAACTTGAGAAAAATAAAAAGGAGTAAAAAACACTTGTCTGCATTAAAGAAGAAACTTCCAATTCTGAATGGGTCTTGACGCCTTTGGAACATTCCAGCTCCTACCGCAAATGTCTGACAGAGAACTAATGGATATGGAGTCTTCTCTCAGTTTAGTTTCTTAGCTCCAAATGGAACCATTATGAAATCACTCCATAGTTTCAAGTTGAAAATAAATGGTTTTAATTAATCAGCATTAAGTTTAGTTTCATTGTGGACCTACTCTATGAAGCTACTCTAAATATCATTCAATGAAGGAACATCTTCTGAAGAATGCCCAGCTTTGGAAAATAAAGTTAAAAGTCAGTAGATTAGTCAATACCCTACCTGAAGCTGGTTGCGATTCTTCTCTGTAAGAAAGTCAAGTTGAAGATCATGCAAATAATAATGGAATGACTTCCCATTCCGATCACAGAACAATAGTGATTTGTTAACAAATTCCTGTAATATATCTTCAACTTCTTCCGTTTCCATATCCCAAAGAATACAGAGAACCTAAAGAAGCACATTAAGACAGAAAATAATCAGAACTAAGTAGTAATACAACTTGTATGAACATCATAAAAAGCTATCAATTAACTAAGATAATGACTACAGACATATTACAAATTTATCCCATCTATTTGTGCTGATTTATGGTGATCATATCTTTTCTTAAAGGAGACAAATTCAGAGAGCTCAATTACAACCTATTTAAAGAGCTACATATGCAATGCACATTAAACTTACACTATGAATACATTTATTCAGTTACAATTGCTTATTTTCACTACTGACAATGAAATTCATTATATAATAACATACCCAACCCACCTAACCTAGTAATTATTATTAAGTTACATACAACATAATTTATATACAATGATTTAAAATATGAATTCTTTAAAGTTATTGTTTGTTTGTCACTAGAAATTAGGAGATTTCTGCGTTGCTGTTATTACCTTAGTAGGTACTCTAACATCTTTTGGGAGGATAGAGAGGTCTTTATAGTAGTCTTTGTAATTGTCATTCAGTTGCTCAACACTTATGGACATTGCTTCATCAAGGGCTTCATAATCATAAGAAGAAGATTTTCTTATTCTTTTAAACTGCTTATTCTGCAGCTGTCTGAGATAGTATTCCCAACGATTAGGGAAGTCTCGTAATAATGCACCTATCAAGGATATCACAAGAGGAGAACCTGAAGGAAAAGATTAAATTTATCTTAGAGTTTTTGAAGAAACAATCCAATAGTTTAGTCAAGTGGTTAAATAAATTAGGTAATTATCCCAATACATTGATTAAATTCTTGTGGTCTGGAGAACAGAAACAAAATATGTCATTCACGTAGAATCTGCAAACTCACCAAATTTAAGTGTAATAGAGAGGCAGGGGGTAAGATACACTGAAGAAGACTACTCAAAAATCAATATTAAATACTTTTATTTAGTTTGAAAAAACAAAAAGCACTTAATAAAGTGCTTGCTTAAAGTAAAGCACTTGTGTTTTGCTTAAGGCCTACAGTTTTAAAGAATGCTCCCTCCTCTTCCTGTAAGTCAAATCTAGAATTAAAAAAATATATATATATTCGTTGGTAAATGGTACGTTACATAGGTGCAAGCATACCTTTGCATTCCCTTACAAGACAATTAGCTTGTCCTGGCAGTTCTGATATTTTCATATTCACAAATAGGGATAAAATCTCCAGTCCTTTCTCATGTGCTAGTCCACTTTCCACATGAACCTCATATTTATTGCCTAGACATAGAAACATAGAAAAAATTTAAAAGCATGTAAAAAATCCTATAGAAATTGAGAGTATTTTCCAAGCAAAATCTGGAGCAAAGCATCTGACTCATGATTTGTTGCTTAGTATTTTATATGCTCAGTATTAAGAAGAGTATAAAGTCTACTTATGAGAACCAAGTTTGCATTAGAGAGAAAAAAAAATAGACTATAATCTAATAATTACAAATGCACTATAAGCATGTCATAGCAGTGACACAGCAGTGCTTAATAGAGTAGACTTAATCTGTCCAATGGCAGCAGTGTCACAGAGGTTAATTTATCCTGTTGAGAATCACCTGTCTTCAATGTAGACATATAACTTTAAGGATAACATACAACATTTATTTCATGAACAGCATAAAGCGTTACAGAGCAGAATTCTAAAACTTTGCCACTTGTGTACAAGTTGACAGACATTGATTCTACCAGTTTCTTTTCAAAGTTCACAAGAACAAAATCTCATACATACATACACACAATCTGTGGTGCAAGAGAGGAAACTGTTCCTTACCAGCCACAGCATCAGTTACGCTCCTGTCCCTGCTCGTTATAAGAACCTGACATTGATTATCAAATGCTTTTAACACCCAGGAATCCCAAACATCATCCAGGATCAGAAGCGATCTAGCACAAGAAGAAACATTGAAGATTTGAGATCAACAATTAGTACTAAAATATAGTAACGCATTTTAAAAATGAAATAACATTTTCAGAATTTACAATGAATCACTGCATAATTTTTACATAACTATGTAAAGTATCTAATGAGGACATTAAACACTGAAAAAAAGCTGAATGCAAGTATCTCAAAAAGAAGTTTTTACCATTTATTGCTTTATAGCTACAACTGAAGCATTTTGAGAAATATTTACATTAAAAATAAGAAATTCTTTCCCCATCTACTAATGTAAATATCTCTCAAAACAAGCTCCACAATCTGCAGAACTAGTGAAGCTTTGTTTCCAATACACTTCCACAGTACGAAGCTCACTTTCTAGGTACATTTCTCTCTCTCTCCTCCACCTCCCAGGCCCACTACAATTTCCCAGATAACTCATCATCAGTGAGTCTTTCAGCTTGTTCTTTTAACATTCTCATAAATACCTGATCAGCAGGATGCAGCACAAGCTTTAACCCATTCCCAACTCATGTCAGTTTTCATGAACTTATAGCATTTTCAAAGATACAAAGTTTCTATCTTCAGAGTCAATTTTGGCAATACACACCAAGTGTTTAGGGAAGAGGAGGAGATGGGAAAGTGTTGGGAAATGGCTCAAGGAACAGGGACATGGGTCCCTGGACGAGTTAGTTTGCAGCATGTAACAGCGTTGAGTCTGAGCTGGTGTGCCTAGGCCTCCGTTAGCATAAGCGAGCTCGGTTAGCATAAGGGAGCTATGCAGAAGGCCCATGAAGATTACGATAACCTTGAGCAAGGAGTAAGCAACATTCCTGGTAACGAGCCAGCATAGAAAGGATAAGCGGCCTGGAAACAAACTGCGGCCGGGAAACTAACTAACTGCGGCCGGGAGACAAACTACGGCCGAGAGATGAAGTCACCAGTAGCCAGTAATGTTATAATACGAATGCATAATTAAAGTAAAGGTAGCCAATTATGTTATAACACATGTGCATAATTAAAGCAAAGGAGCATAAAAGAAGCTGTGTCACATCAATAAACTTGAAGCTTGCTTATCACTCATATTGAGTCGGCTGCATTCTTCCACCACCTCTCAGGATCCTTCCCGAATTTCTCCAACAGGAAAGGATGAACAGGACTAAGCCAAACAGTATGTTCAGATTAACATGGTTTTGTAATCTTGAAAAGCAGTCAGACAGAAAAGTTTTATAACCGATTCTTGACCCTCTCCCTTGAGGTGCAGTCATTCTCTGCAACACTCCTACCTAACATCTGTTACTTATCTTCAAACAGATTAATGAACATTGCAGGTTAACAGCATCCTAGATGAAATATCAACAGCCTATAAGGAAAACACTGCTGTGGCTGGCATTGAAATGCCTTCAAATAAAACCAAATGCCTAACTGTTTCCAAAGCTGGCATCTTCTCTTTCCCCCTTAGTTTCCCCAGCATACAGGTGCTCTTCAGAGAAAAAACTAGTACCTCTCAAATGAGTCACTTTATGCACTACAAACAATACAGCATAACACAGTACGTCAACTATGGTTATGCTGTCATTTTACTTGGCTATACAGTAGCTGTCAACTTCTGGACCAGTTAGAGATGCCGCAGGAATAAATCTTGCAAGAAAATAGCACATAGTTCTCCCTTCTACTAAGAAGAGACTAATGTTGTGCATGAACTAAACATCCAAATTCTTCTGTATTGAAGATTTTTATTTTGTTTGTTAATGAACAAAAAATAACAAGAATTACATCAACATATTTCAGGAAAACCTGCACTTTCAGTTGAAAGTTTACTCTTTTCATATAATACTTCCACAAAAAAGATTACAAGCTTGTAGTAGTATTCTTGAGATATCACTCAGGTGCAGGCTTGTTTAGTTTAGCACAGATTTTCCCAGAGAGTAATGAAATTCTCAACAAATAAGAAAAACTATTGCTTAAGGATGAAAAAAAAGCTGTGCAGTGATTGAGACACTGCTTGATTAAATCAAGTCACTTTTCATGAAGTTTGAAAAAAACTTGTTTCTTGCCAACAATTGATCTTATCATGAAAATCTGCTTTCATTTTGATAAGCTTAGACCAAACACTTCAAAAAGACATCAGCTGTTCTGGAAAGGAAAAGTTTTCTGCAGTGATACACACCCTTTTACTGCTGCTGATCCTCACACAACAGTGAAGCATTCTATGTATACAATGAGAACACTGAGAGTTAGAGCAATTCTTATTTCCCACTGTTCATTCCCAATCTTCATTATTTAATGACTAATAATTTTTCAATTGAATGTGATCTTGCACAGCTGGTTAACATATTTTGTTAATGGAAGCCTTATTGGCCTATTAAACATTTCATTACCAGGACAAGCCTACAATGTGTCCCTTCAGTTACCCCATTAAAAAAAAAAAAATCTAAGCAGGGACAGAGTTATACTATGTACATCTGCTTCCAGCACCTATTTACCAGTCAGCTTTTGTACACTTATCTGAACTTGCTTATTCTTTTTTCACGTGCAAGAGTCAGTGACTTAAAACATATTAACAGGAACCCCTATAAAAGCAGCAAAATTCAAGAAGTATTGCCAGCTTCAGCTCGTATAACACCTCCTAATTATCTACAGTAAAATAGAAAAAGAGGAAGCAAAAAAATGTAAGAGTTCTGAAGTTGGCTTTAAAAAAACCCACAAAAACAATCAAGAAACACAACACACACACCTTAGATGGTTACACCAAAGTTACTCTGCCAAGTTTTATCAGTAAAAAACCAGTGGTTTATTTTACTGACATTACCTGGGATATTTTCGTAGCATCAGCAAACGAAGACGATCTTTAGCCTCTTCTATGTTAAGTGGTGGTCTTTGTGAAAGAGTAGAGTCATGTTCTAATCTACTACAGAGATTCTGAAGTTTTATTAGGAGCCCTGCTTTGTCCTGTTTTCCAACAGAGATCCAGTGAACTCCTTCTGGAAAGTAACCTAACAAGTAAAGCAGTATTAATTATGCTTTACATTTAAAAGCAGAAATATTTAATAGCAACTTACAAAAGCAATCAATAACTCAATTTCAATTAAAATATAAAACTGTAAAGTCTGTTGCAAGCCAAACACAAGCAGAGGATGCTGTAGTTTGTGTCCCTACATCACGTTTTCTACTGTCCAAGTCCCATTTTCACCTCCAAGTGTCCTAGGCAGGGCAGGAAATCATTAAAATGGTTTCATTTATGATCTGCTTTAACCTAAAGTGATACTAGTGTAATCACTTCTCAAATGCCTACCATTATCAAAACATATGCAAAAGTTAGAGCAAGATTTTTTAAACTTACATAGCAAAGCGAAGAACCTGAGGTATTATCAAGAAATGCCCCAAAGGAATATAAACTAAATATGATTATTCTGCACCCACAGAAATAACAATTTCAATTTAATTAAGGATGTATCTACTCTCATAAACTAAAGCAGGTTTCAAGATGAAAAACTATCCAGAATCTTTTCCCATAAATTCGTAAAATATTTAGTAGTCCTAAATAGTTATGAAAGCTGTATGTTGCAAGCAAACATTTCAGAAGTATCTAAGGAATTTAAAAACATAAAACCTACATTACTTTCAAGATGACTCAAGATACTTGGTCATGTATGTCCAACATGTGTATACCGGTAGCAATTCGTATAAAAATATAGACTTTTTTCTAAAAGTACCTTTCAGAAGCTGATGATCTCTTAAAGCTTCTGCTGTTAAAACTGTCTTCCCACAACCTGCCATTCCGTAAACTGTGACCCAACCTGGATCACTTCCCAAACAGTACAGTTTTTGTTTAATAGCATCTACCAGTTTTGGTCGAGTGACAAACACAACTGGTCTCTGTGGCACACCTCCTTCGCAGAGAACTGTCTTAACTAGAGTTAAAAACAAGAAACAGGTAAATTAAAAGTAATTTCTAAATGCAATGTCTCTTCAAAACCAAACAACTCTTCACCCCAAATAATTAGCAGTCTTGCCCACGTTCCTCATGCCCCATACAAATTCTCTAAAAATCACTGAGCTCACAACACCAAATACTGAAAAAATACTGCTTTTTATTAATAAATTACTTTAGAAATAAGTTACCTAACAGGTAACTAGCCTCCCACCTACATTAGTGCTCCAATTAATAACTACATTCTATGCAAGCTAGTTATATCAATCCACAGAATTGAAAAGACAACAGCTCCAGTAGAAACTGAGGCAAATGCAGGAGCTCAACATTACAACTATCAAGTCACTTTCTTAGCCAGAAGTTACAGCCTCATGGACACGGCAGAAAACAAAGCATGCTACATAAGGTTTCTACTTTGCAGTTTACAGCACAGCACTGCAGTCCAAGCAAGACTTCCTTTGATTTAAGCTAAAACAGCACGACTTGCAGTAGAGCATGTAAAGCATAGCAAGAAAGGAAACATGCACTTTATTTGTCCACTTCTGGCCACGAAGTGGTTATATGCAGTGCCATATTATTCCAATAGGCTTTGGGAAACCTTACTAAGGTAATCAAAATCCCACATGTTTATGACACTTAAAATCTACAAAGCCAGTAAATGTGACAGGTAGTAATAAGCAGTTAGAAAGTTCTTCCCACTAGAAACTACAAATTTATTTCATGTTAATCAAAGATGATACTGATGACAATGCAGGTAAAAGTTTGGAACTTGTGTAGTGTAATCTTTTAGTTAAAATATCTGGTGGAGATAATTAAGCAATCTATTATTATTAACTCAATCACCTATTGGTATGTAGGCTGAAAGACTACAGATTACTCTTCAAGATAAATATCAGAATTTTGGAGGCTACAACTTTTTATGTTAGGTTCAAATGCTTTAATATATATAAATAAGTTTTTCACGTACAACAAAAATGTTACAATTTAGAGACAACTGAGAGCTTCACGTGTCCCGTCTTTTAAAATAAACATTACTTAATATGACCACTTTCAAGACAACCTACAAAAGTTGTGATTGTTGTAACTCTCAAAAGATATACAATATATGAAATACAGAAATACCGACTACTACACTACCAAAATAAATCAATGAACCATTTATTTCTTTTTCATTGGACCAGGTATTACAGATAGTCACTTAGTAAGGAATAAAAAAGGCAACTTGTCTTTACTTTTAAGCCCAGGGATTGCTGTAGTTACACTGACCGTATGAAGTCATTCCATTCGCTGAACTCTTTCCATTTCCAGAGGAGATGGCAGGGATGCCGTCCTGAAGAAGCGCAGCAAGATCTCTGTACCCTTCATGAAGTAGTGCATTGTAAAAGGATCTGTATGAATTATTATCTTTTGTAAGAATAATGTTTATTAGCATAGCTGCTCGCTCCTTCTGTGTACTCTAGAAAAAAAAACATTAAAAAGATGTTATACAAAACTAAGAGACCTTAGAAAGCTTCTAATCTATTATTCTGTCAACTCTAGACTGTTTATAGTTACAGAAATAGCCTTGAATATGACCAAGCCCTTAACTCACTCCTATGAAGTGCAACAAAAACTGGATGCTAGACATAGGCTTAAGAATTTGCTGAATCCAAGAATGAGAAAGACAGAAATTACTACTTTTAAAAAGGATGATAAAATATGAGTAGACCAGGAAGATAAGTAACAGTGAGAGACATTTCTACCTGTTGTCTCACTCTCTCCTCCTCCTCTAACGTTAGTACTTCGTCAGAAATCATATGATCCATAATATAAGAGGTCTTGATGTCTCTTTCCAATGCTTGGCGATTCATAAGTAAATAATTTCTACTCTTGACATCCATATTTCTTCAGTGTGAAAAAGAGGGGGAGAAAAATAAAAGTCAAGTTAGAATCAGAATGTAATGTACAAGGAAAAAGTTTTAAAATAGCTTAGAAATTTTGGTTTGCAAGACAGAAAAAGTAGCAGAGCTGTTGCATTAGTAGAAAATACAGTGAATCTTCAGGCAAGCTCACACTAGAAATTGCAGAAAGCTAAAAAAAAAGTAGCTTTTTTTTTACTTGCTGTGTTGATCACCTTTCACACTACTGTTATATGGATTTAAATATATTGTCTATTATATATGACTCGCTAGTCCAGCTTGGCTAGGCAGTATCAAGAAACACTAGGGATATCTAACATCCCTTTTCAACAGAGTAAAAAGAAGACATATCAGTAGTTAAGTCATAATACTTCGCAAGCTATTGTGAATAGCAATAGTATTCTTGAAATATTGTTTAAATGCCATATGCTATTAGATTTAATAAAAACATCCAGCTTAGCATTATTATAATTAATCTGACTACAGTGTTTCTCTAATTGCTCCACTTGGGGGCATATACAGTAGGTATATAAAAAAAAAAAATTTTAAATATATTAATTAGACTCACAGTAAAACTTGTGTTCACTACATAAACTGAAGTTTTCATTAAAAAAGTAGATATGTATGACGATTCTGAAAAAAAGAAAAAAACGCAAAGTCCTTTTCCACATTTCTATGAAATTATATCTATGGACTAGGAACTTGATAAATGTCTCTATGAAAAGGTCTTCTCCCCGCCCGCTACATCCTTCAAATTTTTTAAGTTCTTGGATCATGTGACTGAGACAAAAGGATGAGAAAGAGGACTGGCCTCATGGCTGACAGCACTGGGCAGAACTATGACAGAAAATAAAATCCCTGTATACCTGCTGTCTCCAAGTTCAGGATTTCATACAAATCCACTCAGATCTGGACATACGATGGAAGATGCAGCACCCAACACCGTCAATGTCTGAGCTAAGCTATACCTTCCTTTTCAGCATCTCATACACAACTATAAACTTGTATTCTTCTATGTTATGAAAATATTTTGTCTGAAGGCAATATGAGGTGAAAGGTATTGTCTATCATGTAAAGGTTTTTCAGCACTGATTAGCTGACCCAAGAGTCCCTAATGATCAAAATGATCATAGAATGGTTTGGATTGGAAGGGACCATGAAGATCATCTCGTTCAAATACCTGCAGTGAGCAGGAAAATCTTCAACTAGATGATGTTGTTCAGAACTACACCCAACCTGACCTCGCTCCCTCTGATTCCACTCCTGCACAAGGACCAGCGGTTTCGAGGCAACTGCAAACTCCTCCACAGGGAAGTTCCGTGGCTGCCTGCAGAAGTGCTCACCTTTTCCTTTGCTCCCTCCTCCAGGAGCCAGGGAGATGCAGAATAGCTGCCTCTGGATAAGCTGGTGATGGAGCACTTCTTCCACTGTACTGACGTGATTTCTTGTTTTCACTGAAAATGATGTGGTTAGGGAAGCCTTCCAACCCACCTTTAACTCACTGCAACAGCTAGGAAAAGGGAACATGAAAGCTCCCAGGTCAAAAACCGTTCAGATTAACAACCCCCCCCCGAAAATCATAGAATGGTTTGTGCTGGAAAGTACTTTAAAGCCCATCCAGTTCCAACCCCCCCTGCCATGGGCAGGGACACCTCCCACCAGACCAAGCTGCTCAAGGTTGCATCCAACCTGGCCTTGAACACCTCCAAGGCTGGGGCATTCACAGCTTCCCTGGGCAACCTGTGGCAGTGTCTCACCACCTTCATCGTGAAGAATTTCTTCCTAATGTCTAATCTAATTTCCCCACTTCCAATTTAAAGTCGTTCTCCCTCGTCCTATCACTCCATGCCCGTGTAAAAAGTCCCTCCCAGCTTTCCTGTAGCCCCTTCAGGTACTGGAAGGCTGCTAGGAGGTCTGCCCAGAGCCCTCTCTTCTCCAGATTGAACAGCCCCAACTCTCTCAGCCTGTGCTCGTATGGGAGGTGCTCCAGCGCTCTGCTCATCTCTCTGGTCTCCTCCGGACCCGTTCCAACAGTTCCATATCCTTCTTGTGCTGGGGACTCCAGCACTCGACACAGAAACAATCGAGCCGTACGCGAAGCAAATACGAAAAAGAAAGCTCCCCGCAAACAGAAAGGACAAAGGGCTCCCTCGCACCCAGCCACTCCCCAGGAGAGCGAAACAGAAAGCGCGGCGCCCAGCCCAGCCTCCTCCCGCCCCGCCGGGGGGTTCTGTCTGGCTGCCCCCAACACGTCCCATGGTGCGAGGGCGCTGGCTCTGGGGCTGCGGGCGGAGAAACTGCCCGGGTATGGCCCTTCTTTGCCCTATCCCAGCCGCTCACCCGGTGGCAACAAGTTCTCACCTGGCCCAGGGGAGACGACGACGCCTCGCGCCGGTACGAACTTCCCAGCCGCTGGAACCAACCCTCCGGCGCCGCTTCCTCCTTCCGGGCCCGGGGGCGGGAGAAGGGCCGGGCCAGCCCGCTGTCCCTCCCCGGCAGCGGCCCGGCCCCCGCCAAACAAAGGCCCGCGCTCCCACGCCGGCGCAGAAGTGGGGAGGCTCGGCTGCAGGGGCGGGGGCGCTTGACGTGGCTGTGCCAGACGCTAGGGTTGTAGCTGCGGCGACTGTAACCGCAGCTGAGGCTGTGGTTGATGCTTTGGCTGTGGCTGTAACCGTGGCTGTAACTGTAACTGTGGCTGAAACTGGGGCCGGGACTGTAGCTGGGACTATAACTGTAGCTGTAGCTGAGGCTGGGGTTGAGGCTTTGGCTGTAGCTCGGACTGTAGCTGAGGCTGGGGCTGTAGCTGTAGCTGCAGCTGCGAAGGGCTGCAAGGAGCAAGGCGTCAGGCGCTGCCCCAGACGTGCAAAAGTGGTAGCAGCGCTCCCCACCCGCTCCGCCGTGCAGGTGAGGCTGGGGGGCACCGCTGGGGTTCGCTCCTCCGCCGGGGACAAGGAGGGGGGTGGGAGGCGGGCGGCTGCCGTCGTGCAGGCGGTCGGTGGGGCCGCCGGAGCGACGGGAAGGGAGCGGGGCTGGTGGGGATCACACTTGCTCGCAGGGCGGGCTGGGGGCTCCTGGGAGCTCCGCAGGGGGCTGAGGGCATGTGGAAGGGCCCTGGTGGAGAGGGAGGAGGCGGGCAGGGCAGCGGTTCGGTGCCCCGGACCGGGGCATGCAGGGCTGTCCCAGGGGCCGGGGCAGAGGGAGGGTCCGGCAGGCTCGGAAGGTCCCTCTGGGAGCCGCGACTCGTCTCTCTCTTTTTTTCTGCTATTTTAACTTTATAATACGTGCTCTGAATCCTAAAGGTGTTTTAAAAGTTATAAAATAGCATTTTGCTACTTTTGGGGGAGAGCAAGAGGTGGGTTTTTTCCTACATACTTCAAACACTGAGCATGCACCCAAGTGCTGAGACTCACGAACAGCTCTGAGCTTCGTAGACAGGTTTAGACTTTAAACAGTGCCTTTTACATATGCATCTGACTGTGTAAGTATCTCTAAATATTTATATTTTGACATGCGACTAAACTGCAGTACTGCAAAGTGATGCAGAAATCATAGAATCAGAGCGTGGTTTGGGTTGGAAGGCACCTTAAAGATCATCCATTTCCAGCCCCCCTCACCATGGGCAGGGACACATTCCTCCAGCCCAGGCTGCTCCAGGCCCCATCCATCCTGACCTTGAACACTTCCAAGGAGGGGGCACCCACAGCTTCCCTGGGCAACCTGTGCCAGTGCCTCACCACCCTCAGTCATATCTAATCTAAATCTCCCCCCTTTCAGCTTAAAACCATTACCCCTTACCCTATCACTGCACTCCCTGAATAAAGAGCCTTTTTGTAGACTCCCAGGATCTATTCTATTTTGAGCAATATGCTGGAAGATTTTAGGCTTAAAAATTTCTCTCTACTTCCACTTGGTTGGTTAAGAATATGAGCTTTAGGGGTCTTCAAAACTGGATATTCACACTGCCTGAATCTATTGGAACCTTAATTTTAGCAAAGAGGAAATGATAGCTTTTGTTTTATGTAGACACATTGTTCTATTAATCTTTTCTATGTTCCTGTTAATGACTTTCTATTAACTCATGTCTCTAGTTTTACAGATGACGTGTAACCATTACAACAGAACTATATCTAAATTAAATCTTGATTTGCAATACCATTTTTTAAATGAGAACATTGATTTTCCCCTTTAACGTGGGGTAGATAATAGATTTTTACAAATCTACAAGTAAATAGGGCTAGTGAAATTGCTGATAAAATTGTGACAGTAGTCAACTGTAAAAAAGAAATATGCTTTCAATCTCAGTGATTTTAAATATACATTCAAAATAGCTTATTGTACAACAGCTGGAACACTTCTGGAATGTAAAATTAGGTAAAGATTTAAAAATTTAAATTTAAAAATCAGTTCAGTTTCAGCCAGGGAGGTGGTCGAATCGTCATCCCTGGATGCATTTAAAAGACGGGTGGATGAGTTTCTCAAGGACATGGTTTAGCAATGTACAGTTGGACAGGTACAGTTGGACTCAATGATCTCAGAGGTCTCTTCCAACCTGATGATTCTGTGAAACATGAAAGCTGTGCTGTTGTAGTAAAACAAAAATTTTCACAAAGTGTTATGAAAGCAAACATAGTAAACACCAAAAGAAACATTTTTGGGATGTACTTGTGTAACTAAAGGGCAAAAAGTTATATTTGGAGATGCTTAGAAGTAACTAGTCATTTTTTTCTTCTTCCCAGCTCTTTTGCTTCTTCTTTTTAGAAACACAAAATGTCTGAAGTTAAGCATAGGAAAAAAGGTGTTTTTTCATTCAAGACCAATGAAGGTTCACAAAAGGTTGAGAACCACAGTAACTGTGGGAAAGCGGCAAGTCCCAGGACTAGCAATAATCAGTGTTCCTTTTGGACGGACTCACGGACAACCTTGAGCATAATTTCTCTTGCTGTTTGCCTGGTGCTGGCCTGGTAGGTAACTCTATAACGTGGATTTCAATTATTTTGCTTTGTATTCTATACTGTATTCAATCATGGGTAATACTATATTCAATTGTAACTAATTATGTTTGGGTGAAATGACTATAGAAAGAAAAGAACTAGCAGTATTCACAAGTGTGGAAACATTGGTGTACAGTGAGGAATTATAGAAGCTCGACCTGTTCTGTTGTGTTGAAAGTTTAAAAGGTATCTTGCTCATGAATTTTAAATACCTGCTTTGGAGACTACATCTAACTGTGAAGAGCAACTTAATCTGACAATAAATACAACAAGGCTCATTTGGCAGGTAAGTAATAAATCAGCTGTAGGAGTGAATAGAGTTTTCTGTAAATAATTTGCTCAGCAGTGTCCTAAATTGTTCATCAGGTGGAGTCTTCAAGTAAAGGTCAAGTATTTTTGTAAAAGATGTTTTAGAATATTTTGGCGACATCAGTACCTTAGTTCCATCAGAAACTGAGCTTCATGCAGAAATGACATGATGAAATTCTTAGAACTCTAGTGCAAGAAACTAGTGCAGATTATTACACTCTAGACATCAATCTGAAAATTTAAGTAAAATTTGTTCTTATTTTAATATCGCCTGGATTTCATTATCTAAATATTTGAGAAACAGAACATAGAAGAATAAAATGATTATTGATGCTTCTGTGTACTGTTTCATATACATCTGTTTATGTCTGGTTTGCATTTATCTATAGCTGGCATTTTACCTGTTATTGCCTAACTTAATCTGCACAGACTATTGTAGAATTTTTGAAACTTCTAATTGCTATCCAATATACTAATAACTATCAATTTACGAAAGCACAAGTATTTTAAATAAAATCTGTTGTTCTAGATAAAATTGTTCTTACTACTGAGAGAACCCCTGCATAGTCTACAATAAGCCTTGTTTTGGGATTAATAAATACGAAGGGAAATGCAGGGGGTTTTGCTTAGTTTTCTTATTTCTGTTTTAACTGGACAATGTGCTTACTGTTTCAGAAAGCTCTCAATTTCACAGTAAATGAATAAAGTACAGGATTGAGTTCTCTACTGTCTGCTCAAAGCTAGCATCATCATGACAGTAGCTATACAAGCTTTACCATGCCACCATATGTTCTTGGATGGTTAAACAACATTAAGAGTTAACGAGCCTTACTCAATCCAAAGGCTTCTATGCATGATTTTTTGATGCTGTGCAAGACAGTCTAAATAATTGTTTGTGTTTTATTTGCACCATTAGTATTCTACTGATAAAATATTATCCATTGCCTTGTCTGTGAAGCAATGCATTTTGAACATGTAATGGCCTCCCTATGTTAATAGTCTTATCGGGCATTTTTCCTGTTTGAAGGGTATACTGTGTAAAAAAAATGAAGCACATCCATGGATGTTTGCTTGGTTTTCCAGCTCTATTGGAAAATAACTCCCATACAAAGATAAACCAACCTCATTAAACCTTACTATTTTTTTCTCTCGTATTAATCTAGCAAAATCTGTGAGCACAAACCTCTGCAGTAACAGAGTGCTGTGAATTGAGTCCTGGAACATTAATACATGCTAATTATGTAGTTATGTTTGCTATTTATTTATTTGCAATTTGCAGGTTCCTATTTCAGCAGTCTGGTCAATTTGCTGATATGGAAAGAAAGTACAATATCTTACAGCAAGAAGCTGAAAAATTCATGGATGTGGAAAATAAAATAAAGTTAATTTCCGAAAAGGTAATCCTTAATATCTTAATTGGATAATCTCTGGTGAACACTTGCTGTCATTTAGGTAAATTTAACTGACCTTTTTTTAAAATAAATTTTCATAATGTATTCTACTTGCCTGTGAATAGGCCTTTAGAGAATATTTCCTATGTGTAAACATGTCAATCCATACCATTGTTCAAGTATGTGAATATAGTAGTTGTATCTCAGTATTACTTTTTTTAGACACTAAACTATTTTAAAAAAAAATACCAGTACTATTCTGTGTATAATTCTAATATACATCGATATGAAAAAAAAATTACAGGCATTTTTATGTAGTAAACTGTACTAATAAGAAAGACATAATGAAGTGATAGCAATATTTTTTTTATTGCTAATTTATTTTCTTATCTGTGTGTGACATTATGGGGAAAAAACATGGGTTGGCAGATGAAGTATCCCCTATATCTTACAGATAATGGTGGGGATACAGCATGGCTTATGCCAGGATGTTGTTTTAGCACTGATCTCATAATGATGTAATTTTATACATTATATAATTTGGATATTTATATACAACACTTCAGCTTGCAAGATGTTGCATGGGTTTTAGGTAATGCGATGTATTTTACAAAAAAATAACCCAAACCTCACCATGCAAAATAAGGAATTAACAACAAAGAAAATTGCATGTATTCTAAGGACATTCAACAACAAACATACCCTTTTCTGTGACTTTTTCATGTTATCAACAATATTTAAAGATGAAGCATGAAACTAATCCATATAGGAGTGCTGTAACAAGTAAAGTGGCTTCTAAGGGACTTTATTCTCTGTTAAATGAACACAAATGGTTTTCTGTTCTTAATTTCATTACGTACACATAGACATTGTTTTGTGTTATAAATGCAGCTTGAGTCTTCTGAAAGCACCCTACGAGAAGCTGCCTCATCCATCTCTGTGATGCCCGAGTTTGAGAAGGAAATATCTTCTCTTCGTAACATCATAAATGATATTCAGAACTATGAACAGACTCTCTCTCTAAAGATGCAGACCATTAATAGGAATTTCCAAAATGTTACAGATTCCTGGAGAAGAAGCTTTGATGAAATGAACACAAACACTAGTGGTTTAAAATCCGAAGCAAAGTTCATACATGCAGAAGTTACTTCTCAAATTAATGAAGTTGACCAAAGAATTAAATCCCTTTCAGAAAGAGTAAGAGATTTAGAAGACAGTACAGCCAGAAATATTAAGACACTAAAAAGACAAGAAGATGATGAGTTCTCTAGAGTTGAACAAAAGTTGAGCTTGCATGCAAAGGCAGTTGAAAAGCTAGAAGAAGAACAGAATAGTCTGGTAGCCAAGGACATAGACCTGAATCAGAAACTTGCAAACTATGAACCTAAAATTAAGGAGTGCAAGAAACATTTGCCAACAATTGAAAATGCTATTCATTCGATTCTTAGATTATCGAGTGAATTGCTAAGCATGGAGAAAAAGATAGGGGACTTGACAACACAGCTATGTACTGTGGAAAATGATATGTTGAAAATGGTTTCTGATACATTGGCAATGCAGAAGGTTCTTGAACGCATACGGTACAATGACAGTGTATTGAAAGTGCAAAATGAAATAGTGGTTTTGGAAGAAATAGTGCCTGACATAAAAGTATCTTCAAAAGCAAAAGAAATAACTTCAGAAAGCTGTAACTTAGAAAGTGAACAGAATGGGGATAAGTGAATTTGTACTTAAGGTTTTTGTTGATGAAAGAGCACTTTATTATAAATAATGTTGATTCCAACATGTTAAGGGTAGCTGAAATATTGTCATCAATGTAAATAAGCACTGGATCAGATTGAGCGGTAAACTTATAATATAGAGGACAGAGAGCAAGATATACTGTGGTGAAAGAAGCAAGGAGTATTTTCTTAAATTAAGGATTTTTTCAGCGTATTTATTAAAAGATTTTTATTAAAGTAAAATTTGAAGCAAAAGTTTTAGATTTAAGAAAAAATAAAATGTGGAGACATCAGATTACAATTTAAATTACTTTTTACTTTTTTTATATTTTTCATTTCTATTATATTTTATGGACTTGTAACAAACAATTTCATATCTCTAGGCAGGTATACATGTACTTTACTTTAATGTATTATATACTGTAATAGGTTTGTTCTTAAGGGACAGGCTTCTCAATGTCAAGGTTGTAAAAATAAGACTTACCTATTTTATTATGTCCAGGCAAGCACTAAGTATATGTAACTGAAGCTTAGATACAACAGTGTTACACTAGTGAGATACCCCTTACTAAGAATCTTTTGTACTTGAACCTACTTTTTGTACTTTTGTATACATGGGTTTTCACAGCAGCAGGTGTCATCTTTTATTTCTTTGACCCCATGAAAACAGCCTACTTAGACCTAATTTCCAGCCTTTTCAAACTTTCTAAAATCACTGGCATAGTCTTGTTCTGCCATTGAAGTTGTTGGACTACATATAGACTGAAGTTCTTAACAGATATTCTTGTTAGAATCTTCTATCATTTAATTTGCAAGTTTTACGTGATCACTCACTGTATTACTTTAGCAGGATTTTCTGTGGTTTGGGTTTGTTTGTTTGTTTGTTATGGTGCTGTTAGAAACCAGTTCTAACCTTTTCTTCTGTAGAATGTTCTGTTAGGCATGACATGACATATGTCTGGTATTGCTTTGCATTTCAAAGGAAAAAAAAATTGTCACTGGCATTGTTTTCCAGTTTGGTGAGCCAAAAGCTGCAAAAGCAATTAGTGAAAACCAAGGAGTTATGTTCTTGAGGGCAGGGAATATCCAGTTTATCCATAGATATAATAGATCTGCTTCCAGAGGATGCAGTGCTACCTAACAGGCTGGGTAGCTGTTCATAGACATTAATTGGGACCACCATAAATCTGTGTTTACAGGCACCCATCTTGATAATTTCTGATTCCTGATTTCTGAATTTGGGAAAGGAGATTGCTTAGTAGACAGTATAAACCCACAACACTTATGACTTGGTCAGCCGTAAATTATTCTGGGTTTGTACAATTATTTACCTAAATCTCTACTGAAATCTTCACTGAAGAGTTAATGGTGCACATTGAAGAGAATATTAAACAACCATTTCTCAATGTTAGACTTTCAGTTCCATAAGAATATAACTTATGTATAGATTTGTAGCTGTTTACAGTCATATTTCGTAAAAATATATTGTAGTGAATTGCCCTGTCCTGGTGCATAATGTAATTCAAAATAAATTGCTCTTCCGGAAAGGCTATGGTATAAACACTTCAGTGTTCAGTGTTCCATTACAAAATACTATTCTATAAGTGTGTTCCAGTGTGTTTCTACTTCATGTATTTTGGGGGAACAGTAGCTAAGTTACCAATAGTATGCACCCCAATTTAATGTCTTTCAACCTCAACTCTATTGAAAGCTGAATGTACACAAGATTAAACAGGAAATCCTCATCCTTTGAGGGCATTAACAAGGAAACCAGCACAACCCCTAACAATCTAAATTCTCTTTTTAAGCACAATCAAAAAATTAAGATATATTTGGTCATATTTTTACTACTAGTGTCAAGAAAAAGATTAGTAACTTGAAACTAATTACAGCCTCTTAAGAATGTGTTTCAGCTTGCCCATTTGGTGTTTGTTTTTTTTTTTTCTTCTCCATGTTCTACATTAACTTATTAAGGATTGAACAGGATAGTATCACTTGGGCATTTTCCTTTATTCCTCTCAGATTTGAAAACCAATTGTTAAAAAACACCAAAACCACAAAAAAAAGTGAACTAGCAAATGTAACCAAAAATCTAATAGTAGCATGAATGTTCCCTCACTAACACAGCTTTGATGGAGACAGGCTGTTTAAGTTACGTTTTTCCTATGCAGTATTTTAATGGCCGTTTAAAAAAAGGGAACCATGCCTAATTACTTTGTTTTTTTTCTTCTGTGAAGACCATGTTCAAAATATGATTACCAAAATAAAAACATATCAGTTAATTAGGGTCCATGATTTTTGGATAAGAGAATTCTTAAGTAGGCATCTTCCTAAAATGTTTCTGAATATCTTTTATATGTCTTTCTGGGTCATGCCAGTTATAGTCTTAATCAAAAATGTCTGTAAATCATAAGGAGACACGGTTGATGACTTGTGCTTTCAGATATCATGCTGGAAAGTCATATAGCATCTTCTGGTAATTTTTTTTATAATAGCAAAAGTAATAACACTTGAATTTGTTGCATGTATTGAAAGAAAAATAAAATTTTTGGTTGTGTCAAAAGAGAATTTTTTTTCTTAAAGAGAGAGTATGTGCTCAATTTCAATATCAGAATAGTAAAATATTTCATTACCGTATAGCTTTAATTTTGAAGTGCATTGTTAAGCTAGAAATCTTGTCAATTATTTTTATTTGTATCCCTCTAGTGTGAAAAGACTTGGAGTTTAATGGATCAGCTAGAAGACGCTCAAATAATTTCTCACATTAAACATCTGCAAGAAGATATTTATACAATGAAAACATGGTCTAGCAGCACAATTAAAAACCAAGAAGAACTGCAGAAGAATTTAACAACCCTCTTTCATGCAGTTTCAAGTGTTGAACAAAATGCAGCTTCTGTAACAAAAAACACAACTTTGATGATTGTGACAGTAAAAACTGACATAAGGCGCATTTCAGGCCTAGTCTCAGATATGACTGCACTGACAGAGTCTTTGCAAACACTAGAAGATAAAGTAGAAAAAGGTGAAAAGAAGACAGTAAAAAATATAGGTGATCTGCTTACTAGTAGCATTGACCGAAGTACAGAACTACAAAGCTTCGCATCCAGTACTGCAAGAAAAATTGAGCAAATTAAGACAGTGTTATCTGAGTTAAGGAGTGGTTTTTACAAGCATTCAGATAGGCTTTTGAATCTTGAAAGTGACAGAGCAAAAGTTCTGAAGACTGTTACATTTGCAAATGATGTAAAACCCAAGATGTACAAACTTAAAAAGGATTTTGCTATCTTGGAGCCATTAATAAGTGACCTAACACTGAGAATAGGAAGATTAGTGGAGGAGGTATTACGACGGGAGAAGGAAATTGCTTTACTAAATCAGAAACTGGCCAATCTAACAAGAGTTCAAACTGAGATGAAAGACATGAATGATGAAATAAGAAAGATTTCAGACATTAATTGATCACTCTGAAATGTCATTGCCAAAAGAATAGTACTGTTTAGGAGTGTCAACTCCATCACATGTAGTATTAAAACAAAAGGCAATATTTAAAGGCTTCATTTAGAAGCTTGTTCAAATAAATTTGTTTTATAAAATAAAACGGTGTTAAAGCATAAAATGTTGTTCCTACATTTAGAGTTTGCTTTCATGAAGAAAGCAAGACCCTAAACTGATAGATCTCCAGCTTTCTTTTCTAAAGTAAAGAATAAAATTGTATTTTCTGGGTAGAGTTAAACAAGAGTTAGTCCAACTGCAGTAGCAACTTAATATGTATCTCGATACATATTAAATTATAGCACTTTCCAGATAAACAACTCTTGATTTCACTTTCAACATCCAAATGAATAACCTCCAAATCACATCTACCAATGCAAACCTGAATACACTGTCCTCTTCATGGCTCCCACGCGAAGTGAAGTGTGCAAAAACTGTTAGAGACCCATTAATTTCACTTTATCAATAGATGTACACAGACTACCTTGACAGGAAGTGCAAGTCCAAAGCATGATCCTTCCAGAAACTGTTGCTACAAGCAAGACAGAGAAGGTTTAAGTCACAGAGGTAAATTTTACTTGGAAAAAAAAAAAAAAAAAATAGTAAGAAAGAAAAATCTGGATCTAAGATTTACACACCCACTGTATTCATCTCAGAAGTGAGTCATCAGTTCTCCCATATCCTGCACAAATACTAAAAAAATCTTCATTTGCCCTTCAAGCACATGCCTCCCCTGTACTAAAAAAAAAAAACAAACAAAAACCCCATAAATTACTCAAAATTACAGTCCTTTAAGGATGGAGGCAAAGCCCAGTGTCAGCGATGTCAGCTCCGTAAAACTACTTCTTAGTTCATTTCTAGGGACATTCACCAATACTGTCTACAGTTTTATTAAATCATTGATAGATTCAGGTAATAATCAAAATTGCAAGTATGCTACTTAAAACATACCATCCCATGCAGCTCAGCCTGTAGTGATACTCTCGACATCTTTCCTTTTAACTTGGTACACAGGTACAGAAGAGAAAAAAACCCTCAGGAACAGCATTAAGGGATCAGCGCTTAAAAATGACACAACTGAAGTAATGCCAGCATGTTAAAGTCTACTTTTGGACACTGGAAAATGAGGCCAAGAAGTTTCTGCTAGTGATATCCTTCCCCTGTATCACTCAAGTTACAACAATCATATCCTATAACAAGGCCATGCAGCTACTAAGCCCAGCTATCCAAGGTACTCAGTATTTGCTACAAAAAAGCAGTAAGTTTATTGTTTTCATTTTGAACTACATAACTGCTATGTAGAAATGCAAGTGAATTACACTGATTCATATTATTACAGCCCATTTTAAGATACGTCACAAGCATTTCAGCACATTTGATCTGTAGTACACAGGGTGGGAATGAGTTGATATCCCAAATTTATATAGACAGTATGCTTTAAACCAGAATGCTGATCTCAGCTCCAGTACTAGCAAGAAAGGATGTTTTCTCCTTCATAAGACCATATACACAAGCAGCGTATGTAAGTAATGTTTTATAAAGCTCTTTTGGGTTTAGCGACTGGTCTGGAGTTAACCATGTTATAGTTGGTTCAAAATGCACTGCTCCTTTTCCATACACAATTTTCCTTGAAATGAAAGCACAAGTCCATCTGAAGCACTGCGGCTCCTCTGCCCCATCTTCTCAACTTCCAGTAAATACACTATGCATTACACTATAAAGTACAGTTATCAGTGACAAAGTTGACCTTTTAAATGCATTTTTATACTACAGTTTTCCCACTGAAGCTTATTTAAAATTTTTGTATGTTAAACACCTTCATCTCAAGCATCCAAACAAGCCTATGGCTGAATATCAATGAAGTCAGGAGCTGCAAGGCAATTCTCTCCCCCTCTGGTTTTCCACTGAAACACTACACTGGAAGCAGCACCAAGTGTATTTTCTCTTTCTCAGTTATGAAAGAAAATAACAGCTAGCTGCCCCTTGTGGTCTTATCTCAGACTTACCTCAATTAGATTATCTGAGTATCTTCAAGATAGCTTTGAGTCTACCCTTGAGCTGTAAGAAAATTAATTTAAGGTTCTCTTATTACTTCCTGCATGTTTAAAATGGCTGTGCAAAAGCAACCCAATTCTAGAGAAAAATTGCGTGATTTTGCTCCACACACGGAATGACAAGTAGTCTGGAGAAACTTAAGTTTCTCATTTGGATTACTTTGGATTTACATACCCTCTTTGTATGAGCCAAGTTTGTTTCACTCTCCTGTCAGTCTTAAAAGTTGACACAAGTGCTTCACTTTCCTAGGATTAAAAGGAACTTGAGATGCTTTCCAGCAAACAAACAAAACAATACTGAGTTAAAACTCACCTTTAAACAAGCTATGATACTCTGTACACAAAAGTGACACTGCTTTCTCTAAAAAGTTGAACCACATCCAAAATTAACTTCAAAAGCTGACTTAATATCAATGGCTCTCAACACAAGATCAAGTCATAGTTAACTCTCTTCTCCAAAGAAGCTGTTAGGAACATTTAACAATTCCTTAAATAATTTCAAAGCTTCCCACTCATGGTGGTGCAACAAGGTATATATAGTTATATCATGAAGTACACTTAATCCAACACCAAAGTACTTACAGAAATGTTTTATTTAGCCTTCCAAAATTTGACTTTGCTGTATAATGCAGCTGATACCAGCCACTCTAAGAGTGTGTTTAGTGTCATGGTGACAAAGAAACCAGAGGAGGTTTAGATTTTACTCCACACTTTAAAATACAGAAATTCAAAATAAGGCTCAGCTTACTTATCTAGCATAAACATCCATAATCTTGGAAGTCTGAGGGCTTTCCCTGGTGGAGAGAAGCTCAGCGCAATGTAACATAGTAGGAACATCAGATTCCAGTCAGATGCAGTGTTTGGTATATTTATGCTACTCCAATGGTGCCTGCTTTAATTATTGGTTTTGACTATGAAGGACACAAGAGGAAGGAGCAGTACAACATACATGAATGCCAAGATAAGTTCAGTATCACCAGCTCACATGCTGAAAGGCAGCATATCCAGTTTTGCACAAAAGAAATCCAAACTCCAGCTTTATTAAGTGAACAAAGTAGTACTGGATGTGGTGAACCCTTTATATACTATTATTTTCTGGATTTTTCTCAATATGATTATCAACCTTGGGTTCCAGAACAGGCAAAACACAGAAGGCAGCATGCTCATCTTTCTGTAAACGACTGGAAAAAACAAATTCATTGCCTTGACAAAACATTGTGCGAGTGTCTCCTCTTGCATGCTTGGATTTCTTCACATCAAGTGAGGTCCAAAAAATAAAATAAAAAAAACCAAAACAAAACAAAAAACCCCCCCACCTAATATGGCTTTTTGCATTGCAGTACAGTTAAACTAATTCAGAAAAAAACCAAACCAACCACCAACTATTGAAAAAAAAAAAATGCAATTAAAGGAGTACCAAGTGCAGGGAAAAGCTGGCAAGTTTATCAAACTCTAAAATAAGAGACAAGCTATTTCTTTTATTATAAAGCTGTAGTAAGCTTTCAGTGGTTAGATACCTTTGAGAATCTCAATACTAATATCAGCTTTTCCTTTGTTAAGGTAGCAGCTACTGTTTAATTCCACAGCACAACCAAAAGCACTAAGTTCTTTGGTGCGTTTCAAAGCCAACAGAAGCAGAAATTATTCAAGTAAGCATTAGTTACGCAGGGATGACAACCCCAAAGCAGAAATGTATAAGGCTTCTTTTATCCCTATGGAGAACACTGATGATATGCCCAGGATGCCCTATCAGTCTGCAGTCTCATTTCTGTGGTTCAGCTATTGTACAGCAACAGCTTATTATAGGCAAATACAACAGTGCATAGAACTGCAGTTAGTTTCTGCAGTTCTGCAAGGACAGATTCTTGGCACTTCTCTGGAAAAGGGAAAGCCTCTTTTTTCACAGTTCCCTAGATCCTAAAGTGTTGAATACATTACATTTTTTAAATTTTTTATTTGGAGGGGGGCATGACTTTTTGAGGTATTTGCTGCTATGAAATGAAGCTTATGTATGCAGTAGTGAACAGACACTAAGCACTCTGTTTCTCATTTATTTCAGGCAATGACTGGTAGAATTTAAACCCTCACATGGGATGAGGGCACAGCCAATAATAACATAACATACAGTTTGTTTTCTACATAGTCAAATATATAAAAATTTCATGAAACTCATCACTGGGACAGCCAGCATAGTCAGTCCATGAGCTGTCTACTCAGTTAGACCAAGCTTCTTCTTCAGAGATTCTGGCATTTCAGGTGGAGGTGGACGAGGAAGTCTGAAATAAACCTTCACAGAATCGTAGATGAACCACTGTAGCGCAGTCAGGGTACCAATCATAATGATACGAGCAAACAGACCTTTCCATACACCTGCAGAGCAAAACATAAAAGCAGGAGTAGCATAAGAAGCCAGGAAAAATAATAAATCCTCCCCAAAACACCACAACCCCACTTGATCCCAACTACATGAAAGTAAGGATGTACCTCTGAATCCAAGCCTCATAAGAACCTGTGAAGCAGAACTGCCCTTTTCTTTGTTCAACACAGACACCACGGAGTCAGCAGGATGGGAAACAATTGCACAGAACACACCAGCTGAAAGAATAATTCAACATTAGTTCTGTCATATTTTAGTGTACACTAATGGTACATTTAAGTACAACCAACTGAACCACAACTGCTATTCAACTGTTAATCAATTGCACAGAAATTAGGTCAAGCCTCCTGGTATCCTAGGACAGCAGGTGCATACTTCTAATGTGACATAAGTATGAGAAAACCTCAGTTCTGCTCTTGCAATACCTCTTCTGGTACAACAAAACTCCTTCTAAATATTTGGATATTGGTAAGCCCCCCTTCCAATCCAGATTTCTCTCCCCTTCTTCAAATCTTCCTCAGATTAGCAAAGATGAAAGATTTTTCACTGAAATCAGCAGCAGTTTCTCAACTTTCAACATTGCTAATACGTAGGAACAGTTAAGCATATTATCCTACTACTGACCAATTTTCTACTTGCAGACTGAATACAATTTTTTCCCCTGTGCGATTTAAAGCTACAATTCTCCCATTCTAGTTAAAGCTATTTAACATTCTGAAAAGGGATAGGCTTCTGGAGTTGTAGTAGTCCATTAATGAAGTGTAGGACTTCAAGGTTCCTTACCAATATAGCCTGCAACAAATGTGACTACCAGCTGTTCTCCTTTTGAACATTCACTTCGTGGCTTGGGAACAACATATTTGTAGAGAGCTTCAACAGTACGTTCAAAGCAGGCAAATTTCATCATTGTGTATGGAATCTGCCTCATCCATAGTGGAGCAACACCTTTATAGAAACTTAACCAGAGAAGAGACAATCTCAGTTTCATTTTCTCCAGTATTTAACATACATTTCTAAGTTGAAAAAAATAAGTTAGCTTATTGCTGCTATAAGGAATACAACTTCTAGACACTGACACAGTAAGGCTTAAGTGTCTCAATTCCTACAGAACAGAGATTTATTACTTCCCAAGTACTAACTTAAAACAGCCTCACAAATTAGAATTTACCTGATCCCTATACTAGACAGTTGTTTTTGTAGCCACTCTTCAGATTACAATGCTTAACAGTAATGCAGTACTGCTACAAAACCACAGCAAGGCTCATGTCCGCATACCAGCCCAGTCCTGATAGTGATAAATGACTTGTACATTTACAGCCACTTCTACCAGAACAGAAAGCTAACATGCAGTTATATTACTCTTACATGCCAATGACTCAAGCATCTTTGACTGTACAACCAAAAAGTTGCTGAATATCTCTGACTGGAACTGCTAGAAACTGAAGTTATCCAGCAGAACTCAGCACAAAGATACTCACAAAGATGGATCTAAGGAGCATGTGGAATTAACAGCCAGTTCAGCACAGATTCCCTCAAGTATATTAAGTTGTTATCTTGAAATATAAAGACTGAAAAAGTACTATACAAGCTAAAGTCACAATTGGGTTTTAGCAAACATATTTTATTAAGAAAAAAATATTCAACATCAAGAACTTGAATAAAAGTAAAAATTAAAATCAAGAGATACTTACGCCCAGATGCCTTCTTCTCCGAACATTTTAGGTGCGGCCTGCCGCAGAGTGTTAGCATATCCAGGCTGTGTCTGAATACGAACTTTAGCAGCTTCCATTGGAGCCAGAGCAATGTCAGCAAAGAACTCCGCACTGGCAGATGCAGCTAAATATAATGAAGTACGCCACAAATATGCATTTTCCTGAAGTGAATTTAAACATAAATTTTTATTTATGAATTGTGCTTACTCTGTATTACTAATATGATGTTGCAGATACATAGCCTGATGTAAACCACTGAAGGCTTACCTCTCCCAGCATGTTGCCATACAGGATTTTGAAAACTTCATAGAAACCAAATTTACAAAGCCCCTGCATGGAATATCCAATAAAGGTTGGAGCCCATCCCTTAGCCAAGCCACGAACACCATCTTCTTTGAGTGTCACCGAAAATCCATTGAAGATGCCCTTGTATTTTTGTGGATCAACCTAAACAGAACAGGTAGTTAATCGCTTGATACAGCTTAACATTTCCCTTTGCTGAAATCTGTCAGTAGTATACTGGCGTAATTACGCTTGGATCAGATTCTTTAAAAATTTGACAGCTTCTGTCAACTATCTCATCCACTCTACATGTCGCACCTACGCGCGCCAAGTGTCACGACAAACCAAGCCCGATGAGTCACCTGATTCTTAATCAGAAAGCGCTGTTTGTCTCCTGTTTTATCCCTCCAGACAGTCAGACTAAGACAGATGGAGCAAAGCAAATGAAAGCGTACTCAAGAATTCTACACTTATAATCTGACTTCACAATAAAGGCTATATACAAAATACTTTCTGCACACAAAACAGAGTGAGATTTCATTAATAACTTATCAGAAATCAAAAGACCACCAACTTGAAAAATTTTCTTTCATGTGAAAGGGAACTATTTAACAGAAAATCTTAAACGGCTCATTCTGACAAATGTTAAGTCACATCATAGGGTTACATTTTGTGTTTGACATCATCCAACATTTCCTCAGAGGGATAAGAAGACATCAAATTAGAAGTCACAAAATTTGCAGAAAAAGCTATGGGACATGCATATCACCCTGCAATTACTGATAGTTTGCCTGCAGTCTGGCAACAACATACTTAAGAACTAGTTCATCTAAACATGTCTATTTTAAAAGATTCAGAATATCAGAAAATTAGATATTTAGTTAGACACTAAAACAAGACTATGTTCATGACAGAACCACACTTAACTATCATCAAAATAAAAGGTGACATCTTCTTAAAAGATATGAGAGGGTAAGCAATGGATTTCCTCCTGGAGAATGTAGGAAGGATTAGTAACACGCTCTGTACTGAATATGAAAAGAGATAAATGCTGACAGGTTTTAAAAGATCACACCTGGAAGTCACATGGAACCCCCCTCCTCTTGCACCTTCCTCTAAGTGCTGCAGAAGGAAGGGGAAGTATAACCACCCTCACCACTTAAGAAGTCTAGGAGTGGCTGCCCAAGCTGAACATACCTACTTAGCAGCTGCAGTCTGGGAAGCAGAAGACCTTGCACCCAACTGTATATGCAACATTATATAGCTCTCAGGTCTTCTCCCCATTAACCCAAACTACAGTCAGACTAAGAGATGTTTGACATACCACATCCTCTTTATTCATGACCAATCTCCTTCTCAGGAAAATCAACCTTAGGCATGGGTAGTCAAGCTACCGATCTGGGGTTCTGAAATCCATATAAGAATGTGGTTATGCTACACTTCCAGAAATAAAACACATACTCGGCTGCAGCAACTCCCTACCAATAGAAATAGAGAATTTCTACAGTCAGCCTGGTCTCAATGGAAATTTTATGCAAAGTGGCATGTTGCCCTCATTTGATGCATCTTGTGCTTGTCCGATGTGTTCCAAAATTATTAGTTTGATACTGAAATTTCTGAAATATTCAAAAAAATCTCTCTTGTAAAGAATGTTAAATAAAGGCCTTCCAGAACAACACAATTTTTAAAAGAGCATCACATGCAGTACTCCTAGTGTGACTAGTAGGCCAGACTAATTCATAACTCCCTCCTAATTTCAGAAGGTCTATTATTCCAAAACTGCCAGCCTATGCAACAGGGAAGTCATTACCTACAGTATTTCCAGAAATTTAGAAGTGTGCTTTAATTTGTTTCATTCTTGAGGCACAGATTTGCCTGAATAAGTCTATTAGTATGCTTTTATCCATGGCTGTTCACCAGATTATTTTAATGCAGAAGGTGGTATCACAAATTAAGCGCAATGTGACGACACTCCTTTCAGTTCAATCGAGATGAGCCACAAGCACCGACAGCACCACCAATACCATATCGAAAGTTAGGCATTCTATTCAAAGTGACATCATTAGAACACACCCGATTTATAAGCCATGCAGCAATGTCCATAACGTTAATGGATCAAATTATACGTGCATGTTACTCCAGGGTAAAAACCACAGATCTCAAACATCTTCCTCCGAAAGTGCACAAATAGAGTAACCTTATTCTAGTGCTTTTTAAACAAATATAGCCAGTTAAAGTTACCGTAAATATAGTAAAAAATAATTAATCCAGATTATCCTAAATGCTCTGCTTCTCTTGAAAGTGTTTTTTGTTAGACTCACAGCAGTAAACTTGGATCCAGTTTACTCACTTCCTGTCATCCAGAAAAGATTGCTGCCCTACTGTGAACTCTTAATATGCTGGCTACATAGAGAAAAAAATTAAGAAATGTTTAAGTTAATACAAACCTGCATACGACATTTCACTAAATCCAGAGGTACAACAGCAGTGTGTGTCAGGCCACAACTTAGGACCCCACCAACGCCACAGAGAGCGTAAAACTTGAGCGAGCCATATTCGCAACTGTATTCTGCAGCAAAAAAATAAAGACACACCATGCTTTTATATACAACTCCATGCACTTTTGGACAATGCTGTCCAAAGGATACTTTATACCTCTGATTCATTAGTAGATTAATTATACCACTCTAAACATGCTTTGTCAATGTCACTACATACCAACATGCAGAACAAACCTGCATTCGGCATTTAACCAGGTCTAAAGGAACCAGTGCTGTATGTGTTGTTCCACAGCTAATAATCCCACCAAGGCCACATAGCAGAAAAAATCTGCCTGAACCATATGCACAGCTGTATTCTAGTTAACAGAAAAAACATTATATATATGATCAATCATAAACGGTAACAAAGATCAGAAAAGAAACAAAATTGACCGAGTTCTATCTTCTCAAGAGTATTAAACTTATAGTAATAAGTTATTACTATATTACTCAATTGTAGTATTATACTAAAAAATTATTCCCTTACTCTAGATTAGCACCTTTTTATCTAACAAGATGTGATTCTAGGCCTAACAAATTGAGTCCATTCCTTTAAAAAAGCAATAGATGAAACAGCCAAATTTTTGCTGTGCGCTAATTTAAACTACAGAAATTAATCCCAGATGTTGCTAGTAGAAATTATGACTCAAAGGTGTAACATCCAACATTTATATCAGGGAACTAAGCAAGAAGAGACTTTCTCTAATTTTCTGGAGACAAAGTTTCTTTGGTTAAATACTCTGTAATAGCACAACTTCTGTATTTGTGTAAAGATGACACAGATCCAAGACATTAGGATTGGATTTTTCTTTATATAGATTTTCAGGAATTTTTGAGATACTTTATAAAGATTTTTTTTTAAATTTTCTTTCAAATACAGAGCCTCAGATTTACACAGTATAAGGTAGCAGCACAGTCCTATTACTAGGTTTAGAGTTTAAACATATAAGCGAAAGTAAAACTAATATACTGAAAAAGTGTACAGAAAATAACACTATGTAGAAAATATTCCTCAGAGTAAAAAAGGATAATCTAGGTTCTTTTGCTATTAGATCCAGTGGCATTACTCCAATATGATGGAATAGACACTAAAGGGTAACACCGATTTAATAAGAACTATCTCCAGGGAAACGTTCATGAAAATCAATGGACAGCAAAAATCTCTCCTCCAGAGCTGCTTTGCCTGTCTTTTGCTTCTGAAATAAACTCCTTCATGAACATCCACGAAAATTTGCAATTACGTTCCACAGCATCTACAGAGCATCAGGTAACATTAGCAGGCTTATCCAGTTCATAACTTTCCCTATTTTAAGAGAACTTCTTCCCCCAAAATGCTCCAGATTTTACATCACATTTTACAATCACATTTCTCACCTTACCCTATAGAACTAATCACTAAGGCAATGTCATTTGTTTCTTTATTCTAAAATAACAAATACCAAATCATAGATACCGTACTAAGCCTACACTTAAAGCAAGGAATCAGTTAACAGCCAGCACAATGCATAACACATGAGAATTTTTAAAACTGAGATACTGCTCAAGACTGTAAATACACTGCTCTAGGATTTGCATGTACCTCTAAAACAGCTTGGTTATGCTAGTAGATTTGCAGACAGCAGTAGTGTTCTGTTTACAACTTGACAGAATGACTAGTTAGAACACAAACAAGGCTTTCTAGGCAGATGTAATCAGCAAACAGACTCTGAGTCCATATTACGGGGTGGCTCTGGCTAGCTACATCTTTGGACTATAGCACAACAGTACTGCAGTAGTTACCATGCTGTCCAGATGCGAGACATGTTTGTTCACACTCCCCTTTTCGTGACAATTTGCTGTTAGAATTCATACTCAACTGACAAAGGGATGTTTGTAGAAGCCCCAGAAAAGTAAAGATTTATGTATCTGGTTTATTATAACACTAGCCAGACTGACCTGTGAGCTACATGTTCAAAACCAGCAATTAAGAAAAGCAAACCAGCATCCATTAGGCTTGATTTTTCCAGGTACCTAATTTCATAGTAGTATTAGGGAAAAAAGCCATAGTATATCCCAGACTATCTATGCCAGGAGTCAAATTTCCTAGAAAACTGCTTCCTGAAAAAGAGAACCAGCCAAATATGTAGAACAGAAGGCAAAAATACCTAGACACTGACTTAAGACTAATACTCTGAAGCTACTCAAGAATAAATACAAAGCACAAAACTATGTTTGCTCTGTTAAGCCAGCAACATTATAACTATTTCACTTTGCTTCTGATCTGACATGTTGACAAGGACAAACTTCAAGAGCCGATCATAAAACACTTTGTCTCTGAGCTGTGTTGTGGTTGATGCCCTGAGCTGAACTCAGAAGGTCTTGTGGTTTGTACTGACTTTGTGTGACCTTGTACAAGCTCAGAGATCTTCTGCAACGTGTTACTCTCCTAACACAAAGGCCAGAAAGTGAACTGATACGTGAAATAATGAACACAGCAGAAAAGATTACAAATAATGAGAAACTCTGGTCATCTTTGACTACATCTGCTTACAAATAGGATGAAGATTAAGCATAATGCTTTTAAGGGATAACTACGCCTACTGAATAAATTTAGCATACCGAGGAGCAATTTAGGCTCTAGTTAGCTATCAACAAGGTTACAACACTGGAGACTGGAAGTACTTTCTTGAAAACCTGAAATACGCAGTTCTGTCTCTCATATTACGTGAATGCTTATGCAAGAGCACTGACATACTTCAATATCATAGTACTTCAGAAGAGGTATCTTACTGAAAGCACTTTTCTAAAAAGAAAAAAGGCTGAGAGATGCTTTTAACTTGTTAACAGCTTAAAAGTGCTAGAACTTTTAACCTCTGCCTACACTATTAGGGGTATCATCAAGGCCTGACCTAACTTTAGGAGTCAAATAAGTGACTAGGAAACATATAGGAAGGAAGGAAACACTTTCACTTAAATCTAAAATACATCACTGTGCCTCTAAAAGCCCAGCTATCCCATGTATGCCCTACAACTAAAAATGGAAAAATCAAAAAAATAATCAAAACCCACAACAGAGCAGCTTTAGCCGCCTCTAATACTTTGAGACGTCCAGCTGTGAATAAAAAGGGGGAAAAACACACGAGAAAAAGAAAAACAGAGTAACGGAGACATAGTCTTTCAAGTGCATCCAGATTCAGATGCTGCTTTTCCTCACGGAAGAAGGCAGGACGGGCCTACAGCCTCATTCCACGAGGCAGCAGGTCCAGAAGAGCCAGAAAAAGCACTCTCATCCCCCAGACGGCCTTCCCCAGAGGTCCCTGCGATCCCCCTGGACCAGCACGCTCCCGCGTCCTTTCCCGGCAGGGCCGGATCCCGCCGCCGCCCGGGGCGCGCCGCAAGGGGAGCGGAAGCGGCCGTCAGCGCCTCCTCCCCCACCCGTGCCCTTCCTCGTCCTCCAAGCGGGCGTGCGGGCCCCGCGCCGCTCCCGCCACCCTGGCCCCCCTCCCCGCCGCCGCCGCGGGTACCGGTGCCCCCGCCGCCACCCCCCCACACCGCTCTCACCTTCCTCGGCGGCCGCAGCCGCCAAGCTCCGCCGTGTGGTGGGCGCCTCCGCGGGCTCCGCGCGCTTCCTCACGCCATCCTGGCCCAGCTGGAAGTGCGGCGCGTAGAACGGGTTGAGCCGGGAAAGCGGGGCGAGGGACGAGAACATGGTGACCTGAGGCGGGCGAGAAGAGGGCAAGCAGCGTGGGACGGGGGAGGCGGGACACGGGGGTCTCGGGCGTGCAGCCCCGCATCCACCCGCGAGGCGGGCGGCGGCCCCAGAGCGACCAGCGGGCCTAGCCCGAGCGGCCCCGCGCCGCCCAAACTCACCTCCTAAAATGGCGGCGCGCGGACCCGCTGCTCGCGCGGCAGACTGTTGCTGGGCCCGTCTCCGTCACTATGTCCTTCGCCGGCGCGAGGGGCGGAACCACGGTCCAAGAAGCCACACGAAGATTGGCCGAAGCGCCACGCGGACCGGCACCACAGCGCATGCGCAGTCGGCGCTAACGCCCACGACTCCTCTCCCTCCCTGCGGCACCGGGAATGCTGGGAGCGAGGCGGGGACTTGGTAGCCGAAACCCTTGCGTCTCGTGCGGTCCCCCCCGTCCTCGTGGCTGCCCTTGCCGAGGTCAGGCTGGTGCTGCAGCCGCGACAGCCCGAGAAAGGCGGCGGTTTCTGGCTGAAGGCCGCTCTGTGGGCAGCCAAGAGGCATAGCAGTGCCCCCTCCCTGCCATTTAGTGTTACAAAACGTGGAATACTTCGATTTAAGCTAAAGTAGAGCCAAGTTTCATCTGAGTAACTGCACTTTTTCAAAGTTAAGACAGACTTTCCCTCTGACAGCATGCTTTCGTATCGGCACATTTTTTTTCAAACACTTTTTCTAGACACTGTTCAGAGAGATATGACAACATGAACAGATGTGTCTCCTTCTCCAATCACCTGTTTGCAGCCTTTCCCTGCCTAAACTGCAAGGTCAGACAGAGCTGTCTCCCACAACTCCAATTAGCAGAGATGTGGCTGTTACGAACTTCGTAACAGTAAGTCCTTGGAAACTAATAGAACACGCATAAGATTTCTGGGGAAATGTAAGTGGGAAATATGTACTGTCCCCATCTTGTCTTGTTACTCCTGATTGATGGAAATCACTCCCTTGTGCACCCAGTGCTGAAATAAAGGGTGCTGCTTTCTTAAACTCCAAAATGAGTCTTGGAACGTTTATTTGCCGGTATTTTCAGTATCAAAGCCTCTGCCTGAACCTCCTTCCTACTGCCAGTCCCTGGGTGCTGGCCAATTACTCATGTGCTTCCTCCAGGCTAGGGCAGCTGTGGTAGAGCCCAGGCAATGTCAAACCAGAGACACTCCCAGCTCCTCCTCTGCAGGCACAGAGCCTGTATGGCACCGGCCTGCTGCTGGCACCAGCAGGCCAGCCTTGACCCGTGCTCAGTACCACACCCAGCTTAAGTCTTCAGTACCCCAGATTCCAGTTCTGCTTACTAACATCCAATAATCCTTCCTATCTGCAGTCTAGTAAACACAAGACTCCGCTACCTTAACATAAGATTCACCCCTCTGACCAGGTTCCCACCCCAGGGCGGTGCAAGATCAAGCATGGTCAGGCTGGCAGGCCACCAACATGCTGGCTGCAGCCTCCTCAGCTGCATTTCACCTCTGGAGGACAAGCATCCAAGGCATCGTAACATGGCCGATGCTACCATGGCTGCAGCTGCTTACAGAATTGCTACTTAATCAGGTTTGTTAAAAGTAGAATATAATACAGCACCTGCACTTGGCTTTAACTACCTTAAATATGCCTTTTCTAACGATTTCACTATTTTAGTGGATTTACAAAACTGGCACAGCACGATTCAGCTCTCCAGTTACTGAAGCAGTAAGAACTCCAAGTTTGCACTATCTTGATTACATCCCTTCCATTATAGTGCTCTGTACCAACAGAAGCACGAGGACAGCAAAGCAGGAAACACACACTATCTCAGATATTCCTCCTGGGCACAGAGCCATAATGCAACTGATAGTGCACCTCCACTGCCACACTAAAGAAACACAGCCCTTCCACCAGCTCAGCAGCTTCTACCAGTCTTCCCTGGAGGATGACCTGCTACACAACCTTAGGACTTGGTTTTACTTGCTGTATTTCTAAACAGTTGTTGGTAGCAATCTTGTAAGTAAAAGCCAAAGTGACATTTGTTTTCGATTAGCTAATAACCTCTAAAGATGACTGAGATTTAGGCTCTTATCTTGAAATTATGTATCAATGATTGCAGTTCTTGCAGACTTTTCTGATTTTTAGCACATAGAAAACCTCTGCTCCTTCCAGTTATGAAGGATGGACATGTGACAACAGATAACACTAATTGCCATTAGATGTGTGTAAGATGTTAACATGGCTCTAGAGAATCAGATCAATTCAAACTTAAGTAGGTTTTACAGCCCAAGAGAAGCCTTAACACTTAATACTCATGTGCAACTTGTAGTGACACGTTACAGCCTATGAAACAACCAGTTTCTTTGGGTTTAACTGACAATTAACTTCTAACAGCTGTACTATTAATAGGTACTATTAAAGAGCAGTCTAACATATCCCTGTGAAAATACAGTGATAACATATGTTGCTCCTTAATGCATATGATTTTACATAGAAGATCGCTTCAACTTTTCACAGATGTGAAAGAATAGAATAACAATATCCTGTAATTCAAACCATCTAGATTAACTGAATTTCTGGCACACACTGAAAGTGCTTAATAGATGAAGACTTGAGCAACATTACTTTTGGAGTCCAATTCTGTCAGATTCACAGTAAAAAGAGCTATGGTAGATTAAATCCATCTTTTTAATCAGTAGCTTTTTAAATTTTGGGAGTTCAGGAAAATGAGTTTGGCAATCCCAAAGTTTTCCTAATTACATCTCTTCTGTTATCGACATCCACCACACACTCCCTTCATTCCTCCCCCTCAAGCAGCACACAATCAATCAATTGTAGACTAATTGCTGTCTTACTTTCCACAGTTCTAACGTTCTGGTGGAGCTTGTAAGTAAAAATCAAAGCTCTTATACACTTGTTCTCCTAACAATAGTTTTCAAAAAAAAAAAAAAAAAAAAAAAAACCAAACCAAAAACCACTTATAGTTTTCAAAAATACACAATAAGATAGTGAAACAGCCATCCACACCTTTGACAATCAGGTTAGCACAAGTAGCATCCAATTCTGTTATAAGAACGTATTTTCCCATGCTCGTTCATTGTATCAGCACCAGAACTAATATACTATGACTCCAGTGAATCAGTACCAGATCAAATCAAGCTGTTAAATACGTTTTGCAGCCCAGAAGCCCTAACCTTACATGATCTCCTTCAACAGGATCCAAACTAGTCAGGTTAAGAGCAGTCTTGAACACACGAAACAGTAAAACCTCTCCTATGCTTACTAGTCACTGTCATAACTGTCTGATAGTTTTTTTCTAATTTAAACTTTATCTGGACATTATATTTTTCCTCCATAGATTTTCACATTTCTTTCCTAAATAACAAATAAAGAATGTGATGCAGATACACTTTTTAACTACAAGCTACTAATGCTGACAAAGAATTTCAAAGTGAGGTCGGACAGAAAATTTGAGGAATTATTCTTTTAGCTATCAATATATACTACTTATATGCAGATAGGCCACCTTGGGACTATTTTCCAAGTTGGATTAATCTGTAGACCCTATGCTGTATGAGCACATGCATGTATGCACACATCCATGGTACCCTGCTGTCGCACTGGTGCAAAGCAGCCTGGTATACTCCCTACAGAAAAAGAAAAGCAAAAGTCATAGGATACAAGTTTTAAACCAAGAGGCAGATTTACCAAACATACAATAAAAACTGCACAAACAGACATCGAAGGGAATGCTGGAATACTCAAGTTTGTAAATACAAGATTTAAAAATCACAACCCATCCCTGTATATATTTTGATCAGCCAGATGAAGTTTCTTTTTTTTTTTTTTAAACAGCTTTTCAGCCCAAAATGCAACTGCAGCCATATCAAAGCAAGCCAAATATATACTGCGCACAAGACATGCCATATAGTTTTACAAGCTTCATTTGCAATTATATTTTTTTTCTGCTGTAGAGCCTCCTTTTGGAGCTTTATTAAAGGCATTCTCTTTGTACTCAGCTATTCCTATTTAACTCCACACAAGCTAGTTAAAACACTTTTAAAGACATTTTGTCCACAGAACCATCTGACAAGGAAACCATCAGGAACTCACGGTTTTAATATCATTATGATTTTCATGTTGTGGCACAAGAAACAAACCAAAACACACATAGATCAAGCCTAGGAGTAACCTGAAAGCATTCTGTAGGCCAGTACTGAGTGTATAGCTAACAAGTACACTTGGAGGAGAAAAACATTTCTTCATGTTGTTTCCTACTTAAATATAAATCAAGGTATCAAGGTTTCAAAACACACACAGCATTTAAGATACTCCTTGACAATTTTTTGTCTCAGACACTAAGTAAGCTCTCATAGCTACATCATGGATCAGATGCCATGAAGTTAAATTTCAACTCTGCAAGTGATATCCTTTAGGGATGTGGAGCCCAATACCAGACTTCTCAGAGGCAGTTTACGTTAAAAGACTAGCACACAACATGGAGGGAAAAGTGCAAGCTCTGTTAGACACCTCTAATTCAGACAGGCAAATCAAGATCTGCCATGTTTTCAGCACAGCATTGTAAGCAGCAGCAATCATGAGAACCCACCAAAACATAACACTGTCATGCCTACTAATTTACAAAGATCTTTTCTTAGACTTTTTGCAACCCATGCCTTAAAAAGGGACATAAGCAATATTTAATACATCAGAACTCAACTAATTTTTGCAACTGGAATTTGAATACTAATAACAGTCCATAAAATTCCTCTATTTTGTGACTGGTTCCAACATTTAACCTGCTCTGTCTAGAAACCAAGATAAACTAGTGGAACAGAAGTGTTCCTTTTTAAAAAAAACAAAACAAAACAAAGCACCAACCAATCTCTCACCAGTTTCTTTTACAGCTGCAGCACTTTGATACAACTACAGTGTACTCCAGAGTAACTTACACAGCAGTAGTTAGAAGGCTGTAAGCACATGCAACTAATCAGCTAGCAGCACTGTTACTACATGTTATTCTTAAAATAACATGAATGGCTTTAGGAATGCTAGCAAATCCGTATTTGGGGCTAGGGAAGAGAGACTAGAGAAGATAGATTACTCTCAGGGCTATTGCAAAACATTAGATGCCTGAAGTGTAAGAAGCTCATTCATTTCTTGAAGATGCAATACCTTCTAACTACAACTGAGCTACATGTAGGAAAAGTCTTTACCTTCTGTGAAGTAACACAAGTTGAGAGGTTTCTTTTGGAGATTCTCCAAAACAGTGCACAAAAAAGAATGACGACACTTAAGTGCCTTGCAGCAGTTTGGGGTTTGTCTGGCTTATGATGCTAATAGTATCAACTGACGGAAGTCAACTGAAAGTATTTCATGTAACTAGAAGAGAAAGATATTTAATGTTAAAACATACAGCAAAGTGGAGTCAAAAATAATTTGTAATGAAAAGGAGGTTCCTTAAGCACTGAAAAACAAAGACTAGCTTCTCCCTCCATCCAAATTAAAGGCCTAACATACGCTAAAGGATTATGATGCAAATTATTATAGTGTAAGTATGAAAATTCCTCCCACGAAGTGTTGACATGCTCCGGTTTAGTATCTTTTTTTTAGTATCTTTTAGTATCTTTTTTTAAAAAAACAAAAACAGAAGACTGCAGCAGCACAAAATGACACCATTTTACATCAGTTGTCTTGCTTTTGCTGCTTTTCAGCAATGCATTTATTTTGATAAGGAAAATCCACACACATTAAAATCATTTTTATTTTTCTGCATTTTGACACCAAAAGTGAATGTCTTATGTTACAATTTTCTATAGGATGGACAAAAGTTTAGGTATTTAGATTACTCAAAAAAGCAGATTAAAAGGAAAAAAAGTTAATCTTAACAGAAAAAGTATTGCTTTACTACAAATTACCATGTTTGTCCCCAAGCTCACAGAAAATAAAGCTTCCCCATAGCTATAATCTACACAATAATTGTACCAAGAGTAAAAAGATATTGACTATTAACTAATGTTCTCAGCTTTTTATAAGTAGCACTTTAAGAATAAGTAGTATGATTTATTGCGATTTTGTACCAAGCAATAAGACTGAACATCTGTATGCTGCAGATTTAAGCACACTAAAATGTATACATTCACTTTAAAAAAGTTGTTGCTTACCACTCTTCATTGGTAGTAGCGAAGTCAGCTGCCTGCTCAACTAAGTTACACAATATAGAGTGTTTCAGCATGCTTCCACTGAGAAAAATATTCAACTGCATGAAAGTAGTAAATCTCACCTTAAAAGATGAAACTGTAGCAGAAAGTTCAGCAATGCCCTCTTCATACAAGAATAAAACTTCATATGGAGTTTTCACGCTTTGAGAATACTTCTCTACATGAATATTCAAGGATAATCACATAAAGCTGTACTGGAAAGACCTCACTTTTTTTAAAAAAAGAAAAAAGACCACTGCTAAAGTTGGAACTTAGACTATTTCAGATAACAACCTTGACCCCAGGAACTATTTTAGTAGCAAATTATATTGATGTAATTTTTATTTTCCACGCATATTACTAATAAATAAGTCCCTCTAAAACATCTCTTGCCAATTAGATTCGTACTCAGCTCCTACAACACTGTAAGCACTAAAATGAAGGGATACATTTAAATGATGTTACGCTTAAACAGTGACTAACATGATACTAAGACTTTTACAGAAATGCAAACAGGTTTACAGTTACATTTACTAAAAAGTTACAGTAATCTACAGAAAAGACTGTGGTTGTACTCTCCATACATCCTAAAAAAGATCAAATTCAATTACACTGTTACTGTGAAAATGCATTAAAAATGCATTTCCCTTTATCACCTGCGTTAAAATCTTCCTCCAAAGATCTATAGAGACAAAAGTACAACTTCTTTTCTGTACAAAGGAAAAACTTTAAAAACACAGCTTCACATTTTACTACATTTTTGCCCTTCTCAGCTTCCAAGTTCTTGCAAAAACAAATATACAGTTTCTCAAAAATGAATTTAAAGGATGTCCACATTAAAAAAATAAAGACTACAAAAAGTTCAAAGATCTAAAAAATGTTACTTCTATGGCAAAGTGATCTCCTACTAGTCCAAAGTCCAAAAAGTTACCGATGTCCATTTAATATTATCTTGCTTCATTTATCCAATTTATCAGGTTCCAATCACGTTATTTGTAAGAAGTTCTTGAGCCGATGAGAGGGCAGAAGAGTTCTCTACAATTAAGAGCAGGAGATCAAATCAGTTGTGCCTTTCAGAAAGATAACTCATTTGCTATCGCCCTGAGAGAGTATACTCTTGTACTTAGAGAAAGGATTTCCTTGATTAGTTTCCATAGACTGATAAACCAGAAACAAGAAGACTGAAACAACAAGAAACAGAAGAATTTTTATCCACAGGGGAACCGTGCGTTCTTTTTTTACTGGTGGTTTCTCCATCTTGATGTCAGTTGAGGTACTGTACTTTGGAGCATACTTAGAGAAAGTTTCCTCCACTCTGAAGTCGCTGTACTCTACAGGCCGGCTAGCAGCTCCTTTGATTGGTTTACGGCAGCTAGCACTGTTAATAAAAAAAATTAAAATAATGCATATTTTTAAAAGTATTCTAAGGTATACAGGAAAACTTTAGTATTATTAAAGAAATAAAAATTTTTAGTGAACGCAGTACCCAAAATATCTGTGTCAAACTAACATGTCTATCATTACTATTTTTAAAGTTAATCATTCAATGTTCAAACAAACACCTCTTATAAAAACCCCTCAAATGCCACTTCACCCTATCCACAATCAACAGATTGTAACAGGCAAAACCCTAGGAAGTGTCTCTCTCTGTGTGCATCTTTAATGGTCACAGTGCCAGAAGATAAAGCAGTAAGGGTTAAGAAACTCACATGCATTGCCAAGTCATTCCATACAAGGAGTACGCATGCATGTTTTTTTATAAAAGAAGTGGCACAGATTTAACTAGACTGATAGACCTCAAACCAAGAGAGAAAAAAGCTGAGTGGTGAACAGATACACCACAGCAGTAACAACTGGTACTATAAATTTTCCTTACAGTAAGACTTTTGTTACTGCAGTTCAAACTGAAGATATAATTAACATGATGGAAACACAGGAGTTGACTTTAATTTCTTAACACAGGGAAACTTTTTCCTATATCCTCTAAATAGGACAAAATTTTGTCAATTGCTTTAATTATCCCAAGGGTTGTTTCAATTCTTTGTTGAAATACAAAGCCACAAAGAAAAATTTAATAGCCCTTCCTAGATGTCAGCCTTATTCATGCTAAGAATTATCTTTGACTCCTATATTCCTTAAAGGAAAAATATAGGGCATTTAAAAATTATTTTAGGTTTTCAAAAAAAAAAAAAAAGCTCAAATCTATGTCAGGAGATCTTTCCTTAATTTAAATAGCAGGCCTAAAGCAGTTGCATCTAGTAAAAAAAAAAAAAAAAAACCACAACAAAAAAACCCTAGTAACTGTGAGCCATTAGCACAGAGAAGCCATTTCCATTTAAACTTCCAGCATCCAGAAGCTCCAGTGATAACTAACTTCTACTATAGGACTACTCTGTTCTCCTGTCTCAGATTTAAATAAAGCAGCAGCTGTTTTGGCTAACGAAACTATGTATCATAAACCAGAAGAGCTAGGTGGTTATCTCAGCTGTTATTAGGCCAGAGTGAAAAAACTGTTGCTCAGAATCTATCAATATAATCAAGATACTTCTGTGCTTAAACAGGTTTACAAGAACTGAGTGATAAGCCCCTATAAATCTCAGAAATACCTAATTCCTGTAGGTGTTGATACTTCATAAGGGAACATTTCCTTAAGAATATCCCTTTCCTCTCTTCGGTCTTCTGTACGAGTTCTCTCCAGCACCTACAAAACAAAAAACAGTTACAGACCTCAAAACAAAAAGCTCCTGCATAGCTATCTCAGTGACCACAACCATGTGCAATTGGTAAGAACGAACAAGTCACCCAGTGACATTCAAGAAGTTTACTTCTTGAGTTTTAGAAGTTAGTTTAACCTTCGATAGTGATAGCTGCCTGGTCACTTTTGGTGTCTTAAAGTATTCGGTGCTCTCCTCAGTCTCCTTGAAGACAGAGAATATGCTGTGTAAATAAATAACAATACACCTGCCAGCCAATGATGTAGATCAAAAAAATCCCTTAACCATCACCTCTATCATGGCTGTGTTGAGCAGATCACGAGATTGGTTGGGGCCAATATGATTAAAAAAGCAGTGATGTGGCCAATCTGTCTCTTCTTGCTGTAATACACAATGCCACGGTATAGTAGAATGTTAAGTGAAAGAAACCTAAGTCTGAAATAGAACATCAAGTTTTCCCACAATCTTCTGTTTGAAAACTGAGTCTACATTTCAGTCAACATTATAAGCAAATAAAGTAGTCAGTTTGAAAAAATCTCAGACCCACTGGTAGAGTACGCTTCACAAGTGTTAATACATGTTTTACCTACAATAACTACATGAAGCAATGAACTCCATTTAAATTCAGCCAAGCATTATCCTGTAATGTCAAATTCCACAGTATTACCTTAATACAATTACATATAATTGCAAATGCTTTAGACTGTTCTCCAAGAGATACATAATTTTGACAGCTTGAATAGGTTAACTGTAGATTTACTTATTTTTTCTGGATAACTGACAGATATCTACAGATGCTTTCTAAATTCAGACTTTTGGGCTAAAGTAATCCTATTATTTGATTCTCTAAATTAAAGTGTATTTTTTTTTCAGGCCAGGCTGATTTACAAGATCAAAGGTAGATAACCCAATTCTGTAAAGGAAGAAGAAAAAAAAAAAAACAACCAAATTTTATACAGAAAGGTAGCAGCACAGGGAGAAATAACACAACAAAATGTATTTGTCTTGGAAGAGGGGGGGAGAAGAAAAGAAAGAAAAGCAGAAACTCCACACACACAGAGGCCCAAATCTGAAAGGGGAAGATAAAAATAATTTTATATTCTCTCTTTTATACTACGTGACAACAGAAGTTTATTTTGACTAAGTGCCACCTGGGCAGTGACATCCTTCACCCCTTCTGTACTAAGAAGCACATACACACAAGAATCTTGTTCACAAAGAGTAAGCAAGAGCAGTCTAAGTTTTAATTTATTTACTTCAGCTGTCATCAATGGTTTCTTTGGTGTTCTTCTGGGCATGTCTGACAGTTCACTGATTGACAGTGTAGGAGCTGCATGCTTGACATTTCCAGGCACCCTATTGACAACCTGCCAAGATTCAAAATTGTTCGATCTCAGAATCGGCCAAAAGACAAAATAAAATAGGAAAAGGGGGTAGAACCAAAGCAACAAAACCTTTATGTGCATTAAATATATGCATGTTAGGAGTTAACTCAAGGTGGTTATGTAACAGATACTCTTAAATAAGCATAGGGAACACGCTGCTTATCATTCCAAGTAGTTTCTCTTAAGCCATTTAGAAAAATAGAAGCTATTTAGTTCACAAGCAAAGCCACATTTAAGAGCAGATATTCTGCATGTACTTAATAAATTAAGAAAAAACCTGAGCTTTTAAAGCGGTTCTTCTCAACCCTCCCCCAAAAAGACATTAGATCGGACCTCAGTGTCTGCTCAGTCCCATCTCAACGTGAACAGCATTAGGTACCAATACAGATACTGAACAGGTGGTTTCAAAGACTGAGTCAAAGACTGTTTTAAGGAAAGTAAGACTATATGTTCAAAGAGAACAATTTGGTCAGTAAAAATATTCCAGAAGAGTATCACTTGCATGACTTAAACATATTTACTACGTATATTTACTAGGGTCTCGTTGCTTGCAGTCAATATAGTTTCAGCTATGGGAGTACTCTCTCTTATTACAGCATCATCTATAGGCAACTGTTCTGTAGCTTCCACCTGTTTGTTTAAAACAAACAAAAGACAACAATTGAATAAAATAGCCACTCAAACTCTAACAGGAAAAAAAAGCTTGTCTATTATAAAAGCCTCTCATCACCCTTTTTCTTGGTGTTCTTCTTGACACTCTTGTAGACTCCCTAGAAAATGCCTGCAGAGGTCCACTTTTTGAAGATCCACTTGTCCAGACAGTCTTAGTAACTCCATCTTGAGAGTAGGTCTATTCAAGCATCAAACACATGATCAGACACACGAAAGCCAGCTCTCAACATTGAATATCCAGAACCAAAAGCCAGAATAATACGCATACTCTAGAAGCAATGTGTCTACCTTCAAAAAAAAGTGGATCCTAACACATTCAGTAATGGCTAACTAGCTAGATTCATAGTGTTGACCACAATAATTGAGGACACTATTTCTCAAATACAGAACTGACTAGATAACCACACAACAGTAAAAACTGATAATGTGCTCACTGCAATAGCATGAAATAACCAATAGTACAAGTAGTTATCTCTGGCAGATACAACACACGCTTTCAGGCCCATTACATCACCCACCTACAAAAAAAAATTCACCTATAAGCATAAGCAGAAAGCATTACCTTGTTTGCTATCTACAGGAGCCTATTCTGTCCAGCATTGGTAGGAATGGTTTAGGCACTGCCACCCACATTTCAAAAGGAACTCATCTCCACCCACAGGGAGCAAGAGAATGTTCTATAATCATGTTTCCACATACAGAGACAAAACTCATAGTTTTCAGATAATGGTGGGTTTAAATGTTCAAGCTTGAAAGAGACCTTAAGAAATCTAAGTAATAACATCAAGTGCCAAAATTTAACAGCCATTAATGAACACAGAACATTCCCTATGCCTATTGCAAATTTTCTGCTCAAAGAAAAAAACCCTCCTCAAACGTAATTCTTAACATAGACCTGGAAGGGAAGGGACATGAGTATCTACTTCTTCTAGGTTTTATACTAAATTTTCCTTTTTATTTGTTCAAATGTAGAAATAGAAATAAAAAAAAATCTTTACAAAGTAACACCTTATGCACAGAGGTATTACCAAGTTTTTGCCAGTTACACTCGGTGCTGATGGAAGTTATACAGTCTGGTGCAAGTCACTTACAGGTGTAACAGAAGAAATAATTCCACTGGAAAAGTATAAGCCCCAAAGCAATGTATGATTCTTAACACATTCTGTATTTCAGCTGCTGCATGTCCAGCAGATGGAGCACAAGTGTTTCACTTTAAAGTCACTGAAATACTTTCAAAGCTAAATAATGCACTTTAATGTACACATCTCAAGTCCAAATTGACTTAGATTTTCGTATAGAATAGTAGATTTTAGCCAAAGTCTCCAGTATTGTTCTCAATTTAAATAGACTTCTGATGAAACATCTCCCAACCCCTCTTTACATATTCACCAGATGCCAGCTTCTCTTCCCTACTAAGAAAAGCTTAACCTGCAACCTTCAGTCATGGCTCCCCACCTCACCTCCATACACTTTATCTGAGGTGTCATTCTTCAGCAACTTAGAAAAAACACTGATGTTCAGAGCAGTTCCACTCAAATTCCACTCAAGAAAGCAGCAGTAAGGCAATTCCCTCATTCTACTAATAGAGAGCTCCCTTTCCCCAGACTGTTTGACTATGAACTAGATTTCTTATAAAGTTAGAAGTACTTTAGTAAACAACAGCTTCTCTCCTTAGTTCTTCAGATGCTTGCCAGCCATGTGTTTCAAGTACTAAGTTTCGAGTTTTTTCTTGCATGAAAAGTCTAAGAAAAACCCCAGAATCTACTGCATAAGACTCATCCAGACTTCAGCAGAGTATATTCAACAGGTAAAACTAAAATAAAAAGGTCTGTCTAGCTATAGTTATCCTCACTGTCAGCTAGGCAGACCTTGCCTGCTTATCCCACAGATATGTCAACTAAATAAACCGTACTGGAATGTAGCACTCATTTTTAAGTACACCAACATCCTATATATAACCAGAGAGAGTTACAATGGTGTGGTACACAAGTATTATTCACCATGTGCTTTTAACTCTCATATTACTCATGAGTGGTGAAGCTACAGATTATGAATTTACCTCAGCTACCACTTAACAAGTTTTTTATTGGCTGTACGCCACAAAATTTGTATGCCAGCAGCTGCCATTCTGCATGTTTTAAGCAGCTCAGCTATACAGATAGTCAAAAAAATGCAGGGGCAGTAGAACTCAGCACACTCAGAATATCACTGAAAGAGAGACTAGTTCTAAATGTTAAGGAGTCCTAGCAATGTAAGTTTTTTAGCCTGCCTCTTTCTGTCCTGTGCTATCTACTATGAGGCCACAGGCCCAGTGTTGAACTCTAACCCTAAAGTCACCTACCTGATTAGAAGAGGGCATTCAAACTAGGGTTTTCTTCCCACTGCTCCAGTTTGCTATGAGGAGGCAATTAAGGACAAACAGCTAAGCTCCAGTTCACCTAGCCCTCTACTGCTAACTGACTGGTAAGACCCATAAGCCTGCTCAGCCTTCCCACCCAATTTGTTTTGCACCAGCCTGCTTAAAAACTGTTTATTTGCACTCTCTTCTTAAGAGAACAGAAACATCCACTTGTGTGAAGTGGCAGACAATCCTTTCAGCTGTGTACATCTGGACTAAGGCTTCCACTGGACATGAGCTAGAAGTGCTTAACAAGCCTGTTCACATCACATTACCAAGCAGTTCAGCCTTACCACTCTTCAGAGCCTAATCATCTTTGAGCCAACATCACACAGTGCAGGAGTTGCATATAATGCTGCAGAATGAATATGGTCACTTTGACATGTTAGCTGCAAACTTAAGATCCAGTTTCACAGAAAGAGAAAAAAGAAAAAGATAACATCTTCCAAATCTTCCACTTTTATTCTCAGCAAAATATTTGAGTAAACATTTGCTAGTCAAAAATCATTGAGCCATTCTTGGCTTCAAGTAGCAGTAAATTTTTATTTTTTTTTGGGGGGGGGGGGGGGAGGTGTTTGTTTTGTTTTTAAACACAGTAGTCAGGAGTTGACAGGTAAAATGTTTAACAAGCTAGAGAGCTGAAGTTCCTGAAAAATTTGGCATAATTTTGAAATTAGATAATTTTTTGATTTATCAAGTGATATTCCTTCAATTAACTACTGGTAGTTAAAATACGCAACTCAAAATATTTTATCTATACTTCACAATAATGCACATGTAAAAGATTGCAAGACAAAATGAGTAATGACCTAGTGTTACTACAGTAAAACTGGATGACAAAAAAAAAAAAATTGAGTAAGCACTCATAACTTGAAAATGTCACAAAAATACAACACTACCTCTTCCCTTTATTTCTGTGTGGGTTCCTGAAGACTCGGAACATTTACTTGTGATAGTTGAATTAAATACCTCTATTACACTGAGGCTGGCAGAGATTTCCAGGTAAATAGTGATTTTAGAAAAAAAGTAATCCTAAAAATAAGAGAACCTCAAGATTGAGACTCCCATTATAAAGATGATCATGAGCAGAAGTTGCCTGAACAAATTAAGGAATATTTTGTGTGTTGAACTATATCTGGTTTTATTTGCAGAAGTGAAACCTGTTCAACTTGTACTCTAAAAATCCAATTAAAAATAAGCAGAACAAGAATCGTGTTGTATTACCAAGCTCACACAGCAACATGTTACCTGCTTTAAGAGACATCCATAGCAAAAGCATGTTCATACATACAGAGACACAAGTGCATTTGCCATACTGGCATCTACCATACTACAAAGCAGGGAAAAAAGCTACTGATCTGGTAAAATGCTTCAAGCTATTACAGGTCAGATTTTGAGTCTCTGTATGTTTTCTATACAAGTCCTTTACTGTAGCACAACTCCACTATTTCTTGGTCAGATGAATAAACTGTAAAGATCCTAAGAAACTTAAGCTGGGGAGCAGAGTGTTTAGTGACACTCATCACAAGGACAGATCAGCCACTAACTACCAAATCCAGCATTCCGCTGTCGGTTTAAAAACCTGAAGTGTTTCTGCATAACCCCTCTTTCACCAAGACAACAGAACTAATATTATGTATAACCAAAGGAAAAGTGGTACATACAATGAGATATAAACTTGTTATTATTTTTATTCTTCGGAAAAGTTTTCTAACAAAATGTCTACTCCAGTACTGCTGCTACAAGCATAGTTGAGGAAAAAATATCATACAGATGGTGCATGTGTACACACATAGACACTCCTCTGTGTATGTATATATATATATATATATAAATACAGGCATATACAGAAGTATACTACTTGATATTTCACATTTACATCACAGTCTTTAAACATATATATTTAAAATGTATATACATCTATAGATATATACCAAATAGATGGAAATGTGATGTCTGTGTACGTATTTAAAAACATTTCTAAAAAGAACCTCAAGCAACCTTTTTCCAAACTTTTTTCTTCACAGAAACTGTTTCTTTTATTGAATCAAATTGTTTACAAACATCCAACAGGATGATATTAGCCCATTTGACTTAAAAACCTGTCAGGTTTCCAAAACTAAATATGTTAAGGTTGCCTATTATTCTTGCTAGCTGCTGCAGCACCTCTTGTACAAGTCAGGCAAACAACTTTTAGCACACCATAATTTTGAATGTTATCAGACAGGCTATGAACAGGAGCTATAGTTAATTCACAAGACTTTCATGCTGTATTAGAACAAGCTTTCTGAAAGAACTTCTAAAAATCAGCACATCTCACTTAGTCAAACGTGATTATGTTAAAAGCAGTGAGGTGTTTAGTAAGCACATCACCTGCAGTTAGTAGCTGTTCCAGATGCCACTAAATTAAACATACCTGGTTGTGGTCAACTACTCTTCTTTGTTTGAGTGCTACTGAAACCTTCGGCCTGGCTTTCAGTGGTTCTCTCTTCTCAAGTCTCACCTCAGTCTTCGAATCTGTAACAATCATTAATATAACTAGTTTCTATAAAACTACTGGCTGTTGTACTAGTTTAAACTAATTGTATTTTAATAAAAATGCATTTTAAGAGGCAACGTAATTCTGAGTTACCATTTCCTTAAAAAGCTGTGAAATACAGGTAAGTTTCTCCATTGAACGTTGAAGAACTAAGACTTTTGAAGAATAAATTTAAAAATTGTTTTAAAACACTTAAAGTATTTCAGTTTTGTCCTAAAAAATCCTACATTCAGATGAGCTCTGACTAATGGAGCACTTCCATTTAGAAACTGGTATCAAGTTGCAATTACCTTAACCAAAATATCATTATACTATTGATTGTAGTAAGGGTACTGAAGCCTTTCAACATTTAGGCTGTTAGTTTCACTTCCTATGAAATAGGTCCTGTTACATAAACTCCTTTTTGATGCAGAAGGGAAGCCGTCATCTTAACAGTAAGACGATGTATTATTTCCACCCCGTTCCTAATATTCTAATAGCATTACACCAACATATGTAGAGTTTATTCATAGAAATTTTTTTTTGGCAAGAGGGAGTGTGTATTTGGTTTTGGGCTATTTCCCCCAGTGTTTGAACAGTTTGGTAATTAGATGAAGCATATGTAAGCATAAGGATATAGTTGTCAGTTGTGACAGGGCTCTTGGCTGTCCCCAAAATAAACAAATAAATCTCTAACGCACCCCTCCCCAAAGTGTAAGGGATTACAAAACCCCAAACCACACAAAATAAGCATCTTCTAACATTCCATTCAAGATACTCTTTAAAGCTTACACGGGTTTTACTTTTTGTGAGATGTATCATGGTGTAGTTTAGGTTCTGATCTCCCCACTTCTACACCTATTTGATATAAACTTGTTTTTAAAAGCACAACATGACTCAGATTGTCTGCAGTCTCAAACTGCATGATCATACACTCTTTAGATATTTCTTCTACCACAAGTATTAGTGATGTTTAATTTGAATAGATGACATGCAAATTCCACTTAGGTCTTACCTTCTTCATTGTCACTGTACTGGTCAGAATCATTATTTCCATTCTCCCTGGTGTTCTCAGCAGTTGAAGAAACTGGAGGTAGAGGGATAGGTGCCTTCAGTTCTTGCCCCTGCTCCATCAGTTTCAAAAGTTTTTTCTCATAGAGTTTCCTAGTAGTAGCTACAAGGAAATAACCACATTAAAGATAGTTTTCACTTTTCCTGAACTGACTGCTAGAACTTGGCTGTTATACACTCCTTGGGAATCTCTGAACATATGTATTTATTTTTAATCTGTCTGCATGGCCCAAAGCACATACCTCTAGTTATGTAATTCTACCTGTAAGGCTTCTAACTTTTTGGTTTAAGAGAATTCTCAAGATAAATTGACACTGAAAGTTACAAGCACTTATCTGTGGCAACAGAATTTACCTGTTTCCCAGGTGTTCTGTTTCATATGCTGCCATAACCAAACTGTTATAGCCTCACAAAATAATTTAGCTAGATTGATATTGCAAGGGTGATAGTTTCCATGAAGATTCCACTACTATCCTCTTAAACCCTTTACCCTGGAATTAACACCCCTTCCCTCTTAGTTTAACCTTTGCTATTTGCTACATACATCTAGCCAGCAGGCTGGCTTACTTGATCTAAGAGGAAGGCTGTTTAAAACTAAAAGTTATCAAGTCTAGCACATCTGTGTCAGAATTGGGCTGACAAAAATCTGCAGAGGTGCCTGAGCTGTTAGCTGCAGAAAAATCTAACCTTGGAAGAGGCTGCCACTCTTAAATGAAGTGGCAGACTCTCACAAGAAACAGAAGCCATACTCTGTAAAAAGCTTCTACTTAAATCAAATTTTAACGTCTTTCCAGTGGACTGCATACTTAAATTTTTCATAAGACTTCGGTGCTTATCCAAGAGGAATAGGTTAAATGGGAAGGCGTACAGAAAAAGCTAACAGAAAATATTATGTGTAAGAATTTGCATACATGTAGGACTCCAGGCTTCATCACTAACACTTCCATCCCCCCAGGATTTCAAGAACATTCCATAGAAGGCTCAGAATGCTACAGGTGACCATCTATTTTTCAAGAGTTGTGAAATCAAAGTCCCTTGCCATTACACTAGTGCACAATCTGAAATGCAAGGAGCTCTGATCCCACACCACAGATGAGTGCCCAAGGCAGGAGATTAAGCTGGGGTCTGGACCTCTCCTGATGTAGGTTAGCATGCAGAACAAAACACTAGGTTTGGGGCCAGGAAAAAAAAAAAAAAACAAAAAAATAATCAAAGGAAAACATAGTACAATGCAGTGAGCAGGAAATGCTCTAGGGAAGGGGAAGTTCTACACTCTCATTCTGCTCTCAATACTATTAGCTTATCATGCAAGACATATTTCCAATTTAAGCAGGTCCCAGGTCTCAGCCCCAGTGCTGAACTTTAACTAATAGTTACACAGCTTCAGAAGAGAAGTTGGAACATCTCCAGCTGGCCTAGAACACAAGAGGAAGAAGCTGTAGACTTGCCTACACTGCAATGCCACAAGTCTTCTCAATGTAAATAGTTCTACAAAAACATTTTAAGTAGGATTGCAACAGTATTGGTACTAAACAATAAGCAACTGCATCAGAGAAGCTCAGAGCACTCAGAACTGAGATTCAGCAAGAAGTATGTTGAACAGTTGAATATTTGCTAGTTCAGTTGACCTACCTACAATTGGGCCAGGATTTAGTCCATACTTCACAAGTTGCTCTAGAAGATCTTCGTTGCTCATCTCTGTTATATCTAGGTCATCCTTCTCCTCTGCTCTGGGTTTGTCAGTTTTCTTCGTGGCTTTCTGGGAGTGTGAGGGAGAACCGAGAGATAGCAATTTTACAGTTAAGAGAACAGATCTTTTTCTTTTAAGGGAAAAGATAGATATGACAGTCCTAAACACACAAAGGCAGAAAAAGTCATTGTGTTCACCACCACCATGTGAAAGATTTCAAAACATTTACACCTACTAAATAAGCATGCATTAATTTCCTACTAGTATAAGGAAACACCTATAACAATGCTCCTCTATAGTGAAAAAAACCCAGAAAACTCAAAATTACAAAACAGAAAAGCAGTACTTACACTCATCTTGTGTTTTAATTTGAAGTTCAAGTATATAACAAGAGAAGCATTCTTTCCTTTGACTGGATATGTAAGCTTCTAGCCCTTTCACCATAACTACACTAAGCTACAAATACTTATGTCCCATTAGAATTTCTTCACATTATTCTTCTACCTAGAAGGTGAACACTTTCTCCTCTAAGGATCCAGAAGTAGTTCTTAAGTAGCCACAGCCTCTCAACCAAGTTACCACAAGCCCCATTCTCACTTATCCTGGCATTCTCTGGGAGATTACAGAACGTTACAAAGTAAACACAGGAAAGCAAGCCAGAAACACTCTGAAACTTTCAAAATCCTGCCTGTCTGCTTAGGCCTCTGCTACAGTAGCTCTAACAAATCCTAAAATCAACTCTGGCAACACTCGAGCGGTTGGCAACATATCACCATCACATACAGATTGTTATCGAAATAATCTGTCAAGATGCTACTCCTAAATTAGCAGTTTCTGCTATACCCAAACAGAGTGATCACAACATTTGTTCAGTTTGGGAAGCTCTGTTACTATAATAGACATTTCAAACTCCAGGAGCTTCAAGAGAGTGAGGAGGTAAGGCAGAAAAAACAGGCTTAAGATCTGCTTACTCTCAGCTTAAGATTGATCATGACACTACTTTGAAATATGTCATTTGTATCTCAAAGTTATAGGATACATACAGATACAAGTTCTACACTAAACATTTTTCTCAACTTGGCTGCCCAGAGGACCTGTATGGGCTTTCTGGCACTTACCAGAGACTAAAAGTCCAGATAGAAATATGTTACAACAGTCAAAATTAACAGCATTTTCTTGTTATATTTAGTAAGATAGCACTGAAAGACTAAGATGACTGACATCAGTCAACAGAATCTAGCTAGTCTTTAATACCAATTCAACACTTGTTAGCATGCACGCTTGGTTTTGCCTCACATGTCTTGACATTTTAAAGATAAACAGAGACTGTATGAGTATTTCCCCAATATAAGCAACTCCCTAACTAAATCAGATTTTCCTTCCTCCTGGATTGTGAAAATCATAGCATGATGAACTTAATCAGTTGCTAACAAGCAGGAGAATCTCCAAGAGTTCATACTATGTCTTAATTCTAAGAAATAGACTACGAGCAGTCTGATGAAAGGATAGAGTCGCTGAAGTGGCAGATTTAACTAATCATAGACTTACAACTCACTTTATCAATCATTCCATCTCTTTATCACATGAAAATCTAATTATTTTTTGAAGCAATTGAGCCTACTTATCTAGTACACAAAACACAACCAACCTGCAGCCAAAGGAATCTTCCATTTACTTTTAAATGTTTTGGTCATACTATTATGTCAGTTGAAGTATCACATCAGTTAGAACCTCGTATTTAGTGCATTTTTTTCTGGACTACTTAACTGTTCAAACAGTTGAAAGGAGTTTCAAAACATATGCTGGATTTTCTTGTTGAGATCTGTTTAGACTATTGATACCTCTGGTGTTTGCACACATCACCAAGCAGATTAACCAAGATGCTACTTACATATTTCAGAAGAAAACTACCACCGTGGTGCAGGAAATCAACATTCCAATGGCATTTAAATAGGCTTCTAGTTTCTTTAATATATCTCTGCCTTTGCATCATTTAGAGGCCACAGACAAAAGACTAACAATATACACTAGAAAAACTACTCAACATTCTACTAGCCCTTTTACAGAAAACTTACCTACTAGAAATCTAACTCATAGTACCTTTGGTATTTTTTTTCTTCCATGTATCATTACACTTCTTCCTGCAGTATTACCACACTAAGACCATCAGAATAGTCAGTGTCAGTAGAGAAAAAGGGCAGGGTGGGGATGAGAAGCTGAAGGCCATCTATGTTCTTCAATAATACAGCCAGATGCATTGATTATCTTGTGCTCTGCAAGGTCTTTCACTTTTGCATATCTATTCTCCTTAAAACAGAAGCAAATTAACTTCACTCCTACAAGTAGAAAGCTGCCATCTAACCACTCACTGAACCATAAGCATAAAGTCCCTAGAAGCATAAGGCAGGACAGTAGAATTTCTCTCATACCTTGCCTGTGGAAAGATAGCACTAACCTCAGCAACAACATTAGCTTTATTTATCACTACTATTACAGTATAAAGCCTCACTACACTTCCATCATAACTTATCCATGGGACTACTCTGTGAGACAAGATGAAAATAACTAGCTTTAAAATTTATCACAAATTAAAACTAAACCAAAAAACTACATCCACATTTCCCTGATCCAGTAAGCATTACTAAACCACTACTAAAATTAGTCTTAATATGGTGCTGAAGTGAAGTGCTTGAAATGAAATTGTGGCAAGCACCAGGATTTGCCAAAGTAAGGTGGTACAGCCGACCACTTCGCATGTAATGGAAATATTCTTGCAATACTATAAACAGACCAACAAATCCTTATCCAAAACCCTTCTGATTCCATCCAGAGCTAGCAGCATTAAAAAAAGTACTTCTAGTCATTGCCACTTTGAAAACAGAAGATGGAAAAGAGCCTGCATATTTCACTTGGGAGATTTGTTCACATCAAGGAGATGGCAAGTATTATCAGTCAAGTTCAGTTTCAGATTAACTAGGATCCAACCCTTCAAACAAGTACTGAAGAGTAAGTACAGGGCTCCCACACACCACTCAGGTCTAGGGCCACAGGAAAACAAACGCATAAGAGAAGACCATGTTGAATGTCACCTCTCCATAGCAAAAAACTTCCACTGTCCCTCACTAATAAGAAGAATACTTCATCTGTGACACTCCTGCTGAACAGAAATCCAACAGCCACAGATCAGTTTATCAGCAAACTTTACAGCTACCTTTACCAGTTCTAGCACTACTTTACCAAACACAAGTAACAACCTGAAAAACCTATTAAATAATATAACAGAAAACTACTGGACATAACCAAAAGAAGCACTGTCAAATCCCAGCAGTACCTACATCAGAATATTCAAGGACTTTAATCCTAAACAGGTGCAGCTTCATCACTAGAAGCAGAAAGGCTCATGGCTTCTGTGCTATTTCTCAGAATGAGGTTAAGACAGGCTAAGAAAGCCCAAATCATGCCAACCAACAGAATGCTCTTTAATTCCCCGGTTTGCACATTGTCCTCTCCAGCAACAAATAATAGTATTTCTCTTAGGGGAAGGAAAGATAAGGAACTGCACATGCCAAGTCTCAATAACAGACTTATACTGTGAAATACAGGGGTCTGTATTACCTTTGCACTTTTTATTCTATCATATCCAAACATTTCCTGCAGTAGAATTTTTCTTTTTTTTTTTTTAGAAAAACAAGTCCTACTGAACTTCTTAACCTCAAACAGCTCAAAAGAATACCAACCAAAAGCTGCAGAACAAACAAAATAAACAATGGAAAGGAAATTATGCAGCAGTAATTCAGAGATACTGACACATTCAACTTTAAGAATTCAGTTCTCTACCTTTAAACTTTAGTTATTAGGTGCCAGTTTCCAAGCCTATATATGGTTAACAGTCCTAAATTACAAGATCATGGACTACTTAATCCTTCTACCTCCCCCAAGTCACTAAATTCCATGTTACTCAGTGAAGGCAATGTACCCACTCCGAAAACAATGGATTGCTGCATAATGAAGAGGTTTCTTCCAGAGAACCTAAGTGAAAGAGAGAAAAGAAAAAAAAAATATCACAACAACAACAAAAAACCCAACAAACTGAGAAACCAAACTAACGAATGGTGTCATGGCTCAAGCAACTGAATGCTGCCCTGGAGATACGGCTTGTGTATGTGTCCCTGCTGAAAAGCTGACATGCACTGCTAGACAAAAATTACTTCAACCTCATATAAATGCAACCACTGTTATTACACCAGCACTCCAAGAATCTTGTTTCCCTAGTTCATGAGTTCAGAACTGCATAGACTCTGAAGGTGCAGAACAGCATGAGCATGGCAGGACTTCTCACTGCAGTAGGAATTGCTCAATCACCTCAGGCCTACTGCCCACAGCTTTCACTTATGCAGCTGATGAGTGCCATTTAAAAGGCCACAAGGGTGGTAATCTGTACTCTGGGTCACATTTGTATAGGGCATTATAATTAAGAGACACAGCCACACTGGAAACACTGAATAGATACTCCTCCTTCAGCAGGTAGCATGTATGTTTTACACTCATTCACCTATCCGAGTGTGCTTCTATACTCCTTATCTTCATTAAGTACCAGTTTTACTATTACCTTCCCTTTTACAATTATGAAGAGGTTGATATCATACAGTTACCTCAGCTACAGATGCTATCACTACCACACCATTCTGACCACAAAGAGCTGAAGCAAGCTCTTAATTTACTTAGCTGTTTGATTAAAACAAAAAAACCCCAAACCAAACAGGTCTCTTCTATAAACTTTTGAACAGGCCTTTCGGATTCAGATGCTGCCATTATACCTTCATGTACAGAAGTGAGGGGAGACACCTGACTGACTTTTCCAAAATTACTACTTTAAAGGTCAAAATATCACTCAGTGTTTCAGAAAAGATTCTGCCAGGACATGAAGTGCACTCATGAACTATGTCATAAAAACCCTTCACATGCTGAGTTCTGAATAGTTCCTGTTTGGCAACAGTGTCAAGATGGTATTTTTTGGTATATGCTTTAAAACAATATTCCTAAAGAGGCAAAAATGCCATTTCATAGTTACTTTTTTCTTTGAGCTATCTATGCTGATATTCAGCCCTTATCTAACCTGGACCAGGAGCATTCAGATACAGATGGTTCCCCCGGCAGCAAAAAGGTGTCTCACACACTGGTCACACACTCCCACATCACTATGCTAAAGAGACTGGGGAAAAAAAAAAAAAAAAAAAAAAAAAAAAAAGTCGCTCAAAACCATCAGTAGAGCTGGAGAAGCTGGCTCCTCCAGACAATATTATCAGACTGAAGCCAAAACAAGTATGATTCTAAAAGCTTTTCCTCTCCCTCCTCTCCCTGTAAGGGTACTTTTATTGTACTTTTAAACACTTCATAGGAAAGCTTTTTTCAAAAATAGTGATTTTTAGCCCAAATATAAGTAAGACTGAAGGTTATGTATTTGATAGCATTTGAAGTTATCTTCTATAAAGCTGACTGCACTTTATGCAATAGGAGGAGAGGGGGTGAGGTTGCTGCATCACAAAGCATAAACACATTGCTTGAGTTTCACCAAGGGGAAGCAAAATCCTACTGCAGTAAAATATTTTGATTTTTATCTTCAGGTGCCAAAAAAATGCTAACTGTCTTAAGAGTCTGCTGTTCCAAAGCACAATGGTTTCAGGGCCTAAAAACAATGCAATCAGAACAAAACTCCTAAAAGTTTTGAGCTGCTCATACGAGCATGTTAACCATCCATATGTTCATTGCTGTATGAAAATAAAAACCAGGTCAAAATAAACCCACATGAATATAAATGAAACAGTAGCAGCATCACTGTAGATGCATGGCATTTGTCTCACAATACATCAGTTTTACATTACTAGGTTTTTATTTCTTCTGATAGAGGTATAGGTTGGATGTAATATTGATAGGGCTGTGCTGCAAGGGTGATGGATTTAAAAGACATCATTTGTAGTAGAATTAAAACTATGGGCTTTTGCGTCAGTGCTGCAAAAATATGCACCTAAATGCATTATCAATTGCCTAGAACACAGAGAAAAATAAAAAACAAAAACAGATAAACACTAAAATGACAGCTTGGATGGTTTAAAATTACTAATAACTGCAGGAACGTCAAAACATTAACTGTCAGTATCAAGAGACCAGGTGTATCTTTTTGCTTTTTCAGTGACTGCAACATGGATATTGAGCCTGCTTCTCATATCCATTTTAAGAAAAACACTGCTGTCCCCTCCCTCCCTTTCAGCACCCGTCAGCCAGCTCACAGACCAAGTAAGGCACCGATTCAAACGGGAGAACCAGCTCCTTCCCCTCAAACCGAGCGCCCTAGCCCTTCCTGCGCTCCGAGGGCAGGCGGCCTCGCGGCGGCCCCTGGCGGCGGCTCGAGCACCGCTGCCCCTTGCCCCGGCCGCAGGGCCCTCGCGCTCCCAGGTGGCTCCAAGCCCTGACCACTCCACACGGACACGAGCGCTGGAACTCCGACTGGTTGCAGGCTCAGAGAGGGTTCCAACTCCTTGCATGTACTAAAAATAAGTGCGAGCAGACCCAGAGCAGGATGGGGGGGGGAGGGCTCAGCAACCAGTAAATCCCTCCAGTGACTGACAAGTCAGGACCACCCTTACTCAGGCCAATATGGTATCTGGACTAAAATCGATTTTTCACACTAAAAGCCATATTAAACAACGTATTTTGTGCAGCTTTGATAGCCTATACCCATAAAGTAAGGGCAGACTGCTTTTTGACGGTGATGCCAATTCTGTCAGAGAACAGGAGCAACAGAGAGGGTTGTTCACTTGAGGAGATTTGCATTTCAGCAGGCAGGCATGCAAGTTCAGTACTCACAACTGCTGTGCTGGTAACTACTACTGAATAAGCACAAACATAAGAAGGAGATCACATCTCTTATTTGTGTTGCTCTTCTCTATTCAAAAGTACCCACTATTTTGTTCCAAAAGCAATTCTGGCCCTTTTTTACCCCTCCCTCTACCCATTCAGCATCCATTCATTCACCCCAGCAGTGGGAGCAAGTCTTCAGTCCCAAATTAGTTTGTCTGGGGTTTTGATTGTTTCTGGTGGAGTTCGTTTATTTTTTTGTTTGTTTTTAAGGATTGTATAGTATGAGCTATATCCAAAGAAACAGCATAAAATAAGAAATAGCATAAAGTACAATGGGAGAGAACTCTCCAAAAGCACACCTACGTAAGAGTTCTTTGAAACGTTTTTACAAGTTAATACTAGCCTTGGCTGAATCATCTGGATTGAAGAGACTTGTAATTTTCAAGTTAAACAGTATTCAAATTTTTACAGTGACACAGGAAACACAGAACAGAGAAGTCCCAACTTTTTAATTCCACAGAAGACACTTTTGTAATATAGTCAAGTATTTTAGTGTCCTAGAAACATTAAGTTGATTGCTTAAGTTTGAAACAGCTGGATAACATCCTCTCCAATGTACATAAACCAATAGTACAATTTCTAAGACCTATAATATACATGAAACCAGAACTAATAGAGCATTGCAGCTTTGTTGCTCAGGTCTCACCCTATTAAAAGAGCCATGTTATTATACCAGCATATGTTACGAAGTTCTTTTATTTCCTTATGCACTCCAGTGCAAACTGTTTTCTGGTGCTTTTAAATATACCCATAAAAGCGATACCTAAGATAAAAGAACGAAGTTACACAGATGAGTGAAAGACAGAGGATGGTGAATCCACCTTTGTTTCCAGAGCCCACAAAGTGACTTACAGGAAATATGGGATTCAGTCACTTTACTCCTCCTTGCAGACCCAGCTTCCCTCTTATCTCCCTTCTTTCTAGTTTTTTTTCCTCTCTTTTAGAACTTGAGTGCTTTCCCTCCTGTTGTCTCAATCTTACCTTGTTTCCATACCAGAATCCCTCTCCCTTGGATATCAGGCTTCCTTCACTCTGCCTCTCCCTTCAGAGTTCTTTTGGAGCAAGTCACTCTGGAAACCTATACATTACTTTTTACTAAGAAGAGTTGACCAGAGAAGTACACTTATGCCAGAAGGCATTAACAGGACAACAGTCACTCAAGCCACAAGCAGTTTCAGAACTAAGCTGTACTAAGCAGACAACCATACATATAAGATTATTTTTGGGGTGGGGGGGGACGGGACGGACACGGACGACACACAACAAATCCAAATAACTGTCACTGGAATACTCAATGAAGTTTTGGAAGTTATGATACACTGCTCTAATATTAACACACAAGACTAGCAGAAAGAGCACTGAGCCTTCCAGATATTGTAAATGAAAGTGTAAGAGTAACACCCATTCTGTAAACAAGTCACCCATAATCGTTTAAGCTTAAGCACTAGAAAAATGAGATCCAGGAACTTCAGCAATTATGAAACTTTCCCTCTCCTACAAAAGTGAAACTCAAGCTTATCCTATTTTACTCAAAAGCCCTTTACCAATGCTCCACGAAGACCACTAAGCCAGAGAACTGTCTAGTTCACTGTAGTTTCTCCAGTGAATGCCAGTTACGTATCTGAATTTGACAGACACTAAAAAGAGGTAGTTTGCTTAGAAATTTCTTCCCCTTTTAGTTGCAGTTTTCAGTTTAATTCAAGAACAGTTTGTTGACATTTTTTAAATGTTAAAATACAAAAGACCTTCAAAGGAATATATTTTTCTACACTCTCCTTACAAATGAGCTTTTAAAGATACTATTTCAGATACAATACTTGTAATATCACAAACACTACAACTCCAGTAGCCAGCAATCATCATGCAAGTCTTCAGATGAGACCACACAGCTTACAACTATGAATTAAAAGATTGCTTTCTCAATATATGCAAATTTACAGACCACTTTTTAAGAAGTAAAAAGGAAATAACGTTTTCCCAAAGGAAAAAATTCCAAATGGCATCAGTGCCTCATTCTTTCCTTACATGATAAATGAAAAGTAGATGTAAGAAACAAAGTAACAGCAAACCAACTGAACATACAGCAGAGACACTTTGGTATAAAGCATATGGCTTAGAGGCATGAGAGAGACAGCTACATTAAGCAGACCCTCTTCACACTAAGAAGCCCACTTCATTAAACAAAACAAACAAGCCTCTCCTTCACTGCTTCATCCTTTCGTCTGGGGGTATTTAAACAGAAGAACATTGCTTCAGTACAACTGAGACAGCTGACAGAAGGCACCTTTCCAAAGTAAGCTGGAGCCTCGTGCAGAGTTTTTCTTGCCTTATTCCTCCAATACTCAAGTATTTTACTTAAGAACCAGCCCGCCAAAGCAATGGCTCCCCAACCTACGTCGGGGGCTGCCTCACGTTCCACGCGCGGCCGCGCTGCCCCTCCCGCTTAAAGGGGCCTGCCCGCCGCGCGCCGCTGGCACCGAGAAGCGCACACGCGAGACGCGACTCAGATGTCCAGCACCAGCCCCGCTGGTCCCAGTCCGCTTCTGGGCGAGGGGCGGCCAGCGCGCCGCTGCCTCCTTCGCCCCGGACACGATCGCGCCCGCAGTCGAGAGGGCGCGCCTCGAGCGAGGCGAGGCGGAGCTGCCCCGGCCCCAAGCGGGAAGACGCGGCCAGCGGGCGGGCAGACCCGTTCGGGCGGGAAACGATGGAGAGTAACCCTGTGGAAAAAAAGACTTGGGGTTCTGGCTGATAAGAAGCTCGACACGAGCTGGCAATGTGCACTCGCAGCCCAGAAGGCCAACCGTGCCCTAGGCTGTATCAAAAGAAGCGTGGTCAGCAGGGCAAGGGAGAGGATTCATCCCCTCTACTCCGCTCGTGAGACCCCACCGGGAGTGCTGTGTCCGATTCTGGAATCCTCAACATAAAAAGGATATGGAACTGTTGGAACGGGTCCAGAGCAGGGCCACGAAAATGATCAGAGGGCTGAAGCACCTCTCTACTATGAGGACAGGCTGAGAGAGCTGGGCTTGTTCAGCCTGGAGAAGGCTCCGAGGAGACCTCATAGCAGACTTCCAGTACCTGAAGGAGCTACAGGAGAGCTGGGGAGGGACTTGTTACAAAGGCATGGAGTGACAGGGTGAGGAGGAACGGCTATGAATTGGAAGGGAGAAGACTTAGATTAGCTATTAAGAAGAAACTCTTCATGCTGAGAGCGGTGAGACACTGGCACAGGTTGCCCAGGGAAGCTGTGGATGCCCCGTGTTCAAGGCTGGGTTGTATCGGGTCTTGAGCAGCCTGGTCTGGTGGGAGGTGTCCGTGCCCATGGCAGGGGAGTTGGAACTGGGTGATCTTTAAGGCCCCTTCCAACCCAAACCATCCTATGATTCCATGAAAGCGGCCCCGAGGCCAGCAGAGCCAGGATCCCTGCGCGGGAAAGGGGAGGCAGCACTCACCCTGCCGGCGGCAGCGCCACGGTTCCTAGCGCCGAGCGGCGTGGGTTCCCGCTCTTCATCGCTAGAGAAGTCTGGCTGCGCGGTAGCGGGCGGGTTGCGTGCGGTGAGGTGCTGCAGGTAGAGCTGCACGTACACGTCCTTGCGCTGCTCGCCACCCGGCAGGCTCACATTGTTCGCGATCAGCTCGCTCTTCAGCTTCTCCTTGGTCAGCACCGACGGATCCGCCAGGAACTCGGGCATCGCCGCCGGCCACCGCCGCCGCTTCTCTCCCGGGAGAGGCACCAACAAAGCGCGGGGAGAAGAGGCGGAAAGGAGGAGGAGAATGTGGAGGAGGAGAAGGGCTCGCCTGCCCCACGACAGGGACTCAGCTCCACAGCAGCCCAGGCGCGCGCACCGACCGCTGTTTCCAGCCAGCAATAAACTGCCCCTGGATTGGTAGAGAGGGGAACGAAGCGGCGCTGCGATTGGCTACTGGGTAGAAAAGGGGAGAGGCGCGCGGGACCCGCCACCGTTAATGCTTTGCGCTGGGGAGAGCAACGCAGTTTAAATTCGGCTCAGGCGGGAGAGGCGGGTGGGGCGTGGGAGTTGTTGTTGTTGGCGCTGCTGCCGTTTCTGTCTCCTCCTCTAATACAAAAAGTAGTTCCTGTTGCATAAAGCGGAATATTTTGATTTAAACTATAGTAAGGTTTCGTCTAAGTAATTGCATTTTTTCAAAGTTAGAAAGAACGTCTCTCTCATAGCATGTTTTCTTGACAGTACGTTTTGGTTTTTTGCAAGTAGTGTTTTTCCAGATAATGTTCAGAGAGAAATGATAAAGCCTTGTATGCAGTATGGTCTGTGCTGAACAGATGCGTCTCTTCCAGTCACCTCTGTTTGCAGCCTTTCTCTGTCAAAAATGCAAGGTCAGATAGAGCTGGCTCCAATTAGCAGAGATTTGGCTGTTGTGGAGTTCATAGCAACATTAAAATGAGTCCTTAGAAAGTAACAGAATACGCATAGGATTGTTGGGGAAATTTCAACATCTGTATGTAAGTGGGAAATACATTCTGTCCCAGCTCCTGTCTCGTTACGCCTGATTGATGGAAATCACTCCCTCACGCGCCCACCGCTGAAATACAGGATGCTGCTTTCTGAAACTCCAGAAGGAGTCCTGGGAGAGCTTATTTGCCGGCATTTTCGGTACCACCTCAAAAGGCGATTGCCCCCGCCCAACCCACCCCTGCTCGCCGCGGCGGTCCCTTCCCAATGGCGCTTATACTCTCAGCGCTGCTGCCGACGTCTTCTCGGGATCTCCTCGCCGCCCTTTCTGGCGGTAAAACTGGAATAAACCCGTCCTGACCCGTGCGCGATGGCCCAGCTGGTGGTCCAAGGGGCGGTTATGTTAATTCCAGTCCCTCCCCCTAAAAGGGTGGGCAAGCAGAGGGTGGGAGTGCCCGGTGTCTGTGCGTCCGTGGTGCTGTAGCGGCTGAGGGGGCACCTCAGCCGTTTACTGCTTCCTCACAAGGGGAGGAGGAGGCGCTGATCTCTCCTCTCTGGTGACCAATGATAGGACCCGAGGGAATGGCAGGAAGATGTGCCAGGGAGGCTTCGGCTGGACATGAGGAGGAAGTTCCTCACCCAGAGGGTGGTGGGGCACTGGAACAGCTCCCCAGGGAAGCAGTTACGGTGCCAAGCCTGACAGTATTCAAGAAGCATTCGGCCAAGGCCCTCAGACACACGGTGTGAATGTTAGGATTGTCCTGTGCAGGGACAGGAGTTGGATTCGATGATCCTTGTGGGTCCCTTCCAACTCAGGACATTCTATGATAAGGAAGGAGATGCCTGTAACCTGTTTCGATCCCTGTGACCTGCTGTGACATCAGCCACCAGCTCTGGCCCCACCGCCACTCCTCAGGCACCTGCTTCCCTGGCATGATCAACTCGCAGAACTTGTGGAGGGCTTTTTCCAATACCCTGGCAGGAGGTTTCTCGCAGGGTCACCAAACCACTGCTATCGCCAGCCAAGTGCTAAACTTCACAATTATCAGACTTGAGAAGAAAACCACCTGGGAACTGGTAGCCAATCTGATAGTGCGACTGCTGCTGTTGTGATGACTTATATGCTAAAACCATACATGAATTGCTTCTATAGTATTGCAAAATTTGAAGGCAGTCATTTTATTGAGCTGATTTCAAAACTTGCACAAATGTGTCCCTGCTGGGGAAGTAGGGCTGAGTTTAAGACTGCACGATCTTTAAACAAGCAAGTTAAATCTTTCTGTATTTACACACTGCTTGCTGGGAACATGCACTGCTATAAATTTTCCTGTATTTTATGATGGGAACAGTTTAATGTATACATCTCTCTAAAAATCCTATGCTTTTGAGAACTGCATTGCAGTATCAGAGATTAAGACTGACATGAATGTTTTAGTTTGCCTATCAATCATAGACATGAAATAGGACTGTTGGTGTTTACACCCACTCCTCTTTGTTCCAAAAATACTTTTAAACTCCTGTTGAGGAAAAGAATTGCCTCTGTTTTCATCTTTTGCATCACTACATGTGGTGGCTGTCATTCCTGTTTACCAAGCGCTTACCACAGTACTGACTAGATGAAGGTTCTTGGGTTATTTTTGTGGAAGGTAATTTCAAGACAAATCAAGGACCCACCCACAAGAAGCCTGATGCTTCCAATGGAGGAACTGGTTTGGTGTAACAAAATAATACAAGGGAGAAGCTTAGCTTGGGGCATTTAGTTTACCTTCTAATGCAACTAGTGATATGAGATGGTCACCATTTCCAGTTCATTATAATTTATATCTGAAAGTATTTGGTTCTTGATGTTGTACAGACTTTACCTGTTTGGTTTGTTAAACAATGAGGCTGATTGTGGGTAGTAACATCTGTCTTACATTAATAGCATATGTTTACGAAGCAAATATTCGTATACCAATGTGGATTAACTACCACCTATAAACCCGAATAGAAAAAAATTAAACAGTTCTGTTTATTTTTCAGCATACCTTACTCAAGGTTTTACCGGGAACATGGGTATCACAGGACAAGTGTTTTGGAAATGCTTAAAGGAAATTTAATTCCTGTCCAAATTTGATAGTAATACTTTAAAGCATAGATAGTATGTTCCACCTTGAAAAGCCTCTCAGTGCCTCAGAAAATAGATTCTTCCCCCACCTTTAAGATTTTGAATCATATTCACATATGAAACCAGTTGCAGACAGACACAGCACGCTTCAGAAAAGCAGCAGCAGAGAGACTGTTCAGCTATCATACTAATGTAAAAATCAGCAACCTCCATTTGTATCAAGTAAAAAATGTTTTAAAGCAGTGTAAGGGGGAAGTGGATCTGGGAAATTTTAACCAAAGGTAACAGTGGAAATGCAGTAAAAAAAAAAAAGATTCAGATGCCATCTCCATCTCCACAGACAATTATAATACTATACTTTTGGCCTGAAGCTTGTTTTCTGACACTGCTTCTTAAAGGATTGCAGCTGCCTTCTGCAACTCGTACTGTTCAGATTATGCCATAGAGTTGGTGCTTGCTTTATTTTGTGAGTGACCCTTAAGAGTGAAAGGAACTAAAACAGCTGAGCTTGGAAGTCAGTTTACGCCTCTCAGTCTCAGTACATTGATGGTAAGTCTGGTATTAATGCATTAAGGATAGCGTAAAAAATGCAACAGCAATATGGTATAAAGTAGTAAGTCACTACAAAGTTACATTCCCAGCTCAGCTTTGGTCATAAGAAGTGGCTGGGTTACCTGGCTTTATGTTGGATTTGTATGTTTTGTCTTTTTGCTGTCAAGCAAAATGCATAATAGCATAAAGGCAGCAGAAACTCAGCATCATATGTTTGGGCTAATTGCTCAAAATTCAATACAGTGATTGTGGAACTGCAGTCTCAGACTGACATTACTTACCATTCATATTTACAGTCTACTTATGTTTTGAAAGATATTTCTCCAACTATAGAAATATGTATTATCTTTTTTGAGAGATTTTCTCTGTTAGGGACATATCTCCCTTCTTTGGACATTGGACTGTGTTATTGGTTTACCTTTAGCTTCCTCCAAAATGACAAAAGCTAAAAAAGCATTCTAAAACACTTCAGAGTTGCCCTATTTCAGAGCAGTACACTTCTCCAGGAAGTCAAGTCCATAAAAAAAAATTCTTAGCACAAAACTGTCCTTTATTCCCTGGCTTTACACTTTTCATTTTCGCTCCTTGGGAACAACAGTCATCCTCCAGATGACAGAGAAAGTATAATAATATGAGAATAAGTCCCTAAATGTGCATATGCATAATAATTAACACTGGAACCTGCAACTAGCACCACAATTAGACCTTAATCCAGCTGAGGATCTGCACCTTTTATTGTCTGTTTTGTTTGAAGGAAACAAAGCTTGCATTTTATAGCCTAACCCAACAGTCAAAGGGAAGGAGTTCATTCTGAATGAGCTCAAAAGATCAAAACCCAGGAGGTGGTCCATATGCCTATCGGATGATTTACATCTTAAAGGTTTGAGTGCCTTCTGTGAATCTTAAATGTTTATCCTTGAAAGCAAGTTCTGGTTTTCAAAGACCAGAATACCTGCCTCTACCTGAGGAACAGGTAGTCACGTTTTACCTCTTGTAGGTATAAATAGTGACAAAAGGAAAGTTTAGGAAAAAACTGCGAATTATGTGAGACTATGTCCATTTTCAGTGTTTGAAAACCTGCTCCAAGCATGCCAAAAAATGTGAAATATGCTGAAAGTAGAAGCCAAAAATCCTTCTTTTGCAGGACCCTCCCAAATGTCTGGAATGCATTAGCTCTCCTGAAGCGTGAGAAAGAGATTTGCAGTCAAATAGCCTTTGACATGAAAACACTCAATGCTTTCTAAATTATCTCACATTTCTAGATTTGAGTTTCCCCAACTTCCCTTACCTTCTAATGCCACCCATAAAAATGGGATGGGTAGTTGATGTTGCACTACACTGAAAAAATTATCTCTGTGTTCAAAAAAGTATCCTAAATTCAGTGGAGGGTTTGGATAACTTTTAACACATAGTGAAGTACAGACGCATAATTTGCAATCACATGTAATATTTGCCTTATAAAACATAATAAAATTGTGAGGACTGTAAATCCATTTAAAGTGGTGCTGCAGATGTGCCCTTGTCTTAGACTGAGCTTATATAGAAATCTTCTTAGTTAAAAGAAATGTAAAAAACCTATATGAAGTATTAATTCAGTCTTAGTGCACAGTGAGTTTCACAATGAAAATAATATGCTGTCTGAGAACGACAACAGAAACTGGAAAGCATTACTATAAGTGAAATAAGCAATTGCCTAATCATTATAGCAAAATGTAACTATACTTCCTAAAATCATTCATTTCTTCTCTACATTCTACATACAGGAGTAGGTGTAGGTGTTGGGTCATAGGTTGGACTCGATGATCTCAAAGGTCTTTTCCAACCTTATGATACTGTGATACTGTGATACTGTGATTCTTGATTTATTTAGAAAAATTAGATGGCTTTTTAATAACTCTAGCTTTCTTATCAGAAATGTCTTGTCAACCACAATCCAAGTAGAAAGGCCAAAATGATAAGAAAAAAACATGCCTTACTATAATGGAAAATATTGCTTCTATAGCAATTCTTTTGTAGTAAAAGTTACATCTCCTGCTAAATTTTGCAGTGGATGTAGTTTTACCGAGGCACAACACTCTCATTGGCACTCTCAGGGGAATACTGACTGCTGTGGATGTGTCGCCTGTTGTGGTAAACAAAGTGGGTGCCCTTGTGTGAATACAGGGATGCCCAGTGCTGTGGATGGTCTGTATGACTGTCCCCAAGCAGGGAAATAAGTGTAAAACTGAGAAGTACAATTGTTATAAAACTTCTTACTGCTTACGCTGTGATAGACAAAAGCCTGTATCAATAAGGACTTAAAACAGAAGCATCAGCTTCTACTTAAGTACACTGAAAAGGACAGTTTATAGGGCAGTTTCCCACAGTGAATAACTTCCAAACAAGCATTATTCGAACATCTGTTTTTATCATATATGGACAGAGATGGTGCAGAAGCTATATTTACCATATGAAAGCTACTACTTCAGCTCCAAGATTTTTGTACCTTATGTAGATTTAAATTATTATATATATTTAGCTAGTAATAATTTAATATGAAAAAAACAAATCTGTGTTAAGAGATCAGTTAGGCTAAAAAGACGTATTCAAAAGTTAGAAAGGGACAAAAGCACAGAAGCACATATACTGTAGAAATGCTGGTGAGAAACAAACACCCACCAACTTACTTGAGTGCCTCAGAATTTATGGATCCAACTCAACAAAACAACTGTGAAAATAAAGATAATTATTATCCCTATTTTACTGATAGGAAATCAAAAGGAACCTAGCTAAGGCACATTTTATTCTTTCATTTAATTTTTAAACATTACTAGGTTATTTTGGTTTGGGGACAGAAGGCTTTCCCTCCAAAGAACAACCAACAAAAATATTTAACTGAACCACTGGTAGTTGTGGTTGTTGTTGAAAGGGATGATCCTGCTCTCCAACCCTTCCCAGATCGTGCACCCCTGATGTTGAATCTAGTAGTTGTGCCACTAGATCTGCATGCTGAGCCAGCAGCTGCTGCTGAGCAATTGCAAGACTTGATCCAAGTGGAATGTAGGAAACACGTAGGCAGGGTTAGACAGGGCAAAGAGAGACTGATTGAGTCATGACAACCTCCACTCACATTATGTTTTGTATATATGTTATAGTGTATATATATATAGTGTGAAACCACGCCCTGAAAGCTTCTAATGACTTCCATTAATAGATTGTATGCCATTAGATCAACCCCTTACTGTGAGTCTGGCAGCAACGTGGAATGCTTCAAGCAGTACACCTGCTTTGGCAGTGGTATAGCAGTGCAAGCAGATTGCCATTATTTCTTCATCCAGCTCTCTGGCGGATGGTAAAGTGGACATGTAAGATACTTTGTTGGACCAAATCTCACAGATTATACATCCAATAAAATATGCATCTGTCTAAGAGATTATGCATAAAAAATAAAGGAACTAACCACATAAATGAAGTCCAGTCAGCACAACATGTGAGGCAGTGCTCTGCTTGTATTCAGACCTGGTAAAATCTCAGTCAGCTGATATACTGTGGTCAGTTCTGGGCACTTAAAAATGCAACTCATTTGGAAAAGCTCCAGAGGCAAGCAATACAAATATTCAAGGGCCCAGCAAACACGGTCTAGTACTCTACAACAACTATGGAGAGGCATAACAAACTTCAAATGTGTAAGATGTAGCTATAAAAAGGAAGGGAATAAACTGTTCTCCAGCACAAGTACTGGATTTAAACTACAGCAGAAGAAACATTAGGGTTAAACTACACATAGTCACTTCATAACTGTAAGGGTAGTAAAGCACCGGAATAAAGCACTTAAGGAAAACGCAGCATTTCTGTATTTGGAAAGTTTTAAGGGTATGTAGAAGAAATATTAGTCTATATCTTACAGCCCCCCCCCCCCATTTTGATGACTCTGTTGAGTCTGATGTCTAGGACGTTTCTAAAACGTCTGGCACATTTCTCTCTGTCCCTATTCAGGCCCTTGACAAAGTATTCTGTTTCCCTCATAATTCAATTTCATTGACAAACTTTCCAGTCCATCCAAATCACTCAAGTACTACTTCTAGGATTTGCTATCTCATGTCTAGATGAAAATAAAATACTTTCTGTGCCTTCTGCCTCTGGCACCTCAGAGAGTGGAAATGGCTACCCTGTGAAAACTCTTCCGTTCCACAGCTTACACCCATGGCCCTCTGAAGCGCCTCCCCTGGCACCTTGCCCCCTGCTGCTCTCTCCCTATCAGCGTTTTGTTTGCTTTCAGGGTTTTTAACATGGCATCTGTCCGAGCTCTTGGCTCCTCCTAGACTGCTTGCTTCCCCTGTCTTTACTTCCACTCCTTTGCATGTGAACTTCTGTACTAAAAACATGGTCCTGTACTGAAAACATGGTCTCCCTGCCATTTTTTTTGGCCTCTGTCCCATTTGAAATTTAAAGCTACTCTTTATGTACGTCTTTCCGACTCTTTCGCATTGTTTCCACACAGTGGGTTGTCTTTGTAAGACTTCAGGTAGATATTTGACATGCACTTGCCTTTTGTGTTTAAGTGTGATATTAGAAAGTCCTGTATACACAAGCACTGTAAACAAAGACACGTCTGTTTTAGCCATCTGGGTCTTTATTATTCCACTGACAGCGCTTGCTCCGTCACTCCAGTTGCACTCCATGCCTGCCCGTTTCCCGCCCCACGCTCCGGGCGGGACAGCGCTCCCCAGGCCCGGCCCCTCCCGCCCTGCGGCGCCCACGGCAAGGAGGGAAAGTACTGACCTCGTTTCCTTTCCTCTCGTTGCACCCTTTCTCCCCAGCGTTTCCCCCAAGGCATTGCTGTCGAAATCTCAAAGCCATGCGCTCTTCAAACACCTGTTTCTCGTTTTTCTCTCCCTGGCGCCAATGTTCATACGGCCTCCATTCTATACTTTGGTTTTCCCTCTCGGGCTCAAGCCAAAAGAGGACCCTCTAAGCTTTAGGGAATTTAAAAAAAAAAAAAAAAAAGTTGACGTCTCCCGGATTCCTCCAAGATGAAACGAGTAAAAGCAGGCTGAGGATACGAGGGAAAAAAAAAAAGCCCATTGACCCCGACGTGATTCGAACACGCAGCCTTCTGATCTGGAGTCAGACGCGCTACCGTTGCGCCACGAGGTCCTGCTGGGTGATTCTTTCCGGAGTGTTAAAACTCAGCAATCATTGACCGCCAACGGCCTCGCTCTCCCTTCACGCAGGGACTGGGGCGGGGGCGGGAGCTCGGACGCCGGCGTAGCCAGGGGTGTTTCTCGCCCGCCCTGGCAACCGCACCAGCTAAACCCGCAGGCCCCCACGCTGTCCCTCGCCGTTTGCCGCCCTCCCGCGCAGCTACGCTAACTCCTCATCACCCCGCTACAGACCGCTGGCACTGAGGACCACCCGCGCCCTGGTGCTGCCGATCTCGCCTGCCCCGGCGCTGCCGCCCCTCTGCCGAAAGCTCTCCGTTACCATTGCCCACCGGGGTTGATATCGAAAATGCCGGCAAATAAATTCTCTAAGACTCGTTTTGGAGTTTTAGAAAGCAGCACCTTTTATTTCAGCGGTGGACGCGTGACGGAATGATTTCCATCAATCGGGTGTAACGAGAGAAGAGCAGCGGACAGAATGCATTTCCCACTTACATGTACATGGATAAATATTCCCAGAAAGCTCGTGCGCGTTCTATTACTTTCCAAGGACTAATTTTATTATGAACTTCACAAGAGCCAAATCTCTGCTAAGTAGAGCTTTGGAGCCAGGTTTGTCTGACCTTGCATTTTAGACAGGGAAAGGCTGCGAGCAGAAATGATTCTAGAAAAAGACGCATCTGTTCAGCACAGACCATGCTTCACAAGACGTTATCATTTCCCTCTGAACAGTGTCTAGAAAAACAGTAGTTAAAAAAAAATGCTGTCAAGAAAACACGCTATGAGAGGGATGTTCTGTCTAACTTTGAAAAAATACGGTTGCTTAGATGAAACTTAACTCTAGTTTAAATCAAAATATTCCACTTTTTGTAATACAACTTTTTGCAGCAGAATGTGGGCCCAAAATAGGGATGATTTGCGCATAAAGGCTGACCCGTGGACGTATTATCTAAGGCAGTTCCTCGTTAGTATAGTGGTGAGTATCCCCGCCTGTCACGCGGGAGACCGGGGTTCGATTCCCCGACGGGGAGGCTGTAAACTACGCTTTTTCTCCTGCTCCCCTACACAAAGCCGCAAGGCAGGATGGGGGGGGTGGGTGGAACTACGCATGCGCGGCAGAGCGGGCGGGCAGTTAGTCGTGTTTTGCTGCTCTGGGGACCGAGGAAGGCGGGGCAACAAAAAGCACGACCGAAGTCGCCTCTCCCCGTCGGGGAATCGAACCCCGGTCTCCCGCGTGACAGGCGGGGATACTCACCACTATACTAACGAGGAGTCGTAATGTACTCCGGCCCCCACGCACACGCTCCGCGAGGATGCACCGCAACTACCCCCTCGCGCTTCCTCTCCTCCTTCTCTCCCGTTGGCCGCGGGAGGCTGCGGCAGGGCGGGATCGCTGGGGCGAGCCCGGCTCACGCTGCGCAGTCTTACACTGTGCACTGTGTGTGCCGCGGGCTCGGCCAAGGGAGGGGGCTGTAACGGGCAATGCCGGCGGCCTACGGCTTGTCCAGCGCGGTGATGAGAGGGCGGAGGGGAGCATAAAGGCTTCCACATGGCACTTGTTTTGTCCGGATTGTTCCAAATCCTGTGTGCTGGCGTGGGGGAGGGAGGTGCATTGTGGACCCCCACCAACAGCTTCTGATTTGGCTGCATCAAAACAAGCGTGGCCAGCAGGGCAAGGGGGAGGGGCATTCTCCCCAGCGGGAGTGCTGTGTCCAGTTCTGGATTCCCCAACATAATAAGGATATGGAACTGTTGGAACGGGTCCAGAGGAGGCCACGGAGATGATCAGAGGGCTGGAACACCTCTGTTGTGAGGACATGCTGAGAGAGTTTGGGCTGTTCAGCCTGGAGAAGAGAAGGCTCTGGGGAGACCTCATAGCAGCCTTCCAGTACCTGAAGGGGCTACAGGAAAGCTGGGAGGGACTTTTTACACGGGCATGGAGTGATGGGACGAAGGGGAATGGCTTTAAATTGGAAAGGAGGAAGATTTAAATCAGGCATTAGGAAGAAATTCCTCATGCTGAGGGTGGTGAGGCAATGGCACAATTTGCCCAGGGAAGCTGTGGATGCCCCCTCTCTGGAAGTGTTCAAGGCCAGGTTGGATGGCGCCTTGAGCAGCCTGGTCTGGAGGGAGGTTGGGCTTTACGATCCCTTTCAACCCCAGCCATTCTATGAGTCTATGACTTTTTCCTGCCCCACAGTGGAGTGATCTGGGAACCTGCATGCATGGATCTGTGGGAACTGCAGTGCAAGGAAACTGCCAGAGTCGAGATGGTAAGGAGCGAAGCAGTGGCTCAGATGTCTTTGTGTGTTTGCATCTCATTCACGCAGAGTTTCTTTTTACGGGAATCTGAGAAGCCCTGGAGTCAGCAGTCCTTGGGGTGAAGACTCAAGCACCTGCTTCTTACCTACCTAAAAAGGCAATGAGAGAAATGGAAACCAATTACATTGAGATTTGAGAGTAAAAGGCAGGACACATACTGACCATATGGCTTGAGTCTGACTCGCTCAGCAGTAGCATGGTTGTAAGTTTGCATCACAGAGGCATTAGACAGGAAACTATATTTAATTTGCTAGCTTGTCAGATGAAGAATTAATGCCAAACATAAACAGGTGGTTTGGAAACCTGGTGTTCTCTTTTGACATATTTCTTTGGGTAAAAGGATCCCAGCTTAGATTTTTCAGATAAGCACGGTTAAAGAACAAACAGCAGTCTGTACACAGATGTCTAAATATTAGCGAGGTGTAAACTAAACAATTAAACACTGGTCTACTCATTTAAGCATTTGAATATAAATATGTTTCTCAGTGGATGTAACAGATACACAGATTTTATCCTGAGAAGTGGAAAATAAGAACTAAAGTCTCATAAAAACTTCATTACTTTAGAGGTAGTGTAGTGAGATGAAGTGCTAGGGCTATGTTCAGGTGATAGGATTTAAATGTCCCAGAGCAGGATCAAAACCAGTGTTGCTAGACTGGTCTAAACTTGCTGTCCAGGTTCAGATTTTGTTAAAAAAATATTGATGGTTAACTTCAAGTTGGGAGACTTTTTGGTCAATCAAACATTGTTTGCTTGCCTATTGTGCTACCACTCACACTTAGCTAGTTTAGACCTTCTTGCCGGTCACATTTCAGTTTCTTGTGTTCCTTGACCCCTGTGGTCAGGTAGCTGAGATGTGACAACTTGTGTAAGTGGTGGTGCTTGCTGCAGTCAGACCTTCCTTTGCTGCTGTTCTTTGCCTTGGAGCTGATTTTGCCTCAGGTTCCTGTAGAAACCTCCCCTTGGTCTGTCTTCTCTTGAAACAGAGCTTCTGGTATTGCCATAACAGAAACAGACATCTCCAAGAGGACCTTTACGACCTCAAGAAGGAGTAGGGCTGGGATTTAGTGCATGATTGTAATTGGAAGCTAGTTACCTCCCCTTCAGCATGCTTAGCTGAAGCTCAGCTTTTAAGTTCTCCACTTGAGTTTTGAATATCATCATGGATGGGGCATTACACCACCTCTTTGCTGCAACAGGTTGTCCGCTCTCACTGTGAAGAATTTGCCTCTGCTTATATCTGCTTGGAATTTGCTACGTTGCAACTTGGTTGGTTGCATCTTGTTGTTCTGTTTTGCACCTCCAAAAAGAGTCTGGCTCCATCTTCTCTATTCCCTCCCACTGAGTAGCTGAAGACACAATTAGATGGTCAAGTAGCCTTTTCTTCTTCAGGCTGAACAAACCCAGCTCCTTCAATCTCCTTGTTTGTAACGTGCTCCAGGTCCCTGTTCTTTTGCTAACGCTCAGTTGAGCTTATTTGTCGATATCTTTCTTGTATCGCAGTACTGCATAGGCAGTCCACAAGGGCCAAACAGAGTGAGGACAGTAATCACTTCCCTTGATCTGCTGGGTACGCTGTTACTAATGCAGCCCATTATATGATTAACTTCCATTGCTACAAGAGCAATTGCTCACTCATGTCCATTCTTGTTCACTGGGCTCTCCAGGACTTTTTCTGCAAAGCTGCGGTTTGCCCAGTCACCTCATGGCTGTTGCATGGGGTTCTTCTATCCAAGGCACACGACTTTACATTTGAATTTGTTGAATTTGATGACATTTGTGTTGGCCCATTTCTCCAGCCTGTCAAAGTCCCACTGAATGACAGCCCTGCCCTTAACTGTATCAGTCGCCCCCTTCAATTTGATGTCATCCACCTCTGTCACCTGATATTTATTTACCTTGACAAGGAACATAGGTTTGCTATTGGCATGTTGAGGTTCAGCACAGCTGATACCATCCTTGGCAGCATGATCTAAGATGATCCATGCTGTTGCAGCTGCTCATGCTTCTGCCGCGTGGAACTGCCCCTGCTTCTGGCATGATGGTTGCCCAGATGCAATGCTGAAACCAGGGTTTGCTTTTGCAGATCTGAGACACAAACTGTGAAGTGCAGCAGTGCTGCCTTAGAGGCACTGCCTGGTCCCACAGGCAGGAGGCTGGGCTCCACAAAATATCTTCACAGTGCATCTGTGCTGGCCTCCCAGAGTCCAGAAGCAGTGGTTTTGACACAGTCCATGCTTATGGGTAATAATGGTACAAAGTCAAAGTGCTATCTGTAATTTGAAATAGCCACTTAAAATTTGACCATGTAATGGTGTCTTGAAGTAGATCAAGCCTCTTATACCAGAGCATCTCTCAATATTAATGACTTGTTGAATTAACCACACTGTGAAAATGATGCTTTCTTATTAGATATGTTAAGCTTTCTTTTTCACATAAACAACTGGACTGATGACCATATCTTATACAAACAGGAAACTGTTTGATATTCTGAGTATTGTCTATTTTCTTTAGATACCTTTTGGTTAGCTTAAAATATATTCACACTTTAAAATATATCTGCTTCAGATTAGTCAAGGTGAGTCCTGAGTGACACCTGCTTGATGTCACCTCCAAACTGCTACAGCTTTCTGGAGAACTGCCCTGATACAGAAGTTATTTTCCAGGTTTTTCAAACCATAGTCCATGAAGGAAGCTGGGAAAGGCAAACCAGTTGTCACTGCATTTAGATTTGTTGTACAGGGATCTGTTAATGGGCTTTCTAATCCCATCGGGAAAAGCGTTAGGGATCCGAACTAGAAAAACAAAAAAAAGTTACAGAAGACCATTTATGTTGCTTCTTCTGCAATTTATGAAGTGACCTGTAAAGTGTCAGCAGGGGGAACGTGCTAAGGTAGGATGACATGTTGTTAGGCCAGCTCCTTGCACCAGCAGTTCCCTCCTTGCTGTAGTTGCCACAATGATCCAGGTGGCCTGAATGAAATAAGGACAGTCCTCAGAACCAGCAGCTGCTGATAGTGAAGTTGTGTGAGCATCAAGTCAAGCCTTCAACTCCTTGCCAGATTGTAAAGTGATGGGACTAATTTTATATTTGCGGGGAGTGGGGATGGAAGAGCCTTCTGTACCTGCAGAAATTAATGCTTCTAAATCAATGTAAAAGCACAAACCATACAGGGGAAGTGAAGTTTTTCACTGATATGGTCTTCAGGATGCCCCAGTCCAGAATAGCTGCTGCAAAATTTGATTCTGATTACTTTTCATAGCGATTTTATACACTTTTATTGCTGCCCATTCACTCATACCCAACACTCTGTCTGCTCTTTGTGTTACGTTTTCTGTTTGACTTTGGGGGTTTTTTTGTCTTTTTTTTTGTCTGTACCATCCCTCTGTGAAATTCCCAGCACAGTATTTAATGAGCATTTCATTAAGAATGTGTGAGTTATCAAATAGCATGTTAAGTTACAGGGCTTCTTTTAGTATAGTTTTGGCCTTATAACAATTTCTGTCCATTGTAGTAGATTGTGCAGTCTGTATGACTTAGTGATCTCTTTCCATGCTAATGTATTTTGGTCAAGCGAAAAGGAAGCTTCAGAAGTTACTAGGAAAATCAATTTATATCGCTTCAGGTAATTATTGGTCAGATATAAAATCATATGAAATCAGCAGATGAAGAGCTGAAGAAATTCAAGGCAAAGGGGACTGTGACACTGTATGCCAGTGCCTACTGGATTAGTGGGAGTAGGGACATAAGGGGCTTTCCCCTTTTAGCTTACCTAGTATAGTTTATACAGTACTAAATGCAGGCACACAGCTGGGCAGCTTCCTCTCTGTGTTGTATCACATGAACTGTCTAACAAATGGAAACTTTTAAAAACTTATTGGACTAATCTCAGGGCTTGAAAATTTGTGTTCTAGGAATTGTGAAATAAAATAGACAAGATGTGTCTATGCAGAACTGAATTTTTTCTTTAGCTAAAAAGCACTCTGAAAGAAAAGCTGAGTAGCTTAATCTAGCCATTTATATTCCTATAGCATGGTTTAAATTCAATGAATATTCCCAATAAGAATAAACTCCTTCTCAGAGTTAATCTGCATTCTGATCACTTTTTCCCTCAAAAGGGACTGCGAAGCAAATGTACTGAAGAGATACCATAAACACCTGGAAAATTCAAACCAGGAAAAGTGGAAGCTAGCTGGTTTTAATGAATAAGTTCAACTTTAGAATAGCAAAAACCTGAGAGATGTTCTCCTTAGAAATCAGAGAATAGGACTCAGTAGGAAGAAGGTTAATCAGCTTGTGTGCAGAATACACCTCTTTTGGTGTACGAGATGTATAGTTTCCGATTAATCTCAGTAGAGTTTTTACATAGCGAAACTGTAAAAGACATACCAGGACACTGCAAAAATGAATAGATTGTGTCCCTATGTAATGCAGTTCTGGATAATAGAACATGTCTACTATTTGACTCCAAGAATAATCATAACTTTCTCAGTGTGATGAAAGACTGTAGTGGATCCAAATAATTTCACCATTGGTCTGATTTGATCTGAAATGCACAATTTCTTAGAATCTTGAAACTGTTAATGATTTTGTTCAAAATAGACTGATCATGTAGTGCCATAGAAGGAAGATTCTAGAGACAAACATGGAAAAATAAAATACGGTCATATACAGTCATAATGTAACTATCAGGTCTGACTTTCGCATCCTATCACTTCTATAAGTGAACATGTGTCATTCAAAAAAAAGGAATAATGAATCTAATAAAGCCAAATGAAGTATACAGCCAGGAAAAACACATGAGATAGCAAACCCCACAGAAAGTAACACAGGAAAAAGAACCATAGACTGAAGTTAGGTATCTAAACTAGAGATGTCATAGGATAGAAGCATCACATAAAGGATTAATTTTACTGTAGAGAGGATGGGGAGACATTTAAAGGTATTGATTTTACAAAACTACGAATAATCAAATACTTAATGAATTTAACCTTAGTTTAGAAAGCTGATCATTCAGAAATTTCTTTAGTGCATTCCAGTGCTTACTAGATGTAGACATCATGGACAAGTGCCGGCCAAGTAATTACAATGGAGGAAATTGGACATCTAAAACAAAGTGAACACGGGAAGAAGGTGCTATTAAAACCAAAACTTCTGTACTTGGTTATGGTATAAAATCAGAAATACACAAAAGATCCTGCAGAAGAGTTGAAAAAAATTTGTATCCTCCCACATCAGAACTTACTATCGCCCTGGACCAGAATAGTGCTTGCCGTTGTTGAAGGCTGACAGATTGTACTGTTGTAGTACTGAAAAATCAGTGGGTAAAAAATCAGTGTGCTGAGCCAAGAATGAATAGAAGTAATTTTAGATTTTATCCATTAGTTAATGTAAGGGAAACTGAACTCACCTTGGAAACACTATCAGAACGTGTCATAGAAGTATAAAGAAAAATTAATGTACATTTTGCTGCTTTTGTGAAGGTTTTGCAGAGTTTCAGTATGATAGACAGATATACATAATTGAAAAATGTATTGGTGACTCACAAGATCTAGAGTTGAGAAAACACTGTAAGTAAGAGAAAAAAAAGCAGCCATTGTGAGCTGATATTGAAACATCATAGTGTACTTTTTGTACATAGTGTACATAGGTACTTTTATTTTGTGGAAGCATTTGATATTAAGGAGAAAGCATAACAAATGACAGTTTGGAGTCTTCTAAATAGTATCTGAGTTAATGGAGTTTGTATGAACAATATAATGTCTGTTAGCAAACTTTCTCTAAGATTTCGATCAGAGAAGATCTCCAGAGCTTGATGAATGTTTTGAAAAATATTATGATAAATGTTAAAAACCCAAAAGTGCTAAGAATAGCCTCAGTAAAAGACAGAGTTGACAACTCATTTATTTTAACAACCAAGCACTAGATCAAAGCTACAAGCACTCTAGCAATTTGTTGTAGTGCTGACTTCACTGTATGTTTCTGGTCTTCCAGTTGCCATCCTTTAGTACTTCATTGTATTGTGCATGGGGAACAGAAGAACAGCTCCCTTTCTAGGCAAAACTATGGCTTGATGGGGGTAATAGTTTCCTCCCTTCTCTTTTCCTTAGGACACAAGGGCCACATGGCATGGAAACCACAGTCTTTTCCTTGCCCAGAGGTGTACTCCAACGATTGCTATGTATGAAAGGAAACCTTGAGAAACCCCAAGTGGTCCTCATGACTAACAAAACTCAGGAAAGTTGAATTCTTATTTCAGTAGTTGTTTTTTATCCTTGCCGCATAGTGTACTGTTACTCTTGCTTTTGTCTTCTCCACTGCACAATCCTTTCTGTTTTGTCTTTGCTTTCTCTATTCTTTCCCTGCTCCCCTGCTTTTTGTTTTACTCTTTCTCCTTAAGAGAAAATTCGATGGCCTATGTCTTTTCCAAATCATGGGGATGCAAAAGTGTCACCTGAATGCTAGAGGTAACTGCCGGTCTTGTTCAGCCACATCAGGAGAGGATCCTTGGATTGGCTTCTTTTACTTATGGTACAATTTTCAGTGGGTGGACGAGCAATAGAGAGGAAGTGCATAGGTTTTTAGATTTAGCAGATGGAAGAAGGAAGGTGGCATAAAATAAAACATTAAAAAGCCCTTATGGAAATTAATTGACATTTCCAATGTTATTCATTATAGAGAAAAGCAAATGTGCACATTAACCAGAGACTGTTCAAGATGAGATAGTTGGTTAACCATCTCACTCAATTGTAAAAGCCTGACACTTTAAAAAGATGCAGAAATGAATCACAGTGCACTTTGAAATAAGAGATGAATATTTAATGTCAGTTGAACAGCCAAAACCACAAATGAGGAACTGTTGAGAATGATGAGCTTAGAGCACAGCTGCTTGAATTAAGAGCATAGCACTACTGTGTGTCTGCAATACAATTGCCTGACAATCACCAAATTACTCTTTAATTTTAATAAAATCGAAGAAAAATCAGCAAGAGAAAAAATATCAAATGTGTGGCTAGGCAGAGTCAAGTTCAGAGAATACAGGACATTTTATGGCTTTCTCACAGCTGGTAAGGATGGGAGATGGCTATCTGCAGTCATTGGTTTGGAGGTGTCAGTTTAAAGAGATGAGAAAAAGGCCCCATGTGGGGCAAAATGTGAAGGGAGACATTGTCAAGGTGACAATAAACAGTTAAAATAAGACGTTATTAAAGTGTAGTGCAATGCAAAGTAATGCATCTAATCCTGGGGGAAAAAAAAACGCAAGGATTTTTTAATTTTTATTTTCATTTACATTACTTTTCCCCCTTATGTGTGATTGGAATGTGGAGGTTTTTACTTCAAAAGTCACAAACACTGTGCTTCAGAACAACAATCTTTATTTCTTTGCTGTCTGCTATTTTGCGGGGTAATGATCTTTTGGGCTTTTTGGCAAAGAACTAGAATTTCCAGTTTGGAATTGCACTGGCTCCCTCTGGTGGCGCTGTACTTTATAGTCCAGTAAAATTATTGATTCAAAATTAGTTTAAGAGCAGAAATTGAGGTTATTATTTTATGTTAATTGTTGTATTAAAAATAGGAGAAATTAAAAACAAAATAATATCTTTTAAATCCAACTCATCTTACAAAAAATCAACTTATAAAATTGAATTCTAGCGAGCTGTGTCAAAATGGCTGGAGAAAATACCACTCGTTTCCCCTCCCTCACATTCTCTTAGCTGAATTCATGGATAGCATTTTGCTATCATGAGTTTGGAAGGGAGAGGAGTTACACCAATGGCTTAACTATGGGACTAGCCTGTTTCACTTGGCAGCAAAAATCCATCAGTCTCTTACAGAAAGTTTTAATAGGAGAATTTCCATTTTGAAATTAAGGCACTTGGCAGCTGTTGCCACTTGCATCCTGAGAGTGCTTGCCAGAGCTGAACCAGATGTGCAGTTAATGCCTGGTTTTGCCCATGTGTTATTAATAATGAATGTAGAAAAGAGAGGAAAGAGAGGACAGAGAGGAGCAGGAAATGAGGAAGCAGTTAGATCATTTCCCTTATTTATGCGTGTGGGAAGGACCCACATTTTGGGGATTTTGCAACAGATAGAACTAACCCTTTCACCTAGAGTTAGGTAACTGCAGTTGCCCATTCTCAGTGTATCAAGAATGACAGAGAGGAAGCAAATGATTAAAGTTGCATCATCAGTGCATCCCTGTCCTCCATCTCTGCAGGAGAAGTCCTCATTAGTGAACAGAGTAGGTTTCCCAAATGTATGAATGCTCCTGCCCTTTATTTTATTTAATAATAACTGGGAGTTCAAGAACTATTGCGTGGAACCAGAGAAGAAGGATATTTTTTGGTCAATTTGACTCTGCTGTATGAACATTCTCAGGTTGATACTTTTATTTAGAAACTATGAAAAGAAGAAGACAGGAAAAAATCAGATTTTTCTGTAGATTAACTACTCATTGGAAGAAATGGTGTAGGTTCTTCTATTTAAATGTATGAGGGGGGCACAATCTTTTGTGATATAGTTTAAGAAAATTGAGAAATGCTAGAGATATTTTTTAGAACCATTGTTTTCTAAATGGCATGAAGACTAAGCTTTTTGAAAGGACTTCAGTTCTAAATACTTCGCACTTCTGATAAAATTCAGCTGAAGGTATCAAATTTTTGCCAAGTCTGATATGGGCAAAATCCTGATCCTACATACTTTTCTGCTAAAGAATTTAAACAAACATTAGATAACTTTTAAGTGAGCTTACTGGGCTACTGAGGCTGAAATGTCAGCTTTTGAGAATTATTTCAGATAGGTTATTTCACATTTTCAAAAAAACCCAACAACCAACAATAACATGAGTAAGAGCTGTACATCTGTGTGTAGCACATATACACATTTGTCTACCACAGAACAAAGAATTCTCTATGATTAATGTACTAGTGTATTTAAGCATAATATCATGGCATTCTCAAGGCTTTTTTACATAATTCTGCACATCTGCAAGTTCTTGGACCATTTCTTTTAACCTGTAAAACACACACCATCAGACAAGCAATATATTGTGTGTGTCAGCATGTTATTCTAAAACATTTAATATGAACTTTAGTATTTCTAAATCTTGTTTCCTCGTATAAGGAAATAAGTCCTGTATTATTCAGCAAATTATTTACCCGACATTTCCACAATGTGTCTTTGTTTTACGTCTACAAAACCTACTAGTTTTGTACATTACCTTTTTGTTTTAAAATTCATTGAACCAGTAATAAGTTACCAATTTTTAAACAAAGTTGAATTCTGAGCCAAGAAAGAATATAAGAAATTTCAGCTGTGTTTAAAAGGCAAAAATGGTTGAAACTGCATCAAGAATGAAGTCACTCATAACTCTGCATCATATGATTAAAAGCTGAGCTTGACTATTTATAGCTAAGCACTGTCAAGAGCAATATGTGTTGATGAGAGAACCTGACTGGTAGTACATTCCTAGATTAGGTGCATGTTAGTGAGGCCTGTACAATGCAAGAAAAAGGATGAAGAGCGAAGATAATATAGAAGCTGGAAAACATGTTTAAATTGCTTAGATGCACAAAATTGTAAAATTGGAGACAAAAGGAACTAAAGTAGGTAAAATTTTCACTTTTTAACTATTTGTAAAGCAACTGCGTCCTATAGAGACTTTAAAGTGTTGACTCAAAATGATTTATACAACTACTTCTAAGAAATAATTATTAGTATTTGATAATAGTAGTTAATTACTACTAATAAATAATTCCCCTTTTAAATAAATAATGACTAATACATTTAGAGTGTATATTTTCCTGAAGGCATTTTTTGAAACGAAGGAGAGAAGGCAAGTATTTTTCAGAGGGCCTCTATTCCAATACAATGCTGCAAGCAAGATTTTTGGTTTTGCGTCTGTCTTAATCGGGTTTATATTAAGGATAATTTCAGGATAATTGACAAGCACCAAGCCATTTGGCACTTTGGGGTCAACTCAATCTTTAAAACTGGGTACAGTTTCACTTTTACACTGCCCATCATCTGGTACAATTCCCTAGGAGATTTCAAAGTTAATGGGATGCAGCTTTGCCAGACTAGTTAGATTAGTCTGGGAATCTGACCAAAAGATGTATATTTGGGGTAGAGGATATATCAGAAGATCGGTCTTCTGTTCATCACTTGTATTTTATTTGTATGCTGAGAGTTCCTAATATCTGACCTTTCTTGTAGAATAACATTGTATTTTCATAGGACGAAAGATTAAAATACCCAGATGATACCATTTTTTTAGGTAAATGGATTCTGGATATCCTATAAATATACAATACCTCCTGTAACCGCCGAGTGTAGCAATCTGTTTTCCCTGTATTTGGAAGTGAGAAAACAGTACTAAAAAATGGGCCAGTTAATAATATCTGTATTCTCTTAACTAGAGAAATGCTTGTGTGTAAAGTTTAGATCTAGATCTGAGTTTGCCTACAATTTAGGGAGGGGCAGAAGAGCACTGTGGTTCTACAGACCGGATGCAGAAATTCAGCTGAGATATTTGGGAGAAGGATGTTGTGGATAGATACATATCTCAGATTAAAATACCTTTGTGTTTCAGGATGCATTCAGAATTTGGGTGTTCCCTTGTGCTAGTTCCACATTTAAACTTCCTCTGTGGTAAAACAATTACTTAGTTTGATATTTTGATGAGTGAAATAAAGAGAATTCTTGGCTTTTAAAAAGACAAGGTAGTGAAAGCTGTGTTTATAGAAAGGAAAATATGCACAGAACTCATGGAAAGAGGATATAAAATTTGGAAGGCTGCGACGACAGTTTCTGCAGCTCATACACTGCAATATTTCCTTTTATGTTTTCAAATGATACAGCCAAGAAACAGTCATTATGCAGCATGCTTTCTCCCTGCATCAGGTCATTTTCTGAAAGGGAAAACAGCATGAAGTTACATGACAAGAGCTGCAGTTTCATGGCTGGTCCTAAATGGTTGGATATGGTACAAAGAAAGGCTGGACATAAGGCAGTCCAACAACACAGGTGTGCCATGCACATTGCCAAAAGTTTACTGGTCAGAGATCTGAGCAGCTTGGCGGGCTGTTGTGACTACATTCATCTTCTCAGTCTGCATGCACGTAATGGTGATGCCTAAATTGCGATCACTTATGTCCTAGCTCCTAATTGCAATACTTAACGAGCACACTGTGAACACTCCCTCCCTCCCTATGTAGACGGTAGAGAGACAAGAGACAGAATTACGGTGTAAGGCCAGCAGAGCGTTATTGTGGGCTGCCTACAGTGTCCAAAGTCAGGTGGGATAAAGGTAAAGTTGTTGACTAGGAAATTCTACTTCTTGCTTGTTTCATATACTTTTTCTTGTCCAAAGAAGTTGCTTCCCAAAGTTTTTCATGGTTGCAGCAACGCAGAAATATTTTCTACCCTGACTCATTTTTTTCTTTAATTAAGTTTGGCTAGAGGAAGATGATCATACAGCAAAGCTTTAATTAATATTTTTGGTGTTTTCTTATTAAACAGATGGTTATACTGGGAATGAAGATTGTTTTATATTGAAATGTGTTTCATTAGGTAATTTAATTGATAGGTATGGAGCTACCATAAGGCAAATGCCAAGACAAGGGAATATTTTAACCTAATATACTATGTATAAACGTCTTCCAAACTTGCATGGTAATTAGAATAGAATAGAATCATAGAATTATAAGGTTGGAAGAGACCTCCGAGATCATCGAGTCCAACCATACCTGTCTCCTCACTAAACCATGTTCCTAAGGGACTCATCCACTCGTCTTTTAAACACCTCCAGGGATGGTGACTCCACCACCTCCCTGGGCAGCCTGTTCCAATCCCTCACCACCCTTTCAGTGAAGAAATTCTTCCTAATGTCCAGTCTAAACCTCCCCTGGCACAGCTTGTGGCCATTTCCTCTCGTCCTATCACTTGTCACTTGTGAGAAGGGACCAGCACCCACCCCGTCACAAACTCCTTTCAGGCAGTTGTAGACAGTGATGAGGTCTCCCCTCAGCCTCCTCTTCTCTAAGCTAAACAACCTTAATTCCCTCAGTCACTCAATTGATCATCATTATGTCTGAAGCAATGGTCTTTTGGCAGAAACTTAATGACTGTTATTCCATTGGGCAAGCAAAGGCTCTGATACTCACTTACTGAGTTATTGTCTTAATTCTTTGTGTTTGGATGATTATAGAGAACATTATTAATAATAGATTGGAAATGAAAGATAAGAGGGTCTATTCATCAAAGACCTTATCCAAAGGACATAAGAACTGGCTTGCTGGACTCATTATTTTATGGAAGTGAAAATGTTATTTGTACAGCAGATGCATAATAGCAGTCACTGAAGAGTAGCAGAACTGCATTGTACTGTCTTTGCAAACTGTAAAAATAAATATATAGAATATACATTTTCATAGATGAGACTGCTTTCAAGCAACTAAAGAAGTGATGTGATTTAATTTCATTACATGACTAGTTATTCCTTGTTTTCTAAATGCAGATGAGCTGGAGTAGAGAAAAAGTTTGTAGCAGATGATAAGGTTTTAGAAGTATTTGTATTACAAAGAGTTCTTTTATCATGCATTTAGTTTACATAGCTGTGGCTCCTGGATTTTTCTGAAGGGGAGAGATTTTTCATCCTCTTTTATCACAGAATCATAGAACAATTTATGTCAGAAGGGACCTTGAAGATCATCTAGCTCCAACCCCCATGACATGGGTAGGGATATTTTCCACTAGGGCAGGTTGCTCATAGCCTCATCCAACCCAGACCTGAACAACTCCAGGTATGGGGCATCCATGGCATCACTGGGCAAGCTGTTCCAGTGCCTCACCACCCTGACAGTAAAGAATCTCCTCCTAATGTTTAACCTAAGCCTCCTCTCTTTCATCTTAAAACCATTACCTCTTGTCTTATCACTGCACTCCCTGATAAGGAGCCACTTTCCATCTTTCTTGGAGCCCCCTTTAAGTACAGAAAGGCTGCTATAAGGTCTCCACAGAGCATTCACTTCTCCAGGCTGAACAACCCCAGCTCTCTCAGCCTGTCCTCACAGGGGAGGGGCTTCAGCCCTTTGATAATCTTCATGGCCCTCCTCTGGATTCCCTCTGACAGATTCATGTCCTTCCTGTGCTGAGGACTCCAGCACTGAATGCTGTACTCCAGGTGAGGTGTCACAAGAGCAGAATAGAGAGGCTTTAAAATACTTGACTTCTTATATATATACTCTTTGCTTTTCTACAGTCTGCAATAGTACAGGATTTTTTTATTGTTCTGCAAATAGCAGTATTTTCTCCTAGATATTGCCACTTACAAGGAACTCATGGGAGGAGTACATTTTACAGGAGAAGGGGTTTGGAGAAGGTATGGAAAGTTAGACAGCTGGCATGCTGCAAGAGTACCCAATTTACAGCATTTCTTTAAGCTGTCCTGTAAACCATTTCTTATGTTCCTGGAGACCCAATATGTGAAAATCCATGTTGGGGTGGGATGGGATACAGAAAGCAGCATGTGATGCAGAGCTCAGGGATGTAAGCAATGTCATGCTGAGGTGCTGCAGTTGCCACTGCTTGTCAATGCAAGCACAAAGAGGATATAGGCTGCAATGCAATACAGCTGCTTTTTTTTTTTTTTTTTTTCCCCAGGACCCTAGGAAATACACCTCCCACAGAAGGAACTGTTCAGCAAAGGACTGCATGTGCTTACATGACTGCAGAAGGTGGAGAAGTGCTATATCACCTGTGAAATCTAAATGCTGAGGTTAGATCTACCAAATAAAGAAACCTCACCCTAATATGCAACAGTTCTGCAGTTCAGTTTTAAGAGACTTTAGTTTTAAGACACACACACCCACCCCCCATTACTAACTTGCACTGGTCTTGTGAAGTCAGCAGAAAGGAGAACAGAAAAGCAGAGCAGAGAGCAATGTGGTGGGACTCAGATCACCAGCAATGTTGGATTTACAGCAGCGTGTGGCATGAGCAGCAGTTAATTTTGTATTTGGAGAAGGCCATGGAGAATTAAGATGAGAAGATGACAGTAAATACATTTTGCCATTACTTATTGTGTCTGCAGTGGCTGAGGAAACGTATACTTACATCGAGCCTGAAACTTCCATGAAATGTGAAATTTGTATTCAAGAACTTAATGTGCAGAATAGGAACTCACGCATTTAGTCAGCAGGCTTGTGGATTCCATGGAAAAGCCATCCCTGCAATACAGACAAGCAGCTGTGTTTCACTGAATATTGTGCTCGCTCCATAAGGGCAGGTGGCTTCTTGGGGATGGAGTGCTGGAGGCTCCCCATGGGGGGGTGGAGGGATGGCAGAACAACTTTGCAGCCCAGGTCTATCCCACTGCCCCAGCCAGAAGCAAAATAGCTGGAGGGCATCAAAGCAGCCTCAGCCTTAGGCACTGGGCACCTCTGTAGGGATGGGCAGAGGCCATGCTGGCATATCAGCTCACAGATATGGGTCAGGATCAGGCCTGGTGAGGAGCTCTGGGATCAGACACACGCTTGGGATGGCCTGAAGGCCTCTCCCCATGGGCACCAGTAGACGGGGGCTGTGCTGGCTCTTTCTTTGCCCCAAGCCCCACTGCCAGATCCTCAGGACAGGGAGAGGATGCACTCAGGACCCTTAAAGATATAGTCTTTTTTATTAAGGCACTACAAAACAAATGGGGAACTAGTATCAGCAGGAAAAATGGTTTATCACAGAATTTATAATAACTGACAAGTAGAAACTATACCCTACAGCAGGGTCATAAAGGCTGTTAAGAGAGCTGTAGAGCAGGTGAGGAGACACTGTCAGCTGGGCACATTACTTATCACAAACTTATCTCTGTAACTTGCCCCTCCCTCTCTGTAGCTAAAACATCTGAAATGGAGAGTTTCTCTTAGCTTTGATTCAGCCATTGAAGAAGACAAAAACAAGAATGAAAAGAAGCAGCATCATTATATCTGCTGAAACCAGCACAGGGTTAATCAATGGCTGACAGATGGCAAAAAGTTCAGAGAAGCCAAAAACATCAGGACAGAGTCTAACATATATTGCTAGTCAAACTATCCAGCCACTTCCTTTGGGTGAATACTGCTGGATCTGAATGATCATGTGACTATCTGATGTAAATTCCTGGTCTTCAAATATAACTGATGACATTCTTTTCTTGGAAGAGAAAAAGATTAAGGAAAGAATTATTTAAGAACATGGCAGTAAGCTTCAATTATTTCTAAGCTGTTCCATTGCAGAATATTAACTTGAAATAAAGACTGAGGAGATCTGAGGCCTGAGTGTCAAAGGTCAAATATGTGAGTGAAATACAGTCAACTTTCATTAAATGTGAATGCTTCCATCAGACAACAACAGGAGGTCTTCTGCCAACACTACTTAAGACCGAAAGAAAGGCTTATGTTTTCTGAAAATGTCTCAGTTTTTTCCAGCTGTATAAATTGCAAAAATAAAAGATGTTATCTCTCATTACAAAACATGACAACTTCAGGCCTCATAAGGAAATGTGGGTTAAGTACATTGTGTGAAGTTTATTCTATTACTAGCCATTGATTTTTAATTGTATTGCCATAATTCTTCTGAAATGAAAATACTAGGGAGATGGTTCTCTGCAAATATGAATTTCAGCTCCCCAAGTCTTCTGCATCATCTTCCTGACATACTTGGGAGAGGCGAAGCTGATGGTTAATGAGAAGGAAGAGGTGCATAAACCAGGGTATTGACACAAATCATTGACAAATGGTCTCTAGTCAGAGCTCCTGAGGGGTTACTTCAAGGTTGAAGTGTTAGTCCATGGTACTAAAATAAACATCGCAAGACTGAAGTGATCAGAAAACACAGGGGCTTGCTTGTTTCCCAAAGAACAATGAACTTGGTGTCTCTTCAAGGGATTTTACAGATTTCTTGAAACAAAATAGTCCTTGATGCAGGACTCTACCTACTTATAATGGTATAAATCTGCAGAAAAGACATAGAAAATAATGCCAGTCCTAAACAAAACAGATGCATCATCCTACCTGGCCCCCTTGTATGTGTAACCATTAGGAATGCCAAAGGTAAAATTAGATACGAATATCTCCAAATCTAAAATCTTCTGTCAGTCCCATGGCTTTTCTTCACACCTTTCACAGCACTATCGTTTTGTACTCTTTTGCCAGCTACATCTGCTGTTCTGACAGGCTGGAGGGATGGATGAATGGGAACCTTATGAAATTCAACAAGAACAAATGCAAATTCCTGCACCTGAGAAGGACAAACCCCTGGAAACAATGTAAGCTAGGGCTTACAGGCTGGGAGGAGGTCTGTGCAGAAGGACCTTAAAGTACTGGCAGTCAGAAAACTGTACGTGAGGCAGTGGTGTGCACTGGCAGCAGAGAAAGCATCCTGAGCTGTATTAACAGGAGCACAGCTTTTAGACTGAAGAAAGTGTTTATGTCCCTCTACCAGCATTTGTTAGATCACACCTGTATGGTACATGTTGTGGGCTCCTCAGAAAAAAAGACATAAATAAACTGGAACAAGTTCAACAAAAGGCTACAATGACAGTCAGGCTGGAGGACTTGCCCCGTGACTGGAAACTGAAGGAATGGGATTTGTTCAGCCTGGAGAAGAGATGGCTTCCAGGGATCTCAGAGCAGCCTTCCCATACCTACAAGGAAATGGTCGATGAGGTGCAGTCAGGATCTTCACAGCAGTGAACAGTCCAAAGCCAGAAGACAAGGGAAATAAGTGAGGTCCAGACTGGATGTAAGGAAAGCCATTTTCCTCATGAAGATAGCCAAGAGGAGGACAGGAGCCCAGAGAGGCTGTGCAATCGAACATCCCCGTAGACATTCAAGACCTAATTGAATACACCCATGAGCAAGCTGGTCTGATCTCATAGCTGCCTCTTGTTTGATCAGGAGGTTGGACTAGAGAGCTCCTGAAAGTCCTTTCCAACCTGCATTTATCCTCTGATATTATAAAATTATTTCTGAAAACGTTCCTCTCCCCTCCCCCTCTTGGGTCACTTCAAGAGGTTTTAAGGTTGTTGAGAAGAGAGATATGGCATAGGAAGAAACAAATGTTTTATTTCAGTAAATTACATTAAAATCTTTTGATTAGGAAAAAGAGAGACGTAAGTAGCAGAAACCACATGAAGAAAAAGCATGGGACAAAGTATTTTGGAACACAGGCTGTAAACGGTTTTTCATGTGAGAAAGGACTGATAGACAGCCCTAATTAATGTACAATTGTAATGGAGCTTCATGCTTTACAAGATCAAAATAGTAATGTGCTCCATTATGGCAATTATGTATCAAAGGGTGAAAGCACAATAGCTGAAGTTGCTAAAATACTTCTGTGTTCATTAACCTCATTACATTGCAAATGTGTTATGGGGTAATATATGCTAATGCTGTACCTGTCAAAGAGAAACTGTTAATGGAAATGATAGAAAGACATATTATAAGGAAACCAAACCATGCTCAGCCATTACAAATACAAGTACATGATCAGCCTACAAATACTTATCAGTTGATCTGTGGTCAACATTCAGAACTCTTTCATTTGATCCAAGTTACAAGGGAATTGAAGTAATGCAGCATCTTTCTTGTGACATGATAGATCAATAATATTCTACTCAGAGCCAAGACTGAACAATTTTGATTTTTAACTTAGGGCAACACAGACAGCTCTTCATTTGTCCTTGAAGTTTATTGGAAGGCAAATAAATGATCAAGCATTGTCAAGCATTCTTTGGTACAAAGCTCTTTGTAATCAAAATTTGTAATCTGAAAAGACCCAAATAACTTGGATTGTACTAAATTGCAGCATTTTAACAGGGAAACTTAATAATATCAGCTATGTACAGGAACGTGGGTACCTACTTTCTGTCATAAATATGTCTTAAGTTATTGCATTTAAATATTTTTATGTATTAAATTTTTAATATAATTTTATTGAAGTAATTACTTTTGTTTCTGGTCAGGAAAAAGCCTTTAACTTATCAGCTGCCAGTGGGTTCAGACATATTTTAAGAATTTCACTATTCCTCTGTGTGACTGAGTCCCATTTTCAATATTGACCCATGTGGGTGGGGAGAACAGAAGGTACATACAGATCTTTACCTATTGGTGCAACTTAACAAGCTACAAGGAGGAAGGACTATTCCCCAGCTCTTTCTCAAATCCTTCCAGACAACTCCTTCCAAAGCTCTGAAAGTCCTTCAACACTTACATCCAGAAGATCTAAGGGTTCTAATTGTAACCAGTTCTTCACCACTGACATGGATGATGATGATGATAAAATGAGATCTCAATGTGTTTCTTCTGTTTTCTATTCACCTGCAGCGAGCGCCAGAGAGATAACTGGCTTTTATTGATTGCAGATGGCACTGCTGTCTTGGGATACAAGGAAAAAGTTATATGAATGGCTGATTTGTGTAACTGATTTGCTATAAATTTGGTGATAATTTCTAGATTAAAGCCTCTGAACACAAATATGCATGTACAAACTCTCTGGAGTTATTACATTTATGTCAAGAATTAAGCCTATGTAATGTTATTGCTTAGGAAAAATTACATAGTAGCTGGAGAGGAATAAAACCACAACAGGACAGAAGTGCATAATAACAGGAAAAAAATGAAGATGCAGAAAGGAATCAATTGTTTGTGAGGTTAGGGGAGTGGGGCTTGATGGCTAAACCCAGCTGGCCTAGGGGAAGAGAAAAAGAGGATAAATAACTGGCAATGCCTCTTTCCTACCTGTTTTTAAGTTTTAATATAATTTGGTCATGAAAGTAACACTGTTTAATAAGAATCTAATTAAACTTGAGTATATCAACTGGCAGGAGCAGAAGAATGTAAGGAGGGAGTCCTTAAATAACTAGCACATGTATTTGCTGTTCTCAACAATGTGTTTTCTCCAAGGAGAATTTCAAAATATGACGCTATAATTCCAACAGTCCTCCCATTTCCTGGACCAGATTTTCTTCTCTTTTTTAAATCTCTGCATGCTTTAATAGCTTCAAAAATGTTGCAGAGGGATAGTTAAATTGTTCAGTAGTTACACTTGCAGACAGTAGTTAGGAGAGATTTGCAAGCTGGGAGAAACTAAAAAAATATTCTGAATAAAGAAAGAAAAAATAGCAACAGAAATCAAAGTATGCTTCAGGGCAAGCTGTTCTTTATGATTGAAACAGGTGCAGCAAGCAATGAGGATAAGACAGCCTACTGTGCACAGTCCCAAAGGGCCTTGGCATATGAGCGTCACCTAAGCAGCGCACACTGCCTTGTCGTAGCTTACAGAGATTGGAAGAAGACAGTTGTGCGACAAACTTGATGATGGAGGGAGCCAGAGATACTTATTGAATTCCTCTGAGATTTTTTCTAAAGAAAAGATGTCACCAAAGTGGCTACTCCAGCCTTTTGACGAGTGCAGTTTGTGTGGGTAGGCTGAACTACAGAATGCTCTGGAACAGAAAATTTCTCCCTTCCCTTTGCTTAGTGTTCACCTGGGAAATTGCTCATTAGTGAGTACTAACACCATCTTAAGATCCTAAACTTCTCATAATTCATATCCTCTGTCCAGAAAGTCCAAATGTGATTTTTGAGCCTTGGGCAGCTCATGAGCTGTTGAAGTGAAGTTGCTCTGCTGCTGCTATGTCATGTGCTGAGTTACAGGGCAGCACTGGCAGTGAGTTTGAGCCACTGAATCAATGTGGTGGGACAGACAATGCTGGCCACAGAAGGATTCAGCTGTCTGTCTAATTCAGTCCCATTTGGGAAGAGAGGGTGGTGGGACCTTGTGGTTCTACTGTAACCATCTTTGGACCAGTACTGAATGTCTCTTCCCTGTCATGGGGATTGCTTTTTGCAATATGAAGATTTTGTTATGCTGCTTATAGACTCTGAAAAATTATGCACATTGAATAATATATATGCATATATAATATATATAATTTGATTAAGAAAAATTTGATATTGAAAAATTAAATTTTAATTGCATTTATTTTGAAATGAAAAACAATTGAAAATGTAGGGTGATTAGGATGCACTTTGTAGAGTAGGCTTTTGCATATAATGCAAATAAAAAATGCCAGCACTCCGACATGTAGCCAGTCAGCTTAGCTGCATGACTTGCAGTTATGAAATTAGAGCAGTCCTCAGAAATATTTCAGAGTTTATGGATCTATATTCCAACCACTGCCCTTGTAGTACTGTCCATATGTTCAAAGTCATAGGACAATATATGCCTAACCCATGTTTCTTGAGCTAATATGAAGCTAGTGCAGTTTCTTATACTCTCAGCATTGGTGTCTGTTGAAGCCAAGGGTTGCAGTGGCTTTGGCTGTTCTCCGTGTTCTGTGCAGGATTGCATAAAACTGGGAGGAATCAGGACCAGATATTCAGCTGTTCCTGATGCATCCTCCCCACCAGTCATGATGTTAAGGGTATCATCCACGTGGTAGCCAGGTGGCATGAACTTTAAAACTTACAGGTGAACTTTCAACTGTTTCTAAAACAAATAGCTTGTCGCTGTTTCCCACATGACATGTTATAGCATGAAAACTACTCAAAGAAAGCATACAAAAAGGTGTTTTACTTGAAATGAGTAAGTAAGATAGCTACGAATTTTAGAGTTCACTTTTATGTATCAAATTAGTGTGAAAAAAGCATTTGGAATATAATTTGTGAAGTGGACCCAAGCCTAAGTGCATTTTTTAGGAAACAAGACAAAACATTGCTTTAGTTTATTACTCAGGACAGATTGCTAAACTTTTTTTTTTCTTTTTTTTGGGACTGTAATAGATCCTTTGTCATTAGCAGACACATATGTGGAGTGCAAACACCTCAACCCGTTAGATAATTAACATGAACAGAAAACAACATGCGTAAATCCAGTCCCTCTCTACTGTATTGTATCATCCCTTCTGAGAGGCACAGGATGCAGTAATATCAACAAGTATTAAGGTAGGGCTTAATCTCAAGCCTCAGGCTCTGCCGCTTCTGCAATGCTCTATAAATCATCCTTTCTTCTTAGCAGAGCTTGTTTGGGTATTAAGGATGTGGTTATATATAAGCTTCAAAGTCAGCACTCACTGATACAATTAACTAATCTACGTCGCTCAAAGCTGAAGCTAGTCGTTTATTTTTAGGCAGAACTATTTTTCATCTGAAAGTGCTGATTTATCAAAACTGAAGTGTTTTGTGGGAAGATGTTTTAGCAAAAACTGAATAGAGTTGTCTGCTGAGGAGGCATGTTTAAGAACCTGCCAGTCTGTCTAAGCAAGGGGCAATGGCAAGTTGAGAGTATGCGGCCCTGGAACAAGGCGTGTGGCTCCTTGCAAGCTCAGCTTCTCTGATAATATTTTTTTAATATCTCACCCTAGGGCTGCCAGGAGCCAGCAATGGGAAATTCAGCCTTGAGCTGCCCAGCTGCCCAACTTGTTGGTTTAGCAAGGCCTAGGGAACATGAGGGAACTTTGTGGGAAGATAAAAATGCAGAGATCTGGAATTTTGAAAACCACGATGTCACAACTTCTTTGCTATGACAACTTGTGTTTTCAGTCTGAAAGGGAAGCGACTTTTCTTCATTCTTTCAGCAGAAAAAACCCTGTCTCTAGACAATAATACTTACAAATGTACGTATACATCATTAGCTTCCCTTTTCCTAAGCTGTCTCCACAGGGCTTCTTAAACCCTTACCTGCTTCAAACTTGGTTCTGAGACACACAACAGCAGACACCAAGAGAAAATGCTAAGACAGCAGCATAGTATGAACTACACAAATATAGATCTCACATTGCAGTTACATCACTTTATGAAAGGAGTCAAAGAATGCATGCATTAGTAGATGCCATTCTCAGGATTTTCAGGATACATACAGACATCTGTCCCACTCCCTCCAGCACTGGGTTGCTGCCTTTAAGACTTGCAGTTTCACTTTGTATTTGCCTTTGGACAGAGCACAAATAGAGCATCTGCTCTGCTCCCCTGAACAGTGACTCTCAAAATCTAGGGTCAGAAGCTGTGAAATAACTACTCTCAATTTTCTGAACAAGCTTGCTATTGAACTGACTTCTTTGTTCTCACCCAGGCAGAGTACTCATCTCTCTAATTTGCTTGGCAGCGAAACCACAACCTCCTACTATTCAACATGCTCTGAAATTATAAAGCATTGGTTTGAATAGTGTTTTACAGTGAGGATTTATATAAAAGAAGAGAGACAGTGACAAAGGCAACCTAAAATACTTGTCTACATAATTACACTAGTATAATTATACTGCTAAAATAATACTTGTATAACTCGCCTAGGACGACAGTCTTTCCCCCCCAGCACCTCTAGATCTCTTTTAAAGCAACATGATTTAAGTCTTGGCTAGACTACAGTATTGTGTTTGCTAGGACTTGAAACTTTCAGTATTTATGTACACTGCTTAGTAAAGATGGAAACTTCAATTAATACAGGACAGATCAGTGCCTCCTCTCAGACTTGTCCTCTGCAAGCACTTGTCCTCAGACAAGCACTCTGCATAGTATTCAGCACAGTCTGCTGTCTTGGAGTCTATAGTAAAGACGCTTCAGGATCTGTCTGGTATGTACAGTGGCAAATTGGGAAGGATTGTGAGAAAAGTGAATGTGAAAAGTTCTGTTCCTGAGTACATGCTCCTGGCTTCTGATAATTTGAAGTTTATGGATGTCTAAAGTCGGAGTTTGCATGGTATTGGTGTATAAAATGAACAGTATTCCTATCTTTTTATGAACCTGGAAGCATGTTTGGAGAAGTGGAAGACTATATAGAGTTTCTCCACTTTTGGTCTAGATTTTGCTTCTTTAATAGGAAGTTTCCAAAGTCTACATCAGGCCATGAGATTCTTCTCTCAACCAGGATTTTGGCAAACACTTATTCAGGAAATATCTTGTGGTCCTTAAAGGTTAATTATATATGGAGTTTAATACTGGCATGGCAGGAGCTAGAATAAACCCCTTTAAAGTTCAAAGATTAATTTTAGATTTTATAACTTCCTTTTCTGTCTTTTTAGTAATTAAATGATTCATTTTCCTATGGCCCTTGATACTCTTACATCTATGTAACTGTTGTTACTACTGGGCTTTTAGAGCTGAAACATTGTTAGTTGTATCCAATTTTGTGTTTAAATTTAGCATAATGAAGCCATAGGTTTCTGCATTTTCCTCGATAGTGAAAGGTATTTAACTCCCAAATTATAAAACCATTTGGTATATTTTACTGTTTTAGTATCACTAATATTCCCTTTTCTATCTTTGAATGTAAATAAATTTTTTAAAGAAAGCCAATGATGTGCATGTCAGGTAGTGACATGTGAACTTTGCACTGGAGCTAAATCTAACATGGCAGCATTTCCATAGCTGTGGGAGAGAAATCTAAGAAGGTTAGGCAGAACTACCCTTTTTTAAAATTTGAATACATAAAATTGATCAGTTCACAGTCAGTGGACATCATCCATTTGGAGCCTGGACTTGCTGGACCATATCCAAGGATAACTGACGTACTTTCCTTCACCTACTTCTATCTCCCTACAGGGTCAGAACAGTCCAGTTGCTCAGTACAAAAGCCAAGCAGTGTTAACTTGAAACACGAATTTAAAACAGATGGAAGCCTACGTTGATACCGACTGTCAGCCTGCTCTCATTACTTTTCTTGTCACCCTTTTGTAGTGGTTGTGATATGACCCAATGTACAGAACGGTTGTGTTTGTTTTGTACTGTCCCCCCACCCATCACATGTTATCTCTGGTTTTATACTGAAATTTCTGTCTCTGGCCAGGGCTGGCACTGTCGGTCAGCGTGGAGAAGCAGAAAGAGACAGCATGCATGGTGCTTACCAATTTGACTATGACTGGAAATCAGAGTTAATTAATAACACGATTAACATTTTGTCAAAATGTCAGCACTGCAAATACACTATTTGCTCTCTGCCTGTTTATTATTTTTAGTATAAAGTCTTTCTTTTATCCACTCAGAGGTTAAAAGCCATGCCACATAGTTTAATTGAGTGACAACATCTGTGGTCCTACGGGGAGCGTGCTTGTGAGCCACCAGCGAGAGCCTGCCCATGGTTTCAGCATACGGAAACCCAAATGACACCACAAAGGGGGAAAAAAAATCATCACAACTGTTAAACTGAAGCCTTTAGCTTCAGAAATCTGAGAGCGCCCTGCCTCTGCGTGAAAGCCGCGTTTAGGCTGGCGGTTTTGGCGTTGGGCTTGTGTTGGGGTAGGGAGGACATCTTGTGGTCAGCCTGGAGATTTCCCCCTCTCCCAGCAGGCTGGCGGCCTCATCCTTCTCCCGGCAGCCAGGCAGTCGCCGGAGCCCCGCTCTGTACTTTTGAACCTCTGAAATGTGCTCAGAGAGGAGCAGCCTCCTGCCACCCGGTGCTGGTGCCAGTTTGGAGAAGCGAGGCCAGCAGGGAAATGAGCTGGGAGCTGTGGGCCCCCAGGGCTTCTGGAAAATCATTGCCAGGGATTTATTCTCCCTTTAAGCTACAGCTGGGAGCCGCAGCCATCAGCCTGAACAGAAGTGCTCTGTGCGGGGGGCGTTTTGTGCCAGCGGGGAAACACACAGCCGTTCAGCTCCCATCAGGACATGGGGATAAAGGCCTGCCTTGAAAATGTAGCCGAAGCAGGGGAGTGGGACAAAGCCTCTGAAGCGGGATGCTCAGCATTCATTAATGAGTCTGATTAGTGGGATTATGACTGTGAACTAACAGTGCCTGCAGCCTGGGCCTGCAGCCCTTCTTCCATGCCAGCCTTGCAGGGCGCTGAGTTGAAGAGGGGCCAGGCTGAACTGGCCGTTCACGTGCCACAGGAGTAACGGGGCGCAGGAGGCAGCTGGGATGCGGCGCCATTTCGTGGCCTAGCCAAGGAGTGCTGTAACGCAGTGGGCTCGAGGAGGAGTGAGCACCAAAGCCTCAGGGTTGCCTGGAGTCAACAGTGTTATCATTCTTTTGCTTTTATCCTGCTGTCCTCACGCTGACCTGCATTGAGCACTTGGCAGCATCAGGAACAGGAAGAAAAAAGCAATAATTTATCAGGGATGGGACTGTTGTGTGTCTGCCTGGTATGTCCTCTTCAGAAAGAGGTTTGCAGGTATTGTTGCTAATCATGTCAGATATGCTGAACATATGCCACATGGTCGTTACACAGGGACCAGCACGATACACTTGTACTATGGGAAATCACCAAGCTTTCTACTCACAGTTTTCCTTTTGGACGATGTGCAACAATGTGCCACCAATTCCATCTACCCAGATACATGAGAATCCTAAACAAATACAGCAAATCCTCAAAATCCACTGGACAAACACATCCAGAGGGAAAAAGAGAATCTGGCAAAACACAGGTGTCTGTCAGTTTTAATCATGGCTACAGAAGGATAGAAGAAAGGAGCAAAATTGAGGGACAGCAGTGAAAAGCGTGCTGGGCTTTTTGGGAGTAGGTAATAGAAAGCTCTTTGCTTTAAAAGATGTAAGCTAAATTTGCCCTTAACTGTCTGTATGCTTTTTCATGTTTAGCATATGTCCTTTTGGGTCAAGGAGTATCTGCATTGTGTTTGTATAAAGTCTACCACAAAGAGGCTGATTTTTATCTATTTTATATCTGTTTCTAAAAGATGAGGAATGATCAGCTGCCACATTTCAACACTGTTGTAGAAAGGTGAGATCAGCCATGTACATGAAGGACATGCTGCCTGAACTTGGTAAAGTTCTTTTTACGGATCTGACAAAAACAAGTTAAAGAATGTCGAGTGCTATGTTTTATCTCAATTTAATTCTGCATATGGGGTAAGCAGATACACATTTGACTGTTTTAATCACTGCTATCATACATTTATTTTGATATATCACCTCACTGTAAGAGAGGTAAATCTACGTGATGCTACACTTGGTTGTTGTTGTCCAAAAGAATTTTGTTTAAACTTCTACTCCATAATCCCATTTTAAGTTCTTTGCTGCAAACCCCAAGATTTGGCAGACATTCACTGTCCTGTGCACATCTATTTCAGTGAATACTATCATCTAATCATTTCCTTGCACTCCCTTGTGCCTCTGCCTTTATTAACATGATGTAAACAGCTGACCATCTAATTTTCATATTCTTATACGATACCTAACACAACAAGGTCCTGAGGCTACAGGCACCACAACGGTAGGACAGAAGTAATTACAGTAACACCAATAATATACCTACTGGCCATGAATTTTGCTGACAAGATGTGCCCTTAGCAGCACATCTCAACTCCTGCTGAATTATGCAGCTGAGAACAGTGGACAGAAATCAGAAGCCACTCTTCTGCTGGAGATTTCTGCTGCCTAAGAGACCACCTTGAAATCTTCATCCTTGCAGCTTAAAATAGCTTAAACATTTCTTTAGAATCTTGTGCAGATGTAGCTCAGCTGCTGCAGAAATAGGAGCTATTATTAATCTATCTGGAAAAATATGCACAATAATATCAATGAAAAGAAAATTTCTGCTCCAGCCTGTTTCCATCCAGGCTTCAGTTTTGGTAAATAGAACTAGTTTAAGGATTACGAACAAGATTTGCTTCTAATACTGGTATGCATACAGGAACATGAGCAATTTTATTTTATGATTGCATTTTCTTCTATTTTCGGTTGAATTTTTTTTTTATATTATACCTATTTTCTACTGTTAGAGCTCCTCATATGACATCAAAAAGTAACATTTTCTTGTTTTGTCTTTGATGTTTGAATATTAAGTTTTCTCTCCTCAGAATGAGATATTATATGTTTCATTATGAGACAAAATAAGAGTAATCCACAAATGATCTTTTGCCAAGTCAAGGACGACAAAGCATAGGAGCTAGAAAAGCAAATGTGAAAACAGACCAAACTACAATGAAACAAAAATTCTTCCGGCTGCAGAGAACAGTAGTTTCTCTGGTAGTCTGTTATTGCCCAACTTATTAACATACAGAGCATATCTATCAATATCCACATTTAACACATATCTAATCAAATTTGCAACAGAAAATAGGCTTATTTTGCACAGTCATGGCCCAAATGTATCTTTAGGTACATCTTATATCCCACTTGGTTCAGGAATGCCTTTCTTTGCGTCTTGCACATTTACACTAAAAGGAATGCATGAAATTGGACAATTCTGTTGTGAGTATTGTGTAATGGAGTCTATGTATTTTGAAATGTATTTGGCCTATGAATCAAAACTAGACAGCATTCAAATGGCTGCAGTGTACAATTCTATGTATTTTGAGTCTATATGCTTTCACAAGAAAACCAGTGTTTCATACTTTCAATTAGCAGTAATTAATTGCCTGCATATAGGGAAATAACTACACTGATTTAGCTCATCTTTAATCTGACTTCTGTAATATCCATCCTGTAGCTTTTTCCATCCCTTACCAACATAATAGCACAAGAGTCTAAAGCTTAAAGTGATATCAGTGTCTTGGCAGGTGCAGCTGCTGCAGTTGTTTCAGAAGCTTTGTGTGAGTCTGCCCATCTTGCCCGTACAGCTTGAGAGCTGCTGTACCTGAAGCATGAGTGGGCACAGTGTAGTTCAGGTTATGATATGTTATGGCTTCCCAGCTGACATGGTTTGTAGCCTCATTCGTCAGTTTGCAAAGTTTTAGTGAAATTATAGGAGTAGTTTAAACTGCTATACCAGAGTCTGAAGTGCAACGGCTGAGAGACAGCACGCAGTTGTTTCTGTTGCCTAATGTGTTGGCAAGAATCTCCCTGAAAGTTGGGGGACAGAGATCTGTGACAATCGAACTCCTCATATATTGAGAATCAGAGCCCTTTGATATATTTGAACCTGCACAGTGGTTTTTCAGAAAATGTTTGCCACTGCTGCTGATCCCAGAGTAGTGCCTGCATGGATATTGATGGCTGGAGGGGACCACTGACCAGGCTCCTCTCGTCCATAGGTGGTGTTAATGATGTGTCATCAGAACTGTCTGAGATTGCTTTGTAACAAACCACTGCACTTTAATACATTTGTTTTATTTCTCTGTATAAAAAAATTGATTTTTGAAATCAAGGCTTGCAGTCTATTCCCCCATAATGTAAATGAACCAGTTTGGTATTCCTTTTTACATGAATCTCACAGTTGTGATAATGACATTTTTGAAAGTGGCTGCTGCCTAATGCTGTGTAATTATTTTTAATAACGATTGATCCATAAAATAAAATGCATACCATTCTTAATACACATTCTAGCTAGAAGCAGTGATGGAGTGTGTGCAGAGCATGCATATCAAGAAGTGTCTGAGTCCTTGTTTCATGGGACATATCCAGCCCCTGGCTGGTGCAAGTATTCTTCGGCTGCTCTGGAATTTCAGTTGCTATCAGCTGCAGAGAATTGAGTCTATGATCCAAACAAGAGTCAGACTCCAAAGCATGCTGTAGAAAGTGAAAAGTAGAACAGCATTATCTGTGGATACTTTACTGTCTATTCTAAACAGTGAATGAAAGGAAGCGATGAGGAACAGAGATAGTGTTGGAAATCCCCTGCTTATAACAGGGATGGTCTCTCTGATAAAGTAAAATGCAGTTCTGGATATTTTTTCAGTTGTAGGATCTTAGGCACTGTAACACGGTTAAAAAAGACTAAATGTGGCACATTTTATAAGTGAAAGGAAACATGCATAACTTTTTATTTATAAATTGTCTTCATAAAACACATACTCTATCCACTTGGTCAAACACACTTGGTTCAAATATACATACAAGACATGCCTGAAGGTAGCCATTATTAAATACAATATAAGGAGGTTAGGATGAGTCAGAACAGGAAAAAAAGGCTTCTTTTTGGTATTGAGTGAGCATGGTTCAAATGTAATAAATACCTAAGTAAGTAGTATCTTTTTTGCTATGAGGTGGAGAAAGAGAACATTCCTTTCAACACTGTGAAATATTAATGTCATCTCCTATGAGATGGTGTCTATGCAGGCATTTTATTAAGCAGCTTCACTGTGCTACTGGGACAGTAACCCAGGCTGATTCCTGCCTATTACTGTAATATTATTCAACTTGTGTCTTTTCACAGAGTTGAAGAATATCTTTTCTCTGATGTTGCTCCTTGATGGAAGCTCCATTCTTCTAGAATCCAAAGATCTGCCTAATACAGGCATAAGCGTTTTTTTTAATGTATGCATCTGCTGGTTTAAGGAGGCATTGTACATTAACTTTAATTTGGTATCTACAGGTCTTAACCACAGTTGTATTTTAAAAGCAACCCATTCTGTGCATGAGTACAGTGCTTTCAAGAGTTGATAGGTGTATGTGGTTATAAAGACCTGGACTGTGACATTCTCTTGCATTAACATGTGAACTGCTTTCAGAAGGCTGTCAGTTGAATAGGATCAATTCAGCTGTGACCTACTGAGCATGCATAGGATCCAGCTCTTTGTTTGCAGATAGATGTTAACATGTGAAAGACTGAAATAGTTGAGGGACATCATTACCAGCAGAATAAATAAGGTGAGGTTTGTGGTTGGTTGTTTTTTTTAGCTGTTAGAGGTACTACAAAAGGGAACTAATACAGTGTTACAAAATGTTGCATCTCTAACATTACTACTGTTTCTCTTCTGTGTGCTTCTAGGGGGTCTGCCTTAGCCAGGGACCCTAATCCTGGAGACCTCCTCTCCAGATTGGTCTTGTGTTGCTGGGAAACTAACTTACCCGCAGAGTCTCTACAGGTAAAAATAGTGCTTGCAATTCTAACTGATCGCTTTGTACAAACCGGAGAACTAGCCAGAGTAGAGAAATTCAGGAGTTAAAGTCAACAAAGTGAAGTTTAGTAGAAGTAAATGCAGAAGATGATAAAAAGGTGAAACCAAGCACAGAATGTCCAATGCCTGGCAAGATAGCAGAGCTGCAGGACAGGATCTGGGGCTTATACTGGATCACGATCTGATAAAAAAAAACATTGAGATACTGTTGCATATAAAATCCATCTCCCTCTGGGATGTATTAGCAAGAGTGTCACTGAACTGAGCAGAATTTACTCTTTGCAGTGCTGATGTGACATCATTTGGAGAGGTCAAAGCACCACATATTAAAAGGAAGACATGCCCAAAAAGAGCAATGAGAATAGTCAGAGTCATTTAAAAAAACATTATCTGTAAGAAGTGAAAGGAAAGGATTTGTTGCTTTCAGAAAAGAGGTAACTGTGGTTGGGAAGAGGTAATACTGATAACCTTTCAACCCTGTAAAATTTAAAAGATTATTACAAAGAGGACAATGATCAATCCTTCTCTCTGCTCGTCAGCACAGACCAAGGAAAACAGCAGCAGAAGCTTCAACAAATGGTATTTTGGCTGACTATTAGGACAAAAATCCAGCTATTAAGGTGCTGATGTTCTGGAAGACGCTATCAAGGGATATGCCTTCTACCAAAATTTTTCAGAGTAGGTGGTATAAATGCATGCCTTTTCATATCAGGAGGCTGTACTGAATGTCATCAGATTCTTTCCAAGCCTACAGTAGGAATGCCAGGAAGAACAGCAGGGTTACCTCTGTGGCAAAAACCTCTTCAAACTTTGAAGCTGCATCAGTGCATGGTGTTATCAGGTCCTCATCTTTATGTGGGCTACTGTACCGTGTACAGCGATACTTTCATGTTGTGAAGTTTTAATATCCTTGGCAGTTATAAAGGTTTTTCAAACTACCAGAACATTTGCCATGATAAGTACAACCTACCAAGAGCTGCTTGTGTGACACCCCACTTCTCTCCAAGGCTCAGCAATGCTCCCGTGTATACTCTTTCACAGCATCAGGATGTGGACTTGCTGAATCTGGAACAAACCTCTGAAAACTGAGACCCCCAGTGAATGTAACCATTGTTTCCCAGTTTGTCTGCACCCTGACTCCTTTTAGAAAACCTGCATCTGTTTTCATACCTCCTGGGCTGTGTCTGAAGTAAGTAGAGATGAGCCAAAGGACTTGATGCTGGCAGCCTGGAAGGCAAATAGTTCTGTGCCTGGGACTGTACCCAGGCAGCTAGCCAGCATCAACTTCAGTAAATCAGTAACATTCACTGCTCTTAGCAAAATCACTTCTTTCTTTAAAAGAGCACATTCTTGGTAATCTACTCTCAAAACCCCACTTAGGAACTTTCCAGACAACTAACATCTCTTTGGATTTTAACCCCATCCCCTTACAAAATGTGGGCTGTTGAAAAGACTGCTGTAACAATCGCAGCACGAGAACTCAACATCACTAGAAATCTGTGCATAGCTATTTTTGGATTAAGACAATCTTTCTTTTATTGTTGTTGGTTTTTTTCCAAGCTGGAAACGGGAGAATATGGAGTAATGTTTTGATTGGACATAATATATATGTGAATAATTTTTATGTAATGACAAACAGACTCTTAAAGCTGTTATTACTCCCGTTTCTTTGGCTGGCATGAAAGCATGCAGAGTGCTGTACAAGCAATGAAGAAGTTCAGATGTGTACTCTAAATGGTGTGGTGGAAACTGGAAACAGCAGGAAGGTCTTTGCACTGCAAGGGGTGCAAGGTGAAAGCTGACTTTTTGGAAGTATTTGACCACACTTCTGCTGTCACCTGGGGATCACAGGGCAAACAAACACTATAATCTTTGACTGACTCCTTAAAAGATATCGCTACAAACTGAAACATACCATTTCATGCAAGACAGGTTTCCTACATTTTGGATTTAGAGAGTCTGATTGCTGAAATGCTGCTTTCATATAGCCTTCTAGTCTAAAAATTGGTTTTCCCAAAACCACCCCAAACTTTCTGAAATAACCTGACAAATCCTAATTCCTGTAGAACTTTTTCTCTCATTTTTGGTGTTATCATTGGTAAACATACCTCTAGGCTGGTATTAAGTGGCAAACTTTTGACGTACTTCTAATAACGTTAGCACCTGCCTTTTTTCCACGGCAGAGTAAATCCCACTGAAAAATATTTATAGTGATCATCGTTTCAGATGCCTTTACAATAAATCCAGGGGACTTAGAGAAAAAGTGTTGATCTTTCCTGTGGGCCTCCATAAATGCAGTGAGTCTGACTGCAGTAAGTCACAGCTCCCAAAAGAGCTTTGATTATATAGATTCAAATGCAAGAGAGCAAAGATAAGCCCAGGAGCTAAAAAGCACTGAATCCTGCCTTAAAATTAACAGTCACAAAAGCTGTTTCTATTTAGAGCTTTGATTTGACTAAGTCTCTCAAAGCACAGATCAATCAGAGGCACAGTAGTGAAGCCAATCACCATGATGTCTAAGTGAGGATGGTTATTCCAGGCTCATTGTTGCCTGGATTAGTCTAGAGATATGGTAGGATCAAGCTCTCTTGTTAAACTCTCAGCTATTCCTCTCTTTGTATCTACAAATGACAGACAAGGGACAGAAACAGATATGTCTTGCAGTCCACAACTGCATATCAATATCCCAATCTGCATAGCACACAACAGGGGTCACCTTGCAGATGGATTAGTGTGCCAGCTCCCTGTTGCAGCTAGGTAATACAATGAGTTACATAAAAGTTAATTAGCAAAGCAAAGAAAGCAGAGAGACTAGAAAGGCTCTGATGGTTTGTTTAAATACTATAATCTTCTGATGTTCTGGAGATTTACAGTGAGACTCCTGGATTCCTCTTCTTTATGGCAGAATGGGTTACTGCTTGGTGAATTTGACTTCAGATGCATAGCTGAATAATCTGTAAGACATTCTTATAAGGCAGGGTACTGCTTCATGAATCAGTCCCAGAGTTACATGTTATTTAGTGTCCTTTTGATTTATTCTGTGAAGATAACATTTAATAGGACTGTCAAAATGCTCCTAGGTTTGGCCAGCCAGGGCAGATCTCGGTAAAGGAAGAACTTGAAGCAGTCTGGGAATACGGTTTCAATGCTTTTAATTTCTTTGTTTCACTTGCCTGAGTATTGCAATCCTATAGTTACTTCTGTTTTTAACAAAATAAACTACATTTTTTTTACTAACCCTTCTATCTTTAGCAATAAATATGACCTTTAAAATTGCTGCCGTATACAGTCCAGCCTGATATAACAGGCAGAGCAAGTGTTTACCCTCAAAGGTCTTGTGTCCTTTGGGATGCGTACCATCTAGTCCAACTGCTGCAACTCTGTAGAGCTGAGGAACAACCTTTGATCTTATGCTGTAAAGACTGATTTGCAGCTTTGTAAAGTGGTGTCTGTACTTGTGGGCATCAGTTTCCCTTAATGAGAATCCAGACTTCATTGTTGTGGGATTTCAGACATACCCATGTGTTCTGGTTTGAGCTAAAGCAGAGTCTGGGTCACAGTGAGTACTGTCTGTGTAAGATGAGAAAGTAGATCTACACAGCCTGATGGAGATCAGATGAATGTGGTGATAAGGAGAAAGTAAAACCAGGTGTTTTATGGACGTGGGAGAGGAGCAGAGCTTTTTAATTTCCACCTAACATGGACCATGACTCAAAGGAACTGAGTCATAGTAATAACTAATACAGCTATTCTCCATCTCATTTCCTCTGGATTAGCACTTCCATTGCAAAGTTGTAACTACTGCTACTGATGCTTTTATTAACAACCAGTAGTGTTCTCCACAAAATTAAGCCCTTGGTTCAATTTCTGCAGCTGTGCCCCTAACTCCTTTTGGTCATCTGAAAATCCCAGGGTAGCTCTGTAGATGGACAGAGGATTTGTTGGAGAAAAGGACCAAATGCAGTCCTTCCAGATCAGTGCTAAGTGTGGGTGAAAAGGTGGCAGAAGGAAAGTCACTATCTGCCCATGCTCTAGGTATTCTTTGGTAATGCAGAAGAGTTAGTCCACTGGGGCAGCACGTGTATCTTTCAAAAGTTTCAATCCCCAATAAGAGGGAAGAATCAATGGCAGAGCTCCAGGGGACCTAAGGCACAAGACTGGGAGGATGGGATACAGGGGAGTGAGCAATGATATTCTGCTAGAAATATGATGTTTCATTGTGATTTCAGAATCTGGGCTGCATAGCCTTTGGCTAGCCACTTCAGTCCATTGGGCTTTCACCCCTCAGCTGCAAACTGTGCTCTCGAGGGATACATTGTAGTTGCAGAAGTGCATTTTTTTTTTTCTGAGACCTAAATGTCCGTGTAATGCATTGCTATAAGAAACAATTACTTAGAAAGTGCACAACTTGAAAGAACTGCAGACACCATGTATTTGAGTTTTCTGTCTAGAATTGCAGTGCTAAAGCAGAGACCACTGTGGTTTCATAAAAGAGAAAAGGGGGAATGCCATAATCCGTAACAATTTTCCCTTTCCCAGGTGTTTTTGTGGTAGAGTTGGAAATTGTACAAGTAGCCACTGGATGGCAATGTTTCACATGCAATTTCAGTCTCAACGGTTTAATAAGACTTGGAGTGCAGGTGCTCATCTGATTAAAACTTTCATCCAAATCCTAGTCTAACACTTATTTCAATTCCATGTTTATATCATTGACAAAAATTGAACTGACAGTTGTATTATGGAGAGGCTACTGGCTCCGCATAGCTAGGGTCAAAACTTGTTTTCTGTCATAAACTCAATCATGGCCTCATCTCTGAAATTCTCAGTAAAGACCATTCCTCTTTCACATATTGGGCCCACAGTGAGTAACAAATGGAAGTGTTTTGTTCACATTTCAGATAAGTCATGCAAGGTATCCATTTGGTTCAGGTCTGTGGACACCCTGGTGTTAAAATAGGTTTTAACTTTTTTGCCACACTTTGTGGTGTCTCCTCTGTGAAATTCCCTGTGAAATTCAAGACCCCGAGGACGTCATGTGCTGGAACTGAAAGGCTCACTGGGTAAAATGGGAAGAGAAGTTCCTCCAGCTGAATTCACCCATCTTTCCTTATGTTTCCTTTCAGTGGAAATTCACCTAACCAAGTATCCCTGAACACATCCAGAAGATGAAAACCTAGTGACAAGTAGCACAGTGACAGGTGCAGATATTCTCAGGATGCAATTTTTTACACTCATCTGTCAGTATTCTTGCTGGGAACACTCACACCTGGATTCAGGTAGGAAACAAACACAGCACAAATCGGGCGACTTGGCTGGCAAATTACAACTAACATGACTCAAAAAGGAAATAATGAATGCTCAGAGAATGAAAGTGGCATCCATCCACTTTTTTTCTCTCTCTTTAAAAAAGAATAATGTAACACATTGGGAGACAATTGGAGATAAGAAAGTAGAAGAATCCTCACCATTGGAACTATTTACTGTGAAAAAGCAAAACCACTAAAAATCACGATTTACTTTGCTTCACTTACGGTGTTACAAAATTCTCCTCTCTCTTTATACACCTGCTCTTGTTATTTATTGCTGACCAGCACATACCTGACAGGTATGCCATATGCAGGCAATAAAACAGAAAATCACCATTCAGAGGGAATTATTCACAGATCTTTGTTTTTTTGTTTCAGGACAGGTTTCAGTAGTCATTCCAGGAGTCATTCTTATAGTACCTACCTTCCTGTCTGGGCCAATTTGATGTGGTGTTTACTAGGTTTGTTTCCTGAGATATTTCTTAATGATGCAATTGCCAAGAATGGCTACGATTTCTGCTCTGCCACTGGTTTTGAGCAACGAACTTTTCATAGTTGCCCTGAGAGAATTCAGAATTACTCTGTATGGGAAAAATCCAATCTCATTCCTGTATTGCCATAGCCTTTGAATCCTCTGCTTTACTTCTAAAGATCATAGAGAATGCTCCTAGCAGATTTTGTGTAACAGATAAAAAGGTTCACAGAGGGGGGAACTGAAAGCCTGGTATCGCTGTGGAAGAGAGCTAAGGTTAGAACTACACCTGAAGATCATTTCCACTTTCAAGCATTCTCAGTTTAGTCTTACAGTGTGTTCCCTAACTTTGTAATGACTCTCTTAGAAAATTAAAGGGCTCTTATATTTTGCTTCTCTGATACTGACAGGCACTCTCACATTGTACACAAGCTTGTGTCTGGGAAGTACATTACTTCTTTTGCTTTGCTACTGTGTACAGCTAAATTCAAAAGGTGAATCTGTATTTGATCAAGCCATTTCAAACTTGGCACTTCCACCTTTTTTGATAATGAATGATGACATGCCACCAAAGTACACAAACTGTTATAACACAAAACTGAGGTACAGCCAGGCAGTAAGGCAGAAAATAAATTACACTTATGTTGCCGAGATCTTGCTGAGAAAGTGATGTAACCTAGTCCTAGCAGTAGGCATAATGATACCATTTGCGTCACTGGAATTAATTTATAAGGTCATCATTTCTCTAAGGAACGATTGCTTCAGGTGTTAGTAATCTAAGTGTGAAAATTTGTTTTGACAGGACTTTCATCAGTTTGCATGTATTCAAGTCAATTATTTAAAAAGGCAAATATTTTAAAAATAATTATAGGTGTTCTTGCAATTAAAGCAGATTGTTAAAACCCTGGACACGCTACCCAAATATGTTTTACAGGGTGTATCATAAAGGATTTTTTGTTAACAACCATCTGCTGATGGCCTAGGAGCTCAGATTCTTGGCTGATGCAGTAGGTCAGTCATACAGAAAGGGTAAGTCTCAAGAGCACTCAACAGCCGTTTGTGTAACCTGCTCAAAGTACCCAGGGCCTGACTTTTTTAAGTGGATGATTTTATTGAAATGAGTGAGTTCAAGTCATAGGTTTAATATACAGCTGCAGCTATGCATGCAAATCTGGTCCTGGGAATTCACATTACACATTCTGTATATGGGGAACATGCGAAAAGTGATCACCTATTAACTTTTTAGTCTAAATGCCCTGATCAAAGTCAGACAGGACCTCTTTGGCAGGAACAGGGTAATACTCCATGCTACTGAAATAACAACTGGTTTAAGTAACTTTTTTGTTTTTCAAACACATCAAAGTTTGCCTCTCTGAATGAAAATGGGATGTTTTATATTGCAATCTTAAATCATGACAGGTTGCATATTGACATGTGTGTACAAATCAGAGTAAGATTTGTCCCAGTGTATCAAATAGTTCCTGAATTAATTATGCATATACTTGATGCTAATCATGCAGGTTTAAGACTTCAGCATCAAGCTTCTGTGTCAACACTGAAGTCCTTTCAGTATGTTGTGGAGGGCTCAGATTAGTCAGATTTCCGAATATGGTACCTTCAACTTTGCATTTTATCAGACCTCTTGCTGAAGTCATCAGGACTTTGCCTAAATAAAAAGTGTAAGATTTTCCCCGCTATTTGTGGTAAGGCAAACAAACTAGTAATTTTCTGCTGTCATCGAATAAATTTCTAAAATATCCTTCCTGCAGAAGCACATATCTCTTGGCAAGAAAATGAAATTAAAGAAACACAGAGAAAATGAAGAACAATACTTCCACAAGTAAAACTTGAGGGTAACTTTAGGACAGGCAGAAGAAGGGCACTTAAAATAACATATCTGGAAAACATTTCTACTAACTTATGAGAAGGTTCTGGATATAAGCACTGCATTTCTTATGGAATTACAAAAATTAAAACAACTCTGAGAAAATAGTGTCCCAGTATAAATACTCTAAGATGCAGTAGTAGATTTTCATAGAGGAAAGCCTGTAGTATTTCATGGCCAAACCCAGAAGAGGTCCAGATACATTGTGAAACAGTACATAAAATGAGACTGGAATTTTTCAGTGTGGCAGCTTTCGTTGTACTATGAAGTCAACTACATATTAGGAGAACAGACTGATTTGAAAATGCAGTGTAACTGTCATATAAATTGTCACTATTAACATTTTTTCCAATATTGATCACGTCAAAGTGACTTGAGAGATTACGTTTTTTTCCTGTTGAATATGGCAATATCCTGATACTTTCTCCACATCAGATTTGTTAATTTTCTGTGTACTGACATCTGTTTAGGGATAAAAGTTGTCAAATCCGAGAGCTCACCAGGAAAAGGAGAAGGAAGAAGAGGACTGCAGTAGAGGACACAAAAGACCTAGGATACTGTTTAGTGCTCTGTGCTTGTAGAGCTGAGTGGACAGGAGGACTGCATGGATACTCAACTATTTGAACACCTGACAGCCGCCCCATGCCTGAGGCTTTGAGGGAAGCTTCAGCAAATGTGGGGAAGGATAATCAGGGAATGATTGACTTTTACACAAATATCTTCCTTTGCTTCATCAATTGTTGACTCCTCAGCTCTGCACAAAGACTGAAATTAGAGGACAGTTATCCTGTTTAAGACAGGACTGGTGTTTTCCCTTCAGGCTGCTTTAGGAAAATGTTGCTTTTCTCCTCAAAGTGTGGCACCCCTGGCTGTCAGGGATATTGGCACCAGTATCTTCTACAAAGACATTTTAGTCAAAGACCTGACTGAAGAGAAGTGTCACTAGTGTGAGCTGGAAGGAGTCAGCAAGACCTGTGGTCCTTCAAACATGTGCAGCTGTAGCTCTTCTGATGCCCATCCCCATTCTGTCCATCATACCCCTTCATCCCATTCTTGAAACCTCGCACCCACTGAGATCAGAGCCAAATTTCCCAGGAAATCCCTTGAAGCCAGTCCTTCTGCACCAAGAACAGGAGTAGAGAGAGACAGAGTGTGAAGGTGGTCACAAGGAAGCTCCCTTTTTGTTTTCTTAGTTGTACTGCAAATTAAGTCTGGGAAGTATCAAATATTTTATGCCTTGGCAGAAGGTTATTTTTTTCCCATGAGAAATTAAAAAAAAGAGAGCAATTTCTCAGAAAACTTTTAAAATCAAGAGGATGTTTGAGGGTTTTGTAAGCCAAAACCTGAATGTATTGAATGCTGAAAGGGAATATTTTTGGATTTGGTTATTTGGTCTGCAGCAACCATGTGTTTTAATAGAAAACAAAAGCCTTCACAGCTGTTTTATGCACCTTCATTTCCTAACACAGTGTTTTCATTTGTTTCTTTTCACATCTTTGCAACAGTCTCCATTAAATTCTACTTTATTTTGCAATTTGCTACTTTCATTATTTTGGGCCACATAGAGTTTTGCAGAATGGATGTACAGGAATGGTTTTTTTGGCACAGAAACTCTGTCAGATTTGTAAAGAGAAGGTAGTTCTCTTACAAACCAAGCAGTTTCCCTTTAAAACGTCAAAGAATCAAATGCTAAATAAATGGCTGTGTCCCCTTACTCACTGCTGCTCTCCTGCTTGTATCTGTGATTTTGGATTTACATCCAGTGAACAAGATTTCTTGTTGCTATCTTATTGAGCTACACTGTACCTCCAGCAGTGGTATAATCTCTAGCTGTAATACCATTTAGCAGTTCATATTTTTCAAAATGATCCCTTGAATTTTAATCCAATAAATGGTTTCTCTTAGACACCCAGTGGAATTATACTGTTTAGATTTGTTTGACAACATCTTGAAAAAGTATTTAGCTGTTAATCTGTAAAAAAATGCTTAATTTCCACCTTAATTCCAGACTCAACAGAATAAAGACTGTATACCTGTTTTACTGATATATGGGAGAGACTTGAAGAAGGTAAACATTGCAGAGATTGTGCAGCCTCAGCAACTTTGAGAGTAAGTCAGAGGTTTAAAATTACCAGCTTCAGCATTTTCAGAACCTAAAAAATCATTGTGAAAGTGAAAAACATCTCTCAGTCTGGAGCTACAGGGAACAGCATCTGTTACATTATGACTTATGAATGATGATAAGAGAAGAAAGAACAAGGAAAGAGGTTCATATATTTATTTCAAATCTGAGGACTATTTCTCATAGGCAAAAATTACTTTATCATGTCCAATAACTATGTTCATTATAATATGCCCACTTATTTTCATAATAGAATACTATTTTTTTAAAAAAATCAAAGAGGATAGACCCTTTGGAGACCCTAATATTAGACGTACCCAGTGTGCATAATCGCAGTTTGGTTTTGGATGCTTCAGTGGCAATAGAATTTGTATTGATGCCCTGGGAGAGCCAGAGGACAGGGCTCCATTCGCTTTTGAAAGCTCTATCAGCAAGAAACTCATGATCTTTTGATTCTACCTTTTATGTGTGGTGCCACTTGCCTGTTGTGCTGCATAAACAAGCAAAACACCTTCACTAATCAGGACACTGAGAGGTAAAAATGCATGTTGATAACAGTGAAATGCTAGAATGAGTTTTCTTTTGCATTAGCAGCACTAGCTTGTCTGAGAAGTGGTCTGAGGCAAAACATGGAGAAGTGAAAACTTCTATTGATTATTCCTACTCTGTGAAAGGAATTTTCATCTTGGTTCTTGATAGCAATTCAATCATTTTGCACAAAGTGATGCTGACAGTGGATTTGCCAACAGGTCTGTTAAATTCGTGGGCATTGCCTGGATAACTCCCTAGGGCAGCTCTGGTAGTTGTAGGATTGTTAGAGAAATATAATTTAAAAACATCATTCAAAAAATCAGATTATGATAGGCAGGAAAAAGACAATCTTGTTCAATGAGTTCAGACCTCTACTACATCTTCCTTTTCCTATATTTCTGAGTTTTCCATTCAAATGACACTGTTTACTGCCACCATCACTTTTAGTATTTGCTTAATTTGTATGCTGAAAACTGAGAAGGGGCATCAGTTGCCTTTATGTCAGCTTGTCTGGAGTCTAGTGGGTCTGGGGATGGTTGATCGTAACACATTTGCACTTATTGTTAACAGTTCTGTAAGACTCTCACAGGAGAGAGAAATGGTTTTAAGGTATTTCTCATGAAAAAATTAACAGATCGCTGTGACTATAAGTCACAGCTAAGGCGCTCCAAAGATGGTTTGCTCCTCAGAGCAGCATGTGGCCCACATGGGCTTTGTTGCTAGAGTAGGACAACCCTTTGATGCCTGTAATTTATAACCCTCTTTTCCAGTGGAAGGTTGAAGCAACTTTAACCCACCAAGAGAGAGGATGGGTGAAAACTACTTACAGACAGCATTTTTTGATTTCAGCAATGTTTTTTTTTGTTCAAAGCTACCAGCTGAAATAAAGCTATACACTCTGGAGCCTATTGGATTGCTTTGCCAAGGGACACTCTTGTTTGCATAATAGGACCAGCTGGTCATGGCAGGTTATGTGAGGCCGGCAGCTGCCTCTTTTCAAACAGCTTTAGTGGCTCCTAGCCCCTGCTAATTGCAGGGGTGAGACACAGGGTCCTTTGGGAGCTTAGTCTTTATTAAGCAACCTGGAGAAATCCTATTGTTTTAAAAATGTGAAGCGAATTGGAAGGGTGATTGACTACTTCATGCATTTCTGTTAATCCAGAAAAAGATCAGTGAACAAAAGGGAGTAAGTGGGGTCTACTTCTCATGTTTTTAATAGTTAAAAATTTCTTCCGAAATAATTTCTGCATTGGACTAGCTAATGAAGCAGTATCACAAACATTTACTACTTTCTAGCCTAGTATTAATTGTGTAAGTTGTATGTATTGTTTCTTCTCTCTGATTCAGTGACTTAGGTAATCAACCATGTCAAAGAAAATTATAACAAACTTAAATGTGTTTTTTTGTTTGTTTTCTGAATATCTTAGAATTCAAAGGTGAAAGTCAATGTTTTGAACATGAGTGGAAGTGAAGCTTGACTGCATGAATATTTACCGACAACAAAGATGTCAGACTGGCAAATCATATGAATCAAATTTGCTTGTGCGTGTTATTGTTGTTAATAACTGGTTGTGTGACAGTAGTCCTTAATAGTCTTTCGGTGTTCAAAATACAGTGAAAGCGTACAGCTAAGTGATAGTCTGAGCTTCAAAGAAGTTACAATATAAGCGTAAAACACAGAGGGTTTACTGGCTTTGAAACAAATGTTTGCAAAATTTCCGTTTTCTCCCTGTCTCCTGTCTCTTTCACACACAAATACACTCTTTTCCCAATTATAAAACCCACTCTGAAAAAATTGATTTAGTTACTACTATATATTCCCCAAGATAGGGCTGCATAAAGCTTTTAGTTTCTATAACTTATACAAGTGCTTTGTTTTAGACAGAGGTGAGGAATAAAACCACATTGATCCATTTCTGTGGTGTCAAAAGATTCAGTTATGTTTCTGATACACTTCTGCGATTCATTCTGCAGAGGGATCTGCTGCAAAAGAGTGTACTCTCTATTAGAACCAGTGTGGAAATCTGTATTAGTGGGTTTTGGTACTTTATATAGCCAAGAGGGCTGGGTAAATATCCCTAAAATGTTTCTACATATATTAACAAACTTACTATTCAACTCTTTAGACTCCATTTAAAATCCTGGAGCCAGAATAATCATTCAAAATTGAAACTTTGGCCAGTGAGCTTATTGAAAGCTAATTTTTAAAGTTGATTTTCATAAAATGACTGATAGATTCATAAGTGAAATAAATACCTGTCACAGTTTAGCCCCAGCCCAGCCAATTTTGGCAGATAAAACTGAGCAACTGGGCTCCCAGTTCCCTTCCACCTCACCCCCAGAGAAAGGAGAAATGGAAATGAGAGGAAAAGACTTGCTATTAATAAAAGAATAATAATAAAATATATACAAACATACAAAGTTGCACCTCCCACCCCTCAATGACTATACTTCACCATAAATGCTGCAAAGCAGGCATTTGGACAGGGTCCAGGCTAGGAGAGAAATGGACTCAGGAACTGGATTCAGGAATGCATGGATCCAGAATGAGAGGCAAACAGACAGAAAAGGTCCTTGCTAGACATCAGCCATCGAGGAAGAAAGTGGGCCCCTCATGATCTCTTAGTTTTATACCAAATATGACATATAAGGGATGGAATACACTGCTGGTCAGTTTGGGGTCACCTGTCCTGTCTGCCCCTCTCTGCAGATGCAACCCTTTTTTGTCTTTGATTTACAGCATTCTATCAGCTAGAGGATGGCCTTGGTTACTATAGGAATAAGTAGAAGCAGTGGTCTTTCTGCATACCGGTGTCCCATGTTATCACTTACAGAGAGAAACACTGTCTGAAAAATAAGCAGATAACTTTTAGAAAATGAAGTTACTTAGACAAGACTTAGCTGAAGTTAGAAAAGTGATTCTACTTTAGCTCAAACCAGAACCATACCGCATTTAAAAAAACGTGAGCTTTAGAAGCAGAAATACTAGTCTAAAAGTTATAAAATGTAATCCAGGTATAAAAGCATGCCATGAAATTTATATGCTCAATCCAAAGAGTTAGAACGTGACATTCCTTAGTTAGAATTAGAACAGCGAATCCCTTCTATGGATTCCTCAAACATAAACTGTATAGAGAGATTTATTTTTGAGGAAGTAGTTAATATAATGTTTGAAATAATGCATACGTTCAAGAAAACCATAGTCAAATAATAACAAGGGAAAAAAAATGTATTTATCTTCCCCACTTGCAAGAGTAGTTTGGCACTTAGAGGCAGGATCAGCCTTAGAATTACCAGCAAAGTGAAAAAGAGTTTCCAGAACCTTCACTCGCAGTGGCTGGCAAAATGCACACTCCTACATTACCTGTCCTGATTGCAGTATCCTCCATTTAAGCCAGAGTTGTTTCCGTCTATGCAAGGATCTTTATATATATATACATATATATTTATATATATTTATATATATATATATATATTTTTTTTTTTAACCTAGTAGGTGAAGACTCTCATAACACAGACATGCACAAACTGCAATTTTAGAAAAGACTGAAGTTCATAACCCCTAGCAAGATTACAGTAATGAAAATATGAAATCAGAGTGAGAAGAGAGAGATGATACAGAGCCTGGTCAAAAGCCAAAGGAAATCAATGGCAGATCATCTGCAGGCTTCAATGGGTGGGATTGAAACCAGGGCATCTAATCTCAAATCTGATCCTCACTTTGTCTGTAAATTTGAGCAAGCTGTTTCTACTACATATCCTTGATTTATTTTTGGAATGGTTGTGAGGCTTCAGTTAGCATTTCAGAAGAGTGTCAAAACCCTAAATGAAAATATGAACAACTCCAGAAACGTGAACTTGTTTCGACAACACAAAAATATGAGCTCTTTTTCTTAATTGAAAGCAAGTAGCAGCAAGATGATGATATGTATAAAGTCTACTATATAAGTGCCCTTAAACTTCTAACTTGCAGATTCAATTAGAAAGAGAGATATTGCAGGAGTATAAGTGAAGTATGTGAGAGTACTGAAGATAGATAATAAAACATTCAAACCACCCAAATGCTTGCCGTATGAAAACTTTCCCAGAAAACTTTCCTAGTAAACCCACAGGTACTGAATATGTTGGCAAAACAAAGTGAAATGCGTATTTCAAAGCAAGCAGATGCTTAGAAAAATAAGACCATTCAGGAAATCTCAATGAACAATAAATATTATGAGTACTTAGCGCTTACATAATGAAGGAGACATTTTTGCCAAGGGCTCAGTACTATTGCAACTTAGCAAAATTGTGACTGAAGGAAAAGGAGCATCGTCAATATATGTGTCAATAGGTTATTTGATTTCATATTGCAATATTAAAACCTTCCCTTTCTGAGTCTGAATTATCTATATTTCTGGCTCCAGAAGAGTGCTCTGCTAACAGTTAATTAATCCTTACAGCTGTTCACACATATATGTGTACATATATATGTATGTATATATCTCTGCACTTTTTTTGCATAATTTTATCCTTACAATTTTTGCAAACAAGGAATCATTTACTCAGTTGAATTAAGCTGAAGGGGCACCAAAAGAACATTGTCATTGAATTGAGATGGTTCTTAAAACTATATATTACAATTGTACTGGTGTTGGGCAAAGTATTGCTCTGCACTTAGGAAAAACCTGTGTTATTCAGTACTGATCTTATATGCTGAAATGACAATTTTATTTAAATTTTTTCTGTGTTTCTGAACCATCTCTTTTCAGGCATGTTTTTAGGTGTTCTCACTGTCTTGTTTGCTACATGTAAAATATTGTTGGGCCCATAAGTGCATTTTTTCACAAGTGTATTTTTGCCAAGTATTTTCACACAGGCAAAAGTGCACATCCTTTTGCCCACTAACTACATTACTGTAAAAATTCAAAGCTAATTTTATACAGTTCAAGTCTTCCAATATATTAAGAATTGATATTTAAAAGAATAATAAAAAAAATCAATTTAAAAATAGAGTTTTAAGATAGTAAGATGGTATAATGTGAGATAGGTCTCTAAAGCTACACTGATGTGAGTGAAAGGCACTATGGTACTTTACTAACATTCTCTGAGAGCTACACGATGAAAAGTATGCATGACAGTAACGTTTTATTTTTTAAAAGGGTGGGATTCTCTGTATGTTAATGAACTCCTGAAAAATGTGACTGATTTATTTAAATTTCACATGAAGAGAAGGTGGTTTATCCGAGATAATGTTGTATAACCCAAAAGAATCCCATCTGACAGCTGTTGAACAGCATACGAAGAGGATGGAATGTAGGAGCAGTCAAGTACATTATAACCTATATTGGTGTCCCCCTTTGGCAATTTTACAATAGAAATCAAGACTTAGCGTGCCTGAAAATAATTACCTTCTCCTCACTGGAGATAGTCCTTCTGTACTGGGATAATGCTATGTGGACAATGGCTATGGGACTGCTTTTGTCATGCTCCTCATGCAATCTGTATTTGACTGACAAACAAAGAATTTCAAGGGCAAAAGTTCAGGTTTTTACAAGTGCTAGTTTTAAACCCACAAGGTAAAATCCTCTTCTTGTGTGTCTGTTCTCCCTCATGTATGAACCATTTCAGAAGGTGGGTAGCAGAGAATAATGACTGTGAGCACGGTGATGTGGCTTTGAGATGAGACTTTTGCTGTGAGAAGACTCAGTTCATTTAAACAGAAAAGGACTCATTATCCCGCTGTCTGTGACAAAACTTTAAAGGCTAATTTCATTTCAGTCCTTTTGTCTGCCTCTGGAAAACTAACCGTTCTAATTCATGTTTGCTCTCATTTGCCTGAACTGGGTAATTTCAGGCTCTGCATTTCCTGGTTTTAACAACAATTAGACCTTTGGGCATTGCTGAAGCTGCTTGGATTTTTACAGCTAAACCTTCATACTTGAAGGACTGTGGAAGCTTACAAAAATGAAAACTACTCAGCATCTTCCCCCACATAGAGGACTACTTAGCTTAGTGCTGTGACAACACTCCCTTTCCCACTGCACATATTCTAGATCTGCTTTTTTCTCCTTCTGAAAGACCAGGGTGTTTGAGAATTTGTCGGGAAAACATGGGAATCAAAAGCCCAGTACAGAACTGGAAGTTGCCTACAGTCACACATGGCCGGGCTCTTTTCTTCCCTTGCACACCATAAACTGTATAGCAAACCAGTAGAAAGAACAGAAGACTCAGAAGCTGCTCTTGTCCCATGAAGGGAGCAGGGGCATCAGCACTGCCTTATATTTTTCCAAAAACAAAGAGTTCGTCAAGCAACAATGTCTTAAAGGTCCTGAAAAAGAGCTCTGTTTCCAACAGAACCAAGGAAAGTGAAAACTAAAATGTTATCTCCAGTCTACTTTGTCTCTTACTGATTTCAGGCTGGCACAATCCTCATATCTTTTCAAATGCTGAAATATTTCGGTAATTTCACCTGGCTCCCAGTAGACACAACAAATACACATCTTAGCAGGCAGACTTGGTACTCATGAGTGAAGACAGTGAATGGGAGTTTTCAGTGTGGGGAGGTGTGGGCACATGGAGTGAACGTCATGTTCTTGCTGGGTTGTGGGAGTGAGATCAGGTCCAAATTATGCTAGCTTAGAGTCTCTGTCACCTTAAGTCATATTCAGTAGGGTCATAGAAAGCTAGGGAGGAACTTTTTGCAAGGGCAAGTAGTGATAGGATGAGAGGGAATGGCTTTAAATCAGAAGGGGGAAGATTTAGATCAGACATTAGGAAGAAATTCTTCACGCTGAGGGTGGTGAGGCACTGGTCAGGTTGCCCAGGGAAGCTGTGGATGCCCCCGGGGTTCAAGGCCAGGTTGGATGGGGCCTTGAGCAGCCTGGTCTGGTGGGAGGTGTCCCTGTTCATGGCGGAGGAGTTGGAACTGGATAATCTTTAAGGTCCCTTCTAACTCAAACCATTCTATGATTCTATGATACTTTCAGAAATGCTTAGCATGTGTCACTGGGACCTGTTTTTTAGATGTTCTTCCAATTGAGCACTGAAATAAGAAGATAGATTTCAAAAAAGCTCAATCTCTTGGGCTGAATTATTCTGAAATTCTGGCTGCATTTGTGGGTGGGGAGTATTTGCAGATCTTGCTCTGAGAGCTTTTGAAAAATTACTCTGACTTGCTGTAGAATAAGAATTACAGCTGAATTTCATTTTTCCACATCTAAGGAACAGTACAGGCAGATGCTGCCCAAAATCTTGCCTTTTTCAGCCTATCGATGTCTTGATTCAAAACTAATATGAAAGCTGGTCTGTGGCTTATTTCATCCATTAAAGCATGCCAGAGCTAAGATGATAGGCTCGGATAGGATCTGAGCAGTTAGCTCAAGCCACTTGGGAACTTATGTGCCATTTTTATTCTGTTCTGTAAACACATGCATGAGAAAGCTCCTGGAGGAGTACCTTGTTAGCTACACACGAATTGTCATTTTGGTCTTGTCTGGGTCAATAAAAAACTTCTGAGAGATCTGCTAATATGCTGCAAAACCTGTTAGTTGAAGATAGTAATTCAGGAGTGTCCCCTCTGGGTACTCTTCTCTTTCCTGGAAAGAACGGAATCGTTCACACGGGAAGATATTAACAAAAAAGGAGAGACCAATAAATGCACCTGTCACTGTTCAGCAACAGCTAAAATTAATTCACAAATCCAAACAATCTGCAGAAAACTGAACACAATTATATAAGAAATTAAGTTATACAGTTGCCATGACCTTTAATCAATCATTCCAGCTGTTAATGTTAATTTTGTGATCTGAAAATCATAGTTCCATTTGCATTTTAATGGCTGTTAAATGAGAGTCATCAGGAAGAAATAGTGGCAGCTTGGCCTTTTGATACCAAGTTCTTCCTTCCTAATGTGATTTGGAAGATTTGGAATTCCTGTTCAGAAGAGGTTTTGTTTCAAACTGCAGCAGGCACAGTGAGCCAATTTTGCAGAGGGAAAACAGGCAATTCAAAGCAAAATCTCTTTAGAATCCGGCTGTAGCTGGTATCAGATCCTACAAAAACAGGTAAAAAAGCTACAAGAGCAACTTCATTACCTTCATACTAACAAAAACTCTAATGTTTTTTAAAACCCTTTTCACAGATGCATATTATTTTAATATATTTTCCATCAGCAAGGTCTTTGTACTTAACCATCAGAAATTTTGGTCAAATAGAAAATGAAATAAAACCTAGCAAATGCAATAAAACCACAATTAAGCAGGAATTTTAAGTTTAGTTCAATTAGTTTATTTTATATTTACCTTGTTGCATACAGGACTGTCTTATAAATACTACTTATTGGCTTATTTTGCAGATAATGATGTTAGTGGTATCACATTAGATCAAAACTCTATTTAAATTAGATTCCCACTCTGGAATAACTGTGAACTTGTTGATTGCTTTAATTTTTAATAAGATCTAAATGTCTGCCAGCCTCTTGTGCTAGTATTTTCTATTTTAACATTAATATATTTCTTATTAATAGAAAGACCTTCACTGTTATGTGACAATTTATTTGTATGCAAAGTGCACAAATCTGATTAAAATGTGATGTTCTGCTTAAATCTTCATCTAGATCTCCTAGGAGACAGTCCCCAGGTGAATCTTCTTTGCTTAAAAAAGGAGGTCTTGGAACTACATGTTCAGAAAGGAAAGCGGTGAGCTGCAGACAGATTTCAGCAATTGGAAAGCAAAGTCAGTGTTAACAATGAAAGAAGAAAATGGTTTAGCTCTATCCAAAGTCCTTTTTATTTAAAACAGGTAAATTGTAAAAGGAAGAAAGTTTCAGTAGATGTTTTCAGGCTGAGTTTCATGAAGGTTTGAATAGCAATAGGGAAGAGGAACATTGATAAATGCCCTGCCTTTCATCACACAAGTAGGACTTCTGTCCAAAAAGGCAGTCTAATTTGAATGCATTGAACAGCACACCCTCTTCTTTCCCCAAGCAGAGACTCTATGCATTCTCTGCTTCTACATTACTTCTACAAATAAAACATGTGCAGGTGATATGCATGCTAATGGAGCTGATCTCTGAAGTTAGAACACGGACTGAGGCGGGAAGTTGTTGCAGGGCAGGACTCCCATTCTTACCATTACAAGCCCTGGGCTCTTATGCAGGCATACTGCTACCCTTCAAGTTTGCCATTTTAAAAGTTAATCAGGAAACAAGGCACATCCTTTGTCTGAAATGCAAATCAAAAGCAACAGTTTCAGGATGCCAATATTTTGGTTTTGCTGCACTGAAGGAAAGGACTTTTGTCTCTGGATGATGATGTTCCAATCTGTAGTAGGGTTTTGTACAAAGTCAGTGCAGTTGTGTGTGTGTGTATGCGTACGTGTGGATCTGTGTAAATGTATCTAAGCAGCAGTATGCTGTGCATAAATGGTGATAGAGACCCCTAGTCTGAAAGTCTGGCTCCACAGAAGTCAGTGAGACTTTTCCCACAAGTTTTAGTGGAACCAGGCATTCACCCTGCAGTTTAAAGTCCTTTACTCCAGGCTAAGAATGGGTGAAGTGCAGAGGTATGAGGGATTCTCCTCACTGGACAGACAGAATGCTTGTTGTGAAATGTCTTTCCATTGCAAGTGTTGTCATATTTAAATCAGAATAGACAAATCTCCAAAAGTTTGGAGGTTGATGTGGCCAGGTGTTCAGAAGGTTTATGCGTGATTCTAATTCTGTTCTCTGGATGTCTTCAGTTACGACATCAGTCCACACATCTTCTGAGCACAAGTTCTCTCTTATAGCATTCCTAGTAGTTCCAGTTCCAATGTGGTTAGAAATAAGAACGCATTTTTTTCCCCAGCTACTTCAGAATTTCTGTGCACATCAAATGTTAAACATTCTTCAAGAAGAGTGGCATTTTGAAAGGATTTACTTAGTTTTTTTCTAGAGAATCAGACTTCTCCTTTTTTACCCAACCATACACATCTGTCCTGAATTTTCATTGCTGGATTAAAGGCATTAAAGAAATCCCAACAGAGTGATATCTTAACTTATTATTTTCCACCTGTTGATAGTCCTTGGCATTTAATATGTCACTATTTTATTTTTGAGACAGAGCTTTCTCAGGAAACTCTGTCTGGTGTTTATCATGCAATACATATCATGTTCCTCAACAAACTTCAGGAATCAAGCCAGCAGATTAGCTCCAGGAGAACAGATAAACCTCAAAGGTATCTTTATAGCTATATTGCAGGTCAGAAGCTCAATGCAAATGGGACTCATTTTGTTGCTCACAAATTGCTGAATTGCAGGAAATGTCTACATTAATATCCTAAACAAATATATTCTTCCTGTTATTTTTGATCATATCTTATTTGTATTGCCATTTTAAAATCTAGATAATTTAGCATTAATCTGAAATGATTTTAACAAATTGGACCCAGGGGTATCATACGGTTGGATTTTTTTTTTCAGGTAGTCAAGGCTTTAATTTTCTTTTGTTCTCTGATTTTACTATTTTTCCTGTACTCATCAGAACTGCTACCTTTTAGACATATTAAAGTATAGGAAACCCAAATATTTTTCAAGATATTTTTATCCTGATGATCCTTAAGACATTTATAATATTTGATAGTTAGGGGTTTTTGTAGTGCTCTAGCCTGGGGACTAGTGCATGATGCTGTCTGAAAAATCTTTATACAAAAGCAAGTCCATTTTCAATTTCCTTTCTGAGAGCGTACCATAAGCAATGATAGATGTTGCCTAGTCTGGGTGTCATGTACCTTCCTCCGCTTCATGAATATGCTCTTTTTTTTTCAGAAAACTCTAGACAACCTTGTTCCATCTGATGGCAGATGATTTTTAGAAGCCTTACATCATTAAAATGCACTGATAGGTGCTATGAAAGGGAGTTTCATTGCTGTCCAGTTCCCCAGATCATTGGCAGTAGTGCTAAAATACATACAAAGGCTATCTGGCCCATGGAAGATAGTTTCCATACAAATAGATATATACCAAAAGACTTATGTATGCAAAGATAAGTAAGAATATTGTTGAGACTGAAGGAAAAGACTCTTACTGGTAAAATACTGACTACTGGAGGCTTTACTATGACAGCAGAACTGAATTTCCTCATATCCCATTAGAGAAGACAGGCTCATAGTCTTGATTCCTTGTTGTTTTCCTAAAGGGAAAATAGGGAGAGATTTGGGGATGGGCATCTTCCTGGTGAGGCAGCAACTAGAGAATGGTGATGGCAGAGAATGAACGGACCTTCCCACTTGCTCTTGTGCAGCAAAGAGCGGAATTATGGTCAAACCCTGAGGACAGCATTGCTGAGATAGCTGGCCTTGCATCCAGAAGTCGGATAAAAGAAATGGCTTTTTGGCTCATGGGCAGCTGCCTCCAAAACTGGTATGGGAAAACTCTGTTGCAGGTTCATTAGCCCTCAGTTTCTCACCCTCCTCACTTTGCTCAATAAGTCCTCTTGGGATCCCAGCAGTGATTATTTAAAAAGTTAATAACTTAATCTGTAATGGTAACTAAGAAAAATGGGTAAATTTTAGATGTTTAACCTGGACCACACAACCAGATCCTCCAAAGTGGAAGTAAACATTTCCTTAGCTGCTTGGTGGAAGAGTTTATCACATTCAAGTGGTACGTTTGGAATGACTCTCGGTGTCCTGATCTAATGATTTCTAGACCACAGGATTTCTCATTTGCCTCAGGAATGAGTCTTTGAAGATGGTTTTGGAGCGCTAGGCTTTGTAGACTTAATGGCAATAGAAAAAAAATGGACAAAAAATGGAAAAAATGGAATGAACAACAAAGTAAATGACAGTCAAATAACTGAAATAAATGTCTAAAGAAAAATGATATCGTGGCAGATTTAATGGAGAAAGGAAATTTATTGGGAACGTAAACAGAATCTGCAGGAAGGAAGTTTAAAATGAACTAATCAATAAGCATTTAGAAAGTTGCCTTTTCCCTCAGTCTCCTAGCACTCACAAACCCAAATCCCAGCTTCTTAAGCTGTATGGCAGAGCTGGGGTTGCAGAACAAGATAGTATATCTGGTCTTGTGCTGGCAGACTTAAACAAAGTTCCCTGTATTTCCTTCTTCCATGGGACCTACAAATAGGCTAAGCTGACTTACCAGAGCTGAAATTCTGACAGAATAGCCCCACAGGCTATAAAACAAGCTTGGACTTAGCATTGTTATTCAGAAAACTGAGTTTGATAATTCAGGGTGCAGATGATTTGAGCTAGACATTTTTTTTAAATACCTTTCCTGATTTTACTTTTAGACTAATGGATAGGAGCCTATCTGAAAACTGTAGTAAATATAACTCTGCATTACATGAAGCATTATTAATAAGTTACTTCTAGTGACAGTTATTGCTCCTTATATGCAAGAACATGCTGCAGGTGTCACAGTTTATTTCTAAAAAAATGTTTAAGAATATTTATGGATAAGCCTAATAAGATTATTGATTTGGATTTGAAAAATCAAGAATAGTCTATCTTCTAAATTTTATACAACTGGCCATAAAGTAGTTAACAGAAATTCTTCATCATTGCAGAAATATTTAAAGCAAGGTGCAGTTTTATCAGAGTAAAAATAAGTAAAATCCTTTTTAAACTAGGCTAACATTCAGCACTGAGTATGTGAGTATTCCTGCTTCAGAAACTTTTGCAGTATGCTTACTCTCCTGTTACACAATCTGGAACATAAATTGACAGCATTAGGAGGAGCTTTTCATTCATTGGCATAATTGTTCAACATGTTATGGAAATAACTTAGATTCATTTATATTCAAGGGCTTTGGAAGGACTTTTATGTAGAATGGTGCTCAAATGCAAATTTCCAGCAGATCCAAATTCACTTGACATATTTTTCTCTTAAAATGAATTATCAAACACTGGGATAATATTGGGGGGGGGAAATGCATGTTTTAAGCAGCAGCAGTCATTTTATTGTGGAGTGGTATTCACATACATCCTATTACCATGAAAATGTCAGATATTTTCTGTATTTATTTTGCATATACCTAAGGATATGTGTGTTTTGTTGTACCTTCATTATTTAAAGCTTTAGTCCTGCAGCAGAGCTGTAACAAACAAGTCTGCACTTAAGTCTGTGAGTAGCCTGTTAACAGACAACTTCTGAAAGTTATCTGAAATCCAGATATTTATGTCGACCATCCTGACAGCTCCTGTTTCTCATGAAGATGTGGGGCAGAATTTTGCATCCAAGGCAGAAATAATAAAAAGTTTCTTTGCTGGAAGATGAATAGGTGCTAATTAACATGCTTTCTGAAGTGTCTTTATTATTGCTGTTATCTGATGCCCACAAAAGGAGGGTGGCCAGCTACAAAATCAGATGAACAGATCCAGACTGTTGGCAGATGTAAAAATTTAGGATAATGTTGATTCACTATTTGACCTCTATGCTTCACCACCATCAGGAAAGGGTGGAGCTCAGGAGTCCCAGCTCTCAGTCTTTGTTGGTACAAAGCCATGCTTTCATCCATTCAGAAATCCTAGGAGACATTAACTGCTGAAGTCCCCTCGGCTCTTCCAAGTTTGAGACCACAGAAACAACAGCTGAATAAATGAAAGTGCCTGTAGGGGAGGCTAGGGCCTTAATTTTCTTCATTGGGAAGCTTTCAAGAAGTATTGACACATGCACCAGATGAAGATATCTTCAATTCGTGATAGAAAGCTTCTTGTCACCCCAAATGTCAGAAACTAAAACCATTGTAGGATACAAACCAGTTTGATGCTAGGCTGGAGGATTTACTACAAAATCAGCTGTAGTTTGTTCATCCATCATGGCCTTAAATCCACGATATGGATTACCAAATTATCCTCTTTGCTCATTTCTCTTGGAGATGTCTCAGGGGTTACTAGATGTTATTGCTTGTGTACATTCACAGAAGACTCTAATATTTCTGTGAAGCTAATTACAGGCAAATATAAATAGGTGAAAAATGTAAATGTGAAGTGGAGAGCTGCTTCAGTCAAGCGACCACAGAGAAAAGGAAAGAAAAACATAATAAGGCTCCGGAAAATCCCACTGTGGAGGAGCTGACTTACAGCCAGGACAGGGGAAATGAGTGAATTCTGTTTTTTTTTTCTTGCATGCTGAAATATTTTCAGTGGGAGTCTAAAATAAACTTTTAAACTAAACTTTAAAATACCAGTGAATAGTTGAAGTAAGTTTCTGTGAGTATAATAGACCATACTGAGGATCCAAATTGTCAAATTCAATCCAAAAGTCTGTGCTGCCACCACTGCAGCTCAAACAGAAACGTCCCTCAGGCAGTAGCTGTGCTAGGTCATACTCTGCTTATAGAGTACCAGCTACAAAAGGCCATATATAGATGGCCAAGGAAACAGACATGGGTATCAATTTGAAGAGCTGCCTTTTTGAGGGCACAATAACTTACCCAGGAACCTCCAAAACATAATTTTCTGGGGATCTCAGAAGGACTCAGATTCCTAGCAAGCCAAACAGACCCTGTGTACCCTAGCAGCACAGAAGCTGTGTGTAGAGACACCAAGTTGTCGCCTATCATGTTTATTGCTCTGCTTGTGCTGCTTAGGCTAGATGTCGCTCATCCTTTGGGTTCCACAAACTGGAAGATTTAATTGCCATAGGTTTAATGTGCTGAGGAGGCAGCCTTTCTACTCTTTTGTGCAGGGAGCAGCAGAGATGGCAAGGAGGGGAGGAAAGGAAAGCCTTTTTCTTTAAAAAGGAGGCTGATTGACTGAATCCCATGCTCTTCCCTACAAGTCTGTCCCACCATCTTTTGCTTCTCTTGATTAATCCCTGATCCTTCTCTACACAGCTGCCTTGAGGCTCCCTACAAGCTCTCCCATTGCCTGCTTATGCAGGATGTGAGGCATTACACGCTTTCCACAGTCTCTCAGGGGACGCTTCTAACCTCAAGCGGTTTATAGTTGAATGTATATTTGCAAATTGATAATTTTGCATCATGTTGCAAGAAGCTGCTTAGCCCTGGGCAGTACTGTATTAGGAATGGCATTAATTCCCCCATGGGCTCCTGAGCAGAAACTACAAAGACTGGAAGTAGAGCAGAGAGCTGGTGTTGGCAGCCTTGGAGGAAGCTGCTGACAGCCCAGAGTGGCAGAGCAGGACTTGAGGTCCTGGGGCACGACGGATGAGCTGCTGCAGCTGACTGAGATGTTCCCTTTATTCCCGTGCACTGCTTAATGAAAGGCAGAGTCTGACCTGTGGGACTGGAGCTTCTCCTGGTGATGCAGATATCCACAATGCACTCTCACAGCTTTACTCTCAGTTGAGCAGCCCAGCATACCATGGTTGCCATCCACAACATTCAGCCTCATCAGCAAAGCACAGCTATTAACCTCGCCCTGTGTTGGTAAACAGAGTATTCAATAGCTTTGCTGTCAGATAACCTCCCGAAGCCTGCAAGTGAGGACAATGGCAACTCCTCCCTGTTAGCTATAGAGTGCTCTCCCACAGCAGCTATCATGCCTCAGGGCTGTAGTGCTGCTTTCCCCCAGGACAAGAAAATATAGCAAGAAAGGGGAAAGGGATAGTCTAATCAGGGAAGCAACTAGGAGGGCATGAAAGATGAAGGATACTAGGAAGGAAAATGTAGTTCAGTCTCAGGAAGTCACATTTGTATTGAAGAGTGCTAGAGCTGACTGGGAAGGGAATAAATTGAATAGTTCATGCATTGATACTAGTTATTGTGCAGAAGGACTTGGAAATTCTCATTGATAAGAGGATGTCTGATGTAACTGTCATTGCGGTGTGTTAACAGGGTGATTCATGTGAGTGAAATCTTTGAATCTCAGGGTGTAATTCTTGTAGGAAGCATTGAGAAGGAGGGACGGCACCTGCAATACCTCCTTTAAAGTGATCAGTACCTGGAGGAATGTGAAAATATGCTAACAATAAACTTCAGAAGGCGTGTTAGGGGTGGGAGGGGGAACGAAGGTATGATGTTTGCTACAAAACACTGAATCAAACCAGAAAGTAGGATGAATTTCTCCTAAAGCATCTGTCTGCACTGCAGAGTGAAAATTGCATGTTTATAGGAAAACTAAGTTTGGAAGATCTCATGTAGCTGTTAGTAAAACATTACGAGTTTCAGAGATTTAAATATTTTTTTTTCCTTTTTCCCCCCCCCCTTCTCCACCAAAGGAGATTGCACTTGACAGCTATCTATTTGGAGACTCATTCTAATAGATAATAATAGATTAATTCTAGGACTACAGGTTGTTGATTGCCTAAGGCTTATCAGGTCTGGTTACATTCGCTATGTGAACAAAGAACAGTACTAACTAGTAATATTTATACTTGCAGCTTCACAGAACAGAACTTCTCATCATTAAGGAATATCAAGAGAATTTGACCAGAGGGTAGATACAAGGAGGAAAAAACATGCCTGAAAATCATGATCTGTTTAAGAAGTTTGCTAGATGGGCAAAAAGCCATGGCCTAGAGTCAAGAACAAGGACAACCTTGGCAGAAAGCTCAGGATAGTTGAAAGAGGAAGCCCATGACAACAGGTTTCTTAAGCACAAAGGGCTGTAAAGGGGCAGTGAACTGTTGCATGGAGACAACCAGAGCATATGGCTTCTAGAAAAGCACATGGATGTCCTTGGATATTGGCAATTTTTCTATAGCCCATCAGGCCTTTTGGAGGGATCTGCTGTGGAAGTCCTTCCTCTGCATGACAAGGATAACTCATGTGGCAGCAGTGTAGGGCTGGCCTCAAAAAATTAACTGTTGCCTTCAGTGCAACATCCAAATTATGACACCAGGAAAAACAAGTATCTGCTTTGGTGTCCCTTGAGAAACTCTACTTTCCCTTTTGCGAATTGTGAAATTGTGTTTGAAATAAAAACAATTTTAACAGGAGCAGGAAAGGAACATTAATTTAGGGAAAAAAATCCTCCAACAGCAGCAGCAAATCAATGGTTCAGCTCTACGAATAACATGTGAAACATCTGTCTACACAGTAACCTCCAGCAGTCTTTCATTTCCCTCTCCTCAGCTGCCTGATGGACCAACAAATCACTGCCCTTTCACAAGCTGCTTTCCTCCCACACTTTTCTTTTTGATGCCACACTCTTGGTCTAGCATCATTAGTTGACAAAGTCCAGCATCTAGACTCAGGCAGGTTCATCTCTAGCCCTGAGGAGAAACAGTATGGTGTTTCTGTGACAAGGCTTCTCTGCGATTCATCCTTGCATGATGATTTTCCAGGTGATTCTCACTGCAGAAGCCAGTCTGGTCCACCTCTGTGCACTAGCTGCCACCTGTAGCAATGAGGACTGCAAAACTGCATAGAGGGTAAAAAATGGGGGAGACACAACAGTCCTGCAGAGCTGTACTGCCTTCTGCAGCTTCATGGCCATCCCAGCTCAAAAGTCAGGAAGAGCTGCTCAGGACTCAATGTAATCAGTTAATTGGGTTGGATGATGGGACCACAGCTTCCCCAAACCATCTTCACTCTTTTTTTAAAGAGTCCTTTTATTTAAAATTATTGTCTGATCTGGCAAACGTGCAAACCAGGTTAGTTATTGAATCATCTTTTGGAGTCAAGCTTACGATGGCCATCTGAAGCTGTCATTCAGAAAAGATTGATATGGGGCTGTGAACAGCTGGCAGTGAAAAACTCATTCACTACCACAAATGACAGGACTTGAGGGAACGGCAGGAAGATGTGCCAGGGGAGATTTAGGTTGGATATTAGAAAAAGATTCTTCACTCAGAGGATGGTGGAGCACTCACTGGAAGAGGCTTCCCACCTAGGGAAGCAGTCACAGTGCCAATCCTGACAACATTGAAGAAGCATTTGGCCAACGCCCTCAGACACACGGTGTGAATGTTGGGGCTGTCCTGTGCAGAGACAGGAGCTGGACTCGATGATCCTTGTGGGGTCCTTCCAATTCAGGACATTCTGTGATTCTGTGAACTGAAACCAGCAATGCAAGAAACGCTACAAAGCCTAAAAAAGCAGAAACAATTGGTTTCCGTGCGGCAGAAGGAAAGCCCAGAGGAGCTGAGAAACCTCGGCTGAATGTGTGGAAGCTCAGCCGTGCTCACCGGTTCACGAGGAAGAGGCGTTTGTAAGGACAAGGGGAATCGGCTTTGGTGCCTCCTAAGCTGCGGGGGTTCCGTGCTCCCCGCGGCTCGGGAGCGCTGCTGCAGCCCCCGCTGGGCACCAGGGGGCGCTGCCCGCCCAGCCCCGCCGCCCCCCCGGCCCGGGCTGAGCCCCGCTGCTGGGAGACCTTCGGGAGGGCAGAGCAAAACCTCCGCCTTAACGAACAGCCTGCACTGCACTGCGGCAGCCCCCGACCTCAGGAAACCCAGGGCCCCTCCCGAGCCCCAGCGGCCAACCTAGAGCATCCAGGGTTTTCTTCCAAGTCCCTTCCTGAGCCCCAGTGGGGAACCTAGGGCATCCAGGGTTTTCTCCCAGCCCCCTTCCCGAGCCCCCATGGGGAACCTAGGGCATCCAGGGTTTTCTCCGAGCCCCCATGGGGAGCCTAGGGCATCCAGGGTTTGCTCCCTCCGAAGCCAGGGAGAGGTTCTGTGAGGAGGCTCAGGTGTGATCTGCACGGGATTTAGAGAAGAGGTATTTTTATAGTATTGTTTTGCAAGGTGTTTCACATCTCATCAGTTTGCATTTGCATCAGATTCTCTCATGCGATTACTGCCAAGTTGGACTAAAACTTCACAGATATGCTCCTTCTACTGGGATAAAAGCTAAGTCCAAACCAGGCCCAGGATTCTCTCCACCTTGTAGTTTAGAGCTTAAGATACAGGCATTTAAGATACAGGAACTTTTCACACCCAACTCACAGGCCCCCTGGGTGAAAACTACTAAGTGTGGTTTATATGAATTTCTTTATGCTCATGAATAACTCCCCTTATAAATACTAGTTTCTTAAAAAGTTAAAAAGGAAATTGTTCTCCATGTAGAGTTATTTTTTTGAGATTTATTAAATCCAGAATTCCAAAACCTTATGAGTGTGTACAATGATGTGAATAAGCAGGGGTAAGCAGGGTTTTTTTTAAGTAGAGGTGAAAAATTCAACAGATTCCATACGCATGCATTTGTTTCGGATGTGTTTGCTCTTTCAATTTTTCATTTGAATACTCTATATGATCTATATTAGCTAGCAAGAGTGACAGGGGAAACAAGTGACATTTTGAATGATTATGAGAGAATTCTCATCGAAAATAATTTTGGAATTAAAAAGCATTAGAGGTGGCATTGGAAAACTCTTACTATAGGAATGTCATCTAATCAGGGAACAGAAAACTAGCATCTGATATGCACTATCAATCAATATTAACCAACACAGCTCTACAGAGAATGTTGAATGCTGCTGTAAATTTCTCTTGAACAAACTATAAATCAAGGACATATGCTTAAATTATATGACAAATAAATTCTAGCAGTGAATTACATTAAGGTGAAAACCTATATATCGTTCACCCACAATTTAGAAAACAAGAGATAAAGCCATATTGTCATTGTGAAAAACAAACCCAGTTCTAATTTTTTGTAAATAGCTTTGCAATTGCAATTACATTTTCTGAAACACAGTATCTATTTCTGCAAATAAGTAATTTTGATTCAATGAGATTCAAGCTAAAAGATCTGTTCTTTTAAAAATGATTGCTGTGTGCATGGTAATGTTTCAGACCTCGGATAACCGCTTCATTGAATGCATATTGCATGAATATTAATTTAACAATATACACTGATGGTCACGTGCACCTAGAAATTATCACCTTCTCATATAGACAGGAAAACAAGAAATATAAAAATGTCATCTAGCATTTACTGAAGCTGAGAAAACTGTGAAAATGAACATTGACAAGTTTCAAAACACTATAAGAATTACTTCTGGGGCCAAAAGGTGTGCTTGGGGATCGCAGCGCAAGTTGTGTTGCTTTGCTTCTTAGTCACCTTGTAGCATCCTCTACATTTGTGTTAGACTCCCTATATAGCACATGCGTAAAAGTGTTTGCCTCAAGATGGAGTCCAAGGAGCTGCTCTGCTGTGTGAAAATGAAGATAGGCAACAGCAAACACTTACAAGAGGTGCACATGTCAAAATTTTGTTCCTCCTTTGGACTCGAGCATTCAGGAAGGGTCTTCGTTTCTGGAAACAGGCTGTTGAGTCAGATACTGGACTAGAAAAAGGTGATGTTCAAACCATAAAAGCTACAGACTTCAGGTGCTTCTGGAGTAAAGGGAATGGGTATTACGAAGACCTGAGTTTTGGAAGAAGTGTTTCAGTTCTTCTGTGGATCTAGCCCTCTGCTTTCTGGAAAATAAAAGGATTTTTTTTGTTGTTCAAATGCAGAGGTAACTTATTAATGGAAAGATGACCTTTATCTGGCAACTAAAAACAAAGAGAAGAAAAAAGAGTTTGATGATTAGGAGTCTTATACCTGGACCACTTCCACTCCAGGCAGAAGTTAGTTCTCAGACCTCAGGCAAGATGAGAAAAATGCATAGAGAACAGCCTAAGCTCTTCTTATGGCCACTGAGTACATGAAAAGGTTTGACAGAGGGAACCAGTCTGAGTACATTAAATTCCTTGTGCAGTCAAAGCGTCCTAGTTTTATTCCCACAGAAGAAGACTATATATCAGTGTGAGACAACTTGTCCTCCCCCACCACACTTCAGCTGAATTAAACTACTTTGTGCTGTATCAATGGTGTTGCTCGTGATGGCTCTGCTACAGATATGGGTGTTTGCCTTTAATAAATACACCATTGAATACGTGAAGCTCTAAAGTTTCCTTAGCTAATTGACCTACAGGGTCCAGAGAATCTGGATAAATCCAAAATTGCATGAATTATATAAAATGTAAACATAATAGATGAAATACAGCAGATAAAATGCAACCATAGGTATCTGGCTGGGCCAATCTGTTTTTCTCTACACACACATGGCAAATGTAGAGTTTATAAACATACATGTGGTTAAAATGAGTATTTTCAAGGTATTTTAACTAGATTTGTACAAGAAGACATTTGCTGTTAAGACAACAGAGGAAAGCTCAGTTGCTAGACACTGCCCCTCTCTTAACGAAGATATTATGACAGTTTCAATTCTGAAGCGAAACTCTACCAATTCTAAAGAGATTTTTCAGAAAGAAATGAAAGCCCTAACGGTGAGCAGCTATTAGCTCCTGAGATGAGGGCTTCAGCAGTGGTGACATTTTTTCTTTGCAACTGGAAATGACATTGACAAGTGTCAAGGATGTGTTGATGTGCACATCCTTTTCTCCTTGGCCTTCTCCACACCTATGAAGAGAAGGAGCAGTGATGTTTTTAAGAGCTCAGCACTGTCCACCACAACGTCTGAATGAGCCCAGACAGTGCTGATTATTTTAGGAACAGCAGCTTTCTGCATGGGAGTCATCATTGTGGCCATTCACAGCTCTTCTGTCATTAGACACCATCATCAGGATGGAAGAGTCTCATGCATGACTGCTAGTGGATTTGGATTAGACTTGTTAAGCATACAGGTCCCCTGTGTGATTATTCAGATGAACAATCAGGTGATTCATTTCCTGTTTTAAGCATCTAAATACTGAGCAGAGCATCCAGACTGTTGCTGTTATTTGTTATTTGCAGCTGCTTGTAGTGGGCTCACTCATTACTGCTTGTGCAGTGCCATTAGTGGGTAGAGTGCATTACTGACACAAGGACACACTTGCCTTGAGGAGCCCACAATCAAAACCAGACGCTGGCATAGTGAAAGCAACAAATGTTCAAAAAGCACAGGAATGAGAGAGTGAGGGCTAGAACAGTGAATGATTAGGAGATATTCTTGTTATGTTCACCTCTTGCTAATGCCTTGTTTTCTCGGTCTATGCTGACACCTAACCTGAACGATCTTGCAAAAGAATCATGTTCTGAATTCATATAGCTGCTTGTGATAAGCTGTTGATGTGCTAGTGGTATTTTTAAGACACAGAAGAGACATGTCAGAGAAATGGGAACCCGATGGCACTGCAGATAGGATATTCTAATCAGCGAGCATCTTATCAGCGGGCTTATGGGCAGAAAATGCTTCACAAGTCCTGGGGAATGCCAGCTTAAAATCCCCATCATTACTGACATAACTTTCTCAATAAAACTCCTCAACAATATGAACTATTGTTTATGCTGAGAAGCACTGCTGAGGTTCAGTAGAAAGGTGTGCAGAGCTTTTTCCCAAACAAATGAAGCGCTGGATTCATGGGTGAGAAGCAGACCTGCTGGCATTCACAGCTCTTATTCTATTCAATGGTCACAGCAAATGACACCCTTTCATTTTCCCTTCCTGCACTTCATAGCACAAAAGAAAAACTTAAACTTAAACCAGCTATATTTATTTTTTTATTAAATCTTCCTTTCTCCTCTTCAGATGGTACATGCAGGGCATGGCATTAACCCGTAACAAAAATGAGCAACCAGAAGCACGTGTGCCATTAGCTCAGCTCAGCGTCTGATGTGTTTATTTTCAGTGGATCTGTGAAGCAGACTGACAAGCAGAATCTTTTGCTTCACATATCACTTACAGAGCTCCAGTGAGCAGGCACCATATGAAACAACGAGTGAAAAAAGCTTCAGCAAGTCATGAACACATTTGTTTTTTTCTTTTTAGGTACAGATACATTCGATCAAAACCTCAATCGATGAAAGAGACTCATCAGAGACAAATTAAGATAATTGCATCGTAACTACAAATTGTCATAAGAGACATTTCATGACACAGTTTAGCTGAATTAGATACTATTGACCTCAGAGCAGTTTATCAAGGCAGGAAAAATAAATTAAGAGAGATTCAAGTACTCTAAATGCACACGATAAGCTGAGTTTTTCAACTTCTTTTCAATTTCTTCAAGATCGGGTGGGATGTTTTGATTTACAGTCACCAAAATGAAAGGTCCAAATTTTCAAGCTATTGTCCTGCATGAGCACAGCACAGCCAGAATATTCACAGGAACATGGTATGGCTCTGCACTACTAGATCAGGCCAGGGCGTAGGTCTGTGTGTTGACCTGGGATCATCCGTACTGGTAGTTGCATAGCAAAATCCCTGACATGGTTTGGAGTAGTCAGTATCCCTCTTGGGTTTCGGATACAGCCCAAGAGTTGGCACAGGCTAAGGACCTGGCCAACTACAGGCCAGATGTGCCCCCCGTTTTGAAAAGGAGTTTAGCCATACCAATGAGAATGGTGCTGCGCCAGTGGACCTCAGGGCCAGAGAATGATCCCTATTTACTAATACGGATGCACCTTGTAAAATCAGGCAGAGAAGGGGCAACAAGCTGTCTTCTGCACAAAACCCAACATTCCAGTAAATAGTGTTGGTAAGTGGACTTTCTGGCTATTTCATGGTGGCTCTGTTAGAGTGCTCCACTCTGGTAAATTACCTCAGCAGGCATAGCCAATTTGGAAATCCTGTCTTCCTTTGGGCTAGTTCCAGAAATGGACATGCAGAAGGGTGCAACGTACAGAGGGATGCACATTTGTCAGATGCACTCAGAAGTGATGTAGGTATGCCATGGTGCTGCAGCTCATGGGACGAACTTTAGCTGGCAAATGCTGACAGCATCCCTGTGTGGAGGTTTTGGCTCGTGACTGCTAGCCGGGGAAAACGACCATGTTGTACATGTTGCCAACATGTCCTTTCTCAATCTTTCTGCATTAGCTAGGAGGTGGCTTTTCTTAGGCTTTTGCACACTGCAGAACACTGGGGTAAGAGAGGATTTAACAAAGGGTTTAGCTGCTATTGAAACACAAATAGTAGAAAACAGGAGTCACTAACAATCAAAATTAACTGAGCATCAATCAATGTGAAAGTCCCGGTCACCTTGAGAGAAAATTAGTACCTCAAATGCAGGCAAAACTGAGATAACCTCTGCCACCTATAACGTCATTAAACCAGTGAGGCTTTCCACTGAATGTACTTGGCAAACACACTGCAAACCCTTACTGAGTTCTCTTCTGCTTTTCCTCTTGGGACCTGGAATCTGCTGACACAGATGTTATAAAAGACTTCTTGTAGGATTGACGGCAAATGAAATATTCTGCTGCTTATTGCAAGCCTTTTGACGGCATAATTATGGGTATCCTTGCTCCAGGCTTCCTGACTGATTCCCACCTGACAGACAGCCTCGCAGATTTTATGCATTCAACAAATGCATCAGCACTCTCTCCCGTATTTCAGCATAAATCCAGGAAAGGAACAGGCATCAGGTGAATGTGTATTCTGAATGTGTTGTACAACTTTTAACATTCCTGTCTTTTCTGTGTTGTTACAGAAAGTCCCACTCTTGCCTCTCAGCTTTCTGAAATAGAAATACAGAGCTGTATGGCTGTATCACAAGCATCAGAAACAAAAGACAAGAATCATGGCTGAACCAAGGTGCTGTATGTGTATGTTAGTGTGAACAATTCAACGTTATGTTTTTATTAAAGATAGCTTAAAGGGGAGTTGAAAGAAACTAGAAAATCAGAGCCTTCTCTTCACAAGTGTTGAACACCTGAAATTTCCATTAGCTTTCTGAAGGCCTCCATTTCTTTCAGTTTCAAGGTGCTCTGGGAACAAAAAGCACTTAAGAGAAACACGCTGCTTTTTAAATGGCAGTGACCAATGACAGACAGTAACAATTTGAGGAAGGACAAGGAGAGCTTTTCTGAAAAAGACAAGAACACCTCTGAAAAAAACAGGACAACCTGATTTTTCTGTGCTTATTTTAGCAGAATGCTCCAGAGAAGACCTGTTAAAAATCTCCACTAAATCTTATTTCCATGGAGGAGTGATATCATTTGTGATCATGGGCACCGTCTTTAGTTTTGACTTGAAGCACACTAAGGTACTTTTGCCTTATCCTTTGTAACTTAATTGTGCAGTAAAGTATTCTTAGCCTCCTCATGGGGCACTATGCTAGGAGTCAAGTTTTCTGATGTACATCTCTCCTTTTTTTATCACATCTTCAGTTTTTCTTTATCTTTCTATAGCTATTGCATCTCAATACCACTCTCATTTGTTGTAACCTCTAGCCTAGCTTTCAAACATCCCTCTCTTTTCAAAATAGGATTTATATCTTTATAGTCATCACTTTCCACAGGTTCCTTTCAGAAAACAAATTTCAGTTCTAATGTGCAAAGTGCAGTTCTCTGCTTCCTGTTACGCTTCTGTAGCCTGTTGACATCTGAAGAAGTTGTACTGGTGTAACAAAGGCGGGTTCAGCTCATTATATTTGCAGTCCCAAACCCCTCCTTGCCGTTTCTCTGAAGTGTGTATCCTCAGACATCTTTCTTGCTCCCATGTGCTGTGGAGCCCCAGGGAACAATCCCTTAGCGTGGGTGCTGCTTAAAGTCAGCAGCTGAGAATGCAATGAAGAGCAGAAGTTTTCTTCTTCTGATCATGCCTTTGTATTAGTAGTTACTTTCTCTGGGGTAATGTAAAAGCCTGATGACTGAGACTGTAGTCCTGAGACCTTGCAGTAGAAGGTTTCAAGAAGAGTGTCACTACCCCAATGTTACTTTTAATCTAATTGACATATAAAAGACAAAATATTTTAATTTTGCATCCTAAGCCAACAGAAAACAGGGCTAGATGCCCTTAAGTCTCACTGAAGTTTGTAACATTACTATAACAGGGTGGAAACACCCAGCTTAATTTTGGCCTTTCAGAAACCACTTGGTAAGCTGAAGAACTGCCTGAATACATGGCCTGGAGGTGACAAGCAACATGTAATTCACAGTTCCCAGTTTATGACTTTCCATTCTACTGTGTGGTACTTGATAATGTAGCTGACAACTCTCTTCCCATAAAGCACATTATTTAGAAGAGGTGTTGTCTAAGCACGATTCAGAATGCCCAGAGTTCATGCTTCCCTACGGCTGTGGAACAGAGCTTTACCCATGCTGTTCCACATATGTTCATGCAAGCAAGGGCAATAACAATCTCTCACTTTAATCACGAGGGAATACATCACTCAATGAGGATGAAAAGGTATAAACTATTATTTGAGATTTCTTCTGTTATCCTTCAACTTCCACATTCTGATTTTTCTTCACCTCCCTAATTGTTAGAAAAGTTTTCTGTTTTGTAAAGAAAGGAAATGCACAGGTACAGTAGGAGCATATTTAATTAAAGTATCCCACTTGTCATAGTGCTGCCATAATTTTAATTTTCCATTCAGGATTTGGGAATAACAGTTCAGAGCTCTCGATACCCCAGATTGAAACCTGATTAATCACAGCACTCCCTGGGCATTGCACTCCCTGTGAGACCTCTGCTTTCCCAGGAGCATGTTCTTCACTCTGAAAGATCCAAAATGAAACACACATTTCTGCATTTTTCAAGTACACTGCAATATCCCCATGGAATTAGCATTGCCATGCAATAAGTAAAAGATGGGGTGAAAGGATAATATCTCTGCTCCAAGGTTCTGATATTTCTTTTGAGACATGCGTTATATCCAACATTTCATCGTACATAATCATGTTAGGCTGAGGACAATTGGGCATTGACTAAAGAGCATGCTGGGATTTGCAGTGAATGAAGGAAGGACCAAAAGAAGTAAATGAAGGAAGGACCATGATAAAAGTTAGTTGCAAAGGACTAAGGTGCTTTACCACGTTGTGGTTACCAGCACTATGACACTGAGTTGTAATCCAGTAGGAAGAACAGACAATAACAATTTTGCCAGCTATCACCGCTTGATGTAACGCAATGAGGAATAACTACAAACTGTTATTTGAGAAGTGATATTGCTTCTTAAGACCAACAGTGCATGTTGCACAGCAGGGCTACAGTGCAGCATCTGGCAAGAAGTGCCATCCAAGGGCTTGTCAGAAGCAGGCTCCCTTGTGGAGGAAGCCTGTTTTATGCTGCAGTGACAAAACCCTAAAACAGTGCCATCATTGTCCCCACAGGAGTCCCAAGCCTGGAAAGACTTCACTGCACAGAATCTCTGATGCAACATCCCAGTGCTACTGGTTACCAGGCCCAGGAGGCGTTTGCCCCAAATGGGGAGTCACTGGAGTGGAGAGTCAGAATGAAAAGGCAAAGCAAATACCCAAACATTGGCACTTCTCAAAACTCATGAGAGAAGGAGGCAGCAGGGAAAAAAGTGTAAATGAAGGTTACTTTGGAAGGAAGCAGCAATGGCCGGAACACAGTGGCTAGTCCTGAACTTTTTCTTCAAAAACAGAAAGACCCACTGAAGGGCAAAGCCACAAATGTTCAATCCCGTTAAGTGAGCTCCCAGTAGGAGCAATTTTTAAAATGAAAAGCATGCCCGCTGTTCAGAGATACAAGCGGGAGAATGGCAGGGGGAATCTACAAAAGGAGAGCGGTGATGAAGGGAGACAGTAGGAAATCAAACTCCACTCAAAATAGCAACCCGCAAAGTTCCAGTTCAGTCCAGCCTGCAAAATAACAAATAAACTCTCCCCAAGATGAATAAACCGCTAAATGCACTGGCTGAAAAAGATCAAGTTGTATTACAAGTGCCTCATGGCCCTTTTAAATAGTAGCAGTTAGGAGTCTGGATGTGCATGCAACCCTCCTTTTCTCTCTCTAATTCACATTATATATCCTTTTGTAACAGCAACATATGGAATGAAGAGCTTGGCAACTTGGAAAAACCATTATATTTCAAACAACCTACATCACCAATAGAGTCTTTTTATTTTCTTCCGATATATTAATCCTTCACTGGAGGGAGTATCAATTATAGACTCAAATAGCTGTAAATCAGATATGCTTACATTACATTTATACTTAGGTATAGTGAGTGAAGCCAGAAACTACTGTAATAGCTACATTAATCAGATGTCTACTTAGGGAAATATTCTGGATCTACAGGTGTTGTCACTGCCCACTTTGATTATTCAGGTGTAAAAATTGCTCTACTGCTTTAGCATGGAGTAATAATTTTCTCATAAGAAATCTTAAAATTAGTTGCCTATATTTTACCTTTGAAATATCTGTGACAGTCATGTTAGGAATATCAAGAATTGTTTCAGGCAGATAAAGCAAGCAGATTTATTTTAGATTTTTTCTCAACTTTATTGCCTTTACCAAGTTCAGAGGTAGCTACTGTACCTTTTTTCAAAGTTTTAGATGGTCTAAACTCATTATAAATCGGAGCTTTGACTCATCAGGCATGGTATATGGCCATAAGGACTTAATTAAGAATGTAAAACCACTGCTCAGAACTAGAAAGATAGGTTGATTTCATTAGTATTGATAGGCAGGTCATTGAGAAGTTCACCACAGGAGGAACTAATTTACATAATAAATCCTCACTGGTGTTTACAAAGTAAGCTTCAGTTCCTGTCCAAAGAAAAAGGAAGGATTTCTTCTTCTTCCAATAATGAAAACAACTTTAGGATTTAATGTAAGCCTATTTGGAATACAGGATGAACAGCAACGACACTGGGAAACTTTGGACCAACATAACCAGGCAGTAATTTTCAGCAAGTACAGCACTGCCATGTCGCTTCTGCTTCAATTGCTAGATATTTCAGTACTGTAGAGAACATCAGAATTGCAAGGCAGGTAGGCACTTCCTGTGGGTGTTTGTGTATTCTTCCTGTCCAAAAGGTTTGGCTTGATTCAGTAGTAGAAAACTGCATTTAACGTTCTACCTCCAATGCACTCATCTTGTCCAAATTGACTAATCCTAAATCATTAAAATGTTCAAAATAATTACTTTGAATTTTTATTTTGGTCCATTTTCATTGATACTGTTTCATTTACAACCAGAGAAAGAATTTTGACAAAGAAAAAAATTGTGTTTGGATGGTATTTTTTCAGTTCCCACAGGTGCAGTACTTCAGGTTGGTGTATGTAGGTGTCCTCTTTCACAAGTACTCTGTCAGCAGAAGACTGAACGTGTCCCCATAATGTTGGGGGTGGTCACTAATGAGCTATACTTAGCAGCATGTTAACCAGGATTCTGCAGAGTAGACAGAAGTGCAGTCAAGTCAAGAATGAATGAATCCTCCTCTGCAACTTGTGAAACCCAGCAAAGATGCTGTGGCAGTGAATGTGGATAGCAAATGCTTTACTGCTTTTTATTCACTGGATCTATGTTTCAGGACCCCTGCAAGCACACTTGGACTCTCTCTTCAGACTGTTCTCCTTCACGTTACTTTTGCCTTAGCTACAGTAGCTGGCAATTTCTTAATGCAGATGGCTGGTCTGCCACTGCTGCCCTGCAGCACAACCCAGAGAAGAGATTAATTTCTCCCAAGACTGATTTCCAAGTAGTTAAAATAAACACTCCAGTTTGGGTAATTTTTAGGAGGATTGTAAACACAATCTACCGAGATGATTTCAACTGCACAAGATGAACCATCTCTACAGCTGAAAGTGATTGTTCTGGTGATCTTCAGTGTACTGAAATTAAAGATGTGCTGAACTTCAAAATTACCTACATAAGCAACCATGCACCCAAGGATATTCATGACAGTTGCACCCATTTGGTGTGTGATCAAGATTTTAAGATTGCTATGATAATCAGGTTGGTAAGTATATGCGCAGGCACGTATTATGTCTGGCTTTGGAAGTAGGCTGAACATGCAAATAAGCACTCTTGTTAATCCTCTACTTTGTTTAAAGCATTGGAGATCACTAGCTGTACAATTCACTTGAATAGATTGAGTACTATCCTCTACCCCTTCCCTTCCATCTTTCCCTTCCTCCCTGGAATAACTTGTAGGCAATATTTTTTTTCCAGAATATGGGGGAAGACAAACTTGTACACTCCCTAAAACCTATACATGTATCATGCTCAAACCCACATGTTTAAGGGATATGATGTTTACAAAATCAAGCTCTTAAAACTTAGGAAATACCAGAATCAAGTTTACCTGTGCATGTTTAATTGAATTCTGTTCTGGTTTTGCATTATGATGAGTGCTTGATTGTACGGCTACATGTTTTTTACCCACAGGTGCCTGGGATGGATTAGGATCACTTGCTGGGCAGCTTTTCAATATTCTGTTTTATCTTCATAGTTCAGCACGTGGCCCCGTGACTCGGGTATTGCACTTTATTCAAGCTGTGCTCTGGATACATAATTATTAATTTCATTAGCGGCTTTTTGGTGGCAGTCACTGCTATTGTTTTGAAGTGGCTCGTGAATAGTGGTGAATCCTGTTTTCTCTCTCTGAGATGAGGGGACACTGTTATCTTCATTTTTCAGGTGGAGCGAAAAGACACAGGAAGATTAAAGTCCAGAGGTACCACTAATTTCAGCCACCAAAGATCTCTGCTAATTACCCTTGTGGAAAGCTGATAGCATTAGCAATAGCCTTTTTGTGGTCCAGTGCTAGCAAAGCTTTGCCAGCGACAGTCACAGCTATTTGCTTACAGGGGAGGCGCTGGAGCCCTGAGCACCTCCCACACTCTTTCAGGCAAATATGCTGTAGACAGACACAGGCTCATCTGCTCATCTCCTCTACAGCACATGATCCACGGGCAGCCAGCTCCCCCAGTCCCCATCCTTGCCTCCAGCTAAAGAAGGCAGTTTTGTCCTTGTGCTAATGACAGAGAGCCAAACGGGGGCTCTGCTGCCAGCCCTGGTGACCGAACTCATCCTTAAGTAGCAGCTGCTTGGCAATGATGAGGCACCCTAGTGGGGACCATGCCCAGAAAGCGCAGACTCTTTGAGGAATTTAATTGCTTTCCTGCTCTAAGCATACTCAGGCTGTGATCTTAGGAAGGCATGTAACATGGTATATTTGGGTTGATTTGCAGGTGACCTGTTAACCTTTCAAGAAGATGGGGCCAGAGTATATATTGTCACTTAAACTTGTTCTTAGGGAAAAAAACAAACGGCCTGGAGTTGGATATTTCTCTTAGTATACAGCCTGCAGCGAAATCTGCCTAGAAGACTTCAGCCCAACAGTTTAAAATCTAGCAAAACTGTTAGCAGATCAAGCAGTGAAATCCTGGATGACTTTACTATTGAGTAGTTCTTGTAGTGCCCTTGCTGCCAATAAGAAGGCATATACACACACGTATACACCCCCCCAGACTACATGCACACACACAAGCATAATAAGTAGCAGAATGTTAGATATCCTCTCATTTATTTTACTTATTCTTTTCAGTAGAGATTATTCTTGTAGACAGTTTGCTTTAATCCTGAGTGGATGGAAACGGCAGGAGTTTGTATAAAATTGGTGTAAGTTTTCAGCCACTGAGAGCAGAACCCATCAGAAGGCAATGGCAAATAAATCCAGAGCAATACCGTGGCATTAATTGTGCACCGTGCTGAGCATAACTACTGTGGCAGAAGGTGACTCCCACCCCAGTGATGGATGAGATCCTGAACGAGCTAGGACCTCCTCATGTTTCACCCAAGCAGAATTGCTTAAAGCTTCATGTTGTGGTCTAATTCAAATTAATCGAATTTAAATGGTAAACAAAGAATCATACAAAAACCTGAAGTACAACACGAAGGAACCACTGCAGTCGTTCTTCTTTTGTAAATGTGGTAACACCTTTGGAGAAAAAATCATGAGACATGGAGAAAAAAAATCATTTGCCTATGAAAAAAAAGGTGTTAGGCCTTTTAGAAAAGTGACCTGCCAGATACTTTGTATATTAATTATATCTTTATACATAATCTAAGTGGAGCTAATGCATGTATCATTAAGGGCTCAAATTTACAAGAAATGTGAAACAATAATTTAATCCTCCTGAGATGTATTGTCAATGCCAGTCCCATGCTTTTTATACATGTGTAAAATTCAGTGGAAACCATCTTAACTGTTTTCCTTCTTATTCAACAGTCTTCCAAAATCTATAATTCAGTGAGACATTAAGCAGTTGGCGTTTGTTGTTATACAATCCTGTTCCACAAGCCCCACTGTGAATTCAGCAGGGCATTCAGCACTAGCCAGCTTTTGTTATCAGTAACTCTACATGAAAGAACTCACATTTTCCAGCTAATGAAACAAACCAAAGAATAATAAAGTTGTTCAGTATTTTAAAACCTTAGTTTGGATTACAGCTCAGTGATTTCAATGCAAAGAACAGTTGAGATGCTCTTAAATCCAAGTGTCTCTCATTGCTAAGTGCGTGTATGCTTTTATTTGCTGTAGATGGACGTATCCAAGTTATAGTAATGTTTAGACATCAGTAGGATACCGTCACCAAATTCTAATAGGGGATCTCAAATATTCGATGAGCTGTATGTATATTAGGAAACTATGAGTTTAAAAGGCAGACAAAACTCTTAGATCTGAAGATGGTGAGCGATGCAGGCTGAAAACACAAGGTAAAAATTCTAAATCCCAAGACAGCACCTCCCCTTATCTTCCTAGCATGCTCATTGTTTTTTAGGACCCTTATTTTTGCAGAACGATAACAGGTTTTGTCCCTTGCATAGTTTAATGATTGAAGGGTTTATCAGCATCATTCTGGTCAGAGACATTGATCTTAAAAGCCTCTTTGGACTAAGAATGCACTGAAGTCCCGACAGCTCCCTGATGGGCACTCGTAAGTTTGGGTGGTGCCTACCACCACTTCCCCTGCGTAAGCTCAGCTGGGCTTGAGAAGCCAGGTTTTGTTCAGCAAAGTGGCCAGCATTGCTCCTGAGACAACCGAGGCACAATGGATGCAATAGGCAGCGGATTTCTCATGGTGAAGTGTCTGGGCTAGATGTGGTGGCAATGGGCTGCAGCGCTCAGGAGCTCACGGCACAGAAGGGATCAGGTGAGGCATCACTGGGTCATATTCTGCAAATTCCTCTGGCTTCTGGAAAGGTCACAATGGAGATGATGAGAAGACAAGTCAAAGCTATTTTAAACTGTGGCTTCTGGCTGGTACTTAACTCTGCCCCGTGCTTCTGAGGCCATCCCTGTACTGTCACTGTGCACAACATGGGTTTTTTCCATCCCTCTTTTTTTTTCTTTTTGGTTACTTGCCTGAAGAACTGGGTGTTTACCATCTGCTATGACATGTAACACCAGGCTTGTTTCTCAGATTACCATTAAGCAAAGGGGTCAACATAGTTTTTGGAAAAACACAGCTCTACCCCACTTCCTTGGGTTTCGTGGTCTGTCTGCCTCCACCCTGTTCCACAGAAGAAAGAAATTAACTGGATTTATCAGCATTGTGGGAGTAACACACAATATCACATTAAGCTGGAAAAACTCTTTCAAATGGGAGGCATTTCAGTTTAGCAGATAAAATACTGTTTTGGGGAAGTAAGTGCTCTGAGTTTGGACTCTGTCAGTGGGGGAGAATGGGAGAACCTGTATCCCACTGTCAATAATGTTAGGGTGAATTTGTGCTGCTTAAACCAGGACAAGTTTTGCTGCTTATCTACAGATGGGCAGGCCAGAGACTTTCGCTTTTCTGCCCTTGTATTTTTCAGCTTTTTTTCCTAATTGAATTATTGCCAGAAGAATATTGTTGAAATCATTGCCAAGAATGGAAACTGGAAAACTGGAAATGTCTGCCTTTTTTTAGAAAAATGCTCCATTTCCCTCCCTTGTGTACCCAGAAATCAGAGATATTTCATTTGCTTTTCTTGTTGAGGGGCATCACATCAGAGCTCAGAGAACAATTTTGCAGATGGAAGGAAGGGTCAGTCAGCAAAACTGCAGTAACTATTGCACGGGGTTTGTTTTGTCCAGCACAACATCATGCCAGCAGTTTCCAGGCTGTACAAAAATATATAATTCATTAATGAACTTGATTTTTAATGAGTTTTAAAATGAATTTGTGCTCGTGCAATCAGTTTTGTTAACTGCTGAGCAACAGTATTTGTGTTCACAACTAGTTGTGGAAGTACAATGGGAGGCATGTAGATAGAAGCTGGATTTAAACCAGCACGTGCCAATTAAATACATGGCTGGTAACTACACAACTGGAGACTTGCAACAATGGTAGTGTCAGGAAAGATCAAACAGGTGTTTGAAGACACAGTGCAAAGGCAGCTTGAGGGTTGAAATTCTGCACTCTGTGGTGTCTGTGAGGAGAGCTGTATCTTTTCACTGCAAAAACCTAGACAGTTGATGTGAATGCGAAGCAAGGAAAAAGGCCATGGACTGCTGACAGTTGGAAGGACTCTAATTCTGACAGGACAGTTAGGTGTCAGGGCCTTGTTTTTGTCCCTTCATCTAGAAAAAGAGGGTTTGTTCGCATTATGGAACACTGCGGAGACAGAGCATAAGCCCCTGTGTGCAGTAATTGCAACTTTAAACTATCCTGTTTGAATAAGATTTCTTAGGAAGCAAGTTGTTAAGTGTCTGGATTGCTCCAGCTGAGGATAAAGAAGAGCACTGTATTTTAGGAAGTGTGTAAGATGTTAGGGCACATTAAGGTGACATCCATTGTCTCAGAGAACAACTTAGGATCACCGTGGCATTGTTTAAATTACCTTTTTTTTGACCTTGGGACATGCTAGGATGAAGAGTAGTTGCTTGTTTTCAGACTTCTTCAGGGAGGAAGACCAGATTCTTACCCTTTGAAATTGCCCTATTGTATGGCAATTTCTGGGGTTAAAAACCTGGAATAGATTTGTTCATTTGCCAAAACCCTTTTGCCGATCTCTTTGTAGATAATTTGGCAATGCATGCATAAGATATCTGCAACACATGCCACCAATCTGCTTGCTGTGGTGAAGGTTAATGTGCAATTGTCCGGCAGGAAGCCCATCTCTGTAGTACACTTCAGGAGAGCGCGGCCGCTTTAAATAAACTTCAGCTGTGCTATTGTTGTATGTGTTGGAGAAGAGTTCCTGAGCTTTCTGTATTTGTTGATAATGTAGGAGAAGTGAAGCGTCTTTCTCTGTGAATTGTAGGCACCTCACAGAGATCCTCCTTTCCTTCACACTCTTGGCCACCATCAGTTGTGCAGGGGTACTACCCAGGTCACTACCCGAGTCACTACCCAAGTCACTTCCTGAGTGACGTCCCATTCTGCCATTGCAGAAGGGAACTCAGAAACCATTTGTGAGTCCATGCTATTGAAAGCCAATCTTGACTTCCCTGGGTCACTGAGTTTGAAGATCTTGTGCCAGATAATTCCCATGAGAATGCCCTTATTTCCTAGACAATGAGGTAGAATTTACGAGGTTTGTTACAAATCTTGGGAAAAAAAAATGGAGAGAGAACCTTAGAGATGGAGGGAGAGCAAGGAATCCTCCTGCCTATCTATTCAGCCCCAGACTCTTTACCGCATGAACATCACAGGACAGCAGTAAATACTCAAGACAGAGAAAACACTGGCCAAATCTATTCTAGTCTGTCTATGTTTTCAACTGCATGTAGCCAGCTGAAGACACAAAAAGCAACCTGTTCATTATTTCCTCAAAGTGGTGTCTATTTCTTGGCAGGGAAAATGCAGGCTGAGACACAGCAAGACATACTTCATACATGCCAAGAGCAGCAAGGAGATGGGCTTGGACAATGTCCACGTCCAGCAGAGAACAGCTGTCCTAGCCATGGTGATGCTGAGACAGGAGGGTAGGTGAAGGGGCTGCCTGTAGACTCTGCTCTGGGCAGGGCACGTGTCGTCTGCTACCTGTGCATAGTCGGTGACCCAGACAGCCCAGTCCTGCTCCAGGAGTGCATAGATTTCCCAGTGCTGGGATGAGAGATCATGAAGGGGTCTTGACCTCTGTTATCGTTTCAAACAGGAAATATCGGTGCTAAAGTTGCACAGCTATTCTTCTGGACAGCTTCACTATACCAAATTATTGTCTCTCTGTAGAGGAGGCTGCCAGCCCTGATGCAGTTGCTGGATGGACTGTGGTTGTCTAACTTGCTAATTTTGCCAAGGGCTAAAGGGAGATTGATCAGGAAGAGTTAAGTCACCAGGGTGACGATACAGATTGGATGACATGGTGTGAAGCAAACAGAACAGAATGGAACTGAACAGAACGAAATATATTTTTAAAAGGTGATAGCTGCTTCACAATCCTATTCCCTGGCCTCCTGATCTTGAGGCTGACTCCTCTGCTGTGGCAGAAAGAGCAGGAGAGGTTAACTGTGGAATTAACCACTCCTCGTACAACCAGCACAGTTTCTGCACCAGAGAGATATAAACAACAAAATGAGCAATTTTCAAGGAAAAGTACAAGTGTGGATTACTGGCAGGGTAGAGGAAATAAAGGGATTTTAGTCCCCTTAGACTTTAGGCTGCAGATAAGTGACTTTGGCGTGCTTAGTCCATGCAAAAAGAAAGACTTGACACACAAAAGTGCAGCTCAGGCAGTATTGTTTAAATGTCAGGATTACATGAGAACTAAACAGTTACTTTTTTTATTAAAAAACCCCACCCTGACTCTAAGAGCATCCCCTGCCTCGGGTGGTTAGCCAAAGGGCTCTCTTCTTATGACGCTTCTGAAGCATCGTGGAGGCTTACTTGTCAAATAATCATAAAACCAACAATATTATCACAATAGCCAGACTTCTGCAGTGCTTCAAGGTCCTTCCTAAGGAGCCTGCTGCAGGGCAGAGGGGAAGTGGCTGGGGGGAAGCCCCCATTCTTGTAAAATTTTCCATGCTTTAAAAATTTTGCTTCTGAAGAAAAACAAACCAAGACAGAACTAAACCTATTCTATATGCACAAGACTATAAAAATCAGCTCTGTACTCGCTTTGCATTGCTCGTCCTTCCCCACACACCTCTTTGTCATTCAAAGTATGCTCATAGAAAACTTCAAGAGAAGCTGCCAACAACATTATCAACATCAAGAGAGACAGACACACCAATGACACAGGATATAAGTGAAAGGATACCACTGAGAAAAGCTACACAGATGGTTTTATAGATTAAAAAAATCTGGCATTTCTAAAGCTCAGGATTGTTAAAAACAGAGACAGATAGACGGGGAGAGGGTGAGAGAGACGAGTAACTTACTTATTCAGTCCTTCTGGTTTGATATTTCTGTAGGCCCCATCTGTACTTTGCAAGAATAGGGTTGCGTTCCCAGCTTGTTCTTCTTGGTGTTTATAGACTATCCCAGATGTCAAGTTCTTCTTTGCAAAGCAAGTTGATAGTTCCTCACAGCAAGAATCGTTCTGTTCTCGGACTGTGCCAAGGCATTTTGCATTTATAAAGTGATTTATAGTCCAGAGAAGTCCTGCAAGGAATGACTTTGCTGTTCCTAGGGCAGAAAGGTGCTAGATCTCTTTCTCTCTCACCCTGCCTTACTTTTAAGTAGAACAAGTTCTTAGTTAGAGCCATTTTTCATTCATTCCATCTTTGACTAAAATTGAATCACTTATTCTAGCAATTCCCAAACCAGTCTCTTGTACCTCAGCAAACAGTGTTTTCTAGGGTGATTTCCACTGAAGGCTTCAGGAAACAAACATGTTCTGGCCAATTCTAGTAGTGCTATTTTTGAACAAAACTTTTGGAAAAACAAACTGACTTTGTCTCTTCCACAAGATTTCTGCTATTATCAGGAGTGAGGCTTTGACAAGCAGATAAAAATGGTAAGCAGGACCTCACAAGCCTTCTAGAATATTTGCCCAAAGTTGTAAGGTTTCAGGAGTTCTAACTTCTGAACAAATTACCCCAAAGGAGTCATCTCCTTCTGGCTAAGTAGTTTATGTTAAATGGCTGCTACTTCTGGGCACCTCCTGGTACCATCCCTCCTCCCGGCTCTTCTGCTGCATGCTGCACCCAAGCATCCCCCAGTTTTGCCGCACACACCTAGTGACTTGGCTATAGTCCAAACCAAAAAGAAGGCAATAAAGAGATCCAGAAATATTTTCATCGGTTCCAGTCCCCTGGCTAGCTTGGGCTGTGCTGAAGTTTCAGTGTTCCATCTATACAACATCCGTGAAAGTAGTAAAATTGCTGCTGACTCGGGAGGTCTCACTGCAGGCACAAACTGTCTTTGGGTCATCTACAGCATCTTGCATGAAAGAGGGGCTGTTCCGGGCAGCTGGTCGTGTCACTCCCTTTCATAAGCCAAGCTATGGTAATCATGTATCTTTATCAGTGTCTCTGTTTAAACGTTTGGCCTCATGGCAAGTGTTTGATGCAAAAAAAACATTTCTAAGTGAACAAGTGTTATTTTTTTTCTGAGGACTGGAGGGAAATGAGCTTCTGAGAAGAAAACATACAGCCAGAGATATATAGATAGACAAATGGGTGGATGATAAATCGTTTTTTTTCACTCTGATCTGTTTCTAACATATTTCAAAATAGCAGCTTTGGAAGATGGCACTTCCTTTTACAGTCTTTTTCAGAAATAGTAAGTGTAGTTTGCTAGAATTTTGGCGTAACTCTTTAATCACCACATTACCTTTTAACAAAGGTTTGCCTTTCATTGCTAAGCAATTTACTCAAGGTAACAAGTAAGATAAAGCCTGAAGGATAGAGTAGTCTCAGATGTAAGCCTTATTTTACAATAAAGAGCAGCATGGTTAGGCTTTCTCCAGAGGTTTTTTTAATGTGTGTATTTTTTTCCTTTGTTATAGCTTGCAGAAAGCAAGGATTATAATATGTATCTACTGATCAATATTAACCTAGTAGAGTAAAATGTCAAGGAGAAAAAAAATGTTAAATCATACTACATTTCAACACCACAGAGAAAATCCCAGCATTGTTAAATGGCAGCAATAAAACTAACAATTGTTATTTAGTTTTAAGTAATGAACCAAATACAAAATACAGAATTTGCTACATTGCCTCCCAAATGGAGCTTATTACGCTGCTGCTTGATTGTTTATGCAATCTTTAACTTAAACATTTTCTCTTCAGTTCTTAATAATAGGCAGGTTAGTTGCAATTTACTCTCTCTTCAAAGACAAAAAATGGAAGAGGAAAACAAAATACTTTAGCAATTCACATGTGAACAGAAGTGGCTCATTCAGCCAGAGGAGTTTGGTAGGGTTGAAAGTCAGACAATTTCACCCCGCGATTTATCTTACAGCTAGGTAAGGGCAGGATTAGCATGTGGGTTCTCCAAAGCTGCTCCCCCAGTGAGAAGGAAGAGGCATTCATCACTGTTTATTGGGTCTTTGTTCTACTACAAACCCTCACAGAGAAGAGATATAGAGTAATTTTTGTTTCTCAAAAGGAGACCATCATGCAATCTGATAGATGCTTCAAGGATTTTTTTATTATTATATTTTTAATATATAAACAACTGGGAAAGCGTTTAGAGGTGAATGTTAATATATTCCACTCCTCGTGGCCCACAGGATTCTCAATTCTCAGTTCAGTTTTTTCATTATGCATCCTTTGTTTCTGGAATTACTGTGATAGTTTACTGGTTTGAAGGATTTTAGAGCTGCAGTCATAAATAGGAGCAAATCTTAACCTTGAAACTTGAATGACAAAATAATCCTATTTGAACCAACTCCTGAGTGGCACATGGAAGAAAGAAATTAATTCCTTTTTTTCCTGTACATGACTACCTTGAGCTCATGCTGCTGTTTAAAATTGATGATATGATAAAATCCTAAATTTTAAAATGCCAAGCTCTGATTTTTTTTATGAAGGAATGGAGGCGGGCTGGGGTATTTACTGCTGGCCTTGGGAGCTGTGGATGCATGATCCCCTATTTCCCCCCTCCCTTTGGGACAGTGGTGCTTACATCTCCACATGCAGGCAGAAATTATTTTGGAAGGCTTGGGCTCTGATGCTCACCTGCAACGTAAATAAGGAAATTTTCCTCTCAGGCTACATTTGATTTCTTTAAATATTTTTGTTCTTTGGTGTCGAGTTTGCCTTTTCAGTGCAGCGCTGCTGGTTCTTCACCCTGCCATGCTGGAAGCAGGAGCTGAATGGAGGGGTTGCTGCTTTGCAGGGGCACTCAGCCTCCCTCCAGGCACGCGCCTGCTCCTCTGGGTGGCTGCAATGGCCAGGAAAAGTTTAAGAAACAGTATTTTGGAGAGGCTAGAGGAGAGGGAGACCCCTCCTTTACCGCCCATGACTTGACTCAGCCATGACTACCAGGGCTTTTGTCTGAATCCAGTCTTGCTCTTGTCAGTTCTGAGCAGCTGGGAGATCTGAGCTGCTTCACATAGCGTGGCTTTCTGTGGGATATGTAAAGCTAGAGTCTATGAGCTTTTTACACACTACTGGAGTAACATTTAATAGGTCACAACATACAGAAGAACAGGTTACAGATTCATGGAGAATTTGTTGTTAATTTTTATTGTACCTATAATCTTTATCCTTCCTTATAAGAAACTCTCCTTCCTGCTGGTCACATTGGTACTAAAAATAGAAAAAAAAAAGAATGTCTTTAGCACTGAAAAGTATATCTTACAGTAAAACACAATGCCATGAAAGATGTTCCAAATAATCAGACTGTGACTGGCTGCACCACAGCAGCATGCAGGGACGCCAAGGCCTGGCTCACTCTTCTGTGGGGCAGCCGAGGTCACACTGCACAAACCCGATACTGTTTGGGCCGAGCCCCTGATACAGCCTCCTGAGTATTTACATGTGTTAAGTAGTTCTCTGGAGCACATCGGTACAATCCCCGTGCTTCAGACTAGTCCTACATACTTTACAAGCTCAGGAGGCTTTGATATCCTTTTCCAGGTGTGCAGAAACTTTCAGGACAAGAAAGAGTTCCCCTTTATCTGTGACAGCTGATGGAAGAAACCAGGAGCATATGGCAGTGACATCTAGAAAATTCCTCCTGAAATGATGTCCAGAAGAATTTGGATTTGGCTGCTTTTGCAAGGGAAACTGATAGAGTATATGTGTTTAGTAACGAGATATTATGTCAAGGAGCCTATTAGAGGTCTAGAACAGCCATTTAGTACCTGAGGTAAGAGAATTTTAAATTACCGATACTAGAACCTACATGATGTTTTCCGTCCACTAAGATCTGTTTCAGATAGACTCATACAACCAGTGTAAAATATATTGACATTACACCTTTTTTTCCCAGATTAATCTAGGAAACAGCTGGGAACACTGTATTAATTTCTATTTTCCTTATTCATTGCACTGAGAATTTTTAACACATTCTAACCATTGGTCAGCCACTAATCTGTAAGCTGAAAGAGGCTGGCCGTAAGAAACAAAGGTAAGAAATTATTTTCCAAATTATGCTACAGCCTTTTTTCTCAATCAAAGTTAAGTTAGAGAAAAAAAGCATTTAGAAAGATATTATTTAAGCCTGAGTATATACAAAACAAAGAGAGTTCTTGCTGCCAGCAACAAAACTCTTGGGATCTATCAGATATCCAGTGTTGAAGATAGACTCTTTAAAATCTAGGATGAATTAAATATCCAGACAGACTACAATTTAAAGGAGATTAGAATTTTCAATCATGTATAAAAATTTAAGAACGGTTACCTATATTTAAGAGGACATAATTGAGTGCTATTTATGCTGAGGGATGGAAATGTTGAAGAAACAATGCCAAGTCTGTATGGTAGACAGAGAAAAGTGAATCTTAAACGTAACTGGTTACCTAAAAAAGTTCAGAGGTATTATGTGTTTGTAGATAGTCAGAAGGGAGCGTTGTAATGAAACTGAACCTCAAGTGCTTACTGTACTGAGACAGTCTAGCTAAGGGAAAAAGTCACACACATATACTTTTACATACTTTTACAAAACACAGGAAGATTTATAGATAATCCATCATTAATGGGGAAGACTTGCAGCCACATCAAGTAACCAAGAGGCTGTGGGGCAACAGATGTTGATACTAAACCAGGCTGCAGTCTTCATAATTTTCCTAGCAATTCATTGCTTCTTTTTAATCAAGGACTATTGCATAAACCTAGGGACCAGCGTAGTGTTTTTCTAATCACCCAAACCAACACTAGTACATAAGCCAGGGAACTGTAGGCAGAACTTCCTTCATCTTAGGATCCTTTATCCTTGTCCTAGAGCAGGGATATCCTTGCAACCTCCAGCAAACTAAGTAGGCACTCAGCTATGCATTAATTTCACCATTATTTTGGAAATGTTAGCACCTTTCCCCAAAGGGAAACAAAATTAATCTGTCTTATTAGTTTCTACATTGGTGAAAAAAAAAGAATTTAGGAGACTTTCAGTATAACTGATAAAATCGAAGAGTCTGCTATCATTTGGGAAGTGGGTTTGAGTCTGGCTCAGATTAACAGTGATCAAAATGCATTCGTATCCTCAGAAGGCAAGAGAATGCTTTTGTCTCAGGCCTTTGCTCAATGACGAAGGTTAGGTTTTGCATCTACAGATCTGACCTGAGGCTGCAGAAGTGCTCAAACAGGAGAACGAGAAAAACAAGGAGGAATTATACGGAGCTGAAAGGCAAGCCTTTCAACACAGGTTAAAGCTTTTTTGCTTTCAGCTGCTGTCTCGCATCTCATATTGCCTGATCTACCATCTAGCTGACAGTCAGAGGCCCCGTGTAAAATGAGGCATAACAAAGCCAGGAGACAGAGGGGAATCGCTTCCCTCTACATTGGTGGCTTACGCTCAGTGCCAGGGAGGAAGGGAAGGCATGGACATGCAGTCTGAAGGCGTTGTCCCTCGCTAGGTGAAAGAGGAAGAGCCTGAAGGTGGAAATCTTGAGAAAAAGTCCAATATTTATAGGGACCACAGAAGATGGAAGGAAATTACGTATCATAAAAGAAGGGCTCTCCTATTTCATCCAGGAATAAGGCAGAAACGTAATCTCAAATGAAGATTTTCCTTGGAAGAAAAAAGCAGGAATGGGTGGTATCCCCACCTAGAAGATAAGACCAAAAGGATAGCAGACCAGGAAAGAATTGCTCAGTTAGGGAGGGAAAAATAATCATAGCGGGAGAAATGATGTAGTTTGCACCATAACAGCAAGCACTATATAGAGAAGGTGAATGAAACTATTTAAGAGAGACAGTGGGGCTCAGTGCTTGTTACAGCTAATGCCAAGCAATATTAATTTACACCACCAGGTATTAGTGAATATTAACATTATGTCATTAGCAAGATTTCAATACCACTGATAGTATGTTATGCTTTTTCTGGTATGAAATAAAAGAACTCAGTTTCTAGCCCTACTAATTTTATATCTTTTATGAACAACACACTCTTAAAAATAAAATACAGCATGTAAAAGCAGTAATTTACATCTAAAGCAACTATTTTCTGGTGGTTTTATTAAGTCTATTTTATGCACCTGTCTTCTATTCACTCTTTTGAAATTGTAGACAACAAATAACTGTACTGGGAGTGGGTAATTAGACATTATTATTGTTTCTTTGTAATATTTTGGGATATTGAGAAGATTTCATACATGAGGGTGTCCTTTGTGAGAAGGGAAATACTCGTAGTGATGCCAAAGCTTATGTATGACTTGAACCTGCACATCGACAGCAGCCTGCAGTGAGAAGAGCAAGAAGGAATTAAAGGGGGGTGCTTGCAACAGAAAGTTTCACCAAGAACAAACCCCAGTGTGGTTTAACCACTGCTTTTTTAGTTAATTTTCATGACATATTTGCATTTTTATGTCTGCTAAAGGCTTCAATAGTTACAGGTTCTTTGATTTCCCAAATTGGCTGTAATGGTGTGTATGCTTAAATACATCTGTTTGTATAATGATCTTAAACGTCTCTGATAACTTTGTGTAATGAATTAGACTTTTCACTGTTGTAAATAGGACTGATGTGAGATTAATAAACCAAGCCAAAGAGTATTGATATATGGAACTGATGTAAAGCAGGTTAGAGGAGAAGCTAATTAAGATTCTTGAGTGATTTACAGTCTAATCTTATACAGAACATTGGAAACCAAACTTGTGAGCACTGAAACAATGAATCCTAGCTGAAGTATTAAAAGCCATGTTTCAAATCATGGGTTTGCCCCCTCAACACTCCTTAATATTACATTAGGAAGGAATTTGCAGACTAAATGTAAGCATTGGTATTTATTTTAAAATTTGAATTAATCCAAAATCAGTTCTTCACAAGGATTTTTTTTAAGAAATGAGTGAATTTCTCCATCAATTTGCAAACCTAAACTACTCAATTCAAACAGTAACAGCAACAATGTGGAAAGCTATTTACAGGTCTGCAGCCATCTCTGGTTTCATCAATTTATTTTTCAGTCTTTGTTGTTATTTCTTGTTTCTTATGGATCTCCGGGGACAGTTTCTTGCTTGAGGAGAAAATGTCAATAGCTCATTCGTCCTCCAGGACGTTTGCTTGCAACAATGAAAATACTCCCCAAATTTAATCTAGTTTTTTGCCTCTTTTCTGTAAATTCAAGGAAAATAAAAATGTTATTTCAAGAAACATGAACATCATCTGAATAAGTCTGCTGTGTAATAACACTCTGGTTTTGCTTGGTTTGTATGAAGGGATGTTAAAACAGATTATAAGTTTCAAGAATTCATTAGTGAAATTCCAGACCATTTTAGGCATTAAGTTCAGAGTAGTGTAGGAGCTAGATAAAGTTCATCTGAGAAGAGCTTTTTGCTTTGCTTTGCAGTTCACCAACATAATCATCAAATTTGTAATTAAACCTCATGTACCTGTAGCCTAGTTTGCTGGAATATTTATTTAAAGACTAGTTTCTGTTTTGCTGGGGCTTTAAGATATTTCTTAGCCCATGCAGTGTGAGGATGCACTGTGATGTTTGTGGTGTGTTAAAAACAAAGATAAGGAAGTATGAGCATGTATGCAGACAGGTATTTGTATTCTAGATGGGTTCTGGAGAGAAATAAACCTAAATTTGGTGGAGGGCTTAAGTTTTCTAAGATATAATACACAGAAAAAGCACCTATTCTTTATCTCTTTACCTGAAATTTTCAAGAAAATATAAATTCTTTTGTTTGGGGCATGTCTACCGGGGGAAATCAACTGCAGTAGCTATTCAGGATTGATTCTCCATACAAATGATGGGTTAATATCAAACAGAAAAAGGGCATTCTTATTGCAGAATTAGAGTGCATGCATAAGGGAAATAGCCTTGCAAACTTTTTCCACGTTGTGTTCTTGCCTGAATTTAATCCAGATTCATTTCCTTACAAGCATCCTGGAAAAAACATATTCTTTTTGCTTTTAGGAAAAGGACTTCATAGTAGTTCCTCTAAACCTGGATCTGAACTGTGAGAAAGGGAAAACTACCTGTGCACTGATTTAAACTTATTTCCTTGTATTTACTACTTCAGTTCCTATCTGATTGTACTTCTGGAGTCATTCAGCATCAGGATGCTTTGAGCTGCATACAATAGACATAAGCTCTGTGCTGAACCCATCACCCTCCCCCCCAAATCAAATGAAAACAATAAAATTATGTTTCTTGAAACAGATCTATAACAAAAAATATTAAATTTATAGCTGGTGTTTTGTGTGATTGTAATATATAGCAGCTGAGACTGTAGCTTCCCTGTCCACATCTGTATCTATCTGTAAAGTCTGTGAAACGGCTGAACCTTTTATCTTCTGAGACTCTGACAGATTCTTTCTCTCTTTGTTAACGTAAATGACTACTTGGTAGGGGGACCAGATTCTCGTATTAGTTGCATGTTATTCTCTAGCATATCGTGGTTTCACCTAACTTTCCCTCCCCCATTCCCTCCAGACAAAAAACCTTTAAAAACCTATGGGAAATTAGGTGAGAAACTGTATTAGAGAAAATAAGTTCACTTATATACAGACCAACAACCTTTTGACCTTCCTTGCCAGAATCCACATGATAAGGGTAATTGCCAGCACTGTTATTTTTTCTCATTTTATTAAGTCTGTTTTTACAATAGGTGTTAGAGGTAAGTACTTTGATGGCTGTTTCTCCAGATGTTTGGTTTAAATGTACCATAAAACACACTGGATGGTGTACACATTAACACCATATAGTGACAAGAAAAGTAGATTAACATTAAAAACTCTTAAAGGGGAAAATGTATCTAAATTGCATTTCCTTGGGTTAATCACTGCAACAGGAAATAATTAAAACTGAAACAATAGAAAAAAATTTCCTTCTATACTTAGTTTTTCCTTTCCTTTCCTTTCCTTTCCTTTCCTTTCCTTTCCTTTCCTTTCCTTTCCTTTCCTTTCCTTTCCTTTCCTTTCCTTTCCTTTCCTTTCCTTTCCTTTCCTTTCCTTTCCTTTCCTTTCCTTTCCTTTCCTTTCCTTTCCTTTCCCTTTCCCTTCCCTTTCCTTTTTTTAAATGCCACTATGCTTTTGGAGTCAGAAGAGTCAAGTTTGGTGCTTGTGGTGCTTTGCAATGAAGCAAACACGTTTGTGCTTCCTGAGCTGGGAAAGAGTCACAGCTATCTGTTTCTACATCCTCCCTGCTCCTTCACTATGCGCAGACAATTTCTGCCCTTGCACTCTGGGTAATTTGTACTTCAGGTAGAAGCACAGCACCACGATGGGTGCACAGTTGTTAAAAAAATCAAGAGATTTTCTGCATTTTCATTATTACTACTCCAAATTTTTACCTTTGAAATTCTCTTATGTATCCCAAACCTAACTGTTGGACTTAGACTGAAGAGAAACTCATGCTTTTAGCTCCTGGAAAGAGTCAATAGTTTTTAATTCTAAGAACCTATGAAACTTTTTAGGAAGCACACTTTTACATGTTCTTCCAAACATTACCTCTTCTCTTCTAGTCTCTCAGCTAAACACTGATCACTTCATACTTTCCCTGTACATCGCTTTGTTGCCATCACTGCCATCATGGTTAAGCCTTCCGGCTTTGGTGTTCTTTTCTGCCTTTTTGCTATAACTGCAAAGCAATAGCCCACGGCTACTTATTCCTTTCCTTTTGCCATGGTTTCAGCTGGAATAAAGTTAATTTTCTTCCTAGTACCTGGTATAGTGCTGGATTATCACGAGACTAACGTTGATGACATACCAATGCTTTAGTTGTTGCTAAGTACTGCTTACACTTGTCAGGGACTTTTCAGCTTCTCATGCCCTGCCAGCGAGAAGCTGGGAAGGGGCCCAACCAGGACAGCTGACCTAAAGTGGTCAAAGGGATACTCCCTACCACATTACATCATGCTCAGTGTATAAACTGGGGGGAGCTGGCTGGGAGATGCCATGACTTGGGAATGGGCTGGGCATCAGTCAGCAGGTGAGGAGCAATAGGGCATAACGTAACGCAATAGGGCCTCACGTAACGTAATATAATGTAATTCTTCTTCTGTTTTCCTTTTCTGTCCTATTAAACTGTCTTTATCTCGACACACAAGTTTTACTTTTTCCTATTCTCTCTCCCCATCCCACTGGGGGCAGAGTGCGTGAACGGCTGTGTGGGTGTTTTAGCCGCCTGCCAGGTTAAACCATACCACTTTTTTATTTCTTTTCCCCTCTTTCTTGGTTAATTTCTCCTTTCTATCTCTTTCATCAAGTATTTCACAACAACAGCAGTATCTGATTAGTCCCTGTGATTTCCTTTCCCAGTAACTTGTATAGAGAAAACACACTTTGACAGATTCTTCAGGCAGATAATGAGGATTTTGGAGATGGGTGGTCATGTGGTGCTTGAAATCCCTGCTGTAATGAATAACAGCCTTTCCCCAACTGGATGTGTTCCATTTCACTTTGTTTAAATGTCTGTCTCGGCTTCGCAGACTATAGAGTAGGACTGAATTCCTCTGAAAGGTTTTCAATTAGCACTGTGTTCCCAAACTATCAAAGGAAAAATATATCAGGAGGAGGAAAAAAAAGCAAACAATTAACAATTTTATTTCAAAAGGCTTAAACCATTTTGGTTGCTTAGTATAGCTAGAAACATGATTTGAATGGAGCCTAATGAACTAATTCCAACAGTCCTGTGCTTGTCAAGTGTTGGGTTTTTCTCTTTAAATCGATACAACACGTTGCTTTTCTTTCTAAGCAGTGAGCACAAATAAGTGAAACATTTTAATTGAAAACTGAGCTCGTATATTCACCATAAGGCAAAAAAAGACGGGGAGCAGAAACAGTTTCCTTTGCATCAGCAGATGATGAAAAGTTTTTTCCTCTTCTGTGAGAACGTGACTCGATTTTCATTTCTTGGTGACAGTGTGTTACATCAACTCACAATGCTCCAGAAATTATTTTTTTTCTCAAATTTGGATGCTTACCTTTTTTTCAAACCTCAGAGCATGGGTTGGCAACACAACTGTCATACAGGAGGCTGGCCCCTGGATTTAAACTACTCAATGCATTGGGAGCCCCTGTCATGAGAAGGTTAATTATATTAACTGAAACACACCCCTGTGAGACTGGATGACTTATGGCTGCCCAGTTGTGGCTTTAGGAGATGGCCCTCTGCAGTGTCCCATCAGGTGGGAGTAGGAGCTGCTTTACTGAATGGAACGACTCCAAGAGATTAATGTCCTGATATCTACTTGAAGAGATTTGGTAAAATGTTCTTGTCTTCTGAATAGGAAGATCTTTCTAGCTGTATTGTATTGCTTCTCACTAGGGATGAAATCCCGCGGGTCTGGCACCCAAGTCAGCCAGCACTGTTTAGCACGTGCATTCTTCAGCAGAAATGCAGGCATCTGGTAGGTAAAAGAGGACTCTTGAACTTTATGGAGGCAATTTCTGTCCCAAACATAGGTCTGGGATCCCAGCTGAGGCTACTTTTCTGTGTAGAACGGCCATTTGTCAACATCTTGAAAATCTTCCTGGCAGACAGGAATTTGGAGAAATGATCTGAATTTGACATTGTTTCCTTCTTTCTCTCTTTCTTGACAACTTGTCAGCCTACAGCATTATGTTTATAAGAGATTTTCAATGCAGTGAAAAGCCACGATGTTAGATTTTCTTTAATGGATTTCACTGCTGTGATGAGTGGGGCTTATTTTCACCTCTAATAGCCCAGCATCTCCTGAAACGTGAGTGTTTTCTTGTCAGCTCAGATAACATTGGTGTCCTTTCCTCCTGAGCAACTGTCTTGGGCTCAGCTAAACTTTTCAGCAAAGTTAGCTCATTAAAATCCAGAATTATTACAGCTGACACTTGATTATGAGATTTGGGAACTCTTAAAATCAATGTCATAAAGTTTTTAGTTCCTGTGCTTATGTGCTTCATCCTCCTTCATTGCATGGTGACTTTTGAGCCTTCAGTGTTGCGTGGACAAGTTCTGAGAGATCAGAAAAGCGACAGAAGGCATGAAAGGAGCTTGAACAACCTGGGGCCCATGGGTTTATGATAAAAAAAAGACGGTGAGTGAATGAAGGTGTACTCAGGTGAAGAGGAACAGGAGGAAGGGAAAAGAAAGAGAGAATTAAGGAATAGTTACAGTAAGACAAAGGAGTGCAAGATGAAATTATCATGCAGCATACTGGGAACTGGAGGCATAAAACCGGAGTAGGATGGGGAAAGATGGAAATCCCTCCATCCTCTGCTCTGGCTGCCTATAATGCAGGTGTGACTGCAGTGAAAGGAAAAGCTGCAGTTACACAGCCAAATGATGTTGTAGGGACTGGAGGAGGAAGGCTGATTCTTGCCCTAATTACTCATTTAATATAGAAGGAAAATTTGTGCAGGATTTTAGAGGATGATACTGTTTTGTTCAACGGCTTTTCTTGAAAATCGTCTTTTGAATTGATGCAAATTTCACCTCTTCACAGGATATATAAAAACATAGTCTGAAAGTTAGGCATATGATGCACAGAAAAATAGGAGGAGTAAATTTCTTCATGCAGAGTGATGAATATAGTGCACTCCATTTATAGCAGTTATGTTTACAATAGATATATCTTCAGAATAATAAAACAGGTTTATAAGATAAAGTTCCATGCTGGTGATAGAAATTGTTAAGGAATCCTTGGTTATTTTTAGGACTTTTTGTGACTGGTACTTCCCACAAAATTCTTGGAACTGTGCAAATGCAATTAAGATAAGCATTTTGAAACAGGTACGTTCCATCTTCTGCATAGAAAATAGTAGCAAAGACCAATGTCAGTGAATAAATACAGAAAACAGGCCAGCCTTTGGATTTTCTAACACATAACCGAATAAATCTTTTTCATGTAAAACAATTCTGTAGAAAAAAGATTTCATAGTGTTGCTGGACATGGCAGTAATACCTGCCTCTTTCCTCTCTGCCTTGAAGTCTCAACATCTGGCAGTTTTATCTTGACTTTCAGCATAAGATTCTTTCAAATAAATGTCGCTTTCCCTGGATACAAATGCAGGTTCCACAAACAGAGACACAAAGTCAAAACCCAAGTGCATGAACAAACAGTAGTTGCCTGTTTCAGAAATGCTGTGAATGTGTTTTAAAAGCATGTGATGACATAAGCACTGTGTCCTGGTTTGATATTATTGAAAGCTTATAACAGGAATCAGGAAACGTTTGAAGTAATCCCTCTAGATACAACTTCTTATTGAAGCAATATATGACTGTTCACTGAGAAATTCATCTATTGAATTCCTCAGCTATTAGTTCTCCAGACCAATAACCAGCAGCTGCACCTAATGTGAACCTTTCACATACTGGAGAACACACCTGCTTTCACCCAACCAGGGAGGCAGCATTAATACTCTGTCGCAGCCAGGAAAACACCTGTGCTACCAGCTAGGAAACATTTCAAAGTGCGGCTTTGCAGCCCATCTGTGATCTGCAGACCTCAGTTTGGGAACCATTATTCTCTACTAATGGCACCTGGGGAGTGGGAGGGATGGAAAACTGTGGGGTTTGAGGGATCAGAGTCTATTAAATGCTATGGCAACAGGTAGCTAAACAGCATTCTCCCTTTCTCCTGTACTAATTAGCAGCTGTTAGCATCTGGAATTGACTGTCTATTAGTATTTGTAATTTGCTGCGCTCCATTTTGTGATGGTGCAAGGAAACTGAAGGGCAATGCAAGGATAAGACAAGCCAAGAGGTAAAAGAAATATTAGGAATGAGCTCCCATACACTTGTTTTGAAATTCCATGTTTAAAGTAAAATCATGCTCTTGGAGGCCTGGGAGTAATGTGCAGTATTTTCTGCCCTGTCTGAATTGTTTTACTTACATTCTCTGCATTGTTTTGCAAGAAAACGTTCCAATACTGATTGTTTCACTTGTTTGAAATTTCCAGAAAATGAAATTGCCAATTGAAAAGAAAGCTGCCATGGTAGGTCTGAGTAAAATCTTTCTGCTTAACTATTGGCAATCCAAATACATTTGAAAGGAGAAGTTTCCAGATAAGGTGTAGCCAGGTAGCATGTTGGACCAAGGAGAGAGTCACAGCCATAGGTTTGTCCCTGTCCATAGGGAGAAGCAGGTGGAGTATTTCTTCTTAACAAAGCTGGATGTTTTTGGATCACTGTCTTTCTATTAGATACTATTATTATTAAATAAATTTGACCTGTGAGGTTTAATGTTGTTTAGAGAGAGAGAAGGAAATGTGTCTGAAGATGTAGCGCATTTGCAGAAGATTCATTTCCTGAGGAAACCAAGCTAAAAAAGAATTTCAGACATAAATATTGCATATACTTGGTATGTTTGAAGGCACGAATGAAATTAGACCCCTCTGTTCAATTGCATTGATATTTTATGCTTGATTGTATTAATTTCTTTCATTCAGTGCTCAGTTACTACCAAGGTCAACAGAGTTTTCTCACTGACTAGCTGGAGAGGTAAAAGGAGCCGACAATAGGAGATATCAAAGGAAAGATGGGTCAGCTTGAACTGTGCCCAGGACCTAACGCAGCATTTCAGGGATTGTATACAAAATTAGATGCGGTTGTTACTACTCATTAGTTAAGTACTAGGGTTTGCCAGGTACTGTCCTGACATGCTACAAAAGAAATAATTATGAAGTTCTGGGTGTCCACAAAGCACTTTCAAACTTCTGCCCACTTTGAAAGCAGAGAGACTGCAGTACAAGTTAATTACATCCCTTTGTAAGATTTTACAAAACCCTGTGCATTTAATGTGATCCTAATCTGTACAAATCTATTAATGGATTTGTTTCTATTGCTGTAAGAAGTTCCACATAGACATACACAGTTGCAGGATGTAGGCTGTTATCCTGACTTCTCATGATATATGCCAAAGGGCAACCCTCCAAGTTACATCAGGTCTTTGTCATCAGCAGATGAACAATTTCTAGTGATTTAGTAAGTGCAGCTCTGATTACTCATGTGTTCTTTTGCTGCTTTATGCGGGATTTGAGCTTGGATGAACAATGCAGCAGCTCTGCAGGAAGTCACATATTAAGAGAAACTGTAAAAAAATTGAAATTTCTTCTAAAACCAGAACTCACACATTATTTTTTAGTAAACAATATGGCTTAATAGAAGTATGGCTTTTCCATCGTTAACCATGCCTAATTAGAAGCTCCGAAGTTCAAATATCATCAGCTCTGCAGAAATGGATTTTAATTTCCCCCTGTGTTTTTAATTTGTGTACCAGCTTGACCTTGAAGTCCTGCCAAAGAGATAAAACTATCTTCTGAAAATGCAGAAGAAATGGTAAAAGTTATGGGAGCTTGTTGGTGATGGGCATTTGAAAATCCCACTACATACCCATCTACATTTTTTAGACGCCTAAAATAAAGATCTATCTTTAAATCTGCAAAGCAAACAGTTGCTCATTGAGTCCGTGATGGTAGATTTAAACATCTGCAGGTGCACTAATAAGAAAACAGCAGGATCGGAAGCAACATGAATAGCTGTGTTGTACAAAAGTACTGAAACGTCAGACAGGGCTGGGCTGCAGGAGTGAAAAGTTGTCTCTGGTGAAGCTTGAGTAGCAGAAATTCCATAGGGTCCTTAAGGAAATGTTTGATTTGGGGTGGCTTTGATGCTTTTTTCTGTTATCATTACCATTTGGTTCATCTTTTCCACACCAGATAATCTTATAATTTCTTTCCAAGCCCAAATTCAGCAGTTCAGTGGATGGTAGTGGATTAAGCCCTATTGACAGACGTGATAAATCAATACTGAAGTGGCTGTTTGGTTGTTTTTTTCTTTTATTTATGCTGTTGAGAGGAAAGTCTTGGGATTCAGGCATAGTCTGTGAGACGTGCAGATTACAGAGGAGGGAAAAATTCTATAGAAATCATACCAAAATGGTCTTAATTACTGCACTGGTTTGCAGTGCCTAAGTCATTGAGAAGAAGAATGGCAGAGAAAGTGCAAACAAAATGAAGGTGAAAGAACATAAAATCAATTCTAATGTTTTCCCTTATCTCAAAGTCCTGCCAGCAGTTTCTCTACATTAAAAAGATATTTTTAAATCCCATTTCGTTCAATGGATACATGATACCTATATCAAAGGCAGCCTGATACTTTCAGGACCCAAATATTCCCAGCTGCAGGATTTTTCTGGCTGTGATTATGGAAATTCATTTGTACTGCATTTTTAGCTCAGTGGCCCATTATATTTGCTCCAGTTTTTTAGCCTGCAAGAACAATGACAGTCATTTTATGAGAATGAGGTGGTAAATTACTTACTTTTTCAGTTTGATTTATTCTCCCGGTGTTTTTTTCCAAGAGCATCTACCAGACCTGGGCTTGGAGGACACTACATCCCCACTCAGTTCCTACGACTGCCTCTGGTGTCGGATTTAGAGAGTCTGTGTGTTTAAGTTAGTTTTTCTGAACTTCCACTCACTGTCACTTTGCGGGGCTCTTAAAAATATATGTGGAAAGCAATTACCTCTTTCCCAGAATGATGCACAATCTTAAGAAGCCATTTTGGATTTCCTTCATTAATGTATTCTGATGTGAGTTTTAAAAATCATATTTAAAAGAAACCAAATTAATGAAAACCAAGGTAAAGATCTCAAAATCTGACATGTGTTTACATTACCTGTGGAATAATTAAGGGGATTTTCCAGGAGATAGTGTTTTATCAATATCCAGTGTGTCAGTCGTGCCAAACATTGAAAGACAGTTAAAGAATGGCCCAAGTTGGAGAAAATCAGGTAATTATACAAGTATAAATGACCAACTTCATTATTCTTTTAATTGAGAGCTATTTAAATTACTTTTTCTCCTTTTTTGAGGCAAACAAATAGAATTTTAACCAGGTTCTCCAGTACGTTATTGCTTCTTATATCTACAAGGTCTTTAACAGAAAGCGTTATCCTACCTTCTGATTTGCCTTGTGTGTTAATTTATAGGTGGAAATGAACCATCTTTGTTTGCTTTAATTTAATGAGAAAGGAAAAGCAGTCTGTCTGTGGATTGAATATATGATAAACTTTTAGAGAGGAGCACACATAGTCAGAATTTAGGATTAAATGGTGTGGCAGTGGGACTGGACATTTATTACCATTTTTCTTTAATTATACCATTTTGATATGTTTTGTACCACAGCTGCAGGTAGATAAGCAATAACTTGGTGAACTGTGATGCTCAAACACACAGGCATTTCTTAAAATTTTAATAGAGAAGTATAGTAGTTGTTATAATATTAATATATTTATTGGGTACTAGAAAAAGCAGGAATGGTAGATCTGTAGCAGGGTTCAGTCAAACTGGAAAGTTAAATTCTGCCTTCTTGGAGCATTTAACTGCACAATCTTACACTGCAAGGATATTTTTGCATTCCATTTAGTTGACTTGGTTTATTTATTTTTTAAAATGATAAGTGAGAAGAGACAGAACCATCATTGCTTATTATTATTATATGGGCGTAACCATTAGCCTTCACTGAGGATGGTTGTGAGGAACAGCTAAGCTGTCCTGCAGAACCAAGGCCTGAAGATACCATTAGTCTCTGCTGCAAATGCCAGCATGTGGCATCAGCCAGAACAAAACCACGTGCTTCCTGTCTAAGGTGAGAGGAATTTTCTGCCTCCTATACTACGACAATCTCTGCATGAGAAGAGGAAGAAGAGGGAAGCAGTTATGACTGGAAAAGGATCAAGCAATGAAGGAGAAAGAAGAAACTTAGAATGGACAGAAGAAGTTTTGAGTGCCCAATCCCAAAAGAAGCTATCAGAGAGATTTTTGGTTGAATGGGAACAGAGGTGGCTCCTAATATCCTAATATGTTAAGGCACAAGCATTTGGCGTCAGCTATGATCAGCATCATAGCAGAGGTCTGCAAGCCCTTATGCCATCTAGCTTGCCTCTTCAAAGTTTTTTTCGCTTTGTTACGACTTTGACAGCCAGCCCAAGCAGGAAATGGTCACTGAAACATGAGCTTAACTTTCTTACCAGCAGACCACCTCTGGCTTTACCCTGAAATACTGGATGAAAGGTTTCTACTCTGTTCCTAAGCACTAAGTAGGTGTAACAGGGGAAAGCAACTTTGTGCTGTCATGTGCAGCAAGAGGACATCCTTTTCTGTCTGTGGCAGCCTTGTGACAGGACTGGGCAGATTCATGCAGCCCTCAAACAGGACAAGATCATTAGTATAAGGGAAAGAAAACTGCAAGGGCACATAAAATGGGTCTCAGTAGAATTTTCAGAACCAACCTGTTTTAAGTAAGACACTTTTTGAAACCTTTTTTTTCCATTTAGGATGTCTTAACTGAAAAATATTCTTTTGGAGAGAATAAATTTTGGCTTCATGGTTGATGGTGAGTTCCATACTGCACCTTTTTATAGAAAGAGTTTCTTTTAATAGAGATAATTACTAGCAATTTCATCAAAGTAAATGGAAAAGAAAATTCTCAACATGTAATTTTTCTGGCTCGTTGCTGGTGTTTCTCAGATTTAGAAGCCAAGAGAAAGTTTTCTTACAAACATAAAAAGCAGAGCCCTTTAAATCTGAAACCAAGTAGAGAGTGATTGCTTTAAATTTTATGCTTATATTTAGTAGTGAAGAAGTAGTAGGTACTTTCAGAGCAAAGAAGAACCCTAAAATAGAAGAGAAACTTCTGTAGGATAGAAAGAACACCTCAACACCAAAATCGGCTCGGGCATTTTGCCTTTATTCCCCCAAATTTTGCCTTCAATAACACTTTCTTCAGACATTTTCACGACTAGAACAACAATGTGCACCCACAATATGCTGTATGTCACCATGAAAAAGCGATTCTATATAGCTACCAACAAACCTAGGAAGTCTTTATCATCTGGCTGAAAACCTAGAATCCCTATCGATTTCCACCACAGCTTTGTTAATAACTTTCGGTACATGCACTAATGTCCTAGTCACAATCAGCAACGTAGAACCAAGACCAATGCACCTACCTCTGAAACCATTTAATCACCAATCGATCATTTAAAATAAAACAAAAAGTTGGGCTATACAGTCATATCCTGAAACACTGGATCGTGAGCTTTGAGGAAATCTCACAACATCTCCCCAGTTACCCCCATAGCTACCAAAATGGGATCATCTTCTCTGAGGCAATTCTCTAAAAACAGACGCCCACTTTAACCAAACTGCCCCACTACCTTATACAAATTCTCTTCATTTAAAAAGTCATGCCAACTGTATGCAGCTACCTGGGCAACATCCCAGCCTTGAAAATAATACTGAATTATCATCCGTACTGGAAGAATGTTGGAATTTATTTTCCTTTGTTGGAAAATAAATTGGCAGCACGTTTCCTTCCACACCTCCACCCTCTCCAGTTTCACTAAGCTCACTGCCCAAAGCAAGTTTCCTGGAGATCAACATGCACCACTTGTTCAGTCCATTGTTCAGGAAGACTGAGACTTTTGGCAGGAGGTCCACTTGGCTAAGCAAGGAGCTTCTCAATGAACTAAAATGCAAAACACATTAAAAGTGGAAACAAGGGCAGATAACAATGGAAAAGTATAAGAGTACTGCTCAAATTTGTCGGGAACAAAACAGAAAACCAAAGCCCAGCTGGAGCTAAAACTGAAGAGAAACATAAAAAGTGACAAGGTGTGATTTTGCAGGCATGACAGAGATCAAAGGAAAGTCAGAGAAAATGTACGCCCATTTCTGAGTGGGAGAAAATGTAGTGATGGACAATATGGAAAAGGTTGAAGTACTCAATGACTTTTTGTCTTTAGGAAAAATGCTCCTATATCTCTGCATACACCAGTGCTATATGGGAAACAAGACAGCCATCGGTGTATTGAAATCCGTAGGGCTGGGTATGATGCCTCAGCAGGTGCTGAAAGATATGGCTGATATGCTTGTGAGTCTGCCATTACTAGTGAAAAATCAAGGCATTCGGGGGTGATGCCTGGTGTCTAGGCTGATGTTACACCCAACTTTAAGAAAGGCTGGAAGGAGGATCTAGGGAACTGTAGGCTAATCTGCCTAGCTTCAGTCCGTTAGAGAAGCAGTAGAGCACATACATTTCTTAACACATGAAGGACAGGCAGTAATTAAGAGCAGTCAACAGATTTATCAAAGCTAATCACATTTCTGGAGATGAAGCTGGGTGGAGTACTGGGCTGCATCAAAAGATTACAGCCAGCAGGCTGAGATGAGCTGGTGATTATTTGCCTCTATTTGACTCTTGTGAGGTCACATCTGGAACACAAGTTTAAACACTCCATGTATCCTCTGTGTCCTCAGTATAAAGAGAATACTGACATATTAAAGTGAGTCTTGGAGAGGGTCACTCAGATGACTGCAAGGAGCATGGCTAGTTCAACCTGCAGAAGAGAAAGCTACAGGGAATTCTAATTGTTGATTTCTACTGCCCAATTTGGAAGTATAGAGAAGGCAGAGACAGACATGTAGTAAAAGTACCTGCTTTAGCAAAAGCACTTTTTGTCACCGGAATGACCAGAAATATTCAAAACTCAGTTGGACAAACCCTGACCAATCTGATCTCAGTTTTGAAGTTAGCCCTGCTTCAAGCAAGAGTTTGGACTGTGTGACCTTGACTTCACTTCTAGCTGAACACCTCCAATATTGTTGTGATCCTGTGTTCAGAAAACCTGATTCCTTTCTGTGGTGAAAGGACTGTCAGCATGGATGTGGGGAGGATGGTGAATGTGGGCTTGTATCATTCTTGTCAGGAAACTGAAGAAGTATGGGCTGGACAAAGGGACTCCTAGATGAACTGAAAATTGACTGGGTCACCAGACTCAAAAGAGTGATCAATGCTCAAGGTCAAGGCAGCAGCCAGGAGCAGACTGCCTGAAGGACAAGCCCAATACTGTCCAATGGCTTCATCAACAACATGGGTGATGACACAGAATGCACCTTCAAAAAGCTGTGGAAGATTTGGTGGAGTGCATCATGACAGTCGAGCTTGGAGCACAGGGCCAACGAAGGGAGATTGAAAGAGCTGGGTCTGTTTATCCTGATAAAAAGGAACAATAAAAGCAATTTACAACACCTTGAAGGGGAGTTACAAAGCCAACAGAGCCAAAATCTTCTAGCAGACAGCAGATTTTTTAAAAACAATGTGCAATGGCTGCAAATCACAGATTTGAAGGTTTGGTGTGGACTTCAGGAATGGCTTACTCAGTAGAAACATAGGGCAACAGTGGAACAGGTTTCCCAGATAGGTGGTGAATCTCTGCTTTTGCAAGTTTTTGGCTAGACACAAAGTCTGAGATAGTGTTTGAAGTAGGCCTGCTTAAGCAGGACTCTGGACTAGGTGAGCACTCTTCCAGTCAAATTTCAATGGCTCTGTGAACCATACTGCATCTGAGCAACATATGCAAGACTTATCAACATGTCTCCATGGTAAATGCTCTGCTACAGAAGCACCAGACCCACTTGCTCCTGCGCAAACACATCCCAGAACGCACTGCGCACTGGTCAGTGAGACAGATACCCATGCAGTTTCCTTGGCAGTAAAATAACAATAACTGTACACTGGAAAAACTTACAGACATCATCAGTAAAGGACAGAAGCTTCTAGTTAGCAGAAGGACTTTTTTTCACAAAATAGCCACTCCATCTGTGACTACTAAGTCTCCAGGGAGATGCACAAAGCACCTTCAGAAGAGGAGTGTGGGAACTAAAATGCACAGCGCTGCTGGTCACTAAAAATTACAGACTAAATAGAGAGATTTGCTTTATGGTACATTGCAATTCCCTCCTCAAGCTCCTCCATCTTTCACAGACGATGAATCACCTGTCTTTTTCTCTTTTTGCCTGATAGGAGTTAATGACCTTATCAGCTTTTTCCTTGCTCACATCACTCATGCTCCACAGGTACCAACCACTTTTTTACCCAGGTAGTCCAACTATTTAATGTAATCAAGTTAAACTCAGACCAACTGTTCAATTGCCTTTAATACCGAAGATGCTGCTTTTATTTCAGCCTTGAAAAATGGCTCTTGTAGCTGAAATGCTGTCTGTTTTTCTCCAACAATCTGTTGGATCTCATAAAAGATATTTTTTTTCCCTATAAACCTTGCCTCATTTATATCTGTAGATTATCATGCCGTAACAACAGTGCCACTTTTCTGAATTACAACATTTCAAAGAACCATCTTTTAAAAGAAAAATGCACAGTCTTCTCTTCCACTAACTCCCATTTCCCTATATGGAGGAATATGCCCAGACTCTGCCTGTAAACTAAATTTTCTTGTGGAACCAGATGATACGACACAAGTTTAATTTACTCTAATTTGGAATGCTGCAGGTCTTAATCCTGATATAGGTCAAAACCGACTTCTTACAGACTGCTGAAGGCTGATATAACTCAGCCAGTGAACGTTATCTGTTTGTCTTTATGAACTGCATCAATCTCAGACCTGTCAGTACAAACAAAAACAAGAACGAGACTGTTATAGCAGACTTCTATGCTCCTGGAAACTGCAGAGCTGAGAAATTTGTAACAGTCAGATGGTCTGTCGAGTCCCTATTATTCAGGGTTAGCAATCTTGGTTGACAAGGAGTCTTTTCAAGCTTTTAATTTATAATTTTTTAACGAAACTTAAACCAACCCATTAGTCAGTTGCTGGAAGTACAAGGGAACTTCTGAGGCCAAGATGGAATCACGGTCCTCTCTTGACTAATTTAAGATGAAGGCTTGTCTAAAATTCAAATATTGCATTGAAGAAGGATTGCACCAAATTCTGTTAACTTTCGTAGTTGTTTATGTGCCAATTATACTCTTGCTTTAAGCCAGCACCATCATTGGAACTATTCCAGATTTTCTTTTTCGACAGTTTCACTGTAGGTCAGAGTTCACTATAAGTTGCTCCACTGTATAATGAACTAAGCCAGAGGGGTTTGCTTAGTAGTCTAAGTATCAGCTTTGAAATATCCAGACACCCTGGAAACAAAGGTTTAAATCCCAGCAGGGCTGACTCAACCCTTCCACTTTTTGAGGTAGATAAATGGCGTGCAGTGTGCTACACTATCTATGGACCTCTCTGATAAGGTAAGACCTGAAAAAGACACGTGATCTACTCTCTGCACATATTAAAGGACTCATGCCTTTTTCTTAAGGAAAAGTTCGCTTCAAATTCTTGGCCAAAGTTTTTCAGCTCCAGGGTCTGTACAGTTCAATCTGTATCACTTGCCTGAGTGACAATTGTCTTCTGTTTAGAGACAGAAATGCCTCTGTGAGGCTGCCTGCACTTCAGCCTAATCCAAAGCCCATGAAATTTAAGCCTGTTTTTGCAAAGTTTATATTGATTTTTTTTGGGGGGTGGCACAGCACCTTTCAAAAAATCCTAGGTGTCCTCCCCATCAAACTTGAATATTATTAATGACAATCCCCATAACACAGTATATCAGAAACACAAATGCATGTATAGTACCATGTATTTATGTCCTCTTAGATATGCATCTCTGCACACACCTAATACGAAAATTAAATCAAACAAATGTGACTCAGTCCTTCTAGCTACTTCAGCCCACTTATCCCAGTTGTGCAGCGTATTAGCATTCATATCACAGTGATTTGCCTACAGAAATTTTGCAAGATGAAAGTTTGATGTGTAAGAAGAATCTCAGGACAGAGCGGTTCCCTTAGCAACCTTGCAGCCAGCTCCAGCAGCCCTGACCCAGCTACAAAGCCTTTCACAAGCTAAGGAGACTCACTTAACGACAGCTGGCTGAAATTTGGGAGTACTGATAAACTGCCTTCTTATCTGGAAATCACCTTTGAGGAATATTATCTTTATTGACTTGCTTTAAAAAAAAGCCCACAAACTGCTGCTACAAATTAGTACATAATAATAAGAAGCAATACCAATTTATTAGTGTGCCCTCCCTCTCCACCAGTAAAACACCTGGGGCACTGAATAACAGAGTAAAAATAAACACAACGTAATTAATTAACACTGATTACACTCCCTCCCCTCTGGACTATCTCGAATGTAGCTGTTTAGTCCTTTCTATGCCATCTCTGAAGGGGAGCCTCTTGCTGCATCCCTCACCTCTCTGTTGCTTCTGCAAGCTCTGGCCTTGCCTAGTGTCTCAGAGACAGAATGTAAGTTTTTCATCTCTCCGTTTCTGTCAGTTATGCTTCACTTTCCATTCCCTGCCCTCATTTTGTGAAAAAAAAAACAAACAACCCAGTTTTGTCTTTTGCTAGAGATAGCAGTAGATTACAGGTATGATGGTATTGTGCTAGTAAGGCAATATTTAGAGAATAGTGTGCAAATATTGCTGTGATCTTTTTTCAGATCTTTCTATCTGGAGTAAGAAAAGTAAGCATTATTGAAAGTTCGGCTTTTAATAGCATATTCATGTGGTATCCCTGAGCCTCCTGGTTGTCTACTGTGTTGTCCAGGTTAAGAAAAATCAAATATCTCTCTCCACAAAGGAGTTGTTGGCATTGGCCTCTCTGCTCATTTACAAGGTGCTGCCTTCTAGCTGAGTTTCAACCTGAATTTTGAAATCTTCACTTAACAGTAGAGTAAACTCACAGACGAAGTCAATGTTTAGCTGGAAATGTTTACAGAAAATTTTTGGTGTGTTTCTGTGCGTGTGCGCATCGGACACAAGGAAGGTTCATGAGAGCTTAATCATAGAGCGCAAGAGAAGAGATTCTCTGTAGGTTGCTCATAGTCAAGATAATACTAAGAAGATGAGAATACTAAATTGTTATGCGTCAGGAAAAAAATACCCGTCTTTAGCATCTTACCTTTCTCAAATTTGCGCCTCTTCATACTCAGTCCTTGTCACCCCTTGCCCACCTCTGCAAGGGTTAACCAGGAATACTCCCATTGAAGAATACTGTGCCAGTCCACAAACTCATGAGAACCCAGTGACACCTTCAAAATAAAAGGAGAAAAGAAAAACTATGGAAGTATTATTATATGTTGTGTCAGTTATTAAATGCCATAAACTGTTACATGTGCAACAAGTTTGAATGTAGCTTGTTTGTTGCATTATTCATATCACTGTTAGGACAGAATGTTAATTTAAACATCTTAGTAAGATTTATAAAATTCTGATGGGGGTGGACCCCCTGGTCTCCAAGATGAAAGTTGCCCGTGTAAGTGGAAAATCTGCATGTCAAAGTAGGATATTCCCTTTCACGCCGCTTGTGTTAGGCAGGAAATTGTAAAAGTTGTGGCTGAAAGCTACACTGTGTACCCTTGCAAGACTGTGGCTGGGGACGTAACAGTGCCTGTGACAGCAGCTTCAGTGTTTGTTCGTGCTGGGATGAGCACGAACCTTCTTTCTACAGATTTCCATTTTAAGGTGTTGTTTGTAGGGAATATGAAGTGTTTCGGGATAAACACATTGAGCCTAAACCACCACTCATTCTAAGGCTCAGATCTGCATGTGTAACTATTTCGAAACAGATATATGTAGGTTTTGATTAAAGGCTGATAAATAGATAAATCATACTTCCATACTTCATGTTATTTAAAGTGTTTTTCCTCAACTGACTCCTCCATCTCCAAAGCTGAAAGATATCTCTTATTACTACTAGATACACATACACAGTTTATTGTTTTGAATCATCCTTTCACCTTGAGATCAGCTGGGGCAGTTTAGACACGGACAAACCATGTACATGCCTTGGATATCTAACTGCCAGTGGCTGCAAAACTATAATTGGTTTGGGTTGCCCCAGCTTTGGGTTTTTTGCCCAATTTGCCTACTCATTCTCCTGGAAGAGATGGGGCCACCCAAGGAGCACACATCTGTCTCTCCCTACAGAGCTGGATGTGCTACTGCCTGTGTTTGGAGTTGTGGTGGGGTGTTGGGGGGTGAATTTCAGCAGGGTGGGAAGAGAGGGGCAGGCTATTTGCATTACCAGTCTCCATGTCTTTTCGTCCCCCCTTCCATTCCCCAGCTGTTTGTGCAAGGGCACAGATTATCAGGGCAAAGGAAGGAGGAGGGAGCAGACCTGTATCATCACCCAGCGCAACCAAAAATCCTCTGTAGTCTCCTCAAACATCCCCAAACCGCTGAAATATTCCAGCCTTCTATACTACTTGGCCTTTTTCCTTCTCTCCCCTCTCCCAAGACATTTCCCATTCCTGGTCCCTGATACATCTCTTCCCCAGGTGACTTGTGTCTTTCCCCACAATCCCTACACCGTATCCAGTTGTCCATTTTCACTCTAGGTTTGCATGCCCCTGCTTGTGCACTTGACATAAATATTCCTGACCTCTGAGAGTCTGAGCTGTCACTTCAAGGCCATGGACAGCAAACCAGAGCTGTCAACTGCACCCCAGCCCCACAGAACTACGATGCCAACCATGCAAAGCTGAGAAAAGCTCTGGATATGAAAGCTGTTGTGATGAATTTACAGTCTCACCAGACAGAACAAGCAGAGGCTTATGAGAAGGGAAACAGGAAACCAGAGAGAAGAAATATGACAGCCCAACACAGAGGACATCTGTAGTTTCTTCAGCACTAGATATGCCAAGATGAGCCTGCATCTCAAAAGGAACAGGTTATTGGTAGGGATCACTCACAGAAAGTAAGGTTACCAAGATTTTATGGCCAACCATGTGATCCTTGAAAATACTGAACTTAACCCTCTAAAATCCTAGATCAAATGAAAAATAATTTAGGACATTACAGTCTGAATAAAGAATTAAGACATTTAAAATAGCCACAGGGGTCCTCTCTGAAATTATACGCCACGACTATTGAAAACTTTAGACTTTTAAAAGAAAAGATGGAGGGGTTGCCTTCATTGACGTGTCACCTTTGAAGACCAAGATGATTACAGAATAGGTGGTGAAACGTAGTATTGGAGAAAGGACATTGTTACTAGTACAATGCTTTAAATTCAGCATGATTGAAAATCTTTCAGAAAGATATTGGTAATTTTTCATGAAATAGAACTTTAAAGAAAAAAAATGTGTCTGCCTCAGATATCCTATTTATGCATTTTTTTTTGTATTAGAAACAGCCCAATTTGTTTTATGACATCATATGTTACTGTACCTCAAGGTTCCACTAAACATTTTAATAAACATTATGACCGAAGAACTCATCATCCCTGGTTATGTCTCCATAAAAATTTATGACAGCATCATTCTGCCAGCGAATCTGACTGAGGAATTTAACTTAGCTGGTTATTTATGATTTTTGGTTGGGAGGCACGTGTTTGTAGGACAGGTGCCATGTAGTTGGCTACTCACAACAGCCCCATATACCCACAGCGGGAGACATTTAGACTTTTTTTTTTTTTTTTGATTTTGTGCCTCCTGCCTCCCTAAGTGGACTGATGCAGAAAGGGATGGGTAGTGGGGTGGTTCCAAGCATAAGCCTGAGCTCCAGCTCAAATGTGTAAATGGAACACTGTCTCTATCTTGGCATTGCCCTGCTGACTAGAAATGCTGGTAGTGAGGCTGTTTTCTAGACAGTGGGAGGTGAATTCCAGCCAAGGCCCCCTGCCTATTGCTTTATATATATCTATAACCTACCCGATCATCGTGGTTGAAAGATTAATGGGAAAACACTTGAACTGACATGACTACTCAACCTAATTCTGTTCCTTCCTCCTAGTTCATAGTTTTAGCCAATAGTTTTGTGCCAAATCATATTGAAAGAGTGGGATTGTTTTCAAGTATATCTTAAAAATACTTAATACTATTAAATACTTAAAACCAAGCTGTGGTACGAAGGCTTTCAGCAGAGGCAGACTTCAGGAGTGAAACAGGAGGACAGTTGAGATGGAGGAGTAATTCTGCCAAGGGGAGCGGAGGCTGAACCTGCGCATGGTTCTGGGCTTCATGGGAACCAACAGCACCAATGGAGAAATTCGTAAGGAGAGGCACAAAAACAATAGGCAAGAAAGGAAAACAATTCTTTCTGTTAGCCCTGGTGAGGAGATCAGAGACAGCGAGAGCCTGATCCCAATGCTCCAGGCAAGCACTGAGTGATTTCAGCCACCCTTTGGCACCTGCATGGCAGGTGACATTGAAAGCCTGGGTGAGCACTCAGCATCATGAGGCACTTGTTCCTGGGAGCTGCTGATCAGAGCCTCCCCATTTTAACTTCTATTTTTCTTCAATTTTAGTTGCAGCATGGAGAAGTAAAATAGGAGGAAGGGATTTGATGCAAGGAGAGATAGTTCAGTTTAATGGTGGCAACAATCTGTCAAATTCCCAATATTAATTGGCCACGTTTATCTCCTCAGTTGAAAAGAGACTTTATCGGGAATGTGATTTATATAAAAGATAGCTGGTTTTATACCTCTTTATATAAAGCAGGCAATCTTGGCATAAATCAGCATTAAAGCATTTAAACAATAAGTTGTTAACTCATAAAACAGTAAGTCAGCTTTCAACAGAAGCCAAAATCAGTCACTGTCAGGTTCTGCTCACTTGGTAGGAGTCTCCAGGCAAATTCTCTCACATCTGTGCCTTAAAAATAGATTTATCTCAATGCGTGGGGGATTTAGCTCAGATTCTCATTGCAAAAAGGTCCATTTCTAGGCCATTTTTATAGCAAAGACATAGACGCACGCAGGTGTAGGTTCTTTTTATTTGTTTATTGGATTGCCTTTTTTGTTTTTTAAAGGAAATATCAATGTTTTATTTTTCATGGGTATTGCACCACGGAGACCAAAAGTATATGGGCTTCACCACTGTGCCTTCATTTGTAAGTTCTCCTATGGCTCAGTATATGACTGTTCTTTACTACATTGGCTTATGCAGCTTTTTCCTTTTCAATTTTCTTAGTACTGCTTCCTACTGTACAGCTAAAGACTAAAAATAAAGGATAAAATGACAATAAAAGCTCCCAGGGAAAAACAAAAGGGAGGAAACATGAAAAGGACTTGAGAAGAAAAGGGTACAAAGGCACAAAGTACAAAGGAGCCCACAGTTGAAAAGATTACAGAATTAAGGGGAAAAACGTGCTAATGTAATCTTAAAAAAAAAAAAAAGAGAGAAATAATTCAAATGAGAAGCCATCAAAAGCAAGATAAAAAGGAGGAACAATTCTTAAAAAAGGGAGATATTTTTAGGCAGCCTGTTTAACCTGAGGGGACAGCCTTCAGGAAAGCCAGATGTAGTTTACTGAAATTATTATCCTAATAAAATGTGTAACAGAACAGAGAGCACCATAACAACACTTCTAATGGAGAACACACATCCATGTTCTTCCTCTCCTTTCATAACACCTTTGTTTTGAGCAGATCATGAGCACAACTTTCGCAGCGGGTGCTGGCATTCCCAACTCGTTAATTATCTACTGAAATAATGCCTGCATGGCTTGTACTTATTTTCCTGTGATAAACATCAAAAAGTCAGTTTTCCCTATCTTTAAAATGGGGTTATTATTTCCAGACCTGTCTTATCTTGTGGGTAGAGGAGGTGGATTAAGGACAAATGGGGAGCAGTCCACGAGTCCGCGGAAGTTGGAGAGAGCAATGGGAAAGCAGCCCTGTGGGGCAGGAGCAATAGCCCCAGCCCACCTGCCCATGGTGTTTTCCTCAGGCTTATCCTAACAGGTAGCTTCGATTATTTATGTGGTTTTCTTAACAGGATTAAAATCAAGTGGCCTCTCAGGGCAGAAGGGAGAAGTCAGTTCAGCTTGGTAAAACACAGTCTTTAATTTTCTACATGATATTCTTTCATTACAGTGTTATATTTAAAGCTAAGAAATATGCTTTCTCTCTTATTAAAAGCCCTAATTTACAGCAATGCCTATGTGTCCTAAAATACTACATTTTTTTGGCTGGGAATTGTTATATTTCTCCTAATTTCAGAAATGAGATATTCTGAAAGATGAAAGAAAAATAATTGTTACACTTGTATTTAAGTTATATAAATACAAAATATAAGAAAGCGAAGATTCTCCTTAGTAAATACAGTTTTCAATTCCCATTTTATTTCACTGGGTTCAAGTATAGAGCAGCTGAAAAGACAGATAAATTTAACAAAAGAAACAAGAACAATTAAGCACAATTAACCACAAAGGTGCAAACTCGTTTTTTTTTCTTAGGAACCCACTAAACTTAGTCACTAAGTCTACTGAAAACTGAAATATCACTTGGTATCTGGCTTGATTTAATCTTGCTTTAGACCGGACAGAGCTGGTCTAGATGCACCATTGCATGCAGCTTGGCATTTTAATGTTATAAAACCCGAGCATAAAGAACCAAAAATCCCTTTTTTAAAGTATTTGCTATGGGGATTTCCTTGGCATGTATTGCATCAGAAGAGCCAGATTGTTCCCGCTAGACACACCGTTAAGGGCAGGGAGTATGAACTCTACGTTTCACACTGCAACACACAGCTCTGTTTCGGTTAGAGAATAAGATGAGCAATGGAGATATTCCTCACTAGGTCTGCACACTTGCAGGGAGAGGCCTCGACAACAGAGTTAGAAGACCACAGAAATATTCAGAAGTGGTGAGTGCAGTTCCCAAGGCAGGCTGGGTAGTTTCTAACATTTATTAAAACTTTCTCATCATGAGTTACTCACAGCCAAATCCTATCAGTGATTTACCCAATCATTGCTGGAATGGGCGTAAGGGAGAGAGAACAAGGATAAAATCAGGGGATCCAAGACAGCAGGGAAATTAAAGGAAGAAACAGACCACTGCCAATCTGTATTTGACATTTCCCACGTGCAAATCCCTGCCAGTTTAGACTGGGTCTGCATAGTCAGGGGCAGGTATAGAAATCAGTGTCTGCCCATGGTTTGACGTGAAAGGTGGATTATCTCTGTGATGAACCTAAGCCATTGCCCTCTTTTGAGGATGGCCCCAAATGCCTGATCCTGTCTTGTTTCCCTTCTCATTGCTCTTACCAAAAAAAATAGCACTTAGACTGGCATTTAGTAAGCCCAGAGGGATCTCACAGTAGTAGGAATTCCTTCATCTGTAGCTGTCTTTTATTAATTTGTTCACACTTTTCTATTTGTAGCACATATGTTGAGAAAATGGAAGTGCTAAGAAAGCAGGGGTAACATAGATGGAGCACTAATCAATCCTCCACTCATCACCATTTCATTTCTGCAGAGAGCTTCCCCAGATTATCACATTTTGTCTCACTTACCAGGAAGAAAATGCTCCGTCAAGTATGGCCCACAGAACCACGCCGCATAACCAAGTCGTGAGTCAAACCGGAGCAGTAACGAAGACAAACTGCACAGCCACACTGTGCCTAGTTTGGGAGCTGATGTCTGAGTAACGTAGCTTATCAAATCCACTGGAGAAACTGAGGGGTGTTTTGTAAAATGCTTCAGAATAGAAAAATAGGCTGCTAGAGAAACTCATTGCTGATCGCAGAGTGTTCTTGGTGAACTATTTGGGAACAAGCAAAATGGGGCCAATGGGATGCAGCAGGTAGTTTCTCCCATAAGGAGGTGCCTTTCAGGAGCAGAGCAGTAAAGTGTCATGGAGTGGATGCAATCACAAGGTGTTGGCTGGTTTACCAGTTCAGGGCCCCAAGCGTGAGACTGCACCTGGACGTGCGAGTCTGTTAATGCAGGACTGTGGCTCCTTCAGTTAAAAAACATAGTCCTGTCTACTGGCATTAGTATAATGAATCTGTGGAAATGAAAATACATGAAGCATTTCCCAAATGGTCACGCATATGGTTATGCTTGACTTCAAAGCTGAATGCATTACTATGACCTCTCTTCCCTCACACTCCCTTTTCCCAAAGGAAGAAATTTGTGTCTCGGTTACTTTTACACCTTCCTTTGAACACATCTTAATAATCTTAATGTTAGATCCATTCTTCTTTAACAACATATTCTCATTTATATAAGAAGTCTGAAAGCAAACTCCTGCGTGAAGGATGGTGTCGATTTTCCCCTCCATAACCTCCTTGTCTTTAAACAGTAAAATTGTTGACACATGGCTCAGAATATGAATATTTGATCAAAATGAACCTTCGGTGATTCCAGAAATTTCACATCCCCAAGCGTCTTTTTGGCAGATGGCCAGTAATCATCTACATTTTTTTCCATTTGGATCCACCTTGTTTCAGGTTTAATGCCCTTAGAATAGAACAACCATTATGGAAATTAGTTAGCAGCTGCCGTACATCAATGTTTAGAAAATTAATATTACCGACATTACACAGCACAGAAGCTGAATTTTAATGAAGCTTGGAAACTATAAGCAAATTGACCTTTCACCTCATCAGAGAAATAGTCAAACACAACTTTGTCTGAGAAAACTTATAATTTCCACCAGAATTCTCTGGACACAATAACAGAAATATAGTATTTCCATTACAACAAAAGGAATTAAATGCTTCAGCAGATTAAAGATTACAATAGAATCTAAACTATTATGTGTTCTTACCGCTAAGCTTTAGAAATATTTTCTGTTAGTGGTGTGACAGTGGAAATTGCAATGCTTTATAATAATAGATCTAATGCATGAAGAGAAATGATTAGATATATGCTGGGAGGAAAAGTGACCTAAGCAGCCGGCTGAAGTTTCCCCTGGCACAGGAACTGTTACCAGACAACACTAAGAAAGCAGCAGCACCAGTCTGATGACGGTTTTTTGTTTGCAGGCTTATTTGCTTTGCTTTTTTTCATCACCATTTTCTTTTCCTTTTTATTGGACTACTCAAAATTTTCATTTCTGACCTCTGTAATTTTCATCATGTATCTTCTGTTATTTTCTAAGACAGTTATAACAATCACAGGAAAAACAGAAGGGCTAAATTTATTATCCTCAAGCAATGCATCACAGACATTTTAATTTCAGCTAGAAGCATTTCGCTAATGCATTTTTTTATCCTTTTAAAACAAAAATAATTTGCAAAACCAACTTAGGAAAACTTGCAGGGTGTCTTTCTGCAGCTACTTTTGAAAAGAATTTTGTTGCCTTATTAAAACACCTTTTTAGTGTGCATCTCTATATGTGTATCTGTGCGATGTTGTGTGTTTTGTAAATATGCATCAAGATTGCCTTTATAAATTTACCTTGAGGGTACATTCATTGTAAAATGGCAGCTAGTACAAGAAAGTCTTTCAATGAAAAATTTTGCAGAGTTTCTAGCAGAACTATTTACTGGTGTTCAAAGTCAGAGGAACAGGTCTGGATGCTGTAGTGGCCACTTCACATGTAGTTGTCAATAAAACAGCTCTGAAACTCTCAAAAGTTAATAAATGTAAAAAACAAAAAGTCATCAGGACAACATTATAAGACTCAGATAACTGTAAAATAAACTGACTCACCTGGCTACAGCAGAAATCCTGCTCTCTGTGTAAGGATTAAAATTAACAGAACTTAGGAGGAAAGAGAAAGCCTGCTTATTATTTCCTTCAGACACAATGCTGATTAGCAGAAGACTGCAACAGAACCATAAAGTGCTATAAAATTACTTAAAGGTCATCGCATGTTGCAATAAACTGTAACCTAATTTATTTTTTTTAATGCTGAGATGAATCTGCTAAAACTAGAAAAGCAGGTAACTTTTTCAATTAATGTCAAAATGTTCCGTTTTATTTTATAGGTTGTTTTACCCATTCTATGTTAAAATGATGCTTTATTATAGCATTATTTTATGAGCCCAAAGAGACATTTTGACATTTAGCATAATCTTCCACAAAGTCAAAAGAAAAACGGTTATGAAAGTGGTACTGAATAAAACACCCGGAAACAAGGTGTAAGAAAGATTACTTTATAAATAGGAGTGGTGATTAAAGTATTGTTTTTTCCCCACTTCAAATGTGGGGGCTCTATTTACCCCCACCTTCTTAATACTTTTCAGCCCTGTCTTTGAAATAAAAGGCAAACATCTTGCAAGAGAGACCTTTTAAAAGCAATAAAAGTCCTTCTCCAGCCTTCATTTTTGTCTCTTTATTTTACCGGTAACCATTTGATGACAGTTTAGTGGAGGAGTATTATGGATTTAAGCTGCAATTTATGGACATTCTCTGCTCCTTACTGGGGCACTGCAGGTGAAGAGATGAGATATAAAGGCTTGAATAGTCTCACTTAAAGAGTCTCTTTCTCCCAACCCCCTCTGCAGTTGGGCCCTCGAGCACCTCTGTTTGCACCACCACAATGCAGTGGCAAGAGGATGCTGGCAGCCTCTCTCCTGCCACCAGCCTTTGTCCTCTGCTCACCTGCTGCTTCCCCACACTGCTCAGCTATAACCCATTGCTGCGGCTCACAGGCAGAGGAAGACGATCTCTGCTTCAGGAAAAACTGTGCAAGTGTCCTTGCTCCTCCGAGGAGATGGTCACCCCATGCCCTGACGCTGATACCCAACACAGCCACCAGCACGCTGGCTGTGCATCCTGCAGTTCTCCGAAGCACAGGGGCGTTTAAAAACACCCTGTAAGAGTTATACAAGCCTGATGCTGCATGAATTGGCAGAGAGTCAGTCCCTCCTAATTAAAAGGTTTAATTTGCTTTTGAGCAGCCTCTTAGATCCCTGGAGCAGACCTGGTTTTCTCTGTGTCTTCAGAAGGGCATTTCCCACATTCCTGTCCTCACCAGAGACCCAAGAGTTGGGAAGCAACACAGGGAAGATGCTTTCTCTTTCCAGCAGAGGTTGGAGGAGCAGATGAAAGGCAGCAGCAGGGGCCTGTCAAGATCCCCAAGTAAGAGGGTTAAGCCCACCAGGATCTCACTGTCCGTGGATCTTCATCTTTCCTCACCAGCAAGGAAAAAGGCGATTATACTTCATTAAATATTAATTTATAAATACTGGCATGGTGTCTGGGTTTCTCTGTTTTAACAGCAGCTGCTTCCAGGGACTCGGCAGCAGCTCACAGTTGCCTGAGAGCAAATATTGACTCTTGGCTGCCAATGGACATGAAACATTTTAAAACATGGCATATTTGTGTGGAGGCAGCAGTCCAAAAGGGCGAGACAAAAGCTGTAAGGAAAGGCCAGCACTAGTCCTGTCCAAAGGATCATCAGCGTCGGCTCAAGGCCAGAGATGTCCTGTGCCACCTCTGGGATTGCGAAGATGTGTGGAGAGCAAGCCATGGAGGGCTGGGCAATTAAGGGGATACCAACATACAACAGCAAAAGAGCTGGTGTGTTGTCTGGGATCCCCAAAGAAACCATGCGCTGAGGAGTGTTAGAAATGGGACCAATAAGACTTATTGTTTGTGTGGTGAGATGCCAATGCCAACCACCTAGAAACCTTGCGGGTGGGGGGCAGCATGGAGCTTGTACCTGAGGCAACATCAGTTTTCTTGCATGAGGTAGAAGCAAGCAGAGGGAGTACCATCTCACACATCAGAGATCTGGGGTTGAACTCGAGTCAGTTTGGAGGAAGAAAAAGTCTGAATCAGTCTCAGCACCACAGGAGGGCTGCCGAGTGATGGGAGTGGGATGAGGTGGATCACTATCATCTCCCTCTGCCAGCTGAGTTTCATTTGGGGTTCAGCATGGTGACTGTATCCGGTCCCTGTGTGCTGCGGGGCCCAGGTGGGAGGCTGGTGAAGAGCAGCTTATCAAACTGTCAGCAGCAATTTTCTTTGGGAATTTAAACACTGCTAGGTGATAGAGAGGGCAGTAAAACCTTCATTTTGGACCAAGAAACTTTCATCTGCGGTGATTTACCTGTGGCTTCCTTATAAACCTCAGATATTTTCTGCTCTGGTGGTGCTTACTGGAAAGGCATGAAAATACACTGCTGGAACAAAGGAAGACAAAAAAAAAAGAAAAAAGAGAGAGAAAGAGGAGGGTGTGAGTGCTGCACAGCAAAAGGTGAATTTTAGAAGAGAGGGCATATAATTTGAAGTATAAGGCTGGAATTCCCATTGATCTAACTAGTCTCACAAGCTGCTTTCTCCCTCCGTATTAATCACCAGATCTCTTTCTCAGTGCACCTTGTAACACACAGCCAGCCATTCCTGAATATACACTTGCAAAATCTCCAGTAGGCTTCATTAGCAAGGAGTTGTTAGCATCTGCAGATGTGTTGGGCTTAGCTTCTATCTCACAGGCAGGTTTTTAATGTCCTTGTTATGACTGCAACTATGATTTTGAAAGATTATACCAACTCCAAATGACTGCAACTTTCTGCCTGCGCCCAGGAAGAGGACAGCAGTCACACCATTTGAGGTCAGGGAGGAGACAGGGGTTTTCTGCTCTTCCGTGTTAATCAGAAGGCAGAATCTGAAGTGCCAATTTTGCGAAGAACTCTGTGTCCAGTTTTCCTCCATCCCCAATGCTGAACTGTCTGATCAATACTAAATCTAATTTATAATGATGGCCCCTGTGAAGCAAATGTTATGTCAACATATCTTAATAGCTTTGGCTTCCTGAGTAGCCTTGTTAGCTGCAACCTTCTCTGCTCCTGCTACTCTCTTAACTACTTCCACCTACAGAGCCCCATCTGTAACAACGTTGACCACTTCTCTCCTCCTTCTTGCTCTCTTCTACCAGCGAAGGCTTCTGCACTGTCGGTTCCTGTCGTGTGAGTGCTCTCCGACAAGCACATGGAAGAAAAAAAGAAGAGGAGGGAAGAAAACAAAATGAATTCCCCTGCCGATTCTCCTCCTCCCTGCAACTGATGAACCAAAGAAGGAAATAATTGCTACTCTCTTTTAATAAAGGCACGTTTACAGAAATTTCCATAAAGATGATTCAGAAAGGAATGCATGGATTTCTTCTCTGTGGGGTGTCCAAAACGGTTTGTGTTGTTCTGTAATGTAATGTTATTAGTGCTCCATCTAATTTATATTTGCATTTCCCTGTCTCCAGGGCAAATTTTTACAACTCACTTGCAAAGTACTAAATGAAGAAGTGCTGCAGTGCTAAAGAGCCACATTTGCTAGCAAGCTTTCAAGCCATCCATTAATTGCCAAGGGGAAAAACCTGAAAGGTGTTGAAGGACTCCAAAGAAACACTGAGTTTTCTCCATCCTCATGTGGCGCGGACAGCACACAGCACTGCAAGAGGCCAGGAAAAGTGGTTGTTCATTACAGTTGTGGCATGGAAATCGAAAATGTAGGCACTCTGTGTCAGTAGCCCGTATTTGCTATAAATGGGAAGGGCTGTCTCCCTACTTACCACTAGAAGGGTGGTTGAAAGTGGAATAGAGGTGGATGAATGATGAATAACAGCTGTAGAATCCCAATCTTTCTGAGGTGTCTCATTGCCAGAGCATGTATCACATCCACATGTGAGGCAGGATAGTTCATGCAAACCAGATTTCACTAACTGGATACTCACAAACACGTAAAGAGCCTCAGTTATAACAGGGCTTCTCCTGCCAGTTACTCCGTAGGCAAGAAGTCTCTATCCCAATGGAACAATGCAGGTGAAGGTAGGAAACAGTATTAGTTTCATTAACGCATTATTCTGAAGTAGCTGTAAAATATCCTTTACGTGCACTGGGAAACTGATGCAAAGAGATGTAAATGACTTGCTTAAAAGTCAGATAAGAAATAAGTAGCAGTGGGGAGGAGGATGACACAGATCCTCTGAGTCTCAGTCGCATTCTTCATACTCAAACCATTTCTCACCTTTCAGATATTAGCAGTACAAAAAAGTATAAAAATCTGTACATTAAAAATCCCCACATAAGTTAAACACCGCCAGTGCGTTCTTAATTCAGAGAATGGGTGTATGGTATTTCAAGAATTTGTGCAGCATCTCAGGTCAAGCTAATTCGGACACAAAAACACAAGCTGAAGATACACCTAAATAATCACCAAGGGACAATGGTTACTCTCTTCTTCCAGGAAAGAGCTCAGGCTTTACAGTCTATGGAAAATTGTATTAAAAATCATGAGATTTGTGAGAAAAAAGAAACATAATGTGAGTTTTCTGTTCTAAATACCTGATCAAAAGACAAGAAAAGGAAAACACAGCAGCTTTCTAGACAGCAGAAAGTCCTGATAGTTTCTGTGCCTGTGATGTCAAGGTCAATGCTTTGTTTTCTAATAAGAGAATATTATTGTCCAATTAAAACAGGATAAACTTATTCCACCTGCTTTTTAATGTCAATAACTCTAGGCTGGAGTTTACAGCAAGCTCTATCTGCACAACAGGGAAGCTGCACCTGCTTAAACATCAGGTCTTAATTTAGCCAAAAAAATCTTTATGGATGCACCACAGATTTTGTTTTTGTAAGACGACTGCATGTCTCATTGAGTGCTAACCTTTCAGATATATTTGCAAAGCAGAGAAGTGTAATATTACAAGTCTCAACTGAGTGTCTTAGTTAGCAACTCAAAATTTGTGTTCAAACCTTTTTGAAAACCCTTAATTAATTCAAGGTAAGGACCCAAAATCATGGCAGGTTTTTTCTCAGCAAGATTTCAAAGAATCTGTCCACCTGTTCAAAGCAGCAGATGAGCCAAAATTTCGTGTCGGAGTGACAATCATCTCTGTCAGAGAAACAAAGGTCACGTTTGTTCTCTCTCTGCTCCTCCTCTTCCCCCTTTCCATTTGGGCCATTCATTCTGTTCTGAAGTGAAGGTGCAATCTGCAGAACCAGTCTTCTGTACCTCAGCAAATCCAGCAAGTACCATTTGCATACTTTATGCCAAGTTAAAAACAGCAACAACAAGAAAACCTGGTTTCCGCTTTAGCAGCATGAAGGTTAAGGTTGGAGGGGAAGCAATGCAGACACTTGTGTTTATGAATATTGCATGAGCTCTAACACATAATGAAAGCTGTATTTTAAAAATGAGATAAATGTTGGTCAAGAGAGTGTTCCACTACATAACTATTTGGATCCTAGAAATAATGAATTTTGTTTTCACTATGGAAAAGAACTACATCTGTCTTGGGAGTGGTGTCTCCCTCTCCCCTTTTTTGCTCCTCCATAGATTCATCTCTCTCTTTTCCTCTGGATTTGGTAGTCAGTGATCAGTTTTCTCTTTTGACAGGGGGGTTCTGTTCAGCAATGATAAACATTTCCCGACTCACATCAGTGAAATTCTTCATGAGGAAGAAAAACCTTATACATCATCCTCATAAAGCCTGTTTCTGTATACTGGGATGCAAGTAGTAGCAGATGGAGAATATAAACATCCTCTAACGTTTAGGAACAAGTACCTATGACAAGAATTTAATAACTAGGCTGTGTTTTCAAGAGAGAGACCAGAAACTCTCAGTAAAACATGGAAACTGACCTTCAGCTCATCATTTACAGTTTCCACAAGCTGTGTACCTACAGGCTTTGAATATGACCTTTGGGAGACCTAAAGTCTAGCTCTGCATAAAGGATGCCTGTATGAATCCCTGTGGATGATGCACATTGCAAGACATAACATTATGTGTACTTTTTATTAACATCTTTCTCAGCTGTACGTGTGTGCTCCTATGTTCTTCGAGAGCTTTTCTTTCTGAAGTACCTAGTTCAGGTATAGTCCTGCAGTTCTGCCTCAAGGAAATTCTTGCTGAGGTCTATGGATTTTGCTAGGCTAATCAGCCACCACAGAAAGACTTCTGTGCTCTTGGAGTCTTGTGCAACGGATGCCCCTGCTCCTCATCTGCCTCAGCGCGTTATCTGCTGGCTTAGTTTGAACAGCATTCAGTGGGGGCTTGAGCTGATGCTCCATGCAGAGGAAAAAAAATCCACTAACAAGATGTTTTCAGTGGCATAGGAACAAGCAGCTGCCTGGCAGTAATGTCAGATGTTCTCGCAGCCACTGCTTCAGTGGTTGACCATGGCTACGGATGGAAGTGTGGGAAATTTCAGCTAGGTCAGGTCAGTATTTGTTAAAGACAATCTGCCTTAGAAGTGCCTGAATTTTCACACAGGTTAGAAAGGGTTAGCAAACATTTGCAAAGGAACCCTCTACAGATCCTAGTCTAGACAAAGCCGGTGAGAGGGAAGGGGTGTTTAAGTTGGATCTGGAGGATGTGGCAAGCAGCCAAGCCACTTCTTCCCTATTTGTAGCAAACCCTGTAAAAAATAGGATAAGGTTCAGAAGGCTCAGATGTGGCCTTCAAAAAAAGATATCCAGATAATTGAAGAGTTTCTCTCACTGACACATTTCTATTTCTGTTGTCAAAAGGAAAGAAAAACTAATAATGTTGGGGTTTAATACAAGAATATCCCTGACATACGAAAGGGTATGGCTGCTGTTACCTGTGCTTAGTAAATAGTGCACAGTAAAATCATAACTGAGGGGCTGAGGCAGAGGTCAGATGTGCCACAAATTAAAAAAAGGGGCAGAGTTACGACACCTTTCATTTCTCTTTCAGGCATTTAAGAACAGTAATTGGTAAACAGGTTTACAGCTGTCCACAGGTGAGGGTTTTTTTGATCACCAATGGGACTGTATTTTACAGACGTGATGTGTTTAGGACTAGGGGGTTTTAATGACCAGAACTGGTCCAAATTTCAGCCAAGTTTCTTGTAGCTCAGAGGTACAAGATTACTTTCTAAAACACCGGCAAGAACAGAAGTAGTAAAATACTCATTAAAGGATCTGATTTGCTGCTTGGAATCCTTATTATTGATGGCAGTCGAAACCCCAAAATGTACCCGTCTTAAAATGGCAGCTCAGTGTTATAAATAACCATTCCCTGTGAGACTTTTGAGAGATATGCATTCAGTTTACTGAAAAAGCCATATTTTTCTTTCTGTCACCAGAGTAGCGGCAATATAGCTACACACGAACATGCTGCATTCCATCTCAAACACTTCCCTGGAGAATTTCCAGTTAAGTTCTTATTCTACCGTTTTTATAGTCAGCAATGATACATAAAGTACAGAAATAACATAGTTTAACTTGAAGCTACCAGGCTGAATCCCCAGTCCTAATCAAAGAATCTTTAAAACCAAGTGAATCTCATATGGAATTTATGGTGCAGAAATATGTAGGGAATGTTTGGATGTCATTTTTATAAGGACACCTCTTACGGTAACTGAAGCTGCTATAAATTGAATTATGGAATATGAAAGTCCTTAAGGTTTATGGTAGAGTTTGTGACTGCTGAAATGAAGACAAAGAACTTGAGATAACGGGTGTGTCAGTAGCACAGAGTCTAAATATGATTAATTTTGATATAAATTCAGATATAGTACCTTCTGCAAATATTTGGATTCCATTGTAGGTAAGTACTGTTTTTGTATTAATTCATATTGAAAAAAATACTTGCCTCTTTGATGTTGAATAGTTTATATTGCACTATAAAATTTTAGTGCTGTTATTTCTTTTGCCACTAATATTTGTAGCATTTCATAGATATTACACTGACAAACTCCTTGGACTTGAAGTTATGTTCTGTGCCCTGATCCCACAGAATCTGCCTATGCATTCCACTCTCCTGACTTTGTTCATTAGAGCAATAATTACTTACAGTAGCAGAGCTTGCTTTTTTAGGTCCTAAAACATGCTATGCTACTCTAATTAGATTCTTTGAAGCTAGCCCATTCAGTAAATAATTCAAGTATATCTGCTTCATGAAAACATGTCCAAATACCCTGTAGAAGTAATTTTATACAAAACAGAGACTGAGATAGCAATTCCTAGATTTCTGTCTCTTCTGAAGCACTGGGGCTGCAACAGGGACTGCTGCTCCAACGGGAACTTTTGAGGCCAAAAAGTGTCTTGGTAGCCCAGGCACCTTCATTCCACCATCAGACAGGGTGCAGCTTTGGCTTTGGCAGCAGTACAGCAACTCGATATTAGTATAAGTCAAACAGTCTTTCAGTTTTAATGTACCCTTCACACTTGCATCTAACCATTACTGAAGAGATGAGGATATGTTTGTCAAGCAGGAAGCCTGGCTGAGGTTTTGTAAAAGCCTATGAGATGTACAGTGAATATAAAGGAGAGGAGCAAACCTAGACTGCTTGGAGAGGTGAGGTCAAAGCAAACATCTGCTGAACGCTAAGTATGGCGATGGGTATTGCATCCAGTTACCAGAGGAACAGATACTTTTGAAATGAAATAGAAAAATATTTAATGTTGGAAAACACAATGTTTTTGAAAGACACTGCAATGGAAACTCTGACTGTCCCTTCTCCCAGAACCAACCCACCAAAGGTATTAGCTGAATATAGCAAAGGTAGCAGCCAGGCCAATCCACCAGTGTGCTGTGAGTCAACCTGGAGCAACTTCGAAAGCATAAAAATTACTCATTTCTATGGTCCATCTAATCTTTGACTTTTTTACTAAAAAGATGTTAATAAATGTAGATTGCGACAGTGGAGTTGTTTTGTTTTTTTTAAGACAATTCTTGCAGTTGTACAAAGCAAGAAACTCCATTTCTGACATGGCACTAAAATATTCACAGAAAAATCACAGTTTGCTGTTGACCTCAACTTAGGCTACAGCTGAAAATCCAACCTCAAACATCACATGCTTCCAAACCAGAAAAACTTCAAAATACGATTTAAGCACACACGTATTCTCTTTGGTGTTAGTGAGACTGTTCATGTGCTTCCAGCTATATGTGTTTAAGTGTCTCAGTGGATCAGGACTTCACTGAGATCTCTACCTTAAAGACCTTGTTGTCAAATATGGCTTTGCCATTTTCTTCTTTTCTATTCTACAGCAACGCTTTGAGAAGGCACAAAAGCCCAAGCAGGGATAATGTCTTCTAAGTAATAAAAATGAGTATAGAAAAATAGCAAAAAATACGTAGTGAAGTGGAAGTTTAATAAATTCTGATACATTTTTCATGATGAAAACAGAAATGTGATAGCTTATGAGATCTTATGAAAATGTTTTAAAAGCTGGATGAAAGTCCTTGCATTAAAAGTACAACTCCATTTTCAATTCCTTTGACATATTTCCATTATTTGGACATTCCTAAACCTTCACCTAAAAATTATTTTGTGGTCCTGTCTTCTGAAACCATACTTATCCATCATTGCTGCCAGAAAAATACCAGTTTGCACAATTAGTAAAGTCATCTACAGAAGGAAAAGTTTTCAGTAGTAATAAACAGTCTAAACATAATGTCTTAGAATCTCTGAAGTTATCCATTTAAAATCAATTGTGTTTTAAGAATCAATGAAATATAACATCCTTTTAAAATGAAGCTGATCTATAACTGTAATATAGTACTTTGCCATTTTCTCTTAAACAAATAAAAACCAAGTACATAACAATGTAAAATAGTGGAATTTCAGAGCCTGTTAAATTATTAAAATGAGCTAAATAGACAATAAATCAGTACATTTGGAAAGCTGAAACACCGCCGTGCTGTACTTCACACAATTAGTTTTGCTGCAATGCTTATCCTGTGCAGAACTTGAGAATCGCTTTAACAGTGAACTTTCCAAGTATGTACTTTACAAAAGGCCATCTCATTATGCAGCCAATTAAAACGATTTGTTTGTTCATGATGGAATCTAATGTAGAGATTTGTTTTCTTCCAATAGATACCTTCTGCTAAGAAGCCAAATTGGCACAACTTTATAATTGCACTGGTTCCACTGGGAGCTACAAAGAAGTTTGTGAAGCTGATAATTCTTTAGTGCAAATGAACTAACAATAAAGACAAGCCACTTATAAAATTTTCCACTGTGAAAATTCAGAAACATTGCAACATCCAAATAAAATGTAGAAGATTAAAAAACCCTGAATTGTATTATATTACTGTCTTTATTGTATTACATATGTTATGATATTTATTATATTATTTTATTACCATATATGAGGTTTGACACAAAACCCCTGAGACTAACCCTATGGCTCGAAACCAGGGCTGAGGGGAGAGAGGCAAAGAGAGGGTTATAGAACATGTTCAAACCTGTCACAGTGAGACAAGGTTCAGGTCAATTGCTTCACTCAATACGCGTAGATGCGTGTTCAAATACAGCTGTTTTCTACCCTCAGTCAGAAAATGTTGGTGTGCACCAGCCCACAACGCTTTGCCTGTGGAGCGGTTTTTGCCTAATGACAACATCACTGTGCTTGAGCATTCTTGCTATTCAACAGACCTGACTCCCTGTGATTTCTGCCTCTTCCCAAACACCAAGTCGGAGCTCAAAGGAACCCATTTTTTTTGTCAGTAGAAGATACGAAAGCAAAAGCAATGGTGATCCTCAACAGCCTTTCTGAAAATGATTTGCCGAGCTGCTTTGAGCGTTCGCAGCATTGTACGTCAACTCAGAAGGGAACTATGATGAAAATGATCATAGGAGATTTTCTTAATTTGTTAAACAAAATAATTACAAGCACAGTCTTTTTTTTCCTTTTATTTTTTTTTGCATCAGACCTCATATATTATTTTATCAGTTTCACAGTTGATGCGTTGATGAAGTCTTTGTCATGACGATTTTAAGACAAACAACCTGATATTGCAAAACTTCATTCTTTCCTAAGCAAGATACCAAAGATGTTACAAAAGTTGTCACAGTGACAAAGTTTTGGCCTCTGTTGCCTAAATAAACCCATTAACAATAAAAGCCAACCTGGGCATAAAATTCAGTAACTCGTATGAAAATTTTTTTAAATTGCAGGAAAAACCTATAAAGTCTTATAACCTTTGCTTGTAATGAATGTGAACAGAAATTTGCTGAGGCATGCAAAGCGATGCCCACCCTGCATCGTGTAGCCTGTTCATCAAAACTGCAGTACGCACAAACCCAAAGACTAAAGCACAAGACGCGGAAGGAGCAGGAGGAATGGGGGTGGAGTTTTTAAAAAATGAAAGTTAAAATTGAACTTTAATGAATGCGGGCAGAGTTTCTGAGGAAAAAATGAGTGTAGCTCACAGTGGAGCTGACTTTGGCAAGGAAGCTTAACTGACGTCACTGCTATAGTAGAAGCATTTATGAAACAGGTGTTTTTGGGGCTTTGGAGTTTGATTTCTACTTTTGATTTGGGGGGAAAAAAGCAGCAGAATAAGGACGCTCAGTATGTTCAGAGGCAGACTAGATCTCCCAAAGCTGGTGAGGAGAGTTCTTTTTGCAGATCACATCATCACAGATGAAATGCTGAGAAAGCCAGACATGACGAACTTGTCATCCTTCTGGGCATGGGTGATTCTGCAGCAGTGGCAGCAAACTGCCTTATGGGTGCCATGACTCTGATGCAGCTCTCAAGGGAATGAAAAAAAGTCGGGTGCTGTTGGCGGTGCTGGAGAGAGGATGTGATCCCTAACAGTACTGAGAAATTGTATTTATGGGTGACTATAACCACAGGTTGTTCTTTCCAGGGTGGTTAACATTTCAAGACAGACAAATTCTAAATATTAGAATATTACTGAAGAGGGAGGAAGCTGTGCCTCCTTTCAGCCTTTCTCCTTACCCCTGGCAACCCAACCGAAAAGTGAGGGAGGTGAAGAAGTTCTCTGAGGGCTCTGGGGAAGGACTGCTGCACATTTCCAGGGAGGAGAACCACCTTTTTCATGGAAACACAAGTGATCTAGTGGTCCAGACCTAAGGATTTGGCCCATGCTGAGGTAATAAGCAAATAATTCCCTTCCCTTTTCTTGGAGGCAAAAGTCTGTTTTATTCCATTTGCTTCAGAAGATTAAGATTAGGAGCTAAAATACGGTGTGTGCTCACACACTTCCAAAGGTAGGAATTTCCCTCAGGTAATCTACACTGCCTCAAGCAGACCTCCTTTTATAGCCACAAGTGTGTGGAACTAGCATCTCCCCTTACCTTGTGACTTTATCATCTTTCAAGTCAGTGCAAAGTAGTAGTCAGCTACCACTAAGCCTGAAGCCTGTATCTTTGCGTTTTGGCTTAGCAACTCTACAAGGTGCAGAAGAAAAGATAGTTACAGTACTGAAGCTATTTTCCTTTGGACAATAAATGCCAGTTTGAAACATCATTATTTTTTTGTATTGTGGATAAAATTAGAATTTAAACTTGTAAAATATATGGCAGCAGCTGATGATACAATAAAATGAAGCTTTGGAGCTGATGAATAGTTTATACTGTGGGTGCTCAAACAAGATAAAGAATGAACTTAATGCTAAAAAAAATGAGCTGGATACATCTCATTAAGGGCTTACTGCTGTATTTGCATTTTTGTTTAATGCGCAAATCCTGAAGAACTGCAAATGAGCTGTAACTTTGCAGTCTTTAAAAAATAAATAAAGATTAGATAAATGCAGATGCTATGCAAATAGTCGATCAGTAGCAGGCTACTGAGCAGCCGTTAATGAGTGCTGGAAAGTTACCCAGGTGATCGTGAAAGACCTTTCCAGTAAGACTAAATGCCACAATGAAGTATAAGTTCCTTCTGATTCTTCCCTTGAATTTGTCACGCAGGCTATGTGAGGTAAACTGAAGTTATGCCTTGTTAGTTGGGGAAAGATGATGCATCTGTAGGTGGGGAAATACAAGTAGAATTGCAATCATGTAAAGAAGAGACAAATAATATAATTGCACAATGCCTGAATTTTTGAAAAGGAAAAGAAATAACCTTTTCTATTATTTCTAGTTCTTCATTATCAGGTAACATATGAATATCTCCCACATTCAGGATCATACTCAGATCTTCTAAAAATGACTCATCCTGGATCAGATGTGACAGTTGCTCATTTATACTGCAGATTACAAAAGCATTTTAAAAATCTTTCTTTGGCTATTGATTTATTTGTCTCTCTCATGCTTTCTTATTGGTTGTTTGTTATGAAAGAGATTTATAGTTTAAAACTTCATCTTATTTATCCTGTTCCTTTTAATGAGTCACTATAAAATAAGCATCATTTTCCTAATGTGCGTTTTGAGTGTCAGAAATAGGCAATTTAAATGTGAAGCTTCAAAACACTATTAATGCTGCAATTTAGTGACAAAATATCTCTCAGTTTTCAGTGCCTCTTGCCAGATTTCTTCATTTCAGTGATTTATTGTATTATTTCTCGGCCTGTAATAGTTAGTGCCCTAAGTAGCTGGTTTATTTTTGTATTTCTCCACACATTAATACATTTCAGTAGTGGCTGGTTCTACCTTTCTTTGATGACAGTCAGCCGAGAAGAATGTGACGCAAGTCTCCCATCGTGCCAGGACCTTCTCTACACCTTTTAGGGATCGTCATTCTTCATTCACTGTGTATGACTCCTGAATACTAACTTGGAAAGCTCAGCCTGCCATAAATGGCTCCAGTCTCGCCAGAGAGCACCAACCACTGCTTTCTACTCCTGATGATGAGGGAGAAAAGCTGTCACAATGTCTAACACGAAAACCTGAGTAATGAAAGAGATTAGAGGGTTTCTTGATGATTAGCTCAGCTTCATGTGCTCCAAAGCCTTTAGAAAGGATGTCTCTGTCTCAAGAAAAGCACTGGTGCTCAGTGATTTTACCAATCTCTTCTCTCAAATACGCTATGAACACAAGTAACGTCTTAGTACTCGGTGTGTGGTGTGCACAGCTTCAGGGTGCTGGTTTCTATGCCTGCCGGCATGAGGCACAATGTAAATTATCCAGCATCCTGCTGTTATTTGAAGATATCAAAAGGCTGTTTCAATCTTAAATATGCATTCAAAATCCAGAGACTATACCACCATGCCTGCATTAGATATACACTTGTGTTGAAAATGTTTTCAGACAGCTTTATACACATGGATCATTTATGAAAATACACTGTAGTGCTCTGAAAGCTGCTACAGGACAAATTGGGCATGACAAAGCCTTCCCACAGTCTTCTCACCTCCCAAACTTTAAAGCCTGTAAAAACAGTATAGGTATCCTCATCATACACATACTGTTTATGATGAAGGGATGGCTTAGCAACAGTATTGCTATTTATGGATAAGGCAATAAACCGCAGAGATATGGAGTACCCACCCTAGTGTTGTACAGCAGATCTATAAAATATTTCCTTGCTCTGTGTTCTAACCAAATATTCCTAAATGGCTCACACCCATGTGTTCCAGTGACAATGTATACACAGACAGCTAAAACAAGTTGACGTGATGTTTTCTGCTGAACAAAAATTTGTTATCACAAGTTTGGTCCTGAATACAGGACTCTCGTGTCCCTATGGATTGCAAGCCCATTTTGGTAGAGATTTTGAAATCCTTACAGCAAAGCACTTGAAATTTCCTTACAACTTAATGTTTCTTTTCCTTTGTGGAAAACTAATGTTCCCCTGACCTAGCAGAAGAAGTGATGGACATGTTGTTTTAACCCAACCTGGACAGTCCAGGAGTCACTGGAGTAGGACCCTGGGTCTGCCCTTAATTCACGGGTTCAGTGCCCACCGGGCTAAATGAAGGCAAAACAATACCAAGAGTAAGATGGGCACTGGCTTACTAAATTGGTGGTCAGGGGAAAGACAGAAAGAGAGTAAAGGTAGGAAAGGGTGAGAGAGAGGAAAGTGCAAGGACACCACCTGGGCTCAGGTGCTCTTCTCCTCCCAGGGTGGTTGGTGGGGCACCACTCAGCTCTAACTTAAGAGTGTTATTTATAGATTGAGGTCCCGAGGGAGGAAGGGGAGGATTCCCATTGGCCTTGCACAGTGCTCCCTCTGGAAGGTCCTGGAACCAAGTTTGGCTCTAGGGGGGCTCTGGTGTCCTGGGTGTGTTTGAGGTATAGTTCTGCCCCGCTCTCCCTATCGGCAGGATTGCAGCATGACCTCTCTGCAGCAAAACAGCCAGTAAATTCCCTATAGGGAAAACCAATACTGAGTCACCCAGAAAGAACTGCTTCCATCGTGTTTGTAAAACCTGCCCAGGCTGGTCATGTTGTTCAGAATGAGCCCAAACAAGTATTTTAATCATATGTTTCTGTCTTTATTTCCACTTAGATGTGTGTTCGTACAGTATTTAGCACTGCAACATACAGGTTTTTTTTTATCCCAAACTACGTTTCTTCAAGAAAAAGGAAGGCCATCACTTTAGCAGAAGAATCCTCAAAGTCAAATCACTCTGAGATTCAGTGGAGATTGGCTGGATAGGACAACTGTCAGCATAGCTCCTAGACTATGGACTGGAGAACCTCGTGGAGCAGGCTTTGTGTGAATCGATCAAGACTTCAAGTTCCTCTACAAAACTTGGTGCACCCAGGTTACAGAACACCCTTGCCCTCTGATCACTGTACAGGTGCCCAGTTATGTAAGAGCATACACGTATAAAGTTCTGGCATTATAAACCCAGATTATATCCCCCTACTATTTAGTCTCATCCTGAGTTTTACCTTGAGAGGACTTAAGTTTGCATAGAGCCTGAAACAATAGCTTGAAAGACATAGATTCTCCACCTGCAATAAAATAAAAAATACTGAATTTTTCTAAGAGAAGAATGAAATGTCATTTTACTGAATGAGTTCACCTGAAAGAACACATCAACCAGAAAATTGTTCTCTATATGCACCTGAATGCTCTTTGATTGCTGCAGTCAGTCACAGACCATCACATTAGTCTTTGAAAGAAGAAACTAGAGACTAACTGCAGAGACTTGAGGACATTACGCCAGCAGGGCTTGGAGACACTTTGAAAGTTTCTCTCCCTGCTTATATGGTGCAACACTGCTGAGTATTTAGCTGACCAGAGAGGAGACTGCAAACTACTTTTCCAGGTGCTAATCACGATGCTTTTGTGGAGAATAAAAGAGGAACATACAGGAACAAATGGTGCCCTCAAAGAAGAGGATGAAGCTGTCCCCTCTGAGAGCACCATGTCAGGAACACGTACAAGGACTATGAACCTGGGCTGCCCAGCGCTTCATGCTGGTCCTTCAGCATAGCAACATTAGCTCTTCTTACTTCTAATCTGAATCAGTCATTCATCTTTCACTCATTATAATTATTGGGGAAAGTGGTCATTTTCTTATTCTGACATTTTAATTTTCTTTGAAGAGGCAAATTTATTAAAGAAAAAGGTATCCAAATCATCATCTTCTATCAGTGCCCCTCAAGATGGGAGCAGGCTTCTTCCCTTTGAGTGAAGTTTGCACAGTGTCCTGAAAAGAGAAAGGTCTGAACAACGCACCCAGTCTGTTGTATCCAAAAAGCACATGCGCTGTAAAAAAATCATTTTGCATTTTTACCACATTTTCCAGTAGAAAAAGAAAAGCTGGAAATAAATGTGGAATGATGTAGTTCAGGTTTATTAAGTCTACTTGACCCTTATGTCATATACTGACATTTTAATTTTACTGCCTGACATTTAACAAATCCTTAGCAGTCCTGAAAAAGTTAATGATTAAAAAAAAAAAAAGAAATCTCTCTGCATAGTTAACTTAAATATATGCAAATAAAATAAAATAATTAGCAGCACCTTCTGTTTTATCATATAAAATTGTTCACTATGGTGATTTCTAATTGCATATTCAGCATGTATTTATCCACAGCCTTTTGACTAATAGCTTGCCCTATTTATTTAAGTAGTGATTGTTACTTTAAATAGCAATATTCATAAAAGTGTTAGGCAACAAGAAGGAGAAAATGCTATAATAATAATAATCTATAATATTCCTAACATTTGTCAGACTTCTCTCTCCTTCACCCAACTGACCTGGGGAGCCACTATTACTGGAATGAAAGTAGTACGATGCCTTTGCCTATTTCCTACAATAGGATCATGCCCCTCCCAGTTATTTGCAAGAAGTCCTACAGGAACAATTATGAAATACTCTCATTCATTTGGCACAATGGCATATGGAAATTTCCTGCAACACTAATTACTATGGTAGCAATTTTTAGCCAAAAATGTCAGTGTCTAGGATTTAATTAGTCTGCAGCATGATTTTAAAACTGACCTTCTAGTTTAGTTAATTAATTTGCCAGTTCTTCTCTTTCCCTTTTTTTTTTTCTTTCTTTTTTTTTTTTTTAAGAGAATCCTGTCACATCAGTTTTTAGGAGATTTTAATTAAAAGGAAATCACTACTTCCAATGTTAGCAGAATAACTAAAAGCATTTGTTGAACAGTTTTAGCAAATAAAAGCAGTGAGGTCAAGTTCCTATTGCCTCAGAGTGCCCCTCTAGCCATTGCCAACGAGTGCTAAGATTGCTACCCAGGTATTTTGAAATGCAATTTGCGAAATGTAAAAATGTAATGAAGTTTTATGCCAATTAACTGTTCCTCTCTATGCTTGCATCAGCACTCTGTGCTGATAGTGGCTTCTTTGCATGAATTTTTTACAGTATTAATTAGAGATCTGTTTGAAATAAAACACTAGAAACCAAGACAGTGAAACTCTTGGAGTTTGAATTGTCTCAATATTTCCGATGAGTGTCTGAGGCCGATTTCTCATTCAAGCTAGAAGTCTTGATGTAAATTCAGTATCAGAGTTATAAAGACAGAACTACGAGAAAGATTTTTTTTTGGTTCAGTTTTATCTTGACATGATCCAAAATATGCCTTTTATTCTATCCTCTTTCTTTGTGACAGTTACTCTGCTGAGGAGTTACACATTGCTCTTTCCTGTGGAGAAAATTAAAAACAAGCTATCTAGCAGTCTCAGCTCTGCGGCACATTCCAGCTACTGAACTGTGTCACATTGTTTTGAAAGAACTATAGTACATCTCCTGAAACGGAGGAAGCTGTGACTTTTTAGGTGCACAGGAATGAATAAAAGGATTAAAAATACATGCATGCCTGAGACTACTTTTGGCACACACACCTGGACACAATTATGAGCTAAAGAGTACTGTAATGGTAGGGGGTTTACAGCTAAGATTTAATCACCAGGAACATGAATGTTCCCAGCTAACCTGTGCAAATGGACCTTAGGCTGTTGTATGCAAGTGCACTTACGTGTGCAAAATGGAAAACTTTGGCCAGACCTATTAATTTGCTTCTAAAAACCAGAGTGTAATAAGTTATTTTATTAATAAAAGAATGCAGCTTCTAGTAATTCCCCTTGCTATTTTGCAGTATTGAAATACCTAGGATGAAAGAAGACTATTTATTTAATAATCATTGAGCATTAACTAAATTTCTTTCCCGTCAGAGGTGTTGCCCTTTGAGGACCGTATGCCTCACTGCCAGCCCTTTCTGCTCTGCTGGTGTAGAGAGACAGGCCCTTCCAACCTCCCACAACAATTTTTGTACCCAGCTTCAGTTTTGGTGTGTTCTTGTTTCTTTTTCCATACTTCCACATTGTCTGAAAGAAACATTTTATTTTCCTTACATTTTTATTTACTTTTTTGTTTTCCAGAAAACAAATCGGTGAATTCTTCTGAGTACTGAATCTGAGATACTCCCTTAGAGATAACCACCACATCCTGGGCACTTTTCAAAGACCGTTTCTAAGGGTTGCTTATTACACTCCAAAGAAAAGGGTAAGAAGCTCTCTATGAGACAAGGCATAACTACCTGCCAAGATTGGCTTGATTTTTCAGTAGCACTTCAAAGGCTGAAGACTTCCTGCTAGGCCCTCCTGCATGCCTTGGCATATTTGTGCTCTGTGTCTTTGTTAGATGAGCTGAGTTGTTCTCCTAGTTCAATGGTTGCATGGGTGACTGAGCATCTTCCAGTAGGTCTTAAGAATACAATGATGGTCTCTCAGGCAATTTCAGTGTTGCTATCACCCAGCCATCAAATCCAGAACACAGTTAGGACTACAGCTAACCTCAAAGGCCTATCTGCTTGCAGAATGGTGGTGACCTTTAATCTCTACAGCAAAACTTATGGTGGATCTCTAGTCATAGGTCCACTTTGTTTTCCCCCATATCCTGTATGAGACAAAGAACTTCAAGGACAACTAGAAGAATGGCATCGTGATAAAGTCATTGTCTTGCCTAAAGGCCCCAGTGGTGTATAATCCCAGAGCTATCACCTGGGTTAGTTCATCAAGACACTAAGATGAGCACCAGCTGTATCCATGTATATCTGCAGCTCGGTTTCCCTGTATCTGTCAGATTTCCATTCCAAGGAAGTGCTTCCCTTACAATCGTAATATGCTGCTACACCTTAGAGGCAGAAGAAATGAGATCCCATTCTTTAAAGGAGACATGGTGGCTGGAGAAGTGATAAATGGAGAGCTAAAAACAGAAGTAAAAAATAAGCAACATTCAAAGAAGGGGAGAAAGGCAAATATCAAAGAAAATAATTTCAGGAAATATGTCCATTTAAAGCTCAGAAAAAAAGAATCATAGCTTCACAACACCTTTTCCATTGTTAATATTGCTTGTATGAACCAATAATGTGTGCTTGCAGCCCAGAAAGTCGACAGTATCCTGGGCTGCATCAAAAGTAGCTTGACCAGCAGGTCAAGACGGCGATTCTTCCTTTCTACCCTGCTCATGTGAAACCCTGCTCTGGTGAAACCCCACAAGAAAGACATGGATCTGTTAGAGCAGGCCCAGGGAGGGCCATGAAAATAATCAGAGGCCTGGAATACCTCTCCTATGATTCTGTGACTGAGAGGACCGATTTTGTTCACCCTGGAGAAGGCTCCGGGGAGACGTTATTGCTGTCTTTCAATATATAGACAGGGTTATAGAAAACATGGAGAAAAACCTTTAACCAGGCCCTGTAGTGACAGAACAAGGCACGATGGTTTTAAGCTGAAAGAGGGCAAATTTAGATTGGATATAAGGAAGAAATTTTTTATGATGAGGATGGTGAGACACTGGAACAGGTGGCTTAGAGAAGCTGTGGAAACTCCATCCCCGAGGATGGACGAGGCTTTGAGCAACTTGATCTGGTGAAAGATATCCCTGCCCATGGCAGAGGAATTGGACTAGATGATCTTTGAAGGTCCCTTTTAACCTAAAATTTTCTGTAGTTCTATGATCTCCCAGTAAGCAAGTTTGATGGCAAGCTGAGGGCCTGCTCTCTTCAGTGTGTTTGCTTAGTAGAACACAACTCATCACTGATTAGTTATGAATACGGTGTCAACTCTTTGTGCACAATCTCCCTTGAACGGTTTGTGTTACAGTTTAACCCTCCTCCCGACCTGGTCAGCAGCTAAACACAGGCAGTTGTGACCCCAATGCCCTCCCCTCCAGGGAAAGGTGAAAGTGCAATGAGGTAAGAGTCTTGTGGGTTGAAAACTAAAACTAAACAGTTTTAATGAGACAACAATCATTAAAAGGAAAATAATATTAATAAGAAAATAATAAAATTTATACAAAATTGAACTCCCCAACAATGACTAAATGCCGCCATCGATACTCACTTTGATGATAATCATAAATTTTAAGTGTTATCACTCCTAGAGACAGAAAAACATGCAGTTCACTTTCAGGAAATGAAGTTACTAGGTAAGGTTTAGCTGAAAAGTTACAAAGTTGATTCTGCTTTAGCTTAAACCAGAACATCATGAAATCTCTGGTATGCATGAACCTGTATCAGGTGTTCCATAGTTTCCAGGAGTCTGCTTTTGATGTTGCCCCACTAGTCATTTATCAAAAAGAGCCCTCTGGACCTTTACAAACTGCACATTTCTGCTTTCATTTCTTGGCAGTGAGCTTGACCAAAAGACAAAAATTTTTCTCAGATAGATACGTTTTTTTTCTCATATTGGCAGTCTCTTCCTGCATCATTGCATCAGGCTCAACTCCACTGCAGGGACTACGAAAAGTGAGATGAACTCTCTCTCCTATTTTAACCTATTTTGAACACTGAACACATCCTCTTGACAGAGCCAGTGAGGCTTTGTTTCACATGTGAGTGAAAGAGGTTGTATGGTTCCAGTGTTTGTTGACTCTTTGTCCCCAGCAGGGTGGGGAATTTCATAGCTTTAGCTGAATGTTTCACAAGCAGCATTACTAAGTTAAAACCAAAGAATTTCTCTTCCTTTAAGACAAGAGTCACAGGGAAGTAATCACCTTTCAGTTGCACAGTAACTGTTGACCATTTAACAGTTCAAAGCAAGTTCTGAATAGCATCAAATATAGACTTTGCATATTGTTATAAGCTAAATGAATGGGTGACTATTTCTGTTTCAGAAACCAGAGAGCAGACAAGGAGTAATCACTTGTGAAATGAAATTAAGCTTACAGTCAGCTAGACTGAATACCTCATTTCTACAGTACCATTAGCAATTTTGACTTTACATTGTACAGTGTATGTTCCAAGGGCAGAATTTCATTAACCTGAACATATTTTGGGCTCATCAAGTTAAAAATCCAACAAGCAAAAGAAAGAAGAGTCAGTGCATCTTTCATAATATTTCTACTGTTAGAAGCTTGAAGGCTTTCGAGAATTGCCTGAAATCATTAGCTGATTTTCTCATTACTTTCACAGTCTGGAAGGAAAATTCCCTCTCTACGAGCTTGGACTGTCTACAACTTTATCACAAAGGACTTGGTAGACTTGCTGTTCCCAGAGTTGCATTAATTTTCATATTCCTTCAACAGCTTGAGATACTTGTTCTGTCTTCAATAAAATCATTCCTTACCAATCAATAAGAAAAGCAAGGAATATGAATCTCTCAAAATCAATAATATGTACAATAATTACACAAGTATGTTAGTGACAGCCAGAGTGTCAAAGCAAATCCCAAGACCCATGATCTCAAAACCTCCAGAAACTAGCAGAAAATGATGTGGTTTTATTCACTTCTGCTTTTGTATGAGCCAATGTCAAGATTCAATGATGAGTGGGTGTATTAACTCCTCAGTCTATTCCCTCAGCTTTCACAAAACAGGCTCCACTTAAATGCAAGGATTTTCAGTTTGATCAAAAACTTTCTACTGTTGGCTGCCCATTGAAATGGCAGAGTTCAGACGAGGTGGCAAGAACAAAACAGTGTATGTGAGTGCTAACCCTTCACACTAGCATTTGTGTGGTACAAAGAGGATTCATGAAGTAGCCTTACAGAAGGAAAAATGACGAGGCTAGTTAGATACGATTGCAACAATGTAAGTTGAAAGCAGCTTGGAAAGTCCGTGTTTGGTGACGAGCCATTCCCTTGGGTGAAGGGCTGGGGTAGTCCTTCACAATATTTTTCAGTCATATTAGGAAGTTAGCTGGTTGGCTCTCTAGGGAATGCACTGCTTTCTAAATTATACATTGATGTCATGTTTTTAAGAAGCCTGCAGTCTTCAAATTCCAAGATATCAAATAATTTCCATGTAACCACGCAATCTTTTCAAATACAGAGGCTTTTCTGAATCTGAGATATTTGCAGGCTATGACTAGATTTCCTAAAGTCTTTCTTAGCACTTTAGGAAATAAAGTGTTAGAATATAGGATATAGAATATAGAAATAAATGTTAGAATAAGTCTTTCTTAGCACTTATTCTGAACTTCACACTCACATCTCTTCACTTGCCTACAAAGAAAGAACCAAGAGTTGGCAGTAGAAAATGATGGAAATGAGTGGCTGATACAAAACTGTGTGTTTTCACATTTGTCCACATAGCAGCACAAGTGCTTGTTCAAGTCTAGCCTCAGTTTCTGATGTTCTTACTTTCTACTGAGTTGGTGCATAAAACTGACAGACCAGGTACACAATGTTGACCTCCTTTGCTTTTGACCATTTTCTAAGTGCAGCATGACAGAGTAGGTGCCCTCAGCAGCCCAGTCCTCCCTGTACTGGTGAAATGTAACTTTAATCAGACCTCTAGACTGCTCTGCAATTTCATTCCTTCAAGTATGCTCAGATCCAGGAATATAAAAAGCAACCAACAAATAACTCAAACAACTTCTTCAACCCATCAGTCCTCCTTTTTTTTGTTATTCCTTTGGGAATACGAAATTCTACTTGTATCTTTACAGAGTCACAAAAATATTTTCACATGGATTACATTTAGCTATTTCAAACTATACGTTATCCAGAATATATGCTGAAAAATCCCTCCTGAGGAAGGTGTAAGACATTTCCATAAATAGCAATCACAGCTTGGTCATTCATGTATGTTGTCCAAAACTATTGTGGAAGTGAGAAATGTTATAAGAGAAGACTTTAAGAATAAAGTAAAATAAAAATTTAAAAGTATATTTATATTGATGTTTCAGAGCACCATATTAGAGCTCCGGTTTATCAGCAGGAAATGGGATACACTGATACCAAACAGTAGCTCTAGCCTGTCAGTCAAGAGTTCAGCTAAATCTTGTTTATGAGCGTGTGCAGTTCTTAAAAATTTTTTGGTGATAAAGTGAGCTTGGATGTAGCCTGCACCTCCTATGTCCAAGGACAGTGATGACTTGTGTGAAAGGAAACTTTGCAGAGTTATAAACATCTGCCCTTTGATCATACTTCTAGGCAATCAAGCTAGAGAAAGTGTAAACTGGATCATACAACAGGACTAACATGAGTGTAATCAAAACACAAGAGAAAGGGAATCAGTTTGAAGAAACAAATAAAAAAAGGAAATAAAAATTTAACATGATGACTACTTCATCTTTTTAAATGCATTTTTAATTAATTCACGGCTTTCTTTTCTATCTTCATAGTTCTTAGGTGTCGCTTCTGACATTAGCAAAGCCTCTGTTTGCATCTTCTCATTTTTTTCCTTCTTATTTTATTTTTTCCAGGTATTTTTAAGGGCTCTACCAGCCTTTACAGCCAGATAAGACTGGAAAAAGTGCACTAGAGAGGCCCAAGATACAAACCTTTAATCAGCAGGAGGCAAGTTTTTCTGAAAGACTGAAAATCCAAATAAAACCTACCTTTTCTTCAGGGTTGGCCATTTGCCGTTGTCTTATTATCCTGTTCTCCTACTCAGGTTATTTTGTACGGTGGCCTACACCACAAAAAAAGCCAGGCAAGCAGAGATGAGTGTCCACAGGGCTCTTTTGACACAAGCGTGTTTCTTTCCCTGCAGTGCTGGGTCTCCTCTGTGAAAAGTTTCCCTATTCATTTCCACAGTAGGATTCAGGACCAGAGAGTTTGCCTCGTTAAAAGTTCTCAATTTCACGAAACCACAGTTTTTAGGAAATATATATGTATGTATATATGTGCATATATATATATATTTAAATACAGATTTGATGTATTTCATTTCTTCTCTGCAACTATGGAAAGAATAAATATGAGCTAAAATGTGCAGGCAAGTAAGCCCTGAAGATGAAAAAATATTAAGGAAGATCAAATCTTTGAGTATAACTCCTCAAAACAATGCTAGAGACCTATTTTAAAAAGAAAAACCAAAGAAACATGCAAAACGTTATTTGGCTTTGTTGGGGTTTGCAGCTCATAGTAGCAGCGTACTGCCATATTACATATTACTGCCTGTAGACACAGAGTGGCAGATCAGTAGAGTGGATAAACAAGATTTGCAATTAAGTCCCCATTGAAAAAAAATGCCAAAATTCACCAGCAGGACTCTTTGCAAAGAATTTCATCTTTTTTTAACCAGTTCTAATAAATGAGGTAACAGATGGCCTTAGATTCAATTCAAGGTTGCACTGGCTCTGGGGGCTCTCCTTGTTCATGGGTAACAGCTGAACCCCAGGTCTGGGCTGCACTCTGGGAGGTGCTTTTTGTTTTAATGGGTAATACTTCACACTTTTGTTACCTCCCTCCCCGCTTTTTTTGTTAAATCCTTACAATGGCTTGAAAATGATCCCTCACTGGGTTTAATTTTTGTACAATTGGCAATCGTTTTGTCCTGCTCCAATTCTTAGGGGAAAAGGCTTGCATAGCTTTTCCATAATGATTTCCTTATCTGTGCAGCCAGCAGCAACGTTGGCAGTGCTGGAAATTGGGTTCGCTGATTAAACTAGTGCTCCCTCTGTTGGCTGGATGTCAGCGCCTCGAAACAAGGACTTGCACAGCCAGCGATTGCATTGATTATTGGGGGAGGGAGTGGGGAAGATGCTCTAGTACAGTTACAGCCCAGATGATATCCCAAAGTGCAGTATTAGAGTTGTCTTGCAAATGAAAATTAGGTCCTGAATAAGCACCTTCACTGAGTGCAGCCTGGGAGCATTATAAAAAAAAATTAGTTGTATAATTCTTAACTCTTTGCAGGACATGATTTCTCCTTTTTGAGTGTGTGTGCCAAAACTGCTTCCATTCCCTTTATGTTCATGTCAGTCAGAAATAAATTAAAGAGTCTGAAATCTACCTGGCAAAGAAAAGAAATAATTCGGACCTGTTATGGTCTGTATACTGTTGAATGCTGAGCGAAGGCTAAGAACTGACTTTATTCTATGTCACTTTGGGCTGTGTCCAAATTCAAACCAAGAAGGTTTCAGAGACAAAACTCAGCACCTGTATTCTAGCTGGAGTGTCATCTTCCAAGTAGCTGCACAACTGGAGAAGAATGTGGATGAATACATGTAAACTAAGGTTAAAGTGGGCAAAAATGCATCTCATTCAAGTTGTTTAAGCCCTGCAGTTCAAAGTGACATAGCACTTCCTAAAAAAATTATATAAAGCTCAGTTTGCTCAGGTTTGAGGATTATATTATCTCAGTGGTTTCTCCCTTACTTGCTGAAAAATAAAGAATTTTCCACCGAAAGACTAAATTACACATATAAAAACTGATGGAATATTTTGATTTCCTGGGTTTAAGTCACTCACATTGATGGAACGTGAGTCAAAAAGAGTGTAATGATGTTTTGCCCTCGTTGCTCCATTATGACACAGTGACAGAGCACCTCATTATTACTTTATTCTGTTTACAAGGATGGGACTAGACTTTTGAAAAACACTGAATATCTTCACTAAATTACAAATCTTATGTTCCGTAACTAATGCTGTTCTCCATTTCAAGAAAACTGTATGTATCAGCTTTTTAATTAATTACTTACCTGGTGCTGTGTCGCAAGATAAATACATTTGGGGTTGTATTATTAGCAACCAGTATTATCTTGTATGCAGCCCACTGGGTTGTCAAGCACCACTTGCATCAGAGGAGTGTGTCTCTCCTTATATGGAACAATGGAATTTAGGATAATTCGAACTTCGTAAACTGAAAGGGATGCAACACAAACTAAACAAAAATCCCAAGACATATGTGCTTCAACTAAGCCCAGGAATTCCTTTAATCCTACCTCTTTGTAGGACACTGCCATCTGCAGAGGCAGTTCTTGACAGGGTTCTGGCAGTGACTGCTTTCCTGAGCCTCTGACCTGCCAACGGGGAGTTGTCACACTTCATCTGATCTTGCTGGACATGAGCTACATTCGCAACTATATCCATTCCTGAAGTTTTCCACCTACATAGCTCACTGAAAAGGTGTCCTTCCTCTGTAGAGTCTCTTACATTTTTTTCCTCACTCCATAATTTACTTTATTTCTATGCTATTAGAGCTATTTATCATCTCAGGTTCAATCTCAGAGTGTTTTATACTTGCTCCCCTTGTACAAGAATTTCTTTATTTGCTTCTGAAGCTGTACCTTCTGCCAGCCCCTACCCCTCCCCATTGCCTTCCTTGGTGTCAGTCTTTCTCTCCATTTCCCATTTGTGTTAGCTCAAATCTCGCTGAAATAATTTCTTACATTTCAGGTACCACAGGGAAGATCAATACCAATTAAGAGAGTGTATTGTAATAGAGATGTATTAAAATTTTTCATTCTTATAGGTCAATTTTATTCCTACTGAAGGGTAAAATAAGGCAACAATTTAGTGACAATTCCCTTTTCCTGAACAGGGCTATATATCTTGTTAGCTAAGAGCTTAGCAGGGCATGCTGTGTTTGCCTGCAGTGAAAGTCTTACCCCTTCCTATGAAAATACTTGCTCTTAGTTACATTTGGACATAGACTAGTGCATTAAACAGACTGTGTTTCTGACCTAAATGTAGGAAGTAGCTAATACATGACTTACAGCCCTGAAAACCATTGAGAAATTACTTTAATGAATGCATATAAGGGCTTTTTGTTATCTTTATTGGACATAGGTATGATCAGAGTGCTGTTTTCTTCCTTCTAGGCTAATGTCGAAGTCCTGTTCACTTCCTTAGGTGCAAATCCTTGGCACAGGATTTGGCTCACAGTGCTGTCAACATGGGCAGGAAAAACAAGATACATAGTTACTAAGCTTTTAATCTTGGATATGATCTCAGAAAAACATCAGACTCCACAACAAAATGCTCTGTGAGCTCCTCATGGAAAGATGCTTGTCCGGTTTTTGTTAGGCAAGGAATCTGTGGAGATTACATCAAAAAAAGACAGACTGAGGAGCCTCTGTGTGCCTTCCACCACCAGGAGGGGCCATAGCTGCAATCAAGAGCATGTCCTTGACTTGTACCACACCCCTGTCCTCCTTTATCAAAACCAAAAATTGCTTAATTTTTTTTCATGTCGTTGCCAAACCCCCAAACCCAATGAATTTGCCTACTCTCCTTTCACAAGCTCTCTTTAATGGACAGCGTAAAGCGCCCCATGCTATCCATCTGCTATTAAGTGCACCTCAGAAAGCAGAATAAAGTCATAGCATAAAATAAGGACAGGCTATGCTGTTTACTGCAAATGAAAGCAGAGGACAGGGGGAGAGTTCTGATCTGGGGGGTGAGCTTTTCACAGCCTGGTATTAAAAGGTAACTGAGCACATTTCCACTGCTGTCAGGAAGAGATATTCTCCAAAGCAAATGGATGCCTGACAGTGTTTATTCTAATAGTCTGAGTTTAAAATAATGACCTCAGACTTTAGTTAAGCATTTAACAAACAGCAAATTAAGATTTGTATTCTCAGAGAAATTACTGCCTAATCTCCGGTCTGCCAGTCAGGCTGAGGAAAACATTACAGGCATAAATTGCTCTCTCCAGTCCTCCTGCCTGCCTCCAGGCAGGCAACCCCCCTGCCCCAGAGAATGTGCTTTGCCCAAGTTTGTTCTCCGAGATAGATGTAATTCCCCCTAAAAAGGCCAGCTTTTTGTAACGCACAATAACCTGGTGAGCTTAGGGGATGGTCCGTACATGCAATATTCCCTCAGTGTTTTCATTGGCCCAGTAACCCCCTTTCCTTCTGTTTGTATGCTGGAGCTGACTCCTTTCTCTGGAACTTTACTTAGGGACCTTTACCTTCAGCAGTGCCCACAGCTGCACCAGACTAACAGAGCAGATACTTAGTCCCTGGTTCACTAATAATTCTCCGACACCTTCTTGAAAATCAGTACTACTCTCTTGCTTTTGTTTCATTTGCTTCTTTTATTTTGTTTGAAAAACCTCGACAGTAATCCTGCCAGTTCACTGTCTCTTTCCTCTCCTTTGCTCAGTGCAACTTTTCTTTTTAATGTCCCTTCTTCTTGCTGCCACAGTAGCAGTGTGCTGCCCATCTCAAGTCATCAAAATGTGTCCATGTCACAGATCTCAAACTCCATTCTCTGAAGTACTGCTGCTAAACTTCAACCGAAAATGTGCAGTGAGCAAGGAAAGAGCCTGGACTGCAGCATCAGAAGGCTTGAAAGCCTCATTACATTTTTGTTCCAGTTCATAAAGCTGCCACCCTGAGGGAGTGGGATGGGGGGCAGAAGTGGATGAAGGCTGAGCCTTAGGAAAGTCCAGCGTGGCTGGTGGCAGACCAGTCCATCTGGTGGCTCAGTTCTTTATGGCTTGCTGTGAGATAACTGCATGGCTCCCTTCACGCACGAAACAAAGCAGAAGACAGAGGGTTGCTGCTGTGATCTGAAATGCCGTGCTATCTCATGCCACTGACAGTATGAGTGCTACCCCGAATTACCAGGGCAAGAGACAGAGAGCAGCAAGAGAGGGGTCGCAAAACCTGAATGAAGGTGAGAAAGCAATGCCGTTTTCTTCACTGACATGAAAGATTCCCAATTATGAGTGTTTGTTGAGCAGCTATTTTTCCCCTGAAGATGACTGTTAACAGTGGGGGAGAATTTAAAAATAAAATGAATGGATATGTTGATTCATGCTTTGACTGTGCTTGCAACTCCCTGTCTTCTGTTTCCTTGTGTTGTTTCCTCTGCACAGGTTCCCTTTTGGCTCTTACAGAGCCAGGGACCTGGGGTGTGACAGCTGTGCTTTCAGGGCCGTTGATAGCCTCTTCACTACTAAAACCAAGGTAACACCAGTGTACAAGCCTTGCAGGCTCTTTAATTTACCATTTAATTCTCCACAAATGTGCAATAATCAAAAAGTCCAACGTGCTTCACGGACCTTCTAATTTCAGTGCTTTTATAGATCAAGACAGCAGAAGAAATAAAGAAATACATACAAAATAGTCAAACTACCTGCTTTTCCCCGATTCAGTTTATCAATCTAAAGTGTCAGACCCTTTTAAAGCGTTCAGGAGGCATATTCTAAATTCTTGGGGCTCCTCTTGCTTCCTTCTCTTCTTGGACTGTGAAGTAAACTTTTCGTTCATGGCTTTCTATTGAGCTCCTTCATTCTCAGGAAGCCTTGTTCAAATCCCCCACCATGTTTTCAGGTTATAAGTGGACTGGCTGTTTTAAGCGGGCTACCTGTGTCCAAGTATGCTCATTTCAACAGAAAATTATCAAAGTGTAACCTTTCTCCATAGTCAGGCCCCTTTTTTGTTTCTGAAGTTCCCAAAGTGAAGATGATAACACTCTGGAGAAGTGATGCAAGACTCAAATGTGAGTTGCATAATATAGACTCTCTATATAATTATACCGTCAAGTCTGGGAGTACAACAGGTATTACCCGAACAATAAAAGAGTAAGTGAATATAGAGCATTTTGTTTTAAAAAAATAATCATAACATAAACCAAAGGCAAGTAATATTAGTTATGTTTCAGAACCGTTAATAGAAAAGATTTATTAAAAATTTTCCTGGTATTTATTTTAGTGAATTCTACTGTTTATTAAGGATGGTTTTAATTTCTTTTAAAAAGTCATTATTTCTTGAAAAAAAACTCCTTAATTTGTTTACACAAACTTTTTTTGCTGTTAGGAATGTCTGATGCCGATGGTCTTATTCAGTGATTAACAGAACTAAAATAATAGTGATAGGGCCAAAGATACAGTCTTGTTTGAATTTACGTTGAAAGCACATGCTGTTTGCCAAGAGCACTGAGGCAAGGAGTAGCAATAACAACACTCCCAAAATGTTAGACTAACGCTTCTGAAACCGCCACTTCAAAAACAACAATTCTGGATTTTATACATAAGTTTAAGCTCTGTTTGTTCATTGATGACCTCCAGGAATCCATGTTTTCAAACTCTGGAGTAATGATAAGATGCAGTGGGAAGTAACTTATCATTCAAGGAGTGGTGGGTATTGTGTGTTATGGAAACAGAAAGAATTTGACAGCAAGAGAGGGAGGGAGAGAAATACAGCTCGGACCCTTACCTAGGCTCCATGGAAATCTTTGCACTGAGTGTGCGAAGGACCAAGAGGCCCTTTGGGGCTGCATTTGAGGAGGAGAAACAGTCACTAAATGCCTGGTACCTATCTGAAGAATTAACCAGGACAGCACATAGAAAGAGCATCATCTTGCATCATATAAGGAAGGATTTGTGTGGGATAAGGCCACCAAGAAGAGAGGCAGAAAAAACATGCAACAAAATCTCATACAGTCTCTGTAAGATCTATCATGATAGGCAGGGATGGACAAGTGCATTCAAACCTCCTGTAAATCACCAATTAAGGAATCCACAGAGATGTGTCTGTTTCCATTACACGGTTCCCTCTTGGAGATGTTCTGTGTGATGTACACAAAGACTTCAGAAGCACGATGGTGAGATACGAATCAAGAGAAAGAAAGGAGTTTCTGAGATGAATCTTGTCTCCCCACTCTGTCCTTTGCACAGTTTCAACCAGCTTTCTAACAGGGTGATTGTGATCAACAAAAGAATCGTGCGCCCTCTCCCCTCCTGCCCTTCTGAAATAACGTTAGGTGATGTAGGATTAGAAAGACTGAAGCTCTGATACCTTTGTACATGTAAATACTCTCCAGAACCTAGAATCCAAGACGGCACTGAAACATATTTTTCCTTTCTTATTTTGTGCCTGCCAAGTGAGTTCTCTCATTAATAGATCAAGTATAAATAGCCCACATGGTTGGCTCTGGTAATTTTCAAAATATAATATACATAAATTTAACTTTATAATCTCATGGTAAGTATGACTGTGTGAAGAAATAATAAATGATACCCTCTGTAATGCATCTTCAGATGTTGCTGGAATATTTTATTGCTGTAGCAAGATTCATACCATCTATCATATGAGGAGTAAGGGGAAGATGTTTTGTCTTCTCCTGTGCTCTGCAGAGAAGCCAAACCATTTACAACAGTCCTTTTGTAGGTAGCTCAACTCATGTTCTCTGTCCGCATTGGGGATTTGAACACTTTGGGCTGAGTTCAGTCTGGAGAAAGTAGGAACAATTGCCAGATACTAAATGCTGTTGGTTTCACACGTGTATGACTTCTCAGAATCACCTAAGAAAGAAGAGAATGAAATGTTATATCTGAAATGGAAAAAGTGTGACTTGGGGCAGGGGCTGGGGTGGGGTAATTTTTAAAAAAATAGAGGTTAGAAAAGAATCAAGGGGGAAGACTGGCAGGGTAGGAACAGAAGACCAATAGGTATACAGAGGATGTAGGAGATAAAAAGTTGCAGAGAAGTCGGCCAATCTCCACCCAAATGTTCCATATTTCATGACCTTTTTTGTTCCTTAACAGAACTGAAATCCCAAAGCCCAGAAGTGTACATCCTTAGGATTGCTCGGTTCCACAGACACTGCTGTGACTACAGTCTCCAGAGACATACTTGAACCCATACTAGATGAGCTTGGGTAATATTATTTAACCAGGGCAGCACAAGAAGCACAAACAACAATTGGCACAGGCAACTAAGCATTTGTACAGATTTTCAGGCAGGATTTTCAGCTCATGTAAAGCCCATGCAAAGCCCTTTGTTGACATGACTGCCCTTCCAGTAGCTTCAAGCTACTTCAGATGTACATCAGTGAGGCCAGCCCAGGCAGTCAGCCCTTAGGCTCAGCACTGATGGCAGTGCAGAGTGGCACTTGCCTGACTCTTCAGAGTACAGTTGCACAGGTCTGTAATGTGAGCTGTACTGCTCTGGACCTCTTGTCCTCATCCAAGCATGGCTGGTGAGTTAGGATTTTTCCATCTCTTACCAAAACAACAGCCCACAGTGATATCTGGGTTGGATTTCACTGCAGTCTTTGGAGTTCAAACAGCCAAACTCAGAGGATTCTTGAGCAATGGGCATGGAGGAGGCAGACACATTTGCTGCTGAGAAATGAAAGAAAAGATACTGAATTGATGAACAACCGTATCATGGAAAGCCCCACACGATGGACTGCTTCCCTACTGTGTTCATATCTACTTAAAATGGCATAAACATCCACAGATCTACTTGCTCTCTGTTTGATATTATGTTTCTTACATTTATATATATTCATACATACATATGGATGCATGCACGCAGAAAGACAGACAAACAGACAGATGGATAAATATATATATACATGTGTCTTTCTCCTTAAAGTGGTTAGAAGCAAACAGTAGACAGATGAAGCAGCTGGTTCCTGATTAATCCAGGAAACATATGTGATATTTATGGGAATAGAATATACTACACAAAATGTCCCAGAACCTTGACTTTTGTCAAATATGTAATATCTTCAGTTATGGGAAACCTAGATGGAAGAAGAGTGGTTAGGAAAGCCTTCTGTTGTCTTTGCGTGGCTGACATACTTTCGTATGCTCATCCCTAGCAAGAACTGCTGTCCATCCGCTTGCCTGCCCTGGGGGGGAGCAGAGATTCTTACTCTACCTGGAGCTGAACACAACTATTTCAGACGAACTGAGTCAAACAGCCCCTATATGATCTACAAAAGGCCAAGTGAACACATCTCATTATTCCTTATAAAATTCTCTGGTTACACATTCCTTCATACCAAGTTCAAAGGCCAAGCCCTGCTTAATGAAAGCACTTCTAAAATCAGGACTGATCCGTCTAAGAAACACATCCATTAAGTTTCTCATCGATCACTGAAACTGCGACAGTGAAAAGCCATAGTTTTAAAGCAATGTAAATTGAGGACACAAGACTGTCTGGCCAAGCACTGGCTGTAGGACTTGCTTCTGAAAGAAATCAGACTGAACTGTACTACATTTAAAATTAGTCTTTTTAATACAGTCTTTCCTCAGGGACAGTATTGGTAAATAAAGCAATCAAAGTCCAGGTATGGGGAGGAAGATAAAGGAGGAAGGGAGAGAAAGAGAGATTCAAGATTCACACAAGTGGTAATTATTTTCTCTCTTTATTTTATTTTTTTTTTTTTAGCTTCAGGAACTAACAGGGTTGTGTCACCATGGGAAAAGCTGCCCGGTTCACAGTATATATCTTAAGGCAGGATTTGTTCTCTTCTGTTGCTTCACGTTCCCTCCATTTCTCCAATCCTGGTACGGTTAAGCTTTCTGCTCATGTTGAGCCCATTCTTATTTTGCCCCCTCAAAGCCATTTCGTAACATATGGTTTATTAGGTGTAGACGTGTAACTGCTTACATAACTTAAAGCTTGCTGGAGTACAAAGACCTAAGTATACAATAGGTGCACGAATGAACATGAGGACAAACATGCTGCGGATACAAAATGATGATAATACTGCTCAGAATCAGATTTATTCTGCTTCTCCTGTGGAGTACACCTGTCTTCTGATGATGATACGTGCAGCTCCAGACAGTGAGGCTCCCTCATCCAAAACTAACCTTAGCTCTTCCTTTGCTCATTAGTGCACTTGTGGCTCCCCTCCCCCCTCATTTGCACAGGGCATCTACATGTTCATCAAAGCATTTCATTAATGTATTCAAGACATAACCCCAGTAGATCTGGATGAGATAGACACAGATGCAAACAAATAAACCTAGACGAGCAAAGCATACCTTGTGGGTTCACAACAGGTTTTAAACAAATTCCCAGGAAACAGATTAAAAGTCATAACAGCTTTAGCTGCAAGAAAGTGAGTCTTGTTTCTTCCTCCTAGCAGTTCATGATACCTTTTAAAGGGTACTGTGTTCCTCATTCCGTGAAGAGGTCTTCACCAAAGTACCCTCAACTGCGGTTTTCTGCCGAATGGAGCTATTGCAGATGTCAGATATTAGCTCCTGGCTCCTGTTCTTTCGCTCTGTTTGAGTAGTACAAAGGTGATGGAACTACTTACATCCAGCTGGGAATTCTTTGAGAATTCTTGGAGTAATTCTGGTATCAATGAGTTTATACCATCTGCTTTTTTCTCTGATGCAGGCATCTGAGAATGTTAAAGGTACTCTGAGTGCAGAGCTGGGTGTGCTGGGCTCCAGCAGTCTGGAGGGGGATCTTTAGGGGACTGAAATTTATAGAAGGCTTTAGACCAGTAGAGAAATGAAAATGTGCCGTGAAGCAGATTGTCCAGTCAAGAAGTTGCAAAGCTCTCTTGATTATTTATTAAAAAAAGGATTTATTTCATGGACTGGGAAAACAAGGGAGGGTTTACCCCTTCACACAGCCCTACAACTTCAGGTTCCCTACTACGTCCCTCACAGTCCTCCCATCCCAATACCCCAAGGCACACCGTGTGTTGAGCCTGCGCCTGCATCACTCCCACCCTTCCCTCACTGGAGTCACACCGTGTGTGTTTAGGACACGTCTACATCTCCAATACTGCAATAGCTATGTCAAAACTGGTTCACAAGTTGTCAGGGAGAAGGCGCTGACAGACAATGCAAGTGTGAAAGCACGATTTCCTTGGGACTTCTTACCTGCGTGAAATCAGGAACCTTTTTCATTGTCTGCAGTATCCACACAGATAGTGTGACAGAAAACAGGCTCTGAGGCAGTATCGGGTCTTTTACTATCAAATCTTTCCTATTTAGCATCCTCAATGGCTTTGCCGCTACCAGTTTAATCACCTTAGAAAGCCACGGATCCCTCTGACAGTAAAGGATACTACCTAGAATTACCTCAGCTGCTTCTTCCTGTGGCTATATTGTCAGACATTATCAGCCAATATTTGCTTGTTATAGACTGTCATTTGGGGAAAAAACATGCCAGTCTTCTTGCCTTCCAGGTAACTAATGCTTTGTTGTTTATCCAGGGAAGACTATCTTCCTTGAATTGTTCTTTCTGTGTGTATTGCTCATCCAGACAGGCTGATAAGTGACAAGCTGCACCCACAAGCAGAAGTAATTTTGAGTATATAACGGAGCGAAACCTTTGTATTTAAAATGGCATGAGTTTGTTTTCTCATCGTCCCCATCTGCTTTTTCCCAGCCTCCATCTCATGGTTTATACAGAGCGTAGGGTAGTATGAACATTACTGACGATGAAGAGCCTTATTGTTGCTTAAAGGAAAGAAACTCGGCTGTATTTGTTAGAAAATGAGGGACTCTGGAGCAGGTAAAATACATGCATTTCAATCAGTGTTTCACAAGTTTGGTATAAAATGATAGAAATATAATGCTTTAAGATTCTAGTGCAATTTCACTTTGAAAATACTAAGAAATACCCTACAGTTTTGAGAAAACATCAGACTTGAAACACCCACATTTCTCTTTTTTTTATTTCCTTGCTCTTTTGTATTGTACTACAGAAAATTGGAAGCCTTTATTTTATTTGGATAAGGGCAAAAAGAAAGGTAGGATCTGCAATTGAAATCCAGACACTACCTGCCAACTTTTATGCCTCTCCTTTGAAAAGCGCTGAGGGAACATAGGCTGAGACTACCAAGTAGAATTGTATTACGGTGTTAAATACATATCACTAGAAAACAAGATCTTCAGTACAGTAATGTGTGTAATGACCAGTTTAAGCATAATTGTGGACCATAATAATAATATAACATAAAAGAAGTACTAGTTCTTAATTAATGGCCCATTTTTTTGGTAAAAGTGCAGCTGCTTTATACCTCAGGTGTACATAATTAAGTGTATCATAAAGTATGGTTACATTTGTCTAATAATCAAGCACTGTAATGGAGCCTCCATGACTAGGTGCTATTTTACTCTTCCTCTTCAAATCTAGATATTTTTAAAGCTGCAGATTAACTAGGCTTAAACAACAGAATTTTCTTTTGATTTCAGACATATGAGACATAAACAAGGGAGAATTTGAAGTCTTTCTAACAACCAGTATTAACATGAATGATGCAGAAGTGCCTGAATCTGTTACACACTCTTCCTCTAAACATTGTTAGAAAAGCATCTTCAGCTGCATTTTAGCCTCAAAGTAATTCAGTAAAAGAAACGATTTTTTTAGTCCTTAACAACCAAGAACTAAAAATTTATTTGAAATTGTTTTGTGCTGGCTTAAATACTGACGATGCTTTCTCAAAAACACAGAAATGTGTGTTGTGCCTCTCTCCCAAACAGATTTGCTTTCTAATGCTGTAACTCACTGCGATATATAAGCTTTTATTCCTTTTCCTACACAGGGAGTCATGTAACTCGGAGTGTTTTCCTGTTGTGACTGAGAAGATGAGGAATTATAAAAGACTAACACTACAATTTAACGCTTCAGAGAAACAGTGTATATCATTACTCCTCCATAGCCAAGCACACTAATTAATATTTATTGCACCTGTCAAACCAGTAGCCATGGTCAATCCATTGCTGCAGCAGTTCAATGGGAGGCTGGGCACCATATTTCTCCTTGGCAGGCATGTTTAGGTCATCAACAAAGACAAAAGCCCTTTTCCCAATGGAGCACTGTAAACCTTCTTCTTTCTTCTGCAAAATTAAACCATTAATTTTATTCATGTTAATTTTCATATTACTTTGAAAAAGCAGGAAAATAAGGGAGAGAGAGAGAGAGGAAGAGAAGAAAAGAAGAGAAGAAAAGAAGAGAAGATAAGAGAAGAAAAGAGGGGAAGAAAGAAGGAAGGGAAATCACAGCTTTCAGGGGAGCCTGCCTGACATTATTATTAGAACCAGTTCTTTTGGAATCCATGACCTTTTATTTTTATCAGATGTGCCGTAAAGGTCACAGAAACATGGGGAGGACATAGTTATAAATCCACATGGAGTTTAATCAAAGGTGGCACGTTGTTCTGAAGTAAACAAGCTAATAATACCATCCCAGTTTAAACAAAAAAAAAATAAAAGAAAAAGTCTTTCTTAAAGACTGCCAACAGAACTCTGATAAACGGGAATGTATCAACGGAATTAATTAGGCGAGAGGAATTATAAAAAGCAAATTTTGGTGTTACACCTACAGTAGGCACTTTGGCACCCTGAGCGAAACACTCTTATTTCCAGACCTGAGTCTTGTTCCAAAGCAAGTCACAGTGCACAATGTGCTGCTGGGGAGCCACATTCACTCTAGCTAATTACAAGACGATGAGAACTTGAACTACAGGCAACTACAGGGCAGATTGCTTCAGTTCTGTCAGCCTGTATCCTGATTACACCATGAACACTGTGAAATAACAGCAGAAATGGAAGATACCTGACATATGACATCCTGCATTTCAACATGTAGTATGACAACAAATTTTAATTATAATTATTTCAATTGCAAGAATTTTCCCCTTGTTTTTCCCCTCAAAAGTACCTGGCTGGGCTGTCAGCAAAAGGATACCGTGCTCCAGTGTGGGTAGCAGGTAAGCTAAGAAGTCAAAAATAAGATGTTGCTTCTACTTCTATTCAAGCTGGACTTATTGTGCTGGGTCCCTGGGAAATGTCTAACATACTTACGAGAGACGAGGGTCAGGCAATGCAAGGACAGGAGGAAATGTTGCAATATCAGCTACTAAGAGGGAAAATGGTGAAACAATCTGAAAACCTACTGGCTGGAGGAGGTGTAAAGAATTTCCTTCTTTTGAAGAAGACATAGATCATTTTAGTGAAGTCCAGTCCTGCAGAAGTCCTTGTGAGCACTGAATCTAGTTTCAAGACTTGCAGAATACACCATAAAACAGTCAGTGAATGGGTATTTTAATGTTATAGGTGCATATGGATAGCACCATGCTTCTCCCTGCAGAAGTGGGCTGGGTTTTCAGGAAATGTGCAATACTCAGAGAAATAGATAAACACTCTGAAAATCATACTGGCTGTCTAAATAACTCTTTGAAATAAGAATTGGCTGTCAAACCTACTATGGTACATTTGAAAATCACTCTAGCAGTTACATGACTCAACAGATGTCTAAATACCTCAGGAAATACAACCCTTTATGGTTAGATATATGAGGACAGATGTACACATACTTTGTCTCTCGCACTAACGCTTGTTACTCAGGTGGGTCTAGATCCACAGGGAAGATTTAGGTCATGCCATACACAGCTTTTAGGCTATCTTAAGGAAACAACAGCCCCACGCTGGATACTGGAGGTTTCTCCATACAGTGGGAAGAAAAACAGTGGTCGCCACTTGCTAATGCCACCTTTCAAGGGCCTTACTCACCAGGACTCTGCAAGTATCAGAGCAAAGTGAAATCCCACTTTAAGGGGAGTTAGGAATCACCCTGTTCTCATTTCTCATCAGCCTACGTAATAGCTTGTTGCTTGGTACAAGAAACACGAGCTGTGCCAACCCTAGGGAAATGCCCTGAGTAGGGCAGCTCTCCTGAGGAAAAGCACCAATCCGTGCCCAGGTGAGGTGGTGCTCTGAGCCTGGGTGCTTGGCACTCACCTGGGGAAGCACAGGCAGCCGGGGAGCCGGAGGCAGAGCAGGGGGTGCAGGCTGCAAACGCTGGGGGGCTGAAATGAGCGCTCAGTGCCGTCATCTGTCTTGTATGTCTAGCCCATATTTCCTGGCTCTTTAATTCCTCCACAGCATTTATTACGCAAGACCAGTGAAATGTATCAAGAACTACACTGTGGGCTGAATGTGGAAAGAAGCCATTTTCCCTGTGCAAATAATTATAGAACTAATTCTCAGGTCTTTTGTCAGCTGTCTTGCCTCTCCCTTAATCACTGTCGGATGATTGTAGCACCATAAAACAGGTTCAAAATAATATTTGAAATTAATACAGCTTGATTTAGATGACCGTTTATTTTATAGCTCTAGTTAAAATGTCTAGGAGATTTAACAGAAGATAAACTTTGTATTTGGCCCTTTATGCTAGAATAATTCCAGCAGCTCAGTGCACTGTTTGGAGGGCCTAGTCTTAAAAGTATTTTTCCTTTTCCCTGACAAATGAACTGTTAGTTAGCTATCAGTTAATTCAAGACAGATAGAGGTGATATATTAGATAATACTTTGTATCAGAGAATCAATCACAGGAATTCAACACAGAAATGCTTCTTATGTCATTTATACCCTTACCAATATGAAGATGTCTTATATTCCGTATTTCTGTACAGTTCATTTTACATGACTTAAGAAATGTTGCTTTCATTGTTTCTCCTGGAGTCTATTCATTAACAGGGTTTTTTTTCTAATATGCAGCTTAAACGTTCATTACCTTATTACGCTTCATAATGAATGGAATTCAGTGCTTCCAGCATATAGTCATAATTTTTATCTATCAGCTGGAAGTATACTCCACTGTATGAAAACGTCAGAATTATCATACAGCTACTGCCTGATAAAACATTACTCAAATCCTGTAATGTTTTCAAATCTTGAGCTATTAATAATTTAACATAATTAATTCAAAACACTTCACTCAATGTGAACCAGAGAGAGACGATGGGGAAATGATGCATATTCCATCTTTCAAGGGTGGAATTAAATATGAAAAACAAGGAAAAGATAAAGAGCTGCCAACATTTACTTGGAGTGTAATTCACCTGTTTTGAACTTGCTATAAATCTCACGTTTCTTAGACTTTCAACTAACTTCACAAGCATAAATAAAAAACCCCTTACCCCTATCACAAGCGAACAATTTAACATGGTTAGAGTTGTTTGTCAGGCATAAGAAGAAAAGAAACAAATTAACAAATGTGGGAGATTTTTCTACAAAGGGAAGTAACAAGAAAATGAACAGTCTTACAGAAAATCCTTTAAAATGCAATACACGGAGATTCCTTCCTCTTTCTGTTAGTGCTTATCAGCAAGGAGTATTGTATTACCACTGCTCTTCCTTGATTAAACCTTCTTTGAAAGCATGTTGTTTCTTTTTTCATGCTGCTGCTCCTTTTTAAAATTTTATTTATTTAAATCAAGGCTGGACCAAACCTTTGTTTTCCTGGTTAGAAATTCTTGCTGTTAGAAAGAACTGCAGGTGCTAAATTATGGCACAATACATCGCAGCTGCAGAAGTGCACCTGGAAAAAATTAGGCTAGTAATGAAAATTTCACCTGAAAAGTGCCAAATTGGAAGTCTCAGAGATTGAATGCTTCCATTAAGCCACCACTCAGGAGCAAGCTAGGTAATAAATATTGAAACTTTCTCTCTTCTTTACTTTGACCGTAAGGACTTATTTCAGATGTGTTTAGCTCTATATTTGGAGAAAGAATGGAAGAACACAGAGAGAGCATGTTCATCTCTCATCTCCATTAAATCCCTAGCCGTCCTCCCCCGCCAATAGAGGTACCAATTAGTGCTAATTGTAGTAGACACTAATAGCGTAGACACCTGTCACTATCTATTGAGCTGGGACCATCAGTAAATTCACAAAGGCCACCAAAAAAGGCATCTGGAATAATAATGATCATCAGTTTGGTACTGACCCAGTCTGAAATTAAACTGGTGATTCTGAGGTAAAAAGCTGAGCAATGTTTTTTGAAGGTACAATAATCTAATAAAAGTAATGCATACACACACATGTATAGTATTTTATTACAGAAACAGACAAAAATGATACAGTACTGGTTACCATAGCAACAGTGCTTTCTGCACTGCACGGACCAACAATCCTCACTATTTTGGAACATTACAGTGGATTCATGCTTTATAAAAAGAAGCTGTGTGGTAAAACCTAAATATCCCCCCTCAGACAGTGGCAGGACTTGTGTGGGGAGAGTGATGAACCCCAGCCAGTCCTGTTCCCCTGTCCAGCTGACATGTACATCACTCGTACCCTCATAGGTAATGTTCAGGTTCTACTATTTCACGTGTAATAATGTCATAATTTCGTATGTAATATGTCACAATGCAGTGAAAGGGAGCCACCTTTCATTTTGATGAAAAGCATGCAGAGCCTGTCAGCTTCAGCACAACAAGGGCAGTTCAAGGGCCAAGCCTGAGCGTGCTTCCAGGTCACTTACTGATTAGGTGATGTAAGTCATTCCGTTAAATGTTTCTTTCCCTCATAGTGGTTGTGGGAAAGACAAAACCCCCTATGATGTGAATCATGCTAAACCAGCCATCCAGACACAGGACATGTGCTGCTCGGCTTGGGAATGGGAAGCAGCACCTGTTGGTCTTGGGGGGGCTTGGATTTCCAGCAATTATTCTGCAAGCACTCCAGGCACAGTCTGCAAGTATTACTAGAGTGATAACAAGCCCATAAACCACTGAATGTTAGTGATTACATGCAAGCACGATAGAGAAAAACTAAATCCATTAAAAATCCCTGCCAGGCCACGATTAGCTATTATTATTTTTTAATTCATTGTAATATACACTGTGCATAAGAGAAAAGCTAACAAACATAAATGAGAGGGAAGTTAACACGTTAATTTCCATTTCAATTTAGGCTTTTTGCCTGAAATAAATGGAAGTGGTAACTTGTATAGATGAGTAAGATCTGTTTTGAAACCTTCCAGATGACGAAGCCCTACAGAAATATCAACAGGATGCCATTTCTAAGGGATTTCTCTCTGGTAATGAAGGGAACTACCTGCAGTACCCAGAGCAGGTAATTTTTATTCCATGTGGAACAGCTATGCAGTCACAGATTCTCAGACAGTTTACTTGCATTGAAGGAAAAGAGGGAATGGGAGGTCAGAGGGTTCCTGCAAACCATTTCCTGCTTAAAGCTGAGCACAAAAGAAATCCACAGGAATATGTTTAGATTAAGCAAAGCCTTTTCCCAAAGATAGACTTGTTTCATTTTCAGTTCATGAAGTACCTTTTTGGATTTCTGAATGTTGGGAAATCTGTGACAGAGTATCTCTATACTCCAATCTCTCGTAAGGCTGCAACTCTGGGCCAGCAACATGCATCAGCCCCCAGCGGTGCCCAGTGGGCCCAGCAACACTGGTAAGGACAGATTCTTTTCTTTATCCCTCTCCTGGAGGAAGTACAGGAAAGTTTGCCTTAATCACTAACCCTTCAGAGAGAACTTGGATCTGGAATTCCCTTCGCTCACCAGAGGGCTGAGCAAACAAGCATGGAAAAGTGCTAGTTTGCTCCTTGCTTTTCAGTGCAGCACTTCACATTCCCCAAGCAGGCGTGAAGTGATGTGCTTAACAGTGCAACCTGCCTGTATGTCCTGATGGAAAATATTGCTGCAAGCAGCTAAGTTTCCCCTCAGAAGCCTACGTGTACACCCTGAAAAGACCCTGCCTGTGAGAGAAGTTACTTGGTAAGGTTCTGCCTCTTCTTTTTTTTTTTTTTTTTTTTTTTAAGAATTAATTAAATGTGGTCACCAAGGAATGATGAAATAGCTCAAGCAAAGAACTTCAAAAGAGAAGCTGTAATCAAACTACGAAAATCACTCAACCCACATTTTCTCCAGCAGGTGGGTAAATGCAATCTGCTCTGAGAAAGAGTCAGCACAAGAAAAGCTCCACAGAAGAAGATGAATTTACTTCTCCAGCCTCTGAAGAGCATCTTTTCCCATCTCATGTTCCAGGCCAGAGTATTTTGACTGACACATGAGAGGATACGCTGCAGCCTTCGCCTCCCCCTCACTGCCCTTCAGCAGAGAGTTTAGACAAGTTACAAACCAAGTAGACACAGGCAAAGAAGTACAGGGTGTCCTTCCTCCTCCACCAGTTCAAAGAAGGACAGTCCAATCTTTGTCATCAGGGGATGAAAGAAATCTCATTTTTGAGAGCACACTGTGCATTAACTACTAGTCCTCTTATTTATTTGACTGCTTAATTCAGTACGTGACTTCAGGCATGTAGTCAGACGTCTGGTGTTCATTTTCAGTCAGTTGACAAAATGCCTGGAAGTTTGAGTCATTTGATCAAATACTCTACTGAAACAATCGCTGACTGAATCTCTCTGACAGATCGACGATGGGTTCTTCTTTAGCTGATTTCTTTACAGACCAGGAAGTTGCCTTGTTCTGTATGTAACTTAAGCGCCTCTTTGATCAGGTAGTTTGGCAGTGTTTGTTATGATGAAGATACACCGTGCACCTCTGTCACAGCCTCCTGCTGTCTCCACTCTGCCTGAAGACCATATATGACTGACTCCCTCTTCTTCCCTCCTCCCAAAGCCACCGCCTGCCTCCTCCCTGGTCTCAGATGATGATGGATCTGTATTAATTTGTCTTCCTTCTTCTTACTCTAGTACTTCTGTGCCCCCAGGAAAGACCTACACCTTGCCCAGCCTCCCACTGGTCCTTATCCATGAACATCTGCATTGGTGGTGTTTTGTGGAGGTTTCCCTGATACCATGACCACCCACAGCTTTCTTTTAACTGCTAGGCTGCAATTTCCAAATCACTACCTGTGTTTCCAGGCATTTAACTTTCACAGCACCCACCTCAAGGTAACAGCCACCTATTCCATGTGGACCAAGTTGGATGCTGTGTCATCCCGTCTTTGACTTTTACTACACTAGATTATGTTCACTTGTACATAAAATGCAACATGTTTTGTGCTGGGGCTTCCAATTTCATGACAGATGTTTAGCAATTAAAAAGTTAATAAAATACAAATAATGACCTTTCTTACAAGAACATTTTCTCTGTTCTTTGCTTTTACAAGACTCTATGATCAACTGGAAACCTTAAAATGAAGCTTTGCAACATCTGTACAGCAGTTTGATTTAATTCCCAGGAAGTCCTTGTAGATGCATACATTAAAGATTCACCCACTCTGAGTAAAGGTTTCTGAAATGTTCGCTATCGACTTCAGTTGAGGGGGTCAAAGTAACTCTGGGAAACCATGCTACAAGTTGTACCACTATGATTCTGACATCTAACAAGTAACACTGAGTGACTCTGGCCAGGCACAATCAGGGAAGAAACCTCATCTGGTCCATAAAACTATTTAAGCTGGGTAAAGGGGGTTACTCATTAAAAAAAAGCATGTTTATTTCATACAGTTTTAGAACACCACATTTCAGGTTTTTCAGCAGCTTTTGGTTCAGAAGCAGATATAACAAGAGCATAAAAGGCACTTTTTTCCTTTTTCCAATATATTTAACAGTTTTTCCTGACATATATTACATTTTTCAAAATCTGCATGTTCTCACTCATTTCATAGTTAGTCCACTGGAATCCTTCATCCAAATCGATGGACTTTTCCAAATAATTTTTTTGAACTGGAAAATCAAAATATGAGTAATCAAAACCTGGCAATTTTTGATGATCTCTGTAATGAGCTAGCACTTTCCTAGAGTCTGCTCAAGTGATATGTTTATAACCAGACCCACTGGAGTAGCCTACCCAGAGCTCTGTAAGGCATGTCATTAGCATCCTTAGGAATATGCTGGGTCATGAACAAGGGTGTCAGTGAGAGTGTATGAGGGAAGCATGAGGACGGGACCCAAGGGGACTGGAAGGAAGGATAATGTATTTTAATGTATCCATACTGGACTGTTTTTTTGATCTCCAGGTTTGTCAATCTTTCTTTGCATCCTATTCATTTAAGATAAGATAAACACTAGTTGGATTGGCTTTCTTGTAGCCTTGTGTATGTGTTTTATAAAAATTGAAAATAGTTCCCTCCTGAGAATTTTCCTCATTTGAGAGAAAATTCCTATTTTAGTGTGGGCTAAAACAGTGCAGCTGCCTACCTCACACAGCACAAGCTTATTGTGACCTTGGCAAGATTGGGACTGATCATTTTTGCACGTCTAGTTATTCGAAATCTCCTGCTTAGACTAGCTTACCATTCTCTTTGATGACTGAAGTTTGAAAACACAGCTTAAAGAAACGTATAAATTTAAAACAACAATACGTCGAGCAAATGGTTTTATCTTGACTATGCAGAGACAAAAATGATCACGACTAGTGAGCCCCTCAGCAAATACCCTCATAGCATTTTCTAGCCCTTTGTACTACTGGTAGGATAACGTTCTCCATTCACCAGTCTGTCAGTTTTCATAATAGCATTTATCAAACTCCAGTGTGTATGAAAATATATACTTTATATAGTTGGACTATTTATGTTACGGTTGAGTAAAATTCTTAGTTTTGTTTGCTCAGGGAAGCAGCACTTACTATAATAAGTTTTAACACCAAAAATACCATATGTAAGGTTCTTAATGACTCACGTCCACACTGATCACTTTCAGCACGTTTTCCTTGCTTCTATTTATTTATTTGTTTTTGCATTAACTGATGAGTGTTGCTGCCCACAGACCTCATTTCTGGTGCTTGCAAATACAAAAGTTGCAAGCTTTGCCTAGTCTGGCTGGTGTGCAAGGCTCTCTGTATTGAAAGGTGCAGAATAGGGTATGAGCTCCCTTTTATCATGGCAATTAATGTTTGACTTGTTTGTCTGCCATGTGATGGATTAAAAATGCATGATTTAGATGCTGGAGAGCTAGCCATTTTCTAGATATAATCCCTTGGATGCTGCCATTCTTCTAGTTGATCTTTTTGCCCTCTGTGTGTTGGCGAGTACCACATATAGCCTACTGCTTAGATCTTTCCCTAACAGATGGCTCTCTTTACTAGTTGGGACCCAATCTGGTGATTCCCTTTAATATGCTTTAGACTGAAGTACATCCAGGGACCGGCAGCCGATTCACTCTCCTAAAGCAAAATAGCTAAGAAGATAAAGTTAAGTAGACACACTTTCTGGACTATGTGCTGTTCCATAAATCAAAATATTTGTCAACATCAATTAAAGTGTATTTTCCCTGGTAATAAACATTACATGGAGAAACAAATCAGCTTTCATTTATTCTGTCAGAAGTGGAAGGAGAGCATTTCATATTATTTTGTGGATAATCTCTGTGGAGTAAACTAAGCACAATTACATATTTGATTTTAATTAAAACTCTGGGTACCTTTCACGTTTCGTTAGGAAGATGTCCTGGGTATGATTAGCTGAGGCCTGCGCTGAGAAGTTAATTTGACATACAACATATTTTTCATGAGGTAACTGTCGCAGGAAGTTGTTTGTAATAGCTATCTTTCCCAGGCCTGTGGGGGCAACAAAAAGTAATGGCTTATCCTGAAGCAGCAACTTCTCTGGTATGCAGTACATCTGCATAACAGTCCCAGTGGTGCTCACAGTAATGTCATTAAGCTTGGAAAATAAAAGAAAGAACCAAAAGATGCAGATAAAGCTGTTTCATTACCCACTGTACACAGAACAACAATAGAACTTGGTCATAGAATAGTTCCCAGTCACAATAAAAGCAAAACCCGCAGAAAATACCTGGGAATGACAAAGGAGTTACGGTTTATAAGCAGTGGACCCGGTGGAATTGCCAAGTTGGAGACTTAAGCACAAAAGAGCACTCAGAAATCCTGTTTGGTATTGAGGGAGGGAGGCTATTATACCCAAAGCTGGTAATGAGAATGCAGTGTCGTTAACTGTTTTCTTTTACAATATTTGACACCGGGATGGCTTAATGCTATGTTGTTTTCTCTTCAAGCTACAGTTTTCCTTTGCAAGAGTGTGAGAGCAGAATTCTAATGCGAATATACACTGGGAAAAAGGGCCTCACTGCTCTGCTTTGTCTTTTTCAATCTCTTACACTTTAACTGGAAGGTCATTTCATTTATTACACACAGAAAAGGGCAGGAGCCAGGCTTAAAGCTTGGTATGTACTCGTATATCAAACTGGCACTTATTTTGTTCTCCCTTATCTGGGTTAGCCTCCTGCCCTCATCGCTGCTATAGGTGTATGTGTCTGGCTAGAGAAAGGTCAAAATGACCTCATTGCATGCACTCCTCCTTCACACCCTTCCAAAGGAGTTACCTTAACTTGGGGTACTGGTGGCAGAATTGCTCTGCTGATCCACAGGGCGTAGTCTAACCCCAGCAGCTATTCCTCTGCATGAGAAAGCTACAAGGAATGTGTGCTTCGTGCAGCAGGTTCACAAAGCAATTTCATCTATTCACAGCTGGCTTATTAAGTGAATCTAGCAAATGGCAGTATCATTGAAGCATTATGTTTCCTGCCCTTTTCCTTTTGAACATAGCTTTGAAAATGTAACCAATATAAGCTGATAGAAACCAATTGCTGGGGTTGATAGCTTGTCACTTATGTTTCCTGAAAACCAGAAGCTATTCACAGTCTCCTCTACTGAGGTCCAAATAGGGCCTTGGGCAACCATGGCTGCAACTACCTTATTTTCCATGGCTGTACAGAGTTGCATGCCTCAGTGTGTGGGTTGGCATCCCTCTTCCCAGCTCAGGCTGACCAAACCAGACCCCTGAGCAGCCAGTGGTAGCTCTAATACAGTAACTTGTGTCAAGGTGTGGAAATGCAGAGGACTGAAGAAAGAAAACGCTCATGTAATGCTGTATTTTTCATATAAACTTTCTCTCTGGTTGAGATCAAACCACTGAAGCCTCCTTCCTTATTTGTCCTGGATTAACAGTGACAATGCATTTCCACCACCCTGACCATATTGCGTGTAACAACATTTTGCTAGGCAGCATGCAGACACACAGGTAAAGATAATCCACCTCCTGCACGACCTTATGCTATGAGCTGACAAAGCAGATAAAAGCTGGGAGGGAAAGTCAGAGAGGTGGTGTGATGTCCCAGGATCAGAATAGCAATTCTGGGGCAAAAAGGTTAACAGTCCCGGCCTGCTTGTGACTTATTCCAGAGTCCCCTCCAGCAGGATGCTGTGGTGAACAGCAAGGAGGATAAGACCCACTATCCTCTAGCGAGGAAGTCTGTAACATTTATAAAGAGACATGGCCCAATATACAAAATGCATCAGCGGGTAGAGATCTAAAAACATGCTTTTTGTTTTAAGGAGAAGCCTTTGAAACATTTTAAAGCTGCAGATTGAAGAGAGAGCAGTTGACCAATGAATATGGCCTCTCCTCTGGGATTCCCACCCATTTTTGTAAAAAACAAATTAGTTCTGTTTGGAGTGTGTCCTGAAGTACTGTCTCTCTAATCAGACCCCTTCCTGATCAGAAGCTGGCTCTAGGCTTGGCTGTGTGTTACTGATTGGCTGGAATTAGAAGTCCTTTTAGAAGGGCAAACATGTTCGGTGCTACCCCACCTCTACACAAATCACAAACAAGGAGCCCTTGTTGTGCCCTTTAGATGTAGAGCTTGAGGTTGCCATAGAAAAGGGGAAAAAGAAGAATCGGGGAAGAGAACTCCAAAGACTATTTAATTACAACAGATGTTTTTTGGCTCCAGAGATGAGCAGTATATATACCTGAATGTATACAATTAAGCTGTGAATTAGCCACAGTTTGACCTGTACAATATTGGTATCTGTCCTTACAGATTGGTTTCACTCTGGCCCAAATTCTCAGCCTAAAAGGTTAAATATATAACACTCTATACTGTTGATAATCCATTTTGCCTGCTTTTTAGCAGCAGGAAGAAGGTGAACATACAGCTAATTAAAATACATTTGTTGAAAAGGTCATGCAGTAAGCTGCAGTTGAGCTGAATAGAAGGATTACGATCCTATTCACCCAATCTGGTGACAAACATACTGAAAATGGAGCCTGAGATACAATTAATCTGTTTTGCTGTCACAGAATGGGAAATGGCTCCAACTTAACAGTATTCAGATTCTGAAAAAAAATCCCAATCCTCGGTGTTCCCAACATGCTCTGGTACAGTGGTAATAGGCTATGCCCATGCTTTTCACAAGGGATTTAAGGAGTCAGCTGCTCCAATTCTATTCAAATGCAGCTTCAGCATCTCATTCACGTTCCTGTAAAAATACCAGTTTACTTTACAGAAGTAATTTGCACAGTGCAGTCACATACTAGTGACTACTACCTCCAGGCAAATAACTAACCAATTAAAATCTATGCTCAGTTTGAAACCACTGATCATCTACTTTTTTCCTGGGAGAAAACTTACAACAAACAAAGTTGTGTGTGAATACATCTAAATGTTCCACTGTGGAGTCTGATCTCAGTTCAAGAGTCTAATATTTGACTTTATCAAAGATGAGAATAGTTTTATGTTTAGATTTCACCAGCCGCCAGAGGAATCTAAAGGTACTTCTGCTACATGAATGCATAAAAACGAAGTTGTGAACATCACATTTTTCATGTTATTCACTGTTCTGAGTCAGATAACTCCATGACACCATAAGCCTGAGAAGATTTTTATGCCAGGGACAGTTGAACATTAAAGAGAAAAAGATTACATTCATCAGCCTCTCATATTATCCAGAAGAGGTTTGAAAAACCCCATACTTGTGCTCCTTGTGATCATTACTCACCCTGGGGCTCTTTGCTGAAGTGCCAGTCCCCATCCTAGTCAAATTTTAACACTGGGGCTCCTTCAGGAACTAAAGCAGCTCAGCAGCTCACAGAGCTTCTACGTGTGTGCGACCTACAAGGTGATGCAATAGGACTGTATGACACGAGTTCCTGAATAGTCAGCAGCATGTTAGAGAAAAAGATGCACTGTTATAATTTGTACTAGAGCAATGCAGAGCACCAGCAGAAACAAAAAGAGAGTGAGAGTATAGTACCTACTTGATCATATTCAGAGTTAAAAATGCAAACAGGCAGACAGCAATCAGTTAGTCACAGCTACTGGACTTGCTGAAAATGAAAGGCAGCCCAAATCAAAAATTTTTTTCTTCTGTTTGAATTACAGGAGGTTTAAATTCACTATACAACTACAAAGACTGACAGAACATGGAGTTTCAGAACACCCAAAATAGTTAATTAAAAGGCAGATGGTCAATGACCAAAACTAAAAGTTAGGTTTAAAATAAAATAAGCTGGACTAAAATCTAGATCCTACTGTGTTGAATTCTTAGTTGACTTCTCCTGCTGAGATTTCATATCCTTCGTGCAACCTAAAAAGTTGCTGACATAGGTGATCTACATCATTGTCGTGCAGAAAACACCATGCAAACTTCTACCCAGCTATCCCCAGAATTTGAAGCAGTCTTGCAAAAGAGTGCAAACTGGCATGAGCTGCACTACTTTGGCACTGCGGTGGGTCAACAACAGATCCAGATCCAGCATGGCACAGGAGTGACTCAGATGGCTGTGGATTTCCCCAACTGACACTACATCCAGCCTGGTCTCCGATGGTACCACAAACCCATGTGTCACACAGGCATTCTCATCTGCAACGTGAGCTCAGAAAGAACCAGCATGCTGGGCAGGAAGCTGCCTAGAGCTAATTGGCACGTGCAGATAATGACAACAATAAGTCTTAGGTTGTGCCCCTTAGGCAGAAGTCACCACCAGATCTCTGTCTTGAAGACTGACATCTGTGCACTTTCTTTCTTCCCAAGGCCTGAGCAGGATCTCAATTCTTGCTGAGGCAGTTCTTATTTATTCTTCTTACCTCTTACACAAAGACAAAACCAGGAAGCTGTAGGCTAGCTTGGGAAAGAATGCTAAGCAGCATCTATGTTGAGGGCACGCCACTATAGAAAAGAGTGCAAGATAGGAACAGGAACCAGGAAAAAAGGGTAAATGAGAGATGTTTAAAAAGTACACTTAAAGATAATACAAATCCTATATCTTAAGGAAAGAATGATCACCTGTGAGAAGAGAGGCCCGTGTTCCAGCACTGTTTAATTCAACAACCCCAGAACAAGGACAAAGGTGTCTGTCATCCCAAATGAGTCTCTGAACTAGTAGTCTATAGCATCATACGTGGTCTGTTACATTATCTCTGAACTTGTTCAGTGCGTGCTGGCACAGCCTCAGAGGCACCTCTATCCTTGCCCCAGAGCAGGGCCTGAAGGTTAGAGGATTTGGGAGGGTCCTTCAGTCAAACTGGAAGTGGGGAGTTGACCACTTGGCAGATGAGCACAGTAATGACAAGCAACGGCTGTACACTAAGAGAAAGAGGAAGGAGGTGTTGTGAGATCTGTTCTGAAGGAGGACACAGGTGGGTTGGCCTCCCCAGGGAGCCCAGTTTGGCAGTGTGTGACTTCCGAAGGCTGGTCTGCAGATAACTTGTCAGAAGAAAACTCTGCTCTGGTTTTGATATCAGGTTGAGGATGGGTGCTCAGCTCTTTCAAAACTGGGGGAAGATAATAGGGATAAAACAGAATTTTTGGGAATTTTCAGACTCAAAAAAATAAAATAATTAATTAAAGTAATGATACATTAAAAGGAGACTTTCCACAAGAAATGCATGTAAAACCTGGTTCCTTTCTTGGATTATCTACTCTTTGACAGATTATGAGTTCTGACTAGAGATTTCTGAGACCACAGCTGGGATTTGTTATTCCCTTCTTAACTCTCTCATAGTCTTCAGCGTCTAACAAGGATTAAGCTCATGCTGCGGGCTTTCTCAGGGTGGGCATCCTAATTAAAGTCTTACTCCTCTACGCAGCTGTTTATTTTCATCAAACGTGTGGAATTTAATATATTTAAGACTGTCATTCCACTTTCAAATCTTTTTGAAACTAAAAAATGAGTTAAAAATGTACTTGAAGAGAATCTGTGCGTAAAATAAATGTATACTGGATGATCACATCAGTATTAATTCCTTAAGGAACTAGGCAAAAATCCACAGTACCTGTGAAGCTTGGGCACTTCCTCAGGCAGGTCTCAGTGAACAGAAATTTTCAAAGGTATTTTTTGGAATCAGATGCTCAAGTTTGATTAAGTCCCACCAGAAGATCTATATGTGGGAGATTTTTCTTCATTAAAAACAAAACAAAACAAAACAAAACAAACTAAAGCAAAACAAAACAAACCTAACTAACACTCCAGAGGAAAGGACTCATTTGTTTTCTTACCATGTTGAATAGAAATCCTCTTCTTTTGACCCAGATGACCCTGCATAATGTTAGCTGTACTAATTGTAAACAGAAGTCACACTGTCAAAATAAAAGGGAGATGAATTAGCAACAACAGAGTTCATTAAAGCTTGTTAATCTTTAAGAGGATGGGTGCAATGTAATTGGAAGAAAGGCTAAGAGCTACGTGGGTAAAATATTTCAAGGGAATACGTTTCACTTCAAATGACAAAATATAATTAAAAGTGAAGCAGTTAAATCAACTGTCAAAAGCACAGTTACAGCTGTCTTCTTTTCTTTTCTTTTCTTTTCTTTAAATTTTAAATACAGAGATGTTCTTTTGCCAGCTTTCTCAGCCTGTCTGACCTACTGTGCTCTGCTCTGGTTTTAGCTGCAGGCTTCACCAGGCTGCTTCTCCTTGCTCTGAGGGAGATTGTATCCCTCATGTATTTTTGTCTCTTTTCCTCCTTTGTATCCCACCCCAGGTACTTAGCTACCAGGTCATACTTATAACAGCATCTGCTGCAGCTTTCCTTTTTCATATTGACCCCTGCTTTCCTCCCTTAGCAAAGCTGATACTCGTTTTGACAGCCAGCCACAGAATCTACTGTTTGCAATTGACTCTCTCCTGTCTGTAAACCAGACATCCAGGGACCTGCAGTCTTCTGCTTCAGTCCCTGAGAGATCCCTCTGTGTCAGGTGTCTCAGCCTCCTCTGCTGGACTCTTTCTATTTTTTCTCTCTGCCTACAGCCCTCGTCTCCTTCTCTGCAACTTTGCAGTCATAATATTTTATCAGCTATCGGTTCTTATTCCCCTTCCTACTTGTGATGCCGGAACTTCTGCTAAAAGCACTTCTTGTGGTTTGAATGTCTTCTCTTTTCTGCTGGGCACAGTAGTCCTGTGGTTACGGTTCAGGTCCTCTCAGCCAGCACAGCGCTCCGTTCCCCCGACAACCTCCGCTATCACTGCGGTGCCAGACTCGTCTATCAGCCTGGACGTAAGCAAACGTGGGAAGTGTAAGCTTAACGCCGCAACATCTGCACCCACAGAATACACTTGCCAAGAGGATTTTGCTTGTCTTCCTTTGCATTATTGCATACTATCTCATCTCTCAGTTTAATGTGGCTTCTTCTGGTACTGCCTATCTCAGCTAGACAGTCAGCTCCTTCAATCACAAGCTTTTATGTATAAGCTATCTAACCAGCACACATACACTCAAGGTGTCTCTTCTTTCAAATATAAGCATATATATTACTCTCACAGTCAAAACAGGTGCTTTCCAGGGAGAAGAGACAGGACTAAATAGCAGCATAAGGTGATTTTCACACCATACCATTACTTCCAAGTGCTCATTGTCCTTCTTCTGAGGTCTGGTGTGTAACTAGGTTCTGGGTTCTTCCAACCCTCCCCCCCTGCATTTGTCTGAGCATGCACACAGAGAGGTGTGAGTAAGTACTGCCAGGTCCCCGAGAGCACCCCTAGCACCAGCTGTCCCTGTTTGGACCCGCAGGGTTCCCCCTACTCTGTCCAGATTCCAAGATCCTGTATCAGCCCCCTAGAGCAATCAGTCCCTGCCCCAGCAAAGCCACAGCAGGGCTGATCTCTGGCTCAGCACAGCCCTGCCCTGTCTGGCCATGGGATTCCTGAGCTGGCCCCATTTGCAAACTCATGCCTCAGCCTGGCCTTGGCCCTACCCCATGGTCCCGTGTGGCCATCATGGGGCTACGTCTGATCCCAGATACTAACCTCACCCACAGGCTGATGCCCGCGCCCACCTCTACCTGTCCTCAGGGAGGTGACTTATGGCCAGGGCTGTGGGTGCCCTGCTCCAGGCTGCAGCAGTGGAATGGACCCTGGCTCTCCCATGGAGTGTTTCTGGCCCCCACAGGGTCCCGACAGCTGTAACCTAGGGTCTGGCATTTTCTGCAAGCTTCCACAGAGATAATATTAGAAAGGTTGGATGTCTGCTGCAAGTGCTGCACCTGGGTCCCCTCCATGCCTGTGCCCGCACTGAAAACTTTCAGAATCTGTCAGAGTTTCATATAATATACAAAGTTTTCATACTTATATTTTGGAGGGTTTTTTGTAGTGGGCTGGTGCAAAAAAAGCCAACCGGCCCTACATCTCTTGGCATCTCCTCTTTGCCTTGCTGTCAGGCTTACCACACGGCCTCCTGGTTAAGGCTGCTCAGCCTGATGCTCCTGAAATGTCAGAGATTCCCCTTCTCACACCAATATCACACAGCGCTCCCATGTTCGGTGAGATGCTGAATGCTGATTTCTTTGACGGTAAATAATAATCCTCGAGGAATCACTTGATAAGCAATGTATTGTGAAACTGTTATTCTATTAAAAACCTCTGTTCCCACAGCTGTCAGCGAGTGACTTTTCTGTCATTTTTAAAGGAGTCACCTATTACAAAGCACCTTCAGGTCTACAGGCAGCATTTGAAATCTGTCCCACTGACCAGCAGCAGCGAAAAGATTGTCTCTGCAAGCAAACAAAATGCCAACCACCCTACTAGCATACAGTTTCAGAGAGAGGCCCAAGCCTAAGTTTTCACCCTACCAAGGGAACAAGCTTTTTTTCTGTTTCTCTGAGCTCAGAGTAACCAGTTCCCTCCTCAGTGCCTCAGGTCTCTGGAGCTGAGTATCAGCCCGCCCCTTTTGCACACCAGCGGCATTGCTTCATCTCCTCTGCTCACAGGACGTGCTTGCAGTGGACCTCGGTCTCAGCTCACTCTGGAATGGTTGACATGTAAAGGAAGATCCGTGCCAGCACTGGTGCGAGCAGGAAGTTGTGGTAGGTCCTCCATAGAGATGTACCTTTAGACTCTGCTGTGAGATCCACTGCTGGAAATGACTGGTGGAGGTCACAGATCCCTTAGGCACAGTCTTTTCTCCTGCTGCAACAAGACAATCTGAACTAGCTTAGCATCTTCCAAGCAAAAAGATGACATTTGTTAAAAACTTATCACCCCATAGGACAACCCAGGAAAACCTCAGTGCCTCAAAAGCACCTGAAAGGCCTGGGACCAGCATTGCACTGCTGTGGTATCTGCTGGCTGCTTTCACTGAGTACGGGGGAAGTTGTGGGCAAGCTGTGAAATTAATCGGGACGGGGACATGAGAATCATGAAAAAGGCAAAAGGAAAAAGACTGTAGAATTTACAACCAATATTTCAGTCATGGGTTTGTATGCTTGTATCCAGTCCCAATCTCCTCTTACTTATTAGTAATAACTCCTCAGTAACAACTCCTGACTTTAGGAAAGAGAAGTTGTCTGATTATGTGCATATAAAATGTCTAGCACCCTGTGCGCATTTTATAAATAATTCATAAGGTTCTTAATGACATGACAATACTATTCAAATTTCCACAATTGTCATTTTCATCCTAGCCAAATAGGCAGATAGACGCCTCATCTGTATTAAATGGAAAATACCATAAAATAGAAAAATATACACAGAAACTAAAAGAAGGAAAAGTATCCTTCTTTCTGACATATATGAATGTCTCACCCATGAGCCATAAGCACTTCTGTTTCAGACTCAAGATTAGAGTGTGAAATAAGTGGAACCAAAACTCTGACTAAACATGAAGGGTTCAGGGACCCTCAAAAGTTGCATGTTCAATGTACAGGGGAAAAGTGCACCAGCCAAGGTAAAACCATTTGTTCAGTGTTACTAGTTCGGTTGCATAACCATAAGTGTATACAGTTGTTCAAATAACACTGCTATGAACACAGATCTGCTTGCCCACCATCACTGTATTTTAATATGCTTTCTTGCAGTATGAATTACGATTAATTAATTTCTAGGTGAATGGATTACAATATTGTGATTAAATGTAATACGTTAAAATGTCTCTGCTGGCATCGCTGTATTAAATAGGAATTAGAGTGATTCTTCGTTTTTTGCTTGTGTAAGAGTTTCTGAAACATATTTTAGCAACTGCATATGTGATAGTTTTGGAAAACTGGAAGGGATTTCTTCCAAATAAAACTTATCATCAAAACATGTAAATAATTAATATGGAAGAAATGACACCAATCTTTTAGAGCTTCAGAACTGCGACTTTTGACGTGGGTACATTCTGTCTTTGGGGATTTAATACAGAATTTTTTCATCTACTTTCCTTCAAGTCATATCTTGGTCTATTAAAAGAAAACTACCTTATAACACCAGTTCAATGGAGTGCTTGAGCACCATGTATCTCCATTGCTGTATTACACATACAGTTTGTATAGGCATATTTTTCTCATGAGACCCGGGAATTTGTGATCATTTCTAGCTCACGGAGAAAATACCTTTTTTTAAGAGGCCCATCATTAAGTCAGGCAACAAATCTAACTTAACTGATTCACAATTAAAAACAGAACTATCGACCATAAATAATACACAAAGATTCGAATTCTTTTAAATACTTATTGTTTTCATAAAGAAAAGAGTTTAATTTTGTCTGAAGACTTGAAGTTTCCTTTGCACCACTGTTTTAATGAGAAAAATATCATTCACTCTTTTTTTCTGATTAATATATGTAAAAAACCCATACATACCCTGATTTTTAAACATTTTTTCTTTCTGTCTGATTGTAAGAACATCAATAGCATTTTCCCTTTCGCTTTTTTTTTTGTTTGTGTTTTACTTTGGTGCACATAAGCAACACAAAAACAAAAGCCCAAATAACTGTTCCAGCCCAAGGATACAGACTGAAGACTAACCAAAAATTACTCTGTTTTCAAAAGGTCTGCATTTCAAAGGATGATGTGCTATGTTGCAAGTAGAGTTGATGAAGTACATTCGCCTTAAATATTGCATTCTAGACTTAAAAGCCAAAAAAGGTGCAACACCTCTGCAAGATATTGACGAAAAAAATCCACTAAATTGTTTATGCCACCTTCAATTCCCTGAGCCGTGGCCCTTTAATATTTTTTCTAATAGAAATCATAGATCCTGGCTGCAGCATACTAATGAGTCTAAGCCTACCAATTACATTTTGCTCTCCATTTCAGATTAAATGACTTTATATCTACGCACTCATGCAGCCCACCCCCCTCCCCACACCATGCTGTCCTGGTTTTCAAAAATAGAAATAATAACAATAATAATGTACTGTATCTTTCCAGTTAGCTACAACTCTATATGCTTTGTTAGGCTAATGATAAAGAAAATGCCTGAATCTCAGTGTTATGGTAGCTGCTTCATGAGGATAATCAACTTGCCATGCATCCCTGATGCTTTGCACAGCAGAACAGAAATAGGCTTTAAGGAGTCAGAAACAGCAGAGCACATATAGAAAAGAAAAATACCCCACAGATGAAACAGCAGAAGAAAGCTGATGGGTAAACCCAATAGAACTGCTTGGAATTTTCCACTTCATTCTTTTCCTCCAGAAAAGAGTCTTTTTCTATGAAGTACCCTTTCTATTATTTTTGTTTTGAAGAAGGTCTCTTCTGGCTTTCTGGCATCCCTTTTCTCCACAGTTCTGGTCCTTAAGATAGCTGGGGTAGCAGTTGTCTGTACTCGTTCATCCTAGCTGCCAGAAGAGCAGTGGTTTGGAGTGCTCAGCTTCCAGCAACACATGGGAAGGTCGCTCTCAGTCTTACCCCTTGCCTGTAGATGGACACCCAACCACGCAAAAATGTCCTAAGTCCTATGAGCTCATACCCTGTACATCTGCAAAAGCATGGAGGTTGAACCAGACCCATATCTCTCATGATCTGCTCTTCATTTCTGTATGTATGGCCCCCATCTTTGCCATCAACACTTTACTTGGTATTTTATTAGTTGTGCCAAACCCATGATTACACCAACTTGGGACTTAACAAAATGGTATAACAGGCTTTACTGTCAATAGAAAAATGGTCCCCAGTCCAAGCCTAGGCCTGCTGGGTTTCACAACAGATGGGGAAGTAAAAGAAGGAGAGTGAGTCTGCAATTATAGGCTGCTTTTATGAGAGCCACAGGTTGGGTTTATGTATAGTAGCTGAAGGAAATGTTTGACAGAAACTTGTAGGAGATGGTTGTAGTATTCCAGAAGTTGACATTCACATGCATCCAGGAGTACCATGGGCAAGGTTAGGGCAGGACAGCAAATAGACAGTTTGTGTAAGATCATTCTAAGGCCTTTCAATATGCTTGTTTTCACACACACCACTACCTTCGCATATGTTCAGTCCCTGATGGCAAATGTGCTTCCGAGGGACTTTTTCTTACAACTCTTGCCCATAGGTACAATCCTGGTTCATTCTCTCCATACTGGGAGGATGTTTGGTGCCAGGGATGTGAGTACTTAGTCCTACGGACCTGTATCAGCCTACCTGGCTTGGGAATTTTAGAGGATACAGAGCAGTTTCAGGGGCTTTGGTGCACCCATCTTCATAGAGGAGAGGGTCACTGTTGCCTTCTGGAGTCTCCCAACATTCAAATTATATGTGGTAGCAGGAAACCAGCTTTAGGTTGTTAGGTTGACGACTTCACTACTGGCCTGTGGTAGTTGAGGTCCAGGTTGACATTTTGCTGATTGAGATGCTGTGCAGCTGGAGACTGGGGGAACACACTGAGCAAAAAAGTATCCCCATGGCTCGGAGAGACCCCTGTCTATTGGTGCGCACAGCAAGAGGACAAGACTGGGACCATCCTGGGAACTTCTACTTGCCTTTAAGTGCCATAGCCTTGTATTGCCATCATCTCAGCTGCAAACTCCTGTTCATTGTTATTTAATGAATTCCTTCTGAGCATAAAATTCATTTCCGTCCCTTCTTTTTTCCTTTCTCTCGTCACAGGTGGATTCCTGCCCTGTGCCAAGCTCTTTTGCTCTACTTTCAAACCAAGAAGAAAACCACCCCTGTCTGGCTTGATAGCTTGTGCATGAAAAGAGGAAAATGGGATACCAACAACAGGTTGGCATGATGCCTGAAGAGTGGAATTGGCTGAAATTAATGAAGCAGGATGGCTGACCTATACAGTAGAGCCATTCCTGGATTGCTTAATGATGAGGAGGAAAGGTAATGAAGTTGTTGCCTAAGCCACATGTGTTCCACCTTACCCTGAGCCTCTGAAACATTGGAATATGGGATGGGAAAGATGGTTCTGTATCTCAGATCCCTTCCAAGGCTGATAATATGTTCTGAAACTTCTTGCTGATTGTTGTACAAATGTGCTGGCTGGGCAGAAAGGACCAGGTACACAATTCCATCTAATTCTCATATAGCCAATCTCTTTAGAGGATTCCTGGGTCATTGCATGACAGATTTGCATGATAGCTCTGATTGATTGCCTTCTCTGCACAAACTCAAGAATGGCAGCAAAATTCACCTAGCCAACACATAGGAGGGTGCATGATTACCGTAACAAAATTAGTGGCAAAACACAGGTAAGGTTTAGAGAAATCACTGTTCGTTTACAAGTCACTAAATGAGCCTGTTGGTTTTGAATCAAGCACATATGCTGTAAGGGAACTAAGTGAGTTAACCTACACTACGGTTGTTAATTTTGCCTGGTAGGCACAAGTGAAAAAAAATTCCACCACAAAGCATAAAAATTACAGGTATTCTGTCTATCTCTTTGGAGCTCAACCACATAAACTGCTGAACTGCTACAGCTCCAGGGGGGAACAGAAAGACCTCACAGGGGAGTGAAAGGAATGGAGTCCTTGTTTGCATAGGGATTTTTCTAGGGCAGATTCACAGCTGCTGGAACAAGACTGTTCCATTGGGGAAGACCGCCTTTGACAGTTCTCTATCCATTGTGTTCATCCCTCCAGGATGCCAAATTAGGCATTATGACACCTACAAAGAGGCAGGATAAGGAGACCTTCAAAAGAATGAGTGAAAGAAAAGGGGCTTATTGTTTTTGAAAGTGATCATTGGCAGGCAGGTGCCCACCTAACAGCTCTAATTTGTACTTGATCGAACAACCTTTTATTCAACCTTATTGAATAAGAGTCCTCAGGGGCTGCTCTGCTTTAGTTACAAGTGCAAGGAAGCAGCATGGCCAGTTGCAGTTCGTCTTTAACTTCAGTGGGATTAGATTTCACCCAGTAACTCTGTTCAATTGACTTTTACTTTATTCAAATAGTTTTTGCATTTCATTCACTTCAAATTTATTGCTGTCAGCTCCCGGTCAGGAATAAAGCACCAGCTGCAGCCTTCAGCCTGGTTAATTCCACTGCAGACACCATTTTTATCTCGGGTAAAATCTTTCCCAACTACATTAATAACCTATCTGGAAGAAGAATCGTTTGCCAAGAAAAGTTAATTGACAATCAGAAAGCCTGACTTATATGGAAAGGTGGGAAATGTGTTATAAATATGACTAGGCTGTACAAGTGGGAGGACGCATACCCATCCAGAAGTATCAGAAATGCCTGAACACTAAGGATGGAAAGGAGTTGATTAAAGTGGTACCACAGGTAAAAGCAGAAGAAGTAGTAGGATCATCTTTTCAGAAATGATACATTCACAGCTAAATGTAAAAACAAGCTTTGATAATGAAACTTGCTATATAGGAGAACAGTTTTTTTCACAGTAAGCCATTGAATTCTGTCTCCTGAGACCTTAAACCAGACTCAGAAAGTTCCTTATAAGGCAGGAACAAAGATGCCACAGCCTCCAGTATGGAAAAGATGGCTCAATACATCTTTTTCTCCCCTAATTTTTGTAATTCTGTGAGCTTTCATATTTTGAAAATAAAATTAATTTCTGTTCAGCAAATGGTACCACTGCTTGTTGCCTTGTGAAAGTAGAAAACTCTACCCAAAAAGTTTCAGCTGCCCTTTATTGCAGTCTTTCGTCACTGTCACATCATTTTCTTCAGGCTATCTGCAGCGGAAAAAAAATGTTTAGGAAATAAGATTAATAACAGGTTTATTGGAAGGAGTGAAAATGCAATAGGAAGTATGATTTTTAGCCTCTAGCTGTTAAAGCAGCATCTTACATAAGCTGGCACTCTTTGCCTGTTTCTGCTGATAGTGGAAATACAGCAGGTTCACAACACGGCTCTGAGAAGACAAGTAATTGTTGACCAGCTGCTATTAATAAACAAAGAAATCCTGACCTGGAGTATAGGAGTACTTTATGAGAAGCATGTTTTTTCCAGTTTATCTAACCTATATTTACCATCTATTTTTTTAGCACTCCTGAAATGCAATGTGTCATTTTTAAAATGAATTAAAGTTGAAATGGAGTAGAACAGTAAAAGAAACAGTGGGAATGGAAAGGAATTCTTGATTAAAACAGAAATTACTGAAGCTAGATGTACTAAAACAGCTTGCTGTGGAAGAAAACTTCTCTGTCTGTAACAAGTGACTTACTTTCCCTTAGCGTTTACTATAAACTGTACTCTTAGAGAAATCAGAATTTCAACGGAACTCAGTAGGGCCAGAAAGTCGACACAAAGGAGAGCTGGGCAAACAACCGTGAATAAATTCCCTGAATATTTTCTCCTGTCCTCTCTTCTTCCCCTGGTGACAAGAGATCTTCATCTTACCTATTTACTCATTCTTGTGTATTGCATGCTAAGTAGTTAGTCCACATTTCATGGAGTAAAATTTGTTCCATTGAGAAATAATTGCTCAGTTGGGGGTGAGGAAGGGGAATGTTTTATTACACATCTTGAAAAAGGGGATGTGTTCGGATCATTAAGCCATTCTTTTCTCTCTGGATAAAATCAAATCAGAGGACACTGAAGACACGATGGCAATGGGAGCAAAGATAGATGGACATATACACAGCTAAGATGGATAGACAGATATGACAGATGCTGGTAACAGGGTTTTAATATATGGGGTAGAAGTGATTACAAAAACTACAATCTTCCTCTGCTGGAGTGGAAACTGTTTTCTGGAATGTTACATTTGGTGTTAAGAATTCAGTAAAAGCATTAAAGTGATTCGATATATATGATTTATAATAACTATAAAGAAGCTACCAGCCTGCAAATGGAAAAATGGAAGGGCTCTGAGGAGCAGAAAATCATAGCACAACAGAAATAATTTGAAAAATAGTATCCTCAAGTAATACAGACACTTTCTCACAGGTATCTCCAGAGAAGAAACTTCTTACTGAAATACACAGCAATCGTGTATCTAGTCCCTGTAACTGATTACATCATCTGCTATATTTAGAATACCTCCAGTGTAACCATGGAAACTGCTTTTGCTTAAACTCGCATTATTCCTTTCAACATTAGTTGACACTATAGAAATACTTTTGGAAGCTCACGAAACAATTAACGTACCACTGTTATTATATGCCTGTGTCTATACAGCGACGTATTTTTTGTCTTTTCTTGAAGTATGCATTATGCGTACCTGGAGATGTCAGATCTCTGACGAAGACTACAAAGAGCCAGATGCGTGGCGATGGAGTGAACACGCAAGACTACAGGAGAATTCAGAGTACATCCTCTGTACTTTGCATTTAGCCCAGCTGCCTAAGGAAATGGCTCGTGCTGTCACACTGCATGCACACGTCTCCGTGCCTCTTTCCCACACAACTTTTGAACACAGTTTCAACCAAATTTGACGAAGACAAAAACCGGAGGTTTTTAATCTCTCACAAGGTTTGAAAAGATAAACAGCTATGCAGAAGGAAGTCTTACCAGCAATCCCACTGAAAGACTAATACAGACAATCCTTATTAGACATAGGAGAACCTACAAGAAAGAGGATGAGTTATGTCTGCAAGTCATGGAACTACTTATAATAATGAAAATAATATTAGAAACCAAATGAAAACTGTATCTATGCATTGCATCACAAAAGTGCAAAAGTACTTTCTTTTGTTTCTTTATAAAAATGCAGCTGTGCAGCAATCATTAAAAAATCCCAAACAAGTATCAGAACTTCAAACAAATATAAAAAAACCTAGAGAGGAATTCAGAAAAACACTTAAAAGCAGAATTTCCAGGCTCAGACTTTCAGACTGAAGGCAAGGAGCTAAAATTCTTCTGTTATGAAACTGCTTTGTATTTCTGCAGGTCATTATCTGAGATTAGAAGGTAAAGTTAGCGCTAAAAAACAAAGTACTGCAAGGTAAGTACAGATGCCAAATTTTCACAGTGCAGGAAAGTTACCATCAGGTCTCAGATGCATCTGGGTTTTTCAGCATATTTAGAACTGAGCTATAAATGGAAACGGGGTGACCACATGCACAGATTACAGTTGATTGTGAATAATTGCAGGATGATCTACTGATACTACGTGGCTGAGGGGTAAAACGGCAAATGACATTCCGTGATAATAAATATGAAGCAGACTATACGTGTGGAAAATAAACCAAACTACGCATATACAGGGAAGAGCTCTAACTTAGCAATTATTACTCAGAAAGAGATCCTGGATTTGTAGGCAACTCAGCACAATAATGGGTAAAAAAGGTAAATCAGATACTCAGTTATTGGAAAAGTTATCAGAGCAAAACAGAACAGACCTTACGCTCACTTATGAATTCAGGGTGCACACATATTCTTATGGCTGTGTGATAGTAGTCACCTCATAAGCAATGTAAAAGAACTGGCTGAGACGAGGAGAAAGAAGAAAACAGAGAGCCAGGCTATACAGTATCCTTTCAAGAAGAGAAGAATAGATGAGAATTCCTCAGCCTGGAAGAGAGTTGGCTGAGGGGTGGAAAGATTAAAGCCTACAGAGACATGAATTGTACGGAGAAGATGAAGGGGGAGTGACCTCCTTCGTGCTGAGGAGAGGATGAAACAGGAAGAAGGGAAATGGCCTTGACCCCAACTTCTACTTCATGTGAGAGTCCTGCCAGTGGTGGATCTTTTACATCTGTCCCAAGTCCTGTATCCTGTCTCTGAGCGGTGCTGGCGAAGAATGCACCACTGCATAAAGAGACAGCAGGAAAGTAGAGGAATCATTACAGAAGCAGGGAAGAGAGGTTTCTGGTAACCACATATCTAAATGAGGAAAACACCAAAGACATAGCTTTTGATCCATTAGAGCTTCATGGGTGGTGTGCTGCCAGTAGCAATATTCCAGTTCTGCAGAACAAAATGGATACTGCTGAAGATCTGGCATCTTCAGTACAGGGTTTGGGGAAGTGAAGGTGCTTCAGCTATCTCAAGTACCATGGTCTGAAGGTAGCGAATCACCTGCTGTCCCCTCTCTACTCCCAGCAAGGCAGCCAGCCCCTCCCAGGCTTGCGCCAGGGTTGTCCTGGCACCTCTCTTGTTGCAGCCAGATTGTAAAACAGGTTGTAGAAGTGATCTAAATTAGAAATAATCAAGCAGATCACCAGTTTCATTCTCCAAAATATCTTCCATATTGAACAGACAAAATCCAGAAATATTTCACACTGAAAGAAGATTATCATTCACATGCAGTAGATTGATTTTCAACCAAAACAACTCTGTCAACTTTTATGTGTTAGCAAACTTTTCCCAAGGCATCAATCCTTATTCCGTCTTAGGAATCTCAAAGGTGCTGGCTTGAAAAGCATAACTTTCCAAAATATTTTGATAATGTTTCATGGTATGTCCATTTGTACCAGTGGAATTCTTTAACAGAAAAATCAGATTGTTACCAACATCCAGAAACTAATTAGGAGAGAAAAGTACATTTCAAACCACAAATATTCCTCTTTATACTCCCAGAGCATTGCAAATTGAATGACAACTTGATTTTCAACCCTCACTGCCTTCTGCAGTGTTAAAAATGTGACTGGAAAATAATATATCACCCACCTGAAACCTTGTTTTACAAATACAAGTTTTAGCCTAAGGCAATAGTTTCGAACAGTCAAGTGGAAAATCCTGAAAATAAGGGCTGGAATGTCCTCTTGGAGTGGTGAGCGACCCTGAACTAATGCATTCTCTGCATGTTGATGTTTTGTACCATCCTATTTCTTCTAATAGGCCAGAGATGACTTCAGATCTATATTAATTTGCTAAGAAAGTCCCTAGACATCTCCAAGTCATTTACATCTCACTTTACTCCTTCAGTGTCATGTAGACAGTTCCATAGTCCCACATAAAATAAACCAGCTGAATGGATTCCAATTTATCAAGAAACTATAAATTGCAAAATATCAAGCTGAAACAGCAGTAACAAACCCAGTGGTCACTGTCCCATACATTTTAGATTGTTATTTAAGGCATCCTGGGAGATCAATGCTGTATTTCTCACTATTTCTGTCAGCTATATGAACTCATTGCAATTGCTTTCACTAATATATTATGACTTGTTTATGATACTGAAAAATAAGTGATGGGATCAGCATGGTCACCGTGGAATGGGAAATGATGTGGAAATTGTCTTTTCATGTTTCTGTCTGCACATACTGAAGGACAGTTCTACTACTAGCCTATGTCACAGGCATCCCATTTAGGTCCCTCAGATGTTATGTTTAAACATAGATGTTTCCTCTTTGTGAAAATTACAGTATTTGGGATGATAATTGACTCCTAAATAGTAATCACAGTATTCAGACTCAAGATTCAACTTTAAAATTAAATTTAGAAGTTGCCAAGGAGATCTGTCAGCAAAACTTTAAATCTGTGGATTTCTTCACAGAGGAGGTGTCTGTCACGCAAGGAATAGCCCGGATACAACAGCTCATTTTGACCTCCACTGCGTCCCTGCCTGCTCCCACTGGTGCACATGGCTCCCAGGAACCAGCAGTCTGCATTCCTCCAGCAGAGTTTTCCTGCTCCAGGGGCTGCAGGTGAGACAGATCCAACAGGTTCTTTTGGGAAAGTAGCACACCAAGTTTCCACAGAGCAGGAAATCTGTAATTACACATTGTTACTTTCACACTTCCTCAACCAGAACTTCACAGTGAATAAGCCAAGCCTCATCTGCAAGGCACTGGAAAGAGCAAGCAAAAAGCAAAATCAGTCACCCTGTCTCCCTTCTGTGGGAGCAGCTTCTGATAAGGAAGCTTGGAAAGTAGTTGTGGCTAAAAAATGTCAGGAAGGGCAGCTCTGGGTCCATGATGGCAAAATTTAATATCCCTTCTTTCTGATCTTTCTTGGAGGCAGGCTCCCTTGTTCTGTGTTCCACTTCTATGTCATGTGTTCATATCCTCTGCACAACCTGCAATGTTGTCAGTACCTTGGGAGCACGTCTTTCACTCTGACAGCAAAGGGAATCATGCCCCTCGGGAGATTGCTGTATGCAAGCTGTTTTCAACATAATATCGCGTATTTCCCAAAAGGCTCGTGCTATCAGTACAATTACTCACATTTTGCAGAGGACATAACAGCAGCTGAGAGCTTACTGGTTTTCTCAGGTGCTTCTCATATGAATTGTATTTTTACCTCAGGATTTAAGTATATACTTAAGTACACTTCTGTTGCTCCCTAGGACTATACTATTAAAGACTTATTTTAAATCCCGTTTTAAATCCTGTTGGTTAAAGTCCATGTCTATATGGCTTTCTGAATAAGAAAACTTCACCAATTTGGAGTCTTGTATTTAACATGAATGACTGAAAAATGAAATGCTGTTCGCTATAGGCACCCAACAGAGCAAAGAAATATATGAAGGACTTCCATGCTTGGTGCCAGGTATGATCAGATCCATTTTGGGTCTGGCTTCTGAGCAGAGAAATCACCGGCAGACTGAAACTGTAACACATAAAATAAGAGAAATAAACACCATGGTCTAATCTGATAATGAGAATGCAGTGTGTTTTCTGTTGCCTTCCTTTCCCACCCTGACAAACAAGTCTATTTGTTTTCCACAAAGCATTAAAGAATAATAAAGCCATTTGTCTAATAATGGAAAGTTTTGGTTCCCATTGTTTGCAATGCCTTAGCGTATCCTGCATCATTCCTACAAGGTAGTGAGTTTTGTGATCAATATGGTCCTGACTATGCTTCTGTGACAAGGTGCTTTAAAAGATTATGCTCTACCATAATTTCCATGCAACTCATACGCTCCCACTTTCTTCCCTCCCTGCACAATGATTTGTAGGATGCAGCCAGAATGAGATATCTGTAAAGCCATCACCTTATTTCATATACACAGATCTCACAGCAAAATATTGTACACTACATTGAAATAAAAGCCATAATGAGAAGAGCTAGATTGTAGGATGTGTTGCAGTTGTTAAATAAAAACTATTAAAGCCTTTCTCTTTCTGTCACAAGACATGGTATGTGACTTCACAGTGTTATAATTCAAATAACAACTGAATTATAGCAGTTAGCTTCAAGTTCTGATTCTTAATCTGGTTATTTGTACTACACTTTTATAATGCTACATTAAAAGAGAGTGTTTCTTTGACCTAGTGGAGAGAGACTAGTTTTTTGAACCTTTGCCCAACACTACGATTATATCTTGCTCACAGCACTTCATCGTAGACATATGCACGCCCAGATGTGCATACACACATTGCCTAAATCAAGCTGTCAACAGAAGAGCCCTTTGTACTGATAAAACATGACCTTTTGAGGGTAAAATCTTGCAACTATTTAATGGCATGCAGTCATGAACATTAATTTTAAGAACTTGAGGGCTTGGCTAAAGGGGGAGCTACAAGTAGCAAACTGGTGACAAACTGAGGATTGGCAAAGCCACCGGAATTAATAGTCGGAAGCTGCAAGACAAAGCTGTGTGCTGTGCATAAAGGTGGGGAGACCCTCGGCTTCACAGCTCAGTTAAACTGGACCGTTTCAAGTAGTGTAATCTCTTCTGCCGTTTGGAGTTGGCATTGATTCTGCGTGGACCTATTAAATGCCCATCACTGTTTTCTGAAGCATGGAGATATTTCGTCTGTATGCTTAGGTGACACAGGCTGACAGAGTTCCGTGTATCTGAGCCAGCTTTGGCTGGGCTGGCTCAAGCACAAGAAATAGCCTAGATGAACTATATGTTGTTCCTCTCCTGCCTTGCTGAGAAGCATGTGGTATTGATATAGGCTTCTCACTGAAGCAATGATTTACTTTCTCCTCCGTTAGCCTATCAATTCAGACAGGATCAAAGTAGTAGCTGACATGGCTGAAAACTAATCAGCTTATAATTTGCACAGGGTACCATGCTGGTATAGTACATCATTAATAAATACGACAAAAATCAGACAACTCTGCTTGCTGATCATTCATATTACATAGGAAATTGACTGAGAATGTCATTAAAAAAACCCTATATTCACTCAGACTCTGGAGCACTTTTCCCCATTTTTCTTTTCAGGAGTTGTCCAAATCTTTAAAAATATAGCAGAAGAGTTGCTTTGATTTTGTAAAATGTCACTATCACTAAGTGGCTTTTTTAGACATTATGAAAAGTATGGACAGGCTTTCTCAATTGCAACTCTAGGAAAGTTCCACAAATCTTTTTTTTTTTTTTAGTATGATTTTAAGTCAATAAATACCAGGCAATATGCAGAGGAAATGGAATGAAAAGCGAAGCAGCTGAAGAGTCATCAAGTGAATTGCTTCTTTTCAAAGATCTACTAAATAAGAATAAAATTTTTAAGACACTGGAAATCATTCAAAAAAATCTTTGAAAGAGCTCCACATCCCTTCAACAGCAAAAATATTTTGCAAAATGCAATCTAAAGAGTTCATCTTTCTCCTCCAACTGTAGGTGTGACTGGCTTTGAAGTATTTGAACAGGGGCAAAAGACCCTCCTAGAAAAATCCTGTGAGTTTTCTGGTGAAAACCATCAGTTAATGAAAACCAACAGGAAATTCAGGATGCTGTCAAAGTACAGCCCAAGGGGGTAACTAGGACACTGGGTTTCTGCCACCGGTGTGTGATGTCACCCGCCTTCTACGTTTATGCTGTTGTCCCACTTTGGTGGCTGCCCATGGGCTAGTCTTGGTGGGAATCCATTAAGCCTTCTGTCCCCTGTCACCAGCCACACTGCCACGTCCTGTGCCAGGCTATTTGCTTCCTCTGCAAAAATCGGTTTGCCTTCATCTGCTGGCCAGGCCCACATGGCTTTCTGCAGTACCTGAAGCCTTGTAGTGCACCTCTCCTGACCAGCTTGGTGTGCTCAGAGGCAGCTGCCATCTGACACATTCAGCAGTTTCACTGCAGATGCAGGGATGCATTTCATAGCCAAAGTGAAATCTGAGGCTTTTGATGACCATGTCTTTCTAGGCTTTCTTGTCAAATTAGCAAATATCAGCAAGGGGAAATTAACTCAGAGAAACTATTGAAGGCTAATATCACACATAATATATTTTCTTAAATGTTTTGGTTTAAGAAGTTCAATTAACAAAAAGAATACTCTAAAATAATATCTAAGACTAAGCATCATGGTAAGGACTGAATGCTTAATAATTTCAGGCCATGACCAGTAATATCTGCGATTAATGCCTGTCTCAAGCATAATACTACTAAAGGATAGCAATATCATTTAGCTGGAAAAGTGGAAGAAAAAAAGTATTTGGTCTGCTTTGATATTTAGGATGCAGTCTTCGACTTTGCTGAGATAAAGTTGAAGAAGAAATGAATTATTCATATAAATATTGCCGTAGTAGCAAGCTGGCAAATAAAATAATGAAAGCAGCTCCTTGTTTCTAAGGGGAAACTAAATATTTCAGCCTATTGGCTCTGGAAGTTCAATACTTTGTACACTGAGGAAACTCTAACTTATGGCTACACCTGCAAAATATAAGACCTGCATGATCCTTATTCCCCCCATATGATCATTTTTAACATTCACAAGAGTGCAGGAGCAATTTCCTCAGTGAGCCCTATGCTGCATAACATGGGTATTTGAGCATCACTCAGAATTTTGTTTGGCAATGAGTGGGGTTGGTTTTTTTCTTTTCTTTTTCTATAAATCTAGATAGTTCTATTCAAAATGCTTTGTTAAAAAAAAAACAACCCAAAACTAAGGCCAAGAGCAAAGCACACAATTTCAGGATATTTCAGTGCAAAAATGATAAAAAGATTTTAAAATGACACATTCTTGTGGAAATGGATGTGGATACATAGCTTAGCATTTCCAAGGGAATTAAATCAATTAGGATCAAACCAACAAAAGGAATAGAGCAGGGTTATTGTACTGCCCAGTGAAAATCAGAGCCCTGTACTTTAAACACAACCCTCATTTGGCACCAGAGGAAAATTCAGCACATAAAACTATTGCAGCTGGCAGAGTAAGACTGTGTTTCTTGAAAAAAAGGCAGTGGACAAGAAAGGAGCATTTCAAGTCTGTTGATATGAAGGAGAGCAAGAGGACCAAAGGGTGACCCCTGGAACAAGAATCCCTGCCCCAGTCACTCAGCCGGGGAGCACTGTGCGGTAAGGCAGCAGGCAATGCCTAGTGTGGACTGCTGTGGGGTGCTCGCCCAGGCTGCGGGGGTCACATCCTGGGGACTCAAGTCAGGGGGACTCGGAGTGACTGGGAAGCTCAGGACACTCATTTGGGAATGGGGACCCCAATATTTCAGAGAACATGCCTAAATCAGAGCACTGGGAGGCTGCCTTTTGATCTCGGATGTTCATGCTGGCTTTCAGAGACCACCCTGACCTCATTTGCCAAGGAACGTGAATGCACATAAGTGCTCCTTGCAGCTATGGGTGCCTATACTCATAGGAGAACATTCGCTACTCTATGTTTAGTTTTTAAAATGGGGTTATTTTTCAGTTGGGTAGCAATACAGCTGCTGACCAGAGCACCACAAGGAACACTTGCCAGTCAGCATGGACAACTCATGGAGTGAGACTTGTTTTCCTGAAAGTTGTTGCAGTTTTAATTGTATGTGCTTTGACTTATTTTGCAAATCTATTTCTATTCAGCTTTTTCTCAAGTCATTAAAAATCAGCTCAGCAACAGTATTTGGCTCTGTAAATAAACCTGAGGCTAGACTAGGAGCAATATCAGTTTATATTGCCAGAGAACCTGGCATATATTCTTTCATATTCTCTCCCTTTTAATTTTTCACTTCCTGCTTTTTTTTTGTCTGAAAATATTTCTTTATTTTAAGCAAATGTAAAAAATATCAGAGAAGGCAGAGTGCAATGTGGTATCTTTGTAGCACATTACTTAATGTCCCAGGTGTAATCAATTGAGAAAATCTCTAGGAGCGGAGAGTTTAAATAAGGGTCAGGCTGATGTCAGGAAAAACTTAAATTCTGCAGCTTTCTAAAATGTATTTTAAAAATATATATATAGTTTGGCCAGAAAATTTAATATGGATAGGTGCTTTCAAACACAGCATCAGTACATCCTCTGTGTCTGGTGTTTTTCCCTTCATTATCATCTAAGCTTGGCTTTGCCGACTGCTTTACATCAGATCATTTCAAAGCAACATCTGTTGGTTTCAAGGTTAAACTTGCTGTTACAATACAGTACTGCTAAAATGTAAGCTCTCTATAGAAATACCTTGGCCAGGGTCCACTTCATGCACAAATTATTGTATTGGAATGCTGCATGGAAACTAGAAGTAAAGATAAGCTAAACTACAAGGATATTCGTTTAGAGCTATCACTTCTGTTTACAGTAGTTTCAGTCTGAGAACACTGAAAGACCAAGGCTTTATGTTACTTTTGAGTCTGTGTTAATGTGTCTGGGGGCTCATCCTAGTTTTCACACTTCCTCAGTCAAAGTGCCAAAATATGTCTCTATTGGAGCTACTGCATCTCATCAGCTAATGCAACGGATAGACAAGACTGGATGAAATGGGGTCATGACCACAGCTCGTAGGGGACCCCTATCATTGTCCCATTGCTGGAAACCATCAAGGAGCTTGAGCAACTCCAAATGGACTTCCTAAAATGGCGCTGAAGGATTATCACAGACCCATTCCAAGGACAAAGCCTCAGCTGGGGCTGGGCTGACTCAACAGACTAGTAAATGAAAGTCCTTTTAGTTGCATTTATGGTAGTTATTTTCATTCGGCTGAATTTAATAAACTAACACGAGACAGTCTTCTGGCAATTCTCATCTTACCAATTCACTTTGCTTGTTATACATAAAACTGCCTTTTATTCCATCTAAACTATTTATCAGATCAACTTGTGAGGGTAGTGATGCTTGTGAAGTACGCAACTACCTAGACATTGCCACTGCCACATTTGGTTTTCTTGAAGATAGCCTGAACCCCCAATCTCAGAGTGGGGTAGATTAACACTTGTACCAGCCATCTCCACCAGCATCACGGGTTTCAAAAATTCTCCTCAGCAAATAGAAGTTTCATTAAAGGTTAGAAATAGAAATTGGTGAAGTGACAGATTCTATGATATGATGGAAGCTCAATTATAAGTGGATAACATAATATAACAAGTGCAGATGAAATCCTATTAAGGTCTGAAAATCCAATATCTCATCTTCCTGACTTTTAATTGATCTTTACACATATTGTCATTGCAGTCAAATATTTGAAATGATTCCTGTACACATAAACAAATGTAAGCACATTAACTCTGTTAATAATTTTAACAAGTAATTTGTATTTCCCATTAGACTGTCTTACAATTTGCTTTACTATAATTAAAGATATCATCAGTGATAAGCTCTAATGTGTTATTTAAAGTCTGCCTGTTTATAAGATTTGCTTTTATCATTAAATGCAGGTTGATAAGATCCACACATACCCTCATTAAGAAATTAGATTTTATGTCTAAAGCAAATAGGGTATTGAGGTAGGGAAGGACTGCTGATTTTTTCATAAATCCTAAATATAAGTCTTTCTTCCTAAGACTGATCTGTGGAAACTCAAGCAAGTTCATTACACGATGGCTTTCTGTTTGCTTTGTCAGAAAAACAACACTTGCCATACAGTGTGTCCTTCACTCTCCACAAAATTGCATGTCTAGAGTGCCTAGAGTACCAATGGGCAAGAGAAGTTCTTCACATGAAGATAGTTATGAAAACTGTGGAGCAAAGCCAGAGGCCTCTTTCCTTTTGAGTGGAATTAAAAGCCTTAAAGAATAGAAGTCCTTTTGCACATGTTTCTGAATGCTCAGACAGCAACGGCTTTCAAACACCTAGCTAGAGAAACAAATGGGATACATGTGATGTGGGGTGCCAGTTGAATCCTTCGCAAGTACATTACTGTTTGTGCCTTTCCAAATCAGACACAAACCAGCCCTCCTTTAACCTTGCTCCATTTTGTGCAATTGTTATGTCCCTCTTAACAGTAGTACTCTGAACTCTCTTTTGAGATGATTTCTTTTACATTACCTGCCAAGAAGAGGAAGAGAATTAACATGTGTATTTCCAACTTGAGGTCTGAACTATTTGCTTGTGGTACAAATGTGACATTTGGGAGTCTTTCTTTAGATGTACCTAACACCTCCACTTTGTAAACAAAAACAGCTTTTGACACCGGCTATGACTAATCCATTGCTTTAGTTCAGTAAGTAGAATATACATTCAATTATAATCAAACAGCTGAAATTACCCTGGAAGGATGGAAAATTGACGAGTGGTTTAGTATCTTTTTTTTTTTTAGGCTATAAGACTTCTAGACAGAGGTAAGTAATGTCCTAGTGAATAAAATGGCAGAGTAGGTGGAGGTGAAAGTAATTTTCCTTAGTTTATTTTTCACTTGTGGTTTGTTTGGAGGGTTTTTTGTCCTCAATTTTATTTTAAGGGATGAAACACTTATTCCCCAGCCTCAGCACCTGCTGCTTTACTGTTCTTATTTTTGTGCAGAGAGGAGACAATTTGGACCTTAATTAAAATTGGAATCCCTTCTTACCACGGAATGATATTAAACATTTTGCTAGTGAGAACTAGTATGCAGTAAAAACTTTCTCTTGCTATTATTTTGATGACAATTTCCAGATTCCTCCAGGAGATGAAATAAGACTACAAAGACATGACTGGCAAGTAAAAGATTGATGCTCTTCCATTCCACATGTCATTCAGAACACTGAGATCATTTGCATCCTCCTTCTCCCATACCTCATCTACTTTTCCTCTGTAACTTACGTTTTCCAAACTGTCAAGAACAGAACAGATTCAAGTATAACACTAACTGAGAGCTATTTAACTATTTATGCTGCTATAATTTTGTATTGATTTTATGTAAACTTTTAACCAAACACAGATTGCACTGCTTAAAGAAGACTTTTGGGAGTTCCTAATAAATTGCCTTTCCGATCTTTAATGGAGCATTAGTAATTATCGGATACGATGTGATTTAAAGTCATTTAGAAGCCACAGAACAGTAGCTTATACAGGACATTTCTGTCTTGCTGATAATTGTGTTATATGCACTTTGTATCTAGAAAATACTAGAAAAATCCTGACAATAATTTATCTTTACTGTAAAATTCTACATGATCATCATGATATCATGTTGTACGTTTTCATGTTTTACAGCTACTGTAGTGATATAAGCATTTCTTCGGGAAAATAATTAGCACAAATAAGGTCCAATGCACAAGAGAAGGTTGAAGGAGAAACCTGATCCTCTTTTCAACAAAGTCTAATAATGAGGTCCAGAGCACGAAGGAAAATGAACAAATAAAATCGCACTCCTGCTTGCAGTAGTCAAAATTAGAATAGGTTGCCCATAGCAAGATCAAAATAGAGAGAGATCTGATTATTCCAAAGCTAAGACAGAAATTCTGGTGATGACCAGATCCTTTAGACTTCCCCTTCAGCTGCGGGTTAACAGCTAAGGAAATCCAATGAACATGCATCAATGGCAAATAGTCATTAGGTAACCAGAAGCTGCTGTTCTGCAGTGACTGCACACAAATGCATTGCAGTGAAACACATGAATGGCCTGACAAGTCCTCTGTGTCTTATCCATTTTGATTGCCACCCTGATAGCACCTCTGATAGTTGTTTTAAATACAAAAGGCTTCGGTAATTTTTCCATAGTCCTCCTGTTGGTCACCTAGCACAGCTGGTTTAAAGAGGCTGACTGTGAAGTGAGTTGAGGATGTGCTTAGGAAAGAATTCACTTCTCTGTGCTTGCTGTTGCTTTGTCTTTTGCTGCTGACAATTCCCATATTTTCAGCAGTTTGTGCCTAAGGCACATACTTAATTTCATCATTGACTTTTTACTAGGCCCCCCATAGCCACAGGCAAAGGCCCCATCACCTCAGAGCTGGATACAGGCTTGAGAAAAACGTTTCCTACCCCTTGTCTCCAGCATGGCAAGGATCCCACTGTTCATCCCTCTGCCCCTATCATAGCTCACTACATTCACAGCCTGATCACAACTTTCACTGTCCTCTTGCATCATTGCTCTGTTCTTTGTTGCTCATCCCCACGTGCCCCAGCATCCCCCACCTGCCTCTTTGCACCCAGCTCCCACCTATACATATTGCTCCATCCAGTAGCTGAATCACCTCTTCATTCTCCTCTCCCTGTTAGCCACTTCCACTTTGTTTATCTGGCTGTTACTGCCACTCAATTCTCTTTCATATTTCCACTCTATCCACAACAAGCACTGTCCAGGTCCGCAATAAATTTCAGCTAACCCATTTCCTGTTCCTTCCATCAATCTACCCTGTTGCCTTTTATCAGTTTCCTCCCTAAGGAATTACTTGCCCTTTACTTGGCCCCTATAACACTGTTGGAGTAACTGTATTCCTATCAAGTGTACCCATCTATCTTCAACATTTATGGGCACTGCTACCTTTCCCAAGATCACAAATTACCATTGGAGCCGTTTCCTTAAACTCAATCCATTAATTAGATATTCTTACTAGTGGTCTTATCCCTATCTCACTACCTCATATATACATTTCAATACCTTTGCCAATCAATAAACAAAGGAACAAAAACACAGGACTTATATTTGTAGGTCTTTTCTGCCAGCCACAGCTGAACTGAACTGCATGAGTAATGTTGCTCCTTACCTGCTTTGCAGATTGCCAGATCCCCAGACCTGGTGCATGGCCCATAAAAACCAGATCATTGACTTGAGTGGTCAATGAATAGGATCTGCTGCCTTATTTCTTTGTTTGTTAGAGCAGACAAGAGCAACACTATTGAGCAATCATTCCTAAGATTTAGGAGAGAGGTTTTTTTAACTGCTCATTTCATAGTGTACCATAACTCGCAGAGGTCATGGCCCTGACTCTAGAAAGCAGAAAGCCCACAAATATTCCATACAGCACTCACTGATGGAAGTACACACAAACGTTCACAGCCAGCATGCAGCTAGGTTACCTCATCCATTACCTCAATCGTCTTATTCCCATGTGTGCAGGAACCTTCTTAGGTAGATCTAAAATGAGACAGTGATTGATTATGGAAGGAACAGTTATATGACTTAGACATTATCTCGGTTTCCACAACCCTAATCACAAAGTTCCAAATGCATTCAAGTGACAAACCAATTTAAAAACAATTTGACTCCCAAGACAATCACAACAGGGAAAGACTTTAAACTGAGCAGGTATTACAATGCAATTAGCACAATTAACCCTTTGTCACAGCAGCAAATCCGGAGTTTCCGCCTCTTAGCAGTTCTTTAAAATGTCTGTGGTTGGAAAATTGACTTCCAGCAGGGAGGAGTTAACACTATGGCAATCTCTTCCTTACAGATTTTTAACAGTCACCAGGTGGCAAAATCTATTTATACACCATATGTTTGTAATACGATCTCAATTTGTAAGATACAACATTAAATTTCTTGAATGAATATACTGAACAGAATAGCATGATAACTGAAGCCGCAATAACATGATGAAACATATTAAAATCAGTGTTAATGTAACAATCAGCTGTGTTTTGTTCCATATGGCAAGTTATGTTAACAGTTAAGCTAAACCCTCTCTGTTTCTTCAAAAACTGAATGTAATAAAAGAAGAAAGGTCATGATCGTGAACTTCTGCCTCCAGGTCGCACTGTGTGTATTTAATAATGAATGTATAGCTCACTGGTTTTCTATATGACATGTGCAAAGTTAAAAGGCAAGTTTTTTCCACATGTAAAACATAGCGGATTTGGAGAGAATCTCTCTCCCTATCTCCTAACTTACTGAAGAGCCTGAGGAGGTGCACAGATGGCAGCAGAATGGTCAACGGCAACATAAAGAAAAGACTTAAATTTTTCCTGTGCTGAATATCCTGTCATCTTAGGGTACACCTGATTCTGTGGCTATGACAAGACAAATGGTGTATTCCACATATCTAACCAGGTGTGCTATGCTACCCATCGGCTTGTGCTGAAATACACTGACAGTACAGCAATGGAGAACATTTGTCTTTATCTTTCCAACAACTGACAAGATGCATGATTACTGCTGTAAGAGTATCAGGTATAAAAAAACCCCGGCCCTGTCCATGAGCCTAGTTATTAGTCACACGTTGAAATGCTGACCGGGTCTAGCAGAGGAGGGATGATTTGTAAAATTACCTTCAGAGAACATTATCTCCTATCCCATTTCCAATGAACAGATCAAACAGATCTTACCTGCACCGGCTTTTCATTTTTTTGGTGGGAATTTCTGACAGCTTTGTAACTTGGTCACATTCAAATTATTAACAGCCACCTCAAAGTCATCATATCTGTGTCTTTATTTCTTCAGCCTTTGAGAAAAATCTAATTATTACTATGATTGATTTCTATTAACATAAACATCTCAGTAGAGTTGCAAATGCTGAATTTGCCAACTGGGGGAAAAACATATATACTGTGTTTAGCTTTGAAGGCAAACCTCTCCTGGGATAGCTTCAAGGGTAATACAATTATCAAGTCCCATATTCCAACACATGGTCCTCATCCAGACACCTATATTACATCTTTTTCTGCAGTGAGATAGGTAAAAAAAGGGTCTAGGTTGTTAGTTTTATCACACAAATTAGAAGCAGCCTATTGAACTCTATTTTTTTCAGCTCTTTGAATAGTCCAGTATTCCTAAATTGTCCTTCCTAAAGTGGATGGATTCCTCACTTGCCTCCTGGAAGTTTACCTGGAGTGTAACCTTTGTAATTTCTATGAATATACTGATCTCTGAATATAATCCTGCCGTTGATTAACTGATCCAGTGTCCTCTGCAACACGCAACAGATAAGCTGTGCAAAAAGCTGTAGGCTTCCCCTTTGAAACTAGAAGCTGAGATACAGAAGGTAAAAGTTTGTGCAACTTGAGAGACCCCTGTCAGCTACACAAATAAAGAGGATTAGGAGCACACTTTATTCCTACCAATTATAATTTAAGCTTCATGAATTGCTTCCCAGGGCACAGTAAAGGCAAATGTGGGGTTTTCCCTACCTATGAAAGCACAGGCTTAGCTAAAGCTTTTCTACCTGCAAGGAAATTACACGTACAGCACAGCTCACTAGCACGCAGGCAAGACATCCTGATGTTCCTTCAAGGATGCAGATTATGAAAAGAGCAAAGGTCTCTTGCAAGATCTCCCCTGAGACTCCCCCAAGCAAGGGTATGTGCTCCTCGGTGAAGACAGGTGGCATAAAGCCACCCAGCTGCCCTGACTATATGGCAGCTAACTGGATATAGGAGCACCAGCAGCCACTGTTCAAGGCAGAGCATAGAGCTGACATTTGAATCACAGGATGGTAAATGTTCTTTTCAAGGTGTTTTCCCCCAATAGACGTTAGCAAAAAGGATAACAGTAAAAAAAATATTTCTGTCTTTGAAAAATCTCAAAGCCCCTGCATCACTCAGAGCAACACACATGATTTTTGCTTTCCTCCCTAACAAGCCTTGTTTTTCTGTTGCGTGCCTCTCTGTAAGCTACGCGGCCAGGTATTTTGTCATTGTATCTACTTGTAAATGCTCTCAGTAAATTGTTAAACCACACAAATATGTAACTAATAACTAATAATCAATGTGGAACATAGGTATTTACACAAGTGGTAAAGAATCATTTCTACCATAGCCAGGTATTACCCCAAGGGGAGGTGCTCTGGCCTCTTTCCATGTTAACAGTCCTGTACTGTTCTTTTTTATTTATGATAAAGTAAATAAAAGTCATTTTAAAGGGAAAGGATATAACTTCTATGCCATTAAAATTGAGATATAAGTCACAGAAACCAAGATGTGCAATGACACAACTGTCATTTTTCCTGACACCGTGAAGTCTGACATGGTGTCAGACTTAACTTCGAATTTCCTAGCTTAGGTGGGTTCTTGTTCTAACCCCAAGACATCATTTAAATGCAGTTTGTCATTTCTGAATATAACTGTAACTCTTATATTATCAATAATAATAGGTTACTCTCTGCTCCTTAGGGGTAAACTCTCAAACAAATGGCTTGAGAATCAATAAATACAACAGTGTGCTGCAGCTGAATTTATTTATTCATGAGATGCTTATCACTCTGTAAATTCCTTAGGAAAAATCCTTAATCCTACTATACTGAATTGACTATTTATCAGTTTTGAATTGAACCCTATTAATTTTTTTCCATGCTGAAAAATGTCTCTCATGCAATATATCTTCATATGGAATTAGATTTCTTTCTGCTGCCCTTTTGTCTCCCAGGAACTAAACCCAGTGGTTAAGAATGGAAAATAACAAATGGGAAGAAGCTCCCATATACAAAGTTGATGCGTCTGAGCATCCTGTAAACTCTCTTTGCAATCTACTCATGGAAGCCTGTGTGCCATGGCATAAGCACAGTCACATTTGGCTTCTCACTCATCGGTGACAGGCTGAGCTGTTTCTCCCTTTGTTTTATTGCCGGCTCGTTGGCAGCTGCTGTAAGTAGAGATCAGCTCCATTGCAACCAAGTGCAATTATATTTATAGGGTACAAAGGTACTTATAAACCCTTAAGCATAAAATTGAGTTTGATGCCCAGGTTGTGATTCAGGTTTTACCTACTGACTGTGGCAGGAGATGTCTTCTCAAGATCTGGGAACTAAGAAAACAATGTTCTGCTGTGGGCTTATTTGAATAATCTCACCACTCATTAAACACAGCTGCAAGGCAAGGAATGACAGAGTTCAAAAGCAAACCAGGGGAATATATTAGTAACAAAATTATTGTTGGAGACTTTAGGTATGTTTCCCCAATATTCCTGAGCATAATGCCATTAATTACAATAGGAATAATTTTGTCATTTGCAAACACTTGAAAAGATTGGAGGAATACTGTGTGCTGATAACCTTTTCTATTTTTAGAAACACTGTTGCTAGACAATTGCAGAATGTTATACATTTTGATTACAGACCAAAAAAGGGGTTTGGTATGGGTATTTGTGGCCTATTTCATTTTATGTGATTGGTGAGGTGTAAAGTCCAGAGTGTTCTTTTCTAAAAATGGCTGATGAAGTGATTTAAAATATATTGGTTAATCCTAATATTCTCAAGAAGCTACAGACTGCAGGGAAGAAGCAGCGCTCAGAGATTCATGCAAGGTTATGTTTTGCTTGTGTTTTTACATATTATTATCATCAGGCTACTTCTCCAGCCAAATGACATCCACTGGCTCATCGGAAATGCACCATTCTCCGCCTTTTTGGCAAATGTTCCCTGATAACACCTGTTAGGACAGGCAGCAAGCACAGCAATGGGACAGTCTCTCTCAATTCAGTTCCTGTGATCAGAGGTTGCCAAAATGCTTCAGGGATACCAAAGTGTTGACATCTCTAGTGCAATTTCCATCACTCTCTTTGCTAAATAAGATCAGCTTTCCAATATGGCTCAGGCAATTGGAGTAGTGTCTTTTTATTCTCTCTGAATCAGAATTGCTGCCATTCTTTAATATTTATCAACCCGAATCCAGAGGGAAATATTCAGCCTCTCATTTTCCAGAATATGTGTTTTTCCTCACCCAAAACAGCTTCTGGATTCTATGAGGCAAAGAAATTCAAGTATGTTTGATTTGGGAGAAGTAGACTATTACGAGTGCTTGGAGGACTATGTGGCAAGTGGCCATTTTTTTCAGATCAGCAATTGTAATCAGAATCAGAGTGACTGTAAGGTATTTTCCATGAAATACCTCTCTGGAGCAAAAACCAGGGACTGGGGCACTGTTTGTGTAAACACTCTCATTTTTAACAGAAATGTACTTGTTTACACATCATAAAAAGTTTCACAGAATCACAGAACGACCTGAGTTGGAAAGGACCCACAAGGATCATCGAATCCAACTCCTGTCCCTGCATAGGACAATCCCAACATTCACACCGTGTGTCTGAGAGAATTGCCCAAATGCTTCTTGAATATTGTCAGGCTTGGCATTGTGACTGCTTCCCTGGGGAGCTGTTCCAGTGCCTCACTACCCTCTGAGCGAAGAATCTTTTCCTGATGTCTAACCGAATCCTCCCTTGATACATCTTCTTGCCATTCCCTCTAGTCCTATCACTGAACACCAGAGAGAAGAGATCAGCAACTACTCCTCCTTATTTCCTTGTGAGGAAGCAGTAACCTGGTGTGAGGTTCCCCCTTCAATCTCCTCTTCTTCAGGCTGAACAGACCAAGTGACTTCAGCCGCTACTCATATGATTTCCCCACTAGATCCTTCACCAGCCTTGTGGCCTCCTCTGGACGCTTTCCATTAGCTTACTAGCCTTTATATACTGCATCACTCCAAACTGCACACAATACTTGAGGTGGGGCTGCATCAGTGCAGAGCACTGGACAGTCGCCTCCCTCGACTATCTAGCAATGCCGTGCTTGGTGCACCCCAATACATGGTTGGTCCTCTTGGGTATCAAGGTTAACTGCTGGCTCATGTTCAACTTGCCATCAACCACAACCCCCAGATCCCTTTCTTCAGGGTTGCTCTCAAGCCTCTCACTCCCCAGTCGGTACATGTACCCAGGGTTACCATGTCCCAGGTGCAAAATCAATCACTTGCCCTTGTTAAACTTCATGTGGTTGGTGATTGCCCAGCTCTCCAATTTGTCCAGATCCCTCTGCAGGGCCTTTTTTGCTCAAGAGTGTCAACATCTCCCCCTAGTTTTATGTCATCAGTGAAGTTGGTTAGTAAACCTTCAAGTCCTGGATCCAGGTCATTTATGAAGATTTTGAAGAGCACTGGCCCTAAGATGGATTCCTGCAGAACCCCACTGGTGACTGGTCACTAGCCCGATGTAACTCCATTCACCATGACCCTTTGAGCCTGACCAATCAGCTGATTGCTTACCCTCTGCATTATGTGTTTATCGAGCTGGATGCTGGACTTTTTGTTTATAAGGATACTATGAGAGAGAGTATCAAAGGCCTTGCTGAAATCCAGAAAGATTGCAACTGGTTTGCTTGGTCGACCAGGTTGGTGACCCTTTCACAATAGGAAATTAAGTTTGTCAGGCAGGACCCTCCCTTTATAAATCCATGCTGGCTAGGACCAATGACTATGTTGTCTTTCAGGTGTTTTTCAGTAGCTCCTAGAATAATCTTCTCCATAATCTTACCAGGCACTGAAGTGAGACTGACAGGCCTGTAGTTACTGGGCTTGTCTCTGCTGCCTTTCTTGAAGATTGGGACAACATTTGCCAGATTCCAGTCAACTGGTACTTCTCTGGAGTCCCAAAAGCATGGAAAAATCATTGAGTGAGGTCTTGCTATGACATCAGCCAGCTCTTTAAGTACCCTTGGATGAATCCCATTAGGCCCCATTGACTTACAGGGATCCAGGTGGAGCTGTAAATCTCTGCACAAGTTCGGGGTTGAATGGGAGTTTATCATTCCCACAGTCTTGACCCTATAGCCCAAGGCTCTGGGAGGGGCCAAGCCCATCATCAGTATTGAAGATAGAGGTGGAAAAAAGCACTAAATGCCTCTGTTTTGTCTATATCCCTGTTTATGAGGTATCACTTTTAACTTTTGTAAAACTTTGAAAGGAAACCTTTTATACAGAGGAGATATAAGTAGTCCTGATTAAACCTTGGCTTACACGGCACTTAGGAACCTGCTTATCTTTCAGTGTGTAAGTAGTAACGCTGACTCCCAAGGATGTGCTTACTGCTGAGCGTGGTGTTCAGCCCGGACAGAGAAGACCTGGCACTGGGGCAGTGTGCCGTGCTGTGCCATGCTCACTGTGCCCCTGACTCACCTCCTTCCTCAGGCCAGAGAGAAAAGGGCCTTTCCCTGCCTAAGGTAATCCTGCAGAGGAGACCAGAAGGCACACAAATGAAGTCTGATCATATTCAGTGGGTTTTTAAGTCTTGTTTTGGTCCTGCAGATGCTTTGCTTCATCCTGTAAAGTCATCCTCAGGCAAGTTCACAGGAGAAATTCCTTTATTAACAACAAGCCAATACCAGCTGCTTTTAGCCTTTCTGTGTGGGAACAAATATCATCAAAAAGAAGGAAAGTGAATATGTTTTTATATTTTTTTCATGGGGAATTAAAAGCACTAAATGCCATGGGTCTATCTCACTGCGCAATTTAATTAGACTATTTTTCAGTTGTTTGTTTAGTTCTCTTATTTATATTTAATGTGGCTGCAAACAGCAAGCAAGGAGTTTGGCTCACCAGCATAATGATGCGTTATGATAGTGACTAAACTCCCGAGACTTTGTGATCCTGGCATTTCTGGTCAGGTCAGCTCCAATTATTCCGTTTCTGGAGTCACATGTGAAGGATATTAGCATTTGTTCTTCTAGCGAGGGAAGGAAGAGCACACCACCAGCATGCTCGTGGCTGCTGTTGCTAGGCAGGAATCAGAGTCCTGCAGGGGAGTTATGCTTGCTTCCATCCACCCCCCACCCCCGCCATGGTATCTGGTGTCATCACAAATTGCTGCAGATGGATTGACGAAAGCAGACCCATATTCTCTGGAAGGGCAGAGTATAAAGCGTGGATGGAAGAAATGTGGCGTTCAGAGCAAATTGTTGCCATTAGTCGGCAATGCTTGTCCCTAGCTTGTTCTGCTGCTGGGAGGACAAACAGAACAAAAGGACAGACAGAGCTCATTGTGTTGACACCCCTGAACAGCTCAATATTCCCTTCAGCCACAGGGAGAAAGTACTGAAACTGAAACACGTACCCAAGTATTCAGGTTTCTAATAAAAGAGAACTGCAGGATTTGGAAATCATCGCCCTCGTCATCCCTGATTCCTGTTAACCCAGTCTGCTGCCCTGGAGTTTATCTGAGCTCTGAGATCTCTTCAGACACCATGTTCTAGGGTAATAGTATCTATTGCTGAGATAGAGAAAGCAGAGGTGCCTGGGGCATCTGCCAATAACACAGGAACGTGACAAGGGGAATATATGTTTTGATTTTCTGGGCCTTTCTTTTTAGCAATTTTTTTTTTTTTAAATTAAGCTCTAATAATCTAGTGGATAAGGTACTGACTGATTTCAGTTTCTCAAGTTGGTTATATTTTGCAGCTTCTAGAGCACATTTCTGTAAGTATAGATAACAAATGTTGGATTTCATTTAACAGGAATGAATATTTTCAGCAAATTTTTTGAGCATATATAACAAAAAGGCAGACTGACGGTGCCATGGTACTTTTTTGGGGGTTCTAGAAAGTGAAAATACCTATTGAGAGGTCTCACATATTAACTCACACTTCTAGCTAACGTAAGAAACACTATTGGAATAGAAAAATAAGAAAAAATTACTAACCACTTCTTATGCAGAAAAACTGAAAAAATTCAAAATCTTTGTGCCAGAAAAGAAATAACTCTAAAGGACAATTAACATTCCAATCAAGTCTTACATGCTATTTCACTCATATCGTACAGTATTGGTGTAATGGATTAGACTCTGGAATAATGAATGCAATGAAACCAGATGATCTAAACCAGCTCAATATACACAGAGCTTTATAACCAACATCAGCGTTGACATCTTATGTATACTTTGCTGGAAAGAAGGCAAGCCACTGAAGTCTACTGCTGGTCTCGTGCTTGGAGAATTTTTTGTCCTCTGCATATCTGAAAAAGAACTATACTTGCTTTGAAATGAGTATATAAAAATAGGACGGTGGAAAAATCCATGGAAGAAACTCAAGCTGAACCTGAACAGTATTTTAAGCAGTGGGCACAGGAAAATGGCCAAGACCTAAGGAAGCCGGTGAATATTGTGCTGGTGCATAAGAGCAGGCTGTGTAAAACTGTCAAATGGAGTTGGTACAATACTTTCATAACATTAGCGTGACATATTTTAAAAACTAATAAACCCACAAACAAATGCAAAGCTTGTAACATGTTCTGAAGTTCATGTACGTGTTGCAAGCACTTGGTAAATGCTGGCCTAACGCGTGCCCGGTGTGTGTTATAGCCAAGGAGGCTGTACGCTTTGCTGGGACTTGTTTCCTGACTGTTTCCTAAGGGTGTGAATGTTGAATACACAGCCTTGCCCCATTAGCTAAGTGAAAATCTTTGACCATGTGGGATTTCATCTTTGTGTTAGACAGGCCAGTCAAACCAAGGAAACTACACAACAGATCTGAATGCCTAAGTATCACACATACAGAGCTTCATTAGCATTGGCAGTGCTTGTCTGGAGAGCACCATCCAGCAAAAAAAGGAAGACGATTAATTCAGACCCTATGGGTTTTCTAATATGAAGAGAAAATTCTCAATAGGTGCTCAGAAATTTCTTAGGACTCTAAGTATCTGAAGAGCCTTCACAATTATTCACCCCATTCTGTCTGTAACCAGAGTTTCCAACAAAGCTGTTATTGAAACACGACCTTGACTTCCATGTATATAATCAGTTCCAAGCTCAGGGCAAGAGACTACCACTTCACACAGCTCCTTCGTCCATGAGATTTGTATCAATGTACGTGATAAGAGTGACGATAGCAAAAACAATGAAAAATTTCAAGAACTGGAAAAGCAAACAGACAGACTATATTTTGAATGCAGCATTTGTATAAAAGCATTGCTTTACTTCATAGCTTTACAGTGGCTATGGAGTAACCCTATATAACTTTTTAGCAGCATCAGCAGTGCTGAGTGATGAGTTACGACGGTTTATGTTACACAACTGAAATGACAGAAGCCTAGATAGGCAGTCTGCAGTAAGCCAGGCTGGACTGTAGCCAGGATACTCAGCTAAGTAATGCTACTGGAAGCTCATGAAAAGCAATCCTGGGATCTTTAATGACTGCAGAGGAGTAAGCTAACTGTTTTGCAACTCATTTGAAAAGCAGTTCATCATCACAGTGGAGACATTCTGTCTTACGGCTAAGATGCTGTTGGGCAGTTGAGAGGTCTGGGTTTGATTCCTCACTCCACAACATGCTTTCTATGCGATTGTGGGGAAGCAGGTGTATCTCTACATAATTCTGCTTCTGCCATGACAGACATGACAGCAATCAGCCTCCATTTCCTCCAGCCTTTGCCTACTTTGTCAAAAAAGCAGAAAATGGGATGTGACGTGGTGTGTTTGCATACATCCATCCTGATGTGGCCCTACCCCTGAGGCTAAGGCAATGTGGTAGGACTAAGTACCACGTCCTGTGCATGTGAGAACACACATGGTAGAAAGTGACAGGTACCTCAGGAGGTACCCACAGAGTAAGCCTGACAAACAAAGCCCTGCTGAAAGCTGGAGCTCTGCACGCATGTCTGTTCCTGCAATGAGGTCTCTATATGAGGCACACTTTGGCAGAAGACCCATGTTCCACAGTTGTTTCTGAGGCTCAAAAGCAGGAGAGATGCTTCAGCACTATAATGTAAATATGAGAGGAAATAATACCACCATGAAGGAGTGTGAGGTCAAGACCAAAAGTAAGTGACATTGGACAGGTCTGGTGTGGTGGCACAGGCAAGAGCAACAGTAGCCAGATGTTAGAACAAGAGTTTGTGAATTACAAGTCGGAAATACTGAGGGACTTATTGTTAGACATATTAATCTGGAATTAAATAATGTTATTTATTTCAAAGGAGGCATAATAAAATGCCCAGAAACATGACTATAAATCGTCTAATTTTAACCCCTTAAAATATTCATATTTCTAAATTAGTCTGATATTTAAGTCTATAGACAGGGCATTCAAAGATTTAATTTAATTAGCTGTAGAATTATAGGCATTTAATCTAAATCAAGAAAGACAGCTGTAGTTGTTGCTTAAGAACAGCATACAAGGCTGTAAGCTCATTCAAGCTAAAATAACCTAAACACAAACTGCCAGCAAGTTTTTGAAATAGGTACTACTGTATGATCTGACATATGGAAGAAAATAGTTAAGAATTAATAATTTTAAATTATAAACTCAGCAGGCTAAAAAAAAAGTAAAATGTAAATAAGCAGGCACTCTTAGGAAACTGAAAACATAAAAGATAATGGACCAAGAAGGACCAAGGAACTGTTCCACACACCTTTTTACTGGTGGAAACGTAGCCAACTAAACAGTTACATAAATCTGAATTGGTGTGCTAAGATCACACATGCAGAAAAGCATAGCTATCCAAGTTATAATAATTATTGTCATTGACATAAAGGAAAACCAATTGGCTTAATTCTAACAACTGTTTGAAATGTCTGAAAACAGAAATTCTCAAATGACAAACATCCAGAGAAACATATTGACAACATCAAATAGTAAATATATTAACTGTTACAGTAATATAATTAATTAAATGTATGATTATTTCTCTGTTGCAATAAGAATATCAGACAGATATATCAATACTTCTCTCAATACACATGAGCAGATGAAATACTTAAGCTCAGCGTTGATCCGGTTTATCTGTACCTTTTCTTCCATGGAAAAGGATCATTCTGAAAGAAAATTAGAGAGTCTATGCCAAAAAAAAACCAAACCAGAGACATATTGTCAGAAAAATGGCAAAGTTTGGGTAGCAAGCAGAACAGAAGAACAAATAGACAGATTCTGGAGAAAGAGCTATTTCATAAAACTGGACTTGGAGAGAAGAGCTGACTTCTGCAGGACAGCAATGGATAAATCTGGGCCAAGGAAGTTGTATGTATTTTATACAGAATACACAAATATATATATATATGCACATATACACACACAAAATATGTATATATTTTATACAGAAAGCCAGGGATATCTGGGGTGTCTAGTGGAAAGCTCACTGAAGCCAGAGGCTGTATGTCTAGATTCCCTCTCAAGTCAATGGAATGAATAAGCACTCCAAGGGTAACTTCATTTCATCGTAACATAGGTGACTGGAAATAGGTCAGATTATTCACATTTTAAAACCTGCTTATTTCATTCATGTGGATAAAAGAGATCTGGCTGATACATCCTACATGGATTTCCAAAAGACATTCAGCAAGGTCCTTCTACAAAGGCTCCTAAAGTAACTAAACAGACAAGGGATGAAAAGGAAGGTCGTTGCATGAATAAATAATTGATTAAACAATTGGAAGAAAGAGCAAGAGCAAATGGCCAATTTTCACAGTAGAAGGAGGTCACAAATGGAGTCCCACAGGGATTTTGCTGGGACTCATGCTGTTTAACATACTCGTAAATGCTGTGAAACGGAGGGTGGGTGATAGAGCGACAAAGTTTCCTGAGGGTACTGAGTTATTCAGAGTAGGAAAGAAAGTTGAGGACCAATGGTGGAAAACTCTATAAAGACCTCTTAAAACCGAATGACTGGACATCAGAACTCAGTGCACAGAAATATACAAAGAGGAAAATGGGGGAATACTTTGATATATAACCATGAAATTTTATTTGATATTACCATTCAGGGCAAAGATCTTAGGCTTCTAATGGACAAGTAGAAAATTCCTTGAAAATGTTGGCAAGATGTGGAGTTATTGTTAAAAAAAAATAAAAAGACAACATAAAGAATTACCAGGAGAAGAATACAGAACAAAGCATAAACAACATTATCTTTGAAAAGCAATGACTGAGTGAGGCATATAATAGAAGATTATGAGATTTTGACAGATTGGGAAAGAACTATTTGCCATTTATTCCTGTATTAGAATAAGAAAACATCAAATGGTACTAGGAGGTAGTAGGTTCACAAAAAGGAAAAGAAAGGAAGCTTTCTTCACACAGCCTACACTTCAGAAATTCTTGCTTCATATTGTTGTGAATTTACAGAGAAGTTTACATACTTTCAAAAAACAACCAGTTCAATTAAGAGAAGACAAATTGTTTGAGGGTAATGAAATGCAAAATAAATAAAACACCCCACCCACCCTGAGTATAATGGTTTAGGAAACCACTAACCTGTAACTTGTAGGACACTTGAAAGATATTTCAGTATTATCATAGATGGCAGACAGCTTTTCCAACTCATCCTTTGGTATGTGCTGTCAGCCATTGCCAGGGGTAAGATACTGAGCTGGATAGACCCCTGCTTAACCCAGTCTGGCTGTTCTTATATTATTTAATATGAATACATGGACATTCTTGACAAACCCATTTCTTTTGTGCCAGAGCAATTTCCATTCTCAGTGCTAGAGTTATAAAAGTACATCTCAAATGTGAGATAGAAAACTGAGTACTTTCGAAGAAGGGCAAAATGCAGAACAGAACAAAACGAAACAAAAAGCCAAAGAAAAGTATTTGGAAGAACAAGCACATACACTGCTGTAATGGTTACCAGATCTGCAAAACATGTGAGCTGAAAAACAGAGAGAAACTGAGAGTGACAATGCAATGAGTCCTTTAAAAGAAATAATAAGCTCAGACTGGGCTGCACAGAAACTAGTTCCCTTGACTACCAGAGACTTTTGGAATGGAAAAAACCCAGAGGTGACTGAGAGAATGAACAAGTGCAGAAAGAGGGGAAAGCAGAGACACCAATTAAAATGCACCAAGAGTCTGAAAAAGATTCACGAGGACACCTCAGATGGCGTTATGCAAAAGCCCGGGCAACAAGCTGGCTTTATTGGGCCAACATGAATGCACAGACAGTAAAAATGGTCAGAAATCATTGCCACTGCTCAAAGTACCAGAGACAGAAGCACCGGGAGGCTATGACAATTTGTGATACTCCCAGCAGAGCTTGGCAGCAACTGGCTATTGATGTATTTGAACATGGAGGAAACCCCCGCCCGCTGATAATTGATTATTACAGTTGTTCGTTTGAAACTAACAGAAGTAAGCAAGACATTAGCCAGCACTCTAGTGAATCACACTGAGGTAATAGTTACCAAACACTGTATTTACAATGAGCTCCTTTGAGATGATGGGTTGCCATACACTTTGGAGGAATTTTGAAGATTTGTTAAGTACTGAGGCTTCAAATGCAGTTGGTAGTTCTTATTACTGATAGTTTAATGGGCTGGCCAACACTTAACAAATAGCCAAATAGATACTAACACAGATAAGATCTTCCTTTAGGTTTACTGTCAAGACCTTATGGAAAGAGATGCTTTACTGCCTGAGATACTAATCAGCTGAAAATTCTGTTTATAAGTCCCATGGAATGCCTCTTCAACAGCCCAGAGCTGCAAATAACAGTCACATAGGACAGAAGGGAGAAGAGGGGGAAAGGAAGCAGTTAGCCCAGCTTGATCATTCAAGAAACTACAACACAGTTCTAGGTAACTAAGAGATAATGACATGGCTGGTGGCACCCTTGTGTGGCAATAGTACTCGTGGAACAATTAATTTTATTTGCAATACAGGTAGAACATGGAGATAACCAAGATGAAGCTCAGATGTTGGAAGACGGCTTTGGCCATGCAACAGCTCTTCTCCTCCAATAAAAATCTGATTCATGATGCTGAAAAAGTATCTGAGAAAACCATCAACTACAATCCCAACATGACGTTAAAGCCACTTGCTGTGCAAAAGGGAGATGACTCACATGTGAGCATCAAGTTATACTTGAACTATACTACCCCACTCAAAAAGTTCAAGCTCAAAGAGCTGATGTCCTAATGCAGTGATTACACTAAAACATTGGTAAGAGCATCTCCAGTTTTATGTCACTCTCATGCACTGTTAGGTAACTGGTGCAACATCACTTACAGAAAAGCTTTTAAAATGACTCCAGGAGATTGTTTCCTGCTCACTCTCTCTGCATGGGTGCTGAGTTCAGATGCTTAGAGCAGAGTGGGTTTTAAAACCCTAAATGAAAAAAGCCTGTTTAAGCTTACAGGTACGGAGCATCATTCAAGTGAGCAGTACAAATAAGACAAAATAAAGGTCATGTAAATAAAAATAAACCGTTGTCACATCCAAACCAGAAATTCACACCTGTGCTGCGGAAAAGTTGGGGAAGATTTGTATGAGCTGGATCTTTTTCATGTCCCTGTATGAGAGGAAAGCCCCTATGATACTGTAGACATAGCATAGATATTCCCTCATACAAATATTACCTCAACTAAGAAGAATAATTAAAGGCATTTGGAATGCTACAAAGCAATGCATTCAGGAAGGAAGGTGATTACCATACTCGTTAAGAGTAAGTCTCTTCCAGGCAGGAGTAGGATCCTTTTCATTCCTGTAGCATCTTTTCTGGGAGCAATTTGGCTGATAAACCACTAGGTATGTGAGCTGAATAGCTCTTTTCGTTCCCCTGTCTCAGCTAAACCTCCACTGAACGCAGCAGGAGTTTAGACATGCAGAGCAGATGAAGAGACGCTTACATGTAGCCACGTAAATTCAGGCATTTTAAACTGAATGTCACACACTGTGACTATTTCTCTTCTCCTTTGTGGCTGCCCTAATTCTCTTGCCCTTATTCATCCTAGTTAAAAATTAGCAAAATTTTAATTAATGTAAATTAGCAGAAGTTAACTCTTCTTATTATTTCTTTGTTTCTATGGTCTGTCTCCAGTTCCCTTGACCCTGTATGACTGGAAAAGCTAGGGATATTTTCTTTGTTATGCCTGTCAGAATCTGTCATAATGAGATCCAGGAACAAACTGGCTTTTTGGACTATATCACAATATAAGTTTATATTACTGATCTTAAGTTACTGGTTACATATTACATCCTATATGATTTCAGAACAGCAGAACTTGGCTTTTTATGATGTGTAAACTTAGAATTGCAGTCTGACATCTTCACCTGCCAAATGTCAGACTGAAGAATATGAAACCGATCATATATATGTTGTATACACACACACATATATATATACACACGTACAAGATGTAATTTTGACTATGTTTGTCAAAATTCTGTTTTTCTTAATTACGAAGCAATCATTTGCATTTTGCATAAACAGCTGCAATCACATTAATGTTTTTGAAAACAGTATGGTCAATTAATTTTAATTAACTCTAATAAGTTTTCCTGTTGTTACTTTCTTTTCCTAATAACTTCTTGTTCTCCTAGCTTTCTTTAGCCCTCAGGTTTTTCTTTAGTTTTCTTTTCAAATATTGATGAAATTTAACCCCAGTTAGTTTTCACATGTGACAAGATCATATCTTGATGTTTACTGTTATCCATTAAAAATCACTTAAGGCAATTGCTGTTACCACTGTAACATGATATGATAATCATGACTGTTAGTTCAAAAGAACCCAGTAATTTCATTTATTTCCCATTCCTCAAAACATCTGCAATGACGTGAAAGAAATGTCAAGTTAAAAATAACTATTAGTGGGTCATGGTATCAACTGTGGTTTCATTACATTGTGTGGAGGAAAAGCTGCTCTGGCATTCAGATTTTAGGTGAGCTGGTAAGTGAAGAAAAGCTTAATCTATTCCATTTTAAGATTATCAATTATTCAAATACCTACCAAGAATCTCCATTTTCCCCGCATTCCTAAACTGAGAACACAAGATGGTCTGCACAATGGGGGGCAGGCAAATGCTGATGGACTCTGCTTGCAGTCTGAGCCTTCAGGGTGTGCATTAACCCAGAGTGGGATGCTGGGAGCCCATGGCTAGCGTGACGCAGAAGGAGTCTAGCCAGCCAGCTGGGGAAACTGGGACAGCTCAGTGTCAATATCGTGCTGGTGTGTCTTCCTGCATTTTGTATGGGAATGGAGTTGCACTCTGCAGACAAACTTTGCCCGTGTCTGCCCGCGCTTTCCCATGATGGTGTGCCTTAGCTGTAGGACAACTGCTGTTTAGAAGAAAGATCTTCCAGGTCCCTTCTAAACATGTTGCTCCCTACGCTGTAAGTCAATTCTTACAAAGCAGCTACCTCATCAGTTAGAAAAATTAATATATGAACACAAATTAAGAGAGCTGGCAATCTGACAAAAACCCGGCAGAGGAAAGTACAGGTAGCATGTTCCCCCTTCTATGCATTTGTGTCAGTTGAATTGCAGTATCTAGGACTGACAGTACCTAGTAAGCTCATTTTCTGCTGAGACGCCTGCGTTAAGAAGAAAGTGAAGTTTCATCCTTATTACAGAACTACATTGCTTTAAACCAACAAACCTTGAGGGCTGGCCTTACTTTTAGGGAACAAAAATTGCTTTAGTCCTAAGTGAGACAGAGAAACCAGAAAACTAGCAGGACAACTGAGATTTCAAGACATCCCTTGGTTTAAACTATCTGCAAGAAAAATGAAGCTTACACACAAGAGTGATACAGGCACTTTAGAAACCCCAGTACAAAAGGAACAGACAGAGATATAGACAGTTATAGGTGCCCGTTTCAGAATACATCCACTTAATATCATTGTCCAGTATCTGGGAAGAATGGACCTCATATATAAGAATGACGCAGGTAATAACAATTTAAAACATTTTCAAGCACAGAAAATCCTGGGATGGAGAAGTGTTTCACCATTTGGGGTTTTTTTTCCTGAAAATATCCTGTCTGTAGACAGTGGTTGAGTGCATGCACAAATTAAGTTTACAGATTTCATAAAGCAATTCATTCTGCTTGAATGTAATAGCAGTAATTTTTCGTGTAAGTCAGCAAAACACAATCCACGAAGGAAAAATATCGCCATTATTTTAAACGCTATTGTTCTTATTCAATCCAAATGTGAAGTGAAGCTAAATAATTTAACGTGTAAATTTCATTTTTAATTTTATATTGTTTCAAAAGAAAAGAAAGTGAATGAGAGAGTAAGAAGGGAAGCTTCAGAGCTTTAAATCCTTATGTCCTGATGTCTCAACAGTAAAATAATCTAAGGAGCATGCTTCAGCAAAAATGATTGCTGGGATCTATAATAGGATTGTTATAACTCAATAGCATTTTATAAATTTTTGATTCACTCCAAGTTTTTGACAGCTTGCCAAGTTCCAGTTTTTATCTGATCATCTTTGCATTAATAATACATTACAATAAGTTTCTCTGAAAAATGGCCGCTTTTTTCTCACTGAATACTTTACTTTTGCCAGCAAAATATTGACTTGGGTTTATAATCAATTCCTGTTTGGCTAGATCATGCTTAGCATGAAACTAAAATATTTGCTGCTAGACAGCTGCCAATACAAATGTCATCATTGTTCTACTCTAACAAATTCCATCAGTTGCTAAATGATCTGCCTTTCAGGTTGCAATATGTAACGGACTGAAGCCCAGAACTTCAAAGACACCAGGATGCGAGTAGTTGTACTTACATGACACTCCTGCCCCCCTGCTTCAGAAACATTTCCTCCCATCAACAGCATCCATTTCCATACTGTCAGCCTCTGAGTCACCTGTGGTTTGTTCACTGACTAGATTCAATCAAGGCAAAAATACTGAATAAAAGAAAAATTGTCCAAGATTATTTTAGTCAACTTCCCTCACATTCTCCAACATGAGTGAAAATTGATTTCAAGGAGAAAAAAAAAGTAGAAAAAGGACTTTTTTCTCAACTAATATTTCAGAAAAAAAAATTCAGCTAAGTGTAATTCATGTATCCTTACTTCCTACATAATTATAACATTTATGTACAGGTTATTTTATGCTTGATTGGTGTCAAGAAACAAAAGTGTCTGACAAATACTACTACATAGCCTAAATCAGTTAACTTACTTCCTGAAGACCGATTATGTCTTCCTTTGTGTTAGCATGCCACCTAGAAAGCCCCATCAGGTTCTGGCACCAGAACCAGGCACCAGGTTAGCCCCAGTCCCTGAGTTTCCCCTCTGGGCAATGAAGGCAGAAGTCCTGCAATTCTCTCTTTCTGCCTTCAAAGCTGACAGCACAGCTCACAGAGAAGACCAAGATTGGCAGTGAGACAAAGGTCTGCCCTGTTGGCGAGAGATTATTTTGCCACATCACCTGACCAGAGAAGACAAACATGCACACCTTTAGAAACTATCTGATGCTGATGGATAGTATGTACTCTGGGAACAGGATAAACCTTACTGCTTCCTCAGCCATTCCCACTACTGTTAAGGGTAGTGTAAGTGACCTTTCTTAAGCCCCAAGATGAGGACTGCAGAAAGTGAGAACCTACCTGGAGTATATAAACATTGGAGTCTGGCCTAAATGAAGCTGTGCTGAGGTCAATGTGTCTGAAAGGCAAAACAAGTGTGTAGAAGTGGCACAGGCATGTAATGAATGCCAAACACCCTACCTGATCCTCACAGTGCCGTCTTTCCTGCTGTAGAGCTCACTTTGACAAGGTTAAATGCTTTGATGCTCTGGCACCTTGTGTGCATCTGCAGTTGATACCGTGTGTTCAGTTCGTACCCAGAAAAAGTGAGGAAAACAAAATCAGGCGTGTGCAGGCATCACAAACCAACAGATTTTGAATGTCAAGGGATGCCTTAGAATTTCATAAAGTCTCTCCTAATGTCCAGCCTTTCTTTGTAATTAATTATTACCTTCAGGGTGTCCCATTCAAAATAAAAGATAACACGAAAATATGAGTTTACATTTAAACAAAATTACACATCATATTTATTGCTTAATATAGTAAATTTTTCTTCTCCCTCAGGCAACAGGCAATTTCTCTGAGAAATACAATATATGTGAGCTGTTAAACTATGCAGGACCTTGAAAGCACTTCATACATCTACAGTGTCCCAGTAGCAATGACACTGCAAATTGTAATGTAACAATATGCCCTTTACGAAAGTCATTTTCCTAGATCTGGTCATTGCACAGGTACTTTCAGAAATATGTTTCATCTTTCCAAAACTTTAAATCCCTTTCAGAAAAGCAAGTGAAATTTTCTCTCTGAAAACTGTAGGGCTTATCTATGACAGTCCTGTGGCACATAAGAGAACAGTGCCCCAAGACTCGGTGTTAGTGATCTCAGAGAATAAACTCTCTTTATATGGTTTCATCTCACTTGGGGCAAACAAGGAAGACAAGAAAGTGAGTTTGCTGCAGCTGCTATCTCCTGCCTGGAAGTGGCTGTCAATCAGCTTGAAAGGAAAGGAAGATGCATCCCTCTTATAGAAAGACAGAGAAAAATGAATATAGTGGGAGCCCACTAAACCAGGATGGTGAAAAGCATCAGGAATTAAAATTGGAAACAGCTGGGTACTGACCTTCTTAGACTTCTGTGATTAGTCAATACACCTATGACAAATCAATTAACACTTGATAGCCGATATATCTATTACGACAATCAAAAAACAGAAACAAAATTCAGTTGAAATAAATAAGCCTGCATATATGTATCAGTGAAAAAAAAAAATGATCTGGAATGCTGCAAATCCAGTGCTCATTATTTTTAATGCATGCTTTCCGTTTACTAGAGCTGGGCTTCCCAGTCCTCAGGTTGGGTGAAGGTGGCAGACGGATGGTGCTGCAGAGAGTGCTGAACATTTGTGAATGACACATAGGACTGAGTTAAAAACTGCCTTTTGTCTCACCAAATAGTAAAAAAATGACAGCTTCAGATTCACTGAGATCACTGTCTTTTTGCAAATCCACAGCAGCCACTCTATCTCCGAATTCCAACACAGGCAAACATAACCTACATGGCAGCAAAGGAAGCCTGGAAGCAAGAAATGCCACCCTAATTTCCCTTCTTGCGGTGTAATTTGTATTTTTCAGATTTGAAGGAGTCAGTGAATTCAGTGAGAAAATGGATGGCAAAGAAAAAATTAAGTCTCTCACACTGCTGTGTGCATACAAAATGAGAAAAATCAACCCAATCAAGCACATGGAAAACAATTTTATTGTTTATACAATAAAAATAAGTAAGTTCTTTCAGGCCTGGCTTTCCAAACTCTGTTTTTTAATCCTTTCTTTCAATAGGAAGGATTATTTTATTTTAGTTTTACTGTCCATTGAAACAGCAAAAGATGAAGAAAAGGTGTCTCTTTTGTTATGAACTCTCACCATGACTTAAGCTGAGCTAGAAGGCCAGTACTTTACATTTTTTTGCAGTGAAGTATCCCTTTCGTTTCACCACAGTGAAGAAAAATGACCAGAAATACCACTAGCCTTCAAAAATGCTTCAAATGTTAGCTGGAAATATATTAACAGGAATTGCTAATAGGAAGAACACCACCATTCATTACTTCTTCACTTTGCCGAAGGAGAAAGATGTTTTCTGTTTTGAGGGTTGTTTATATTCCCTCCTGTTGAAACAATCACTCTTCCATTAATATACACTGGTCATGACATTGCCGGTTTGTTTATGTGATTTCCTAACACTGTGGATGTTTGTGAGTCTTTGTCCAAGCATCTTAACACCTCATTTCCTCTGACAGGAATCATTCCTATCACAAATGCCAATGGAGAATGCTACAATGCAAGAAAGTGAAATTCGGTGCTTTCATAACCACATGTCATTGTTGCAATGATTGAAGGTCAAGCATCAGGAGTACACAGGGTTTCGTATCGCCGCAGCAATGATAACACTGAGTGGCTTATGCCCAGGAAATCACCTTTCATTGTTTCCTTTTGTGTTACACAGATCCTTGTATTTTACTGTAAACTGAGTTGACCTGTGGTGAGGTACGTAACATCTGAAAATCGATATCATGGTCTTTGCCCCTTTCTCTGTACTGGAGGCCAAGGAAAAAGAAAGGTGTGTTTTCTTCTCTTTTTTTTGAGAGAGTTTATCTGAAGTGATCCAGTGGGTATCAAAGAAACTCAAAAGGAAGCTGGTTCCATTAAGAGAAAAAGCATTCAGAAACTTGATGAGTTTTTTCCTCTATTAAGTGCAGAGCTGACTCATGCAATTGTGGAGGTGACCAAAACCCAAGCACTTATCAAAAGAATATCACAAGTTCTCTTCTTTGGCCTGAGGCAACACCAGCATTTCATTACATTAGTGCATCTCACGTCTTTTGTTTATAGCAACACTGCCATATCTCAAGATGATCCCTAATTGTCTGTAAATCATACCTCCTCCAGCTTCTGACTCAGACAACAACCTCTGAGCACACAGGAACAACAGATAGAAACGAAAGTGGGTTTCAGCCACATAATTTGTATTTTCAGTTGCAGATATTGGACAAAGCCTCAGTTTGTTTTCTAATTGAGCCAAAGCAGTTTGTCGTCTCCTACTGCCAAGATATTCACATCGTTTTCTGCTCCTTGGTATTCCATATTCATAGTGCTTTGGCGAAAGAGGAGCACGTTAAATGTGGTCCCTAATTTCAGTCAGAGGTGCCAGGAAGCAGGTGATTCTCTAAAAAGCTGCAGAGGCTGTGTCCTTTTCTTCTCTGTACTTCTTGCTCAGCTTCTTTGTTCTCATAATTTCCTGCCACTGGCACCAGCATTTCCACTTTAAATGATGCTTTAACATAGATATTCCCTTATGTCTGCCATTCTTCCTTGGACTAAGATTTGCATGGCAGATGGTGCAAATGGCCCAGCAAATATTTACTGGATCAGTGTTAGAAAAGACAAGCATAGCAAACCAAACCAAAACAAAAACACCCCAGCTGCCAGACTGATGACTCTGGCACCACAGCATGCGCCCCTAATCACAAGGATGGGGAAAACACCGCAGGAAGATAATTGATGTTGAACTTGCTGTTCTTTTCAGAGTATCTTCTGAATCTTTTTGCTTGGAGCTTCCCCAGAGTGGAAGTACAAGGACAGCAACTTTTCCCCTTCCTTCTCAGAGTCTGCCTTTTTCTCATTTCTTAGGTGGAAAAGAAGTGCTGTGACAGATACGTGTATTCCCCTTACAAATAAAACCCAGTCATATCAGAATTGTACTAATTACAGAAAACGGATCGAGTTTCTTGCAAATGGAGTCTCTTGAAATTCTCATGTCAAGGTCTGGAATACATATATTAAACAGTGATAGAAGTGGAGGGAGTTAATTAAAGTTCAGAACAACCTAGTAATGTTGGAGGCACTTACTTGTTAAAGCTTATCACAGGAAGAGCAGAGCAGTTAAGTACCTGTCCAATGAAGTTGCCTTTTTATTTCCAGGTTCCTGTCAATCACTATTCCTCTATTTTCTGTTTCCTTGGGAGCTGAACTAGTTGGCTATGAACATCTTTGATGATGAAAGACAATAAAATGTCAGGAATTCTTATGGAGCAGTCAGGAATTCTATATGTTATCTCTAACATATTGATACTCTGTACTATATTTAATGGTGCAGAATCAGTGCAAACCATATTACTAGCCAAAATGAGGTTATTTTTTAAGCTGGTTACATAACCCATAATTTGAAAAACAATCTGTTAAGATTCCAAATGGGAAAAAAAGGAAAACAGGAAAAATAAAAACACCATTCTGAAGTTCATCAGTTCAGCAGGTAGTCAAAGAAAAATTTGTATGGAATAGGACAAAACAAGAAGATGGAACACATTTGAAATTCTTGTTCCAACTGGAAGTGTGAACCATCTGAACATCAAATTAAACATAATCTATAGTTTATTTATGTTTGTAATTACAATCTAAGAATTATTTAATGAAGTCTTTGAATATACATTTGTTTTAACATATTTTCCTTTCCTCATCAGTCGCTCAGGAAAGATTCAGTTTCTCTTGAAGCCTAAAAGCAAGAAAGGTAGAAAGAGAATGTACACACAAGAAATATCGGGCCAGGCAAGAAAGAAAATTCAGTCTTCTGTAATTGTATTTTGCCCATTTATCTTGCACTGTAAACTGCGAACTAAATGAGATATGCCATGAACCAGAAAAGGGAAAAACAACACAGTCCTGATTAATCTAGTTCACCCAAAGTTCTCTCCTTGATCTCATGGCATTTCAGAAGACAGTGTTCATTAGTTGCCAAAGCCAAAAAAATGTCATCATATCGTCAGTGCCAAAAGAGAAGAGGAGAGGTCCTTCAGTGGAAAATCAAAGCAACTACAAAATCCTTGCACAAAGGCTGTTTTGGTGTTTATGCTTCTATAACTTTCAAACAAATCTTAATTTCCAAAACTCATATGCCCTAACCCAAAACCTGGGAACATCTGAATTCACATCTGATCTCTGAGATACTCAAAATTGCAGCATCAGATATGGTATTCATGAACCGTGAAAAAGTTTATCTACAGATGCTATCCCATAACCTAGTGCATCCTCCTCTCCTACTAGGCAGATTCATATAATCTAGAAGAAGAATGTATCTTCTACAAAGTTCAGAAAACCATCAATGTAAACAGTCTATATAAAGACATAGATTCATAGACTGGCGTGGAGCCATTGGGGTTCTCATCTTGCATGCCAGATGCCAGTAATTCTACAGCTAATCTTAATTTGGCTGAGATTTCCGTTTGACTTGTGCAAAATTGTTCAGCTTAAAATTGTATAACTTATCCAGCTGGCCTGCACTGATTTTGATAAATTAAAATTAAAAAAAAATACATTAATGCTTAAGTAATTTGTCAGTGTTTTTATCTTCTTTCAGTTGCACACCAAAGAGATTCTTTCTGCTGTAATTTTTACCATTTCTTCTCAATGATTCCTTAACAAAGGCTAATCTCTTTGAAGTACCTGCAAACTGCCACCTTCTTAAGCCAAAAAATCCACCAAAGGATATTGGATATCAAATTCCACCGGCCCAGGATAGAATACTGCCAAATATCTACTTTAATTCATTGCTTTTATGTGGTAAACAGAAGAGGTTAAATGAGGAAAGGGAAGATCCAATTGTTGTGCCCGGTTTCCTTTCCTTTTAAGACAAAAGTGATTTAAAACTACACGTTAGGGGAAACAGGCATGCTACAGAAGGTTTTGGAGTGTAACACACAGGCAAACAGTCCAGGATTTAAAATAAATATAAGTCATGAGGTTTAGATTTTCTAGGGAAGTCTGCGCATTAGATCTTTAAGAAGCAGTCGTGAAGTCACCGACCAGCTCTGCAGCCAGAGGGAACTGGCAAAGCTGCACTGAAGCCCAGGGAGGGGCGGCTTTAGCCCTGTTTCTGCATATATCCTCTTTGTTTCTCTGTACATAGGACTTCCTGTATATATCCCTATATCTGTATATATCCCTGTATCCGTATACATGGAGGTCTGCTTGTCACATACATCTCGTGCACGTGTACATAAATTCCCACCTATACAAACATTGCAGCTTCTGTAACTTTGACCGGTCACTCTTGCGTCTTCCAGAGACACCACTGTGTTTTTGCAGAGCTTATTGCTCTTTCAAAGGGAATGAAGTTTTCTGTGTGGAGTTTCTACCTCAAATTGCACTGTTTTTTGAAGTTTTCAGCCACAACATTCAGCAAATGAGATGTGGGGAAAGATTTACCCATCTTGAAAAAAGGGGTTTCTCTTGAAAGGAGAAAGGAGAAAGCAGTTCAAATGAATGTTCACACTAAGGGTAAGTGGAAATGTGGCGGGTTCCTACTTATAAAAGGGGGTCAGCCGCCCCTGCTCTTCCTAGGGTATTGTAAAGATTCATTAAAGTTTGCAACGTGTTCAGATAGAGTGAGAAGAACTGCAGAACAGCCGAGTAGGAAATGAATAATTCTGTCTTTAGAGCCATGTCTGAGCAGTGTGCAGTAAATAAGGCCTGGGGCCAAACGCCAAGCAATGAGCATAAAAGAACATATTGAATAGCTGCTCATTAAGTGAGCACCATCCATCCTTTGCCCTGCTGAAGCAGGTGTCCTGGGGAAAAGTAATAGTATGCAACCTTGTAATTAAAACTGTATCATAATGCGTATTCACCAGGAGACAAAATTAAGAATGCCTTGAGAAATTCAGTCTGACATTGCATAACTTTTCAATGCTGGACTTTGCAACTTTTATGTTCCTTTCAACGTCTACAAATATATAATTTCAATTTTTTAAATTTTTTAAATTTTTACTGTTTTCTGTATTTTAAGAGGTGTAGACACATGACAGGAAAGAGCAAAATATAGTCTGTTTGGCAACACTTCCAAACAGGAATAAGAATGACTCCAAGCCAATGAACTGAAAATAAAGCCACTGCATGTATCTGAAAAGCCCAGAGCAGTGCTTAAAGGAGAGAGGTAGGACTGAAAAACTCTGCGCAAAGTAAAGAAATTCTGAGCGTCAGTGACCGTCAGTCCATGGCCTGGATATAATTGGCACTGATGCACATACCTTGTCCTGTCTCTCTGGCAATCTGGTTATATTTCATTACAAGCCTCAGACAGCAAACGTTCTACTGAATAAATTCTATGTTCCTTGACCACCTCCTACTGATTCCATACTTTTCTTCATATCTTGTTTTTCCTTTCTTCTAATCATGTTCATGACTTGTCCCAAAGAAATGGTAAATAATAGTTCATGTTTATTCTCTCAGTCTTTAAGCACCTTTTCTCATTTTCCACCCTGGGGTGATCTTGTTATCAGCAGCTTTTCTTCTTCATATATTGGTAGTCTCTCCATACCTATGCATATCTAGCCATGTGAAAATGATTGAAAATGACTGTAGAATTCCATTTATATTAACATATGTGTGCATATGTGCATGTGTGCATATGCACACGTATCTTTTACACATATATAAACTAGATATTAAAAGAATGCTAATGTTTCAGAGTCAAGGTCATGGCAGTAAAGGACTCCATCAAAGTTGTTTGAACTTGAACCACATAAATTCTTCCTCTTCCCGTGTATTGCCCTGTAGGTGTAACTGCTTTTGCTTTTCGTGAAATTGAAGTATACACCACATATTTTCTACTTTACCTGTTTCAGAAGTCTTTTGAATCTTTACTTTTTTAACACTTTTTCACAACTTACTTATTTATAAAGTAAGAGATTTTTTAATACTCCAAATGCTATTTTATAGGTCTTGAGGGAAGAGAAAAATTATGGAAGTTACCAGAATGATTTTTTGTATATAATAATTCAGTACATTTAACTTCTAATGTCTAATTCTGGTATTCGTTCAGCCCCTTTGAGACTCTCTCTTTTCCTAAGAAAACATTGCTTGAGGTTAAATCTCAAGAGCTTTTGACTTTCAGCCTTTGAAACAGTTATAGTCTCTAACAAAATATTGCACATGCTGAGGCTTAGGGCTAGCACAGTGTGAAGGTAAAATCATATGAGCTGGAAGAAAGAAGGCAGGAAACAGTGTTGTGCTTTTATTCCTTCAGATAAGTATTTATGAACAGCAAAACTAACGAATATGAGTTTCTGACATATTTACGTCTTCTGCTTTGTCTGCCTGGTGGCTATCAAAGTGCAACCTGCAAGCAAAGCTTTCTTGACAGCTGAGAGGGTCATGTGTACACAGTGTGCTGCAAGGACCTAAGTCTCACACAGATTTGTTGAAGTCTAGCACAGGATAGGCTCATGCAACAGCCTTCCTTCCAGTGTAGTCACTCCAGAGATCTCAGTTCTCTCCTGCTCGTTCTATTAGCATAAAAATTTATTTCTTTTCCTGTCTGGAGTATGGAACCATGCTCTCTGGGCCAAGTGTGCCATGCACCAGGGCAACAACTGGGGTCAGAAATTAAATCTATATGAAGGGAGGAAAGGTGAATCCCTGTTCTTATACAAGGATCACAAGTCAGACTGTACCACGCATGGGCAGGAAAGTGTGAATTTTTTTGTGCATGTGTTCATTGATCCCTGGGCCTCTATGACAGATCTGATTGACGTTGACTGACACAGAAACATGCAGACAAGAGCACAGAAACCTTGTTTCTGGAGAAAACTGGGGTCAAGATACCATTAGCCTAGAGCATCTTTGGGATACATTTAAAGTCTTGGGAAAGAGATAGTTCAATGATCTAGATACAAATCACATAGTCAATGCCTGTCCTACAGCCCCTTCGGCTATTGGTCACAGCAGAATCACTGAGAGATTTTAAGACAGAGTGCAAGAAAAGCTGAAAGAAACCACTATGAAATTGCAGCACTAGCTTTCCTGACATGCAAGCACAGTTAGAAATTACTTCAGGTTGTGGATCTTCAGGTTAGTTCAGACAGCTTGAAATGAAACGAAATGTAAAAATTAAGCATGCCCAGCAATTACCCCTGAAAACACCACCACCGTTTTAGCGCCCAAACACAGAAACCTTACCTGAGATCCATGTTCCCTTGCAGTCAACAGCCTTGTGCCTCCACCCAGCAGCTCAGGACCCAATGGCGGTTGTGGCTGGTGTTGTAACAGCAGAGTATGCCAAGACAGTTACGTAATTTAAGTATCTTAGAGCCAACCAACTGAAAAAAGAGAAAAGGTACAAGTGAGATTATGATAGAGAGAGGCTGTAAGATAGGGGACACAGCTCTCTGGTGAGATCTGTTTGACAGAAATTATGATCCCAGACTTCTAGACTTCCCACAGCCTGATGCCAAAGAGAACTTGCCCACTGGGGTCTCTCTTCTGACTCTGCTGAACTCACTACAAAGAGTGATGACTACTGTAGAGGTTCAGCAAAACCTGTTGCATTTGACAGCTGCTTGCTAGATATCAGACAAGTGCTACGAGACACTTCAATGTCTTTCCAAGCAAACCCAAAGTCATGATTTGAGTGCTGTGGGGAAAACCACAGATCTAGCAGGGCAAGGAGAATTACGTGAGGACAGTTTGAACAGAGCAAATGCAACAGAGTAGAGGTAAAAAGGGAGGAGCAGCTGAGCTTTTCACTGTGCCACTGTGCTCTGGAGGGGTGCACGTGTTTCATTGAGGACTCAATTCTTTGAACAGACACTATTGCAGGGCCAAAGAAGGGGAGAACCAGAAAGTCTGCAACTGCAGGATGTCATTGTCTCTTCTCTGGCTTTAAAAAGCCTGTAAGCACAAGAAAAGGGAGCAGTATCAGTGATCAAATGTGAGGGAGAGAGTGCATGAGTATGTGGCTGGCTTCTCTGTTTCACATCCCAACCACCCTCTCTCACGTTTAGAACACAAAGGGGCATTTTTCAGCAAAGCTATTGAGAACATTTTCTTGCAGTTTGCTTCACCTGATGCTGGGTGAACAGTGGTGCTTTCCTCACAGACCAGACAAAATCGCTGCTGACAGTTTTCGAAAACCACACAGAAAACAGGAAAAAAACAAGAAGGGTTTCGGGAGGTGGAAAGATAAATAATAATAATAATATTATTAATAATAATACCCAGTACCTTTGTTTATGTTTAGCATGAACAGGCAGTACAGACTGCAAAATATTGTTGCACTTCTGCAGAAGAGAGAACTCTGACCTGAAGTAGTAATGAGTGGCCAAAGGTCACCCTGGCTGTGCAGACCCTCAGACACACCTGTTTTCTGAAGGTATATACATCTCTGGTCTGTCACATAAAGAGAAAACCATACAGAAACTCATTAGATGGGTTTAGCCATTTGTTGTTCACAATGAAATAACATGGTAATTGTGTCGCTTCTTTTCAAGATGAGAGGAGGGAAAGGACAGAGGGAGGATTGTGAAAGAGCAGTTCAGAAAGTTCAGTCACTTGTTCGTATTCATTTCTTTTTCTTCATGTGAGACCTTTTCAAGAAGGGTCCTTCTGTGAAAAATAACTTTGTGCTTTATAGTACCAAATTCCACTTAAAGCACACTGAGGTTCTAGTGTAACACAGCTTCTACATACTTGTTTAATGTTGAGCATTTATTTAAATAGCATCCTTAGTCAGCAAAGGATTCAAATCCCCTATGAGCCTCAAGGACTTGCAATTACTGTTCAGGCTGGAGAATAATACATCACTGTAGGAAAAAGAGACCTTGAAAAACAGCAATGTGACAAATGGAAACAGAATCGAGTCTGAAAGGTGCATTTTTAAATATCAACAATAATAAAAAGTTATGCATAGTGTATGAGAAGAAATGTCTCAGCACTGAGGGCTTAGTTATTATCATTCTTCTAACATGTTAATAACAGCCTTGTCATCTGGACAAGACATAGTACAGCTCTATATTGATATTTTAGCTCCAGGCAACTGGGCCATATGGAACAGAAGTCTAAAGCGTGTTGTGGGTGCTGTAGGCCGAATTGTCCCCACCAGGATGTTCATCTACATAGCCAGAAAAGAGCTTCACAAATGTGAACTTGGCATTTGCCCCTTAGTAATGAAAATTCACAGTTCGGTGTCAGCGAACACAGCAAGTACTGAACATATCCTACAGACTTTATTAGCATTCTGAAGGCTTATCTTTTCTCTGTGTTCAAGGAATAAAGATGGAAGAAGCATCACAGATGATTTTGACTGACTGTCCACCCTGTTTCAGGTTATGAAATGAAGCTATTTGTTCAGAATTATGGTATATTATTTCAAGCATTGGACACCTCACAGGAGCCTTTTATATATTTATTTATACAAATGTGTAGCTGTGGACTTCATAGAATGAGAAGACCAAAAGCAGAGCACCATCTGAATCAGATCTTAGCTTTTCTGAGTATTTTAAATAATGGTTTATGTAGTAAAAAAACTCTAAATATTGGAAATAAATAAATAAATTACGAAAATGACAAAGATAAGCACTAGGTGAGGAACAACTACTTTGTCTCTCAGTTAATATGTCTCTCTTACATGAGAAATAACTTTGCTTATAAATCAATTTCTGATCTGAGAAAATAGAAAGTATTAAATCATAAGTCTTACACCAATACAAAAAGTTAATAGAAATTTTAATGAAAGTACAAACTACATAGGGTTTGAACTCAATATCCTTGAAATATAAGGCATCTATCCCTCAGGCTAAACAGCTTTTTGTATCATCTACAAACAAGATGCATGATTTTCACAGGCTCTCCTGAAGAGCAGAGTTATTATCATACATTAGATTTTGCTTCTTGATTAAAAAATCATATTAATTAAATGCAATTAAATTAAATTAAATTAAATTAAGAGTTGAAAATGCAGCAATCCATTTATTACTATTTTCTCACAGTGTGGGCCACATTCTAATAGAGTGATCACCCTCCCTCCCAGCCTCCCAGTCACGATTACACAACATCCCCAGAGCACTTGGAATAGCTGTGTGAACAGAATAGAAACATTATGGCAGTATCTACAGATTTTAGTTCTCTTTAGTGAGAATTTTCTCACGTGAAGTAAACTGGTTGTGTGGCCTCCTCTTCACCTCTGAGGTCATCTCTTTCTCTGAATTGTTTTTTATTTGTCTTGCTGTCTCTGAATTGTCTTTTTTTTGTCTTGTTATGTCATATCTCCTTGTATTGTACCAGTCCACTGTATCCACCCTAGAATTCCTGGAATTCATGTGAAGGACAGATTTGCCAAAAGCTATTCTTACTGCATCTCTATTGTATTATCATCAAGATCGTACATTCCAATCCTTCAGAAGAGAGAAAGAGAGAGGAATGGAATAGATTCTTCAAAGTAAGAACAAATTAAGATATTTTTTTTTTGCTCTTGAAGGCAGGATCAGTGATCCAAAAGGCACTTTTGGTTTCATGTTCAGAAACCTAAGCAAACTTCAATCAAGTCACTTAAAGATAAGAGGTCTAGGATATGTCCATTTACTTAGGTGGGGAAAAGCTCCCGTGCTAGCAGTGTAAGTCAGCCCAGAAAAAACTGCAGCAGGCAGTGGGCAGATTGTTTCTGCACATAAGTAACTTTGCCAGTTCCTTCTGCCCTACCCTGTGTAGGCTGACAGCACAAAATATGGGGGCTGCCTCACTGAACTGGAGCTGAAGCGACGTGCCCTGATCCACAACATGAGAAAAGGTAAACTGCTTTACCCAGCAGTGTGGAAGTAGGTAATGATGTCCCTGCCGGCTGAAGAAGTGATAGCAGATGCAGAGATGGGCAGAAAAGATTACCTGCACCGAACAAACCATTTCTTGCCAGAGAAGTTTCAGATCAGTCCTGTTGGCAAACCTGTGATCTTAAAATTAACATATTCTCCATGGATTTTTATCTTCCTGAAAATACCATAAAAAATGTCTAATACTTGCAGTTCTTTGTGAGTGGGCAATTCTCATGTGGGGGAATTATTCGGAGCCTGAGCAGCTGCCCCTACAAAACTAAAACCAGAGTCTTCATTGATGAAAGAACTAACATGCCACAAAATTACACCAGAGCCAGGGTTTTTTAATGTGCATATAACAGAATATAGAATTATTTTCTACTGTTATGCTCTCCTCCCCTCCACTAAGCTGTCACTGCCATTCTCCCTTTTATGAAATGCTTGCTACTGTCAGGAATATTCACGTTCCCATCATCTGCGAGAAACTTCTTCCTATGTCATCTGTCTCACCTATCTTCTGTCTCACTTCAATTCACTGCTGGCAACGTGTTCTCTCCCTTGACTTTCTTAATTCGTTTTCCTTTCTCTCAGTAACATAATTTTGTATGTTAATATTGTTATTTAGTGTTGTTTCAGGTTCCTGGATCCAGGTTATACCAAAGTAGCTTGTTGCATTGCATTTGCCACAATATCTTTAAACATTATGTTTTTATCTCCTTTGGCAGATTTGTTTCAAGGACATTATGAAAATGAGTCTGTTCATGATTATACACTGCTGATTCAAGACACAATTTTGTTTTCCTTTTGGAAAATCGTGTTAGCTAAGTGTCTTTCTTTTCGATATCTCTGGACAGCTTCTGCATTGTGGTCCCTTATGACAGTTTGTTTCAGAAACAGATTAAACTATACTGCAGAATAATCTCTTTATACCACCCAATTCACAGCAAATACTGACAGGGACTGTACTGAAAGGAAGATGCATTCTGTAAATAGAATGAGTCTGTAACAGATTTTTTCTCAACATTATATAGACAGAAACACAGGTTTAGAATTTATTCTCTACCCCATAGCCAAATCCTGTTCAGATCTTCAAATATCTTAACTTTACTGTTACTCAGGAACACACCAGCCTGTAAGTCAGAGCAGTAACCACTCAGAAAGGACAGATCATTTCTTTTCAGACAGATAAGTATGCCTATGTTTGCATATAATCACCCTCTCTACTTCAGTCCTGTACTGCAAACACAATTTCTGAACCAAGGAGAACAGTGGTCAGACACTTCATCACAACCAGTCTTTTGCAGTTCACTTATTCACAGTGAACAGTGCTGGTTATGACTGGCCTTATACTCGTTATCACATTTAAAAATAGTTTTAGGGTTTTTTTTGGAAGGTTTATTTGTAACAAATGTTCACACATGAAGAAAAAAAAGAAAAGAAAATCTTGAGAGGTGTGCATTAGTTTTCAAATAAAACCCTAACCAAACTAATCTCTTGAGCCTGAGAAATCAAATTGTAAGCCTTTCAGGAAAATTGCACCATAAAATAGGCCACACATTAAAATATAATTAAAGTGGTTAGTAGTTTTCACTGCAGGAGCCCTATTCTGCTCTCTGAAACACCAGCCATCTCTCTGTTCATCTGGAATTGGATCAAATCTGCCATACAACCGCTCCATAGTGATAGTTCTTGGGTGCATGAAAACATGCTCTACTCTGTGTTCATCCATTAGGCCTTTTCCTTCCTGCTGTTCAAGAATCCAGCAAGTACTCTCAAAGCAGAGGTTTTTGCACCCTAGAGGGCCTCCCACCAGCATAAACCCACACCAAACTAGCACTTGTTCATAGCCCATTCAAAGATAAAAAAAAAAATAATCAGTTTTTTATGGAGATAAAACAAGAGTTTTCCATGACAGCAGTTGGCATGCGTAGTCTAAACTTCACCTATATAAAGACAAAATTTATATTAATTCCTAAAAAAGTGTATTTGTTTGATGTTTTCTAGTGGAGTACGACAGAAGGACGGGTAGTATACCCCTAAAGTTAAAACAGGCAATATAAAAAATTAATTCAATATACAAAAAAATATACAGAGTTAGCAGATCCACAAAGGAATGTGTCGCAGCTTTCCTAAATAAAGCCGGTGGGATATTGAAGAAGGAAGGAGAGAAGAGTGGATTTAAAGGAAACATTATTTTTCTCTAGGGACATCCTTTTATATTTCTAGAGCTTTTGCCCTGGAGGTCCATTTATCAGCTTGCTTAAACAGTGTATATATGGAACTCAAAAAAACAGGTTAAAGATATGAAAGGCTGTGTGTAAGTCCACTGAAATGTTTTCACATTATTTTATAAACCAAAGAATACTGCATTCACGTTTTAATGTATTTCATAGAAAGATGTCCTAGTTGGTATTATCTAACCAACGAACCAGGGAACCAGCTGCAGATTCATTTTTCTGTATGATTTCCCTGACGGATACGTTCAGGATGCCATGGTCAGGAACTGGTGAGACAACCCCTGGGAAGAGGTCAGAAATGATGCTATCAGGAAACAGAATGCTGTGGGACAGGCACAGAAAATTAAAAAAAAATACAGATAAGGGAATGTGCAGCCAGGGCCACCACCAAAGTAATCATTTTAGCTTTTCTTATTTAAATCTCCTTTAATCCTTCATCTACAATTAATAAGATTTGCTGTTTAAAAAAAAGTTCAGAGGGTTCCACATTTATTGCTGAAACATAAAAGTAAAATTCTGGCCTTTCATCATCTAAAATATATATAAAACTTTGTGAGTCGGAAGTCTCTTTCAAACATCTCTGAGGGTGACAAGTTAAAAAACTGTTGAAAACGAACAGTTTATTGTTGAAATCCCTGCACGGACTAGGAGAGATAGAAGCCAAGATGATACTCGGTGTTATACTGAGCTGTCATCAGAAAGAGTGAACATCCCATCTATTTTGGAAATAATTTTTCATTTAGAGTAAAACGTAACCCATTAAAGGTGCAAAGATTATTTGTATCATACCTAATGATGTCAGAATTGATACACGGAAGGATGGAAGAAATAAGTACAGGCAAACAACCCTAAATTAACGTTAATTGTGGGCTCTCATAGCAGCAATGGTAACAACAGTAAGATAAAAAAGGAATTGAACACATGCATATTTTGTGTTCTTTTAGACCCAGATGAGATATTAACACAGGAAAATGACACTAAAGACCTGTTTTCTTAGCCCTAGATTGCTAAATAAAGTCCTTTTTAATATAAAGAGACAAGCCTGATGCGGTACGTCAGGAAGATGAGAACCTGTGTGTGTTCCTTTCATTGCTGTAACACAGACCTAGACTGATGTCTGTCTGCACTGGGAGCCACGGGAGCGCGTCCAGTCCCAGCAGAAAAAACACGGCATCCTCTTTTTCTCTTCCAGCCTGGCTGCCAGGTGAGGCAATGCCACATGCTACAAGCCCAGCTCAGATACCCCTGGCTAAGGAAGACCTGTGGCCAAGGAGCTGGTGCCTCTCTGCAGGAGGATGGGAAGGAGGCAGTGAGGTGAGCAGAGGGCATGCAGGCACCCCGGAGAGGCACAGAGCCCACTCTGCTCCTCAGCCGGAGAGACTTTAACGCTGAGTGCAGGCAGAGCAGGGAAGAGTCGCGATGGCTACAAAGTGTGGTCCCCCTCTGATTAAAGCCACAGGTGAATGAGGGAACACGTGTGCTACAGGCACCAACCATGGACCAGCTCCACAGCTACAATGCCATAGGAAAAAAAGATTTTTTGCATTCTTCTCTACATATTTGCTTTTGATCTGATTGTTTGCTTATCTGTTGTATAGTCTGGACTCCCTCCTTCCACCTTCAAATGTCTTGTCATACAATAAGAATTTCTGGGGAAATATTTTTAAAAAATCCGGCCCAGCAAGCGGTTGTTTTTCAGCAGGATACCTGAATAGGCATATCTCTTGTTTTTACTACTGCAATATAGAAGTATATGATGTGTATCTCTTTTAAACGATGTACCTTTATATGCGAGGATAGAGCAATACACTGTGTATTTGCAAATTGTATGCTGGATATACAAGCCAAGTACTCTCAGCAGTGAGGTTTTTCTGGTTGTTCAGTTTAATGGCATTTATATCTGATTTGTACAGTTAGCTTTCTGAGATGTCCTAGTTTGATCTCCCCCTTGAGCTAGCAGAGCTAGACCAGATTTCACAAACAGGTAGTTTGAAAGAACACTACTGTTTCAGATAAAATATGTAAAAATGACATTATTCACTTTTCTAAAATCACAAATGTCGTATAACTTCAGCACATAAAAATCTCTAAAATCCAAGTTTCAAATGGCAAAAACCATTTTGTTCATCAGCATGCCTTTAGTCCTATCAGAGATTAGGTTGCAATCATGCCCAAAAGAAACACTTAAAACCCACTCTGCGATCAAATCACATAGATAACTTCAACTGAACTGCTCACTGTGACATTTAAAATGCTTGAGCTGCTGCAAGGCAGTATAAACACAGTGAAGGGAGGTTTCATACCATTAAAAAAATAAATTATTCCACAATAAACATAATTTAGATTAACAAGGAGAATGGCAACTTCCAGAAGAAAAGCACAGTCAGTTGCTCCCCCATCCATACAGGTGTGCATCCAAGGGAAAATAACAGTCCATAGCTTCCATTAAAATACATATTTAATAACTCTGCATGGCTGTAATGACACTTTGATATTTTTCAAACAATAAAAAAGCCTTTCCAAATGCATTTCAAGAGGTAAAGGCTAGTAGCATATTTCCTGCCAAAACAACTTAAATTACCATGCCACTTTTCCATGCATGTTCAAAAGCAAAATAGAGATGAATATGAAACACCAAGTCTAAGATCTATTTTTCAAAGTGTTGAAGCCAACACATGAAAGTGAAATATTTCTTAGTCTCCCTAACTATAGATCCACTGCATTAATGCAAGACAACGACTAAAAGCTATACCAACAAATTTAAAAGCCAAAAAACAAGCAATCTGGTTTTCTCAAGGAGGGCATAATAAATTAGCTGTAGAAGAAACAAAAGTGTTCAGCATTCTAAGGCAACTAAAAACCTGCCTGTTAGACATGGAGGAATACCTAAGTGTGAAATTTCAAAACCTGAAATACCTAATTTGCTTCCATTTTTAAGATGGCCATTCCTCTTAGGAATATGAAATAAGGTGCACGCACAATAATGTGAAAAACTCAAGAAGATAGAAGATGCAGAGACAGATGGAAATGTAAACAAGTTTGAAGGATCTCTGCCAAAAGTCTGCTCTAATCCACTGTCCAATCATTAAAGAATAAACACCACACAAACTCCTTTGTTTTGAATGAATTACAACCAGGAATTACTTGGCAAATACACAATGCAGAACGCCATGGAAATAAAGAAATAGAATCTAGCATAAAGGGACATATTTGCAAGTCATCTCCTTCTGTGCAAGATCACAAAAAGGCAAAAACAAATGTCTTTAGGACTCTGCTGGCTGAGGGTATAGAAAACAAACTTTTCATTTGCTCTGGCAGCAAGAGGTGGGAGGCACTGCAAACCTCGGGATCCATAGGAAATTGGACTGCCTTACAAACGTTTCCTTGGAGCTGCCCTTGGGACATGACTGTCGGTCCAAGGAGGCAGAGAGCCTCTGGGGAAACTATCGCTTCCTGGGGCAGCTAGCCTGTGGGGCAGCTGGCACTCCAAAAGGGACCCAAGGAGCACTTCATGGCAGCTGTGAGTGCAGGGGATGTGAGGTTGCCATCCTTGTAGCCACATCTCAAATGCTGCATCTTCATAAGGCATGTAATAAAGAGACTAACTTAAATTCTTTCCCAAACCTAGCCCCTCGGTAGTTTAGCTGGTGAATTGCCCTGTTGTGATTTACATCTCTCTCACAGTAAAATACCTCTTGTATTAGGAAGACTGAAAATCCTTAACAATTTCCTATTGACTCCATTCTCTTGTGACAGCATTGTTCTTAAATTAAGGGTTATCACTGGAGATGCCTGGCATGGAGATCGTACTTCATAAAAAGAAGCTATGAATGTCTACAGAACAGAAAACTAGACTTGCAATGAAGCCATCAGTATTCAGTTTCTCTCTAACTAGTTTTCTGCTCCCAGAGGTCTCCTTCATTTGGTGGCATCAGCAACCCTTACCAAGAGCTGTTTGGCCAGACAGGAAAATGGACACACTGCTTTTAATTACGTGACTCAATAGCTAATGAAATTAAGTTTGATCAGCAAAGAAAATCTGTGTTCTATTTCTCTTATAGATTAGACTGACTAAATTCACATAAATAAAACACTTTCACTTTCAAAATACCCAATATCTGCAACAATATCCCAGACACTACCCATCTACACATTGTAGCCACTATAGAGGAATGTTTTTTTGCTGACAATACACACAGAAAAGGACAAGACGTCCCTCTTGTTGATGCCAGCATAGATTGGAAGTAATTCTATTAAGGTCAGCATGGACCTGTCAGACATTGCAAATCTGTATTTCCTAGGGAGAGAAGAAAGCATGAGTTGGAGGCAGGAGCTCAGTAGGACAGTGGTAAACAATTTTATTAGGAAAACATGGTATGCTAGGGTATAAAGCTTTGATTGTATTTATACATATATACACACACAGACAATATATACCTGAGCAAGAAAATAGATTCTCTTATTCATCTGATGGGGAGGTCTGATAAAAATGCATTACTCTAGACCTGTTTTTCTCTATCTAGACTCATCCCAGATGCTTTCCCCTTTTTCCAAGGAACTTCACTTCTAAATCAGGCAAATATTAGGGTCCTCTTTCTGCACTTTCTGTAATTAGTTATACTTACATATGCTTTCTTTGCTTGACATAAGAAGTGGCTATGCCCAGATGAAATGGCTCCTTCCCTTTCTGGATTGCCACTGGTCTTCTGTGTCAAGTGGGCAACTTTGTGTGAAGAGCTGCTGCCTATACTCATTGATGCAATGGCAATTATACCTTTATTTACCAAAGAGAGGTGGTACATATATGATGGTACATATATAACTCTGTCCTTAGGCAATTGGCGAGGAAGATCCAAATACAAAGGGGTCTCTGAAGCAGATGGATGTGAAAGAGAATGATTAAGGAAGAAGATAACAAGGTTCTTAGGAAACTCAATCTCAAATTTCAAGGAAGTAAAGACATCCAAAATGTCCTCTCCACACACATATCCCAAAAGCAGTTACTGGAATGGCTGATACAAAGAAGTGGCATTCGGATGCCTTGCACAGTCCAGCTGTGGTGCAAGGCAACTCAGATTGGATGTACAGTCCTGCTTCATCCCCTCACACCTCTTTTGCCAGCCTCTTTCCCACATCTCCTTCCCTGCCTCCTGGAAAAAATTTCCCCTTCAGTTGCTACTTTTCATCAAAGCAAAACCTTTACAGAGGTTGGGGATTGTTTCATGTGGTGCCTTTGCACAACATAATTGGGAAGTGTGTTAAATTAGCTGTTAGCTTAAGTAATTGAAACACAATTGGGGCCCATGGGGTGTGGAGTCCCACAGCTGGGACTAACAACAGCCTTAGAGCTGGAAGAAGAAGCTGGGAAGAGGTGGGAAAGCAGGCAAAGAAGGTGGCAGGAGGTGGAGAGAAAAACTCGGCAGGGGATTTGGTGAACCTGGCATGGGGACCCCATCGTGCCTGGTGTGGTACAAAAAATAGCATGGAGCCAAGTGTGGCTGCCCTCTCCCCAGCTGCAAAGAAAGACATTAAGTGTACCCATTAATTGCACTGCAGAGTAACAATGAGTAAACTTCTAACAGTTTGGAGGTCTTTTCACTATGTGGTCCAGGTGATTAGCTGAGTCCCTTAGAACCTCAGATAAATAAGCTTACCTGTGAGATAGCAAACATTTTTAGTCCTCCTTCCCAGATGGTGCAGAACAGTTTGAGAAGGCAATGCTGATTTGAAAAATTCATAGAACTGAACTTTTCAGATCTAAGAAAGGCTTGACTTCATTTTTATTTGCTGATGAGAGCTTGTAACATTTCTTATTCCATCAGACACGTTGGGCGTCCACACACACAGATAAGTGCAGTACTTGCTAAGCCTTACAGGCAGTCATTTGGGGTGGCAATATTATAGCACTTGGTATATGTGTTCATGTATTAAGGAAAATTGATTTGTAACATTTCTCTTGGTATGTTCAGCTGATTCAATTTAGAGTCTATCCCCCTTTTCTCAGCTCCAGCCACCCAATCTCATTGGCACTAATAAAAATATTAAGATGAGAAGAGCCTCACGTTTGTTATCCAAGAAACAATCCTGATTTCTTATTTCTTAAGGCATTCAATCCACTTGAATTACTTGTTGGCAGTGACCTTGATTTCCTATATATTTTTCTGAGTAAAATTTGTGAACAAGGAATCAGTAGTACACTTATGCTTTCACCCAAATCACTGCTACATGAGCTTGTCTGCCCAGCTGCGTATACTTTACTAGTATGCTCAACACCTCTACATGGTTTGCTGAACTCTCCCAGGTTTCTCTCTACTGCATTGTACTGCTGAATACAACCTGCAAATCTTACCTTGTTGCCTGACTGCCGGCCCTGCGCACGCAGATGTTCTTAAACCTTTCCAAATAGTGTGACTCTGCTATTGAAATCTGCTAGAGTCTGCAGCGGTGCTAGGTTTGTATCTGTGGGGAAATACTTCCACAACCTAATAGAGTAGAGAAGAAGCAAAATTACACTGATTGTTAAGGTGTCACAGACTTCCCAGGCATCAGTGTGCTGAAATGGGAGGTGTTCCTTCATTCACTTTAAAAGTCTCATGAGACAGTAGTTTCCCAGCTTTTAATGGATGCATCCCTGGGACTGATGAGGAACAGAAACAGCACTCCCAGGTGCTGCAGCAGCACACTGTGGGAAGCCCTGCCGTTCGTTCGGTGCAGCTGGGTGCAATGTTGCACATTGCTTGAAACATATACTTGGTTAAGTTCATCTTTTACAGCGTCATCATCACAGGGAACTTCCCACCCCTTCCCAAACTATGTCCCCCACTAGTGGAGCAGTCGCCACTAGCTGTCCCAAGGACTTGCACTGTGGTGGCAGGGACAAGGCCTGACTAAATCCCCCCTCATTGTGCAAAACTCATGCAGCTAAGCCTAAAAATCCTGAGTATGAACAGAAACGCTTTGTCTGCAAAGCCAGAGAGTTTCTCCAATGGGTGAATTTGACTTTTAAGTTAAGACCAGAAGCACGTTCCCCCGTCGGGGAGGTGACTTGGTGAATCCCATTAAATGCTCATCTCTCCTGGCTATCTGCAGGTACTATCAATACACCTTCCACTGCCTCTCCTGGGATAGCTGAGACACTTGGCAATTAATTTGCAGGAGCTCAAGCAGAAAATTATCTCTCTGTAGAATGAGCAAACCCTGACTGGTCTCCATTTTAAGACAGATAGTACAGAAATGGCTGCTATTCCCATGAAATCCTGAGTGTCTACCCCCCTCTCCCACTTATCCCCTCTTACTCCTTCTTGGATTTATATAGGTGATAAAGAACAGTGCTGTTGTACAGAAAAATCACAGCCTGAGCAGGGCCAGAACTGCACCCAAACCTGAGCAACAGCTCTTACAGAGCCATCTCACTATCACTGCCTGCAGCTGTGTGAAATGCTGGATCCAGGCAGCTCTTTGGAGCAAGCTCAAATAGCTGGATACACAGAAAATGCTTTCTTCTTAATTTTCACCATGGAAAATAGCAACTTTAACACATAAGAATCAGGAGGTGCACACTGCAGATGAAGGACAAAATATCTATTTTCTACATGCAGAGAAAGCATTGAAGTGAATATGTTTTATTGATTGTTTTGGTTGTGGAAATAGAGAATAGAATCTATTCCAAGTGACATCTGCCATTTAAAACTTGAGCAACATGATAATTAAATAAAAGTCAGTTAACTTTTAAATTATTTCTATCAATTTGTTTCCCAGAATCACTAAACTGTGCTGTAGACTAGATAGTGCCCTTCTCAGAATTTTAAGTATATCATATTAAGGTTCTTTACAGATACTTGGAATTTCCTTGTGAAATTGAAATCTGTTGCTATGAATACTCATGTTCAATACAAGTAACTATGCCTCTTACTATGCATATCAAGAAGAAAAATGAATTCTTACTGAAAGAAAGCTTTTTTTTGGAACAGCTTCACCATGCACAGCTGTACAGGGATATAAAAATGGTAATAAATTAAATCAATGTATGCAAACTGCAATGCTTAATGCTATACTATCCATTTAATATTTGTCTAAAATAAAAATCCTAGCTTTCTGAGAATACTGTGATCTGCTTCAAATTGTTATAAATCTGATAACACCTATCCTATTGTCTTTGTCTATGGGGTGGGTGTGGGGTGAGAACTTCTTAAATTGATCAGGTATGTGAGTAATAAACAAGAGCCAGATTTGTGCAAATCTGGTGCTACAGGTTTGTTTTCCCACTTCCAGGTGAGTTAGTTCACAGCAGCTCAGTAGCTTCAGACTTACATTCTTAATGAAATCCCAAACTTTTCTTTAAAGTTCCTACAAAAGTGATTAATTCACAATCAGGGCACAAGCAGTAAATTTCTTTTCTCTTGCTTAACATTAAAGTAACATTAATTACTTAACATTAATTAATGTTAATTATTTTACCAAGGGAGGTTTATTCTTCCAAGTTCCCACTCAGCTAAAGCCTTCCTCATCCTTTGAACAAACAGACCCTAAAAATAAACCAAAACAAATTCGAGAAGTCTTGGAAGTGCTCTCCTGTCTGGGAATGTCCTGGCAAAATCTATCTGTCTATCCATTTGCATTATTGATATTGCCTCCAACAACAGGCTTCCCGAGTATCTTTCTGCACTAAACATGTTTACAGCCTAGCCTTTCGGTGCCATTTTCCTATGAGTCAGAGAAGCAAAGCACAATGTTTGTCTGCCCTAATTCGAGTAGCTAAAGTTAGATGTCACCCCAGGCTCATCCACTGAATAACCCTCTGGAAATATTGCCATCCCTACCTCTCCTGCCAGAGCAGTGCAAAGTCATCAGTTCAAACTTAGACATCTTAATATTAGATTAGAGTCAGATGAAATATAGCCCAGCTTAAGTGATTTACGTAAAATGCAATACTGGGAAAAAGATCTCCTCTTTCAAGTCTAACTGGATATTAGACTATTCTTTCACTTCCCCACTTCAAAATGGAGCAACAGTCGTTGTTTCAAGTAGTACTTATGCAATTTATATTTTTTATGCTCCATCACTGCTGCCTGGTTAACTAGACAGTGGTTTCTTTGTACGGGAAAGTTATGAAAAAGAGAGCATTTCACAGAAAAAACATCTGATTAATATAGTGGTTAGAAGCAGTTGTTCATTTGTTTGGGTTTCATTCGTATTATCACTTAAAATGTTTATAATATACATTTTACATTTCTTACTATAGATTATAAATAGGTGAATGTTCATCATTTTGTTGTTTCCATAGAATTGTTAGGGGTGAATATCAGGGAGTTCAGTGCATCCAGAGAACATCATGGTCCCATTTTTATGTACAAGTTGGAAGACAATAGCAAAGAGTTTAGTGGTTTGGGGTACTCAATGCATGAGTGTAGAGTGTCCCATGTTTTAATGAGATAAAGGCAGCTATAAAATATAAATGGTCATGAGGACATAAACAGAATCATCATAAGTAACCTTAGAACATAAGTAACTGCAGAAACAGCGTGGCTGGCAGGAGCAGGGAGGTGGTTGTGCCCCTGTACTCGGCACTGGTGAGGCCACGCCTCGAGTGCTGGGTTCAGTTTTGGGCCCCTCACTCCAAGAAGGACATTGAGGTGCTGGAGAATGCCCAGAGAAGGGCAACGAGGCTGGTGAGGGGGCTGGAGAACAAGCCCTACGAGGAGAGACTGAGGGAACTGGGGTTGTTTAGCTTAGAGAGGAGGAGACTGAGGGGAGACCTTATCACTGTCTACAACTGCCTGAAAGGAGGTTGTGACGGGGTGGGTGCTGATCTCACAAGTGACAGCGATAGGATGAGAGGAAATGACCACAAGTTGCGCCAGGGGAGGTTTAGACTGGACATTAGGAAGAATTTCTGCACTGAAAGGGTGGTCAGGGATTGGCACAGCTGCCCAGGAAGAAGGTGGAGTCGCCATCCCTGGAGGTGTTTAAAAGATGGGTGGATGAGTTCCTTAGGGACATGGTTTAGTGGGGAGACGGGTATGGTTGGACTTGATGATCTCGGAGGTCTCTTCCGACCTTATAATTCTATGATTCTATGAACCTATCAGGAGGTATGCAGTAAGATTTGCACAACCACTGGTTAAAAAAGCCATTTATCTTTCATAATCTCTTTATAGACAGAGCCTCCTTTTCTTGCAAAGTCTCCTCTTAAAAAAATCTATAAGGATTTAAAGGGGCATCACATCAAAAACATCCTGTAGATACTTTTATTGAGACTGCTATGCCTTATGTCCCAGCCCCTAAAGATGTTTCTTTCCAAGCCTGGCCCAAGTAAAACCAATCAGCATTCGTGTGGCTGTAAAGAGAATTAACAATAGATACCAAAAAGGTTGTATTTAAACCAGAAATAATATATTTCCCATATTACAAACAAGGAAAAATGGTCAGCAAGGAGATTATTTGACAAAACACAATTTACTATGAATGCATTCCAGGTTAGGGGAATCTTTAAGTAACAAAAATCCCTTGGATAATGTTCTGCCTCTTCCACAAACCCCTTATTTGTTGGCTTTTTAGTCTGGGTAGAGCAACACTTGCCTGCTTTCTAGTCTGCAGGTCAATATGGTAGCTGTTGGCCGCTGTTGTGGTTTAACCCATTAGGCAGTGAAAACAACCACACAGCTCTTCAGTCACTGCCTCCCCAGTGAGATGGGGAAGAGAACTGGGAAAGGAAAAAAAAAAAGGCAAAACTCATGGACTGAGATAAAATGAGTTTAATAGGACAGAAAAGGATGATAATAATAACAATGATGATGACAACAATAAAAGAATATAGAAAACAAGTGGTGCACAGCACAATTGCTCACCACCCACAAATCAATGCCCAGCTAGTTCCTGAGCCTCAGTTTCCCAAGCCAGTCTGCCCCAAGTTTATGTACTGCGCTCACACCGTACGGAGCATCCCTTTGCTAAGTTTAAGTCAGCCATCCTGGCAGTGTACTCTCCCAGCTTCTTGTGCACCCTCCCAACTTGTCCTTGGTAGGCCAGTATGAGCAGCTGAATAGTCCTTGGCGGCTTAGCAACAACAGAAACATCAGTGTATTATCAACACTATTCACATTCTAAATCCAAAACACAATATTGTACCAGCTATTTAGGAATAAAATTAACTCTATCTCAGCCAAAACTAGGACAGTCACTCACTAGCAACTCTTTAATAGTTGTTGGAAAGATGTCTCTGCACATACCGGTTTTAGAAGGTTTCATCAATATGATACAGCTGCAGCTGTAAGGGACAGTCCCTTTCCATCATCTTTTTACTCTCTCACTTTCAGATTAAAAAAAACCCCTAAAAATATCCGCTCTATCAAAAAAACCAAACAACAAATTACTAAACTTTGGCAAATTGCTACTCTTGTAGGATAACATCTTCAGAAAATATGCACTGAAACCGTATTGCACAGAGTTCACAATTTTTTTTAAAAGTGCAACAAGAGAGGGAAATTGCTCCTGCTTTATCATTTACAACATAAGGTTGATCTGAACTGGAGGTTTCATGTCAGGAAGATGCTTGATTGATTTTAGAATAGAATCTTCACTGTTTATGCAGGTTTTTTCATACAATTTTGATTGTACAGTTGCCTGTTAAGAAGAAAAAGAACAGAGAGGGGTTTTTTTAGACATTTATTTCTAGTCCTTACGAGTCTCCTGGTATGTCATTAAAAAGGCAAAACATGAACCAGAGATATTAATGGCTTTGTTCTCGTTTTCTTGTCTTAAAAATAAGATAAAATAAAATGAACCAAATTCAAACTTGGTGTGAGCCTCATGAATTTATATCCAAACTGATGGTAAAAATAAATAAAATCAAATGTTTCTACCTTGATAAGCTCACTGTTCATCTTGGATGCAGCTGTCTCCTATATCCTCCTGGACATTATTTTTTTGTAAATTCTTGTGTTATTTTATCTGATATGTGAGTGCGAAAACACTGCAAACAAGATATAAACTTTTAAAATCTTCCTTGGACAGTTACCAAATACAGCGATGAAATGATCCTTTATTTCTCTCTTTTAAAAGCCCATTTACAATATATCACTTTTCATTTCCTGCAACAAGCAACCTCCTAAAGTAATTTTGATTTAAAGGGTCATAGTGCCAACCGTAATGGGCCATGCTGAGTATGTCTGACATATGTCTGACATATCAGATTCCTGATATGGCGAGATGACAGCTTGTTTAAATACAGTGGGCATCCCAGTTCAGGTTTTGGCTCATGCAAGAGGCACATTCTTTTTCTAGTGAATTCTAGGATGGTTATCCTTCTGGAAAACCTTGTGTAGATTTGCCCAGAGAAAACCACAAGAAACGTATTCTTGATTGTCCAAAACCAAGTAGGGGATCAACACTAGTAATACAAAGAAAAGGGAACCCCCCCCCTTGTATGAATTCGTGGGCTGTTAGAAATCGCAGCACTGCACATGCATGTCCTGCTCTGCATCTGCAGGATAATGCAAGTGGGATTCTCTCTGCCCACAGCAGCACAGACAGACACAAGCACTCAAGTGAATGAGACTGAAGTACAGCAGCTTAATAACTTTAGAACTGCCTCTCAGTTGAGCAACTAAACCCCAAGTTTGGAAACTTCCTCAAAGATGAGCCAAAATGTAGAGGCTGAATCTTCTTCATAACTGCATTAACCACTGTCTATTTTATTGAGGTTTGGACTAACCCACTTTACCTCCCGGTTCAGCAAGGCTCACCCTGTACACAGTGGCAATCAGAGCAGCTCTTCTGACAGGTGGTAACACATTGCACTACCAGTACTTAACTTCTGACAATCGTGTGCTAGTCTGGTCTCCAGCCAAAGCTTAATTCTTCCTTATGATAGATTATTTTTACTGTATATGGTCTTAAATCATCCTGACAAAACATGTCTGCCTTTTGTTTTTAAATAAAACATCATAGTATTTTTAAACACTAATGCTGCTGCACAGCTTAAGTAAGTAATCAAATGTTGTTGATATATGTTGATATATATAATTTCATTATATACTATGAATTTATATTCTTTATCAGTCTGTAGTGTAGCTTTCGTAGGCACACCTTCCAGCCACGTTTTCAGCACCTTGTTTGACACGTGGCATTTATATTTCATTTCCTCTCTGCTCTTCTCTCCAGGGGGAGCACAGGGACTGCAATGAAGTGCTCAGTTTTCTCAGGACCTTTGGTTTGGTTCTGATTTTAAACATTTGTGTTGCTCTGTGCTTGTGTCAGGGGCCAAGATGTCCAAGAGGTGCTTCTTGCCATGGAGCAGCAGGTAAGAAGATGGTCGGGGCTCCTGTGGGAGGGCATTTGCTTCCCACATCCCAGCCTGGCCCCCCCAAAACCCATGGTCCTCTGCACAGAGGAGTTTCTAAAGCTAAATCTATGAATTCATGTGTAAAAAGGAAGCTGGTTTTCAACGCCAAAACACAATATAAACATTCAAGGAAGCTTTCTATTGTAAAAAAGTAGTTGATATACCTCAGTTGGATGTGCTAACACACATGAAACTAAAATAGTTTCACACAGCTCTTTTCTCTGTAATGGACAGAAAAGGCATTTCAGCAGTGGGGCAGGAGCAAATCAGCTTTGTCACTCCACCAGTTCCTCCCGAGAACAAGCAGACAATAGGGACTGTGGGTATAAAATAGACGCCTCCAAGGAAAATGCCCTCTGCCACCTTCCTGAAGAAGTTAACTCTGGCAAGCTGACATTGCTGATTATTTCATTGGGAGCAAACACTTCCTATGTCTGGAAATGAACTTTCAGATTTCCATTGAGGACGATGACAGAATGTACTCTTGTCACCCATGGGTTGCAAAGACAGATCTTGTGACAAGAACTAAAAATCTGGAACTCATTTTAACAGTCTATCTGATATAACACTAGCCATTGGAATACATCCAGTTTATAATTATAAGACTGGAAAACTTTAAATTAGGTCAAACTTCAGCTCCAAATTAAAATTAAAGCATTCAAGGGCTTCATGCATACCAGCAAGACACGCAATGTTGCATCTACTTTCACAGTGTCTACTTGAAGGCTAAATTGATATTAAAAGCAAGAATGTTAAATAAGTGAATTTCTTTTTAATCAAGAGTTGATGTTTTCTTTGCTCATCACTTTGTGCTAGAGGGCCATGAAACTATCTCAGCAAAACTGTCAGTGCTTGCAGTCTCCATAGCTTGCTCCCCAGTGATGCTGAACTACTTATTTACCTGTAAAAATATTTCACTGGATGGAATTTCTAAAATTACACGTGGAAACAAGAAAAAGGTTTGATAAATCTCTCCTGAGTAGAATGGCAAATCTCAAGCAAATTACCTTTAAAAAATTTATTTACTAGAGACAATTCAGCTTAGATGAAATATTTGCTTTTCCACAAGGCTTTGCATTTCCCTGATTTAACAACAAGGTTGACTGCTAAAAAAAAGATAAAAATGCTCGTGAGTTACCACAAGCCTCATAATGAAATTATGGCTTTGTTTATAGTAGATGATAAAACTCTGCTAACTCCCACATTTTCAACCTTCACCAGTAGACTGTCCTGACAAACCATACTGGGATTGGTAGGATCACAGTAAGAGCTATATTGGGTCTTTTTCTTCTTCTAACCTAGAGAGTCACAGTAGTATGTGGAGAGAAGTAGTGATGTGCCTTGCCCTCTGTACCAGGCTGCTGGACACAGCTTTGAAATAAATCAATAAGAAATAAAATACAATAAAATAAAATAAAATAAAATAAAATAAAATAGTCAATAAAAGAGTCCTAGTTAATGGGAAAGTAATTTCTATTTGGGTTATGCATGAAAACTGCAGGCTTTGGAATGAAACAAAGCCTTTCCTAAGCCTAAAGAGCAAGGAGCTCACATTCTTGTTTCTTTTAAAATTCCCATTTTATGACAGTAAGAGTAGTGAACTCTCTACTGTGAACCCACCTTTCAAAGACATTTCATCAAAGTAACAAGGTTACCTAATGGAAATCTGGCATCAAAGGTACAGTGCTGTCATACAGGGCAGGGGCAAAAAGAACCAGGAATGAGCTGTTTCCAACTTATCTGCAGATAGCAAGAAGGAAGTTCAGTGATTATTTTTATAGAGTTTGTGTGTGTGTGTGTGAAGGCAACTACACTGGCAAATAAAAGGAAAACCCCCCCCCAAACATGACCAAAACCAAACCCAAAAGACCCCAAACCACAACCTCACTCACCTCTAAAAGGTCCCCTGCTAAGTTATCACTACCTGTTCAAATATGTCAATATGTCTGTACCTTTTCCCTTCATCCATTTTGGGAGCGGAAATAGGCTGAGAGTATTAGAGATCGTGTTTGGATAACACAACAAAGAATGGCTTGAATTAATTAATGAAGCTTATTTCCCACTCTGTCCAGGGATGCAAAAGCCAAATGTAACTAACAGATGAGCAAAATAATAAATATTCCATCTTATTTTGACTTTTAATTACTTTCCCCATGTTGCATTTAGAAGAATGTAAATAACAGCCCCTTTTTAATATATGCATGCTAAATATAACCTATTCCTTAAAATTGTAATAGGCAAAAATAAATTACTTATCAAAGTTGGGGTAACAGATAAAAAATTTGCTCAGATGTTTGGGAGTTTGTTTTGTTGATTTTTACGTCACAGACTATGTTGGTTAGGAATGTGGTTTAAAAAATAAGGAAAAAATCAAATAGAAAATGACCATTAAAAAAGGGAAACAGGCAAGTACTTAGTTGGGATCGGGGTACCTCTGTATGTACAGCTCTGCAGCCTTCAGTGCAGCATCACACTTTCCTCCCACTGCCTTCAGGATGTCAATCCTCTCTCTGGTGCCATGGGCAATGACTGTGTCCCTGCTGTAGGGGGGACACTCACCAGGGCAGTGTGTTACCCTCAAAGCCGTCCTGCCTGAAGGTATGGGAGAGGGCTTAGCCTTCTGCCTGGTTTGGGGACGTAGTCCCCTGGGGCAGGATGATCATCCCAAAGGCTGGTCCAGGCTGGGGCTAAGTGTGGTCTGTCCTTCTTCTGCACAAAAATTCAAGTCCAAACACTTCTTTTACCTCGCTTTTGGTGTAATGATGTTTTAGGGACTTTCTGCTTGAACACTGGACCAGCATTTCAAAGCTGTGCTGTGTTTCTGCTTGGAGGCAAGGCACTGCGGTAGCTGAAACCCGCCACCCCACCATGTCTCTGCCCCCATCACCTCTCTTTTTGAGCTCTGTATCCTGTTCTCTATAAACAACAGTGCAACACCTGTTCATCATCCCCTGCCTTCAGGGTTTTCTTTTTTCCCTAGTTATCTTTTTGAGTGGTAGCTTATTTAACACTGTGCTTGCAAGTCTTTGATGGTGTGAGGCTGGAAATCATCGCACTCCTGGCCACCTGAACTTTGCTTCTAACACAAAGCAACATTAGCTTTATCAAAAGATATATTGTTTCTACTTGTGGTTTAGAATCTTTTTGTTTTCCTTTTGCCTGAGCCATTCCTTATATTTCTTTCATCAACTGCCTTTCAAGAGAGGAAAGAATATAGCTTTTTTCCTTCAGAAATAGGCTGCCCAGATAAATCCACTTTCCCCTAGAAATTCCTATTTAGGGTCAAATTTCTTTCTAGGATACTTGATTAGTGACTTTCAGAAAAATGAATGGAAGCTGCTTTCAGGCCTTTACTGTCTGGCCCTTCTGAAGGTAAAGAAATATAAAATTTCAACAGAAGAATTTGCCTTTTCAGAAGAAAATATTTCAAATATTCAAGCTAACTAGAAGCTCGATTTTCCATTCACTTTCAAAAAAACAAAAGTACAGTTGCGTATACTGACCTAAGTCGTCTTTCAAACAATTAAAGAAGTAAGGATACAGGACGGTAGGACTAGATGACCTTCATGGTCTCTTTCAACACAGCCCATTTTATGATTCTATGATTCTGTGATTCCATGATTGTCTTGAGCTCTTAGCTTTAAATAACCAATCTCAACGTTAGTTCCCTGAGGAAACAAAACATGGAATGTGTTTTCTATGGGGAAAATGTTGCAGCTTTTCACAAGGATAAAATATATACACATCCATATATATACTTTTATATATATTATAAAATATATATATTTATATATATATTTCACAGATATTGTGAAATTTATATACTTGAAATAAATACCAGCATAGTCAAATATGCTATTGAAATGCAAGTGAGTCTTTTACATGTTATAAACATATCAGTCCCACTACGCAAGAAAAACTTTCACATACATTTAATGAAAAATAATCAAAAGCTTTGAAAAATTAGTGTGCAGTTGGAACTAAGATGGCCAGGATAATGAAAAATTCTGTTACAGTATAATCCTTGGACAACTCAGAATATGTAATCTTTGCACATAATATAAACACGCAAAAATAAATGAGGAAAGAATAGATTTTAAATTGGATTTTGATATAAATTTAGCAATATGTCAATGAAGAAAATACTACACACATGTGTAAATTGTTCAGTTAAAGATAAGACCTAAAGTTCTAAAAAACCACAACTGTCCAATACAGATTCAGTGTTTAACGGGACTGTACTTGCAAGGGAAAATAGATTTTAAAAGCACTTAAATTCTATATGTTTTGAAATTTGTACAGATCCAAGACCCAGTCAAGTAAATCAATTTGAGTAGTTCTTTTCCTTCTTCACATGCCAACATGCACTGGTAAATTAGCAAGAGAGCATATAATGCTCTCATACATGGCCAGGCTTTCTTTGACTGCTGTAAGGTCAGGATTTCAAGTTGCTTTACTCCTTAGGTGTTAAACATTTTTACCGAGACCGGTACAGCAGAGCTAGTGCAGAGCTTTTGAGGAAGGATCTAAATCCACTTCTGCCTTCTGCATTGTTAACAAAGGTGCCGGGAAGCATTCTCAGAGCACAATCTTTGCACTGCATAAAATTTTAAGCAGCTGAGAAAAGTCCAGATCCATCTTAAGATGTTAGATCCTAAGATGTTCAGTGTTCAGGCTTCTAAGCTGAACACATTTGATATAAAACATGGCAAGACGTACATTGCATGAGAATTTTAGGAGGGTATAGCAAAGGATTACTTTTAAGTATAATTATTTTTAAAGGATAAATTGACTGTTTCAATACTGGATTATTTTAAAAAAGTCTATAAATATCTGACATTTCATCCCCGTAGTCAAAAATATCAAGACAATCTGTGAGAAGAAATAGGATTTCAGTATTTAAACCAATTATCCTGAATCTTTGAAATTTTTGGAAAAAGAGTATTAAAAATGTTAGAAACAGGGCAAATGAATTCGAAAGTTTGCTTATGGAAATAAGTAAAGAGCAAAACCTACCTAGAACATTTTCAGTGGTTAAAAACCAGATCAATTTATTAAGTGACATTTGGAACATGATTAGGAAAAATCAGCTATTCCTTTCATTTGTTAGGAAAAATAACAGCATGCTGTTTGTTCTCAAGGCTACTGTGTGAGCATATATGCATTAAAAAAAAAAGAACAATAGTAAACTGATCCCTTGCACCAGAGAATGTCAAATAGCAGTAGTGAAAATTAAATAGCCTGTCAAGATACCATAAAATAAACAAGTATTGTAAAATTAACAGAAATACACAACCATTATTGATATACAGAGATACACACCAGAAGATATTTGAGTGATGGGAAAAGCATGTTTTTTTAAAGAAATCATGCACTAAATTTACAAGACCAGCCAGTGTATGGGTATGGTGCAAGATTCCCTTAGCATACTGATCCTCAGTGCCTTCAATTAGCCACATCCTGTACTTGGAGGGAGTCACATCTTTTCAGGATGATGGAAAAGCTTGGGATGGTACTGCAATCTGTTTTACCGATATTTTAAATGTACAAACCACTATTCGCCACAATGGGTTACAGATGAGGGAACTGGTGATCAGGAAATCGCACTGCAGAGAGGGATGGTTCTTCCCTTAGCTGTGTTCTCAGCAAAGGAAGAAATACAGCAGTGTTACTCTTCTTGATTTTGGTTTGGAAGACACAGGCTGGAAGTGAGCACCTCCCTGTAAATAGGATTTGTGTTTCCAAAAATTAGTGCCACATGGATCACTCTAGCTTAGACCTCAGTGTGACAGCTGGAATCATACCACTGGGAGCAGAGAGCTGCCTCGGGGCCACTGAGAAGGGAGGTTGCATCAGGCAGAATCTGTCCTTTTCCTCAGATGTGGGATGAAGCACTAGGAAGTCATATCTCGAGAACTCTCAAATTTCAGATAAACATTTCTGTCGTTGTCCTAGAGTCAAAGATGCAGGTATGAAGAAGTGTAAAATCTGAATCTGTGCCCGTGCTGCAGCATTTGCAAGATAATATAGACATAAGGAACCCAAATTGAACTTTAATTAGTGGCAGAGAAGGTGAAGTTGAGGTTAGCAATCTGGGCGGACAAGGACGTTGCTGGACATGAGGATGCAAAAATTGGAAATGAGGGAAAGTACGTACTGGGATTCAAATCAAGCAGATGTGGGGAGGCAAAAAGAAGAGACTTATTTCCTGTTTTACCTGATGTAATTTGAGAGAAAATCCCTCTTTTATATTAATTCCACCAGTTTCTCTTATTTATAAATGCCTACAACAAAGTAAATATTAGATGACACCACCCAGTAGCTGGGACTGAAGAGATGTTTTGTTGGATGGAAGTCAGCTTATTCAAGAATACTTCATAACATGACCACATTTGCATTAGCTTAGCTGTGTGAAACAGCTTTCACAAGCATCCTCTATTTCTGCTGGCTGTCTGGAGAAAACCAGATTCGTGCACGTGCACTGTCTTCGTGGTGATCATGTGGTCTGACACAATGCCTCCTCCTCCCTCGTGTCGGAGCAAGGTGCTTGGGTGGGTGGCATCCTAAGGTGAGTGCCACCCTACGGCAGCTCCAGAAGGAGAATGTCAAATAAATGATCTTGAAATTAATCTGAGTCTGTAAGTCTGTACTGCTTACTTCCTTACAACTCCCTTATAACTACTGTCTCCACACATGGAATCGTGTTACTCAGTCAGGCACTGTAAAACAAACAAACAAAATAAACCCCAAACAAATCACAAAAGAATAGATTAAAGAAAAAAAAAGGAAAAATAGCTAAGGCTAATAATCCAAAGACTTTATTATGAATAACAAGTATTGTTGGGGTCAGAAAGCAAACGGTTGGATTTCTCTCTCTTAGAATATTTATTACAGAAATTAAATCACTGTTTTTATCTCTAGTTTGGGGAACACACTTGCAGAGAAGATGAGTTCACTTCTTTTGCTATCTATGAGAACGATAACGTCCTATTTCATTTTCCTGTTAGAGTATTACTTTTCTTGTGATTACAGCTGTGTCAAAGTGTGCTTTCTTTAAGCACACAGAGGCAGCATAATATCTTTTTATGAAATGAGAAAAATTTTGAAGTTATTTGAATTGTGTGATCCATTATAATGTAATATCTAGCCTGATGCAGTGGCTTAGTAGCTGGCTTCCTCTACAATCTGAAATTCTTGTAAATACTTGCCCCTGTGACACAGTTTCAGGCCCTGTAATGCAGCAGTGGTGCTTATAGTAATTTAAATTTTAGTACTCAGAATTCTAAGGGGATCTTTTATTTCCCATTTCTTCCATTGATTCTTTCCTATAGTGTATCATTAAGAAAATTTTCTAGTATGTCTTTAAAAATATTTAGAAATTTTAAAAAATCCTCTGTGTATTCTGAATGTTCTTGTGCAAACACTCATAGAAAATGAAGAGTGACAGTATTGGAGATTTTGAAGAGAAATTGAAGATGATGAGGCAAAATTTTGGATTGGGATTTACTCCCTTTAATGACAAAATTCCAAGTGGAATTCCCAATAGTTCTTCCTACAGGACATTTACAGTTTCTCTGTTTTTCTCACCTGTTTTGACTTTTACAGAGTGTCTTAGTTTAGGTGAAAACCAAGATAAGTTATCAGAAATTAAGTGATTTTAATCAGATAAGAAAAAACCCAGATTGTGTACAAAAGAGAACAGTTCTTAGCTACAAATGTATGTATGTGCCGAACAGAGTTAACAACAATTGTGATTGAGATCTTAATATGAATCGAGTTCTGTACCCAAAATCTTGTCCTGCAGGTCTCTTTAAGAGCAGCAATGCTGCACTTTCCACCTTCCCGGCAGCTCAGGTCGCTCTGGGCAGCTCTGGGGGTCGCGATGCTCAACTTCTCCTCAGTGTGGGTCTTGCAGGACTTCATGGCAGATCCAGATGACCAGCAATCCCTTCCCCAGAGACCGCACACACCCGCACACACCCACGAGAGGGAGAGAGAGAAAGAATAAAGCAATGGAATGTCCGGGCAAACGGGACATGACCTCTGCCTTGGTTTCCCCGGAAACGTCCTCCCCTCACCCCCTCGCGTCCCACTCGAATCCCCTTTGTTGACAAAGGAAAGAAAAATGCCCCGGAAAAGAAAAAAAACCAAAACTAACACAGAGGAATGAATAACGTTGTGAATTTCTGGATTCATGAGTGGATGATAGCAGCTTAGCCAACCTTGTGCAGATGAGACTGATGTAATGATACTGAGCTGAGGGAAGAAATTAGACATGTTAGTAAGAGGATATTTTTAAGCAATTGAAGGCTACAGACTAGGAGCAGTGTTAGATCTAAGCTCTTTCAAAGACATGAAAAAGCCTCAGAAACCCCACAGTCTTTCCCGACTCACAGCTCTGATGTTAGCATGCCGACACAGACCTGACTATCTACTGCCAGACAATTACAGTGATAATGAGTGGTGGCTGGGAATGATTGTAGGCATTGACCAGCAACCTGAACGAAGAGTCACCTACCTGCTTCTGATGGATTTCCAGACTCTGATCTAAAAATACCATAAAAGGCTTCAAATTACATTAGGCGATTCAATTGTCTGGGTGGCCTCTACCAGCATTATCCCATACCAACTCACTCCATTTATGTGCCAGAGCCTGAAATTCCTTCATCAGGTTTATTGCCTTTCAGTTAGATAAAATCCTTTGCCATTTGGATGGCACTTCTTTCTTTGAAAATAATTTTTTTTTTTTAAGTTTGAGGGCCATAAATATCACATAGGTAACACTTAGATCTACTAATAGTTTATTTTCCAGTCTGACAATATCTTCAAGCTAGGTCTTAGATTTAAAACAAACAAAAAATAATTATAAAAAGACATGTAAAATCAACACTGGAGAGGTGTTACCCTCCAGTTGAATCTGATTAACTATATATAATTATATCCAGTGCATGATAATATTAATATAACACAATATAGTATGTAATAATGGATCAAAAAAGTGCTAAAAAGCACATTTAGGACTGCAGATGTATGCAGTTTAACCCTAACCTTAACTGCACCCTATCCATAAGTTAATGAAGGAATCCAGGTTCTGGGTGACCTTACATTAAAAGAATGAAAAAAGAGTATTCCTTTGCAAGCGTGAATCCCATTCCAAAAGAAAACTGTATGGGATGACCTAAAATGATTTAACTGCCAGCAACTAACCTTTTACAGAAAAGGAATTTAGTTTTCAGAAATAAAACCGAGAAGTATTCTTGTGGTTGTTGATTAGTGGCATACAGAAATTACAGTGAACGGTAAGTATCCTAGTCATCCATCCTAATTAAAATTTAAATTGAAAACTGGATTCTAATGAAGAGGAGCTTAGTGCTGGTCTTGAGGGATCTCCTGTCTGTGAGCAAAGGAAAAAAGTGCACAAAGACAAAAGAGATTTCATTCAGGCATTTACTTGGCGTATGCTGCCTTCCAATAAAAAACGGGAGTGCACGCCACCCTTTCATTGAACTAACGCAGGCACAGTTGCTCTTCATGCTACTGCAATCTAGTGAGAAAATATTTCTAAGTCTAGCATAGGCACAAAGAGTTATAAGGAAGCAATGATCCTGTAATTTTGCCCACCATAGCAAGGTTGTTATACTATTGTTACTTCTGGATTGTTTGACTGCTCCACTCTGCCAGCCCACCCAAATTGCTGATAACAACATCTCTTCCAGCACCTGCACCTCCTCAGACATGGGTGCCTGAAGGGTCAACACTTTCTGAACAGCTACCAAGAGCATTGAAGGGAAGTGGGAAGCAAACTCTTCAACATACTTTTGGTTTGAAAACACCAGAACATTTGCTTTTACTCTTTAAACTGATGTTTTACTGTGCTACTAAATGTAATAAAAATGAAAATCCAACAAACTCTTAAGCTAATAAATTGTCCCATACCTTGGAAAATTCTCTATGCATTAAATGATAACTTACTAAATGAATGGAAATGCTAAAGTCATAGCATCTTCCAGAAATAGCCATGTGTCTCTAATGGTATAATACAAGATAATGGAGAATACAATAAACAAAGTATTTTTAAAGCCTATTTCTGTACTACCTCAGAAGCAGAAATGTAGATGAATGTTTATAGCTTAATTCAATGTCAATACTTTCTACAAAGGGTTTCCAGCAGCTGTGATTTAAAAAGACAGAAAGAAAAAAATCAGAAAAACGTAGAAGCTGTAAAAAATCAACCAGATCACCTCAGTTTATACAGGAAAATAGGTTATGTAGTAATTCCCTATATGGATATTTGATAATACTTTGTGCAAGTATAATAAATTACCTTCTTAAATCCTACTCTAAATAATAAAAGACTCAAACCCAACCAAACCCAGAGCTCTCATTTGTTGCAGATCCCCTTTTGCAGTATTGCTTTTTGGTTTTTTGTGGCTCCCCTCCTCAACAGGGTAATAAATGTGTTATTACAGCAGACTCTCCCTGGCTGTGAGATTTCTGTAGATGAAAGTTAATTCCTGTCTTTCAAAACGCTATGACTGGCAGGTTGCATACCAGAGCGGAAGAGAAATCTCGCCGCTAATCTGTCACGAACAAAATACAATGTCTCCCCATAAACCTCCCTTTGTCACTGTGCTCAGCAGGTTGCAGCCACAATACTTCTCTGGCTACATTTATGGTAGAGAATACAGAAATCGTAAGAAAATCACAAAGATAGATCTGGCATAGGCAACCAGTTAAGTTTGATTAAAATGTACTAGAATATTACTTTTTTTCATTTAACAGTAAGCTTCAGTCAATGTTGTTTAATGTCAGCACTGCTAATGAAGTTGTCAAGCTTGTCACTTCCGTTGAATACCAACTTTCCTAAGAAACTGGTACTACAATTACCTCCAGCTCTATACGATTAAATTCATCAAAGCACACTAGGGCTCCAGATTGTGCCAGACCTTTGAAGGATTTCCCCATGGCTTTGTAGACTCATCATCAGAATAGTTCAATACAATGCACTGCCAAAAGAAAAGAACTTAAAAAGACTTTTTTGTTGTTTAAAATGTATATAATTTGGCAACATTTACTTTTACTGCTTGTAATTCAGCCTCCCTCACTGCTCCCCAGCCCCGGGATTTCCCTTTATTTATCTGATCTACGACTGTATTATAAAAGCAGCTTATGCGGTTCTTAACTAACTCGATCTTTCATAGTAACATATGAAATGCATTTACACACAATTTAAAAAATAAATCTCTAACAGCAGGAAGGCAAAGCTAAAAGAGGACCAGCAGCAGTTTCATGTCCACCCAACTCCCGCACTTGAATATGCTTCTCAGCATCCCTTAGAGGAAAATCAATTCTTTTAAAGAAGTCACGTCACTTTCAGAAAAAAAAAAAAAAAAAGATGCAAAATCCATCCAGAACTAACAAGCAGGTGAAGAGAAAGTGCTTCTTGGTTGAAAAGGTCAGTGAGAGAAAAGAGGTTCCTGGATTCCTCTCCTCTCCCTGCTGAGGTAAGGAAACATCTTAAGGGTGAGGTGACCACTCTCATCACAAGGTGCTGGGGCAAGAGTCTCTACTCCCACCTCCTCCACCCCCAAAGTATTCCTCTCCTGCTGGGCTGCCTGGTAGCCCAAGAAGGACCAAGCGTCCTGGGATGAGCCTGATTCCAACTGTGCAGCACAGGACGGGTACTTCTTTGGGCACACCTTGGACTGGGTTCTTTTCCTTGGTAGGGTGGAGGGGACACACTAGCAGTGTGGCAACACAGGCATTGCCTGGATTTTTCAAGTCATTGATTTTGCTCCATGTTCTTTAATACCATCCTGGAAATTAATATGAACCATCTCCTGTAGACCAAGCAGGAGAAAACACGGCCTACAGATGTGGTTTTGTGGAAATTAAAATACCTATGAAAACAAAGACAGAAGACAAAAAACTCCCCTAAAAATAGGCATGCTGATTTACACTGTGCTGGATACACATTTGCTATGCTGCTGTAGCTGGGTTGAAGAGTGCAGGGGGTGAAAAGGTGAATGCAGCACCACTGGTGCCAAAGTTAATTTGACAACACACAGTGTAGTCTAGAGTAAAGCACACTGTTTGCTGGGGATTCATATACCATACAGAATAAAATTCTCAAATATCTCCACAGAAAAGAAATATTAAAAGAAAAACAAGGTTTTAAGTCTACATTGCAAGCTCAAGACCATGTTGTGATTTACAGACAGATAGATACTGACAAACTCTTCAGCAAGTAACCACCACTTTTGATTTGGTGAATGGGTAGTGTAGAAGGGTATCCAGTTCAACTGCAGAGAAGTTAGTTCCTTCTGATTTCCCACTGGTTACAATTCCATCACCAATAAAACACATCTAAAATTCTTAGGTTCATACTTCAAGGCAAATGAAATAGAGAGACTTTGGGAGGTAGATCACCTTTGGAACCATCAGGCTACAGCTCATACAGACACAGAAAACATTAAGCAGGGTTTCCCCTACCACTCTCAGGAATCTCAGCTCCAAGGCAGATAGGAGGTGCAGGAACAGCCCAGATGGGTCACACTAGTAGTGCCCCTAATGCACCAGAGGTCGATCTTTGCACGTGAGCCAGTAAAGCCTATGTGAACCATCTTTGAGACCGAGACAGAGATGTGGCAAAGCAAGCAAGTCACCATGAAGGCGTATGTATTAACAAGAGTTACTTGATCAGGCCATAATATTTTGGGGGGCTATTCAAAATAGGCTGAGATGAGGCAAGCAATAGAATAATGGACCAAATTCAGTGATGACTGTAGACATCTGCATGCCAATACACAAGTATTAGGAATAAACAAGAGAAGACTGAAGTCTTAATATAAGCTCAAAATTATTGCTTACTTGGCCTAAGAGGCTCAATCCAATCACAAGTTTGCTCAAGAAGTAGAGGTAGAAGAAAAAGGAAAGCTGTGATATTTCAAATATTAAGGACATATTTATTTGATCTGAGTTGCCAGAATGCAGAGGGGTTTTGAGCAGCTTAGGAACTCTTAAGTAATGATTGAAGGAAAATACATGTGATGGGGAACCTATTCAAGTTCACCAAACCCAGATGATCTGGTGGAAGAGGCTTTTATGAACTATAAGCAGAATCACTTAAATAAAAGGACTTGGAGACACTCAAACATTTCAGCTACACAAACAACTAATGGAAACAGGATATTTGGGAACGCAGAATACCATTCTCCTTTAGATATTCTGGCAACAACTACTCAATACAGAGGGCAGAAAAACCTTCAAAACCAGAGCTTTTCTATATTTGATTCTACCTAATGGCATGAGTCATTTTAAAACCTGAATATAGAGAACAGCTCATGAGCATCATTATGGAGAAAGAACAAAACAGAAACAAATGGACTTCAAGAGAAAAATTGTCAAGGAGAAATGGCAGTTCCTCAACACGACTGCACCACAGACAAAAGTACAAATTATAATAAGGAGAAACTAAAGAGAGAGTTCAGTAAACAATAACCTTTTCACTTAACAGGAATATTTGAAGACACACAGGAAGCAAAAATTATGTCAACTTACAGACAGGCTCACAGAAATAGCAAAAATGATAGAGATAGATTCACAAAAGCATGAAATGAGATACAACTATGAAGTGATGTGGTGCATAGCTAGAAATCATTCAAGAACATAAGTAATACGAAGAGATGAAAAAATGTGTTGAAACACAAATTGCAAAGGAAAGATTTTGAACAGGTAGTGATGAGAAGACAAAAGCTGATGGCTTTTTTGTATCTGTCTTTACTGCAGAAGCCAGCTACAATATGGTAGGCAGCAATAACACCCACAGACGGGTACTGTCTCAGGTTAATGCAGGCAAGTAAGAGGCTAAAAAGCAATCAGCTCAATTATTGCATTTAAATATCTAGCTGAAGCAATGTCAGAGTCATTACCTGCTATTTTTGAGGAATCATAGGTGACTAGTAAGATATTAGAAAACTGGGAAGTTCCAACAGAAAGCTGATATTATATTTTTATACAGGAGGAGTCAGAGAACTATTAGCTTGATTTCAAATCCTGAAAAAATAGTGGAACATGCAATTAAACAAAGGACTTTTCATAAGCCCTGAAAGGGAAGCAATATAAGCAACAGTCTGAGTTGATTTGTCAGGAACAATCACATCAAAACAATCTAATTTCTTCCTGTGACAGCAGAATGACTAGTGAATATGGAAGCTATTGTAGGTGTCACACACCTTCTCTTCAGTAAGGCTATTGACACAGTCTCATGGGAAAACTAGGGAAAAGTGTTCTATGGGAAATTATTTCAGACTGGGTATAAATGCTGGAAAAACATAGCTTTAATGTAGCTACTGGTGGTTGATTATGAAACAGAGAACCGTATCAACAAGGGCTCTTTAGTGCATTGCACCTGAGTCTGCTGTTCTCTGGTAATTCCATTAGACACCTCCATGATGGAACAGAGTGCAAAACTTAAAAAGCATATAACCTTACTCATGCGAATAACCAAAGACCTATTGTTTCAGAAATGCTGTCATAAGAGGTCAACAAGCATAGAGAGATGGTCACAAAATAATAATTCAGCACAAAAGAGTCTCCAGCTAAAATGTTGTGTTGAGTTTTGAAGAAACTCAAGAAAACTATAAGTTGATAGAGAGCATCTGGAAAAAGAAATGGGGATATTTTACAATCAATCATTTCATGAGACTGAAAGAGACAATGGCAAGCACTGGTGGTGGATGAGCAGGCTGTGGAATGTCCAGGCTTTGGCCTCCAAGACAGACAGATGTGCACGAGGACATGTGGCTTTGTTGGTCCAGGTCTGTCAAAGAGAGACACAGCAGGATGATCTTTCCTCAGCATGTCTTCACTTGATTCTAAAATCAGAGAAAGGTGCAAGGCACATGAGGCAATCTCTGGCAAGAAAAGTTTATATCTAGCATTGCCACTCTTAAGGTAGCAGGCACGTTGCAGTGCCATGAAAACACACCCAAACTCTATAAACACAGCAATCCTACGTGCTTGGAGTGACAGAGAGTGCAATTACAGGTGAGATTGTCGCCCATCTCTTGCTCAGTCAGTTCGGTCATATCTGCATAGCGTTCCATCCTGCATTGAAGACGTGCCCCTGGCAGTTGACTTGTGCCCACCAACTTCAGTTTTTATAATTATAGTTACTGAGAAGTGTGTGTCAAAAAAACATCCTCTCTGGAGGTAGAATGAAGGTTCCCATTGCCCATGCAAATGTTCAGTTCTTGTTGCAGCTCCTGGAATCTGGAAAATATCTTTAGTGACTAAAACTAAAAGCAAGTGACTTATTCCACCGGCACCGCACTGTTGTACCGTGCATGCTGCAGAAAGCTGTGTTCACATAGTTAGAAAGAGCTCACGTATCTGCAGACAGGGAGGAAAGCTGACTAGAGATTTTTATCCCTCACAGAAGCAGCAGCACCAACCATACCCATGACAGGGCCTTAAATGACTCCTTGGAAATGTCTCAGCCAGTAAAATATTTAATCCTGAGCATCACATGACATGAATGGGAAATTCCACATTTCAGTTTCTTAGATTTTCTCATGAAGTAAGTTTCTCTGCAATGTTCACGTGATTGCATTATCTGAACCAGTAATCTCTCGCTCAAACCTCTTTCAGCATATGCTTTGTCTCTCTCTCTCATAGTTTTCTCCCCGTATTGTAAAGACTCCTCTGGCTTCTTAGCTTTTCCCTTTATCTAAAGCCTCTAGTCTCTTTTCAGCCTGGGGAGACTGAAAGAGTTGTGCCATTCTGCGCTGCTTAACAATTGACATCCTCTGAAATGTTAAATCTTTGCTGTTGTTGAGCAAGAAATGCTGAACACTTGAAGTGTGTTTGCCAGGAACTGGAAAAGAAAGTTGCTGAGCAGTGACGTTCCTGTTCTTCAGTAACAGTCTTTGGCTCTTAGGTGGGACCATCAGTCTACGACTCTCTTCACACTTCTCTATGAAGTACAGGCTGAGAGAAACAGCAGAGCATCATAGACAAGCTCCTATCCCTGAGAAGCCAGCACTGGCCTGAATGGGTAAACAAGGACTTGTAAGCCACATTTCAGTAACGGGCTGGGGCACTGCACTAGTAGTTAGCGCAACAGCATTTTGTTTATCCAATAGTCAAAATTAGCTAGAAATTAGAAAACAGCTGTGGGATTATTTTGCTATTACATATATGTCTACATTGGGACCTGTTTCTTTTCATTTGCATAGCTTATATACTTAAGAGATATTCATAAGCAAATCCTCCCTCTTCTACATGTTTATTTTCTTAATGAAAATATACTGTAATTTGTTGCTTGAGAAGCACTGAAGATTTATCTGTCAGATACAAGAATTTTAGATAATTTCCTTATGTCCTTATTTCTGTATTTCCTTCTGCTTCTTCTTTATGATTTAAGATGAAAAACTATCAACAAAGGATACCTAAGTGCCCTCTGAATGTATTATTTTCAAAGGAAACAAAGCTTCCAGTTACATTACTATATGTTCCCAGAAAATACTAATAACTGTTTGTATGCATAATAAAAATATATAGGTACAAAACATTGCATACGGAGTGATACAGCAATCAAAAATATCCTTCTGGGACTTATACTGTTATTGTCTCAATGAAATTCAGATCCTCTTTTCTCCACTAATTTAGCAGCACAAAAACCCAGAATCCTTCCAGTCCCACACTGTGTCTCAGAAATGCCTGTGTACACAGACTGTGTTTCTTTAATCACTGTAAATTCACCCTGTAATTTTCTCTCCCCACTGCTACCCCCTTGAGCAACAGCTTAATAAATAAATAAATAAAATCGGTTCAGCTACTCTCCGAGTTGAGTGCCAGACACCCTCTCTAGTTCTTTAGGTAGATGAGCAACCATGCTGACTCCAGTGACTCACATACTTGTAATTATGTGCACACAGGGAATCTACATCCTTAATTTGTATTTTTGTCTCCTATGGTGTTTAAATCATCAGGGGTTTTTTGTTTGTTTGTTTTTTTTTTTAACCTGCTTGTTGTTCTAGTCAGGTCTTAGCAAGTTTCTCTTTTCTCTGTTCTAGCTGCCTTCTCAGGTGCTCCAACAAAGTATAAGGCTCCCACCAGAGTCCTTAAAGAAGAAAGATTTCCAGGGTGAGTACACTATATTAATAAATGAAACCCAACCTTTTAAAAATTACACTGTCAGAAAAACCCATTAGGCTGTAAAAAAGTTGAAGTAAACATTAGATTTTAATATCTACTGCTGCTTAGATTTTTCTGAACTGAAAATCCCCAGTGAGCACTTAAAACTTCATTACTACGCTGAAAGGTTGTGAAAGGCTATTTAAAGGTTTTCAATTTTGTTGAAGTCTAGAGGTTATTACAGCTTGAAAGAATACAAACCCTAATATTACATGGAATGAAAGGAATCAAATTTATGTTCTCATCTCCCCTGTAGTTTAATCCAGTTCTATTAGATTCAACGGAGAAAATTAGGGCAGGTTGGAACTTTTAAGAGGGCTGATGAAAAATAATATTTGGTCATTGTAGAAAATGTTTCTGTCTATTACTCACACTCTAAAGGATATTCCTATCTCTCAGTCCCACAGTCACAACTTACAGTGTTACCAGCCTTCTGCTCAGAAACCCATAGGCCGTGACCTGTGTCAGACTTGTACCAAAATATCCAGAATTAGACAAGAAAAATTGAGATATCTGATTCCATCTCAACATCTAAAACTTGATATGGAGGCTTTCATTATAAATATTTTAAGCCGTTGTCTTCCTTTACCTAATTTCTGAAGGAATATTGGGTGACTCAAATGTTATAGGCTGTCATCGTAGGAGACCGTTATAATGGAAGCCGACCAAACAGTGCAGTGCAAATTATGATAAAGAAGAACTTTTGTACTGATCTGCTGAGCCGTCCATCAGACTCCAGGTATGGTCAGTCCCGAGTGCTAAATGGAGAAAAACATGTGCTTGGTGTGCAGCTGTAGCTGTGTAAAGAGCTGTTCATCTCCAGCCCTCCTTGGACTGGAAAGACTGGCAGCCCATTTCTTTTAATTCAAGTGCTCTACCCATCTCAAGCTCTCACAACTGAAAGGGATAGGGAGCAAATTACAGAGGCTTCCATTAAATTGTATAGTCTTATCATAAAATAATACCCCCCTTACCTGAATGTCTCTACACTGGCATTTCTACCTTGAGCCAATATATTGCTGTTTATTTTAAAACATACCTAGTATTAATGGCTTAGATACCTGTACAGAACCATAACTGTGTTGACCTAAATCTTGCAGGGAAAAAAAAAAAGAAAAAAAAAGAAGGAAGACAGCCAAACAGTAACAGTACTTTGCACTTAAAAGACCTCACCTTTGACGTATCTATGAATTAAAAGGGTATCCTTAATAGAGACAGAGTCCCTGCAAAAGAAAGTAAAATTACTGTATTGCCTTTCAATGGCTGAAGCATATCACTGTCTTAGATGCAGCAGTCATGGTGCATTGAGAAGGGGAGAACTAATAAATGACTTGGCGATCTTTCTGCCTTCCTTTGCTTTTGGACATGGCTGGAAGCAGATCGTTCTATCAGGCGGCTATGTGACGTGCTGGTTATCTCACTCCTTCAAGGACTGCTCTTGGGTGTATGGCACACCAGAGCTCTGTATTCCCCATTGTTGCTCCTTCACTGAGCTCTCAGTAAGACTGGTCCAGAAGACAAGCGTTCCCCATCGGCAGCGCTATCCTGAAGAGGGCTTCATATATCCATAGTGTAACTTTTACACAACACCGTTCCTCACTCTCTTGGAGAGGTTCAGTTCTAGGCTTTGGTCCTAATTAAACAAGGGAGTAAAGAGGTACTAGAAATGTTGTCAGCCCTAACTCTAACAAATCTGTGTCTTTGACTTCTCTCCCCTCATTTGCATCATCTTTTAGTTCTTTAACTCCTTCAGAAATTATATCATTCTTAGAGCTATGTGTGCATGAACTGGCAGGAAGCACAAAGTGTTCCAGGAACTCACAGAAAAAAGCAGCTGGAAGGGACCTCTGGAAGTCTTGTGATCCAGCCTCCTACTCAAAGGGGGTCTGGTGAACGAAGGCTGCTCAAGACCTTCTCAGATTTGGTTTTGAATTTCTGGTATGGAGATACCGCTGTCTCTGCAAACCTTTGTATATTTTTATATAGGAGTAGCTGCATCTATAAAGACACAGAAAGACATCCTGCATTTCCAGCAATTATTTTCTGTCTTGAAACCCAGAAGGCATATGAATAGGCAGAATGCTACTATCAAGTGTGCTTAATGAGGTATAGTGGTTTTAAGATGCAAATTGCCCTTCAACTTCAAATCTGAATTTCATTCACTTGGGAGAATCACAACTTGCCCTTAATATGTGGACAGAAACTTCGATTGCCATTTTTCTGAGAGCACTGGTTGTTACAAAAGTCGCTTATCCAACACATTTCAGAATATTCATCAACATTTCAGAATTGATACATCTTTTCCATCATTATAATACATCTCTAAATTTTTATTGAGTAGAATTTCTATCCTTTGTTGTAGGAGAGTCAATCATCCTATCTTTGCCAAATAATAAGCACCAGAGCACAGATCCAGCTCTTGCCTTTACATTTGTTTAGAGACAAAAAATGTATTAATAAAATGCATTAATTTCTTAAATACTGGCACGTGTGCAGTTTTCACCATCCCGGTAAAGGTCACTGAGTACGTTGTCAGTGGAGGAGAAGCAAATGAGTGCTCCTATGTCCAGAAAGGCAGGTGTTATTTCAATCATTCTTGCTAGGCAATTTTCATCTTCTTTTGAATTTATTACTTTTGTCAGCATCAGTGACAATAAATCAAGCACAAGTTGCCTGTCCGCACGGACACTTCTGTTGTCTCATAATGTGGGAAGTTAATGTGGAGGAGGAAATGACACTGCGTGGGTAATGCAGGTAAGCATGCTCCCTTGGGTAGAGTGTGAGAATAGTGTTTGTCCTAACTGTCACTTATTCCAGGGCATGAAGAATGGTTTATAGGTTGCCTTGGGGCCACGGACTTCTCTGTCCAGCAGCTTCTCAGTGGAGAGAATCTACTCACAAACAGCACCTTGGGACTGCAAAGGAATACAAATTTTATATTAACATATATAAAGTACATGTCCTATACTACCACACACGCATCATTAATTTTCAGTCTTCAAAAGTACTCAGACCTCCAGGGAAGCCATAGCTTTGCTCAGCTGCATCTGTGTCTAACCCAATATCATGCCATTGGCAGAGGCTACCTAACTCATAGCATGTGTTCCTTTAGCCTGGTCCTGTCCCAGGTCTCTGCTCTTTTCCTTAGACTACTAAGCGAGCAGAAAGCAAGTTATGAACTTGATGACCTCTGAGCCCATGGTACTTTGTAGTAACTGTCTCTTGTGGGGATGCAATGGTTGGCAAAATCCAGCCTTGAATCCAATGGGGCTCAGCAAAATTTGGGAAAAAGCAGATAATTATAACATATATAGATGCAACACACCAAACTAAGAAAAATGTAGACTTTTTTGGGGGGGCGGGGGGTAATGTCTCCAGAAGGCTTACTTTCTTTTACAAAAAAAGAAAGTCTGGTGAAGTTTACACTGTCTGGAAAAGTGGAAACATAATCCCCCCTTTTTAAAAGGGAAAGAAGGAAGACCTGGGGAACTACAGGTCAGTCAATCTCACCTCTGTGTCCAGCACGATGAATGGAGCAGATCACCCTGGAAACTGTACTGGTACATGGAAAATAAGGTGACTGGTGACCTCCAACATGGCTTCAGTAAGTGCAAATCACGCCTGACAACTTTATTGGCCTTCTGCAATGGGGTTGCAGAGTCGGTAGATAAGGGAAGAGCAACTGATGTCATCTACCTGCATTTGTGCAAAGCATTTGACACCATCTCAAACAACTTCCTTATATCTAAATTGGAAAGATGTGGATTTTATGAATGGACAACTCGATGAATAAGGAATTGGCTGGATTATCGCACTTAAAGAGTGACAATCAATGGCTCAATGTCCCAGTGGAGACCAGCGATGAGAGGTGTTTCTCAGGGGTCGATATTCGAACCAGTGCTGTTTAACATCTTTATCACTGACACAAATGGTGGGATTAAGGGCACCCTCAGCAAGTTTTACAATGACACCAAGCTGTGTGGTGCAGTCAACACACTGGAGGGAAGTGTCAGGCTTCAGAGGTGGGTTTGTGTGAACATTGTGAAGTTCAACAAGGCCAAGTGCAAGGTGCTGCACATAGGTTGGGGCAATCCCAAGCACAATTACAGGCTGGGTCGAGAATGGATTGAGAGCAGCCCTGGGGAGAGTATGTTGAGGTTTTGGTACATGAGGAGCTCAACATGACCTGGCAATGTGCTCTTGCAGCCTAGAAGGCCAACCACATCCCAGACTGCTTCAGAAGTGTGACCAGGTTGAGGGAGGTTATTTTCACCCTTGACTCTACTTTCACGAGACCTGATCTGATGTATTGCATGCAGGTCTCCCACGATAAGAGGGACACGGACCTGTTGGAGTGAGTTCAGAGGAAGACAAAGATGATCAGAGCACCTCCCATATGACAACAGGCTGAGGGATTTGCCATTGTTTAACCTGGAGAACAGAAGGCTCCATGGAGACCTTATAGCAGCCTTCATGTATGTAAAGGGGGCCTACAGAAAAGATGAGGAGGAACTCTTTATCAGGGAGTGCAGTGATAGGATGAGGGGTAATGGTTTCCAGCTGAAAGATGAGAGATTAGACAGTAGGAAGAAATTTTTTACTGCGAGCGTTGTGAGGTTCTGGCACAGGTTGCAGAGAAGTTGTGGATGTCCCATCCCTGGAAGAGTTCAAAGCCAGGTTGGATGAGGCTTTGAGCACTCTGTTCCAGTAGAAGGTGTCCCTGCCCATGGCAGGGGGAGTTGGAACTGGATAATCTTTAAGGTCCCTTCCAAACCAAACCATTCTATGAGTCTATGGTTTAGTCATGGACTGCAGCATTTGCCTCCATAGCTTCCTCAGAAAAAAAGTGGTACATTTCTTCAGGCAGCTGTAAATTGAATGTTAATATACACACTCACATAGAGATAGGCAAATGTAGTCAACATTACTGGTCTAACTTTATAATATAAAAATCCATCCACATTAGCTTCATAAACATCCTTCAGTGGGGAATCAGCAGTTTCTTAACCCATCCAAATGCTTTGGAAAGAGAGCTGTTTCTCCTATCCATAGTCAAATAGTGCTTTTAATAAACACAGCACGAGGTTTGAGAATGCATCCAAGAGGAGCCTTCAGCTCTACTTTTGGTCTAGAGCACACATTTCATAACTCGGGGTACATATTCTCTGTGTAACAGTGTTGGACACGTTCCAGGGGGTGACTTTGGGGGCTGCAGCATTTAAGGGGTTAAATATATAATGATGACATACTGAAGTTTCTCATGCTAATATTTAAATGGATTCTAGTTGATTAATGAGGTCTTTCATTTGCAGTCACTACAAAAATAATTTTTTTTTATCTTACTTACACAGTCTACAGTACTTTCAAAGACATCGGCTGCTCATTATGAATAATCACAGAGTGTTCGTGAAAGAAGAGTACACTGAAAATGACAAAATCCCAAGTTATTAATGTGCAAATATTCAACGTAAAGTGAAAATTATTTAGAAAAAACACTGAGATATTGTAATGTCATTTGTATAATATCACAGTGACAGAAAAATAAGAGGAATCTTCCTTTTTATCATTTTTATAATATTTTCAACAACCAGGAATAATTTAAAGTCTTCTTTTTAGGCAGCTGCTGCTTTGAGACTTAAAAATAAAATATTTCAAGAAAACAATTTGTTCTAAGAGAGTTAGAATATAAACACTGTGCAATTAGCCATTAACGACATTATAAATCTGTTTCTTAACAAATTTATTTAATTCCTGATTTTAGAACAGCTCATTAGATTTACACTAATATATATTTTACATTCTCTCAATTTCTGTTTTGACATTCAACGATGTGCTTTTTCTCTGGAAACATATTAATACAGAATTACTGCAATAACCTGCAAGCTTCTCAGTTTCAGATATTAAAACAATAACAAAGAGAGAGCAAGTATGGGAATGTGGTAACATCAGATTCAACAAATTCCACACAATGAGCATTTAACCTAAAGATGACTTCAAAAATAAAAAGCATCTTGGAGGCAAGGAATAAGTCTGAAAGTGGAGTCAGCCTGCAGCTGTTGAAAGCAGGCAGGGCAATATATCCCAAACCTACCTCAGGAAGGAATCCATACCTTTTCCCTTGAAGTAGCTACTAACAATTAGCTATATGAAATTAGGTGTTTTAATGTAGGCACCTGACTTTAGGCAGGTTGTATTTCCACTTGTAGTATGTCTAAGGTATCCACTGCCTCAAAAAACCCCTAAATTATCTCCCATTGGAAATGCTCTTTTCTTAGACACAAATTTGAGAGACTAGGACTGAGAGTGACAAGCTGTCATGTCACATGGAGATACACAGAACAAAACAAGGATCTGGGCCGCATATGTCATGACTGAAGTAATGCAAGTTGCAGCCTTGAGAACAACAAATATTTGAAGGTCACAAAATTAATGATTTTGCTATTTACTGTAACGGAGCTATTTGCTGGCATTTGTTTTCTTATCTGGAAGCCAGATTTCATGTTTGACAGTATTACTTGACATGCCTAGGTCTAGATTTCTAGGAAAGTTTCTTTACTTCCTAGACACAACTACAAGCACCTTATCCTGATGCAGAACTCCACCTTTCCACCATGCTCCTAAGAGATACCAGAAGAAAAGAGAGGTAGCAAGGGCTGTGATTTGAAAATTATTTTAGCCTCTATAGGGTTTTAAAGGCCTTTGAAATGTGTTCTGAGTTTCATATAACACCATTTCTTCAAAGCAATGAAAAGCTTAAATTAGTGTTGCTTGAGAACATTTCAAGACCAATTTTTCTGTAAATTAATTTCTTGCACTATTTTCACTGCTTTGGGCTTGCAGTAATTTAATCAGGGTCTGTAATCTTCTATCAGTTATCATACCACCCTATAATGTTCCTTTACACTTGAATGGAGTCCCTGAGCACACTTCCAAACTATTGAGAGGACACATTCTAGATGCTGCTGGTCCCAAACTTCACGTTTCAGTGTCAGAGAGACACAGAAATAATTAAAAGAGGTCCATGTCAGCTTTAAATATTCTATTTTTCTCATCATGTGCACTAAAGATAAGGTACACAGTTGTTTCACATTTCAGCAGAGATTCTGAAAATGTGGAGATTCTCTAGACAGGAGTATATGAAATATACTAAAAAAGGAAAAAAAAATTCCTGATTGTGCAGGCCATTTGCACACACACACAAAAAATTCTGGCTGTAATATTTATTTGTTGTTTATGGCAACTTACAGTGGGCTTTTGCTGCAAAACCTTGGCAGAATCTATCAATCTCTCTGCCATAATGTAAAACAATGCTTTACTCCCCTTGTCTGACCCTGGTACTGTAATATTTTTCTAATTAAGATCACTATAAAATTCATTTTTTCCTCTACTTCCTCCTCCATATCCCACTCCCAATTTTCTCTCAGAATAAGAAGGCTAACGTTTCTGCCTACTATCAACATAAATCAATTCATAACAAATAGCCTAGTGTGATATCTATTAACTTGTCACCAGGGACAAAATTTATTTAAAAGTTAAGAAGTGTTTTCCAATATAAAATGCTACCCAGTGCTGCAGTAAACAGTACACGCTTCCTTAAGAAAGCACTTTCTTATGCACAGTTTTCAGAAATACAATCTACGCGTACTGGAAGACTGAATGAAATTCATTACCATAAACGTCTTTAGGTGATTAGTGTCTCAAGAGTAATGTTTTTCTGGGTAGCTTGCCTTGTATTATGTCAACAAGATTTTCCATTGGGTTACTGCCCCCTTTTTTTTGTTGTTTTCCAACATAAGCAAGTAGATCACCTCTTTTGGATAAGGATCAAAACCAAGAACAAAACAAATGAATAGTCTAAATAATTTTCTGATAGATATCATAGCATAGAACTCACCTAATTCCACTTTTCTTTCCTTTAGGTTTTATAGTAATTGATTTTAGTTGCAAAAATATGAATATGTTTGTTAATCAGCTCTGACATGTCCAAAACTGCACAAGAAATCTTCTGATATTTTCTATGCAGATTTGAAAAACTTGGTAGGTGTATAAAATAAAGTAGGATGAAGTATGCACTACAACATCTGTTTGCCTAGTCACATCACTTGTATTTTTGTTTTCCTCCGTTTATTAATATCTATTGAGAAAGAAAAAAAGAAGACACAGAAATCACAGGAAAAAGAATACAAATTACAATAAACCAATATTTCAGGAGATTGCATGCAAAAAGGAAGAAAAGGATCTGTTTCTAAAGACTTACATGAATCTTTTTAAAGATAACAAGCATAAAGAAAATAATTGGTATTGTATGTTGACGTTCTCTTTAAACTCCCATTCATTTGTAAAGGAGAAAACATTGCTATATTTTTCCTGTTCCATGTACCACCCTGTGTTAACTTGTCCTCAGAGATATGTTGGATAGGTCATTTAGCAATTTTGCATAAATTGGAATGTTTCAGATTTCCCTTATCTAAGGATGATTCATTTAGCCACTAAAATTGCTATTGAAACCCATTTTGCATCATTAGCTGGTATTACTAAATCGTTCAGCACGCTCGGAAAACACAACCATGGGAAAACATATGTTCATGTGAAGCACTTTTGATAAGCTGTTATAAAGAGAATTCTAGTACATAAGCCCATAACTTCTGCCTATAAAATGAATGGACAACAAGTAGGCCAAATCTTGATTGCACCTTTGATATCAAAGCCTCCATGTTGGTTTGTTTTGTCACGTGACAATTATGTCATGTGTGAAGGACCCCTTTAAACTCCTCTGCAGCCTTCTGTACAATGTGGTAAAGAGCCATTTTTTACAGTTTGCTTTCATTTAATATTTGGGTTTTGCTTTAGAGAATCCCAGTTCATGATTTCTGGCCTGTTCTGGAAATAAGTAGATCTCAGGTTTCCCTCACAGCCCTCTGGCCTGATTTCTGCCCAGTAGCTGTACTGCAGCTCTGGGACTACGGGCTGCTCCTTGTAGCACTGAGGGAACCAAATCAAGAGCCTGTCTGTGACTTTGGAGAATTTCCCAGTTAACAGAGCCTGGTGGATACATCTCTTCCTCACTCCTAATAGGCAAGAAAGTCAAGAAACAACTCCTTCTTATTCATTAGAGTCAAGCAAGACAAGAACACCATAAGACATTTTTACTAGCAAACAGTTGTCACAAGGTTATCAATTTCCTTAGAAAATCCAGAAAAATCATATAGATTCTTTTCCAGAAAAAGATATGGGAGGGATAAACCTATGTGTATATGCTCCTCTGACTGTATGATCAAAGCTCTTTAAAATACAACTGGGGCTTCTTACCAGAAATTCAGTTAGTGAGTTGGCATAATTTCTACCTCGCACGCTTCTGCACATGAAATCAAAACATAGAGCATTTCTGTGATATTGCCTGGACCGAAGATGTGGTCTGGCATTTGGTGGCAGATCTGCTCTGGCCAGTCACCGCCCCATCCAACTGCCTGTTCCATTGGATTGCTCCTGGCCATGAATCATTGTGCCCTTGCTCCTGCGCTCGTGTCCATGTGGTCAGGCAGGCTGAAGAAACCTGATCCAACTGAAAAATAACCTATGGAAGAAAATAAACAAGAGTGTTTACTTTCCAGTCTGCTTCACTGTCTGCCTGCACAGGACTGTGGGATGAGGAGAGAGGCATGAAACACAGGGCAAGAGCCAGCAGCAGTGTAAATACTGCTTGTGCTGATGTGGCCACCATAAAGCCGTGCAGCATACTGTGCCCACAGCACTCTGCCTGTCATCTATTTGATTTTCATCATCCTCTCTCTAGTTGAAGTTCTGTCTCCTTCCTTGTATTTGTCAGCAAGTAATTCCTTAGTGCATAACGGCTTAAGCTCCACTTACCATGAATGCCTCTATTGCTTTGTGTAGAGAGATAAGTGCCAGCACCTGCTCAAGCAGGTCAGCAGAAATAGCCTTTCTTCTGTTTGGTCAGTGGCATCAATGAGACCATAACTGCCAGCAAATGTTTCTTCACTAACTCAACCTACCAGAAAAACAAAGTTTCCATCAAACCAAATTATATAAAAAAACATTGTTTGTCTTCCTCCCTGAGAGATATCACATTTGGAAATTAATCCGAATGATCAAGTGCCTTTCTGACAGAGGTTAAAGATCAATTTCACTATCAGGCAATACATACAGGTTGTCAATGAAGCACCCTTACACAGGTAACAGAAAGGAGGTGTTGAAGTCTTCAGGGACGCAGTACTTCGCAAAGTCCTTTGCGTTACATGGATCCTTTACAGCGGAAGGGAACTTGCATGGCTTGGGTCCTTCAGTGTTGACAGATAGGATTCTTCCAGTAACATTTTTCAAGGCATGTTGTGTGCATTAAGCAGTGCTTTAGCAGGCAATCAGCCATCAGTTTTGAAATATTACTGTCTCAGGGAACTAATTTGAAATAGCCATAAGCGATGAGAAAATGCTCAGCAACAACAGTGTCTGCACTACCCAACTCGCAGGCTTTCTGTGGGGGGAAAGGGGATTGGGAGGGGGATACCTTGGTCCAGGAACAAGTTGCTACCAAACACCTTTGAGGGATGAGATAACTCTTCCTGTGTCTCTCTGGTCCCTCCAGTACCAAGGTGAGACAGAGACAACCCACAGCTGATGAAAGGTACAGCACTATTTTACCTAATCTGTGAGTCATCAAAACAATCTTATTCCCTGATTTCTGATAACTTCTAGACAAAGCTGCTTATGGTATGCACACTGTGTTTGCTGGAGTCTATCGTCTTTCAGTACTGGCATGCAAAAAGTTGAGATATTGAAATGCCACCACTGTACAAACCTCAACAAAGCAAACAGAAGGCTTTTTTCCTTTCTAATGGCACAGCAGACTCAGCTGCTTAGGTGCTATTTTTGTATCGTATCTATCAAAACCATTGTGTCGCACTGCAGAAAGGGGTGTTGGGCGGTAGGATGAAGGAGAAACAGTGATGCTGTACCTGAGGAGACATTTTAAAAGCTCCATGAATTTACTGTAGCTCCACAGAGGAAGAGAGTGATGCTAGCTGATGGGATACTCTCTGCCATTAATTAAAGCCTGTGTACTTAGGGATCATATCTTGATGCACAGAAAGAGAATTATTTTTAGAGAGATTTCACCTTTATTGCCATTGAATGAAATTAACGTTAGCTGAATGGCTCACTTGGAAACATGAAAAGCAAAAGCATCTTAGAGTGCCAATTACAAGCATAAGGTCTGAAACAGCTCTCACCAACAAGCAGCAGCTACCGGTCCTTGTGAAACAACTCCACAATGCCCTTTCTCTCTCCTCCCTGCTGTTGAATTTGCTTGCTTGTGATTCTTCAGAACAGCTCATTTTACTGCAGACAGAAGTAAGAAACATTAACTGACTGTCCAAGTTGGCTAAAGTTATCCATGTTCATGGCAGCATCGTTACAACCCAAACCTGCCCCTTTGAGTGAAATCATTACACAATATTTATTCGCAGCTGTTTGCCTGGTTTTAGAATGTGTGTTTTGATGAGCTGAAGAACCTTTCCCTGATCAAACCAGTCAGTTCAGGGAGAGCTTTGATCTTTGCACGTCTTCCATCCAGCAAAAAGGTTTTGCAAACAGTAACCTTGAAGGAAGTTGGCTTTCAGCCATGAGCAGGAATAAGTAAATATTACATGCCAGCTGAGAATTTTATAGAGAATTTGAAGGAAGACTTTGTTTTAATAGAAAGTAAATTTGGGAGAACTGAAATTTTCCTGTCATGTTTCAATTTCCAAGGTGCAAAATGAAAATGAAACAGATTGGCTTAGGTTGGAAACAGATTGGCTTAGGTCCATGCAGAACTAATTTAGTTTGCTAAATACAATTAAAATATCTTGTCTCAGGACAGTTCAACATTAATCTTTCCTAGAGCTGCCACAGTGCTTCAGAGGAGCTACAGTTTATTCTCTTCTGAGAGAAGGGTACCTCACAGACCACATGCCTCATGGTCCACACAGTTTTCCAATGAGACCAGGTAAAATAAAGTCATTGCTTTGGTGAATTTGATTTTAATGTATTACCTTTGTTTAAACCGGAAAACACAGTGAAAGTTCAGATCAGAATTTAGGAATCCACCTGCCTGGAAAGCTAAAATTGTGTTTATACCGGGGTCTGCAAAGCGCAGAAGTAGATCATACTTGGTCCTCCAGGCAGGAGGTGAATCTCCCAGCTCACTGGAAATGAGTGCCTTCTATAGGTAGATTTGGAGAACCAGGACAGTAATGTATAAACAACAGCTCAGATCCCTCAGGATGGACTGGGAAAACAAGCTCAAGGTCCATTGCCTAGACTTTACATTGCAGTGCTTCTGTGCAGAAATCATCCCCCATGATTGCCAAAGTTGTGATTTTATTGCTCTAAAAGCTCTCTGAATTGTGGCATTCAAGAATAAAGGCAGTAGCTTTCCTCTCCAAACATCTTTGCACGGCTGGATACCTTGCCATTGAATACTTTCCTCTTTATTTTTTTTTCTTTCCAGCACAGTTTCCAAATTGATCCCTTTTCTTTCAATAAGCTCAGAATCTTGACGGGTTCGGCTGTGGAGGTAACAACTAGTTTTCATCACTGAAAATGCAAGGGTGGAACAGTACACACTTAGAAGTAGAGATTCAACATTTTATTTTCGCAGAAAGGCTATTTCTTTCTAGGACACTAATGAGAAGATGCCTGTACAGGAAAAAAATTGACATACAGAGGCGCAAAGACTCTGCAGAAGAGTTTCACCCACTACTGAAGGCATAGTAATACCAGCCCACTGCTGCTTCAGGCTACTGGCTGAGCTGAGCCAGGTTACTCCAATTGCTCCTGCTCGAGCTCTCTCTCCTGGGGAGACTGGGAGGGCCGTTCACACCGGGGCTCAGCTGCCACTGAGCACTGAGAGCTGAAAACTTCCAATTGATCTTTCAATTGATCTTCTATCATAGGGTTTAAAAACACTTAGTGGTTTTTAGGAGGAGCGAGTAGTGTTAAAATTTTATAAAAATCTTCTCTGGTTAAATGGTAGTTTCATCATTCCAGTGATAACTTTGAATCTACGGATGTACACACACAGACTCCAGCACATTGTTCACAAGATAAGAAGCTTAGAGATAAATAATTGCCTTCTTTTTACTTCAGCTTTTTTACCACAAGCAAAGACAAATACATAATGCAACAAATGCCCAAGCAGTGGATTCAGTAGAGGACACTGATTTACACCGAGAACTGAGAGCAGAGCAATCATTTTGTCGAAAGGGAGAAGATTCCTTATTTCTTTTCTAGGATTTTTCCTGTAGGCTAAATGGATCATTAGAAATTAACTAAGTATACATAATGTTTTAAAGGTATTTTATTTAACCAGTGACATACTTTTAATTTAATCAGTACCACATGACAGGCCACACAATACACTAGATGGTATTAGCTGTTCAGCACAAATCAAAAATGGTATTTCCCTTGCCTAAAACATCTGCTTACTGACATGTCACAGCAGGTTTCTTTTCTAACTTCCACAATGTAGTAAATTTCTAAATTTTGTTGTGGGACTGTATATCAGAATACAGGTAAAGAGTAAAGTTAGGTATTAACTTATGAATTTGTGAGCCACTTTCAAAAGTAATTTATCCTATATGCCCTTAAGACTCATGAAAAGTCAGTTGTAAGCTTTTAAATGGTCATTGTATTGAAAAGTAGATTTAGATGTATCTGAATTCCTTGTCTACTGCCCTATACAAAATTAATGTGAATATTATTGTCTTATTAATTTTAAAGCTCCATCTGGTCATAGCTCAATGTTCCCTTTAAATTCAGCTTCATCTGCACTTATTGATTCCAAGTTTTATCCAAAAAGACCTCATTAATAAATACGTTTACCTGTCATTCTCCCTTATTCACTGCAGTCACAAGACACATGTAATTGTATCAACAACAAAATTCAAAAATATAGCAAAGAACAACAACAAAGCTTAAGGAGATCACTTTTAGGGGTATAAACGTCAAATCATGTTTATCCATTGATGACTGCAAACTTATTTTCTATTTTAGGTACCAATATTTATGGACTTCTATTGGTGGTATAAGTACTGTGCTATAAATAGTGCTTTTCCAAAGGATCATATTGGCAGGCAGCACAGCGGGAACAATTCTGATTTCTCTTGTGTAAATACTACAGTTTATCCTGCTGTGATTGTCATCTGTGTGCTGATATTTTCTACTTCTAAATTTATTTCACGATTTTTACTGCATTATCCCTTACTTCTGCTTTAATTTGCCTTCTAATTATTTTTGATAATACGAAAGCTGGGGAAATGAGAGCTCTTGATCTCCCTGTACCTAGAGTTTGCAGAAATCTCTCCTACCCAGGCCTGGGAAAGCAGGGATGCCAGCCTGCAGGAAATACTATGCCAAGGGGAAGAGGACAGGATCAGTCTTGTTCTAATGCATCACTTCAGACACCATCTGATATGAAAGGAGTCACCGTAGCAGGATTAACTGTTGTTTCAAACATTACCTCCCAGTAAAGACCATTGGGCATGTGCAGGTCCAGGCAAAGTTTTACTTTGTGCAGAAGAAACAGCCAAGATGCACACCTGAGAAAGATGAAATTTTTCTCTGGTTCTGAATGGTTTAAAAGCTGCGGGTGTTCAACCCACAAACACCCTGTTGCGGTCTCCGCCCCTCACAACCTCTTATAGATTCTCAAATGTGGCACTTGAAATCACACAGGTTAAGGAAAAAATATTGCTTTTTATAGCAAATTCGAAACACCCTCCCCAGGTTGTGAACTCAAGCTTGAATGAGCTGGAGAGGAGACAGAGTGCCATGTTGTGCAGACTGTCCTCTCTGCTCCAAGGGAAAGAGACGAGAGTAAAGCTGGCTGCTCCGTGACTGCCTGGGTTAAGATGAAATATTAGAAGTTGTTTTCAGTTTTTGCTGAGACTACTACTACTGGGAAAAACTAGCAGGAAAAAATGTGAGAGAAGTGTCTGAAACCTGCATTCACATCTCTGTTCTAGATCAGTCTGTGCATGAGATGCATTTCGGCTTTTCCATGATTCCCTGAACTGAAGGGAAAGTCTGCATACAAATATTATTGACTAGGGTATGACAGACCTCATGCTAATCTCTGACTGAACCAAGCAGGCTATATATCTTTTCAAACACAAAGAGATCACCTTTGCTAAAGGAAGATCAGGGAGCATGAGCTTTCTGTTTGTCCTTGCACCACTAGGTATTGCTGGAGACAGACTATTGGATTTGGGGTATCTTCAGTCTCACTCAATGTGTCATTTTCTGTCTTCTTAGAGGGTCTGCAAGCTTCATCCTGGATCAGAGAAGTATCTCTTAAAAAAAACCCTAATCAGATAATCTTGCCTAGACATGCAGAAAAAAAATCCTATTTCATCAAATCTACATTTTACAATTAAAAAAGTGTTTTATGAAAAGATTCATGACCAGATCTAATATCCACGTTCTTTTCAGCTGAGGGGCCTCAGACGTATCCTCAAGAAGGGCTGGATTGGATTTTTCTCAAACCTGCTGAATTCTTGCTAAAAATAGCACCCTCTTTTCATGATCAAGACAGCATAGGGAAAATAAAGAAAAGCTAAGATCACTGTGTTTTCTGCCTGAATCACATCTTCTGTAAGACTGAAGACAGCCGCACTAGCAGCAAGTGACCCCAACAGTGCTGGAAATGGCACCTGGGAAGTGGTGGCCATGGCAGGGTGCTTGTCATGTACCCCTGGCCTGTTGAAGGGCTCCTCAGGCTCCAGCACTTTCTGGAGTGGTCTCCACATGACTTTGTTGTCCCTACACTGTCCCAGTGCCACAAGCTGAACACAGGGGAGCAGAGACACTGCTGACAGCTGCCCGAGATATTTATGAACTATTTAATTTGGATCTTTTAATAAACATGAAAAATGATCAGACTGACATTCAGTAACTTTTTCTTCCCAGCGATTTTGTTGTTGGGGAAGGCACGCACAACCAGACTGAGCATCTGCTCAGGACCTCCAGTGCTGTATCCTGCCTTGAACAGTCAGCAGCCTGAAAGGTGTCGAGCCAGGGGCAGGAACCCTGCACTGTGGAAACTATTCTAGGTGCCAAAGTACACCGCATTTCTGATATATAAGATTATCACCACTTTTAAACATACATTTTGTACACTGCTGAAGTAAACCAGCTGGAAACCCAATCTGATAAGTAAGGTTACCAGGTAACTATAGAAGCAATAGGAAGTGAATGAGCTACAGTGTGAAACATTTCACTGCTGTAGTACCTGAGAAACTGAAAGGTCAAGTACTATGAAGGATCACAATGGGCTAAAGGAGAGAGAACAGCCCTCCACTATCGTCCTCCATAACCAGAGAAAGATGAACAGCATATATAACTAGTGTATTATATCATTGAGAAGCATCATTCAAATGCCAAACTTATTTACTGTACTTAACAGTTCTATTTTATCTCTTACAAGCAATGCAAGTAAGTAATATGCCTCATATAGATTAATCCTTGTAATTCTACACTGCTTACTCGCAGAGATAACTCTCACTCACTTTGTCTTCTCATTATCTAAACAGACATGCCTTTCCTTAAGTCATCAACAGAGGTCATCACACAAATGCCCTTGTGGAATATTCATTAATCAAACAACTAATTTGAAATGGATCTTCAAAGCATTATTCATTCCCCATCATTCTTCATACATCAATTTAAATGCTTTATGTGTATAATGATTAGGTTGATGTTTAATTAATTGTGAAAATGTGAATTAAAGCTAAATTACAAGACAAATTATTCCACAGCACACAAAAAGCTTAATTCTCTACCATTAAATTTCAAAATCTCAGCAAGTTTGCATGAACACCTTTTGTTATCTTTGCTCTATGAGGTTATAACAGATCATTTGGCTACACTGTTTAATAAAGGTTACAGTCTTAGTGCCACTAATTTTGTCCTCCAATGGCAGAATAAACAAAGGTTAATGCAAATACACATCACCTATTTGTAATTAAGAATAAATAGGATATTTATTATTTGAGAGTCAACTCAGAGGGTCCAAGACAGATTGAGATTAACTATAGATGTTCTACTTCAGCTTTAGAATTTATCGAATCTCATACAGCCCCCAGACCTAATAAGCAATTTCTCAAAGATCACCAAAGATAAAGCACCATCTATAGACTATGAAACGGATGATACGCTATGTGACATATGTGTCTCATACATGGCAAAAGTTATTTGATTTCAGGACAGAGTAGCATCCAAACTCCAGCACATGAGTTACATCTGTTCTATTTACAAACCAGTGGCTCTACGTTTCAAGTGGATAAACCATTATTTACGTTCCTTCCTCCATGTTTTCACACATTGTTGCTCTTGCAGAATGGATACTGCTTCTACATGCCAGGAGGGCATTTCATAAATGGATGGCTGATCGCAGTACACTGCATGCCAAAGTACTTTGGTGTGCCTTCTGCTAAAATATACTAAGTAACAATACACTTAGCTGATTTACATAAAGAACTTCCTAAGTTTCTATATGAAAAATAGATAATTTTTATGTAAAATAATTAGAATGATTTAAAAATTTCGATTTCAGTATAGCTGAAATACATGTATGTATATTACTGTAGCCAAAGGGTATGTTTATGGCCAAAAAGGTCCATAGCATGACTCATGACTAAAAAATAATTGTGGCATGTAAGGATCACATCTATTTTTATTACAGAAGTAAATATAACCGCTAAATAGGTTTATTTTCAGCTGGATATTTAATGGAGGTAGAATACAAAAAGCCACTTTGATTACACTTTTTTCTGTTCACAAAATGAATATGACAAAACCGTGCAAAAAAAGCATCATATTGAATTCAAACAAAATCAGGACAGGGAATGCATTTTACAGAACACCTGACAGCAATTGGTCCCGGTGTGTCGATGCAGTAAGCATGGCCATTTGTTAGCACTCTTCAGAGCCTTACTTCGAGAATTTCGCATGTGCTCCAGGAACAAGATCTGGAACCGCATTCTTCAGGCCTATCCATATGCGATATTGCATCAAGTAAGAATTAAGGTTCCATTAGCTATTCGCTGATGGGTGTTGTATGGTAAGGCTACGTTATTGAATGGACAATGCCTGAAAGATGTGCAGTAAGATTTGAATGGAGCTGCTCAGAATGAGGGATTTTTTCTTTTTAAAAGCCTAGTCTGAAGAACCTTTTTATTTGTATGCCTCAATAATGAGGAACGCTGAACATCTACAGCTCTCACTGACAGAATCAGATTCACACCAAGTAACAGAACAGTTCTCTTAGATTTACTTTCTTTAGGTAACCAAGGAAAAAAAATCAACTTTTACAAAACATTGTTATTTCAGCAGCAAATCCTTGAGTGCACAGACCTGGGCCATATGGATATTAAGACCAAAGCAATATGGATATTAAGGGTGCACACTAATAGTCAAGATGAAATTTCAGATCAAATTAATGTCAAGATACAGCACAGAAGAAGCAAAATAGCCAAGCAGCATTTCATTAATTTTCCTGTTCAGGGAAAGTTCAGTAGAGGTTTTCAGATGAACCAAGAGTGTTCAGTTTACTCAGATGTCTTGAATAATAAGTACCTTTTTTCCCTTTCTTTTTCGTTTTTCCCTTTTTTTTTTTTATTTCCCCTCCAGCTGGGATAATAGCTTCATGGTCTACAAGCCACCCATGCTAAGAAGAAGCAATGCCCAAATTCCACTTCAGCACATCATAGCCCTTAGCAACTGATAAAACAATGTTAAGAAACCTGATTTCATCCAAGTCACAGCAGATAACATTCAGAAGACTTAAAATACAGCAACAGGGATTGAAGTATATATGTCTACTTTTCAGTGATTTATTTAAGGAATTCCTAGTGGTCATATCCACACGAGGGTCTCAAAGCTGCGGTCTGTGGTAAATAGTATGTCATAATATATTTAACAAATGATAATTCAAACCACAGAAAACTATACGGGGGAAAGTTCAGAAAATGTTTCCTAACTGGGAAGTTACTGAACATTTGGTTTTAACAGTTTTATTATAGCTTAGGGGTAAAGTAATTGCTGACTTTACAAATAAATAATTCCCCTTCTCTGTAGCAGCAGAGTTTTTTGCTCACATTAAGGTTGTTAAAATAGTAGAAAAACTACAGGTCAAGATGTAGAAGTTTCCATGAAAATGTCCCCATGGATTGTCAGACACTAATGAAGGAACAGCTTCATATATGGCAGCAAGTTTTCAGAGGTTATTCAGAACCAATAATAATAACAATAAAATATGAGCAAAAGAAAATTGATTTAGCATCAAAGGAAACCTCAGTATATCATCCCAGCTCTCAGAGTTAATCACTGAAAAATGCTGTATGGAATTCCGTATTTGATTCTACAGAGCCATGTGTCTGTAACTGTAGACGGCCCATACAACTGCGATTCTATGCTTTTTCTCCAAAGGTCATTCCCTCATCTGGTATGGCTGCTAGAATCAGCACATTTACAAGGAGTCAGACAGAATTTTCCAGTCCCCTATTCCAAAGCATTACTGCCCTTTATTAATGCTATAGGAATTTTTTTTCTGTCTCTTGGATGGGCTTGGATATGCCAAATACTATATGGGAAATTCTATTATCAAACCTCATTGACAGCTCTCATAGTTCATCTCTCTTGCCCTGCTGCCTATGATAACTGATTTACTCCTTATGTGCTGCTGCTAGTCTGAAGTCCATTTCCCAGGAGTTTGGCTACATTGCCTTTCAGCGTCCCATACTACATTTTACAGGGTATATACTTATAGGATATATATTTTTGCTTCTGGATGCTTTCACTAAGAGAACTCCGCAGAGGAGTTTAGTCTGCACTAGGTTTTCATTTTTACAAACACCAGAATAATGTTATACATTGGAAAAAATTTACAGGAATTTAGTTGGGTTTTGGTTGCCATATCCTACTACCCTAGCAAAAGCTTTCAGCTGGGAAGTCTGTCCTGCTGTGCCTGCTCTCAGTCCAAATGCTCCGAGAGGAACGATATGTGTGGAGAAACCCTAAGCTTTGGGTTTCTGTCAGAGGAAACCTCTGTGTCTGCCATTCGTTATTGCAAACACCCTGTGCTGAAGTACTCTGGGCTCTGCTCAGGTTCTCTTGTAAATAGTTGGGTTCTGACTTTCCTATCCTTGTAACTCCTTTCTTCCCTCTATTATTTCTACTAAGTCTATCTGTAAAAATACTAAACAACAAACACAAAAGCAATACGTGGTCTCATTAAGCCTGGGTACAAAGTTCATCACATGCAATGATGAAAACCGTGCAGAAATATTCTTTACATGCAAGTAAGATGCTTCAAAATCCCAACCATATTTCTGCCTGGCTCCCATGAGTCATTCTGTAGCCTCACATTAATTAATTCAGGGCTTGTTTGTTTTGTCCTAGTCTTTTTTTTCTTTCTTATTTTTTCTTTTTTAAGGAAAGGCTGCTGGATGGTCACAATGAAAAGGGCAAAAGTCACATAGACAGAATAGTCTGAAAGGTCAAGCCATTAAGAATTTGCTTATATCCTTCATTGCGTCCGCACTTTTGCTACTGATATCCAAAAGCTGCGTCCCAAATCTGATCAGCAGAGTCAACTCTCCTGGTCCCATTGGACACGACATCAGCTTCCATTCACCTGTACAAATAGTTCAAAATATTAGAACCCATTAGTAACTCTTTTAAAGCATTGCAACCTTGGAATCCTTGACTACTGAGACTGACTGAAGAAAAACGCATACTTAACAACATACTATCAAACCCCTCAAATTATTACATTGAGGGTAGTCAAAATGACTGCAGTGAGGATATATTTGCCACCAGTCATCCAGTCATTTTGATTGTCTGTTCTAACACTTTTCCTTATTCTTTTTATGGATTTAGGAGTAAAATATTTGAGTATGTCTATATTCCTGCTACACACAGATTATTGTTGAGTAAAGTTAACTGTCATAAGAGCAAAATAAAAGGCCAGTTTATTCTCATTTACCCCTTGAAAAATATCTGCTTAATCAGGAGAAAAATCAGGAACTAGAGATGATGAAATAAAACTCTTTTAGCAGGAAACATTTTTGTCAGCAAGGAAAACAGCCTGTTCAGTTAGCTTTTACTGTTCAGTTCTGTTAGAAGTTGTTTTGCCCACAGAGTTCTATTTTTTTCTGGATCTCCAGGAAGATAAGTCCAGCTGATGACTTGTGGAGCTTCCATTTACCATCTTTTATTCTTTAGCAAGCATAAGAAAGAAACATCCTTAACAGCTTAAAGCTTCAATTCTTTTATGAACACTATTACTTGACTTCAAAACATATTTTCCATCACTCATCCAACATAATTTCCCAGTGTTACTGCAGTACAATGGTAAAGACTGTGGTTTAGCAGTACATTCCATGTTACTTGCATTTAAAATATTTTGTAGAAAAATCTACTGTGTCTCAACAATAACCGTATGGAAAACATGCTATTAGTTGACAAAGTAATTATTTGCATGGACCTTCATTCCATAAAACAATGGAAAGCCTTTCTTTCTCTCTCTCTTTCTCTGCAACTTTTTTTTTTTTCTTTTTAAGATAAATATATTTCCAAAGCAAGAGGTATCTGAAACAGAACTCTGTATTTTAGTTAATTACAATCAGTGAATTGTCCTGAAATGACTGGATTTAAAGATGATGGGGATATTTAGTAGCTTTTGATGGCATTATGATAATGATTTTGGGGTATTTACAGTTGTAACTTACCCAAGCTAGCAGGAACATTGCGTTGGTTCCTTCATATAACCCAACCCCTGCTATTTTTCTGTCCAGAATATCTTTCACTGATTTTAGCTTTGATTTCTGCTACTCTGAAAACAGTATGAGACATGAATCTTTTCCAGGTTAATCAGGCAGCCTCTGAGGCTGCTCATTTTCCCTTTGTGAGATGAAATGTGAAAGTCTCTGGATCTTAAAGGCATCTCAGGACAGCCCTACGCGTGATGACTTTCAGATCTACAAGTACAATACCAAGCCAGCAGTGTCTCCGGTCTGCGGACCGCAAACCCGTGGTAGTGCAGACACCAACTAGAGCTCATTTGCAGCTGCTCCATAGAAATGTCTAATCCCTCTGCAGGAGACTATAGAAACTTTGGAAAATAAAGGTTCCCGGGGTTCTGTGATGAATTTTGAGGAATAGCAATGGTTCTTGAACCGATTGCATCTCTCTCATTTGTATTCACACTTCTAACACACCTGGATTGGTCATCTCAGAGCATGACATCAACATCACAGTTGCTTCTGCCTTACTAATCACAGCCTCAGCACCATTCTTATCCTAAAACCAGCATCTCCAGCAGGTATTATCCACCTCTTGTGCACTTACAGGGACCGGTCTTTTCACCAGAAACGGTTAATGCAGTTTCCCAGCAGTGTAAGGCAACCCGACAGTCATTTAGGGATAAAAGAATAAAGCCCTGATATGTGCGTGAACTTAATACTTGAGGGTCAACACTGGATGGGAACAGAGATGCACCTACAGAAAACGCTTTTATCAGCACAAGTTATTTTGGTTTTAGTTCATGTAGAGTAACAGACTGCTCTGGCAGAACGTACTGTGGTGCTGGTGTAATGGCGTCTGTGTTCAGAGTTACAACTTTGGGAGACAGAAAGCTCATACCCCTATCAGAGCGAGTTAACAACAATTAAAAGCAGCAGTTAAGTGGAAGCCTAGAGCAACACAAGCAATACACTTACAGAAAAGCTGATGATGTTTTGCTTTTGTGGACCTCAGGCCAGCTGGGAGTGCACAAGGGAGGATGACTGATGCCAATGCTCTAAAACAGAGTTGCAGCTCTTCTGGCTACCTCCCAACCTAATCACACACACATTTCAGCATTATCAGCACAGCTGCTTCTGCATCACACAGCAAATCTGCCTGGGGTTAATTGGTTGAAAAATTAACCCAGAAAGTGAAGAGGAAGAGAAAGTTGTGGGGTCCTTTGCCTCAACTCACAGAGCTGTCACATACAAGTGGTTGAGCTGTCAATGCTGGCCAGCAGGACACTCCCTTTGGGAGTACTAATGCTTTGTTAGCAACAATTTTGCACTGTGGAGTCACAGGCTGTGTTGCTGCTTTTTCCCCATCATAATATTGATGCATTATATAGATGCATTGCTAGTCCCTCTCTCTAGCCACATGCAGATCTACTTCCATTTCTGCACTATGTGTGTCCCCTGCCTCAAAACAGAACACAGGTTTCAGTTTCTTTAATGCTATATAAAGAGGTTTTCACCACCACATCCCATTTCACTGCTCTCTACCGGTTTGGGAAGGGGACAGAACTTGTATATCACTTTTCACACATTTTTCCCTTTAGTTCTCTAGATAAAGCTTCAAGTACCTGGATGTGCATGACAAACCTCTTAGAATATCAGCCAGAAAAACCTGTACATAGTTTCAGGCAGTATCCACCCTTCTACTCCTCTGTGGCAGTCTGACTGCAGTTTCACTTATAAAAATCACTTCTGCTACAGGAACACAAGACACTGGTAATACCCTTGATTCCTCCTGCTCTCTTCCTATGTGCAACACAGGTAAAGGAACGATTGATAGACTTATCTTGCTGGGGTGCCTTACATCATTTTCAGTGCACTTTTCTGTCAGAGCTGCGTTTGTTCCCTTTGCAGATCACAGATACAGTCTTCAAATTGCTAACTATGGGAACATGGATATCTAGCATCAGAATTGACTTGAATAGGCTTTAAAAACTATTCAAATAATTATAAAGTACAACAACAAAACCATAAGACTTCCTAAGTAAGTAATGTGGAAATGCAGAAGGACAGGCTGCTCTTGGCTGCATTGGGTATTGGTGATTCTTTCTTTTGGAGGCTCAGTGAAGAAATTTAATAACTTCTGAATCTGAATCTCAGACATTCACCACATCGGTCAAATCAGTGCTGCATTCTCCTGCTCTGGACTACAATGGTTGCCCCAAATATTTACTAACAATTAAAGAGATCCGTCTTGGAATTCCTCTATACATCATGCTATTGTTCTAATTTTGATCTCATTTACCTGATTAGTGATTAAAGAAATAAACATCTGAAATTCAATGCAATATGAGAAAAATACTTAATAGGGGCAAAATCCCACTTGGACAGCCCTGGCTCTAGCTCCTTCTGCTGTTAAATTCTGGAGGAGAAAAATTTAAATGGTGTTATGATTATCTGTCCTGTCTCCTTTCAGCAGATAGTTGTCATCTACATAAATCAATTAGTAGGTTTTTTGTTGCCAGTTCTCATGCTTTGGACTACCGCGTATTTTTGCATCTAAGTTAAAAGATTTAATAGTTAAATAAACCAAAGGACAGAAGGCCTCTTAAGTGTGATAGCTAGCATAAATAGAAAACAGAAGTCTTATTCCCTCTTGGGTACCAGATTTCTTATAGTTTAAAGTACAGGTCTCTCACACCTTCCACTAACTTCAGTGAGAATTACAGGGTCTTAGAACTTCTCATTTTAGAGACTGGAGTCAGAAGCTTTCTGCAGTGCTGAAAATTTCACCTCGTACATGAAAGTAAAAGGCAAAATGTATTGCTCAGTAGGCAACAGGTTCAGATGTTACTTACCAAATACAGATGATGTCTCCTTGCAGTATACTCCACCAACTTCTTCACTTCTCAGATGCCACTTGTGCCAGAAAGTTCATGAAAGAAGTCCTAGTAGCCTGAAGACTCTTCGAATCTAGAGAGCAGGTTCTTGCTGGATTCAGAAAAGCCCTTTCAGTGGGAGTATTGCAGAGCTTCAAAAGCACCAAACATCACAGACACTCGGTGATAAGGAAGTTTGTGGTGATCACAAGTAAAGTTGGGACCTGCATGGAGAACTTAGGGGCTCCCATCTTTCCCCACCCCCCTGCAGTTATGAGATAATGATTAAGTTTTACCTTTTCTGGATTGAGTCAGTATCTGTTCTAGAATGCTTGGTGATGTCTTCTGTTAACCTTGCTGCTCCTTGCCAGAGATTTTGACCCACTCATAAGGATGAGTAATACTGCAGAAAAATCCAGAATCATTTTTCTTGTCTCCCGCTATGGATTGAAAAGCTAGCGTATGGCAGGTCTTTTTTGTCAAATCTTAAGGGATTTAAAGATTTTGGTGTCATTCTTTGGAAAGTATATTAGACTGTGAAGAGCATGCAATTACAATGTACCTTCCCAGATGTTGACTCAATGTGTATTTGTTTCTGATATTTGTGCAGGACGTCTTGGCTTGTTCCTGTTTACTCCTGAGCAAAAGATACTGAATGAATGTGCAGTACAACAAAAATATCAAACCCAACAAAATCAACCCACATCAACCAAACGAAAAGGTGTGTTTTTCAATTTAAGTAGTCACTGAAAAGACTGAATAAAGCCTGAGGATGGAGCTTAGGAAGACTTCAGGTTTTTCTGTTGGAAGAGGTATTGAATACTAAAAATGGAAGTTCAGGAAAAAATGTTTCGTTATCATAAAACAGGCTGTACCATACAGCAAGCAGAGCACGTCTCTCTTCTATCTCTGGTTTCTGTAGCTCTGAAACAGAAGTAGCAATGCTCGTGGAACTCAACATGGCTCCTGTCACCTGAGACCACCCAGCACCCAGTGCTCCAGTCAGCCCTGAAGTTTGGCATGCGTTTGAAGCAAAACAAACTCGCCAAGCTAGACCAAAATGAATGTTAGTGAGACACATAACAGGAAAAACTGAAAAAGCATTAAAAAACAAGACCACAGTGATGACAAAAGCCAACTTTTCTTTTTTTCTGGGGGGTTGATAGCCAGATTTTAGGTGGTCCTTAGCATTTTCACACATTTCTCTTTCATTTACAAAATATTTCTCATTAAATGTTCCTTTCATTCCCAGGCTTCTTTTCTTTTCTCATTAAATGAAAAAGACAAAACGCTATGAATAACCATTAAGACAAACAAAGAATATTAAAATGTTTCTCTAAACTGAAGTAGCCTCAGATCATATCTTCAGATACCTGAGTGCCAGGTCATCTGAATTCAGAATTTTGTCTAAAACTGAGGATTAAGGTGAAGATATCAAAAAGCAGACAAACTGAAATGACAGATTTTAACATTCCCAAAAGGGGACCTTTCTGTCCAGGATGCAGTCAACATTCCTCAGAGGCAGCAGAAGAGCACAAGAGTGAGTTCCTGGTATGTTTGGGGAAAGAGGTGGACAGAGGCGAACTCCAAACCTCAGGTGGCTTGTATGCTGCTGACTCCTGCCCTTTTCTCTGCACTCCCAGAACATCCTCTCAAAACACACAATGTGCAGTGAGCTGAGGAAAAATTCTGCATCAAAAATAAGAGGTCTGAGGAGGAAAGTGAGTACCACTTTTTAAACAGTAGCTGCTTGGGGAGGGAAGGAAATCTAGAAATACAGACTTTTTTATTTTTAATAGGACAATTGTTCAACAAGACTTGAATCCAGAAGCTGGAAAATATTATATACTCCCTTTCCTCCCAGAACAGTCATGGGCTGGTGCTGCAGGTGGCTCTGAACCAGCTACTGGAGGGGTGCTGGAGCATCCCACCAAGGTAGCACCACACAGACAGGGACTAGCACACCATCAGTAATGAAATAACTTGAGGATGTATTACCTTTAAATGAAAAGAGACGTTGCTCCTACTGTTGGCAGCAGAGGACCTGAACAATGAAAATTTTAATTGTGCTCACCATGTTGCAATTTAAAGACTTGAAGAGACAGATTTTCAATCTGTCTTTGTTGACCCTGTAAGCCCTCCCTATTTCAGGTTCACTTTTGTGCGTATACCTTAGGTCAGATGGATACAGAAGTATCTCACTCTCTGTGACCTAACCGCTCACACAATTTAATTTGTGGATTTCTGCTGGCAGAATGAGAGGTCAGCTCCTGAAAACGCAGCCTTAACGTGTCCTATTGACAGCTTCTCAGATATTGCCTATCTGCTACCCATATCACAAAGCCTGTATTCTCTCCTCATAGCAGTAAGAAACCTCCCTTCATTCTCCCACCCGTCATCTTTTCGCCTTGCGATTTTCCAGTAACATCCTAAAAAACCAGGAGAAGCTGAATGAAACAGCTGAGAAAATACTGCTACCAATGCTATGCTCCTGCATAATCCCCTAAACCATGGTATATAATCATATAAATCTATAATAAGAGTAAAGCCCTGGAACAAAACAGTACAGCTTTACCCTTGTTTATATGTTTGGGTTTCTCTTTGTCAGTCTGTGTACGTTAGTATAAAAGACTGTAAGCAGCGGTACACGACCAGTGCATTACTCTCAGCTAATGCTTGCCTATGAGGCATTCCAGCTGCTCCTTCAACCTGAGCTGTTTTGTAATGCATGTGAACCTTGTTTGAGCTGGCATGATATAGTATCTGGAAGAGCAATTTAATGCAATCTCTCATCTATTTCACTGATTGCAACCATTTACTGCAATCTTAAAGAAAGATGATTAGAACTCACTGGTTCTTAATGTTTAATTTATTTACATTCATGTCTGCTAGAGAGCTATTTCATTCATCTCCTAAATGATAGCATAAAATCATTGAAAAATGATGTGCAATAAACATTATTATTATACTGCTGTCCTTACTAGCAGATAATAACCGCTGTCATTCGTAACACTGATTGACCTATATGGCACAGCTCTTTAAATTCCAGCCATAATAAAACACATTACAGGCATAACAGTTCAGTATTGATGCCTGGCGCAATACCAGATTTTTAGTTAAAATAAAATCCAAGCAAAACTCGCATTTTTGTGCAGGTAGGTTGAAGCACAGCCACTCTCTGAAAGAAAAAGACCCTACACATAAATGTCATATTAGCTGAAAAGAAAGGGTGAATTTTCGGAGCCATGACTGCATCCTAATTGGCACTTCTGGTGTTGTTGCCTGGTGCAGAGGCATTCATATTAAGCTGAACAAATGCCACATTTGCATTTCCGATAAGTGCTAGCGTTTTTCACATTTCTCATGCATCTCTTGTTTAAATAAGCATACCTGAAAAGTTACCTAAATTAGCTTGCCAAGATAGCTTACTATCTCATTCTCATTGGCAGAATTGTGGAATTTTTATAATAATAACCTTGATTCAAGGTAAAGAGCCCTGCCAACAATATTTAGGGGATTAAAATAAGAGCAATAACAAAAGTTAAAGTGGCTGCATTGGATATCTTCTAACAAAGGAGCAAACAGCCTGTGTCAACAAACACCAGGTATTTAACAGAGTTTCCAGTAAATTAATGCCTCATGAGTGTAAAACACCTTTTTTAACATAATACAGATATTTTGTCATTGCAATGTTATAAAATATTGTTTCTTTTACTTGGCAGACTAATAATTTGTCATATTATTACTTCTTTCAAAGGTACTGTACTATTATAAAAGAAGGTATGCATTTTTCTTGATGGAATCAAGGTAATGAATAATTGAAAGTTACTCTTCATTCCAGCTGTGCAGTGTAGCTTCTGAGTTTCCAGTAAAAAAAGATTGGAAGTAAAACTAAGTTACCTCTACATAATGTATGGATAAATGCGTAAATATACAATAAATAAATAAAGGTATAATGTTTTAACTCATGTCTTCCCCCCAGAAAGACACAACACTGATGAGGCCTATCAAAATGTTCCTCTAATGAAGAACCTGGAATCAAAATGCAGCTCTCATTCAGGAAATGACTATGCAAACGGGCACTTTCCACTTACACAGACTAAATAGGTACATTACCTTCCTTGAAGTCCCAATATTGGAAGAGACAGGCAGATGAATGGAGGGATGGATGGACTCTCTTCTCTCCACATCACGCCACATTGCCACCTGAAGTTCTTGCTGGGTTCCAGCCTGTCATACAAGTGAAAACTCTGGAAGTCAGTGAGTTTGCCCAGGTGTCACTGCCCTTTGCCAGCCAAACTGATATAACCAGTGACCACGCAGGAAAACTGAGCCTAACTCTGACTTGAAGCTGAACTTCCACACTTGAAAAGTAAACTACCTATCTCATTTGATGCAGGCTGAAAATACTGCACACAAAATAAGGCAAGTGCAAAAAAAACCCCCCAAAACCCCCAAAAACCAAAACCCCAAACAGAAGCCACTTTAAGTTCCTTTTCAGAGAACAAGATAATGCTAGTAAGATACGGATACTTAGGAATTCACAAAGGAATTAATCAGGGTTGGCAAGCAGTTCCCACCACTTTTTTTCTGCTATTGCTATGTTTAATTATTTTATCTTTATATTTGCTGATATTATTTCTGTATATACCTGCACACATACACACAGAAGGGGGTGAAGGAAGAGTCTGGAGAGAAAGCTGTTGAACTTGCAGAACTTGACAGCAATGACATGGGAGCAAACTGCAGGGATCTTTCAACATCAGTGTCAGCTGTACGAAGTGATGGCTTTCTGGGTGGTATGGACATCGTGAACCCCTAACTGGACACTTCCACACCAATCTTACATAGCTGCACTTCCACACCAATCTTACATAGCAGCACTCTCTACCCTTCCATAACCAAAATTGCATAGTCCCTCTATTGATTTCTTTTCCACAGCATAACTCCTGAACAATCAGCCTCTCTACATGGAAACACAGCTACTTATAGAACTGTGAGAAGACAATTCAAGCCCTCTCACAAAATCTACTCCAAACAGCAGAGGTTCAGTTCAGTCTCAATGGTGTATGAAAGGCATTGGGTTTTCCTTAGAAACTTTATGTTTCCCTTACCAAATGTCATGGCTTCCTTTTAAAATTCCGGGTCTCCCTTGGTCTAGATAGCCCTTCTAGGGACTGCTGAAGTTGGAGGTTTGGAGCAAAGGCTGTTCAGGACTTGGTGTAGCTGCTTCCCTTTTCTAACCACTGAAACATAACTTTTCAGGGCAATGAATAGAGAGCTGTGGCACCTTTCAAAATTTGTGCCCAACATAGATTGCATCCACTAACAAATAAATAAACCAAGAAATGTTTCTCTGATGTCCTCCCAGTGTATCTAGTTGCTATATACTAGCCTGAGGTGGCTTGGGTGGAAGAGCATCAGTCTCTGGAGTACCTTTGGGTTTCAGTTTTCTGGAGATTCTTTAAAATACAGTAAAACTTGCTTAAAGTGACCAGGCATACAATGAGCTGACTTGTTAACTGAAGTAGAGCCACATCAGCAGTGCTCAAGGAGCGTTTACTTCCTACTGGAATTTCACCTGTTTCTAGTGAATTTTGAATCATTGTCTTGACAAGAGTTGGAGTCCATTCCCCACTTTCCTCCACTTTGCCTTGCCAGAAGGAAGAGAGAAGAGCAGTTATGCTATCTGTGCTGTCTCTCCAACGCGGTGCACACCTGGTCACCAACAACAGCTTTCAACAGCCAGTTAGCTGTCCTTCCTGAAGAAATGAAACTGTGCTAGATACTGTAAAATTAGAAGTAGACAATGTTTGGGGTTTAAAAAATCCATTTTCCCACTTTCCATTGGCCATTGCCATTGTTTCCTGCACCCAGCTTGATGAAAACAGCCTGAGAACTCCAGCTGTGCTTATTCCTGTTTTGCCATGGTAGCACAGGGCAAAGGAGTTGAGTCAAAAGCTCTGGGACCCCCACTGTCCAGCTCAGCAAGACTTTCTATTGATGCCATCTGATTGCTACTACCCTGAGTGCTACCATGGCTGCTACAACTGTGAAGTGGTCTTTCTGATGAAAACAGGTCTTGGTACCAGGTTGAAAAAAACCTCCAATACAATCGGTTCAAAATCTGTACAGTATTCACCAGAGCAATGGAGGCAGCCACTAGTCAACCAAATTGCTCCAAACTGGCAAAATCCAAACCAGGGATGTGCAACTGTACTAGAGAAGCATGGATTCTCTCTGCTTCCAGTCTCACACAAGTGGCATTCAATCCTTTAGCTGCTATTCCCTTCCTGACTACTTAGCCTATGGGCACAAGAACAGGTTAACTTTTGGCAAGTTATCTCAGTTTTTAGAAACTCTAAATGACAACACAATGCTTAAAAGCACTGCAGGCTTACCTGAAGAGCAGCAAAAACACCAGCAGATGAGTCAGGGCAAATCATGTCACACTTCCAATCACTTTCTTGCACAGGGTAATTTGCTCCAGGTTTATGACTTCAGTGTCAGCTTCTTGCTCAGGGATGCCTAGTCTTACAAAGCCTGAGCTAGTCACACGGCAAGATTTAATGCTGATAACCCTACCTCCCAAATCCTTTTTATGTGTGTGCTGTGGATAACACAGGATGGAGCAGAGAAAAGGCAGTAACTACTTTCTTAAGCTCCTTTTGAATCTTCTGGTATTTCATGGCTATCCGAGCGCCAATTAGGGCTCTGATTTAAAGTTTCAGCAGTCCCCATGGACAATAGCAGCCACAGCAGAAAAGTAAATATTTGAGTTTTCCTTTGCCTTACACTGATCAAGGAAACACCAATATATTTTTCCATTTCTCTGTGACTCTTTCTTACGACTAAAAAAACCCTTCTAGCCAAATGAGTAGAAAGAGTCAGGCAGAATGGTGAATTGGGCCCAGTGTGTTTTTGTTCTTAGGAATGAATGATGATGTTGTGCTAACCAGAATACTGCTACCTGGATGACTCCTTTCTTCTGATTGCCTCTTGCACTGCACACATAAGCAGATCAGTCCCTCCTCTTACTAATTTGGCCCATTTATTCTCCATACTTCTTTAGAAATTATTGAGAAAAGCAGGCAAGTTAGAGGCCTGGAGATCTGCATGGTTTCCTTTCGTACAAAGCGTTGTGACCTTTTTCTGCTCTCCAATAACTACAAAATGCCTTGCTTTTAAAAGTTCAAACTTGTCATGTTGTTAATCTGGGATGATGACAAGTACGCACCATATATTTGAAAGATATTGGTTGCAAAATAAGAATGATATTAACATTTAAATTGATTAACCTTTGCAGGATATCGTATTATACTGGCAGAAGATGGGCTGAATATGAACAGTATTGTTTCGGGTATCCGATTGAAGTGCTCTGATTCACCACCCCTACAGGCACTCATTTCCTCTCTGAGTGGGAAAGCTGGCCTGCTCATGGTGCCTGCTGCCTCTTCCATTGTTTTCTTTAACGTGCTTTAAGGCATAATACACGTCTTTAATCCACCACCTTCCAAGCAATGGTTCCAAGAATGGAACATCAGGGTAGTGGAGAACTTAAGCCAATCTGCCTAGGTACTAAGGGTTTTTCTCTTGGCTGGCCATTTGTTGGAGTATCCTACAAGTATAGTCCCACCTCAGGTGGCTTCCCAATGCACCTTTGCCATTGTCACTGCCAGCACTGGGCACGGCTGGCAGGAGATGATACCAGCTGCTGCTTCTCCTGGAAGACCTGAATTCATTTTTTTGAGTTGTCTGTTGGTGCATCAGTGCAAAGTCAACCACCTCAGCTTAAAGGCAATTGTGTCATTCTTGCTTCTCTAGTAAGCAAAGGAAGGACCAATCTGCTTGAAGCTACTCCCCAGCAAGGCACAGAGTCCAGCTGGAAGTAGCAAAGCCTTGCTTATGGAGTTCCAGAGTATAAAAATGGCCACAATTGGTAGTGAAGGTATTTGTAAAGCCTCTAAGATTTCTGAAATTCACCACAAAAAGTAATAAAAGTATTTTCATATCTGTCATTCAGTTTAGGTACCAGCTTTTATTTAAAAAGATTTTTTTTTAAAAAAAAGGAAATGCTCTTAAATTGCTGATTTTAGAGACAACTACATCTCCTTTCTTTTTGAATCAGTGGTCATTAGTGTTAAATTAAGAAGGAGAAACCTCAGGTGGCCAAAAAAGGAACTGAAAGTTGTTATCCATAGTAGTAGAAAACAGTACGTTCTTCCTCATTTCTGATTCTGAATCCGTGTGCAAAATGGGGCTCATGCTGCAGTAAGTGGCAGTATGAACCAAAAGGCAAGAATGAGCGCACCTTGAGAAGAGAAATAGGAATTAGTGATTGGGACCTGCTCTGCCAAAAAAGTGTAGGCTGCACCACTTCTGTTGCTGTTGTGTGTCCTGAAAAGAGGACAATCCAGTGTAGGCCAGTGGGGAATGACAGAATACCTAAATTCGAATTTGAAAACAGTCTACTACATGTAGACTTCACCAACGAAAGACAACCTCAACTTTTTAAGTCCCAAAATGTTTTGCTTATAGGTCTGTGCTGCTCACATTATCCTCTGTAAACAGACAAATGATACCATTCATTTCATTACCTAAAAGAAGCCTTCAAGGAAATAATGTCCTGGTTAATAGCTATACACTAAAAAAAGAAAAGAAAAAAACAAACCAAACCAAAACAAAACCTGCAAGAGAAACTTGCCTAGATTTAAAGGATATTCAGCTTCTTCTCCAGCCTACACAGCAATTGCCTCCCCAGGCTATAAATTGTGAGAATGGGAACAATTGGAATCTAGAAGTGCTTTTATGATTACCACTTACTGTTTGTGGAGCTGGTATGTTTTCAAAGGTATCACCATTACATGGCAAACTCTGATTAAAAAGACAAAACATAAGAGTTTTATTTGTAAGTAATACTAAATAATCTCCAGGTCCTTTTTATTGCACATAAAAGCTATATTGGAATTTAGAAGTTCTATTGTTAAAGCTGCTATTATTAGCTGAACCAAAACATTAAAAGAATGTTAACCAAATAATATATAAGGCACTACAAGATCATAGAGTGCGTACCCTGTTTCTATTTGAATGAGTAAGCATTTTACCCCTGGATTCTAGAGGAAGGGTTGAATCTGGGAACTAAGTAGGCAACAACTCATTGGGTACAGATCTTTCTTTCGTAAAGCTCCACCGCACCCCATTGTCCTGATTTCAGCCCTCTGATGGGCTCCAACAACTTAACAAAAGGTTAGAGGACAAAGAGGGCATCGTTTCCTCATGGTGTAAATATCAAGATGAGGTACGGAAACCTAAGGAACTTCATCCCCAATCCACAACATTAACAGAAGATGCTTCCTTCTAATTTGCTTTTGGGACACCATACAACAAAATCACCTACTGAACCATAACCAGCATTACGTACCAGATGCTAAATGTATCACCTTGTTTTCCTTTGATAATTCCTGGGATCCTTCCATATTGTTATTTCTTCTTTAAACACAATCATGATAACTGTTTCCTGCTGTATTAGAATGCTTGCGTATTTGCAAATCTTTAATAATTTAGGCACAATTTTATTTGCCTTATTTTAAAAGATTATCTTCCGCTCTTCCATTTCCATTTGCAATATATTTGATTTCTTTTCTTGTACTTTTCTCCTTTTCTGAAATTTTTACTCTACTTTCCAAACCTGCCCACCTCCCAATGATCACATGTAATCTCCCCTCATAAATATAAGGATATCCATAGATCCCAGTGCAGTGCCCTTCCATCTAATGGCAACTTAAAGAAGCTGAGGACAAATATAAATATAAGCAAACGCACAAAACTGTACCTGGACATCCTGTGACCTGGTAGTCTCTTGCCCCTTGTAAGAGTCAGTCTGAAGAACAGTATTTGTCTCAACACCATCATCAGGGACTTGGACCGATACCAAGTAAACACCCTGAAAGAAAGAACTGTGTGGTACAGGGAGCACTGTGCTGTTCTCCAGTTCCTGGGTCTGCAAGTAACAACCCTGACGGCCACATATCTGCTGTCCAGAAGATGGATTTCACCTGCTGCCTCAGCCAAACTTGCAAACTCCTCCCAAAACCACACCTACTGGACCTGCGCAGTTCAGTTTTGGCAAGCGAAACGAGAACCTTTTGAGGCGGGACACTGCCTGGACCTGGGACCATAGGGACACCTTGGACCCGTGGTGGTAGCTATAATCCTCTTTCCTCCTTTTACTTTACCTTTTCTTTCCTTTTCTACCACTCTTCCTTTCTATTGTGTGCCACTTTACGGGCAAAACTATAAAGCTGCACTGTTTGATTGTTGCATAACCCCTTAGCGTGATTACCTTGATTTTTGCACTTTGAGATCACAATAAATGAACCATCACGTGTCCACCGAGTGGACCATGACAGCCCTGAATAATAGGAAGATAAAAAACCCCAGCATGTTTACTTCACTGAATTTCATGTCTCCAAAGAGCCTCCAGTTATATTAGGCCATTTTTGACAGTGAAAATTGCTGATCATTGCTGATCTAAAACATGTAGTGAAAGTTACCATACTCTTCACGTTCATCAATATCATCATGAACGGAAACTTTCTTAGTGCAGTTATTTCTCTTATTTACATATGCTTTTCACATACTCTGAGCCAGGACATCAAATTTCTTCTCACTTCTTCCACCAAGACTGCAAAGCCCCACTCAAAACCCTAGGTGAAACCTCACCAGTCCATACCAAGGCCACCATTCTGTGTGCTGCTGAAATCACTACCAGACAACTGGTAACCAAAGTATCTTTCTGCAGTGTGCACTGTTTAATAAGTAGCCCCAAATAACATAGAACCATGGCCCATGAAGTACTTCTGACACCTCAGCTTGTAACATTCAGTGCAGAAACAGGTTAAATCCAGCTCCATTTCTTCCCCATGATAGCAACTGATTACTGAACACCCATCCAAGATTGTGGTGAACTACAGGATGGCAGTAGCTTTGCACTAGAGACAAGGCTGGACAGAAACTACTTGCTGCTTCCTCCCTGCCCCGTACCAGTAGTTACCAACATATACAAATATCTGGACTTTGTTCCAAAATCATCCACTGCTCTTCTGAAAGCATCTCTGAAAGCAAAAGTACTGTGAGTAAATTCCTGCCTTCAACACATTATGTACAAATGCAGCGTATTGTTACTATTCCCCTGCACATGCTTTGATAAAAAAGAATGTGGCAAGAGAAAGGGATATTTAAGCCCTCCCTTTCATACCTGTAAGCCAGCAGACTTTATCTGCAGCTTTCCCACCTAGTCAAAACAATAGTCAGAGCATATTCCCTGCCATGCAGAACAAGTCTAATGCTCGGCAGAGTGTCAGTACCTATGCAGTTCCCAAGGTACAAAGGATTTGTCTTCCTCCTTTGTCACTACTGGGCTGGAAAAAGCCATATCTTTTTTTCAATGGGTGGGAAACAAAAACCTCCTCATTTCTAAGACCTGTATTACCTGTATTTATATGACATGTTAAAATCTCTCTTCAACAGGTACGACTTCTGGGGTTACATATCAGCAACATTGTAAAAATATTTTGATCTCCTCTGCCAACATCTTTCTGGAATGAAAGCTACATTAGAGTTTCTTTATAAACTGTTGTGATTTCCTGGATATTTTTTATTTTCATAATTGTATATATGAAACTATCGATATCTCTGTGTAGCAACAGATATAGCTCACGTATTTCTAACAAATGAGACTGTTACTAGATGTATACTATGAATTGCCTGGAGATACTAACACAGAACTGTATGTTTTATCATGCAAGTTGAAAACAAAATTGTTTTGTTCCCCTGTTGACTGCAATACACACAAGGAACTCTGTAAACTCGGAATTACAGCTGCCAAACTTTTGCACATCCCTAGTCAATTCAATGAAAATAAAATGAATTCTTGAAATTAGTATAATCTGAGGCAACCTGGAAAATACGTGGGTGGAACTGATGGAAAGAAGGAGGGAGGAAGAAAAATGCACCAGCGTACGTATAAAAACCCCACATCTTCCTTTAAATCTACTGCTCACATGTCCACTGATGGAGAGGGGTGTAGCAGCTGAGACAAACGATATAGTGTAAATATGAAACCCGTTATGCTTGGTATGTTACATGATGTCAAAGTTTCAAATCTGTATTAATGGCCCCCACATATCAGGTTTGATGCTAGATGTTTAAAAAGCCATGGAATCACTAGAGTCCCGAACATCATAATACAGTCAGTCAAAATTACAAATGACAGTTGCAAACCTGTCTCAAGAAATTAAGATGAAAGACACAGAAATTAAGATGAAAGACACCCAAGTAAACCGCCAAAAAGCTTTCTTCCGGTCAAAAAAAGGAAGAGTCTCCAGTCTCTGCATCTGTGAAAGAGAAGGTATTCCACTGCCTTTTGCAGCAGCTCCCCAAAAGCCATATAAAATAAGAACAATATGGAGAAGTTAAGGGCCAGTATCTGCATTTAGCGTTTTTTCATACATTCCATTTTGGAGCACAAATTCTTTTATTGGCAGGGTGAAAATGTGAAGAAAATATTTAAAGAAACTATGGCCATATCACCTCCAAGCATTCAAAACTCACACACAAATGCATGATCTTCAGGAGTCGTAAATTCAACTTAAACATCTGAGATGAAGATTTATCCTCAGTAGAGTATATGGCAGATTTGATTTCAACAGAGAATGGAGTCCATGCTGTCAGATTTCCTAAAAGGCTTCAGGTTAATTTTATTTGCAGGTCAGGTTTTTAATCCTTCAAGGTGCAGTCAAGTTACATTTTTGTTTTTTTCCCTGCAGAAAAAAAACCCACCAAGAAAAACCCCCGACCCTTAGATTTTGTAAAAAGTGAAATACTCATTGAAAAAACTCAAAACCCAAACAAAATAAAGAGGCACAGACCCGGAACTTTATAATATGCTACATTTGAGACACACAACAAGGCAACAATTCTTCAGTTCAGGGCTGTTAAAATCCACCTAGTTAATAAACTTTACCAGGAAGGAAGGGGTTAATATTGTCAGCTCTGCTGAAACCTGTTTTGTATTTTATGGCATTTTTTGTTTGTTTTGCATAAGTTTAATTTCAACAAAAGTCACTTTGGGGTATTGCAAAGGAGGTCCCCTCTTGACCCGATGTGCACCAGGGTGTGGAGTTGCAAAAAATCAGCAGCAAATTCTAATACCCATCTTACCAAGACAAGATTTTGCTTGGGGATAAATTCTTTTCTACCCAGGCCATTCATTTTTACCAGCAACCTTTCTGAGTAGAAGTTGGTCAGTGCTAAACACATTAAGCACAACCGATTACATTTATCGATGACCAGATACAGTGACAAGAAGCACAATTTGCAGCAAGTAGTCAAATTTAGGGAACAGAAGAGTGCAATGGGCTGTAATATTTTTTGTTTGGAACTTAAATTCTATGCACAAACAGAAAAATTTAGGTTATTACAGCATACTAAAATGGAGTTTTGTAGGCTGTTAAGAACAAACCAGACAGCTTGTCTTCCAAAAGCTTTGGAAAGACAAAGCAAACTCTTAACAAAAAAGAAAGGAGGAAAATATTTTAATTGGTCCATCCGAAGTGTTACCTGACTTAACAATTTATAGGGGTCCACAAGGCTACATGACAAAATATAAGTCCCTCCAAATGTGCTCACATTGGCTGTGAGACGCACCAGTAACTTGTAACCAAGCTGAATTGCTTCTCTTCTCTGTTTCTCGATTTCTGCTTTCGTATCTCTCAATAAATCTGATTGAATTGTGCTTGCTTAGTGAAGGGCAAAGGAAAGAGGAGATGGAACTGGCTAGGCTTGAAAAGAAAAGCAAGGAAATGAAAAAGGGAAGAAATAGAAGTTGTGGGGTTTTTTTGAAAACCTTCTATGCCCTATGACACTCAACACTGTGCAACTCTAAAACAGAAAGGGGTTTGGAAAAGCTCAGAACAAATACTGTAAAACAAACGAAAAAGCCAGCTCCAGATAAAATATTTCTCTAAGTTCTGCACCCAGATTACTTTGTAATAACATAAGCAGACACAGGGATTGATTTTAAGTTACGTGTTGGACTCCAATCTAACCAGTCGTGTAACTAGCTTAAATATTTGGAAGCTTTTCTCTGCTTTGAACATTTACAGTTACACATCAGTTCTTCGTATTGCTATATAAGCCTTTATGTCATGACTACTGAAAAGAGTTCTTCTGAATACACTTCAGACACAGGCATGGCAACCAATACAGAAATCAGAGGGGTTTTGTTTTAATCCCCTAAACAAAAATCCCAGGCTGAGAGGGGAGGTGAAACTCAGTTTTGAAACCCTGCATTCGTTCAGGGTGCAGCATTACTGTCAATTGTGTTGATGGCTGCCCTGTAAAGGAATTTGTAAAGGATTTTCTAAACAAAAAAAAACTAATAAAGAAAAATCTGCGCCACTTGATCAGGTCCACTGTCACACTTTTTAGCTGACTACTCCATATGATCTTTTATCTGTCTCCACTCCTCCCCGTCTGTTCAGATGGAACAGTGCCCACTCACAAATTGGACAGTCCGTGCTGCAGAGATGCCAGATGCAGAATGAATACTTGAACAACAGGAAAAAAAGTAGCTTACAGACACTTCTGACTGCCAGCGAGACACAGCTGCATTTCAGAAAGCACATTAAAGAAAAGAAAAACCCAAACAACAACCTACATCAAACCCCCAAGAAATAACTGTGGCTAACTTTCAGAAACTTGTAGCTGAATTACAGTTGCAAAGTAGACAGTTGCCTCCTCAGATGTATGTGAGGGCACTGGCAGGCCAGCAGATGCTGACAGCAGAAAGTTATTTAGAGTTAAGATTTGCTAGAGCATTAATTAAAGAAAACTTTTAAGTGGGCCAGCTCACAGGGCACATTATTTTCAGCATGCACCTCAATGCCAGAGGAAGCCCTGGCCATCAATTGTTTATCAGCACTGACTTTGTCACGGCTTTTGCTGATAAGGTAGTAATAGGATGCAAACACCACCAAGTCTGAAAAGTAACATTTCCTATATTTTTTCCTGCACTAGAGACCCAGGTGCTGCTTGCCTTCATCAAATACTGAGACTGAGATTTTATTCTAATCTGTCCCATTTGTTTATCAATAGTTGCATAGCAGTGTACTCTGTTGTACAACAGGGAAATGAGGGAAAACAACAGGGAAATGAGGGGACAATCCAGCTTCTTAAAAGCACAACCAGGAAAGCTCCAGATACAGTGATGTTCCTTCCTACAGCCATCCAAGAGTCTGCACTGCACCTGTAAAAAATACTTCTATTTTCAGATTTCCTTCGGTCTCTGAGGAAACGGGTTCAGGGAAACACAAAAAGCAGCCAGTCACATACGCAACCAGGGTCAAGTCTTGTCAGAAGTTCAGGGAAAGATGTCTAGAGAGATGTCTAGCTGGCTGAAAAGGTGGTGATGATCCATTGAACTGCTGCTTTGCCAGGATGAGACGTGAAACCATAGGCAGGATTTGACTGTTTTATGACCACAGTGTAACTTCCTGTAGATATCTCAGATACTGCTTAAATCTAGGCTAGATGATAAAACTTTTAGGCTCACAGTTCCAACCTGTGGCCTGCTGAAAAGACCAGAACCTGCCATTGTTCACGCAAACACACTACAGCTTCAACTCTGTGCCCTTTTCTCTTGAACTTCTGTGAAAATGACTGACTAGGGAATATATTTTTAAACACAGTAGAGCTATTAAACGCTAAATTTCTACCAGCATAACTCATTTAGTATTAATAATGTCACTTCATAATTAACTTTGCATAACAATAGTAGCTAGATACCCTCACACTGTGATAAGCAACAGGCTCTTCTGCCCTGGAGACAATACCATCAAAACTGACAAAAGAGAAAAAAAGGATAATGTATGGAGAGATTAAACGAATGTCCAAGGTCATACAGACCATGTGTCACAGAGGTTGGAGCTAAACCCAAGGACTGTGAGTTGCACTGGCAAGTGCTGGCTTTTTAATATTCCTAAAGCAGATAGCCCTAAGGTGACACAGCAAAGGAAGGTGTACTAACTTCCACCTAAGGGTTAGTTAAGCCTCACTTCAACCAAATTATCCAGCAGAGCAGGGTTTCCTCAGGCACAGCTCTACAGGGAATGCTGAAAGAGTTAATAGACATCTTCAGTGGCATAATTTAATTTGATGTTTTAGACTGACTGTTAGGAATGCTACTGAGACCATGTAAAAGTAGACAAATGTTACAGCAAAATTAACATGGAGTAATGTTAACGTTTATTAACCTAAAAAGACTTTGGGAACATTAAGGAATAAAAACAGCTGAGTGCCCTGCAAAGACTTTTTCCCTGCTAAAGCCTTGTCTCAAATGACTGTTTGCCACCATGAGTGTTGCCTACACTACTGTTTCTGGCTTAGTCCCCAAATGTCTCAGCATTATAATTATCCGGTGAGATAACAACACTTCTTTATTTATGTGATGACACAGAAAAGAGAGGAAGGAGTGGCACTGCTTATCTGTTTTTTATTGTTGAAGTATTAGAGTGTTATCGGTATCTCTAAATGCTACAGCAATTTGATTTTGGAATTGGTTTCATTGCTTCCCTTTTCTATTCATTTCTCAGATTAGGAATTATATTCTCCATTAGATGCTCCCCATCTAACCCTAGGGACATGAAGGAGATACTAAGGTTCAGATACAACGTTCAATAAAAATTCAAGATCTCTGCACAATATATACATCAAGGCTTTGTTTTTATCAATCTCCTGGTCTATTTATCTTCTACTCAACAAGTTACATAGACAAATGTGATAGTGATTTTTTAGTGTATTTGTGGAACTATTCAAGAGCCGATTATTAAGGTATGTTCAACAATCACTTGCTACTGAAACTCTTATCATAAAGGCAAAGAGAACTTACATACAACAAATTCAGGTGTGTTCCTTCTCCCTTACTGTGACCTTTTTTCCTTTATTGACTGAATTTTTGATATATAGACTTCGAGCTTCGTCTTTTGGATCCGAATAAAACTAATGACTTTCAGTGTTGCCTTCCATAATTGATCATGCAATACAGAGGTATTTAGTTGAAGAAGTTATCCATAGATCACAAAGATGCTAAGGTTCATAATCTGTGCTCCTTCCACACTTGGGAGGAGGTCTGAGCACGATCCTGCAGTACTTCAAGTAGTTATGCCTGAATAACAATTTTTTAAAACTGATATAGTGATGTAAACTCGGTCAACAACTTCGGCTAATAAATCTACATTACCTATAGCACAAATGACAAGAAAACCAAGACCTTCTTTTGAAGTACAGCTTTGGGCAGGACTTTCAACCATTTTCTGTGCTTGTGGAGGATGTAATTCTTTGTAGAAAATGAGTCACTTTTCTGCGTATCACAGGAAAGCATTAATTCTGGTGAGCTTTCTGCCTTTGTGTTGGAATCTCTGTGTTACTGCACCAGAAACATCTATAAAATGCACATATTTTAATTCATCTTCAACACTTACCCATACAAATAATTATTTTTCACCTGTCACTATATTTCCATCATTGAAACAAAGGTTTTATCCGAAGTGGATATCCTAAGAAAGAAACTTCTGACATCAGCCTCTTCACTTAACCAGCGTATTCTAGTACCTACCTTCAGATAGACTGCTACAAGTTACAGCCAATACTACACTGCTATCATTTTATATCCGTCACTATGAATCACCATAAAACAACAAGCAAATTTTTCTGCAGTCCAGACAGCCATTAAGAACACAAAAGACGTTTAACAGTAGCTACACTGCATTGGCACATTCTTTTTCTTTGGAACCAGAGTATATTTAAATCTTAATCATTCACATAAGTAAATAAATGACCAAAAGACAAGGGAAGAATCTGATTCTTTGCAAATGAAAAACTCTGCCACTGATATCACCAGGTCAGCCAGGAGCAATTGAGGCTTTTCAACTTGCATTGCCTGATCCGAGGTGAGTTCTCATTGTTCATGAGACATCTACTAAACTTCTGCATATATACAGAAGGCTAATTTACTTCTTGAGAGATCAGTCATGTTGCCATCTCAATCTAATTAGGGCAAATTTTCTTTAAAACAATATTGATCTTAGATTAAAGATTTCCATTTTATTACCAGGAAGCAGTGTTTCGCTTATTTAACCTTGATGACAGATAATGTCAAATTCAACAAAAAACTATTTATTAAAGAGCATAGTCAAAGAAATGTTGACTCTTAAAAGAGAAAATTAGTTACATTGTACTAATTGCTCTATCAAATATATACAATATATTCTGTTATAAGGATAAAAGTTGCATAATCCCTTTTTTTCATTCATAATATTTCAGAAATATTAGAAAATTATTTTGGGTGCACAATTCAGGGTTTTTTTGATTTTACTGTTCCTCCAGATCATGGTTTGAATCCTGTGCTCTGTCAACATGAAACATGTTAATGTTCACTTTTCACTGTTAGGTATGTGATTGTTGTGAAAGGTAGGTAGAAACCAACATTTACCCATCTGGTGTTGTGCTCAGTTAAGAATCTGTTTTCTTTTTTCCTAAAATGTACTTTTGCCAAATGAAATTAGTTCTTCTGAAAGGGAAAGGCTAAACCAGTAAATCTTCCAGAAAAGGCATCCTTCAGTCAGCCAGAGCACATGAAATTTGGAAAGTTAAAGTTTGGCACATTTATGAGCAAAAAGTCTAGTGTCTCTTCCCTAGCAGTTTGAAGCAATGATAGAAGTTGCTTCAATGCACCTGGAGAAGGGTCACGGAGCTGTTCTTACTTCCATCTTCAAGAATACAACAGACAAGTGCAAATGGGAACCTGAAGACTGGTATTAGGCTGAGATGATTTATTCTTACCAGATGTTTGCCAAAGAATTGCAAGTGGTCACTACAGATACTGCCCATGATTGTAAATAAGATTTGATTAGAAGAATCAGAGAAGGGAAAAAACCCCACTCTACTGGTCCACTCGCAGATTCAGTAGCAGGCAACCTAGAAAGATAGTGGTTTATGATCAAATGACGTGTTATCTTCCACCAGCCTCAAGACAAGTAGAGTGAGGAAGACACAAAAAAATCCCTCACAACCATGGAAAAAAATGAGATATTTGCAAAATGGGCTAGCAGTAAAGTGGGGAATAATATTTGTCTTGGCTCAAATTAAATATTTTATCATTACTAGAGAAACTAAGACAAAGAGAAGTTTTCAGAAGTCTGTTTGCAAGATGCCCGATCTTGAAGCTGGTTTGTGCATTCTAAATGTGTCTGCATCTCCAGCTACACTCATCATAGTAGACTGTAATAGCTGTATTCTTGCACGTAATGAATAAATTCCAGTTATTTTGGTAATGTTGTTTTCAGTTCATCATGGTTACAATCCATATTTTCTGCCACGGCCTGTATGAATGATCGAGAATGCTGACAATTTTGCATTTACTGTCATTTTGGGTATTGTTTTCTTTGCAATACAGGAACTTACTGTAATAAAAGCAGTCACTGTGTATTCGATATTTGTATTCAGAACGGTTTAGTGAGTGGTTCCCCAGAGAGGATCTGGTGGAATGTTATACCTGGCTCCGATGAACACATACAGATTACCTCTCCTTACTGAGACCCTAAATTATTCATGCATTAAAAAAAAAAAGTCACGAAGAGAATGTTTTTATGTTTTTCTATGCTTGGTCACTTCTATCAGTTACACAAGAAAACATTTCATGTGACCAGGCCACAACCTGCTGCGCACGACCACAGCCACATTACTGTAATCAGTGCTCAGGACTGGGACGGTGAATTGCATTGCTGGCATGGTGATGTTGTACTGTACTGTGCCTGGGGGCAAGAGCAATCATCTTCAAAGTTCTTCCAGGAAACTAGCATTTGATTATTGTTAACCCTCATTCTCAATGGTCTTTTCTCCTCCTCCACGCACTCTTAAGGCCCTTACTAAGATAAGACAATTTTGAAGGCCATTTGTCCTGTGAAACTTGCTTTCTCATCCAAAATAAAAAGAAAAATAATCCAGACTTGCATTCCTTTTAAATAGATGGCTTATCAATATTTTACACTCAAAGAAAAAAAAAATCCTGTAAAGTCCAAGCACACTAATTCTTGTTATTAAAATTATATTATGCTAAAAATAGAAAGGAATAGAAGGTCCTCGAAAGTAAGGACCCTTGCCTGGACCTTGAAATCTATTTGTGCATTTATATGATTTAGATCAGTAGCACTTACATCCTGAATGACTGGCTAAGCCACCCAAGTTTCCCGCTCTTGCAGTACTAAGTAATGACTAACATTTAAAGAGCTAGGCCTTAGATGCTAAATTTATCAGAGTCTGCACTTCTCCCATGCCCAGTATATTTTGCAGGGTTTAACATAACTTATTGCCTGTCATTGATTATCAGCAACAGGCCTAATTGATTCTTAAGAGTTTTTGTTATATACTAGCTCAGCTATCACTCAAAATCAAGAAAAATGAAATAAACGGTCTAGATCATCAGTGAGCTGCGCTTCTCCTTATCATTTTTCAAATTATAACCAGGCAGGCTTAAGCAGACAATCTTTTCTTGAGGGTAGGACAAACCCAGCATCTGCAACACATTCAAACCAACACCTGTCCTGTGCTGAGAGTGACCACTGGAACTACAGATCAAGGGGTTCCACTCTGGGCTGGATCCCCACCCCCACAAGCTGAAGAACAGCTGACAGCCTGCTGGGCTGCTGTTCTTCCAGCATCCTTTGCAAGAAACCACCCATTGGCTGTAAAAATAAAGAGCATAAATGTGGGAAATGAAGTGAGCACTGGATGTGGATAGACACATCCATGGAAAGTGACATGAAGAAACACAAATTCCAAAATAATATGAAACACGTCAACTTACAAACCATTAAAAAGTAAGATAATTTTTTAAAGGACCTTCAAAAGATTTCAGTGCATTCAAGTGAAAAGTCCCCAGTGTCTCACAAAATAAGAAAGTGGGTGGGGAAAGTAACATAGATATCTAGATTCTATTTTATCATAGCATTTAATGTTTGAATATATATTTACACTTAGCTAGGAAACTGAGCCAACAATCTCCCCTGTTGATGGACTGCAGATCAGACCTAACGGGATTACAATATATTAATTCTTTCAAGAGTATCACTACCTACACACTACCTACACACCTCTACAGGAAATAATTGCAAATGTTCTAGTACCAATACAATTAATTTTAAATTGTCAAAAGATAAGAACAATTTGTGCTGCAGTTAATGTTTTAAAAGATAAATTTTTAAGTTCTGTGTAGTTATTTCTTTAGCTTTTCACTTCTTTATTTCCTGCCAAATCTTCCAATATATCTCACAATAAAATGCAAGAAGAATCCCTCAGATTCTATTTGCAGAGTAGATGATATACATATAGTGAAATTTATCTTCATAAATGTCTAGATTTCTAAAAGGAATGTTGACCAACTTCACATGAAAGATTAAGAAACCTTAGAATCACTTTTAGCATCAATCTTTTCCTTTTCAGTACCAGCTGCTGTTTTTCTACCCTAAATACACTCATGGGTGAACTTCTGGACCAGTAGTTGCTGGATATTGTTTTCAAAATGACTGAAGCACACTAAATCTTATTGACTTGCAGTTTTACTCAACATGGCATGCCCCCTGAACAGTAAGTGACAGATGTGTCTATTGTCCACAGTAAGACTCAAAAGGCATCAGTGCCTTTTTGACAGGATTCATTTTCCCACCTAAAACGTTCTGTCAGAAAGAAGTTGGCAGAATTACTATGAAAGTTCTTTCTTCTTGGATCACAACCATTAAACCAGAGCTTTTAGAAAGACATCTGGAAAGCTTCTGGACCTGGCATGCTATTCCGTGTCCAAGAAAGCCAATGTATCTTTCTTGCTGATGGATTCAGGAAGAATGTAAAGCTTTGAACTCCTTCCTATCAAAGGAGAGCTACCCTGTTGTCATTTCTACTGTCATTTTCACAAATAGGCATAGTCCCACTTTATGTGTGTGATACTATTTGAATGTATTCTGAAATAATGTCTGTTCTGGAATGAAGACATTTCCTTGCTTATCATCCACAAATCAAAGAGTTTGGCCTTTTTTACCAATCAATAGCAAAAGGAAGGTAAGAAAGGTTTTTGTAAATTTTCTTGGGCTAAATGACCATGGGAACTGTTTTACAGGTGCAGCAAGGAGAGGCCACAGGTAGCAACGATGTGTGGCTCCCCAGAATGACCCAGTCAGAGGTTAGGACTGCAGCAGGGCTCTTTTGCTTTCTGATGCTGACAGCAGAGCAAAGCATAGTGTGCATCAAACCTCCCAGTGCTCCCGGTACAAGCAGTAACAAGGTTGTCGTTGCCAGCTTTATGTACATATTGAAAGAACACTTCTCGGGAAATCTCTGGACAGTTTAATGCTCCTTAGCACACAGTAATCAATCCAAAAGAGTGAATTTAATTAATTTAACTTCAAAAGATAAATTTGTGCAATCACATCATGTTTCAATGCAAGTAGCCTCTATTGCAACCCCCAAATCTTGTGCACTAGCCTCTGTGTATAAAATAGCCAGATCTCCAAGGAGAACAGTCCATCCTGCACAAAGATTTTAACAGCTGAGGCACAAAAGAAAATAATGGTACCTGGCAACAGATCTCTCTATAAATGTTTTCTTTCAAGTTGGATCTGCTAGCAAAGCTCCCTTTTAAGTTTGATGAGTGAATGCTGATTGCACCATGGAGACAGTTTCTACAAGTTACCACAAGGTAGTGAGGAAGAAGACAAAAGTCTGTAATAGTCAGGGAATGCCTCCCTCTGCTAATCAGGGAAAGCTGAAAGATCAAATACTTGCTCAGTGGGCAGTTGTTACCAGGTTTGCTTTTTAGTTCAGTTCAATAAATTGACTTGCTCACTTGTTACTAAAGCAGATTATTGTTAATGGGCTTCTCGGTCAACAGTACCTTTTGATAACATTTTAATTAAAATGAATATGTGTCTCATTGACTTTTGGAGGTCTAATATGTTACATTTCAGAACACTGACAGCGTCAGATGCCATTTTCCTCCATTAATTTTTATGTAATTATTCTCGAATGCCTGGGAAGAGTGCGACTTTTTCCTTCATGCCACAATTACCACTTTGATACTCACTCCACTGGTAAGCCCAGTAAAAAAGTCATGCCTTCCCTCTGAGAAGGGACATGCTGCTGAACTTGCAAATCAGACTGCTGTTTCCTGCATCCATCAACATCTCAGCAGCAGCACCTTGACTGCTGGCTACACCAGGTGACTGCACGCCTCTGGCTTCATAGAGCAGAAAGGCAACGCCAGGCACCAAGGGACACATTCCTGCTCCTGGCTCATTCCTGGAGGAGATTTGTGGCCCCAGCTCAGACTGAGGCATTTCTGGCCAAATCAGACAGTGTGGCGTATGGCAGTCACAGCTGTTTGCGCCTGCAGTTTGGAAGTACCACCGCCACCCTATGTGAGATCAACATGGACATGTGGGAAAGCAAAGAAAAATACTAATGCCACCACCCTGTGCAGTATCAACATGGACATGTGAGAAAGCAAAGAAATAAAAATACTAATGCAACACAAATGCAGCCAGGCTTGTTAATCTTTTCTATTCTGAGGGGTCTAACAGGAGCTCTGTCTGTTCAGGTTGAGCTCCTGCTGGGGCCATCACTGCAAGGCACTCACGCAGACCTGAATATGCTTCACTTACCTACACTGCTATGTTTAGGGCAGCGAGTGATGGCCTCCCTTCTCTACAGTAAGGAAAACAAAGCACAGTGACTAGTTGAAAAAAATCACAAAAAGACTCTCAGCTAAAGCAGCAAAAGGACATGGGCCTCCCATATTTCAGGCTACCACATGAATCACTGCATCAAGCTTCCCCCCAGCACTGATGATAAGTAGTCAGAATCACAATTTTAGATCTCATACCATGCATTCTTCTTGTAAATATACCTCTAATTCCTATCAATGACAGATTGTCCCCTCTGGCCCTATCTGCAGAAGGGCACTATTCTTTCCCTTTTGCGTGAGTCAATGCTGTGCTAAGAAATAATGACTAAAAAGCCACGGAGATCATCCTGCTTCTTTAGTCCTGGCATCGTTGTATCATTATAAATATTTTCCTACACCGTTGCTGTTACACAGCTTCTGTAATGAACTATTTGTTTATCAGGGAGCTAGCTTGTAAGCTGTAAAGATCAGAGCTTTATTTCAAAGGGAGGGAAAACATTATAGTGTTTCATCTTATGCACATTTAAGAGAATTTACAACTCATGAAAGAAGTTACAGGAGCTTACTGTCAGGCACTGATGCAACGAAGTGGTGCAGCAGAATTTAAACATTTTAGGCATCTACAGAAAGAGGGGATAGACCCCATTCTGCAACACATATATCCAACGATCAGAGAAGTTACTCTGTCTTCAGTGTCCATAAACTCTCTTCTACTGCAACCCTCCATTCATGCAGGTGATTTTTAATTTTATTTTTTTTTTTGCTCTTGTGGACACCTGTCCACTTGGAAACATCTAAGCCACAAAACAGCTGTCAGATGGTAGCAACTTTTGGTTACTCTGAACCAGGGCTGGATCCAACCCAACAGTGACTGAGAGGTGAGAGATTTGGTATCATCTTATCAATTTTCTGAGCCATCTGGTTATAAATGTGCAATTTGACAGTGCGACATTACCACAAAGAATCTAACAGCATTTATGAAGTTTAAGACTAGAATTATTGCCTGAATGATAGACACAATCCTATTAGCTTCAGCATATTATGCCTTTAAAATATAGCTACCATTCACAGTGAAGAAAAATAGCTGTATATCATTAAATCTAATGCAATATAAAATGATGCTCATATAGAAGTGAAACCTCATCCAAATATTTGATCTGTTATCAAAGTAAGATATGTAAATCAAGATGAAGAATTTAGTAAGAATATCTATATAAGCCTCTATCAGAGTGTTTCTCTTTTCAGAAACATGAGGCAGAAAACATCTTCTAGTGTATTCCACAATCTGTGTGCAGTTCCATGAACTGTACCAGTGAAAGGCAGTCTTTAAAAACTGAAGGATAGAATTTAACAGGTTGCTTCCACTGCTCTGTTAGGTATCCCACAAACTTTACCTTAGCCAGAGCAAATCCTGCTAGAATATCCCTTTCAACCTTCTTTCTCCCATCCCTGTTTATACCCATTTTCTAGATCAAGAAATGAATCCCAGGTATATACTGAGACCTGCTGAAGATCACACAAAAAATATTTAGCAGAGAACTAAGCTGTCAGACCTCCTTCAGCTCCAGATTTGCATCCTTGTTGGATCACTGTGACTTCTCATTCTCCTTCTATAGTGTATATATTGTTTTTATGCCACACACTTCTTATTGAGTACGGAAGCTTGAACTTCAGACTAGGTGGGTAGTCCTTGCAGCCATTAGGAGGAGCTATTAAAATTAATACACACCCAGAAAGAGAGAGCTATGGTCCAGACTGAGCTACTGAAATAGTACTTTAATATTATTAAAGATTTTATTTGAACTTTTAGTAAAATATTCATTCATATCCACTTCTACTAGTCTACTATAAAATTCTTTATTATGTAGTGGTACTGATTTTCAGACTCTTGCAGTTTTAAGTAGGCCAAATATTAGGTTTAAATACCCAGAAAAAGTCTTTCTAGACTATAGTAATCAGTCATATGTAAAATTGAGCTTGAAAGTTAACAGATCTGTATGGATCAGTGCAATTTTGAAGACTAAATTATGTCTAATTAACTGGGCTGAAATAGTAGCATTTTCCCACCTCATATTTCATTTCATTGTTACAAGTCATAATCTATACATTAACTAGCTCTCTACCTGAAATGTAGAGGAGTGCTGCTTGCAGAAGGCTCCAAAACTGTACCTAAGGTATGAGGCTGTGTCATTCCTCACAGCTAAGAAATATGTCAAATGCTGCTCTCTGTTGTATCACATCCCTGACATTGGCTTTCAAGCAAGGATTCAATCTGAAAACCCCTTTGAAGTGGAAGAGAAACTTTGAAGGCAACATCAGAACAAAATTACGTTCTACTCTTCACATCTGTCTGTGCACTTGGCAGATGCCGCACACCAATAACTTAAATTAAGGCATTTTTCATTTTCGGGCTTTGTGATAATTCCAGGGCATTTCCTCCATCCTATTTGTAACCTATTCATTATACCATTTTACTGCATAATGAAGACAAATGCCAAGAGTTTAGCAACAGATTTGGATAATGACAAGATGTACAGTAACACAGAGTAATGTGACCAGGACTGCAAGTTCTAATTGAATATTTTTCTGATCCTACTTCCATTAATCTTTCCTCCTGTTTCATTTTTCTAGCCATTTTGCGTGTCGCCTGCCCCCTTTCCCCTTTCCTCCTCACACCACTTGCTGAAAGCATTTTCAAGAAATAGATTCTGCCTCCATTGTGGAGTCAGGCTTTCTCCTTATCAACATACACGGCTCACTTGTCGGTGAGCCATTGAGTTTCTGATGGAGGAAACAGTGCACATCCCAGGCATGGTACTTAATTGGTATGCTGGCCCATGCAAAGCTATCTGATTGCATTCAGTAACTGGCAGGGACAGAAAGCATTTCCAAGGGAAATAATATCTAGCTGTGAATGTGGAATATGTGTGTAAGAACTGAACAGTAAACACCAGCCTTAATTTTAATATCTCACATTATGCAAAACTTAAAAAAGATGAGCGCTCTGATATTCAAGCAGACCCCTGTGGGATAAAAATGTTATCATAAGAATATTATAGAAACCAATGTAAAATATCCAGCTGCTGTGAGAGTTTTAGGGGCATCAAATGTTTTTGAATCACCATTTTCCTTCCACAAATGAAAGTATTTACCCATTAACAGCAGCAAAACTATATTATTTCACTGGGCTGTATGACCACAAGCAACATTGCCTTTCAGTTTGGGCTTTGATAGGTTAGCACTTCATGTCCCAAACAGCCCTTAAAATCTCCAAGGTGGAAATGTAAAACTATAATCCAGACCTAAATGGTCATTTAAAAAATGATCATGCCAAAGCTCAGGAGTGCCTTTATCTGTTTATGAAGCATTCCAGTTAAAATAGTTACACTAGGAATATGGGGAGGATGATACCTATTTAATTTTATGGTGGTTTTCTCTCTCTCCAGTGATAAAAGGTGGCTGAGACTGAGCAAGAGCCAAATCCTGTTTGCCTTATTCACAAAACTAGTCACACTGACTACGTCGGGACTGTTTGTGGAAGGGATTTGGCCTGAACTCTCACTGTGTCAATTATCTTTCTTTACAAGCAGGTTTCTCTGTTTGTCGTACTCTCTAGCCAAACTGTTACTCATACGCTTTCAGATGAAATGTGTGACAGACAACAGCAAAGAAGTGAAAGCAGCAAAAAGAAACATCAGTTCAGATCAGTGGGTTCAGAGTAAAAACAAAACCTTGACAAAATAAAACATTTTGCTGACACAATTTTTAGGGAATTGGTCAAGGAAGATTTACACAGGACTGTTCAAACAATAGCTGTATTGTTCATCCTTTAGGATTTACATCTGCTTTCCCAGAAATGAGAAGGCAGGAAAGAATTTGTGATATTCAGAGACAATTTGTGTGCAAATTTTGACCTTCATAAAGATGTCCAAATGTTCACAAGTTGATTTTTCTTTTATTTTTTTAAGTAATGTGTGACATAAAGAGAATTAAGCTCCTGGCTGGCTGGGCAGTCATTTCAGCTAGGGCGATAAGTAGATACAACCTACCAGCGCTGTTAAGCTCCTTGTTTGAACCCTGCCCCATGTGCAGCCAAATGAGCTCATACTGAGAGTTTTTCACACTTTAAAGCTAAATCTCGGTAGTCTTGCTCAGTTCCTGGCTCAGACCCTTCCAGAAGCACCTCAGGAGTGTCGTGCTGAGAGACAGTCACCACCCTGTTTTTTCTGGAACTGCTGCTGCTATCAAGAAGGACCTGTATCACTTCAGACATGTGACCCTGCCTTCTTAGCCTAATCCCAGGTTTGTTTGCCAATTTCTTTCACAGTTGTTGATGAAAATAATAATAAAAAAATCAGTTCTCTGGTGCTCTCCCTTCATGGATCTCTGATTCAGCGTGAGGAAGAGGAGCTGGCTTTTCCTGGCCAGCTTCCCAGGCTCCTCTTGAGTTCTCTGCTTTTCATGGATGGAGAGAGGGTTGTTCTGGGTGGCAGAGGAAACCTCAGCAACCTGGGAAGACTAGCTCCTTGTAGAGCCTAGGCCCTGTGAAAGGAGAGGATCTTAGCATCATTTTCATCTGGGATATTCATCTGGGTAAATTTATCAGTTAAGAACCCAGACCTTCATCTGGAAACACTGAAGATCGTGAGACAATACTGGACCCTTTTCTGAGCACTTGAAGGAATGCAAAGAAGGCTTGGGGAACTAGCAGACCTAATGAGCAGTCAAATAGTCTCTGCTTATAATCAGAGGTCCTGATTCTCCCAAAAGAAAAAAAAAATCTCGACAGAAAAAACCCCTACTTTATTATTTCCAATGAATAAATTTAAACACCCGTAATTACTGTTTTTTCCAGAAAAGGTGTGGATTGTTTATTTATTTGGCACCGAGTCCCACTCATCCTCAGACCTTGCAGATCCCTTCCTTCTTGCAGAACAATAACAGGGAAATGTGGAAAACTTAAATATTTTAACACTGGAGATGATAGCAGCAAATTCCCAGCAATGCCATAAATCTTACATTTCCCATATTTAATTGTTTAGTTTTCTCCAATGTTGCATATTAATGGACATCAGGGACAAAAGATTCAGTAACAGTTCTGCACCCTTTGTGCCATATTCTGGATGCAAGCGTATGCTGGAGCGATTTGACATGTCAAGTCTATTTGTCAAGGGAAAAAAGAACAGAGATAAATTGTCACCCTGTCACACAGCCATGCTTGCTGCAAACAAAGCACAAACACTGTATTTAGAGCCCTAATATTTGAATAGGTTACAATACACTTCCGAAAGGAAAAAAAGTTTCTGTAATTAAAGGATAAAGAAGTCGACACAATTTCTTAGCCTTCTTGAATAACAATTTTCTAAAAGACAGAATCTGAGGGAGATTGGATTCACCTCAGCAAGGTACGCTGCACAGTGAATTGTCTAGTACTTCCCCAGTACATTTTGCCTATTTGATCACCAGTAGTAAATTGGGTGAACTTTTGAATTTCAATGTATGAGGCTCCTCACGCGTCAAGATGAGATAATTCTGTGATTTAGATTATTACTTCTGAAGGCAAAAGGCCAAACTTTTCTCCTTGAACTTTACATATGAATTGATCAAGTCAAAGCATTTTACATAGTTTAAGGTACCTTCCTGCTTTGCCTATCCACATCAAGGGAATACAGTGGTAAAAAGCCATTTTCTTTCTACTTGCAGAACATATTAGCATTTGAGAGGGAAACATCTATAAAAGACCTTATAAAAGTCTTCAGAAAATCCATTAATCCTAGACATTTTGTCCATAGTTCCTTGCAGTGCTATCAGAGTGTCTATGCTATTGACCTATAATCCATTAATAGGATTTTTTAAAGTTCTGTTATGGTTATTCTTTACGAGATGAGTGAACAGATGGATAGGATGGTCACCTCCTTGCTTTAACCTTTGCCTAACAAAACTAATTAATTCAGTCTTTCTAGTTGATAAGGCATCAAGTGTGCTTTGTCTACAGATAATTAACTAAGATACAAGGAGGATACAACAGAGTCAGCAGAGGCAAACAGCAAAGTGAACTCTTTTAGCTAAATCCAACAGATTGGGGACTAGAAGAGGAGGTGAGGTGAATGAGGCTGCAAAGCATACGTCAGTAAACTGCCATTTAGCAGTTTAGTTTAGTGGTGTTAGCTCAAGCACTCATGAGCCCAGGCAAGGTATAACCTAGAAAGCAAGCAGGTAGAGAGCAATGCCAGACACCGTGAGCACTAGTTGGAGCTCTGACATGGTACCATCACTGCAGCCCAGCATCCCATTCAGTGCTCATTACACTTATTGTCCCCATGCCTTGAAGCACCTGGAGATAGTCCACCTGCATTATGTGCTACTAAACATGTGGCATATAACAACCCTCCTGACTTGAGAGCACAGGAGAGCAGTTTAGGAGCAAGCAGAGAGGCAGAGTGAACAGTGCCATGGCTGCAGATGCCCTGAAACCCCCCATAAATATGGTTCCCTCCCTTACCATTTGCTTTTGTTTGGCTGTTTGGAGCGTTTCCACGGGCCCACGCTGAACTGGAGGCTTGCAGCTGTCTGCCTTGCCTCATTAGATGTGAGCAGTAGGGGTTGCAGCCATCTACCACACTTAAGACATTCAGAAGCTCCCAGACACATAATTGACTCTTAGCTCCTTTCAACCCCAGAGCAAGCTAACTGCAGTCAACAATGATCAATAAAGAAAGAATTCAGGCCGGGTAAATAACCTGAAGTTAGAAGAGCTGCAATGGGAAGGGAAGTAGCCAAGTGAATTAAGCTTCCCACATTCCTTGCCTGGCCATGCTTTTCTCTCTCTGACCCGCAGCTGAATACAGCATTTTACCACTGCTCCTCACAGCTTGCAGCTGCACAGCTCCAAGCCTGCCAGGTGCCTCTTAACTCTCCGCTGGTCAGTAGCAAGGAATTTGCACCGACAAGGCAAATACGCCACGATGCTGCCCCATTACCTTCTCTTCAAAAGACACATCTGCCTTGCTTGGCATCCTCCCAGCTCACTTCGGAGGCCACACACCACACTGACGGCATGCTCTGAAGTGCTTATCCCAATCAGCCACCTTAGGAGACAGCCTTAGCCACCACTTTTCAGCAATGGCATCGACACAGCCATAGGTTGGGTGGTTCACTGCCTCACCTTCTTGGGAAGCGGAAGGAACACACAATTATTGCCTCCTCAGAACACAGGAGGACAAACTGCGTTTCATATCTTCAGTTTTAGACTAACACTTTTAAGTGTTACATCTTACAAGTAGCTGTTGCTCAGGTTTTCCTTCTGTTTCTGAATGTACAAAAAAAAAAAAAAAAAAAAAAGACTTTCCCAGAATCCCAGCATTGTTTTGAGAACACAGGCTGAAATTTTATCTCACTGAAATAGGAGGTTGTGCAAAAGCTTTGGGCCACAAACCGCGGACATTTTCATATGTAAGGTGTGAATTCTGATTTATAAACTGTTGACCAGCCATGAAATAGTACTATAACTACCCAAGCATCTGCTTTCCGATTGAACAATTTTGCCTCAGGCAACTCCTAGAAATATCTCGGTATTGATAAGACAATCCAGCTTTAAGCCCGTCTCACGCTCATACCTCATCAGAGGGCACAAAGAAACAGCCCTCTTCATATAGGCTAGTTGACAAATTGAGGGCTTCTCTGGGCTATAGCATGCCGAAGCTTGGTCACTGAAAACAATGAATTATGGATCAGTTTCTAACATATTTTATTCTCTTCCTATTTAAGGTAAATTACATAAGCAGCCCATATCAGAGACCAGAAACCAAACATGCTCTGAGCCATTGGACAACCAGACATGCAATCCCTTCCATGAGGAGCTAAGATTGATCCTCTGGAATGCCTTGTACTTTTTAGAGCATTTTCTTAGAAGCTGCAAGATCCAACTTTAATGTCATGCAGACAAAGAAGAAAACTGAACTCAGGTATCCCTTGTCCTAGACAAGCACTTTGAATACCTAAGTAACATATAAAAAGGTGAAAGTGACACTGGCGCACACAGAATATTTTACAGTTAGTTATGGATAAGAAGGAATCCTATCTTAATCACATTTAAAAATTCTATATATCTGCATACAAACTTATATTCAGGATACTATATAGACCCAATTTCAGGAGCGAGAATTTCAGGGAACATGCACAGTTACGCAATTTTGACCAGTTAGTATGAATGTTTAATGCATTCCTGCCTAGGAAGGGTGTGCTTGCTCTCTTTACTCAAATCAACAGTGCCACTAAAGAGGCTACTCGTGAGCACCACAGCATGATTTAGTCCCATCTGAGTTCTAAAACTCATAAAAATCATGATATGAGCTTGAAAATCAGGACTGACATGGGTATTTATTTGCATAATTATGTCTGCAACTCATTGTAGACTGAACAGAATTTTGCTAGTAATTTTTAAATCATTAGCACACGGTTTTAGTAATATCTTATCTCAGCTATTAGACACTCTGTCCTTAAATTGAAGTCATTAGCGAATAACCCATTATTGTATTGTTTTGCAGCATGCATTTAGTATATTGGATTATTTTGTAAAGTAAACAGCCTCCACGTATGAAACAAATCAACATATATCTATAAAACGTAATTATAAGACTTAACTGATCTACTTCATTTTGCATTATATAAAAAATATTCTCAACTCTTATATGAAGTAGCTTCTAAATAATAAAATTTATTGTGCATGATTAATTATAGCAATAATGACCATCTATCTGTGTGAAAATATGACAGTTTAATCTTCTAAATCACATAAGGAATGGAACAATTCTGAACCCAAGATATCTCTTTATGGGTTCTAAGTACAGCCCATAAATTACTGTGGCTTTTAAATCTCATCTATATTTCTGCAGCAGAGGGAGGAACCAATACCATGTTCAAGTCTGTAGTCGTTTTCCAGTAAAGTTCCTATTCATGAAAATATTTTTAAGGTGTTTTCACAAGAACAATGTCAGATGGCTAACTTCCTTTTGGAAGAACAACCTCAATTTTTTTACAGAAAGCCAACACAGTGCTTTCATCATACTCAATTCTCTTCTCTCTCAGAAGGATCAGTCCTTGCATCATGGCTGAGAACTCCCCATCTCCACCAGTTACTTCAAATTTTTCCCCACCTGAAACTACAAAATCCCCAAACTCATCAGTAGTTCTCTCTCTCCCTTTTTCCCAGGCTAATAAATTCAGGAAAGTATGAGGGTTTTTTGGCAAAGGCAAGGATGGCTGGCTAGTTAGGAGCACAGGAGCTGACTGCTGAGCTTACCAGGGTACCTTCATGAAGAAGGCACAAATATGAAAAAAATATTGTCACCAGTGAGCTAGGGAAGAAAATGATTCACATACTTGTGGGAAGAGTTGTATTTGCTTCTCCCCAAGCACAAAGCATGTAGACTAGTCCTGTATCATGGCGCTGTCCAAGGGCAGGAGTAAGAGCAAGAGGCCACCTTTCCTCTGATTCTCATTTGACACTATGTTCAAAAATACGTAAATCTTTCTTCTTTGTAATCAGTGTGTTGGTACCGGGCGGGTTTGTAATTCCCCAAATAATGACCACAGGTCTTGAGGCAAGATGCCATGCCATGCCATGTCGTGCCACGCCGTGAGGTGGATGCTGATACACATAAAGCCACCTGAGTACCATCTTACACCAGGACTGCTTGTGGCACCTGAGGCAACCTAAACAGCCTAAAGGTCTTAAGGTGTGATGGGTGCTGAAACTTCACCTTAGCTTTGTCTGCTGTCAAGTGTAGTCCCTCTCCCAGACTTCCTTGTGCTGACAAAGGTATTGAGAAGGATCTCTTGGATGGCAGCTTTGCTGCACTGCACAGGCCAAATCTTTGCTGAGAATACCCTGGAATATAAACCTTAGATGCTTAGTTCCTGTCTTTTTACTAACATAAATTTTTATATAAGAAGCAAGGTTCTCCTGACTCTGTCCTGAACTGTCCTTTGTCTCTGGACAGCTGCCCTGATCCAAACAGGGGGAGTCCACAATGTCTGCAACTGCAGGTGGCTCTACAGCTAAGCTCAGGGAAAACCTGACTGCACAAGCCAATGTCTCAGGACAAGGTCTCTAACGTAATGCCTACAGGGACATTTGCTGATTACCTGAGAACCAGGGAAGTTTGCACAGAAGACTATGGTTCAGTGACCAAAAGACAAAAGAAAGAAACATGGAAATTTGCTGCTTTCATTTGGAAAGAATAGTTATCTCAAACCTGCCACACTAGAACCTAGGTCTGACCTCTAGTTTTATCAGAATAGTGCTAAATAATGTCTGGATTAATTTAATCCAACACCACACAGAAGAACAGCATCATAATGTTGATGCAACGCAAAGAAGCAACATCAAACCATGGATCAACGTTAAGAAAGACCTAGGATTCCTCAGGCAAAAGAGGAACAAAGAGATGAGAAGCTGCATCCACGAATGTGGATTTCTTGGGCATTTCTGTTCTACAAGGCTGGTGGCAGCGGAGTGTGCAGGGCACAGTCAGGCAGGAATAAGTCCAATGCAGAAGGATTTTGGCACGGTGTCCATGCTGCTGTCTTCATTCAGAAATCTTTGCCCATGCACTGCTCATGTGAGAAAGACTGGTTTAAAGATGAGGCTGGACAAGGTTGTGTAGCTATGACAAACCTACTTTGCTTTCATTAACCTTTTCCCAGGAACTGACTGCAATATTCACCCAAACAGTCATGCTATCCCATAGGAGGTTCAGAAGGTCTTAGAAAAGAAATAGCATCTGAAGTTTCAATATAGATAGCAGAAGAGCAAAACTTATGGACCAGGTCAATTATATAGAAGGGGTTAACCAACTGAGCCACTCTACTCCAACTGTAAAAATATAAGACTAGTGGGAAAAATAACATTCACTGCACAACTATTTGATTATAAAAGTGATCAGGAAAAGCAGGTTGTCATAGCAGAAATTCTTATCAGGATGATGCAAAGGAAGTACTCTGTAAGAGCTTGTTTTATAGCTCTTGGAGCCCTGAGAGCTTTATTGTGCCTTAAGAAATGCAGACAAGGAATAACTCTGCAGCTGCCTATCAGAGGAACAACTTCCTATCACTTTGATCTCTTTTCAGAATATTTTAATGCATACATCACAATCAGTAAGACATTTGGCTGAAAGTTGTGGTTGGAAATAAATGTTCACAATATGAATCAAATTAAGCTTCTGTCTACTAAAAAGGTCCTCAGATGTCATACATCTATTTCAAGTTTTCTTCTCCAAGGTCAGAAGAACTAAATCTTTATGAGTAAATTGGCCAACAAGAAAATCCTCTCCAGGGTTTTCGGTAAAAAATTCTTTTCTGTTTAGCAGAGTGCCTGAAGGTTATTTGCCAAACACAAGAGAAGAAGGTAATATTTTTTGTTAAAAAATATTATTTAAAGAAATCTAATTTTGCTTCCTGAGAGGCTTTCAGTCAGAATAACATTTTCCAAAAGAACACTGTCTTTAGAGTTTTATTTGACTGTGTACTTTTTCTACTTTCAGCAATCTCCTTCAAGCTGTTCCTGATTCGAAAGCAACTGCAAGGGAAGAGGAGCCTGTAAAAAATGGGAGGTCTTGAGATGAAAGATGGCTGGAAGAAGCTTTTTTTTTTAATCCAGCCTGCGTTGCTATTGCCTAAGAGATTAATGAAAAAAATAGAACAGTTGGGTAATGAAATACGCTATTATGTTAGGTGCCCAAATGCATGATCCTACATTGCTGCAAATATGGATATCCTCTTAGAAAATGTCAGTTATTTTCCATTCCAAGTTACTTTTAGGATTCTTTTTTCTCTGTATTTCTATACATCAACTCTTGAATTAGTTTCACCGTTCATGTTGTAATCTGCTGTGGCTTAAGTTCACGGTGATCCTTTTTCCGTATTTCAATGCTCTATATTCAGTTCTGCCTGTTGAGGGCATCCTCATGAACTCTCAGCAGCAGCAGGGGGAAAACAGCAAGTGAGCCACAGGGTGTCAGTCAGGAAACAGAGTCTAAGAGCAGGTTGTCCTCAGGACAACCTCTGCTACTTGCTCCCCTGTTGGCAGCTTTCAGCATATTTCCACGAGCAAAATGTACTGAAACACATTAGAAATGGCATTTTGCCTCTTTCTCTGTTCAGTTTTTAAGTAGACTCTTTCTCAAGCCAACTGAAAGTTGATGGATTTGATTCAGAAATTCACACTCGGCCCGTTTATACCATGGGATCTATTTCTTCACTCTTTTATCTGCTGTAGCAAATGGATTTGGGGAATCCCTGTAAGCAAGAATCTGTAAATCTGACACAATTTCCATCTCTTCAAGTGTTTCCTGCTTTCCATAGCTGTTGCCACCTTACATCAGTTTGAGATATCATTATCGTTACTGTGCAATTTATAGTGTCTAAATTTTTATGCCTGGCTAGAGAGGGTCCCTTTATTTAATTGACCTGAAGATAAAGTATCAGCTATTAAAGTTTCTCCAGCTTAATCAAATATACACATCTTTAGTGCATTAGATGTAGTGATGTCTTGATAAATATCCACATGCCTGGGATAATCCTGAATGAACCATTACATAAAAACTTACGAAGATTTTCTACTAATGTAAGTAAAGTATTCATTCTCAATTTGATTGCCACTGAATTGTGATCTACATATTTACTGAATGAATTATGTTATGTATTCCACATTCTGTTGCTTCATAGGACGTCATTTTCCTTGCTGAACCTTTAGAAATGCCTCCTAATGTCACAACTTCCTCCGCACTATCTGGAATCTCCTCATCTTTCCTACATTATGCTAATATTTTTTTATAATTATGTGAAGAGTAAAAAACACGTATTAGACTTTTTAGAAGTTATAAAATACACATTTCTTTTCAAAACTGCGTATTTTTATCCACAGGAGCTGAAATTTCCGCCAAAGTGAAACCTGAGGCCAGATGATCCTGTGCTATGATAATATGGCAAGGGAAAAAGCATATTTTCTCAAGTGGGATGAGTTCATCTGCACCCCAATGTTTTCTGGCCAGCTACACGATAGGTCTAAATATACTGAATGCAAGGAAGAATTATGTAAAAGAAAGAACAGTCCCACTCAACTCAAATGTGCTGATTCTCCTATCATATTATGGTCGTGTGGGGATATAGAGTAGTCTAAACTATTTAAACAATCAAGAGAAATCTATAACTTTATCTAAAAAGAGATCAGTGGGATTAACAGGTGGCAACCTCATCAGCTGAACTTCTGGTGTACTGCAGTTTCAATATCTGTTACTATGAAATTACTGCACCTTTCCCTACCTCTACCTCCAGCTCCATTCAAACTTACTTAGGCAGTTCACATGTGTGGAATATGACCTAGCAGAACTCACCACAGTTCACAAATAACTCCTTCGGAGAACTGTCTGAAACACAGCTTGCACAGACGATGAATGTACATGGAGTAGAAACACAATTAAGAGTATTAATTCACACATGCTTCAAGACTTATCTCCCTGGTTCAGTACCATCTCACCAGCAAGACTCAAGTGAGGTCCTATAGATACCTGTGACAGCAGTGCCTAGGCAGTCCTGCTCCCATCCTTACAGAAAACATCTGGCAGCCTGGAGATCCTGGGTGGGCATGGGGCTCCCAGCTGAGTGGCATGGAGCTGGTACTCAACCACCACGTCAAAACAAGGACCAGCATAACCAGGCTCCCCAGAGATGATAAACCTGCTAACAGCAAGCCATCAAGAATGAGCCTGAAGTGAAATTCTGCCTTTCATTAACAAGAGATTTGTCATCCCTCTCCCTGCAAAACCAAAACACAAGCTACCCCAAAAAAACCCCCAATGCACCAAACACCCCACAAAATCCCTTTGGTCCAACAGATTAATGGTTTTTTTTGTCAGACAGCAATAGTTCCAATGTCACAGGGGCAATGTTCTCAGATATAGCCCAGGATCAGATCCATGACGTTAGTCTCAGTGAGCAAGTGCTTGCAAGACTGCTGTATTCTGCAATTTCAAAAGACGTCACTGAGGTATCAGTGGAAAAGGTGCTATCAGAGACTAAAGCCGTGGTACATATTAACACTATCAGCCTGCAAAATTGCGAGATCTGTTATCTTTGGTAAGTAGCTATAGACAGGACAACCTGAAGAATAGCAGCTTACAGGAACTGTCACATAGGACGCTGGTCACAGGATCAAATGAAGTCTCGTACTTTCATACCAGGATTAATACGTCCTGACAAGTGCTCTAGAAAGACACATAGCATCTACCTTGATTCCAGTGAGAGTCGTGTTTTCAAGAGAACTTCAGTTTTCTGGGGTTTCTAATTTTTTTTTTTAAACTGTAAATGCCAATATTGCATGTTGGCTTGATATTTGAATCTCTCTGCAGGTGTTGTTCCAAAAAAGCAGTGTCCCTGGAGAATTAATAACATGTGATCACTAAAATAACTTTTTGCAAGTCTCTTGAGTGTCTGTAATTAACATGTTAAGCTGCACTTAAAGAGAGTAAAGTATCATTATACACGTAATAACTCATTTCAAATTACTGAATTATTTGTCTGTACAATTACCCGGGTAATTATCTAAACTTTACTAATAAAAGGTTTCATTAACTACCACTCACTTGGGATAGAACTAACTATTGAGCTTTCACATTCAAATACATCCAGAATGCAGAATACAATATAAATGCTATAGCAGTTTGAAAATAAAGCCTGAATTACATGCTGAGCCCGGTTCATTCTGAGGCTGTATTTTTGTTAGGTAGGGTGCATTTTTACACTGAGCTTACTAGGGATAGACACTGCAAAATAAAGCATGAGAAAGCAACAAGGAACTGAAATTTTTGCCAGATTGTACCCAGCCAAGGTGAATCTTAGGCCTAAGATACTGGGTTGCAATTGAAGAAAATTGACCTGTTGCACATTCAAGAAAGAATTCATACCAGCATGGCTATATTGGTTTAAAATCAGAGTCTTTCTTGAGCAACATTACAGCCTACTCTAAGCCATTTACGTGGTGGTAGACAGTTTTATGCTAATATAGAGATGAGAGAAAAAAATGGGAACTAAAATTGGCAACAAGATGGCATTACACAAAGCGCTGGGACTAGTGCTTAAGCAAGGGCTTTCTAAACAGCACAGCGTCGCTAATTGTACACCTGCCACTGCTCTGAGGTTAATGAAACTTGAGGGTATTGCTCTTTCTAGAGGTGAGGCACATCAGACACAGGTACGTAACCCAAAATTTGGCTCTAGAGCCATAGCTTAGTCTTACCCTAAATACAACTGCTGTACAATCTCATTATGCGTAAGATGCCAGATCTTTGGGGATTTTGGTTTCTTTCATTTTAAATCAAGGCACACTTTGTCACAGGTAGAACCTGCTGCATATGTAGGTTTCATGCATGTACTCCTCTGCTGTGGTCCCAGGTTGACCCCCATAATCCAGCTGCCACACACCAGCTGAGCTGCATAACTGCCGCCAGCGTTCAGCAAATGTAAACTAAAACGACTCAGGTGGGATGTGGAACTACCAAGTTGTATTTTCTCCCATTTGTAGCAGACTGGAAGTGTGCACACGGCCAGCTAGAACACTACAAACACCTCCTCTATAGATACCTCAGTCATAATTCAAGCGCACATCTAAAATCTCAGTGGCTGGAGCACACAAAGAGATATACAATATTTTAACCACAGACTCTCTTGCCATTTATAAGTCGTACAATCACAATTTCCCCCCACTCGCAAATCTTACTCCTGTTCACACGGCTTGCCAGGAAGTAGAAACAGAAATATCTTAGGTTTTCTGGCCCTTGGAACCTACCAAATCTTAAACTTCAGGTCCTAGCGCTTTTCCTCTGAGATGTTCCAGGTACAATTGGTAAATGTTCTCTAGATAACCTAAACCCTTCTGACTTCTCAAAACATCACATCCCAGAGGTGATATTAGTGGTGTTCAAATTTTCTTATACAGCTGCTGAGTTCTTAGGATGCTCAATACTTTGCCTAAGAGCTCTTGAACTCACATCAGTTATTTGAGGTGGGATATCTGGAGTAGGAATTCCTCAGTCTTTCCAACTGAAGTTGTTTCACTTCAGGTGAAACATTAACTGCTGTTTATCTGTGGAGCAGGCTCGGATCTGACTGTCAGTTTCCATGGGGTTTGTTATGCAGACTGGGACATACGATTAATGCATAACTGAACACCTTGTCAAAATACATATAAAAGATTGCATCTCCCTTCCTTTGAGATTTGTAGGTTTTTACATTCCTAAATACAGGAACGGGGACCTTTGCTTTCTTCTTAGATTTTGTGTATGTTATTTCCTAAGTTTTTAAACCACAAATTCCATCACATGAAGCAACCATGGTCCGTTAATAGTGTTGGAAATGTTGTGGTCAGTGCATAGATCGTCACCCCAAACTAGCACAGCATTGCTGAACCTTTTTTCCCCTCTAAGTGTATTGTGGTTTTGGTTTCAGTTCAGATATTTTTTTTTCTTAAATCTGCTGGAATAAGACTCCATGTATAAAAAACCTCAGCCTAAAAAGGTATTAGTGATTGAAAGAAACATATCGTAACATAAAGTACTGTACAAATTTGACTTCAAGATTCACTACCTCAGATTAAAAAAATTATAATCGTATATAGATTTACACAATGTTTTTCATCCTTAGAGTTTTAACTGCCCTTTAATAGAGGATGATCAGAAACACTGGCTTTACCTCAGCTAGAAAAATACTTCAGGTCAGGATGGACCTGGTTATTTCAAAATTTCCAATTCAAGCTACAGCTTCAGGAAAGCCTTGCTGGTTACTATGATCCTACTCCCACTCTCAGGAAGCAAAGTGTGACAGGTAAGAGCATCCCTCAAACAGCCATAATGACTTGGATTCATAGACACACGAGCAGAACTTCTTACCTTGGAGACACCTCTGTAAGTGGCTGGAGACTGAAGAGGACTGCAGCTTTTCTTCTTCCCTTGGAATGGGAAAACGAAAGAATCACATCTTCACTTTTGTAAGGTTTGGACCCTTCAGTCTTCCCTATTCAAAGGTATTTTTCTGTCTTGAAATGAGCAAGACATGGAGATGGATCATAGCAAGTGGTAGTTTCAAGGAAAGTTTTATTTTAATAATAGCAAGAAGTTCATATAATCCCGACTGTTCGTGAACCAAACAAGCCCCAGAACACCTGTTTGGATCTTACAGAAGCCCATGTAAATATTTTACCATACATTAGAAGCAGCTTGGAGAGTGATGCTGTGTTACTGATGCAGGCACATGGCAGGGCTTTTTTTTTTTTAACAGAAATCTTGCTACAGCAATGGGATTGCTGCAGCCGTGTCCTAAAGCTCGTGTAGAACCACACTGCTGTCCACAGCTGTGAGGAAGGACACACAGGCCCCTCTGAGGGCAACTGCCAAAGCAATTTAACTCAATTTTATTCATAGTGTTAGAGAAGACACAGCCTTGAAGTCAGATGTCTCTTACTCAGCACTGACCAGGTTTTCTGCAATTAAAATGTATGAGTAAAAGATACTGAAGATCTCACTTCATCTATGTACTCACTACCTAGCTCTACCAAACTTGTATTTGAGAAGCAGCATGGAGTTTGGTAGACCCTATAGCACTCTAGGTACCCTCACGAGCTGGTTTTCAATAGAAAGAATTGTACAGTTACATCGAAAATTGGACTGTTTCGTTCGGCTACGTCTTATTAGTGACGTTATGTGCAGTTAGGTAATGCATTTGCTCACTGGTGTCAAGTTGATGATAGCAAATGGCCTGCAAGTTACCCAGCTATCTCTGAGCTATCCCCTAGAATTGCTGCATGATGTTACTTACTTACACCTGCGGCAGAATGTAGTCACAAACTGAAAAAAGACACTCACCATTTCGCTCGGCTTGCTGCACTTAAGAAAATGCCAGTGGTGTAAGGGTTAAGAGTCTCTGATAGCAAATGAGTCATGCTGAATTCTTCAGTCACACTGTTGTGAGGTATATAAAAGTGCTTTTCAAGATTGCATATCTCTGTAGGTTATACTGACATTGTAAGGAACTGCATTTACACAGTAGGGGAATTTAAGTCAGAAATGTGACACTGCTAGTAAAAATGTGAACTGGAACAAAAATTACCCAGGAAAGAAGCACCTTAAACCTTTCATTTCAAAGAATCTGTGCTTAAGCCTGAAGAGAGCAAATAATGAGCAATGAAAGGAGTCTTTGTTATTCTGTGATTTCAAAGCTCTGCCAAAATGTCAAATAATCCATTTAATCAATCAGAAAATTAAAGAATGTGGTAAATTCCCAAGGTAGTTTGAGGTTTTAGCTGTGCCAAGTAATTCAGCTACTGCATAAAGCTTATGTCACAATAGCAATTACTTAATAAGTCATTTTTGTCTAACTGTGTTGATGTAAAAATACAATCTAGGTTTCAAATTATTTGCAGCTGTGCTCTTACTGGGATACAGCATGCAATACCTCAGATGTTTACATTTGTCGCTGCAAGCACTGGTCTAATTTAATTTTTGTCACACCATATCCTGCAAAAGTTCCTATTATCTCAACACACTAAGAAACTGATTTCTTAAAATGGGTGTTCATGAGATCATGTAAGAAATGAAAGACGCTATGTGTTGATTCACGTACAAGACTTATTACATGTCTGTGACACCAATACCAAAGCTTCTATCGTTTCAAATATTGATTCTTTATAATGTTTACATTTCAAATTTGGTGATTTATTTCAGGACAGAGTTTAAGACTCTTGAGAGTCCTGGATTATCATGAATTAAATTCTGGAAATGTAAAATGGGTTATGTTGAACGTTTTTTTTACATTATAGACATTTATTTTCTGTCCTTCTCAAAGGACAAATTTGACAGACTGTTTAAAAATGTAGATTTTTTTGCTTCTAACAAGCCTAATAAAATGACAGATCCATTTTGTTAATGTGAAAGTATGAAGTTCAACTTAAATGTAATGCTTTAATTTTAAATCAGACTATTGTAGATTTTGTTTTATTATCTGTACATTTACATACAGATTTCCAGGAATTTCTTTTGAACTCTACCTTTTGTCAGTGGCAAGAGTTGTATCCTCTATCTGCTTGTAACAATATGAATAATAGCTGGTTTTCTTCCTGTTAAAAATTGAAATGCTTACACAAAAGTATCATAAACTCTATCAAATATATACCTACACTTCAGTTTTTAAAGAAAAAAAGCATTCAACACAGCAAAGAAAGCCTGACCTGCATTCATGACAGCAGGTGGTGAGTGTTTTTGTGATCCTGGAGCCTATTAGCATGATCTCCTTCAGCGGATAGATGAATAGGGACCGTCCTCTCAGAAGCCACAGCGAGCTTCACAAAAGCCTCTGTGCAGAGGAGGGCTGGAATGAATCCAGAGTCATGCAGCTTTCACTAACCCACTGATCCTTTCTTTGGCCCCCCGTCTCAGCTGTCTACCTACCTTTCCCTGTTCCCCTGCATCTTATTTCCTGGACTGGCTTAATTTCCTATGGACAAAGACTACAATGAAGACAGTAAAAGTATCCTACAGAAATGTAATGAACTGGGCCATGAGTTGAGAGCCCTTTGGTGTGACTGTTACTTGCATACACAGATTCTTCATAAAATTAAAAACTTTGGCAAAGATTAAGCATCACATTTATATCAACTCTAAGTACTGTCTCCATATTTTATCAGATCAGGGCATCTCCTCACACTTCCCCTTCTAATGTCCTTCAGAAGCACAAGTAGTTACAGCACTCAGGAACGAAGATGACACTCTCCTCATTTTATTTTCTTGTGGATGTGGGAAAAATTAACCTAGACAGCAAGAAGCATAAGATATATAACCACAAAAATACTATTTTCCCCAAATATTTTTATGAGATAACTACTTTTTCTGTAATGATTCTTGGAGTTTCCCTGCTTGCTGAGGTTCCAAAAGTAACCAAGTGAACTCATTCAAAATGCCATTTCACATTGATCACATCTATTGAAAACTTAGGTCCAGCCAAAATGTTTGAGTTTGCTCAAGCAAATAAGTAGGAACAAAGGCCCCAACCTCTACCCAGAAATACAGATAATGGAATAATGAGAGTCAAATTTATAAAGATATGTGATATCTTTAAGTAAATCATCAGATAGAGTTGGACTAATGGACACAATTATGGTCATATGTGCCTTTTTCCATGGAAAGAAAATGCTATTTTTACTTTAGCAATGACTGTTGAAGAGTAGAATACCAGAAACAAATGCCCCCCACGTTCACAAGGTAGAGAAAAATGTCACAACTCATGTAATGTTTTCCGTGAGTCAAATTTTGGATGATACCTTGTAATTAAAAAGAGTTTATGAGAGAGGAATGGAAAGTAATACACTGTGTATAATATTTCTTAAGAAATCAAGAAAAATAAAGACAATTACAATATATATAAAATATTGTAAAGAGTAGTAAGAAACAAGGGTGACAAAGCACCTTGGAAACTAATCCTAGGAACTCAGGATTGACTTCAGAAGAGCAGACTTTGTCCTCTTCAGGGATCCTCTCGGTAGGGTAGCATAGGGAGGTAAGAAGGAGATAGCCCTGAAGATGAGAAGGACCCAAGAAAGCTGATTAATATTCAAGGATCACCTCCTCCAAGCCCAGCAGTGATGCCTCCCAGCAAAGAGGAAGTCAGGCAAAACCACCAGGAGGCCTGCATGGATGAACAAGGAGCTCCTGGGCAAATCTGAACACAAAAAGGAAGCCTACAAGAGGGTGGAAGCAAGGACAGGTAGACTGGGAGGATTACAGAGAAATTGTATGAGCAGCCACGGATCAGATTAGGAATGCTAAAACCCTGACAGAATTAAATCTGACCAAGGACCTTAAGAGCAACAAGAGAAGCATCTATATGTACCTCAGCGATAAAAGGAAGACTAGGAAGAATCTGGGCCCTCTCCAGAAAGAAATGGGAGATCTGGTTACCCAGGATACAGAGAAAGCTGAGGGAGTCAGTGACTTTTTTTCCTCAGTCTTTACTCGCAAGGGCTCAAGCCACACCACCCAAGTTGCAGAATGCAAAGGCAGGGACTGGGAGAACAAAGAACCACCCACTGTAGTAGATCAGGTGTGAGACCATTTAAGGAACCTGAGGGTGCACAAGTCCATGGGACCTGTTGAGATGCATCCATGGGTCCTGAGGGAATTGGCAGATGAAGCTGCTAAGCCACTATCCATCATATTTGAGAAGTCGTGGCAGTCTGTTGAAGTTCCCACTGACTGGAAAAGGGGAAGTACAACCCCCATTTTTTAAACAGGTACTAAAGGAAGACCTGGGTAACTACAGGCCAGTCAGTCTCACTTGTATGCCCAGCAAGCTCATGGAGCAGATCCTCCTGGAAACCCTGCTGAGGCACATGGAAAATAAGGAGGTGACAGGTGACAGCCAATGTGGCTTCACTAGGGGTAAATCGCGCCTGACAAATTTGGTGGTCTTCTACGATGGAGCTACAGCATTGGTGGAAAAGAGTAACCAACATCATCTACCTGGACTTGTGTAAAGCATTTACCACCGTCCTGCACAACATTCTTGTCTCTAAATTGGAGGGACATGAATTTGATGCATGGACCACTCAGTGGATAAGGAATTGGATGATTGGTTGAACTCAAAGAGTTGCAGTCAACGGCTTGATATCCAAGTGGTATTCCTCAGGCGTTGGTATTGGGACCGGTGTTGCTTAACACCTTTGTCAGAGACACGAACATTGAGGGTGCCCTCAGCAAGTCTACTGACAACACCGAGCTGTGTGGTACAGTTGACACACTGGAGGGAAGGAATGCCATCCAGAGGGACCTGGGGGGGCAGGCTTGAAAGGTGGGCCTGTGTGAACCTCATGAGGTTCAATAAGGCCAAGTGCAAGGTCCTGCACCTGGGTTGGGGCACAATTCCAAGCACAATTACAGTCTAGGCAGAGAATAGATTGAGAGTAGCCCTGAGGAGAAGGACTTGGGAATGCTGGTGGATGAGAAGCATAGCATGAGCTGGCAATGAGCATGTGCAGCCCAGAAAGCCAACTGTATCCCAGGCTGCATCAGAAATGTGACCAGCAGGTCAAGGGAGGTGATTCTCCCCATCTACTCTGCTCTCATGAGACCTCACCTGGAGTATTGTTTTCGATTCTGGAGTCCCCAGCACAGGACCAACATGGATCTGTCACAGCGAGTCTGGAGGAGGCCACGGAGATGATCGGAGGGCTGGAGTACCTTCCATAGGACAACAGACTGAGAGAGTTTGGCTTGTTTAGCCTGGAGAAGAGAAACCTCTGGGGAGACCTTGTAGCAACCTTCCTGTACTTAAAGAGGGCCTACAGGAAAGCTGGGGGGGGGACTCTTTGCCAAGGACTGCAGTGATAGGATAAGGAGTAATGGTTTTAAGCTGAAAGAGGGGAGATTTAGATTAGATATTAGGAAGAAATTTTTTACTGTGAGAGTGATGAGGCAGTGGCACAGGTTGCCCAGGGAAGCTGTGGATGCCCCCTCCCTGGAAGTGTTCAAGGCCAGGTTGGATGAGGCTTTGAGCAGCCTGGGCTGGTGGGAGGTGTCCCTGCCCATGGCAAGGGGACAGGATTTATATGATCTTTAAGGTCCCTTCCAACCCAAACCATTCTATGATTCTATGACTTCAAATAATAGTGAAAAATTTTATCAGAAGAAGTTATGTATGTCTCTGTATGTACAGATTTTTCCACTCCTAACCCCACAAACTGAAACAGCACCTCAACTTCTTGTCTCATAATGTCACATCTATTTTTCCAAAACCTAACATGGGAGTGCTGATGAACACTGTCAACCGACACTCACATCAGAAAGACAATGATAGTGCCAGGAGAATAGGTAAATGCAGTCTCTAGAAATAGCCTTTCCAATTTTATATTTATACAGCTATTTCAAACATCTCTTCTTCCCCAAGTGGCATGGCCCTCCCCACCTGTTAACAAAGCCTTTCTTACATCCAGATTGAATTGCTGTAATTTATTCTCCATGATGCTACCCTTGAAGACTGCTTTAAAGCACGAGCTCCAGCAGAAAACAACTGCCCTTCGTTTTATGTTCCCGGCCTTGGAAAACACATTGTGCTTATTTTCAGACATTTGCACCCTTTCACAAGTAGCACTCAAGTTTTGTGCATTGTCCTAGAAAGTCTTATGCAAACCTGCTTGGATCTGAGATTGCCAAGAGGTTACTTCTCCTGAAAGCTGGCATGTACGCTGTCTAAGAGTATTTTGAAGGCATAAGTAGCATATGGTCTTGCTCTTGACTCAGACTGTAAATAAATAATGAATGCACACAAAATTGACATTTAGAAATATTAAACAAAGTGGTAACTCTAACATTTCATCTCTGTGACAAGACCTTGCTTTTTTTCTGACAAGTGACTGCATTTTAAACATACGCACACACTTTTTACTCAAATTGACACTGACAAGGAAAACTCTCTCTTCACCGTCATCGCAAGGTGTCACTTAAAACTTTGTCAAGTTCTTCAAAAGCATATTTCAAAGAGATATTTCTGATGAAATGTTGCAGGATTCGTAAGAAAACATGTTCCTTGCTCAGAAAAAAAAAGAAATAAAGAGATTAGTTCCTTCCTGGAGGCAGGGGGAAAAGGAAAATAATTAGGGTAAATATTTTTTTTCAGGAAAGAATAGACTAAAGAAGGTTTCTATGGATTAACTACTACTACAAAGAAACAAAAAATCCCAACTCAACCCTCTCTTTTCCAACAACTAAAGAAAAACAGATCTGAAACCCCAAAACGTGCTTAAGGGATGACTACTCCAGGACACATCATTGCTCACTAACTCCTGGGATGAAAGCCCAAGGCACTTGGAGTTGGTTATGAAGTGAAGTCAGTGGAGTTACATCCATGCCATGAAGAAAGGTATAAAAGTGAAATAGCAATGTTAGGCCATTCCAGTGCCTACTGTACAGGGATACATTTACCTCTGATATTACTGCAGAGGATTGTAACCTTCCTGGCATCTCTCTCCATATATCTCAGTGCACCGCCTTGCAACTTCTGTTTGGAAAACCTGAGCACTGACTTCATTTAGACAGATTCCAAAAGCCATGCTTAAATTTTCAGTCTTATCCTGTATTTCACTGGATAAATGGGGCAAATAAAGTTGGCAAGATGAAACCTCTTAAAGGTATGCTGAAAGGCCTTGTTACAGCAGACATGAACTGATCCCACTCATGGTCCATGGAAAAAGGATGTTCTCAGTGGACACAAAGCAGTGTAGCTGCATTAGTATGACACAGAGTCAAATCTTCTATTTTCAGCACCTCACCCTAGAAACATAGGCAGAGTAAGCCCAGAGTAAGCCAAATCTCCTTCAGATGATAGAAAGCAGGTATATTATTCCCTGACTGAACATATCACACCAGTTTCTACTATTAGGTGTCCCCCACAAAAAATGAAGGTATGACAGTGGCCCCAGTGACAAAACATCCTGTTTGAAACCTTGGTAAAGACAATCATTTGCACAGCATATTCAGAAAATACATACACTGCATTTTCAGAGGAGTTTCTGTTAAAATGGGCAGTACTTGTTAGATTACTTTGACCACTGGAGAACCAGAACTACTATAGGAGAATGAGCTGGATTCTCTTCAACTGTTAACAATTAATAAGTTATTTAACAAGTTCCAGACACACCTGTGTAGATTTATGGAAAACAACTGCATTGCAAAGGAATTAATCTAGAAAGACTAATGGGCTACTACTGCTTAAACCGAGGACTTGATATTCTGTCAGTAGAGCCCTTCCAAACCGGTGCTGATATACAGGAAAAGAGCTCCACTTTCCTTTAAGATCCCATGTCCAACCATTTGGCCTGGCATGTAAAAGAAGTACTTCAACTTGGAGAATGTCTAAATCTGGAATTAATTTGCAGACAAAATACAGTACTGAAAATGTACTCTACAGGTGCAGTAAAGATGAACTGCATATTACCTAGGAACAACAGCGTCACACTTTAAACTGGGATAAATGGAGAAAAACAATACAGGAGCTGATTTAAAATTATTTAAAGAACTTTGTCCCAGTTATCTGAAGAGTAATTTCCAAAGTATGTATTGAAAACATCTGGGGGAAATGATGAAGACAACTTTTATCTTAGCCAAACACAAAGCTGAAAAATAAACCCAGTTTATCCTCCCGGCAGTACATCCTGGATACTCTTGTGAGCAATTTAGTTAAAATATAAGGAAGAAAGCACGTTGCCTTTATAGGAGTATGAAGGTAACTTGTTTTACAAGTTTTTATAAATTTTTCTTTGCACAGCAGTATTGGTGCAAACCAGTATCTACCATCTTTGTAAACCCAAGTAAGACTGAAATAATTACCACACAACATCTGTGAATGTAGTCAAGGTTAAATTCTCTGTGTGATATTTGATTTATACAAGAAATTAAAATTTATTAGAAAATGGGGAATATACCTCCTGCCTAATTATCACTGGGGCTTTTCACCAGAAGATTGTCCTTAGTTGCAATGACAAAAAAATTCACACTTGAGAGAAATAATGAAGGAGTCAAAGTACCAAAAAATCAATAATGTTTTATTAGCGTATGCTTCAGAGAAAGAATACAGAAGAAAAATCATGAATAGTTGTATCAGAATAAATAAAAGTCCCCAAAATACTCCCAAAGAAAACTAGTACCCAAACCCAAAGCACCCATAACAGTAAGGCAATATGTGGAATGGCAGCACTGTAAGGGAAATGTCAGAATTTTTTTCTGCCCCCAACACTGTCAGCCTGTATCTTGGTTCCAGAGAGAGAAAAGATCACACACTTTCAGAAAGACATGTAAGCAGGAAAAATAATTCTTTTTTAATCCCCAGATCATCTCTCAGATTTAGAAATGAAGAACCTGGACTGCTTGCTAAGAGGGTAGACCTTGCTTTGATTCCTTATCAATTTTGAAGCATTTAGGAATTCATTGGTTTTTCTTTATATTCATTTTGGCATGTGTTTATTAGCTATATTAAATTCTTAGCTTAGCGTTTCATACACAGTGTTATCTTTGGCAGAAAATGAAAGATTTATGAACAATTTAAAACACTGAACACTGATGTAAAGATGGATCAGCTCATTACAAACTGATTTTCTCTCATCAAACTATGTGGGTGAAGGATGAAGAAAAAAAAATGCAAAAACATGGTAGTCAACGTGGTGACATACTAAATCATCTTCCAATCATTCTCAATAACTCTACAACTACAGCATTCTATCCTGATGGCCCCATCTGAGTTGATGATTTTTCACAATGTATTTCATGGCTTCCATCCCTACATGAGACTTTATTACTATCACATAGGAATAAAAAGCCATAAAACACTAGAGTGAATTTATCTTGATCAGATGCAATACTTATTTTCTTCACATGATTTCACCACCATTCCAAAACTAACCAATGATTTCATGCTACATTACTGAACATTTTAAACTACATTTCAATGACAAGAAAGACACTGAAATGATTACATCACAAATTAACAGAGCTTTAGCCTTTAAACACAGTCCTACCTACAAGAACCAAGAAACAATCACGACACAACCATTTAAGTCACTTATAAAAGACAGGACACCACAGAAAAATATCACTTCCACATACATCTTTCAACACGTAAGGAAAGACAAAAGACACAAAAGAAACTGGCATAGATTAAAGCTATGAAAGCACCACTACCAACATCTTTTTAAAACTAATTTCCCTAGTAGCTTCCTGGCATGCATTATAAAAAATTCAGGCTCCATCACTAAGACATCTTTAAGACAGCTGAGCTAAACTGGAGAAACAAAGCAAAAGTCCCTGTTCATGGCACTGAAACAGCTACTACCACAGAGCTGCTAGCTAATATGACTCACTTGTCCCTAGGACTTCTACTGTCTTGACTATGATAAACTCACTATAGCTCCAACGTCCATATTTCTCCTGATGAAAGACCAAATGAGACAAATTATAACATACCCTTATTTTCTAAGCCAGACTATGATACCTAGGTCCTGGTCTGAGAACAGTTAATTATTAATGTAATTACTATTCATCTTCTTATTACTACTAATTGGCCAAGTTGAAACACAAGTCTCTAGGGTCATTGAAAAGTCAATACAATAATTTAACTGCTATTTGAAAATAATTTTGCTTGTACACTTATAAGCAAACTAAGCTGCCTCAAAAATGTCTTGTTAAGCTGAAAGCCTATGCTTTACCAAAAATATTTTACATTTTCCCATGTAACCCCACTGGCATGGTACCAATATTAATTCTGATGTATGGTTGACACTAGAACTAAAAATTAACTCCGGTTTGATATATATACTGCTATCCTTGCTTGCCTACCAAATCCTAATTCTTGCATAATATAACGTTGATAGCATAGAAAAGAGCACGAAATCATTAAATGAAAGGAAGTGCATAAATAAATTCAATTATCATGCATAAAACATGCAAATGATTTAAAGACTGCATATGAAACTCTAGTTTATATTCATTAAACTCAGGCTGCACTTTTAAGGGAGAAAGAGACACTAATTGGGTCCAGATTAATGCACTCCCAAACCTTCCAATTTGGTTTTAGGTGAGGGTTAAATGAGATGTGTTAAAATAAACACAGCTGCTCACCTTCTCCAACGCTGTTTCATTTGTGGAAGAAGGTTAAAACTAGAAAGTATATAAGTAAATTGTAGGTTTGGTGTACTGAGAATCTGGGCTTTTCCTGGACACTTCAGGACCACCACTTACCCACTACAGCTCCTTCTTTTTATTTTTTTTTCCCCTTGGCTACTAAGATAACTGTGATTTAAACTAGTCCAAAAACCAAGCTAGTGACTTGACATGAATAATATGGTGGATAGTGTTCGGGCTTGCCTAAATCCTGCCATGTTCCCTACTGTGAATGATGCTGCAGATGGACAATTTTAAACTGTTTGAAGTTACATCTAAAAGGGTCTCAGTTGAAGCTGGCAGATTGCTGCCATGAAGCTCCATTACATGGGAAATGAGGACTTACAAGAGGACCTGGGTAGTTCGGCTTTGTTCACCCAGCTGGCAGAAACACAACAGAGGCAAACCTCTCTGACCCACTGCCTGCTCCAGTTTTTGCTGCCCAGTGATTACCCCCAGCCTCTGATGAATCAGCAGGGTATAAAAATAATTGTCCCTCAACTTCCTTTTCCCCCTCCCACTGGAGCTGGGTGCTGGCCGCCTCCACCCACCCTTGCTAGCTGGCAGCCTGAGGAAGTGGATAGGAGAAACTTGTGAACAAGCCACCAAGGACAAGACAGTCACCTGCAACAGCAAGTGAAGGGGAAGTGGCACTCCTGGGGCTGATCCTGCCCCAGGAGAAAGGGAAGCGTGTGGGAAGGAAAATGGGGGTTTGGCCCAGAAACAAAAAAACCAAGGGAAGGGTGCATTCCTTTTCCTCCACTGGCAGAGGAAGGTTAAAAAAAGGAAAAATAAATAAATAAATAAGGTCACCAAACTAATTTCATACGGAAACCAATGAATCTGGTTGAGAGGCCCAAAGGGGAAAGGTTAGGGTGTTATCAGTGACATAGTTTTTCTTCCCTTTTGTTCAAATGATTGGAAATTAAACCGCTCCAACACAATGGGACACACATTCTGCAGGGTGGGAAGCATTCGAAGTATTACATTCCTCTGATTGCTTTTTAAATGTTACTCTCCTGAGCTGCAGACATCACACCATGAAAGCACAAAAACACATACATGTAGACTCAAACATATATTCACATACACAGTTTCAGACACAGACCCACTTAAGCTGACAGCCTGACTCAGAGCTTTTTATTAGAATTAATTTTTGTATGTTTGCAGATGCTAAATTAGTTGCAATAAATAACAACAATAAGGCTGAAATCTGTCAACATCTTGACAAACAATTCAGAGAGCCATTTAGTTAGGAAATATGCTTATGATATTCATTGCTCCTAAAAGAGAAAATGATTATACAATAACTAAACCCTAAGTAAGAGCTAAAGATATTCACCTCATGAAGCCATTTCTCAACTAGCCCCTTGGCACTAGCTGGAATTATTCGCAGCACGAGCTCTACTTTTTCATTTTCTGCTGACTCCATGTGGGTAATTCCTTTCTCATGATTAAAAGTGAGCTTGGCAATCCCTTCAAAGCATTTCCTTAGGTGTGGTTGGACGTGGAGTTGATCCTTTGTCTCAAAAAGCATTCCTGAGAGATAATTACTGCATCAACAGAAAAAAAACCTGAAAAACGATAAAAAATGAACTTTAGAGGTATTTATATAAACATATTTATACCAACACTGACAGAAGACAGATGAAATGGACTGTTTACCTTGGGAAGAATAGTCTTTTCTTCACCAAATAATCATTCAAGGCCTTCCTGAATGTCATCCAAAAGCGATTCTGCCTCCTTCAACTTATCCAGCATCTGGGGCTGTGAGATAACCCTCATGGCATTGGTCTCCTTCACCGACTCCTTCGTTATTAGCCTCCTGGTGGGTGAGATAGAATACAGTGAATGTAATAACCATACTTCACACAACAGGCGCTCTCTCTCTTTTAAATTGAAAATCCCCTTATTACAAAACAAGGGGTGTTCTTTTTCTTCTACCTTTAAGTAGGAATGCCACATTCATTGCTTTTTGTAAAACCGCAGCTGCTTTTTAAGCTACAGATAAATAGAATCTGCTAGGCAGTAATTCAGCTCGGTCTGAATGCATTATTTTCTAAGTCACTTTGGCGAGGGACTTTTTATTATAAACTGGAATGAACAAGGGAAGTCCTTTTCTCAACTAATTATGACTATGCTTTGTTCTATAGTATTCAGTTACAATGCCAGATTGATCAGCTTTTGGGTTTGTGGGTTGGTTTTTTTATTTTTTTGCTTAAGCCAGTTCAATAAATTAGCAGGCTTTTTCTGGGAAATTAGAGAGCTAATTATTAAGACTTTATAGACTAATGATGAAAATATAAATAACACAGAACAATAAAGAATGGTGTACCAATAGCATTCACACAATCCCTTTGATGTACACAATGCGATCTCACATTTTAACACCAGTGATGCATGGACAGGAGTTGCTTTGACTTGATCTACTGAATTTTGTTCTCATAAAGATTAGCTAAATTGGATATTTTCTAAGAACTGAGGAAAAAGAGCCAAGCTGAAACACCACTTCTCATATACCTATCTCTGGCATTCATTTTGTTTTCTTATTGTTGGACTTTCAATTTTTAAAAATCAGGAGTGACAGAAAAGAAAGCAAAGCTATAAAGATATTAAACCAGACAAATATCAGGACTTCTGTTCTTACTTTTCCTACAATAAGACATAATGTGGTATGTTTGATTTGAAAAACATATTTAATTTTATTGGTTTTTAATTGGCTAGTTTCAAGAATGGCTTAGTTTGCAAAGAAGAATTCGGTATTTGGCAGTAACACCAAACCCCAGAATTTAGCTCTGAGGTTTCCGGACCTTTGGTGACACAGAGTGCTTGACTTTGGCAAAGGAATAGATACTCAACTACATTCCAAGTGGACAACACCACATTTCACTCAACTACTGTCCATAGTTCCTAACTATCAGTACAAGAACAGTCCAAATAACTCGAATGCAAAAATGCCATTTGGTTATTTCACGCAACATACTTTGTGATGAACTGAATGTAAATAAATAGGAAAAATCCTTTCTCCTTATTAATCCAAATTTGCTTTTAGTACTTATAATTTGAAAACCATCAGTATGGTAGAAAGACCCATCAACAGAATTGCTTCTGTTCAGCATTCAGGAATACAAATTAAAAATAAACACCTGCTGTAAGAACCATTAGGTTGGAAAAGACCTTTAAGATCATCAAGTCCAACCATAAACCTAACACTGCCAAGCTCACAGACCATGTCCCTAAGCACTGCATACACACATCTTTTAAATACCTCCAGGCATGATGAATCAATCACTTCCCTGGGCAGCCTGCTCCAATTCTTGACAACCCTTTGGTTAAAGAAATATTTCCTAATACCTAGTCTAAACTTCCCCTGGCACAACTTGAGGCCATTTCCTCTCATCCTATCACTTGTTACTTGGGAGAAGACACAGACACCCACCTTGTTACAACCACCTTTCAGGTAGTTGTAAGGAGTGATAAGATCTCCTTTCAGCTTCCTCTTCTCCATGCTAAATAACTCCAGTTCCCTCAGCTGCTCTTCATAAGACTTGTGCTCCAAGCCCTTCATGAACTTCATTGCCTTTCTTTGCATATACTCTGGTAGTTAAATTTCTTGTAGTGAGTGTCCCAAAACTGAACACAGTATTTGAGGTGTGATCTCACCAGTGCTGAGTACAGCAGCACGATCACTTCCCTAGTACTGCCGGCCACGCTGTTTCTGATACGAGCCAGGATGCAATTGACCTTCTTGGCCATGTGAGCACACTGCTGGCTCATATTGTCAGCTATCAACCAATAATCCCAGGTTCTTTTCTGCCAGGCAGCTTTTCAGCAATTCACCCCCAAGCCTGCAGTGCTGCAAACATGTGTACAGCCAACAAGAGTGTCATTGTTTTGAGATGCTAAAACTTGCTACTTCCATGAGGCATTTCTCAGCCATCTAATACACTTGGCAAGGTATGGACCCTTTTGGCTTGCTGGTCTCCATATCTGGAGTCCAACCTGGATGCTGGAGTGCCAGAAGAAGCCTAATTCATATAGAATTAAGAACAGCAACACTGTTTTACTAAAAAATAACTCTATATGGATTAGTGGAGTTTCCAAGATGTGAAAGTAAATGAACACATCCACGTAAAAATTCATTTAACTGACTACTCTTATCTTAGTACTAAGCTGGGTGTTTGTGTACACTCAAAATATGCCCTTTCATATCATCTCTGAAAAAAGGACACTATCTAGGATACTGCTATTTTAGATACATTATATTTTGTACTAAAATAATAAAGGAATTTTGAAATGCTTATTCCTGCTTGCTTAAAAATATAGCTGGATCTGTCCATTTAGTAATATTTCTTTTTGTGATGTGACAGTAAGGAGACTAAAGACGTAACTGTTAATGCAAGAGGCTTGCCAATGTGGCCCACTGTTTGCCACAAATTAATTTCAGAATTAAGGACCTTCCCAACAATTTTTGTGGCCAGCTTCCAGGCATATGACTGGCCTTCAGATTATTGAATACTCCACTTTTAACATTGCTAATATCAATAGTTCAAAATATATTTTGATTAAAATTATATCTATTTTATTTCAGTTTAATAAATTAAAGACAATGACATGTGTTGCACCCGGTGTTCATCCTCTGTCGAGTACTAAACAACAACTTTTCACAGAAGCCAAGGTTATGGCGCAAAATGACTGACTCAACAAACATTACAGTCCTATTAAAGGCCCACTTACACATTGGGACAAGATCTCTAACTCCCAGTTCTGTACTTTAACTATTAGATGACGTTTCCCTATACTTCAGAAGACAGAACCAAATTGAATATGAATTCAGGGAAAAATAAAAAAACCCCAGCACATATCTTTACCAGCATCTTTGTAGCTACTGCTTTGCCTGGAAACTGTAAGTTAGTTGCATATGTCTTCCAATGTCTTTCCTGAATGATTAAAAGCAAGTGTTTTGCGCATGTTTTTTGCTATGCACACACTTTCAATATTCAGCAGGTCTTTCAATAGCACATCAGACAAAACTAAACACAGACAATAGTCTGGGGAAGCAACAGCAGCAAAGGCCGGTTTTCATTGCTGGCTGAAACAGAACGAATTTCTAGGTCCTAACTATATGAGGAGTAAGTTAACAAGCAAGAGCTTACCACTTCTTATTGACCGCTCTCCTCGTGCTGTTCTGGAGTTACTTGTGAAACAAAACTTGAAGACACTACTCCATAATACCCTGCATAAGTCACAAAAATGAAATCAGATATTCAACATAGTTGAAAAGAAAGCATTTTCTCCCAGATACAAAAATTTTTGACATCAAAATACTCCACTAAATATTTTGCTCAAAATGTTCTTTACCTGTTTCCAGTCTTCATGGAACACAATGAGAAACAAGCTATGCACAAACGCCTGTTTGCCTTTCTCACTTGAATGATTCACTAAGTTACTGGAAGGCTGTTTCTCTACTGTTTCTGAGCTCGCATTGTAAAAGCTAAACCAAAATAATTTTAAGACAGTGAATTTTAAACTTTATTTTCCTCCTCAGTATTCTAAAGTGGCACGGCTGAGTTGGAAAAGTTTTAAATAATGAAAGTCACTGAAGCCTAAATCACATAACAATAGTGAAAGCTGAGATGTGAGATGGAGATGAAATCTAAAAGCTAATTAAATTCAACAAGAGCCTCTCAAAGGCAACATACCAGCTTAGCCTCCCATGCTAATATTTCGTTTTGAAGAGTGCAATAAATGGAGGGCCTTTCATGGCTGCAGATTTCACAATGTGATCCACCAGCTAAACCTGAGAGGGAAGAAAGAAAAAAAAAAAGATTAGATGCATGGATTACTGTACTGAATAGATGCCAAGGCCAAGATAAAAAGAATAGATAAGTTAGGGCTTCTGAGGAGCTAAATTTGAAGCCAACCAGCAAAACGGATTGAACCTTATTACCTCTAGTCACTGAGAAATTCCCTAGACGGTTGGATGTAATTTGAAAAGGTCAGAAAAAAAATTTTCTTCACAGTATTATTGCTTCACAGTTTAAGGGTGTACATTTGTGAGATGCCAGGTCTAATAATTTTTATTGACTTTCTCTAGAGAGACAGACAGATGCACAGGGAGGCAAGACAGATGGATAAGACATATCCTACCTTTGTTTCAAGTGTTAAAACATATCAGAGTATAAGGTATATTTTAATGTTAATAATTTCAGTTTATCCTTTGCCATCTCTGAGAACAATGTGCTTTGCTTCTCTAAGTCAGCCACAAAAGAGGAAAGAAACCTGTGCACATCACTGGAAACCTCCTATAATATTTCATATTTGATCTGAGCGTTCATTGAATTCCATGTGAATCTGAAATGTATAACTGAAAATCAGTAAGTGTAATAGGATTTTCTAGACAATTTCAGGTATGCTCAGTTGATTTTTCTTTTCACCTGAAGGGGAGCGTTTCTCACTGAACAGATTAGAAAAATGACCTTCAACACACTGATAGGATAAGCTTTGTTATCAACGTAGCTGTCCTGGGTTAAACATAAAGAACAAACAAAAACCAACTCCCTCCCCCAAAGCAATCAACAAAAACCCCTCAAACCCACCTCAATTAAAAGTATTTAATTCTTTGAATTAGCATAGACAAGCGCTTGTAATCAAATATGAACATTTGCTAACATTACACTTAGAGTCAATTTTTTTGTCATGCAATTAAAATCAAAGGAGATTTAACAACACAAAAGCAGTATTATCCACCTCAGCCCCTGGAAAAGTTTAATTAACGTTAGATTTTCTTTTGCTCAGAAGACGTTTGTCTTCCATTCATAACACAAACATTAGTATTCACTGTATCCTGGCTCTGAATGCACTGCAGAGGCAATTGTAGTGGCCATTAAAGTACGGCTCTATGAGTTCCTCTACTGTATTATGTTTATGGAGCCTGCCTGAAAGCTGACTAAAACTGTTTCCACTTGAATAAGAAAGCTGTTTCCATATGGTCATGTTCTCTCCCCTCAAGCCCTGTACATTCAGAGAGTAACAAGAAATTGCTGCAGAAGAGTTCCATGTATATTCACTCCTCCAGAACTTTACAGCTCTGAAAGGAAATCAGAAAGGCTTAACCGTAGTGAAGAACAAAAAGCATGGGGAATTGTTCCACTAATGGAAGCTGATACTTTCAATTGAAATGGGACAGCTCCCCAGTAGAAAAGACACATGGAGCATTTAAACATCACAATTTCTTCAGCAGTTTAGGAAGCTTTCAAAAGAAGACGCGTGCACCTGCGTATATGGAAGGGGGGCTGGGGAGAGGAAGTCACATCCTAGATTATAACAATTGATTTAGACTCTACTGCTCTTTTTTTCAATCAGACTTCCACTGTCAGCTTCAGGATGATACTGGAACAGAATAAGAACTTAGTTTTTTAAGATCACAGGTATGTAACTACAGAGGAACCTTCCAGTTTCTTTAGCAACATGACAACATAGTGATTTTTATTCCTCTAACATTTTTTCAACAGAAGAAGTGACAGAGAAATTAAGTTCTGTCATCCTCCTGATCTAGGCTCAAATATGAACTCAGTAAACCCTATGAATTTTTTTGCCAAAAAAATCCTTTATCCGTCATGAAAATAAAGAATTTTCAAGGCACAAACATTCAATGTCAGAGATTCAACTATTCAGTTTTCCAAGAACATTCCTCCAATGTATTTTGATGTCATTTAAACACAGTAATGTGATGCCACCTCATTCCATCTTTGAAAAACCCACACTTCTTTTATTTCCTTTCTTTTTTTTTCCCTGTCTCCTCAAATGCAGCACAAGTTAAGAGACAAGTAACCTAAATCCTCAGTCATTGTACCAGATGTAGAAGGGAAAGACAGCAAGACTGACAGCACTTCTGTTGCATTATTAGCAGAGTCCACTATCTGGAGGGCCAAGTAACACCAGTAAGGACATACTGGTTTGGGTTTAGATTCAACAGCTCTAGTTCCCATGGGAAAAGGGATTCTGCCTTTTGGTGGCCTTTGTTTTCTTCTTGCTGATCATTTCTTAACACTGGCATGGGATATTTTATCTAGGTTCTTGGAAGTAATGCTGCATGATCTTGCACATTGTCCCATCTCTCAAATCAGCCAGGAATCAAACACCATTTACAGAGTGGAAAGAATGTTTTTAGGATTTTCAGTATGACATCCTTCTCACTTTATCTGAGCCAACAAACATGTAGGAGAAACTGGGACTTTGATAAGATAACCAGCTCATGATCTATCCAAAGAGAGTCAAGCTGATCCTGCCTAACCCTCACACACTGAAGAAAACACTCTTCCTTTTTATAATACAAGACTGTTTGCCTTCCATCTGTGGCTTTTTATTTGCTGTGCTGAGGGTAAAATTACACGAAATTCAAAGTATTGCTAACTCACTGGAACAATTAACCCCTGAAACAGATCGCTCAGAAAGGTGAGAAAATTTCAGTTACTTCTAATCAAGATTTATTTTTAAACAATATTCTTGCAGTTTAACCACAAATTGTTTAGTTAGGTGCAGAAATCACACTTCTCCTTTCCAGACTTTAATAAAATCTCTAAGGTGGTGATCCAAGAGGAGTACCAGTTGGTGTAAGAGAATTGACCACAGCAGTGATCTGGTCAGGTTTCTTTCTTCATGTCACAGAAGACTGTGACTTTTTATAAATAAACTTTTTGAAAATAAAGACCTTGTAGTCCTGTGTCCTAACAATGAAAATGTAGCTGCATTTGTCTTGTGAACATTCGATTACTGAAGCCTGTTCATCACATAATTTTAGATGTAGCCACTCAAAAAATGGGAATTCATACAATAAGTTCTGTTTTGTATCAGGAACATGTACTCATGCAGGCTACGAGACAGGTATGCTCTGCCCATCTTTCATTAGCTGACTTGAACGCATCATCCAACAGTGCTATAGGCTTGGGGAAGTGTAGCTGGAAAACTGCCCGGTGGAAAAGGATCTGGAGGTGCTGCTTGACAGTCAGCTGAATATGAGCCAGCAGTGTGCCCAAGTGGCCAAGAAGGCCAAATGCATCCTGGCTTCTATCAAAAATGGTGTGGCCAGCAGGAGTAGGGAAGTGATCATGTCTCTGTACTCAGTGCTGGTAAGACCATAACTTGAATCCTGTGTTCAGTTTTGGGTTTCTCAGTGCAACAAGAAGGACATCAAGTTGCTGGACCATGTCCGGAGGAGAGTAATGAAGTTCATGAAGGGTCTGAAGCACAAGTCTTATGAGAAGCGGCTGAGGGAACTGGAATTGTTTAGCTTGGAGAAGAGAAGGCTGAGGGGACCTCATTGCTCTCTACGACTACCTGAAAGGTAGCTGTAGCAAGGTGGGTGTTGATCTCTTATCCCAAGTAACAAGTGATAGGATGAAAGGAAATGGCCTCAATTTGTGCCAGGGGAGATTTAGATTGGATATTAGAAAAAATCTCTTTACAGAAAGAATGGTCAAACACTGGAGCAGGCTGCCTGGGGAAGTGGTGGAATCTCCATCTCTGGAGGTGTTCAAAAAGTGTGTAGACATGACACTTCAGTATATGGTTCAGTAGGCACAGTAAAGTTAGGCTGATGGTTAGACTTGATCTTGGAGGTCTTTTGCAATCTTAATGGTTTTATGATCCTCTTCATTTTAGATGTAAAAGCTCTCCTTCCCACATATCTGATATAGAAGTGAAATGCAATTTGTCTGCCCTGACCAATAGCCAGATTCCTCACAGGACTTGGGGGAGGACTGGATTATCCTTTGTCTTTTATCAAGTCTAGAGTTTGTCCATGCAGTCTTCAATTTTGTCCTGATCAGCAGTGATGCCCAAGCTGCACCACTCTTCTTAAAAGGAAAAAAATAAAACCAAAAAGCTGACTGTAAAGGATGCCCCAGACACAATTCTAGTTTTTAATAACCTCCACTGTCACATCAACATGCAGCAATCTATATTGCTCACCTACCTAGTGGAGAGAAAATAATTAGGCAATTATTTTACAAATAAGGAAAAAAGTTTGAAAAGATTACTAAGATTAACTTCAATAAGCAGAATTAGCTGATAGTTAACAGGTCTTTTTACTTCCAAGTACTCCAACAAGTCTTCTCCTTTCTGCATGGATGAGCTACTGGAAAAGGGTGAAGTTTTAAGTTCATTATAGAAAGCTCCTCAACTAAAGCACAGAACATATTCCAGCTTCTTACATTATATTGGGTCAGCTAAGCCAGTTCTGCATTCTTCAGAATATGTTTGGATTTTATGATCTTAAAGGTCTTTCCCATCCTAAACGACTGGATGATTCTATGCTGGTTAGACATTTACTAACCATTTGCTTTGTTTTAAAAGCCACTCTGTAATGTGTGTAATTTCAACCTGTTATTTTTTGCTATACAGAAGAATTAAAACACTCTCAAAAAAGGCTATAGTACACTTATTAGATATAACGTTTATGTCTTAAATACCAACTCATTCTTAAAATAAATTAAACCTTCTGAAAGACAAAGAAAAAACCCTGACTTGTGGATTTAGTATGCGTATAAGTCCATCTTGGCAAATCCTCTCATGTGAAAACTGATTCAGCTCCCAGCTCTAATATTGTTAAAATTAACTTCCAACAAATTAGGTTTGGGAACAATGAAATGCAATTAAAATACTGTGTGTACTGCAGCAGAAATAGATAAAATTTTATGCATGTTTAGTGGGAAGTAAAAAAAGAAAAAATCTGATTTTGTTATTGAAGTCACTGGCAAATGGATCTCTAAAATGCATATATAGGTACAGAGAGAATTTGTAACTGATTGTTTTCTCTCAGCATTTCAACTAGCAATTCAATATGGCTTGATCACATGGAGAATGCAAAACTGAGTATTTGCATCATCAACAGCTGCTAACACGTGAATTGTTCTGTCTTTCTGAGATGAAAAGTGAATACAACTTTTCAATCAGCAGTCATTTTGAAAGCATTTTCTGAAACACAGTCTAATGATTTGAGCATTACACTTCAAACTTTAAGCCTTTCACCTGTTTTTCAAGAGTAATATTTAACTCCTCAGCCAAAAAGAATCTTTCTTTGGCTTTTTGTTGAATCATATCCAAGCTGTACACAATATGAATAATTACTTGACAAAATTGAATTTCAATTTTTGTACATGTGTTTTTTGTTATTAGAAATTATTTTGGAACCCAGACCACATAGGTGAGTAAACTGCTTGGATGCTCTACAAAAGTATAAGGGAGATGCAGCCAAGGTTCTTCTTGTGCTGTTCGTCATGTCATCAAGCGACATAAAGTTTATATAATACAACACAAACACCAAAGATTTCTTTTTCAAATTATATATTGCTAAAATATGTGTATCTTTTCTAGACCTCAGACTTCTCTCTGACAGAAGTTCGCTCTCTGTAGGTTCTACTTCAAAAATTTAAGTCAACATCATTTAAGCCTAGTAGTCTTGGTAAGAAAAACTCTTTTTGAGGCCAGGCTTTCTTTATTATCTACTGTTAATTTAGGAGATTTTGATAATTTCTTCAACAAAGATTTGGTGAACTGTCTTTGGCTTTCCGGCAGAGTACTGATCCCTCTGCAGCTACATCAGAGCTAGACAGCAGTAATGTGCACTTCTATTTTGTAGAATTCCATTTTTCATCAAGCAAATTCAACCTGGCAGGTATGTAGTATATTTATACAAACACATACACATCTTTAAATACGCAATATTTATACTACAAATAAGATCCCGAGTGAATGGTCAGGACCAATGAGTTACTGGACTTTGTACTGTACAAGCAAGTTTGGATATGCTTGTTGCCCTGAAAAGCCTTCCATTTAGTTAGACTATGGTGTTTTGATAATTTTGTAGCTGTCTGTGATATTCTTGTGGCATTTCATTCCTCATTCACTTACAGTACAGTTGTCATTGACAAAAAGCACAGCACTTCAATGGTACTGTTAATATTTATGTCTCTCCTCCATTACATGCTATTTGTATGAATGTAGGATTATTTTTAATTATTTCTATCACAGCAGTGCATGGAGCCTCCAGTTGAGAGCACCACATTGCACCAGAATCCACCATGTTCTTCACTTTACTCTCTCAGAGGCCTTAACAGCCAACCCAGATGAAACAGAAGTTGGAAATAACAGAGAAATGAAATGACTTCCATAAAGCTTCCTTGTATCCCTCCTCCAAACATGCATGGACACACTTTTTTTTAAAAGGGATGAAAGAGAGCTTACAGAGAAATACATTGTGCAAGTAAGGAATAAAAGTTTGTACTATAATGAGGAGATTGGGAAAGAATTAATATTGTGCGTAACATTTTACAACACACTGACATTGTTGAAGACAGACTCAAAATACACAGGTCCAAAAGGAAAAGGGCAATTGTGGTAAAAAACATTTTGAAGTTCTACAGTCTAACTGAAAAAAAAACTAGGTAGTGATAATATCAAGATTTTATTTTATGTCTATAATAGCTCAGATGCTTGGAAGGAAATATTTTGTTACACTGGGAATCCGGCTGAATCTTCTTCCGTCTTTCCAAAAGTACAATTTCCACTCTCATACCCAGAGAGAAAATTAACATAAAAATAGTCTCTGATTTAAACAGGGTCTGATACTACTCTAGAGACTAATAAGCATACAGAAAATTTGCATCTAAGAGAAAAAGAACTTTTTTTGCAGGATATTTGCAAAAAGATATTGGTAATTTTTTGAAAATGTTCAAATCTTGGAACAATGGCCACCCAAAGTGGAACCGGCACAAAAAAGGAGAAGTGGAGAGAGTTTTTATAAATTTTCTGTGTGATCTTTCCAGACACTTTGATAGGCTATGCATTTGTATGTGCATATGCCTACGAATATACAGATACATACAGAAACACAATCACTATACAATGGAAAATACTACTTTTCAGACAGGTCTTTTTGCTAGTCTAAATGCACTTAGGCATACTTTTATCTGGCCATGCAATTTTCTTTATGAGAGTTTGTAGGCTTGGAAAAGCTGTTATTCAAAAATCATTTATCTTATACTACATACTCATCCAAATGGCATGCCCTACATTTATGGCAACACAAAAATGCCACACATGGATTTGTTCATAACTACCACAGAGGTACAAGTCAGTACATATATACACAGTTTGGAAAGAATCAACCTAAATATAAATATGTATACTTGTTTTTCTACTTTTTGGTTTGCGCAACTGAAAATTGACACATGAAATAGTTCAATAAACATCTTAACATAAGAAAACTTACTGTCACATGTTGAGGCTTTATTCATTTCATGACAGTTCTGTATGAAATACGAATACTTTCATACATACTTTCAATTTAATATGATTGACAAAGGAGATAATAGAGTTAACTGAGAAAAAGAATTTATTTACATAGCTTGAATATTCTTCCTGCATAGACACGGACAACCACAAGTAGAGTATCTCTAATTTGACAGAGATGGTAATAACTCACTCTATTTTTTATTTATCTTACTGTTGCATGTAGTTCTATATAGTTGAAATTAATTTTAGATTAAAGGCAGATTGTAATGCAATTCATGTACAGAAATTATTAGGAATTATGCAGTCTATATTAAAGAACAGAGAACATTTTAGGAAATTTAGTTTAAAAATAGATGTAGCAAAGACCAGTGATGAGAGAAAGAAGAAATTTTTGATTATCAGTCTTGATTAGATGAAAGTTTGCGGATAACTCTCAGTAATTGCACTTGCCTTTTTGACATTTATACTGGTGGCTTGTAATTTAGACATGAAGTAAGTCAATGGACAAAAATGTAGGTTGAAGCTGAATCTGAGCAGAAGAGAGATGATAGTGTCCAGCAGAGAAAAGCATTTGGAAAAGTTTGTATGACACCGAAACAGTTAGGACTTTGCAAGTCTTTTCTAAATCCATGCTGACACAAGACTCTTTAAAAAAATATTAACTGTTGGTGGTAGTACTTCTAGATGTCTACAGCAGTTTACTAGATTAGCACACTTTGGATTAGCCTAAGAAAGTTAAAAGATCTTTTTTTCAGATGTGTAGTATCATTCATTTGCTACTAGAAAGAAACAGCTATGTAATAAAGCAAGAGCAGCCAAAAACTCATGGCCAGCCTAAACATCTTAAGAAGTGAAATACAATCAACAGGAGAAATCAACATTACCCAAATGGTGTACCTAGAGAAGAGAAGGCTCCGGGGAGCCTTCCTGTACTTGAAGGGGGCCTACAGGAATGATGGGGATGGACTCTTTTTCAGGGACTGCAGTGATAGGACAAGGGGTAACGGTTTTAAGCTGAAAGAGGAGAGATTTAGGTTAGATATTAGGAAGACATTTTTTCCTGTGAGGGTGGTGAGGCACTGGCACAGGTTGCCCAGATAAGTAGTGGATGCCCCATCCCTGGAGGCGTTCAAGGGCAGGTTGGATGAGGCTATGAACAACCCGATCGAGTGGAAGGTGTCCCTGCCCAAGGTAGGGGGATAGGAATTATATGATCATTTAGGTCCTTTCCAGCCCAAAACATTCTATTACTCTATGATAAGGACAAAGGGACGGAAAGAAAACCAGGGTAAACAATGAGGTAAGATGTAGTCACAGTACAGAAACAGAAATCAGAGTGAAGGCAAAACCAGCAACTGAACTATAAGGGAAAATGGGTCTGAAGAAGGGGGACACATACAGCCTGGAAAAGACTAGAGGACTTCACTTCTGACAAGGTCCTGATCGAGTTCTGCTATACCAATAAATACTTGGAGCTGGAAAGTGAATATAAATAGAAAGAATATGTTATATATGCTCCTCTTATTTTTGGGGGGTGTTAATTACATGATGTTATACAATTAACTTAAAAAATAGATAACATTTAACTGATTTAAATTATGTAGATTTATTGGAGGATAAACATATTCACTTAGTTTAGCAATAAGAAATTAAGCATTAGATGTAGAGTAAAGCTGACTCTAAAAAAAGTTCAAGTGAGCAACTGGACCATAAGGGCTTTCTTGTGAGTGAACTGTAAGGAACTCCCTGGAATCTTATAACAAAAAGACTACTTCAGAACACAAGAAGATCAGACCTCAAAAATCCAACATATTAAAATAGAGTGGAAATATGTCAGATATTATTTGTAAAAACGTAAAAGCTTTTTTACTTGAAATCTATAAAGAGATCTGCCAATACAGCAACAGCACGCTCCATGTTTTGAGGAATACATTGTCAAGTCAAAAAGATAGCCAACAGAGCTTTGAAGACCAGAGACACTGCACTGAGTTCACAACAGCAGAAATCTTGAATCCAGTGGAACTATCAGAACAGAGAGGATGAATCTGAACTGTGTATTCATTCAACTCATTCCCAGAGCAGTAACCAACACAACACAGTGCCTCATCTTTCCTTTCAAGTTGACTTTACGTGACAAGAATTACAATAACACAAATTGCTTGCAGCCAAAGAAAAGACCATGAGCATTCAAGGAGAAGAATAGAGGCTTTCGGCACTAGCAACAGGTTGGTCTTTCTACTGTAGAACAATAAAGGGGAATTCAACATGAATGGTTGAGTCAGGAGCGAGAGGGATGAGTTGAAATCAAGGATACATACAAACTAGAAACCATTTCTGTTCTCAGATGAGCTGCAGTGTCACTAAATGATGTGGGGATGTAAGACCTGTGAAGGTGGTGCTAAGTAGGAGAAGCTAGAAACTCCTTTTCTTTTCTTTTCTTCTTCCTTGATATACATCTGCAGTTTGGGTTAGGTACATTTCATCAGAACCAAATCTCCTGTATATGTAGCACATTTTTATTATGTTGCTTACATCCATGGCTTTCACTTCTGCTTTAAAGCACTTCAGTTCCAAAAGACCAAAATTGATCTATTTTCCATAGGATTTTGCATGATCACTCACTTTTATTGCTGAAGATTCTTTTTGAGAAATAATAACAAAACAGGGAATTACAAATTAAAATATTTTATTTTTCCTGCATGATTTTTTTGTCCTTATTTGAGGGCTGACTGCTCACCTCATAATACACTGGCTAATTCTGAAATTAGACTGCAGAGCCTAAAGAAAGAGACAATACAATCTTACTAACATTACTGGATCTCTTTACGAACCAATCTTGTGCATAGTTTGGACACAATAGGTAGCAGCTTTGGGGTGTCAGAAGATATCAAACACACTTTTAGTTTGTTGGATGGAAACAAGAACTCATTGTAATTCTAAGACAACTTTTGCACCTGTATCACGTAAATGGCCTGAGTAGCAGTAAATTAATCAACTGAAGCAAAGGTTACAGGGAGGTAGAAATACCATTTAGGTTCTGTATGTTCTCACAAATTGTTCACCTGCTATTACTGTCACTAAGATTCTGGTCCAAACTCCTATTCTGAAGTCTAAAAGCAAACACTGCAGACTCCTTTTTCACTGATTTTGCTCTCAAATGATGCTTGAGTAAAGGCCAAAGTTTTGAGAGATTTTCTGCATCGAGTGCTGGCTTTCTTAAGACCTTTATGTGGAAGCTGCTACCTTATTTTCTTTGAAAATAAGATTCTTTTAAATGATAGATTAATCTATTCTTCCTTTCATTTATGAATCTACTTGAGGATCATCACCTGCCCAGAAGACCTTGTGTCTGAATCATTTATTCCAGTATTTTACTAGTGAAAGCAATCTGTGGATGCAATTTTTCATGAGTTTTCAAGCTCCGTCCTAAAACTGGTCTGGATTTCTGTGTCTGCCTCCTTCCCTTTCTGTGATACAGAAGGTATCTTTCTCATTTACTCTTTCAGCTACACCTTGTATAATGAAGTCAAGCGCTATTGAAGGTGGTGGAGTACTTGTCATTAGATGGTCTAGTATAACATTTTATGACTCAGAACTCCTAATAAATATGATTTATTTGGGATAAAAGCTCTTAACTAGGTCAGATGTCTGGACAGAAAAGACAGTTAATTATAGAGGACCACTCATATTTTGCAACTGTAATAGGAATAAAGTGATTCTTTTTTTGTAGTAGTCCAAACCTGACTCGCACCACTACTGTTCTCCTCTTTAGCCTGAGTTAATTGTCTGATGAACAATGTGGGTATCTGTGGCTGATTTATTTATGAATAACTTCTATCTGAAAAGCCTACACCAATAAAGTACAAGAGGGCATGACTAAAGGATTCAGAATTTTAGGAGCTTAGATAATTGCTTGTAGAAAATATAATGAGCTCTACATGTCAAATTACGCAAAACCAGAACTATTGAACTTTTTGAAAAAGGAATGTTTTTCCCCTAAACTAAACAACCAGGCCAAATTCTATTTACCATATTCATTATAACTGTAGAATAACAGAGTCAAAAGAACTCCCCCATTGCAACACCTAAACACACAGGAAAATAGATTCTGACCAACTTGGGTAAAAAGATTTGACGCTTCTTATAACTACAACCATAGCTACCTACTTAGAATTAGGATGGTTACAGCTATCCTGAGAACTTTATGCAAGAATTGTTCAAATTCAAAAATTAGAACATGACAGCTGTAACTATTATTTTGGTACAACCAGTTAGGCACAGTCTTTATAATACTTGCTTTGCGTTTTGACAAGACATTGTGGGAAAAGCTTCTGATGGAATAACTGAGTTTCACATGGGAGCTGACCTCTGAATATTTAAGCTATGAAGAAAAAAGTAAGAATAAATGGATTGAAGACCAGGCATATGCAGTACAGCTGCCAATCTATATTAAGAACACTTAAGTCAATGTATATGCTCTAGATATTCTTTTATACTACTTTCAAACTTATTTACAGTTCTATATACAACAGAACTATTAAGAGGGATTAAGTCTATTATGTGAATACCTAAATCTGCTCTGTTCTAAATAAACTTGAGAAAATTGGTATTTATATTTCACAACATAGCTTAATGTAATTAAAAGTCCTTCTACAACAATTTGAAATACAAAGCCCAATCCTCCTCTTATATAAAAAATGTATATAGCTTTGTGATTGTTGCAAAACAAAAAATCACTGTTGTTGCAGGAGAGCTCTCTGTTACTGAGATCTGTTTATCCTTTCTGTTATTTGGTTCTATTACATTTAGTATCTAGCTTTATTAAATTTGAAAAATAGTTTATCTTCATTCTGGCAAAGTAGGTGGCTATAATTTGCAAATATGTTGGTCAAAAATAGACCAGTTAGTTGGTTCTTGGCTGGCACATTGTCAACGCATACAATGAGTTCCTCCCTCCTCTCTCTCTCATACACGCTTCTTTCTCTTTCACATGCACACACTCAAAAATGTCTCCAGTAGAGTAAAATATTCACATTAATACTGGAAGCAATGGAGAAGAACCCCGGCCGACATCCCATCTGTTCCCATGAATTAAATTTAGAAATCATATGTAATATAGACATTTCTGTCTGAATATCAAAAAGCCCTGACACATTCAGCTTTCATTAAAAAGCTTTGAGATGTGACTCGAATAACAATCTGTCTTAGCTAATTAGTATTTTCAGTTTAGCATATTCACTTTCAGACGTATTGCTGTTTGCACATGGTAATTTAGGTAAACAGAGCCCATCCACAGCTGCATCAATTAACACTGCTAATCAAAACTGAATTCAGGTAATTAGGCACATTTATGCAAAAAGTGTGTAATTTGTGGGGAAAGCTAGATTCTTCAGTAATATTTCAATAAGTAGGAGTCTCTTTTAGCAAATAAGACAAGGAAATAATAGTAAATCAGCTCTAACATATATGTGATGCACACTTAGTGACAAATATCTAAATTAAATCTCACTAATTGGTCTGTATTTTCATAAATTGGACCATATTTTTTCATATAAATGTTTTCCTCAGTGTTTCTATATGGGAAAGTAGGTTCATTTCTAACTAAGGGCTTTGTGATCATTCAAACAGGAATTTAAAAGTTAACATTGCCTCAAGCAGTTTTTGAACTGTTGAACAAAATAGTCCAACTTGTTCTCATTTCCAGTCAGGCAATTTTTAATGAAAATGCCCTCTCTTCATTTTCAATTTAATTTCTTAAAAAAAAGGCATATTTTAGTTTATTTTAAAGAAAAGCTTCTAAAAATTTCTCCCACCGCCCATTTCAAGAATGTATATCAGTAAATACTTCAAAACTATTCTGTCTTGACCTACAAAGTTTTACGAGAAGAACAAGTTTCACATCCTTTCCTTTCCTTTCCCTCAACCCAAAACCAGAATTTGAATCCTTCCAAAAGCTACAAAAAGCTTTAAAGCATTGGAAGAAACTGTATATTCAGAACAGAATTTTCATTTCTATTGAAACAGAAAGAAATGTTCACTGTAATATTATACTCCAAGAGTTTTCATACGCAGCTATTCAAGTTATCCAAATTCAATTCTTTGTTATGGTCTCTTTCAGAAAACTACAGAAGTCTGATGGACAATAAATGCAATTATCAACATGTAGATAATCTTCCATAAATTGTAAGACTGACAAAAAAACCCCTTAGGCGATTACTGATTTTAACAGAAGTCTAAAATGAATCTACATTTTTTGCCTACTTCCAGCTCATTTATAGTTCTCAAAATTAATAAATAAGACAAATTAACTTTATCTCCAAACTAGTGTAATACATTTACTCAGACTAGTCAGCATAAATCTTCTACCTTGATTTCAGAGTATCTTTTTGAGAGGGATATATAGTGCATTTTCCTCACGTGTAGATCTGTAACATTGGAATCTGTCACTTTTGCTAGAAACTTCAGTGTACAGAAAAAAAGTTCTTACAACCTGAAAGTCTAACTCTATACAGTTATCGAAATTGCAGTGTGTTTTGCAGTCATCTGCAGTACGGTGCATGCATCACTATTCAGAAAGTTTTCTCTGTATAGAAAAGTGTGATTTGTTCTATTATGAAAAACTACATGAAAAACACTTAACATGTAAACTGTAGTTAAAAGTTTATCAAATCTTCAACTTTCATTTAGCTATTGGGAGAGTAGAATATTGAGGGAACACTGACAAAGAGTTCAGAAGAAAAACAAGAAATACAAATTTGAAATTTTTCTACTCAAATAATCGCAATGACTATTGCTAATATAGTGAAATGTTAGAATGCTGAACAAGGTAATTTCTAGCCAATTATCAGACCAGCTTTAAAGTATACACAGTTCCCTAGGCCACCCTTGCTGGGGACAATGGGAAACAACATTATAACGTCACTTATTTCCATTTTTCTGTTGCAAGTGAGAAACACCCACCTATGCATCATATCATATGCTAAGCAGCTGTCTGATCTCTCACATGGCTTATTAATATTGACAAACAGTGAATATCATCAAAACAATCTCATGTGACCTGTCTCTGAAAGAACTTGCTCTGCTCAGTAAATGTTTTTTTGAAAGAGCAATACACAAGGTGTAACGACTAATGGTGTTTATTTTAGATGTTACACTCTGTAGGAAGTGAGTACAGTGACAACATCCCAGCCTCCCTCCCTTGCCACCCTACTTGTTAGTATTTTTTTTCCTAGCGTAGTCAGATATATCAAGTATCCCAGCTGACTTTTCAGAAATATTTTACTACACTGCCCTGTGTTTTATGTCTGGCTACATGGGTAAATATAAACTGACACTTCAGGAGCTCCTCTTCACTGAACATGTATATAGCGTACATTATTACTTCATCATGTCTTGATGTGCCATCAATTTGAAAACTTTATATGCTGTTTGAGTATCATTTTTTGGAATAATTTGGATTTTTAGTTTAATGCTAAGGTTTGATAAATGCGTATCAGTATTAATTGACAACAGATAATGGAAATCTCAAAAAAGAAAATGCCATGTGCAAGTTGGCTGGTGTAATAGAAACTTCTCATAAATGCAGCCTCACTCTTTTAACTCTCCTGTATCACTCTACTGTAAAATATGCAAAGAGATGGAGACATCTAGCTACTAAAATCTAAAAAAAAATCAGTTGGGTGATATATACCTACTATTGTTAAATAAAATATGATTGATATGTATGACTAAAAAGATCCTATAAATACTGTTTTGCTCAACTTAAAAAAAAGTTTCATCATACTCCAAGTACTCAAAGGCATTCCAGGATTATAAGCAAAACAATAAACATATAAAGTTCATATTTATTTTGTCTATAGAGCATGCATCTCATTATTTATAACATATAAACTATTCAAATGTTTCATATCCCTGGTATTCATAGGGTTGAATTAAGAGCATGCACAAATTTTAGTCTGAGGAAAGTAGAAGCAAGAGCCCAAAGCCAAGAATTAGTACTCTACAACTTACAAGAGTAAAAAAAAAAGCTCAATAATTTACAAATGTTGAAGGAAATGTTAGTTCCATAATTAAAAATCAGGCAGAGATCCTTTTGGCAAATGGATCTCTTTGTTAAACATCCTACTAATCCAAGCCTGAAGGTATAATTCAGTACCCTGGAGGATCCCCTCTATACTTTTGCCAGCTGTTCCATTTAGGTCACTCCAACACAAGTTTAGCTTTCATCTATTCCTCGCTTTCTTCACTGGGTCCCAGAAGCAGCAGCCCATCTCTCTGAAGGCTGTTTAAAGTGTAAATGAATAGGCGAGACAGAAGTGAGCCGCCAGCTTAGGGTTCTTAATTTCTGAACTGCAATTCCTTGGACTTCCCTACCTTGACAGATGCAATATGAAGTCTTCCTCGATGAAATGTGAGGGGGAAAACTGAATATGGAATGCAGATAGCACATTCATTATCATTTTAATGTTTTGCAGCTGCATGAAATAATAGGAAATTTTCCCAGGCAGAAAGTTCACTTAAGGCCAAACAGTTGCAAGTAGCCTTTCACCCTTCAGCCCAATACCCAGCAGCACTGCTGCTGGCATGCAAGGAAAAGCCTTCAAAGAGCCATTTCATCCCTTCTCAGGTGGTCAGAGAGAGGGAGAGGAAGGGAGGAAAACAAAAAAGAAGAAAAAAGGTGGTGGCTTGATGCCAGTACAGTACACTGTGCGCCAAGGACTGGGAAGAGCCCTGGGTGCAGACCTGGTCCACTTGCCTCCCTCCCTGGACTGTCAGGCAAAGGAAGTGATGCTTCAAGGGCTTGCTTATGCAAACTGACCCAACCTCAAGTAACTAAGCTAATTTACTGCTAATGTCATGCAAGGCTTTTAACAAATACATAATTTCTTACCAAAAGCAACAAAAAGATGTGAATATAAAATGGATCCGATTAAGAGTGGTTCTAGTAAGTGTAAAGTTAAGCCCTCAGAGAATCACTATAGTCCTCCAGAACTGCTTTTGGAGAGTATGTTGTTTTGTAACAACACACTGATCTCTTACTCTCGGAAAATTAAGTGTAAGTCGTTAAAAAACAACCCACTGCCCTGACATGTTTAAAAAAAATAAAGAGCAAGACAGCTACCCTGGGAGGAATTTCTACTTGTTCAACTTTTAATGAAAGATTCATAAAAAATGCAGCAAGTGTATCACTGATGTCTTTCCAATTTAATATTAATTAATAAAGTTTGCACACACAAATACCAAATGTACTGTGAAACAGAATTATAAAATCTATTGAAAATTAACTTCCTACTTTTTCAAAGGCTGTTCAGTATCGTAGGCACAGCAACTCTGATGCCCATCTGCATGACTTTACAGACGCAAGTAATCCCACAGGCTTTAGTCAACTGCTAAGATCATGAACCGACCCAAACCATTCAACATTACGTACTGGCTGCAATGTAAGAAACCCCTTGTGCACATTTAGTAGGAAGGATTGGAATCAGAGTGTTTAAGCAGCACAGTGATTCGCACACCTGCACTTAGCCTGCTCTTGAGGAAGTGCTCTGTCACTCAAAAAGTAGAGATCTGCAATCTTGTACTTGTAAACCTGACATTCAAGGGTTAGGGAGAAGGAAAAAAAAACAACACAAAGAATAACACACATGCAGCTTTACTTCTAATTCTGCACCAGCTCACACAGGTGAGCAACCCAGCTCTGGCGAGCTGCCTTGTGTAGGTGGACAGAATCTTCACCTGTGTTACGCTTCCCACTCCTGCATGCATCAGCCAGCTCAAGGTCTGCACTAGCAGATAAAGCATATCCAACAGTGATTTTCACTGCTTACCCTGCTGACTTGCTTCCACGCATTCCTGCTGACATTCCTGCATGTGACGGTTCATCGCTGCTCTCAAATTCAGTGTTCCTGTGGTGTGGTGGCTCTAGCAGTGATGAGCAGAGCAAAGGCAGGTTGCCACTGGCCCGTTCTACCAGAGTCCAGTCATGCGCCGTCTGCAATCACATCTCACTGAGTGCAGAAGGAAAATTAAAACATTTTTTTCTCTTACACTTGAATGACACAACATAGTGTTCTGTGTTTGCATTTAAATTGGACAGAATAATTTACCACTGGCTTTTAATTTCAGAAGGGTTAATCACCTCGGCAAAGGTCAATCAAACTTTAATCTCCAATAAAATTGCAGTAGCGTCAGTCAACTGCAGGACATTTATTATATTCTTATTTCCATGCAAAAGAATGCATCACTAATCTGCTAACTCTTTACATTAGCACATTTGCCATTAACATTTTACTAAAATTATTAATTCCTCCAAAACTATTACAAGAGCTCATTTCTACACATCTCAGAAGATAATCCTGTTAAAAACCAGCCACATCTACTGTGACATTGCTTTAGTTGTCTGCTCTAATCCTCACAACTGTTTGATACTCCAACTGCGTTCTAACAATGCACAAAGTCTCAATTACACAAAATATTACAGGGTTTAGTTTAGAACAACAATATAGTGTTTTAGTAACTTAATCTTCCCAATTGTCTGCAATCACAATACTAATCTATTTTGCCACTGTTCACAGAATTTTGTATTCAAAACAAAATATAGATTTTAAATATTTTAGCAACTCTTGAAAGGCAGTAGATTTACAAGGATAAGTTTAAATCTAGAATCCTTTACTAGTGATAGGAATAACCATGATGATAAGAATATTTTTCTGGCCTGGAAAAAATTATTTCCTCACAAAACAGAAGTCTCTTTTGAGGCATAGCCCATTAACAAATGAAGTAATAAAGAAGTTGGTTTTCTAATTACAATTTTATCTGCAATTAAATTGACCGAGAACCCCAAAATCTCACTAAAAAAAATTCATCAGGATTAGTTTTAAATTACCATTGCAATAATACCACCTCAAAACTAGAAAGTTATTCAACACTAAACAGAAAACTGTAAAATAGAAAAGACTACATCCCCAAAATACGTTAGTTTTAAATAAACAACAGCTATACTAGGCTAGACAGCAACACATTCCTTCAAACGTTTACTGTAACAATTTTGTCTGAATGCTAAGGACTATTTTACCTGTAAAAATACAGAGAACAAGAGCAACATAAAACTCAGGGAGAGATTATTACAGAATTGAAACACAATGCAAATAATTATTTTCCCAAATTTTAGAAACTGATACCAAAAAGCCAAAATTACTTGGGCAGAAGAACACCAATACCACCAAAATAAAAGGGTCTTCCTTATTCTCCTACCATGGCTGTTTTAGCTCCTGTGAGAAAAAGAAGGAACCGTCGTATGCTATCTTGTTTCTATTTAAAATGGATTTTTTAGCCATAATAACATCTTGACATACCGTAATGTAAATAAACTGTTCTTTCCCATCCCAATATTTCCTTCTCTGTCTCTCTGTCTCTCTCTGTCTCCGTCTCTCTCCTCTTTTTGTTTTAATATATGGCACACAGACAGACACACGCCCCCGTCACTGTCAATATGCACACTCATTAGCAATATGTCAGGCTGGCATTTTCAACACGTACTCCAGAGCATAACTGCACTACCACGCAGCACACACACGTAAAAATACAATTGCAGAGAAGAAGAGCTCAGCGGAATAATTTTGAACTTGGAAAACTAGGTAAACGTACAAAAGGAATAAGCGAGATTCTCAGACAACATTTTATAAAGGTGCTGCAAAGTGGCTCTCCAGCTAACGGCACCAATGCCACTCTCATTTTGCACACACAAACATACACACATGCAAAAATACACATACTAAAGCGAATATTTTAGCAAGATATTTTAACGCTGAATTATATTCTAACTTGAAGTAATGAATGGAGATATCACAAAACACAAATGTGAACTGAACTATGAGTTCCTAGAATATGCTGTTAACAGTATTTGTAGTTTCTCCAGCTGAGAAAATTAGCTTTGAAAACAATTTCGTCTGTATTTCTCGCAAAAAGCATCGGGTAAGACAGCAAGGACCACTTACACAGGGTGAGTAGCACTGAGCTATCGTTTTGATTATTCACCTTTTGTTGCATTGATAAAACATATTCTAGATTTCTATTGCAACCGCTTTAAAATACAACAGAATAGCTTCATGTGGCACCCTGAAATGAAAGATACCATCAAAGCACCATCTAATTCATTTTTCAAAAGAACAAATAGGGGAGAAACGTATGGGGAAAAAAACATACCTGTAGTTATCCCAGTGAATGACTTCTCAGCACATCTACATAGTCTTGCGGCTCTACCAGTACAAAAGTCGACACTGCAGCGCTTGTGATCTCTGTGACAATGGCATCATACTGCCAGCAATTTTCCCAGTTAAACTTCTCAGACATGATAGCAACTTTGTTAATTATGATGTTAGCCAGCTGGCGGGTACAATCAATCATCCACTGTAAGAAAGCCAGACAAAGAGACATCTAATCATTGCAACCAGAGCAGATAAATTTTGTTCCTTTCTTATACGTGTCACAGATTCTATCCCTCCTGACCCTCTACACAGCCATCGACTGTCAAATTTAGATTCTGCAAGCTCCCAGCTTTTCTTTATCCCTGCCTTAGATCTGAAACTCCGGGTTATCAGGAAGACAAGCGTCACCAGCTGTCTCAGAACAGGAAGGCAATCAGGTGAATAGTACTTATTATCTCTCATTGCCTTCTGAGGAGCGACAAGATTGATTTTGGACAAACACCACGTCCAGATCTCAGGCACAGCTACTACAGTGTCAGGTCTAGAATGTGGTGCATACATAAAACTGACCTGAGCCTTTACTAAAAAGGCATACCAAAAGTTTGAGGCTTCCTTCTTTTGGGGGTGCTTTGTTTTGGTTTGTTTTTTTTTTTAAGAGAACTCTTGAAGTACATTTTTTTCTCCACAGTTGCACTGGATATTCCCTTATTCTAGGTCTCCCTCCCTCCACCTCAAAATCCCAGGCAAGCTGACTGCACCGTTACTCAGGGGACTGTTTCACAGTTGGATAATCTTAATTGGGCCCACAGAAGCAGTTAGCTGCCATTAAAAGCTTCTCTGTATACCTCTTCCTCTCAGATAGTCTGAACGTCTATAAATCTCAACTAGTGAAGCCTACACTTTGAGAAGGTTAAACATGCAAATACAGTACAAGCCCAAAATATAAAAGCATCCTAACAAAATCTGAGCTGATAGTTAATTTCAGCCCCTATCTGGAAAACAATAATACGCTTGAGCTTTTCATTTACAGCACCACCGGACAATCTTGCACTCTTGTTGTAAGTCTTTTTACAAACCCAGTACACTTCAAAGTACTGGAAGGTAATTCATACAAAGTAGAAACAAAAGTTATAATGGAATAAATTCCATCCCTACAACTCATTCTAGTACAAAAAACCCCAACTTCATATGTTTCAAAATGCCTGCTGACAGTTCCATTTAACTAATCAGACCTGAGTAAATGAGTCAATGAATACAAATTAACAAGGACATGCAATAAGTTTATGATCACTTTTGGATTTGCGGTATATTCACTACCCTGGCCCTTGCACCAAAAACTGTTTTTCCAAAACCGTATCTTTTCAGACAATGAGATCCTATGTTTACTTCACCTAGTTTAATATTAAAGGTAGTATTTAGCAGTACTAAATATGCTCTGGACTGGGCAGCATAAAAATAGCCCTGTTTTTTGTAAATCCATTGAAAATAATATTTTTTTTCTTCAAAATTTTCACAAATAATTCACATAAAATTTTCACATTTTCCAAATACAAACAATCCAAATATTTTCATAATCTAAACAGAAAATAACGGCAGCTTGAAAAGAGTAGCTTGGGGGACTAAGAATTATATCCTGTCCTCTCTCCCTTGAAATTAAAGTGTTGCGAGAACCTGTCTTGCCTTTCAGAAGTCAAATTTTTCTTTTATGTAACTATCTTATATGGGAAGTTTATGAGGCCCAATACAGGAATCATTATGGTGTTCATTACTGGTCAAACCACAACTAATTGCTTTCTGATATTTGTTGGAAAGGATGAAGGCAGGAAAATAAATTACATCCTCCAATGTAATATCCTCACTCCAGTCATTTTGGATGACTGATCAAGTACTCACCCAGCTCCTCAGGCAGATATTGAAGACTGCATCAGTTCTGCACTGCTACCCTTACCCAAACTGTCAACAAGTTGAGATCTAGCTCAAGTACCTCCACACTATATTGTTACCGATGCAATGTCATGCACACTGTTAGAAAGCTCAGTCCTAGCCCACTAAAATGAATAATTCACTTTATTAAAATATCTGCCACCAATAGAATTATACTCAGAAGTTAAGGAAGCCCTCTGTGCATTATTCCCTCTCATTTCTATTGCTGTATTTGAATCATTATCTTGCTTTTTTTAGACAGCCTTTAAATATGAAGAAGTAGTCTTGATCCTAGCGGAGAACTCTAAGGCAAGGGGAAATAACCAAATGTAGGAAATTAATGAGGGACTTGGGAAGGACACAGAAATGGGAAACTGCCATAACAACCGACTGACTTTTCTAGAAAGTGAACCAAAGCCATCAGATACATTAAGGCCATCCAGAGTGGTATTTCCAGTTAGCCACCAGCATAAACCTTATCAGATTTCTAAGCTGTCAGAACAGATGTGAGCTGGCAGAACTGCAAAGCAAACACGATGGTTTCTGACAGGTCCAGATTGAAAGTTATTTAAGAGTAGCATGAAAGAAAGATCGAACTTGGTGCCTTAGCAGCACTTGTATTTGTCCATTTTCAATAAACACATCAGGCTTTTTTCTCACTCACACTTTTTCATTACTTCAGAGTTCCCTGTGGAAAAATAGGGAATTAATCTCACCTACTCTCAGCTGTTATAAACAAGGCAACTAGGCCAGTCATCTATGCTCTCCTCTGTCACCACTAGGAGAAAGGAGAGCATTACAGGGATCTGATGACCATGAATTATTATACTCATTTCCATAGTTAGGTATTGGTGAAATGGCTCATCCAACAGATGAACTGCTCTCTCTATTGGCTGTCTTGCAGATTACAAAAGTGGTCTGAATTCAGTTTTAACCTTGCTTGGAGCAGGACGTTGGACTAGTTGACCTCCTGAGGTCTCTTCCAACCTGAATTATTCTATTAATCTATGAACCGGCCAAGGAAAAGGTAATATAAATAGCAAAAGCTATGAGAAGAACCCAAATACATGAATTACACGTGTAACTTTCAGAAGGGCAGGGCAGCTCTCTCACCTTCCTTAAATCTTTTGAAAAAAGGGGTCATTTTTTATTTTTTTTCCCTCGATCAAAACAAAAACATGAGAACTACCAAATTATCTATACAGTAAGAGGTTCAGAGAAAAGGAAACATATCAAAAAGGATACACAAAGAAGAAAGTACAGAAAGACCTTCACAGGAAGTACCACCTATACCTGGTATAGGAGGAGAAAATGAAATTAAGCGGTAAAGGAAAAGTGAACTCAGGGTCAGGTAAAAGAACAATTTCCTTAGAAGGGAGTGAGATACAGTAAAGGATAGTCCTCAGTTAACCTAAAGCACATCCAGTTTGAAAAAAAACACAAGCCATGATCATAATTAATGGTGGTCCAGGCTTAAAGGTTTATTCTGGTAAAGATAAGATTACTCATGGATTTCAACAATATTTGCAGCACTTGGAGAACAAAGAAAATTGCCACCAAAAAATCCCCAACCAACCTAGAAGGAAGCATAGAAAAGAGTAAGATCCATGACCTAACAGTAAAGAATATTCTATAACATTTTGATGAATAATACGATCATATTTCACAAGTCGAGATTCATATAAAAGCACATAGTTTAAAAGTTACCTATACCCATTCATAAGCTTAACCTTAAAAATGCCTGTTTAATAAACTTTCTATTTGTACTCTAGGAAATACTGTAAATCTTCAGTACCTCATTACAAACTATTAAGTGAAATTAAGCAATAATATATGTAAATTATATATTTAAAATAATTGGAAATGTAATGAAAGAAATACTCTTCACATTGTAATCCACTGGGCTTTTAAATTAACTTTTAGAGTTCAGCAGCTGCCAATTAATGAAGAGCTTACACGTTTGACTGTGCTACAACAAATGAACTAGGAGAAGGGAAAGAGGAACACAAGGGCATGAAGCCAACTCAGGATGGTACAAAGATGCTGGTCAGCAGGTTTAGAGGAGCACTTGTGGCAGAGCCTGGGTCTGGGAAGAAATGTCCCTCTGCGGTGAACCTTTTCCTAAAAGAAATCAGGATCTTCGAAGACTCAGTGACACACTGACCTTCTCATTCACCGATTCCTCCCTCATTCCAAGAAAGAGCATATGTAGCTACAGACAGAGAGCTTATGGTATAGTTTCTCATTTTGGCACATCATATGCGTCAAAAATAGTCACGGGTATTTTTTTTTAAATATATTTTTAGTAGTACAAGTCTAGAGTTAGCCTTCATCATAAACTGCACGTATATTCCGCTGGGAAGAATGAAACCATAAAGTTTCAGAGTTCAGAACAATTTCTGCAATGGCCACACGTAACTTCTCAAGGGGGAAGTGCCACGAGGCAGAAGCGAAGAGTCTACATGTTGCATCAATTCCTAGCACAGAATGAATAGAGGTGAAATATTAATGCATTACAAGGAAAACAATTTAGCTTCCATTCTAGGAATTAATCAAGAAAGAAAAAAGGGGAAACAGACTATTTCTGCATTTGTATAATGAAAAACAGTTTCAATTTTATCCTGCTATAATACTGTTAGCATATGTGAATGAAAGGACTTTTGTTCTATTCTGCTATGACCAGCTGTGGTGAGCCTGAAAATTGAGATTTTTTTTTCTTTCTTCGTCATTTGCTTTTTTTTTGGCACACATGTTCAGTTATTCTGTTACCCACGATAGTAGTCAGACATATCTCTTTTTAAACTGGTCAGTAAGAATATGTGTACCAGTCCAGATACCGGCATCCTGCCTTTGACAATGTCCAGTAACAGGTGTCCAGAAAAAAGTGTAATTTTTTTCCTGCTATACTCTCCCAAACTCAGTCTACCTGTGGTGTGCAAGATTATTTAGCACATGAAATGTCAGGATGGCTTAATGCAACAAACACATCAGACAAGACTTCAATACAGCTCTCCTGTGTAACAGAATGACAAAATTCAGTAGCAACATTGCACAGTTAAATAACTGATAACATACCTATAGAACAGGAAAGCTTATGTGAATGAGAAACTAAGAATGAGCAGAAATTGACAAAAATGAGTATATCTCAATTAAAAAAAAGAGGCAAGTAAGCCATTCACAGTCAGACTGCTAAAAATTCTGGATAAGGCGACTTTTGTCTGTATCATGCCATAAAGATGAAACAATAAAAAGTTTGCATTGTGTTAGTGGAAAGATTTTTTTTTAAATTTATAAAGCACCTTCTCAGAGCACCCCTCACTAGATCAAGGGAGACACCCGAGCACCACAGCTCCAGAAGTTGGCAATAGCTCTTCCCTAAAGCCAGAGTTGGCACCATTTTGCAAAAATTCATTCCCAAGTTTGTTGCTAAAAAGCCTGGAAGATTTTCCTATGCAAAAGTTCCTACCCACAGTAAAGTGGAACTGGAATAGTAAACAGATAGACAGACACACAGAATGAAATGACAACTGAATTAAACAAACGCTTATTCTGGAGACAACAAACACAAAATACATTGGGGAAAATTTAATCCATGTTTTAGCAACACAATCACTTTAGATTGTATGGTACTTATTTTCAATGTGTCATTTTATTTTTTTTTGCCCTCAAATAAAAAAATGCTCTTGCAACTAAAGTAGCCACCTAAAAGAATACAATTGGTCCGTATAAAATTTACGCATATAAAATACTAATAGCGAGGCAGAAAAACTCTGGTACATGACTCATTAGAAAGGTTCTGGCTGTAATGATCCAATCAAAGCAACATAAACTAAAACACCCAACTGAAAGGAAATTAAAAAAAAACAACAGCAACTCAAAACATTAAAATTGTATGTTTATAATTCATTCTTCAAATAAAAAGTAAAAGTGTTAATGTGGTCACAGTTGGGGTCTGGATTCTCTAAAGGTAAGTCTCAAATTGTGAAACTGTCCAATGTGGGCATTCAGGATTTTAATAATTTTCCAGATTGACTTAATGAGCTTCTTTCAATACAATTAGTTAATTTCCTGACAGATAATACTTTACACCCGATTAATTTCAGAGCAGTTAAAAGGCAATAGCTCTAAAGGCAAATTAAAAAAAAAGACGGAACAAGGAAGCCAAGGCAGTAATCTTTTTTTTACAAATCTCAATTTTCTCTACGTACTCTGAAACCAAACTATTCATATATATGGTTGTCATCTATTATTTTCAATATTGGAGGACAGTAAACTCTTACAGATTCTTATGTCCAGCAGTACATAAAGAGGAAGGTCAAACAGAAAGAGAAGCATAGTTTGTGGGGGGAGATATTTATTATACCATGTAAATATGATCTAATTATCTTTTTTTTTCCCCAGAAGTAAGTGTATTATATGAAATTAGATCCTTTTACTCTTTCACTGCTGAAATTATTGTTAGGAACAGTGCTATCTACCCATGCCACCGTGAAATCAAGCTTAACATTAGTCATTTTTTGAGGCCCATTTCCAAAACGCACATGTTGCAATAAGGAATACACGACTGTGTTACACAGCACTGATGTTTTCAAAGCTGTCAAAAGGACATGGATGCCCAAATCGTCCAGATTTCATATCCATTCTGCATGATGGTGTCTTCCTTTTATCATAGAATCAGAGAATGACCTGGGTGTAGAATCATAGAGTGGTTTGAGTAATCATAGACCGGTTTGGGTAAAATAAATTTTTAAATAAAGCCTAAAAAGTTCAAAAGTAAAAATGTTGCTGTTCCGCAAAAATGTATATTATGGGGTTTTTTTCACTTTATAAAGGAAGATAGGAAGATATTAAAAGAGTCCCAAGTAATGTGACTGAAAGGGTCACTGAAGGATCTCTGTCCAGTCGTAAATGGAGGGCTCCCCAGCACATAACAATCAACTGTCCCAGGCTTCACTACACCAGAGGTGTGGAAGTTGTGCATAAGGAGTCCTCTCCTGAGGAAGACCAAAACCCAAACAAATAAGAAACTTCAGTGCCCAGAATGGGCACACCTATTCCCAAAGTGTTTCTCAGGCAAAATATGGCTGGTATATGTAGCAAAAGAGGAAATAGCTCTGAATAGGCCATGCGTGTAAGATGCTGGACTGCAATGAAACATATCAAATCTATGAGCAAAGACTCCTTCAGATTTTAGCTGTTGCATACCAAAAGTTCTTTTTGAACTCGAAAATACTCTTTCCACTCTAGCATTAATGATCACTGGAAAAATTAAGTTGCTGCTCTCACTGAACAGTGATTTAAATCTTTTTGAGGAGGAAATTTAAACTGTATTGTATAAGTGCAGAAATCAAATATACCATTATAAACCGCTCTTTTGATACTGTTATTTTCAACTAAAAAGTCGAATTAGAATTGTTTCTGTGCTGCTTTCATTTGAAAAAGATAATTCCTTGCTGGTTGTCATATTTAAATTTAGGAAATGAAATAAAATAAAATAAAAAAAGAAAAGCCAAAACCTATCTGTAACTCACCATTTAACTAAACAAAAAGATGGAACTTCGAATGTCTTTAACTAAAGCCTCTTGAGCAGAATAGACCCAGAGATCAGGAAAAGTATCACTGTACCTAAGGACCTGCTTAATTTTGAACAGCATTTCAGAAGGGACAGACTTAAATACGTGCTCGTGTGTTAGGCTGCCGAGGTGCTACACCTCAAGAAAGTACTGCACTGTACTAGTTCTACAGAATACTGCTCAATGCTGCCGTAGTTCAGGTGTTGATACCCAGTTGCAGGCTATTCCAAACATAGATACTGTCACCTCCCATGCTTCTTTTGTACTTCCCCTATTTATCACAACTACCAGATGCGATAATCTGCAAGTTCGAAAAGAAATGCATTAATCCCATTTAAGGATTCTGAACAAGGCTCTAAAATGCTAAGTACCAACCCTAGACAAACATGGCTGGCTGAGTGTTTGCCTGTGGTTTTAAACATCCATACAAACTTAATTATCATTATGTTAAAGTTGTGCAATCAAGTTCATTGCACATTAAAAAGGCATGCCAAAAAGAACAAAGTAAAATTGATGGATTCAAGTAAAAATAAATAAATAAATAAAATAAAGCACTAGGTTGGAGTTAGGAAGATCATGCATTAGGATGAAAGACAAAACAGATGCAATACACAGGAAAGATCAAAGAGCTCCATCAATTCATTCTGAAAGTCAAAATCCAGCTGAGCATGGGAGCCCTGTCCGCATAATAAGAAAGGTTGACTAAAACATAAGGATTAAACAGATGAGCTGTCTCCAGTGAATGTACGGCACAGGAAGCCCTGCTGAGCCACTTGTAAAGACACTTTGGAATTGTACACCTGCTACTCCACAGTGAAACCTACAGGAAGCCAGCCTGGAAGGGGAAAGAAATACGCTAATGGACTAAATAACTATCTTTAAGATAAAAAAGAAAAGAGTTGATACAAGAAGACGGCAACTAATAGATTTGCTCCTTCCTTTCCATTTAGTTTATTTAACAAATATTTCCACCAAAAATGACTACAAAGATATTGTTAGAGTCTTCCTCTCATTCCCTTGAAAGAAAAGAAAAAAGCTTTGCACATACTTAATCTGTGAACACAACCACCCACATATAGCAGAGTCAGCCTAGGATTCTCAATGAAAATGTCTGCCACAATAGTACTGGTTTGGAATCTCTTTTTGTATTCCACCATTCATGTTACATGGCCTAAGCTCTAATAACTTCAGTGCTGCAGGATTTAGTAAGTCTAATGGTCACTAAAATTTGTATTATTCCTAATATTGATGGCATTTAAAATAGTGTTATATATAAATCTTCCCTTTTCACTTTTACTTGTTAGAGGTGGAGTTTTTTCAATAACCAAAAATTATAGATATGATTAGTTTATTTTATCTTATTATTATCAATAGTAAGAAACGAAACTAGGAAAGAAGCTGTTAATAACAGGTAAGAAACACTATTCAACTGAATTATTTAATTAATTCTTGTATTAAAGTAAAATCCTTGTGGTGTGCATTTAGCCATAAAAGAAAGCCTCACATGATGAAAAAAACGTAGTGCTAGGAGCCACTGCATTACTCAAAGCAGATGAACTGCAGAGATTTCTAAAACCTCTGAAAGGATTCACGTTGTGTGCTACGCCTTCTTGTAAGGAACGCATAAAGGAAACTCTCGCACCAGAAGATGGCAAGCCATAACCTAAACCAGTCAGGGAACAAAGCCAGTTGAACATACACATACTTGTAAGTTTCTTAAGGCTTTGCTTTCTGCTAGATGTTCAATTAATGTCAACTGCCTGCTACAGGTGGCTCTTTATTTATTTTTTAAATGAATGTTACTAACCTGTTTGTCCTGCAAACGTTATTTACAATCACATCTTTTATTCTTGTTTTAGTTGACAGGACAATCTCTTTGAGGATCTGCGCAGAGCTGATATATTTGATTTCCAGGTTATCTACTGCCTGCAGATACAAGCACTTTGATTGTTTACAATGCAGGAGTAATTGGTAACCGTTAAATAACTCCAGAGACTGATTTAAGAGTCCTTCACCTACTGCATGAAAGGAGGGCTTAGTCCCACAGCCCCAGTCTGGCAAAATTCTTAAAGATTTCACTACAGAATCAATCAAATAAAAGCACTGTATTTGGTTGTAATGTTTTAAAATTAATTTCTATTTCAAAGTGGAAATTAAAATAAGAAGCATTTTCAAATCTCATTACGTTTCCAAAATTAGTTGCAAATATGAATTTGTTTAGCAGAATTTTAAACAGAATTTCTACAGTGTTTCTTTCAGCACACCAAGACAAAATGGGAAAAGCAAAGTGAAATTCAGCAAGTATCCCTATGAGGAATTTTATGTGTTGTTTCATTGCTAATACATTACTTCCTGGTTGCGTATGTTCAAGCTGTGGATAATATTTAAAATAACTTTTTGAAACATTTGCCTACCCTCGAGCAGTAAGCTAGAATTATTTTGCTATAAACAAATCAGGCTAATTTTCTGTTTCAGCAAAAAGTCATGGAGCGCATTTTAACTTTTATTTTCTGACGCCATTTTATGGCCACTGAACTTTACTGCTTCATCAAATGGTGTGGAAGCTCAATGCTGTTATGAGCACGCTGATTGCTGAGTTCCTCTGAACTTATCATGTTGTACCAGAAAACAGTAATTAAATACTTTACTGAAGATATTTTACATGTCCAGACAGCGCTGGCATGGACGTAGTCTAAATGAGATGCTGCAGTGCGCAGTGGAAGGCCACCCGGTTAGTCCTGCAGGGAGCTCACCATGCCCACACTCACCCTGGAGCCGGCATTCACCGTGGCTTAAAGAGCAAGGTTGGGGTGTGCAGCAGGAAATGGGGAATCCCCGGGCCTCTGCCGCTACAGCTCCTTTGGGGAGCACTGCACCAACACTTCTCCACTGCCTCCATTTAAAACTACTCCAAGTTGTAAAGGTCTGAACGGCAGCAGCGCCCCACAAGGCACCTCCATCCGCTCTTGCACCAAAGACCCTAGCGGCAGAGCATGCATGCTTGTACAGCACTCCGGCTGCTCTAAGGACTTCCGTGATCCTCCACGCAAGTCTAAGTGCAGCCTCTCGGTCCTGCTTGAACAGAATTTTCCTTTCAAGAATAAAACTTACAGAAAGCTAAGATCGGTCCTAAATCTTTAACCATGCCAACTGCACTGACCTCTTGGGGCATAAGCATGCTTGTTAGCACACTGTAAATCAGTCAAGAGGAAGCTCAGCATTTCACAATTTACAGCCAACAGTGAATGACACCAGGACTTCTGCAAATCCCAGGTGCACATCCTGCAAAAATCACATAAGACATGTAAGCAGAGACTCAGCCAACTGCTCTTCCAAGTGACCTGAAATATACTATTACTAAAATTTTACCACCCACGGGAAAATCACAGTACCTTCAAGACCATATCACAACCATTTTCATGGAGAGGTTTCAAAGACAATTCTCTTGAGAGAGAGCTGCCACCTTGAAAAATTTCAATATGTTTCCCCAGCTGTTTTGGTACTACAGCTGTCATTTAAAAGGTCATAGCCATTCTTTTTATAATGAAGGCATTATTTTATTTTCTCTTCCTTTAAATAGTGCTGGACGGGTTTAAATACATGTTTGAAATAACTTTCACACTGAAAATACACAGTAGAAAATTTTAGTGCAGTATGTGAACAGTTCAGAAGCCTATAAGTCAAATGCAGAAATGGGCTCTATTATTATTTTAATCATTAAGCTCTATGCAAATTCCACAGAGGGATGTATTTGCTTGTTTATTTGCTTCGCTTTTTATTTGAATACATCATCAGCTGCCATTATCTATTGTTCTATAACAGTTTTTTCCAATATGTACGTATATAGATTCAGCAGAAGGGAAACACTACATTATTTGATTATTTCAAGTAAAAAAACTACACAAAAATTCTTTTTAAGCTTTATATTTCATTTAGGATCATAAGAAAAAAAATCATCTGAACATACTTTTAAGTATGCCAAACAATAAAAAAAACCACCCTTGCATTTCATTCTGAAACACTTCTCCTTTGTGTTTGCCTGAAATCCAGCTTGGTTTTGGCTCAACAGAAAATCAGAACTGTGATTAATTACAACGCTTTTTAGAAACTAAAATTTTCCAAGTCATACTGACACATCACATGTGTAAGAGACACACAACTAATCAGTTTTGCATACTACTCTGGCTTATCTCTGTAAATTTAGTTTGCTGGATTTGATTTCCTACACTAAAAAACACTGTTCTTCTGATAGAGAAGATCAGAGAATAAACTAAATGCAAAATATAGCGTCATTTCAGAGTCTATAGCTATCAGTGTAATCTTTTTTCATTCCTGCCCTTCCTTCCAGTTTGTTTAACTCTTAAATCCATCAAACTCTAACCTTAGTTTTTCACGTATACATCAATCATGAAAATATATTTTCTGAAGTAAAACCAGCTTAGAACTGATATGAGGTGAGTTTTCAAATGATCCCACACACAAAACCCTGTCTATATGAAAGTTTCCATAAACAGGTCTTCTTTTGTTTAAAGACAAGACAATATATAAAACCACATATAAATTGTAAATATAATTATACCCAGCATGAATTCTGTTGTTGTAATTTGCTTTGATACAATGGCATGAATAATCTAATTCTGTGTCAAATTCAGATATTCAGTCTCCTCTTGAAACCTCACTGTCTATCTGCCCAGCTTCATTTAAAGAGTGGGTAAGGAAAATGAACAAAAAAAAAAGGTCTAAGGAAATTTATTTCCTTTTAGGTTTAAAACAAATGCCCCTACACAAACCTATCGATATTTCCTCAGTCTTTCAGGTTCAGCTTCCGCTGATCAAGACAGCACTGCAATATTCACTCATACATGATCATGTATACCTAAACCCATAGAAAAATTTATCTTGAAGACTTAAGTTTTAAAAAATGGATTACTAGCATTTCTCTTAAGTAATTTCAGACACCAGATGCTATAAATACATTTAAACTTGCCTAACTTCTGCAATGATCATGTATTTACTGTAGTTTTCATTATATCAAATATGCTTCAGCTGCATCAGCAACGGATGAATTCCTTAGTTTCTTTATTAATTCAAACGATTTTTTTCCTATTTTTTACAAACCCCAAGGTTCTTTCAGCAATATCGGCTCCTTCTCTGTTCCATAAAATCTTAATCAATCTCCATTATTGTCATGAAAATGGTATTTGTCACTTTGCTGAGAAAAAAATAATCAATACATTTTGCAGGGTGGAATGGGTATTTAATGCAGTGAATTGATGCCTGTTAGAGAAATTTAGCTTGCCAGCAGTTTGTGACAAGCTAATAGAAAACCAGAAAATTCACTGAAGGTTGACAGATGAATATACAGACATGCCACAAAAATTAATATTGGGGCATTTTGCATAGCCTGTCATTTCATATGCTGGAGAGAAAATAGATTTAGACAAGCAAATCCCTAAGGAAATTCTTTTGGTTTTTAAAAGGCAAAATCCAAAAGCATGTAAAAAAAAATTCTTCACTATTATTTTTATGTTTATATATGTTTCTGAAAAATAAATATTCTCAAACAACCTTCCATCTGAATGTTTTGCTTCAGAGTTGATACTGAATACAAAAACACTGCTGCCTGATAAAATAGTGCAAAGTCTCTGAGGCAATACCAAACTCCTGATCCTTCTGGAGATCACAGCATTACAATAACAAATCAGAGTGTTGCTTCAAAAATTAGTACATAATCTGCACAATGGCATTGCTCAGAAAGCTTTCTGAATCACAAAAAAACCCAAGTAAAACTGTCATAGCCAATATCTAGAAAGAAATCCAGTTGTACTTTTCATGACAAACACAATATCCTCAAAGGAGCTGCTAGAATTATTTGAATCTTATTAATAAAAAGTTAGACTTCAGGAATGCAGTCCTCCCTTCTGTCTACTGCCATCTGCAGAAGCTGTCAAAACACTCCTCCTTCCAATTATGCGCTTTCTGTCTTTCACTTGTTCCACGATAAGCCTATAATCTATTTAATTCCCTTGTTTGGTTGGTTTAATAAACAATGCTTTTAAGTTGCAGGGCTCAACAAACCCAGCACCTGCAACAAGCACATTGCAGCTACCCGTTCCTCCAGGAGCATATCAGCACTGCTGACCACAGAGCTCTTGTGCTAGCCATGGCAGGAAGAAGTACAGGGCACCCATTGTGGACTTCTCTTGCAAGACTACATCTTTCTGAACTCCATTCTTGATTAGAAATTGCCTTAATTCTGGGCTGGATATAAACAGAACACCCTCTTCGGGGATATGCCTGCGGTTCCCAGCAAGATCCAACAGCATAAATTTTAAAACCTAAGGTACCCACGGGGTCACAGGGCAGCAAATATGTCTCTAAATATCTAAGAGGGCAACCAGCCGACTGCCCATGGTAAAACACAATCGTGCTCTAATTCCAGAGACTGAGCAAAGAAGCCTGGCGTATGAGCCCTGTTTGGGGAAAAGGAACAATCTTTTCATCACGTGCGTAATAGCAATCTAGGGCAAAAGAAGGGAGGCTAAAGATGCCAAGAATTTCAAATTGCTTCTGAACAGTCAAACACCCATGTTCAAGCACAGGAGAACAGAAGGGACAAAATTTAACACCTCCTTGCCTGTAAAACTGAAATAAGACGAGGCAACAGAAGTCTATAACAAGGTGGACATCGTGGAAAATCTGTATCTCCTACTGTCTTCACCATTCTGTCACGTATCTAAGAATACCCATGTAAATTAGAAGTCTCTCCTGCCACTACTACACTCCTCCCTGACAGCAGTAGTGCTAACACTGAACCACTTTGTAGCCATCAGAAAATTGCTGTAGGAAGTGGAGGATAGTTAACTTTACTGAGGTTCTCCATAAACAGGGAACTTAGTGTAATTATGTCCTCATTTGTAAAAGAATTTGACCTTCAGGCTGACAAAATTCAGGCTGAGTTTCCACCACAGCAAAATTTAGGCTAAACAATAACAAGAAATAAAAAAACTTCTATCAAAACATCATTGTTGGCAATTTTGCAAGCCTAGTAGAAGACAAACAACCATAATATTTTCAGAATTTGTTCATTCTTTAAAAAAAAAATAAATTATACTCCATAGGAATTTGGCAACACTAAAATAGGGGTCCCCAAAAGGCAACTGTGGGTTTTATTTCACAATTGAGTTCCAGCTGCTATTGTACATTATAGGACCATGCAGCTGGTGGGAATGACAAAAAGTCACTGTTGCATGACACTGTTAACATTTATATTTATGCTTTGCATGAGTGCAAACATTTGTAATTCACCCTAGGAAAGTTAAAGAGTTATTAGAGAAGATGACAGAGTGTTAGTAGAGCTAGTTCAAAATGGGAGATGTTCCGACATACACTGTCCAGTCTGATGTGTCGTATTTACACATTGGGAGGGACTTTAAAGATCATCTAGTCCATCCCCCCTGCAATAAGAAGGGGCATTTTCAACTAGATCAGGTTGCTCAAAGCCCTTCCAATCTGACCTTGAATGTTCCCAGGGATGGGGAATCCACAACCTCTCTGAGCAATCTGTTCCATCACCCTCATTGTAAAAAAAATATTTCTTATATCTAGTCTAATGTACCCTCTTTAGTTTGAAACCATTACCTCTTGTCTTATCGCAACAGGCCTTACTAAAAAGCATGCCTTCATCTTTCTTACAAGCACCCTCTATGTACTGAAAGGCCACAATAAGCTGGAGTCTTCTCACATGTGGTGACAAAATGAACACATGCATTATGCCCTGGAAGTTACATATGTATTTTTGTTATGAGTGTAAAGCACAGTTTGCTGTAAATGCTGAAAGCACTTGCAATATCATTAGCTCCATATGAATGTATATGTGGAATCTGTTTCATGATCAGTCATGAAGATATAAGCATAAAGTCAGTATTAAGTACGGATATTTTTGTAATGAGTATGGTGGGTCCTGAGGGAAATATTCCCATTGATTTTTCCTTGGTCTTTCTAAGATAATTTTTACAAGACTGACGATGAATTTAAATCGGTTTAAAAGCACAGTCCCACTGAGGAAAAGGGTAAAAGGTATTTCCCAATTAAACTCTTTCATATTAGCTTACTGACAAAGGGACATAAATTTGAACCCACAGCCTATATTAAAATTAGATGAGCTTCTATTGAATATGGTAAATTTTCAGATGTCTTTTCTTAATTTCATAGACATTTCTCAGTCATTTCCATATGGCCAGACAGAAATTCTGCTGTACTCACAGAACAGACTAAAAAGTAACAGCACTGGCAAATACTGTCATCCCCAGTTACCAGGTGAGAACTAAACCATGTAAACATTTCTAGTACTTGTTATTAGTGCAAATAGGAATTACAATCTACTTTAAAGTTTTCTTCCTTGTTCTCTAAACATGATCTTAATGTAATCTGTTTTCTCTGAAATATGAAACATTTTCAGGGTCCATGCAAATGTGTTTTTTTCCAATAAGACTCAATAAATTAATGATGTAATGGCATGATCCTACATCCACTGAAGTTTATAAAATTTTACACAGGCATAAACAACACAGGAATAAAGGCTACAAAAAAATGTAAAAAGCAGCCAAAACAGAGAACTTTCCATCTAACATCTGGCCTCATTACCGCAAGTGCCAGCCATGACCATTAAATAAAGGATGACTTACAAAATGCTTCCAGCTTCATTCCCTGTGCAACTACAATGTCCATTAGCATCAACAAATACATTTTGTTTCAGATGGAAAAGAGTTTTTCAAATATACCATCTTGATTTCTCATTTTGCTGTTGACCAAATAGTACTGTTAACTACTGGATTTTTATTTCAATTGTGTAACACAAGGCTTTTTTTTTTTCTGAATCATCTCGTTCTCCTCCTTCTTACTTACAGATGAACCTAACTGATCAGCAGAGAAGGGTTCATACAGTATTGAATAAAAACTCATGACCAATATAAAAAATGTTCTAATTCCCTCTCAAAATCTTAACTTCATGTCCAAGAACCACTATGATAGGTACTTTATATAACATGCCTTTTAAAAAACAGGTGATTGAGTTTTGAAAAAAGTCTTTGAAAGGCTTTCCTCATTTAGAATCCATCTCTATTCTGTTTTTTTGTGAGAGGCATTACCTTAAAGCTGCTTACAGAGTAACAGTAAAGAAACGGTGGTCACATGTACCCACAGCTATAAGCACTTAAAGGCAGCAGTGACAAGCTCTAGCAAATAATAAGTTGTCCTAGTTCTTTTTTCTTCCCTGTACAAAGTATGCTAAATCTTCTCATTTTGCGTTGTCTGCTCAGTTAAGAGATTTGAAGTCAGAGGGTCCCTAAAGTTGTCTACCTTTTCTGCACATACAATGATGTACACAAGAATTCCACCCTTTTTTTTTTTTTAAGGAAAATGCCTGTACTGACTAATTTGAAATGCAGAAAGACATTTGATAGCAGCCACAGTGGGCTAGGCAACACTCCCATCTCTTCCCTAAGATTCTCTTCTTGTCTTTACTTAAAAGACTTCAAAAGATGTTTGTTGCCAAGTCCAGGCCTGCCTTTTCCTCATGATCCATCCTGTTCTGCTCCCCCTAGCTCAATGGTAAGTTGAGGAAAATGCTTGCCTCCGCAGACATCAGCAGAAAGAGACTGCCACCACCACTAGACTCATAGAATCATAGAATCATAAGGTTGGAAGAGACCTCTGAGATCGAGTCCAACCATACCTGTCTCTTCACTAAACCATGTCCCTAAGGAACTCATCCACCCATCTTTTAAACACCTCCAGGGATGGCAACTCCACCTTCTTCCTGGGCAGTCTGTTCCAAACCCTGACCACCCTTTCAGTGAAGAAATTCTTCCTAATGTCCAGTCTAAACCTCCCCTGGCGCAATTTGTGGTCATTTCCTCTCATCCTATCACTGTCACTTGTGAGATCAGCACCCACCCCGTCACAACCTCCTTTCAGGCAGTTGTAGACAGTGACGAGGTCTCCCCTCAGCCTTTTCCTCTCTAAGCTAAACAACCCCAGTTCCCTCAGTCTCTCCTCGTAGGGCTTGTTCTCCAGCCCCTCACCAGCCTCGCTGCCCTTCTCTGGATGCGCTCCAGCCCCTCAATGTCTGAGCAGAAGGTACAAACTTCAGAAAGTTCATGTCCTGCTTCCTTGTGCACATCCAGCCAGATCAGTCAATACAACCTCAGCTCCTCCCAGAACACAATCGTGTGAACGATATAGCTACTGGCCCTCTTGGAGCTCCCCATTTGGACCCCAAATCCCATATCACAAATCTCAGTGAACTGGGGAGCGCATAAAATGTTTGCAGGCTTATTGGAGAAAGAGGGAATGGGGCAGCAGTATCAGCCCTTTTATAGCCAGTGTTATAGCCTGGTCCCAAAACTACAAGACTGAGGTATTGAGCAAACATAAGTGCAGCAATAGGCCATAAGACGTATGGTTCACTTTCCCAAGAAAGTGATTTCAGATTTTAAACACTGGGATGTCAGATAAAACCACAACTTAGTAAACTACTTTGACAAAACTTTTGCTTTGCATATTATTGGCAAAATGTTGAAGTTATTTTTGGTGCTATCCCCCAACATAACCTGTTATAAGCCATTTAGTTTTATGAGATGTACGAAAAAGACATCACATCCCTGGATTTCAGATTTGCACTCATTAAATTAATAGTTTTGTACAGGTAAAATTAGTAATTAAAATGTTTTTAAATGGTTGATGAATTTAGCACCTGTATTTTTAATCTTGAGTGATCACAAATAAAATTCAACTGTTCAAACTTTCCACATTTTTTTAACCAAAATGTTCTGCAAATTTATATTTGGAAAAAAAAGAAAGCTGCAAGTAAACCAACTTATTGATGGATTTTACTTTCCATTCCTTGGCAATTTTTTTAAATGTCTATATGTATACACATACTTACAGGCTACCTGAGGTAAGGTCGAAAAGAAGTAAACAAAACTGTTTCCATTGAAACAATTACACTGATGTTCATGAGTCTGTAGGATAAGGGAGAATGGACCCAAGAGTCAAAAATTAAAGCTAAATGAGCATTTAGCCTGGAGGCCAACAATTTTGGTGGCCATCTGCCACAGTAGCTGGTGATTTACAACAAACTGTGCAGCTGCATTTTTTTGAGTACTACTGTGGATACAAGCGAAACCCTTAACAACCAGAGACTTTGGCAATGAGTTCACGAAATAAATCCTCCAGCAAGTCAATTGCAGAATACCTCGTAGTGGCTCAAGCCTAGTTCACACTGCACTTGGGTCTACGGTGCTGCTCTAACAGCAGCATTACATCATGCCTAACTAGAGGTGGTTTAGATCTTAGGGATGTTACCCTGGTGTAAATTAAAGCTGATGTAAATTGACCTAACGTAAGAGAGAAAGTCATAGATCACATAGGATTCAATAACAGTACATGTCTTCAGATCATCAGGAAAATGGCAAAACAATCTAATTCTAAGCCTATTTATGGTCAAAATGCTTTGCAATGGAGCTAAGGCTAAGAATTTATGTCAGAAATAAGAATACATACATAGGTAGCAGTTAGCTCAGAACCATTGTCTTATGAAGGTCAGAAAAAAAAGGCAGGCAAACAAAAAAGCAGGTTAAATAAGGAAATACATAAGTACGATGCTCAAAAAGATTTAACTGGACTATATGTCTGTCTTAAGGAATAAGAAAATATCTGGAAAAACAGAGACAAATTGCTATTCATTTATTGACTACTAACATGAAGGTTGAAACTTTTTAAACACAATCAGATTATACTTACAGGGCATTTTGATTGGACAGAATCAAGACAGTTTGATGTTATAATTTTAAATTCCTCTATTCTGCTGAGTACACATTTTTTAAAGTGGAACTTTAAATCTGAATGCAACAAATGCTCTGTGCCTCTGTTCTTGTTGAAAATTCCCAACATGAATTCCACAATAAAAAGTTGATTGCTTTACTTTAAAATGACATCAATTAATGAAATATTTTTTTAAAATAACATCATGACAGCGTGAAAAGAAAGCTTCTCTATAATTTTCAAATTGCATGAAAGTTCTAGTGAATCAGGTAAATGTAAGATCAAATCACAGCAATAATTTCCTTCATTTTTCTGAACACTTATAATGCTATTCTTCAATTTGAAGAACAGAAGCATGCTTAACTTTATAGGTAGTGTTTGAGAATGGAGTATTGCAATTATACTATAGCTACCTTGTGAGTCACTTCTTAATACTATTACCCTACTAAGTGTGACATTATCCTATTCCATTTTTTTTTCTTTTAAAAGAACCTAAACGTAATATCAAACATTTAACAATCAGGTTTTTTGGTGTTCTTAAAAAGCCTATCAGTCTGTGACTCAGAAAAAAATGCTCAGCTGTTTCTTTCTCAGCTGCAATGTAGGCAAAAGATGTTTAACTCAGTTTGACTCCTCACTACTTTCAAGAATCCCACATGAGGACTTTTGCTATTGTTTTGTTAATAATAACACCAAGCGAGAGATGAGGCGGGTGTCAGAAGCTCAAGCAGAGCGCTTTCCTGTGGGTTCTCAGTGAGGCTCTGCTCTAACTGGCAAAGCAGGAGAAAGGAGATAAAGATCAAGAAAACAGTAGAGACTAATTAGTCAATGCAGCCTGTCAGAGCAACCTGGCATTGGGAACCAAGAAGCTGTTGCACTGCACATTGAGCCACAAAAACAGCAGATGAAAAAGATTTGGGCAAAGTAAATAAAACCTGAATGGAATTTCTCACATAAAGAAAATAAAGGGAAGGAAATTACCTTTTGTATAGTGTTGCTGAAAAAAAAAGCATCAAAAGAGAAGTGCTAACCACCAAGCAGGGATATGATTAAGACTTTGAAACTGTGATACTGGTATTATGTTGAATATGAAAAAGGCAACTAAGAAATGGGGTATTTGGAAAAATATCAGTGCCAAATACAGCACTAATGTATTTGTCCAGCTTCCTCCATAGCGATCTTATCACTTTTCTTTATCTGCCAAAATAAGCCAGAAAAGCAGTATTCTAAATGTGAAAAGTGGCTGCATCAAAAGCCTGAGCATGCCTTCTCATGGAAAACTTGCTTAAAGTAGAGGAGAAAAAAAAAGTAAGACTGGGGAAAATATGGTAGAAGGTGGTGGCTGAGAAACAATGTCAAAAAAAACCCAACCCAAAACATAACTCTGCGTATGTGTCTACCAGAGCAGCAGTTTTGAAAAGGAAGAGGAAAAACCATAAACTCATATCTGAACAAATGCTCTAGGGATAGCATCCTAGTAAAGCTATGGTAAAGACATGTTCAGGTATTTAAGAACTTGGCAAGAGGAGATTTTACTTCTACATGTCTCTTTAATTAGGCAAATAATAAAATGTGACAAATACAATTATTGTTTTTATTTAATCCCTGAGGGCAGAAAAGCCAAAAGTGATTTGAGCTCACCAGTACTAAATGCTTTCATTTAAAAAACTAACTTCTATGAAATAGTTTTTGGAAGAGAAGTAATTAATTTCAAAGAAAAAAAAAAACTTTACAAAATTAAAGGACAAATAATGAGGTTAAGTAACTACTAGAACAACTAGTAATTTCTCTTCGAAGTGATGTCTTGGAGAAACTCCCTGCCTTTCTATGCCCAGTCAGATAAAAAGTTGTCTTTCTCTGAAAAGTTATTAAAACTTACTCACCTTAAAATGCTCCCTCTATGTATTCCCCTGCTTATATTCACTGTTCCGCACCTATATATATTCTCCGCAGTGACATTCTCCCTTTCCATTTCTGCTCGATTGAAATAATTCAAATAAGGACTGACTTTAAGGTCTTCCAGATTTAGCATGACAGGAAAACAGATTCCAAGTATTTTGACTCATTCAAGCATCAATAACAGTTGCAGGTGATGGGGGAGAGGAAATTATGTCACGGCTGGAAAAAAAAAGTCAACTTCAAAAGCTTGAAGTCGTTGTTCAAGTCATGCTAAATACATTATGTGATAGTAACCATTTTTTATACCGTTTCAAAGGATTGGCTTTATTTGGCACCTTAGTGATTAAAACGTTAGCCTTTTAGGGCCCTAAACAGCTTGAAAAATATGCTATACTATTTCACAGAAGTATAGACTGAGGCAGTTAAAAGAGAAAGAGCATCTTACATCCATGGCGGCCTCTAAAATTAATTTAAACATCAAATAGATGCAAAAATCCACACACATACATATTTAAACCACTCTTTCAAAATATCAGGACATCTGTCTTGTAGGAGTTATCGCTCTTGGTGAAAATACTTACAGCAGAATGCAAACTCCTGATAATTAGTTGAGTCAAAACAGGCCTACATATTGCAAACAACTGAAAATAAAACCCTTTCTTACTTGTGCCTTCTACATTTTGGGCTGGTTTTGTTCCCAAACAAGAAGACAGTCCATGGTGGCACCCTGTAAAGCTGAAGCCTCTCTTGTGACTTTCAATCATAAAACTAGAAACACATTAATAATGTTATTTCTGACTCAAAAATTTACTTATGTTAACTATAGAAATGTAAAAGTGGTGTCTCTCATGATTACTATAAAACTAAAAGACACAAGCAGGCTACAAGCATGCAGCAGAAGTGCTACCACCCATGATTAACCGAGTAGAAATTAGTATTCTCACATGGTGCTTCACTGCGCACTTGCAAGAAATAATACCAAATAATTCAATAAAGCAGTAATTAAAAACCTGCCTCAATTCTCCTGGTACTGTGCCAATCATGCTCCCACAACCTCACAGCTGAGCACGGAGAACTCAGCTGCCTGCACTGCACTGCAAAGAAACAATCCACCCACCACTGATTCCTGCTGTTTCATAGGGGATCCAATTACTGATATCATTCTGACACTAGAGATTAGCTGATTGCCAGTTCAGTGTGCTTACAAAATCTTATGTGTCACAGGAGGCCCTTTACTTGTTTCTGTAAGACAAACAGTGTTTTTTCTAAATCTATTAAAAACCCACTAGAACATATTCTCTCTCATGTGCAGCACTTCAGCCCGATCCTGTTGGACTCAAAGCAAATTCTCCCTTTAAAACCGCTGTAGAACGAATGTGTGGTTACAGCAGCAGCAAAAATACACTTTTAATTGTGCTTTGCAAAGAAGACTCCTAAGAGAAGCAGGAGCCACACATGCCACTCAGAATGACCATGGATCCATTTGAAGTATGAGACCACAATTAAAATTTTTCCTAATTAAGAAATATTGGTAGAATTTTTCAATGATCTTTTTTCCAAATCTAAGAGCACGTTGGAACAAGCATTTGTGAAAAACAGCGGTTTGATTTCTGTTAGAAAATGCTTTTCTAATCTCCAATGCTGTAAATAAAGTTAATTAGGCCTTTACAACATCAGTTGGCTACAATCTGCTATCATTCAATGAAAATACATCAGTGGGGTTCCAATATTTTTTTTCTATTCCGGCTGTTGAACCAAAACAAAAACAAGAAATGGAAAGGCAGACTACGAGTAAGGCAAATTAATACCTAAGCATTATACTTACAGGCAGACCTAATGATTCTGCTGATTATTCAAGTGTCTAGACTGTATCTACATATGAGATACCAAGAATACCCTCTTTAATGCTCTAGTGAAATTTACCATCCATTCTAGAAAACAATGTCTCCATCAGCTGCGACCAAACAGATTATAATTCTTTGAATATCATGAAATTTTACTGTAAAAAAGACCTCTTCTAGAGAACGAAAGTTTAAACTGATGTGGAAAATGAAGTAATACTACCTAGACTGAGAATAAAAGGGACTTTATTTTTTTATGCTCCTACGTCTAAAAAAAACAGATGGGCACTTTGCAACCCCCATTTTAATTAATTTAATCAAATCTTTCTTAAGTAAAAATGGAACTTAAGCCATAAATTTCTGAGAATCAATTTTACCCAATGACAATATGCAAATTTTGTTTTGAATTATTAGAAGAAGACTGCAATCATGGCATATGAACACCACTGCCAAATAATACAAAACCAGGGTTTAAATAGTATTAAACAGACATGTTGCATTTTCATAACTCAAATCCAAACAAGATTTGGACTACTCTCTCAACTTCCTTCTTGGGAAAAGAATGCTATGGAAACTTGCTGGTGGAAAGTACATTGAAGCTTTATCTCATACCCTAAAAAAAGTAAAATAAGACATGCAATTATGAAACAGTTCAGGGTGAAGAAGCTGTTTCATTTCAGAGTTTCTAACCTCACTGAGACCCCGGCACAGCTTAAAAACAGACCTGGGCTTGGCAGGGTGGGTAGAGATATCAGGAGGCCATCTCACTTTGCTCTCTGCTCCCAAACAGGACCACTAATCTGCCTCTGACAGATGTTTGCCTAACTCATTCCCAAAATCTCCAACAGAGATGCTGTAGAACCTTCAACCAATCAGCTGCTGTCCTTAACTAACTTTACATTTACAAAGGTTTCCCTAATGTCTAGTTTAAATCTCCCTCGCTACAATTTAAGTGCATTATTATTCTTGTCTCGTTCCCCACAGACAAAGGGGACAGTTTATCACTTTCCTCTTTGCAGCAACCTTTCATGTATTTGAATCTAAATCTTAAATCTTAATCTTTAACAGGTTAATTCTTTCAAATTGTGGGTTTCGCACAAGTTTTCTAGACTGGTTATCTTCCCAGTTGATTTTCTTTGGACTTGCATGAAAGTCACAGACCAAGGAAAGAATAATAACATGCAACTGTAAACCCATCGTTAACTTCCACAGCATTATCCTCTTCACTGCTAACACACACAAATGGCACTTGCCTACTGCACTTAACACTTACTGACTGCTGCTAGTTTTAAACCAAAACTGTCCCTTAACTGTTTTTACTGATGAAACTGTTGAATGGGCAATAAAACCAAATATCTGCCCAACTTAAAATCACTTAAAAAAACCCCAAACCCTCCAAAACCCAAACCTCATTAATTTAAATTTTGCTCTCTCTTTTGTGGTGTGACTTACCCCTGCATCACTACACCATCTAGCCAATGCATGTTGTTTTTAAAGTGTATTGTTTCACTAGCTAAGTAGGTTGACAGACATTTCTCACTCAGTCTGAATTGCTATTAAAAAACAATAAACATCATGAGTTCATACACCTGAACAAATTTTCTTCCATTAAACAAGAAATATAATGAAGTGCAATATGTTAAGAAGATAACTGGTTCCTTTTGAAAGGCATGACAGTCACAATGAACTGTACTAGATTAGAGGGATTCCCTTGTTCCTCATATCTCATAAGGGCTAGGTGTCATCACTCCTCTGGTTCTTGTTAAACATTACCAGTCAAATTTGCTAGTCAGTGTTCCCAAGGTAGGGCTGCTTGAGCACTGACTCTAAATCGTCAGATTACAAGTGATGATATTGCATATTAGGCACAGGTGATTCCTTATTAAGTGTCAATTTTAAATGGCATAATTGAATTATATCATCCATTGTTAAAGAAACAATGAGCCTCTGTCTACACATCCGTCACCAATTCGAAGCCTACCACATCATTAGCAACAATGATTATTTTTTTTCACTATTCTCATTTGATGCTTAACCTAAGTATTTCATCATACCACACTGTCATCATTATGACATTAGCAGAGCATGAGCATCCCTGCGCATTGTTCCTTATTAGTCAAAGGTACTCAGGAAGCCTAAGCAGATGTACTACTAAATAAGAAATGTGTGTATGAGATAACACATTCCAAGCAGGCTTGCCATTCTGTGGTACTAAACATTCCCAACCACTTATCAACTGTAGAGTTGCTTTTTTGCATTTTGTACTCTATACTTGAAAGCATTACAGTTGCCTGTGGCAACAAAGGAAATGCAAAACTTGTTGGAAGAAAATAAATAAAATAAAACTGTTTCCTATGGGACAATTCAAAGTCTCACCTCATCATCCTGAGACACCAGGGATTCTGTGTTGCCTCTATTTATTATTAATAATGCAGCAACGGTCTTTCAACCACTCTTTCTGAAGAAGAGCTTTTTCTTTGGAGGTGATATGGGTCACGTGATTACCTCACTCATCTAGAGTCAAAGGCTAAAAACTGATAGAGGTTCTCACTACCAACTACGCTATAATTTGGCACCCAGAGAAACAGTAATAAGTGGGTGTTTATCTACTCAATGGGGAATTTCATTTCACTCTCCGCCCCCAATGTCATTACCTGCACAATAGGAACAAGCAATGGAAATTCACAACACAATAAACCATTACAGACATACTGCCTAAACTGCATCTCAGAATAATTTCCTGTACCGGAAGCTATAAGCAAACTATACTCAACTACACGAGAAGAGAACTTTGCTAACGTGATGAAAGAAACGGTATTTGCATCTCCAAAGAGCAAAGAAATGTTTTATCTTTCAGATAAACTGCTTCTGCTGTTCTTAGTATTGTTTCCTTTGGTGAAAAAAACATTAAATATTCCTTATTTTTTTCTTAGAAAACATTCACATATAAGAGTATCATTAAATACAAATTGGATAAGAGTGTTTCTGCCTAAATGAAACTCGAAATATATTTTCTATCTTGCTGGGAAAAGCTTATGTACTTGACAGGGTAAGTAACATAAAAATATTGTTCAATTAACTTGGTGTACCATTTACACTTATGCTTGGAAAGCATATTGCCAGTAAGAAAAGAAATAATACTTTTAGCATAATAGCCCATTAAAAACATGTACAGTACCTTACTCTGAATAATAAAATTTAATTTTCTAGACTTGGCAGAGTACTAGTGAAGAAATTAAAATATTTGTGAATCAAAGAATATTGAATGGTACTCAGTCAGAAGTCATATTTTTATTCCAATTTTTTTGTGAAATGTATTGTCATACCATTTTAAAACTGAAAAACTAACACAGTTTCAAGCAATAGCTCTCCACTGCCTTAATCTTAACAACCTAGTTTCTAATCAACGTTATATTTCTTCAAGCATGAAAAGTATAATCTTTTTTCTTTTTTTAACATACTTTGGAGAGATTTCAGTAAAGAAATCTAACATTATCTAGTCCATTACTGACACCACTGATGTAGCTGTCATCCTGTGATCCTATGCGAGAAAACACAGCAAGAAAAGTAGGTAGTCATTAATGGAGCAACAGAAACCACTTACATAAATTGCTGTAAAGTAATTCAAAACAATATAAGGACAAGAGATGTTTGAAGCTTATACTTCTTTGTTCTTTAAGCCTCGAACATATTACCTATCCCAAAGTTGGGAAATAGTCCATAAAGCAATGGCCAATTAATTTTAAGCAAATAAGTCAGTGCTTTTGTGTTTTCTAAAAATAAATTATTTTAAGCAGCTAATTTGGTATATCTGCTGCTTCTACCACTTTAAAGTAACTGGATGAAATAACTCCTTAATGTTAAAACAGTCAATATGCCATCATAGCCCAATGTGCCATTTTTTTTCCCCTTAACTCACAGAGGAAACTGAAAGTGAGAAGTACACAACCCTTTCTTCGACCAAAGGAAAGAAATTTCTTCTAAAAAAATGTTTCTTTTTATGAAAATATTGTGTTTCCTTTCCTAAAACCTACCAACAAGATATTTGCACATTTTATATATTTTTGTCTATAAGTCATTAAAAACTAGTGAAAGAAACAAACGGCTCCAGAACATTTACGGTGAAAATCAAGCTCTGATTCCAGAAGGTATCAGCTATGTCCATGAGTTGCACAGCTCCTGCCAGTCTGGATGATTTCAGTCACCATAGAAAGTTCAAATCCCGGACCTCTGCAGTGATTTCTTCAGGCTCAGAATAGCAACAAATTATTTCACATTATTCAAACTATTTCTCAGCCAATCAGATATGTTAATTAGATGTTTCTCTCTACATTCCATTTTTAAAAAGGGTATAAAGGAGGACCCTAGGAACTACCAACCTGTCAGCTTCACCTCTGTGCCTGGGAAGATCATGGAACAGATCTTCCTAGAAGCTATGCTAAAGCACATAGAGGACAGGGAGGCGATTTGAGACAGTCAACACAGCTTCTCCAAGGGCCAGTCCTGTCTGACCAATCTAGTGGCTTGCTATAACGGAGCGACTGCATCAGTGGACACGGGAAAAGCCATGTATGTAATCTATCTGGACTTCTGTAAATCCTTTGACACAGTCCCCTACAACATTCTTCTCTCTAAATTGGAGGGGTATGGATTTGATAGGTGGACTGTTTGGTGGATAAGGAATTGGTTGAATGCTCACATTCAGAGAATAGTGGTCAATGGCTCGATGTGCAGATGGAGACCTGTGACAAGCGGTGTCCCTCTGGGGTCAGTACTGGGACCAGTGCTGTTTAATATTTTCATTAATGCTATAGACAGCAGGATCGAGTGCACCCTCAGCGAGTTTGCAGTGACGGCAAGCTGAGTGGGGCAGTGGTTACACCAGAGGGATGGGATGTCATCCAGAGGGACCTGGACAAGCTGGAGAAGTGGGCCTGGGTGAACCTCATGAGGTTCAACAAGGCCAAGTGCAAGGTCCTACAGCTGGGTCAGGGCAGCCCTGGTATCAATACAGGATGGGGGATGATGTGATTGAGAGCAGCCCTGCGAAGAAGCACTTCAGGGTGCTGGTTGATGAGAAGCTCGGCATGAGCCAGCAGTGTGTGCTCGCAGCCCAGAAGGTCAACTGTGTCCTGGGCTCCATCAAAAGCGTGGCCAGCAAGGCGAGGGAGGGGATTCTCCTCCTATACTCCACTCTTGTGAGACGCTACTTGAATATTGTGTCCAGTTCCAGAATCCCCAAAATAAGAAGGATATGAAACTGTTGGAATGGGTCCAGAGGAGGGCTACAAAGATGAACAAAGGGCTGGAAAACCTCTGCTACAAGGACAGGCTGAGAGAGTTGGGCTTGTTAAGCCTGGAGAACAGCAGGCTCTGGGGGGACCTCACAGCAGCTTTCCAGTACCTGAAGGTGGCCTATGAGAAAGTTGGAGAGGGACTTTATAGAGGGTTTTAGTGATAGGACAAGAGGGAAGGGCTTTAAACAGGAAGGGGACAGATTTAGATTAGACATTAGGAAGAAATTATTCACGATGAGGTTGGTAAGGCACTGACTGGCACAGGCTGCCCCGGGAAGCTGTGGATGCCCCCTTCCTGGGAGTGTTCAAAGCCAGGTTGGATGGGGTGTTGAGCAGCCTGGGCTGGTGGTAAGTGTCCCTGTTCACGGCAGGGAGATAGATGACACTCAACTGTCATGTCATAGAACCACAGAATGGTTTGGGTTGGAAGAGACCTTAAAGATCAACCAGCTCCAATCCCCCTGCCCTGGGTCAGGTTGCTCAAAGCCTCATCCAGCCTGGCCTTGAACACCTCCAGGGATGGGGCATCCATGACTTCTCTGGGCAACCTGTGCTTTACCACACTAACAGTAAATTTTCTTCCTAATGTCTTATCTGTATCTCCCCTCTTTCAGCTTAAAACCATTACCCCTTGTCCTATCACTGCAATCCCTGATAAAAAGCCCTTCCCCAGCTTTCCTTTAGGCCCCCTTTAAAAGCTGGAATGCTGCCATAAGGTCTGCCCAGAGGCTTCTCTTTTCTAGTCTGAGCAACCCCAACTCTCTCAGCCTGTGCTCACATGGGAGGTGCTCCATCCCTCTGATCATTTTTGTGGCCTCCTCTGGACTTGCTCCAACAGATTTATGTCTTTCATGTGTTGAGGACTCCAGGTCTGAATGCAGTACTCCAAGTGAGGTCTCATGAGAGCCGAGTAGAGGGGCAGTCACCTCTCTCAACCTGCTAGATACACTTCAACCAAGAACAGCAACAGGGAGCAGAAAAATCCCTATTTTTTTTAATAATTATTTCAGGACACATTAATTAATCGTGCTCTGCCAGGTGAGAGGAATGGACAAGGTAAAATTTCAAAATCTGCATATTAACTGTGTGAGTTAGAAGGCTGTGTGCACTATGGAGGGCAAGGGTTGACATTTATTTTGTATAATGGTGCATGCCTTGAGGGTAATTGCCACTGGAATATTACCCTCACTCTATGTGTCAAACATTAATGTAAAATCAATAAAAAGCCATATTCCCAAGATTTTTCACACACCTGTGTTACCCCTGCAGGGTTTTGCCATGCTTGGCACCAGGCTCTCCTGGGATGTGGGAAGAGGCACGTTGCAGCCCCGTTGCTCGGCATGGTCTTGCTGCCAAGGGTTGGCGATGGCTCAGTGAGCCTCCAGCATCTGCAGAGCAGGAAAAGGTAACTTCGCTGCTCTGTCAGCAAATCCTGAGAAACAGAAAGTATAAAGGTTGTTTTCCACAATTTAGGTGACATTGTAGTTTGAAATGACACAGTTGGAGTTGCTTTGTGACAAGCCTGGTGTTAAGACATGACAGAAATAAACTCAAAAGAACAGCCATCCTCCCAAATTCACTAAGACACACATAAAAGCTCTGACTTGATAGCCCATGATTTTTCTTTTTTCCAGTGAGAACACGGTTTCCTTTCAAGTTCATTATAAATTAAGCTTTTCTTCACTTTATAGCTGGACTAGGTCTTGAACAAGCTTTACACTTCAGTTCACCTCTTGATGAAGCACTGCCAAAAACTTCAGAGTTAATCAAAAGTGTCACAATTATGGGAGAGGGGTAGGGGAAGCCAAGCCAAAAAACCACAACACATTATTGTTCTCTGCAAACAAGCTGTAGCAGATCCCCCTCCTTGTTTCCACTCTCCTGAAACACCCCTCAGGCAGCTGTTTCTCAGCTCAACTTTGCAAAAATGCTGGTCTTAAGAGGAGCTTTGTTTTCCCAGATGATGTGCATCTCTAAATCATTGGCACCTTCAAACCAAGACTTGAAAAGACTCTCATACATGTCAAAAGCTATTTGAGTACATAAGGGTACAGTTCTAACACGTCTTCTGGATCAGGCTTTTTTATACCAACTTGTTATAATGTATATAGTCAGAAAATTACTACAGTCTACATACTCAATCAAAACTATGCCAGCTAATGCCATTTCCTACTCCTGGTTGCTGATGTACCAAATCATTGTTCCTAAATATGCTGATCATACTGCTCAGAAATACACTTGAATTCCCACCTGGATCTTGCTCCTGGATATTTTGCTTTATGGAACAGAGCTCAGTTATTTCTCTCCACCTCAAGCTTCCAAAGCTCAAGCCAACTTTTTACTGAGCACACAGTAAAAAAAGACAGCCAGTTTCCATGGGGAAAAAGACCACAACCACAGCTCCTCACCTTCTCTGACAGCAAAAATACCAAGCTCAGTTACTACTGCCAGGATATTAGATATTTTCTAGTCAAATAAGATCAGTGAGGGGACTGTTCAGAGAAGCAGCTCCTGCATGCCTCATTACCAAAGATGAGGAGGCAAACATGATCCCAATATTACATTGCCACATACATGGCAATTTCTACTGCTTCCTCAAGCAATCCGCTCCACTCTTCCACTAAAACTAAAAGCCAGGAAAACTTATTTTTCTGGACTAATGTATTTGTCTATTTTTTGTAAACAATATCTGCAGAAGAAAAGGGATCACTGTAGAGAGATGACAGCATGTTTGGTCTCATCTGTGATGCATACAGGCAGTAGATCCTGTATGGGGATGCCAAATGAACTCACAAACATGCAGGGATCATGTAGTTTGTTGTTTTCACTTTCATAAAACATTAGCTTTTACAACAAAGAAACTTACAGACTGGAACTAAGCAACTCTACAGGAAGTTTTGAACCTACTGAATTTGTGTTGTTGGGTCATATCCATGATGTGAAGTCATGTAAAACATGCTAGCACACCCCCACTTCCTTACTGCAGGAGATCCTTTTCTTTTAATAGATGCTTGCAACGTTATTGAAAAACAGATTGCAACTTTTCAAAGATTTGAGAGCATCTCACAAATCACTGCATAGACAAGTAATTTCAGCAGCCACTGAAATGCAACTTTGTTCAGGATGGCAGGTAGAAGAGGATGGGTGTAAGGTTTGGACCTGTTACTAAACAGGAGTTTGGCCAAAAGTAAGAGCTTAACACTACATAAAGAGCAAAAAATGTGCTTTTGTAGCGAAGAGAATCGAGGATTACAGGTGCTTATGAGAACAACCTCAACAGAAAAAAAATCTCAAAGTTCATCCTATCACTACAAGCCCTTGTAAAAAAGTCCCTCCCCAGCTTTCCTGTAGCCCGTTCAGGTACTGGAAGGCTGCTGCTAAAATCTCCCTGGAGCCTTCTCTTCTCCAAGCTAACAAACAAAACTCTCTCAGCCTGTCCTCATAACAGAGGTTTTCGAGCCCTCTGATCACCTTCACAGCCCTCCTCTGGACCCATTCCAACAGTTCCATATCCATCTCATGTTGAGGATTCCAGAACTACATACAATACTCTAGGTGGGGTCTCACGAGAGCGTAGTAGAGAGGGAGAACCACCTCCCTTGACCTGCTGGCCACACTTCTGTGTTTCCAAAATGAATGCTTAGCTCTCCCTCAGAGGTTAACTGGTGAATGTAGGACATCCTGCTGAAATGCAGGCTTCACCATACTACTTTTAGAGAAACATGAGGTCAGAGAATGAAATATCTCAGGCAAAACTTACTGTATAATGAAAACAGGGCATTTATATGTATGTATATATTTAAGCACGCTAAAACAATCAGGACATCTTTATATTAGCAAACAGTTTCAAAGTGCTAACTCAAAACTCCTCACCTAAACTCCACATAATCATGAGCTGAGAAGTTAGCCCTTTCCTGTTCCTAGCTAAGAGGTATGGGAAAAAATTCTGCTAGTGTTAACAGGCTACAGCATTAAACTTTTTTTATCATACATGAACAACATAGTATTCTTACATCTGAATAGAGCAGAAATACAAACTGCAGGAAACAGTTCCTCCAGTCCTCACGGAATACGAATTAAAAGGTTCACGAAAGATATTATCTCCAATTGTACATTTACTATTAAATTATTGATGAGCTACTTCTATTGTCATTTGTACTTGAATTAAAGCAAATATTAAACTTGTAAATATAGTGCACCTGGAAAAATCGTATGTTCATAGGCTCTAGGATTCCTTGCAGTCCCAGAGGTATTTTCATAACCTCACAGGTATCTTCAAGTCCTAGAATTTGCATTCTGCTTCCCAGCTCAGCTTGCAGATGTTTAAAAATACATGTAACAAGACAATTCGCTTTTGGCTACACATCTAAGAGGTTCAAACATCTGAATTATTCTCTCTGAGGTCAACTATGATATATGTGCCAAATTAGGTTGACATCCAGCTGTGAAGAGCTATGAAATAACTAAGACCTTTTGCGATTGGGAACTTGTGCCTATCTTGAACCAAGGCACATCCTCTCAGCTCTTCCAGGAAAAAGACATATTTTCAGCAACCAAATCTGAATTATCATCTTACACCTTACAAATCTGTAGGCTTCAGTCATTGAAATGTTGCTCTGCAATGAGATCTAAAATGTGAATTATAAAAGCAAAATTTCATAACAATGTTTACTGGCTTTCGGAATTCTAGAAGACGAAGAATGTACGTGTGTGCCAACAAGACTTGCAATAAATATAAAACAAAAGCTTCCCTGGGCACCAACGATCTGTATCTCTATACTCGTTGATACAACCAGAAAATGTTTTCCAGGAGTTCACGATCAAGGCATATATCCTACAAAAGAGGTATAGACCCAGGATAATTCCAGAAAATTCCACAACATGTTATTATTCTGTATAGATGTACTAGTAATTATATCTATACCTATTTCAATGTGATTCAGGTAGTTAACAAGAGGACTAATGTTCTTCTCAATTTTTTTTTGCACAGCTCAAAATTTTGAACTAGTAACTCAAGTAATTCCTGTGATTCATGCTCTAAAATAATTTCATATAAATTTCTGAGCAATAAGTATTTTATGTAATAACTATTTCCTGAAACATTTCAACACAATTAAGGTAGAGCTAAACAGAACTCAAGTGGTTCTGCTCTTCAGGGACTCATGTTTAAGTGAATTCCCAACCCCCAATCTAGAAGCAATCTTTGCCTTCTCTTCTCCTGGAATAGATAGCACAAATATTAAAACTACTCTTGGGAAAGGACAACTTAAAACAGAATTATCCATAAATGAAAATGCTAATGACATTAGCATCTTTTTCTTTACTAAATATACTATTTTTCAAAACCCAAGTAGGGATTTTAAACTTCTAAAGTCAACTCAAATGGTTATCTACCTTCAGTACAGTTAATCTTTCTCCCACTCATCTCAGCCCATCCCCACCAGCTCCTCAGTCTTATCTTGCTTCTTGCAGGAACAAAGAATAAAAGAGTCAAAGAACAGTGGACAAGAGACTGAAATGCTCTTGCAAATATTTGTTTCAATCTTGAAGAACTCAGCAGTAAAACTCACTATGTGCTGGCCACATTTTTTTTTTTCAGAAATAATCAGCCTACTACCATAAACCTGGAATATAAGGCTTAAACATGCTTTAAATGTTCTGATTTCAAAAATATCCAAGATTGTCACCTATGAAGAAGCTACAGAAAAAAAGCATTTGTGTAATAAGTTATTCCGGGTATTTGTTTCTTCCCTAGTTATCTGAAATCAAAACCTAAATAGATTATATCTAACTGAAATACTCTATCTGCACCAGTATGAAATTAAAGAGAGGAAAAAATAGCCATTGTCCTTATCATGGAGAAAAATAAAGTCAGAGTCTATTAAATCCATCTTGTCTGATACACAATAACAAAGAAATTCACAATGAAGCTGCTTATGATATAATTTTAAAGGACACAAACCATCACAATAGTAATGCAGAACACTGCAGCATACGGTTTCTAGAAATATGAAATTGAAACAGCAGTTGGATCCATTCTGTAAGTTGAGTGTGCAATGATAAATATGTAGTTAAATTCCTACCTGAGACTGTAGAGCTGCTCAAAGAGTGGAAGACTCTAGTAAAAGATCCAATATGCCTGATCGCTACAGGTACCTAATGAATACCTCTGCATTATCTCCTTGCCTAAGTCAGAGCAGAGCTTGAATAATATAATTTGAGAATCTATTTTCAGTGCTACCTTTTTTTTATTATTTTAAAAAAAGTAGATATACACTAAAATGAGTATCTCCTATTTCTGGAGGAAAAATCTAAAGTATCTAGGCTGCAAGAATAGTCGTGCCAGTACCATGAATGCTCTCCTTGACCAAGGCTCAGAGCAAGCAGTTAAGGAAGAATATAAAACCAAGACATGTTTCTCCACCTCTCTGTTAAATCTGAGATTTAAAGAGAACATGAACAAGCAGACTACATCTGGACAGTTATGCTTTATAACCACCATGGAAACTACCCTCCATGAACTTCCCTAATACCATTTTTATTAATTTATTCATTTGTCCTCCTTAATTTCCTCTGGCATTGATCTCCCCAACCCAGCTTCACACTGCCAGGAAAGGTTTTAAAAAAGTTTCTTTTCCTGGACAGCCAGAAGAAACATTAACTAGCTATTCTATGGTTACCTGCTCCTCACATGTCCTGGTGGAAGAAGAGCCAGCTCTGAACTAATTGTACTGTAGGAGGGTGAGGCTTCTTTTTATTTTTTTCCTCCTCAAAATCTTATTTCAACCTGTTCAGATTCAGATTGTTGTGAACACAGCAGCAAATTTCCTGCTCAGAGAAACTCCCTCTTTTCTCCCAGCACACTCCTACCAGGAGACTCATGATTGCTCCAGTAGTCAACTCCAATAATGCCATTTTGGTCTGTGAGTCTTTCAATACTTGTCTTACTGAGCAGATAGCCATACCTGGTTACGGCTGCTATCTAAATTAGCCCTATCAGTGAGCATTAAAACAAATCATTCAGGAAAGTTCTCTGACCTGCTAGCTGATGCCTTTATTTTAAAACATTTAAACTGCCCAAAACTGCTATGTATACTCCCAAGAAAGCTGGAGGCTCAGGGAGTTGCTCACAAGTGGTAAAAAACTCCTCTGAGGTGAAGTGCCATTATCCTTAGCCCTATCAAAAAGAATACAAATGGAGGAAAAGGAAATTTATGGAGGATGATAAAGTTTAAACGTAAGACATGATTTCTTTAAATATGAGAGACCTGATCCTAAATGAGGTTTTTTGCCTGAACAAGTGGTCAAGGAACACATTTGTCTTTACTGCACCAGATTCCATAAATGCGATGAGGAAGATATAAGAGTTTTAGTATGATGACATTAAGAAGGGAAAAAGATTGAATAGTATAAAACATCATCAGTGAGATTTGTTAAGCTAAGAAACAGTCCTCTTTGTCACTGTTACATTTATGGGAACACTTGAAGCTAAAAGATAGAAAAAATATTTAAAGAGATAATTCCACATGGGGGGAGAGAAACCCTAACAGTCTTTCTCATACGTTTCTTTCCACCTGTATTACCAGCAGTTCTTTTATAAAAGCTGTACAAATCTGACCTCATCCTGAAACAACCTCTACAGAGTTGCAAATGCTGACGGATTGCTATCATATAGTCATGGGGTAGACAGCCCCTGCAGAACAGGGATAATTTGAGGGATGAATGCAATTAGCTTAAGGTACTTGAAGCCGTCTTCTCTTTCTTTCCCTCCACAGGCACTACCTTGAATGAAGGAGACATTCCAGAAGAACAATGTAACTGGTAAAGCAATAGTGGGAAATCTCATAAGGATGAACTAAAAAAAAACTACACAGAAGCAGAATCGAGGCTGTAAAATTGCTTCCTAACTAACTCTTATTTTTCCCAAAGAAACAGACCGAGAAAATACCAGTATTTCCTCCCCACACCCCAAAAGCATCCTGTAATAGCACTATCATAAGTTAATAATGTTCCATTTCTACAGACATATCTAAGCAAATTATACTGAAACTGTTAATTTTTTCCCTTACTGTGACTCACACCAGCTGGACTAGTCTAAATATTATTAAACACCATTAAACGTATTATATTTAAGCATAAATTGTGCCAGTAGGGCCACTTAACAAGAAAAGCAAAAATAATATTTTAATAGATTGTGTTCAGAGGCTGTGGTGACTGGTGCCACCCTAAAAACAGAGACTTACATACAGTCTCGGTTATGTCCCACAAATGCATACGTATGTCTACCTATCCTTCTGGCAGCATTTCCATTGCTGTTACTTGGTAGAAGATTTAAAAGGCAGTCCAGAGAAGTCTATGATTTCCTGTAAAAATCAAGAAATGCTTAAGTTCCTTGACTACATTCCAAGGGGAACTTTCACACTTATTGAAACTGAATTTCATTGACTGACCCTGGAAAGGGACCTGCCAACAGTATAACTGTACTATCCTAGCATCTCTAAGAGATACTGGAAACAAGTCCTTGTCAGCACAGTGCTGAGGAAGGCAGCTATTATGAACAGTGTGATTCTTTTACAGCAGCAAAAACCTACTGAAAAGCATTTTTACATTTTATGTTATCTACATTACTGCAATGCTCAGACTTTGTATGGATATTCTATACTTCTATATGTGTATATGTACAAACACAGGAAGCTATAGCAATTGATGTGGTTTGGGTTTTGCTTTGTTTTGTGGGGTTTTTTGTTTAGTTTTGTTGAGGGTTTTTTTATGAAGTAAAGATGTTTTAGAAGCTTTTAAACAGTGACAAACACACTAGTTCAAAAATCGCATGTCAAATCTACCTTACCTCTGGGAGGACAAACCAGTATGTGTGACATCTGCAAGTTTGCCGGCAGAGCTGTTAAGTATATTACAATCAACAGGAGGAATGCACAGTACATTAAAAGGAAAAATAAAAGTCATAGTAAATAGTAACCATCTTCTTCTTCTTTTTTTTTTTTTTTTTAAAAATACTAAAATGCTGAAAAGTGCTCTTACTTAAATCACTATTAATTAAAGTCAGCCTTAGCTACTCCTTCCCTTACTGCCTACTCCCTTTCCTCTCCCTGCTCCCCAAACAGACAGAGAAAAAATGAAATGTATGTGTAATGGAAACTTACACAACTTCCAACAATTTGCATTTAGAGGTGAATTAAAATTCCTTTGGTTTACACTACAGTGGAACTTCAGTTTTGGTAACATTTTTCTAAAAGTGACTGAATTTTCCGTATGACATTATAGAAAAAGTGTTCACTAAATGCACAGAGAAAATAGTTCAAATGCCCCCTGGAACAAAGGCCTTTTCCAGCAAAGCAGCTTTTCTCCGGCTACTTAACCAGCTACTTCATTCTCTGCTCTCACTTATACACACAGGCAGATTTTTTTTTATTATTCTATTTTTCACTATTTTGGAAGTGCCTCAACTGAGATGTGAAGTGCAGGATTTTAAGCCTTGTGACAGAACTGAACTATATCTAGATCACCCACCAGACCTCCCAGCTCCCACAAACTGTTGATTTCTTTGTCACCACTTCGTTGCTCTGGAGAGTTTTCTCCACATCACACAACCGTGTGGTCACAGACATGTCTGCTGGATAGACAAGTGGCTCTGTGGAACAAATCAGACTCCAGGCACAATATGGAGAGTGGGAATATTCCCATGCGCACACAACAGGACAGAAAAGGCAATATACCACTACCTCTGCCCCAGGCTATCCAGGATCCCTAAGGCATTATCCAGAGGGACAATATAGGACATCTGAATCTGAAAAGCAGGTGCACAAAGACATGAGCTAGCTCATTTCTCATTCTGGTTTAGCACCTGCCTGGATGGGAACTGCCATATAACACTAAGTTGTGGAGCTCCCACTTCTTATGTGTCTGTATTTTTTTATTTTTTAAATTCTCAATAGAATTTTAAAAATTTATTAAAAAGCCGAGTCACAACCTGATCTAGTTCTTGTATTCGAAAGGATAATAAAAGCATCCAGGAGTCACATTAACATAACAACAGCAAAAATCAATCCAGCAAGAGATTGCATGTACTAAATTCAGCCTCAACACTAACTATGACCTGTTGAATCAGTTTTCAGTTTTGTATAAGAAATTGATACAATCATAATTTCCCATTTCACAATCCTTTTCAGGAAAAAAACCACCAAAAACCAACAACCAAAGCAATTTAAATGAAACAGAGGATTGGCAAAGAATTCCCTTTGTCAATGATACGTAATAACCTTTTTCTACGATCCTTCTTGGAAAAATACAAAAGCATTGTGGGTCTACAAAATAAGAACTTGCCAGCCTAGGGACAATGCTGGGAAGGATGAAGAGAATCAAAACAGATTAAAAGGAATAACAGACTTAGATCCTGTTTGCAATACGAGTACAAGATACCAAACAGTATTTTGCATGCTGTAAAATATTCTGCCAGAGTTAGTATCTAGTGTAAGCTCATGGTTTAGAAAGTGCCTTTGTGCCATCCGTGAAGTCACTGCGTTCAAAAGGATGAAAACAGGAGTGGAAGAATACCTTTAAAATGCCTTTCACATTTTCTTCTAGTCCAAAATTACAATTACTAAACACTTTATAAGCCTGCAGCCGGTTTTAGTAAACTGCTACTTACAGCTCTTGCATGACAGCCAACAGATGAAAGAGGTAAGTGAGAGCTCTCATTCACTGCTGCTGCAACCCACTGCCTTTCCGACTCCTTTCTTCAGAAACAAAGATTGGGTGGGGGGAAATAAGGTAAAAGGTTATTTTTAAAAGTCCGTATTTTTAAATCACCGTCCAGGAGCAGGCTGAGTTGAGCTCTTATTAGTTGCCTCTCATCTTCCACTTCTGTTTCCATAGAAACCTCGCAGCAGCATTGCCTGCCTCACTATCCTGAAGTCTTCAGATTCAGTCAATGCCAAACCTGGCTGGGCAAGCAGGCAGAGGATAATGGCAGCACCACTTCAGTGCTGAGGTCTCCGTTGCCAGCCTCCCGTCACATGGAGATCTCATATGTACCAGAGAAGTCACCTCTATCATACTGTGCAGACAGGGACAGAATGCTGATACAAATCCCAGCTGCTTCCCTTTTCTCCATCAACCCCTGACAGATGCGTATGTGGATTGGGATAAAAGACATAACTCAGTTCTCATAAACTAAAACCTATAAAGGTTGGAAAATCAGTTAAATGGAGGGATATTGATCTACATAATCACCATAGTGCTAGCCAGCAGGCTGCTAAGCAAGGGACTTCTCCAGTTCTTGCTCCCTTTTCCCTGTTTCTAGAAAACTGTATTGGACAGTGTCAGGAATGGGACTTGGAAAAAAAAATGATCCCTCTGAATATTCAGAGGTGCTTTGTAACAAAACGTGTACTGTGGAAAAACACTCGGAAAGCCTTTTGTCCTCATTTTTTGTCTACTACAATTTATCTAGGAAGAAGAATGCTCCTTCTAGTGTCAATCACTTGTTTTATGGAGAGAAGGTATGGGTAATTAATTTTTATTTATTTAAATGGTCTGCAAATGAATAATCAGCTACATACTTTTTTTTTTTTTTTTTTTTTTTTACATGCCACAACTTCTCCATCACCCTTATTCCAGTTGCAATATAACAAAAAGTGACCTTTTCAGATAACAGCTATGAGTCACAAGATGACCAAAACTGACTTGCCAAATGCAAGACACAGACTCACCACAGACTGCCCAAAGGGACTACTAAAAACTCCAGTATGGTGAATTCCTCTGATCAAAAGGAGCAGTCAGTTCAACAAGACAGTCCCTCAGTTTGGCTTCCCCGTCAACCCCACTTAATCTCATTTCAGTTTGAGTAAATTGTTCTTAAAATATATCTCGCCTTCACTCAGGCACACTTGAGAGAGAATGAGAAGTGGGTTATGGAGACAAGAACACAATAAAGACTGGTACCAACTTGCTAACGTCAAGGCACTCTACACAGAAACACTCACTCAGCACTGAGGAAAAGTCAGCAAAATCTGTGCTGTGGAGATGCAGAGATAGGAGGGACTATCCTTACACATCTGAGAACTACTGCAACAATACCTGAACACAATTCCTCCTCCTTGTAATCATTAGGCCCTGGAGACAGTTTTGTTCAAGAGATGTTCCCATATTGTTCCAGATCTCCTAAGAATCCAGAAGCAATAGAATTTATTATTTATTTAATTATTTATTTTTATTTTCCAGCGTATTAAAGCCTAAACCTCTATATGAAAAATATACTTAGTGAAACATCAAGCTATGCATTACAGAACAGATTCAGAGTTTTGGTGAGTAGGTCTAGAAGTTACACAATAAACATGATTAATACGTGAATATATATGAATATACACCCACGATGTGTAAGTTATAGATGCTCCCTTATCTATTGTTTATAAAGAAACGCTAAAGCAAACTGACAATTCAAATATATATCATGGTCAATAATGCCTTTGCATAACTTGCTTCCATCAAACCTAGAGTTGTGAAGGATTTCTAGATGTAAAGAACGTATAGGACAAATATTAGTTTCTAAGTGAATTTCATAGATATGTAAGGTGATGAACTGAACGGAAAAGTGTCAGGTTCGTGCAATAACAGTTTTGAACCAATATGCCGAATGCAGATAGCAGTGATTGCAAGTTACTTCTCAGGAAGACTTCTGTTTTCTACAATATCAGTACGTAATTATTTACATCTGCAAAATTTTATGTCCAAATACTTCCTTCTTCCAGAAAGCAATTTTCTAAAATTGTGTGCTTTGGTCTACTAGTAAATAATTTATTTTCTAATAAAACTTTTTCTGAGGTATAATTTATGGGGCAAGGATACTCAGTATTACGGATTTTTTTTTTTTTTTTTTCCTAATGTCTGCTGCATTTTACTGAATGTTAAGTGTGAATTTGAGTTCTTCTTATCACAGAAGGAAGAGCACACTCTGCTCAAAGCAGCAGTACAGTTTCTGTCTGGGTCAATGCAACAACCCTACTGAGAAACACTAAGTTGATAATTTCATTTGATGGAGAAACTTAGAGTGCCCCGATCATGCTTACTCTCCTTCAATTTGCCATATTTCCTCAGTGATGGAAACCACGGTTAGTGCAATGATTAAATAACAAAATGGAGGCTTGTTCGGTTTCCAAAAATGAGTTCATTTTTTCAAATCCACAGTTCCCAGTTCATGGTCAAGTAGACGATGTGGGGCCTCAGTTTCCCACAGTCAGATGCAAAGTCCCTATCACTATAACAGAAATGAAGATTTTTAACAAGGAAGATTAATTAGTAACAAAAGTAAGATTGCTACACAAGTTATTTGTGGAGATCACGTTGCCCCCTATATAAGTATAGATGATGTAGCAAAAAAACACTTTAATGCCAAAAGCTGAGAATATCATTACAAAACCTGATTTCTTCAGATTCAAGTCAATGCCATCAGTAATGAATACACTGCCACCATTTTCTGATGACACAGGCCCAGAAGAAGATGACAGCTGCTATTGAAGATAAAGATAATTTTGTGCAAGTGCTTGAGGAATTACTACTAGCAAGAAATGAAAGAGCAAAATTCTCCTACTTCTTTAAAGGAAAGGGCTGGAACCCATGTAATCAATAACAGCAGACTGAATAAAAGCAAACGAAGCTAAAGGAAATACCTTGATGAGCTAGAGAAAAAAACGCAGAGGTAAGAAACACCTCTAAAAAATGTAACCTATCAATATTAGTATCGGGCTTGTGATTTAATCACAGGAGAGCACACTGACAGCACTGAGAGCTGAATCTGGAATTCAAGGAGTTTTCCATTTGCATCCAGGCTTAAAGGAATAAAATCTTTGTCTAAGACAGACCTACAGACTGATCCAAGATACATTTTTTTCCAAGAAATGGTATTACTAGTCTGGAGCAAAAAATACTCTATCAGATCCTTTTCAAGATACAAGCGCAGAGAAAGAAAAGCATCCTAATTGCAATGTTATTTGACACTCAAAATCATCAAGGCAGGCAACTTTTTCTCCAGAAAGTACAGGTGCAAGAGGGACAGCATGGTGTGCCAGAGCTGTTTTTCCACAAACTCTATTTTAGCTCCTGCTGGAGCCCCAGGGCTGCCCCTGCCGGAGCCCCAGGACTGCCCCTGCTGAAAGGGCTGACCTGCCCTCTCCAGCCTCGTGCTGTCTTACAGCTGCCTCTCTGGTGCTGACATCGGGCGTGAGCAGCCATGCAATCAGCTGGATCAGATGATTGATCTGGCCGAAAACTAACCCTACCAGGAAAAGAAAAGAAAGATTAGTTTTCAGTTGAACAGCAAGCTTTAGAAGTCATTTCTACAACAAAGAGGAGGCAGGGCCAGCTTCAAACGCTCTTTCTCGCTCCTTTATGCAGACAACATCCACACCACTAAGCAGGCTACTCTGCACCAGGTGATCCACTGTAACCATCAGCGTACGCACCCTTTAGAGGGGTATTTAGTTCAGTGAAGGGCAGCTTAGCCCACAATTCAAGCCGAGTCAAATTACAAAGTAGATGCCCCAAAGGGTCTCCAGCCCAAGAGGTCATAACTACTTCTTCCTTACATTTTGCAGAGAGAATGATATGACATCCCATATTTGGGGCCTGAAAATATTTGGTATAATTCGTCAATAGTATCATCGAGATGACTGAAGTGATGAAAATTTATTATAGAGAGAGACAAAGCGAACTGCTTTCTCAGCCAGGCTCTGGCAGAATCTATTGATTTACAGCAAACAAAACAATACAGGAAACAATATTCAGACAACCTTGAGGGTTTGTTCTCGTTGCCACTTTATTTCGACAAAATGGATGCTATTCAAAGTTGTAATTCTCACAAACTGTAAATTGACCACATGCACACTACATACATATAAAAACACAGAAATTCTTATCAAAGATAATGATAGAGGGTGCAAAATTATCAAACAAACAACAGGAGAGGTATCAAAATGAAAGCTGATTATGAATTGGACCTCATAATGCTGTGCTTAATTATACAGGTTTTTTTTTTTCTTTTTTTTTTGACAGGACTCCTACCTCATTGAGTGTACAGGACAGGAAGACTGCTAGTGAGTAATGGATTATTTAATCCAAATTTCTCTGTTCTCAGGCATCTTCAGCCTGCAAGCTGATGTACAGACAATAGCAAAGATGGGAACGTGGAGATGAGGAATGACATGCTGATGATGTCTGGGTCAGTCATCAGATGTTAAAAGGATTTGTGCTATCGCCAGTCAGCATCAAACTTAATAGTCCTCCTCTGCATATAAAATAAAAAATGCCTAAGTCCAAGACCCTCCTTCCACCCTCCATGAGACTTTAGTCAATGAGTCATCCCAAGAGAGAGACAAGAAAGTAAAAGTCCTGTAGACAGTCAGACACAGAGATATGGTAAATTACACCAGGAAATTAAGAATAAATTAGAAGCCTCAGATCAATTAGGTAAATACAAATGCATGCCTGATGACAGTGAGAGTGATCGAGACAAATACATGATGTTCGCTTGTAAGAGAGGATTGCCTCCAGCCTGTGCTCAGGTGGGTGATCCCGTTGTTCTAGGTGGAGGAAACACAAGCCAAGGGCATTTTCCCCAGTGAACCACTGATATCTCACTGGCCACTTGCGGCCAGGGTCAAGAGCAGACTGGGTAAACCAGACCTCATCTGGGAGCTACCTCAATTAGTGTCCCCGACATGCAATCCTTGCCAAAACTGTCAGAAAATTCAAAGGCAATAAAAAAGGGCTTTAGTTTATAATCGCTCCACACTGGTTTTCCTCTCTATGACCTACTGTAAGCAGGTATGGTGTAAAAAAAACCTTAATCAAAACTATGTGCCCTTCAGAAATTTATTTGTACATAGTTTTGGCTTTATCCAAAATCAAAAGATTCGTAGGAATTGGTTTTACATGTCACAGCTTACCCACTCTGGGCACATGTGAGAGAACATGCATACAGCTCATGGAAAATGAGAGGGAGAGAAAAGCCACAAAGATTTATAATTACGCACTGATTTGTATATTGTATTGTGATCTACTCTTTTACTTCTCTTCCAAATGAAAATACTATTTAATGTTGTTAGAGGAGTACACAGTGAATATATCCAAAATATATACATGTTTTCAGCAAGATTACATGCAAAATCATGCATTTTAAAGAGCAAAAATACAGGTTTCTCCACTGTTATACATTTGTTTCAAAATCTGGACTATAAATTAGCTGATAAGGCAGCTGTTGACAAAAAAGAATAATGATTAACTTTATTCACAGATGACCATTGATTAAAATAATCTCATAAATATTTCCTATTTTCCTACAACAACTTGCAGATTGATAGTTCTTACTTAGGTTAAGTTTCATAAATAGAAAGTCTGCTACAGAAACTAAAACTGCAATACCAGTAAAGGAAATTTGTTTCGTAAGCTGAAAGGAGTCCCAAAAAGTGCAATGATATTTTCTTTTTCCTCTTACTTTCGTACTCCACTGAGGTGGTGGTGATATTTTTGCCAGTTAATCAACACTCTTGTATTATGCGCTACTGAAATACAAAGACATAATGTCTGTATTCTCTTCCTTAAGTGGAATTCTGGAGCTCTGAAGCAAGTATTTCAACTACTGTACTAGCATTTTAGATGACAAAAATGTAACAAGAATAAAGACATACTGTGTGTCCTGATCCTACAATCCCTCACTCAAAAAGCAATTTCTGCTTGCATATGCAGAAAACAGTTAACTTAAATACAGGTGTGGGAAAGACCAAAGATATACACACCCTTCAATAGAACTTCTTTAATCGTTTTACTATCAAATTAAAATTTTTCATAAGATTAAAGAACCAGCTATTTTTTCCTTTGTAGGAACAAACAGTGAACATGAAATACCATCATAATCAAAATAAATTACTTCTGATTAGTACTTTTCAGGGGTTTTTTAATACATTTCTCTTCCAAAAGTGTTTTTTTTTAAAAAAACAAGGTCGTTTTCTGTGCTAATGCTTAAAACTAAAAAAAACCACAAACATATAAAAAGGTCTATGTGCAAGTGTGCAGGACTGGTTTAATCGTTTCTTATTGTATAAAGCAGCCAGTATACAAACACTGGACTCCTACAAAACACCTGTACAAGAACATCCAGTTCAGTTCTGTAACTAGCACCTTAGACCACTTCCAGCAATAGCTACTAGTAACTGTTACTCTTACAAGCCATGAAGCAGTGGCAGTATTGCAAACTAACCCAAGAATTGCACCTGCAAATTCTGCTATCAATTTAGTGGTGAATTGCAGCTCAGTTCCAGAAACCTTTGTATATTCCATATCTTTGAGTACTCATTCCAGTAGCAATTAGCGTCTACAGAGTATACTGGGAAAATTTGTCACCCGTGTAGATTCAAATTTTAAAAATTCACCTCAGCAAGACTAAAAATTGGCTCAACGAGCTCAATTAAAATACTACGGCTCACTGTAGCCTATTACTGAAAATAAGCCATGAAAAAAATCAGGCATCAGGAAATACTACTTTTATGTCAAGTACACTTGCTTAAAAATACATACAACTGAAGAATTATTTTTGCTCCACATGTGCTTAGCTATACTGAACTCTATTACAGCAAGCTACTCCTTACGTGTTTAGAAAACAGGTTTGAGGGGGTTTTAAGCAATACATTTATAATATTTTCAAGTACTAAGATGAACAACTGATCTGGATTTTCCCTCTATGGACTAGTAAATCCGTGGTAGCAAATTTAATAGCAGCCATATTAACATCCAGCTCCATATAGTTTTATTTATTATTACTCTCTCTTAAGAAAACCCCAATGAAACAAAATAAACCCCCCCAACCCCCCCCAAACCAATGAGCAAAAGATTTTCCTTCTGCTATTGTGTATATAGAGTCACATTTGCTTGGTGTATGGGCAACCTGAATGACTACCAGCAATTTTAAAGCAACAAAACTGCTACTGCTCATATTATAAAAGCCACTTTATATTCTCAATTACCTCGTAGAACAGGTCCTGCTGAAAGAAATTCTGATATACGTGAAAGACTAAAAGGCATTAAGAACCACACAAGTAGTATGTCTGGTAGTAACAAACATCTGATATTACTTGAATACAAGGAACTTGCCTAAGAAACCGGGAATTTCCAACAGCCAAGTTTATTTGACTGCAAATACTTTTACAGTTACTAATAACAAAGCAGCAAACAAACTGCGTAAGAAATTGTATTCCTGACTTCTTAATATTTGTACAGAATAAATAAATTCATAATTGATCAATTATATATTCAAGCAGGGAAGCACAACGCTAGTCTTTCATTGTCAAATGACATACAGTCTCATCACCAGAGAGCACAAATGAAATGCTAATGGCAGAGAAGATGAATGCCAATTTCCTTCACTTTGCTCCAAGTTTCAGTGGCTCTCTACAATAAAAGATAGCTGTTTGTGGAGACTGGCTTGTTCCATACCATTAACTCAGAACAAAACATATTTTTAGTGGGACAGCAGTGTTTACTTGTAAGAACTGATGAATTGTACACCACCATTTATCACTTGTAGACAAAGACATTCAGGCACAATTTTGGACATAAATCAAGGTACATGCTCCTAAATAAAAAAGGGATTGCTTAAGTCCCTAAAACTGCATAGATTGAGGTCAGAATGGCCATAGCAACCAAGAATGGTACTTAGGCCTCCAGTAAGACTTAGCAACCAATAAATGAGCTCAGATCTCTTTTCATCTCCACTGGTGTGAAAGCCAAAATTAAAAAGATTAGATCACGCTGCACCCATCACAATAGACTTCACAGTGAAAAAGTCATTTCTAGTCTTTGATTCACATCAAATAAATAACATTCATCCCTTCCATAATGAACAACTTTCAAAGTAAATTGAATCTCCATAGTGCCGCTTTCCCTTGCTGCACCATATTTACATAACAATATATCACAGGAAGCTCAGAGTGGGTCTTGCAAATGGAAAACTGAGTATAAGGTATCTTTAGCGCTGATTACACTGTATTGAGCTTTAAAATGCTTCCCATTTAAACATAATGCACTGTAGAGTATAATAAATAATAAAAAAAATACTTTATATCATGAGGTATGAAACTTTGTCATTATTTCAGTATGGAAATTTGATAGTAAACAGCTCCCTCCCCCTTATCTTTCCAGCCCTTCCATTTGAGGATGTTCAGCAAATTCTCCTTTCCAGGAGCGCTGATGATACTGACTGTCTAGCATTGCCAGGAAAAGGGATAGGACACTATTTCATTTTTACTGCCTCTTTTCGCACTGTTGCTATTCTTTTATTTTCAGATGTTCAAACAATTCTTTTTAATATTCGAAACACATCGGTAAACTCTTATTCCATTCTTACACAAAGCATTAGGTGCCACTCTTCTTTCTCTCCCTAGAGCACTAGTTATTTGTAAATAGGTGAAGCTATTGCTGCAAAGCTTCACAGGAACCTAACCCACATCTAACATATGAAATCAGAAAATATATGCAGTAAATGTTCGTGTTGTATTGTCACTCTGTGTCCTATATCTCCTGCACTTAATGTATCATTATTAAAAATGGATTGTTGGTCCCTTCTTACTGCAGGTTGCATAAACTGAAATTTAGAGGAAAGTGTTCCAAAGCAATATATTGAAAAAAAATTCTACACCTACATTAAAAATACGCAGAAATAATTTCAGCCCTCTGCAGCAACAACTCATGTAGATTATACTATTTGAACTCAGCAGGGTACCTCATTAATTTTTAAAACTCTCTGACCCCAGTGCAGTTAAGGGTGTAAAAATAATTACAAATTAAGGTTGAGAGAGCAATGGTTTAATATTGCATGTGTGCTCAGCTACACAAAATTTTATCGGATATGGATATTTATTATAGCTAAGCATAATTTTAAGGTAGTCAAAATGAAGCGTCATGGCTAATTTTAAAAATGCAAATGTTAGAAATGTAACATTTTTAGGAACGTAACTATAGTAGCCACCACTTCCATGGAAAAACCCTGCCTGCTTTCTGCAAACATTCTTGTAACACAAAGCACTGCAATTACAGGTTGAAAAGCTAGTAACAGCCTGGATACGGCAGTAAACTAAAATATTTCTATAACAAGGCACGTTTGCAACCTAACAATTTCTAACTTATTTAGAAGGCTATAAAATTCTTGGCTGAGGATATAAATATTCTCTCTTACCTAAAACTTGTCAGAAGAAAGATCCTTCTCCATTGTTGTCACCTCCAGTGCCCCCTCTTGCCACCATGGAGATTGGTTCTGCTATGTTTATTGCTCTGTGCCTCAGTTACAGCCGTGACACTAATCTGCCTGCACAGACCAGCAAAGGGGTGTGTGAGAGTGTGTGTGCGTGCGTGCGTGCGTGTGTGAGAAAAGACAGCCTGCTGACTTCAGGACTGGGAACCTAAACCTCAGGCCAAGTCAAGGCTGAACGAAAATGATCAAAGCTCTGTCCCTCATCAACAGAGTAGACAAGATTTCTCTCCCCTCCTTCCCTCCCCCCAATGAGAAGTAGGGCTGTCATTAGGGATTCCCACTAAAAAGCCTCTAACAGAGGCAGACCTTCTCCAGATTGCTAGTGCCTGCCCAGCAGTCCGTGCAGAATACAGGTAGCTATTGTTCCTGAGACAGATATGTAGCCAGCCACTCAGACTCTGACAGATCTCAACAAACCAGTGAGCCTGCCTTCACTTTAACTCTTTATTTACTAGTGCTTTACTTTTTATAAAGATCTCTGTTTCCTCTGGAAAGGGAGGGGCAGAAAAAAAATACAAAGATTAGCAAATTGTTCTGATTTTGTTAAGAAAAATGTTTCAGGTTTTATGTACAGAGGCAGTAATCCTATGCAAATTTAGGAGTATTGATTTTAATTTTGAAATCTCATCTAGTCTGGTGTTGGACAACACAGCAATAGCACGCTTCAGCATAAAACAGGATTCCAATTCTCTAAGGTAAATAATCTTCCTTCCTCTGAATTCTCATAATTCAGGGGGAATTCATACAGTCTGAATAGGTTTGCTCAAATATTCGAGTTAAGAGAGCAATTTAGTGAAAATGCTTCAGCACTTTTTCCGCCAGAAATCAGTTTTCAGCATTGACTGTTAATGAAGTTAGCATCTCAAACAAAGCTGTGTTAGAGCAAGTAGATAGTTAGCTAACTAGTTGGCATAAGAAGCAGATACTCATTTCAGTCTTGCAGCAGTTTTATGTTTCAATAAGGAGATTTTACTAGCACAAAAGGTCTTTTTTTCTTTTTTTATACGACACGGAGTTTAAGAATTTTTTCACAAAGACACAGACAATGAAGCTGTTAGAGAAAATATCCTGACATTTACACTCTGTGTTTGACTTTTAGAAAGTAATGCGTTATTATATAAAAAGCTAATGATTCTGCAGTCAGTATAAATATTGTATAAGTTCAACCCAGGTGCAGACTTCAGCTTTAAAATACTTTTTCCCCGTCTTCTGTTTAAATCAGTCTTAACTTCATTCCAAGCAGGCTGCAGTAGGATGCATACATGCATGGGTATACTTGCTTTTGGGTGAGTGGGTTGACTGGATTCTTTTAAATCAATTTTAAGGTGTATGAGTTGGTGATTGTAAGATGTCTTTTTGCAGGGCAATAAAATCAGATTTATAAAATACAGGGTTTATTTTTAAAAAAATATCCAGAACAGTAACAAAAGTGCAAATTAGAGATATGACGTTAAACTCAATATTTTGACCTGGCAGAACCTATCAGTTCAGAGAAGTCTCTATACCCATTATGCAATTAATCACTTTATCAGTAACTTTAAAACGACATGATAAAAAAACCCAAACTGGATGTGAATTATTTTAAAAGTTGTCAATAGTCACTTTTTAGTGTTTCAAAGCAACCTTTTCTGCACATTCGAAAATTCCATTACACTCCTACAAAAATTCAATGCATCCAGTACCTTACAAATTTTTTCCAGTGCAGGAAGGAAATGAGTAGACAAATAGGAAAGCAGATCAATATTATTCAGTGTAACGCATCTTGTGTGTCAGAATACCTCTGGACAATCCAATGCGTTTTAAAGAATCAGAACTCTGAATTCACAAACTCTATTGCTGCTTAACGAGTTTCTTGTTCATATCAGTGGAATATTAGTCTTTAGGGACACTCACCGGACTGTGTATTTTATCATTAGCTTATGTAAATGCCTGACATTAGGTAGGAAAATAACTTTCAATTATAAATAAATCTATGAACTAATAGTGCTGTTAGATAAAAAGATAAATTTATTACAACTCTTCTGCACTTATTTCCTTCATGTTTTGAGCAAACTTGTGATACACTTCTGCCACCAAAACTGAAAACGTAATTAAAAATTTCTGGTGAAATGTATGCCAGGCAGACTTTTTGATGCTGGTGTAGAGTGTGGAGGAGCTGTGCCAGCCCCTTGAAGGTGAGAATCTGCTGTGAAGCCCTAACACCAAAGAGCAGTGCAGTACACATTACTGCCTAGAAAGATCTACCCTACCCAGCACACCTATACCACAGCAATACGGAGATGAGTGATACTGCACTGGGAAAAGAGTCACCTGAAGCCCACCCAAAGACCACAGGATGAGCTCCTCAGCATAGTCATACTTGATTTCAACCTCTGGTTAGGCCTCACTCAGTGTAATATCCTGGGATATTTCACCCTGAACTGAGCCTGCCACATGTTTTCCAGTGCCAAGTTATCCTGGAAGGTCCTCATCAGTTGCTGGCTTGGTATCTACAAAAATGCGCATAGCATTCAAGAATAATACAGCATTAAAAAACATGAGTTTATGGGAGAATGACAATGACAACTTTCTGCAGTGAGCTCACGTCAGAGCTGGGCACCTTGTGGGAAGACTGAGAAATGGGCACTGGGAAGACATGACCTCCTCCTCAGAAACTCTCCCTGCTTTTACTGGAGCATTCCTCATCCTGTGTCCACAAAGGAAACAACTTTCTCTAGGTTTTGAGACAAGAGCAGAGAGAAGTATCTGCCCAAAGACTCCCTGCACTCGCTGGAGCTCACCTTTGAGTGGAAAGATGGCCGCTCTTCCCAGTTAAGTCTGCCACAAGTCACTGGTAGCAGGTTCCTTGTTATAAAGCATAAATTATGGGATTTATCTAAAGGGTAATGTTTGTTTATACTGATTGGTGCTGATTTATTTCTTTTTTTTTTCTTTTAATAGCAAAAAACATACAAGCACAAAATGGGGAGGGAAAGGGGGCTCTCCTTAAGGGGGTGGAAAAGGAAGGTGTTCTTTTCTTCTTTTTTTTTTTTTGATTGTACAGCTCACAACATCGGATATCTAGTCTCATGTTCCATAGAGTATTTGAACAGTTTTAACTGAATTCCCAAAAGGAGAGCATAAAGAAAGCCAGGTATGTCCTGTACAATAATTCTGCACTTGAGCATTTAGCTCAAGAACAGACTGCTGGAGTCACTTCTTTCAGCTAACCCACTCTGGTGAACAAAGCCACATACTAGTACCACGTATCCATTTTCCTTCAGAGATTCATTTTAATGATTCTTTAGTAAATAGCCTTGTATTTAGAAATTATTCGTAGCAGATATTAAGAAATCAGTAACTAACTGTTTTATAGAGGTGAAATGCACATAATGTATTCCAACATGTAACCTCAATTACCCTTTGGTCTCAGTTTGTAGACAAACCTATCTATAAAACGTGAGATCTCCCCGTGATCAAAAATCAGTTTTACAACTTTACATTGTTTGTGGCTAGCTCCCTACATAAAAGAACATAGCATGAGGGGATCTTTATGAGCTGCAATTCAAATTTAACTCATTGTTATTCTTGGTCTTCATTTCTTAATAGAAAAGCGATTGTAAAATGCCATATGAGAAAGCAATGATTTTTTTTAAAAAAACAAAATATATTTGTTTAAAATGTGTTAACTAGATTTTATTTACTGCCTAAAAAAACCTTAAAAACATAAGATAGCAAATAGAAGATATAAAAAGATTTAGATCAGAGCCAGTGCCTGCTTTGCTCCAGATGTAGGGAAGTACAGAACATAGTTTAGAAACTTATGATTAATATATGCTCAATTATGTTTGTACACTGTGATGTAAACCAACCAGGAATTACCATTGATAAAGTATCCTTAGCCTGTATTTGATATATATTATTATTAAAGAAATAGCTTTTATTTCAAATGCTGTGCTAAAGAGCACAACTTTTTTTCTCCACAACTCTTTCACAGAAACATAATTAGGGTATCGCATTCTCCACTAGATGCTTTTGAAAGCAAATGTCAGGGATTACAACTCAGCAAGATAATTACAAACATTCTACATAATAACACAGGAACCAGCATCAGAGGTACATTACACCAGTTCATGTTCCTCTTGCAGATTATACTTTCGATATGTGGTCTGTTGGGAAAAATGAGTAGACGTTGACAGTATCTTTTTTTTTTCCTCTCCCAATTACTTTAGAGCTAACATCAGCAGACACCAAACCACTTTTGAAACTAATGCACTTTTTCCTGTAAGGTTTCAGATTCTGAATCCCATACACACTTTGCAAAATCATCCTCCATCCACCACTGAGTTTAAACACTTACCTAGCTAGCTGATAGTACATGAATTACAGCAACAGGGTATATTCACACATTGCTGAATAAATTAAACTGCTTCTTTTCAAAAAGTTTACTTTTTAAATCTTGTACATCAGTTCCATATCAAGACAAGAGACAAACAGAATAAACAGAACAATATAATTTCGTATTAAAAAAGAAACAACAGCAAAAAAGAAACTCACAAAACCCACCCCAAGCCCCTAAACCAACACCCCCTCCCCAAATGTGATGAATATGAGTTCCTTATTCATCATAGTTCCTAAATTACAGCGGATTAAGTATCTAGACTACATTACAGATATTCCAGCTTAAAAATTCACTCGTTAGCAGAAATTCATATTTATCAACAGTTTTCATCAGCTTAGATGGATTTGAACCTACCACTTTAAGCGCTGATCCACAGGAATTGCTGGTTTCGAAGGGCCATAAGTAAAGTAACTGGACAGAGAAAAAAAACAGCCAGGACTGCCCCTGTAGCTTCAACCTGCTGTGCACAGTTTTCTTCCTTGGAATCTTTTGAGAAAAGTCACAATACAGTATGATTTATTAATGTAGCAAATTCATTACAATTCAGAGCTAAAAATGTTATTGGACTTCCCTCCAGCTAGTGCTGTTTAAGGAAGCCTTTAAAAAGCAATTTAATTCCATTCCACAAAGTCAAATTTTCTCCACAGATAACTGGTTTTCATTATATGTACAAAAAGCTGCAATGAAGGCAATATGTCAAAGTATATCTTTTTTAGGATTTATATTTATTAACGAAAGACTGACCTGCTTTTGCAAGAACTATATTGTCTCTGTTTTGTTACTGTTAACCTGAAATCTTTACTGTTAGTAACATAAGCTCACACTATAGTAGCCTGCACCAATGTACCATGAAAAGTGAATATAATCAAGAATTCTTCTACTCTCTCATATTTATTGCCAAATAATTTCATGCTGTCATCTGTCATAGATTAGATCTTCATATATAAACCAGTTCGATAAGAGTTAAAAATTCACACTGTTTTTAGAGCTTGAAACAGTTGGAAATTACTTGTCTAGCTTGAATCATATCAGTATATTTTAAAACTGCCATATTAAAACAAATGTTATAGCCTATTAGTATGTGTACATATAAACCTATATAAAATACAATAATATGTATTACAACTGGACATGCTTATATTCAAAGAGCCTAGGAACAACACAGCTCTTTTGAGCATCCTGAAACAACAAACTTACAAAGCTTATACACTAATTAAAGCAGAGCAACAAAGCAAAGAAAACCAAAAGCTATCAAAGTTGGAAATGCATAAATAGGCATTAAATTTTTTCCATACTTAAAAAACTTAACAAAAGCCCCACACTCATTCAAGTCTGAATAGTATTTATAGCAGATACATATGACTGAAAATAATCTTCAAGCTAAAGCAACCAAATGCAACAAAAATACTTACCAGACATCTCATCTTCTTTAGAATTTGTGTCTTTCTCTTTTTTTTCTTCTCTTAAAAACAAGACAAGGAGATTCAAACTTAAAAAGTTGTGTTAGTTACTCTCCTCCTGTTCCTGCAGCTCTTCAGTTGTAGGTACGGAGGAGCTTGGCTGGTATTGTTTTGAGATGGAGTGGCCTGTGTGTGCCAAGATACTCTGTACTGTCTGACGATCTCTGCAGTGCTCTTAAACTCCTCCACCGAGACAGGTATTTGTTGCTGTCTGTTGTCCAAACAGGTTCATCAGAGCTCTAACAGTCACCTTCATTTTTCAGCCGTGGAGGCCCTATGTGCTGAGGGGAGAGAGGTTTCTTTCTCTCGGTATTTGCTTGCTTTTGGATTGGAGGAAGAGGCTCAGAGATTTTCAATTTGAGATCAAAGACAGGCGCATGCAATGGGACAAAACTTAAGTTTTCTCAATTATGCTTAGCATAGTAGTTCCCGAGCTCTCACATTCAGCATTACCAACTCCATAAACTTCATGAGGAAAAAAGGATGGATAGTTATATATATATATACACGCACACAGACGCACACAGACGCACACGCACACATTTTAAATATATTAGGTTTCCCCCTTGCAGCACTGCAGTGTCTCTATTGTCGAATAATAACTGTTTCTGAAAAGAAAGCACTTAATAAGGCTAAGGTCAGACTGCTTAGACTTGGCATTTGCTGCGATAACAAATCAGAAATGATAGCATCGTACAGATTTATGAATTTTTTGCCCCCGCAGTCACAAACATCAGACGTTTACTTTATAAAGAAAGCTTTTAGATTCTTCCTGCAGTTTCCATAGTGATTTCATTTTTTCCCTTTTATCACAGATTGGCTGAAGTACTGCTACCCTTTGTGCTTTAAAAGGCTTGTGCTACCAACTGTCGATATAAAGGCACTGTAGCTAAAGCACACATGAAACACACACTGTCAAAAATAATTGAAATAGATAAATGCTGCCTAAAAAAGGATTCAGAATTTTCTCTGCTTGTCCTGAAGAGTACAGTAGAATAGTATCTCATCTGAATAAATGTAATTAACTTGAGACAACCATACTACTGTTCCGTTTCCCATAACCTATGATACTTGTATTAGAGCACTCGTCACCCAAAAATAATCTCTTCACAAAAAGCTTTAATACAGCTTACATCATGCAAAATGCCTATGCTCATTAGATGTAAATGAAAGCACTTTCATTAATTTTTTGAATCTTTTAACAACAATGCTTATGCCAATGATATTTTTCCTCTTTCTAATAAGTTTGTTCCTTTAGAAAACATAATAGCGTAAGGAACAATTACACTGTTTCTGGCAAAGCAAGCAATGCTCTCTATTGCTGGAAAGATAACAACCTTCCAAAGCAAGCCTAAAGGATTAGTTTCTGTTTAACCCCTTGCTAAACAAATGAGATCATCATCTTCTCAACAAAACAGAACTCAGCTAAGTAAATACCTTTTTATTCAGTTATCATGCCTTTTAAAATGTAGTCTTTAGACTGTAGAACGCAAGCATGATATTTCCCTACCCTTCTTTCAACCAGCTTAATAGAAAGTGGGTGCTTGGGTGACCCCTGCCAGTTGCTCCAGTCTCATGGGAGTTTCTACTCTTGTAAGTCAGGAACAGTTTAACTTGTTAAAATTCCTAATTCATGTAATATAGTGATAAATATATTATGAAAACCCTTAGAGCTGGAAATTTTCCAAGTGACTACAAAAATAATGAGAATCTTTATTTTCATTCAAAATTGGTGAAGTCAATACAAAATTCAAAGGGAAAAATATTTTTAAAAGCTACAGAATATAGTACAGGTAAACAGATATTTTTATTTAGGGAAAAAAAAAAAAGAAAAATCAGGCAACATTCTTTCGGATATATTTATCACAATGGATTATTTCCAAACAGATCATCTACGGAAAACAATCAAACACCTTGTTTTATTGTCATCTATTTATGAGGGGAATTATACAACTTACTTTTGCTGTTGGGATATTAAAATCAACCATTAGGCATTCACATCCACTAAACAGGCACTAACTGTGAGCATAAAGTATGTTAATACTTATTGTCAATAAAGTTTATTGGAAGAGTTTGCAGCATGGTGTAAGTGAAGGACTAAATGTAAATTGATTACCAATAGAGATTTAAAATAAAAAGCCGACAGTTATTAGGATTACATTGATTACTGACATACTCTACAAGTGGTCCTGGCCAAAATCAATACAGACAGATGCAGGAGTTTTGGGATAGAGGAAGGTACAGCTGATGCTGCCCTGGGACAGGAGGGTGGGCTAGACAAGCTCCCAAAGGTCTTGTTACCACTCGGCAAGCAGCCACCAAACTGTCACTTGTAGCAAACCCAACAGAATCTGGACCTATTTCTCCTACCTATTTTCCACCACAACCATCTCAAGGGCCATTTTAACGAACCAATTAAGCGCTGTATTCAAGTAATCAACGTCATCTGACTTATGATGACAAATACTGTCTTTGTGCAGATTTTTCATGCAGTGGTAAAAAAAAATAACCCATACCATACATTAACAATTAGAACCATGATTTTCTGATAGGATTGTGACTTTTCACATTCAGTTTTTTAAACATTATAGTTATTTTTAAAACCTATATGCACACATACCTTAACACAAACCTGAATCACTCTAGTAGAATTTCTATGTAACAAGGGAGAACATCGCTGCTGTTTAAAAATAACTCATCAATAAAAACATATGAGAAGATTTTGTCTTAGAAGAGTAAGGATGAGAAATCTTTTACAATACAAAAATCATTGAAGCCAGTTTCATCCTACCTAGGAACAATAAATCATATTCTCTAAGGATGTTCTTCCCAAATTTTAAATATATAAGATGATTAAATGTTTCTTGCAGGATTCACAAGGCAACTGACTTAAAATTTATCCACTGTCTTTCAGGGAACCCTCAGGAAATTACTTTATAGAAGGAACACACAAGTATTTTTTTTAACCTTTAGGAACTAAGGAGGACATTTGAAATGAAGAGTTGACTAACAGTCTAAGTTAAAAAAGAATTTCACGCTCCTTTACACACAGCTCTGCATATTCTCCTTGGAGAAAACTCTTAAATAGAGCAAGAATGTGCTAAGTAAAGGAAGTAAATATTTGTTGCTATACACTTTTAGTTAATCTCTTTTAGCATAAACGATTCTTTGGTCCTGCAGCTGATGGGCATCCAGGACATTCGCTTATTCTCTTCATCAATGCAGAAAAACAGGTCAGGCTCAGAGTTTGACAGTCCTCCCCCCACACACTCCACAGGTAGACCTCACACAGACACTGTTTGTCTTTTAGCTCAGGGAGAAGAGGCTAATGTTTTTAGATCTCAACAGTTATTCATTAAAATAAGTAGTTAAAAAAAAAAAAAAAACAAACCAAAACTTTAAAGAGTTTTCTTTCCTTATCAGTTCTTCAGCAATGAGACCCTTCTCCTTATCCTCTAGACTAGGGAGGAAGGAGAGGGAAGAACAAGCTAGGTAGCCAAAGAAACAGACTAAGTAATTATTGATTTCCCCATATCACTCTGTAAACTAGCCCCCAAAAGAAATGAAAAATACTCTTCCAGTGTCATTCCTGGACACATAGTGAGGGACTATATTTTCTTTTAAAAGAGAAAAGAAACATCCTTTGTTGCACTCACCTTGTGTTTTCTTAATTGTTCCTTTTGGGGAAAAAAACTGCTATTTTCTCAGATTTCTGAAGATCCTCCTCCACACCAAGCATGTTTATTCAAAGACTGAAAATCTAGAGCCTACCATGAGACAGGTACTACAAAATGCTTTAAAATTTATATTCCCAGTTCAATCAGCCAAAAGCTCTGCAGTCTTAAATCACAGAATATCTCAAGATGTGCAAGACTCAAAGATCTCAACTCACTGCTGCTCACAGGACTACCTACAACTAAATCATATGACTAAGAGGGTCATCCATACGCTCCTTGGACTCTGACAGGCTTTGTGCTATGACCACTTTCCCAGAGAGTGTGTTCCACTGATCAACTACCCTCTCAGTGAAGGGCTTTCTCCTAATGTCCAATCAGAACTTCCCCTAATGTCCAATCTGAACTTCCTCTGATACATCATCATTCTATTTCCTTATGTCCAAATGGACTTATCTACCCATCAGCTCTAGAAGTCAGTAGACTATTTTCTACCAGCCACCATCAAATCCAGTGACTCACGTAGTCCGAGGAATTCCCTAGGTTATCAGTCATTTCCTGAGATGGAACAATCAGAGCTCTCCACTGAGATCTTTAAATAAATGTTGGGGGGAGGGGGGGTGGAATACCGAAGTACAGGGGGCACAGTCTGAATTATCAGACTAGTAATGGGGAGCTAATTCTAATCTCCTAAGGGACAGTTAAACACTCAGGATTTTGGGGCCAGTTTTAGAGAATACAGAAACTCTTTGCTGCTTTGTTTTTAGTGACATCTCAACTTGCTAAAATGTGCAGATATAAAACTGTTTGCAGGAAATCTTCCTTAATGAATGAAATCATCAGATACATCTAGAAGAGTGCCAGCTCTGAATCAAGGCCATAACTAACTGCCTATGCCAGTTCAGTAGAAAATTTGCACAGATTTTTCCCTTCAAATAGATGGAGACGTATAACTGTGTTACATAAAAAAAAAAAATCTTCAAACACATTTTATCCATTCATTGTAAAAATACTGGTTTCAGATATTGCAATTTTTTGTTAAAAGACAAGTAATTTGAGTTTCATTACTGGAGTACCTAACAGCACTAGAGCACAAGGGTGCCCTCTCATCATTAGAAATAAACAACATCAAGACATAAATCCTTTGAAATTCTTATCTATTTGCATTTAACGTGGGAGTGTGCTTACGCATGACTACTGCTGTATGTGTGTCTACCACCACTGTGAACACAACTATCTGTAGTTACTATAATGTATGCATTATAAAAAACAACCATCAGTTTTGGCACATCAGCCAAACATTAAACCCGCCTTAATAACACCTGAGCATTTTCTAAAATGTCATCCAGCAATGTGATTCATACCTATAATGTTATTTGGTCGTCTGCCCTTTTTCATGGATGAGAAGTATGTTTGAATGGTTAAGATGAAGGGAGGTGGGTGTTTTTATTTTATTGTTTTTTACATGTCATTGTGTATTTACACAGGCAAGGTCAAAAATGTTCCTACCAATGAAAGCAGAGATTAAAATTGTATTTATGATAGTCTTAGCTCCTGGGAGAATCCCAGGCTCATCATGATCCCCAAGAATGTTCTGTGTCCTACAGAGATGATTTTTTAAAACTACCAAAGAAGCTTTCATTGCAGCAAAAGAATGATACTTTCAAACACATCTTCATCTTGCAGCCTTAGGCAAACTTTAGATTAGAAGAATTCATGGGAGCAATCCCTGAGTAAAGTAAGTTTAATTTTAATTACATACCATAACTGCAAGAAGTGACCTCAAGAAGTACAAGAATAATAGTATTTAGAAAGGAAAAATCACATTCAACACACATGGAGACACGGTTAGCTTCACAAGAGATACAGACAAAGTACCTGTAGTTTCTGCTGTCAAGAAATCTCCTCCTAGATCCTCTAAACTTTGCAAAACATATATTGTTCCCTGTTTCCAGGCTCCATCTTTTCATTCTATTGGTGGAATTTTCCAGTAATACCTCTGATTTAAAACAAACAAAAAAAAGTGATATCTCTGCAGCAGGTCTAAAACAAGAAGAGAAAACAAAGAACTGCAATGCTCACCTTCCAGGGAATTCTGAGAAAAGGATCTCAGACCTACAGTCTTTCCTGACTGATACCAATCTGATTATGCATGATGAGGCACAAAGCCAGGCACCACAAAACCCCAACATTTTAGTCTTTGTCCTCCCATCCTAGAAAACTGAATTCCATTTTTACTGTATAATTTGGGTTTACTTATGAAATGTTGAAAGAATGCCAAATGACTGTGATTTCAAATGCTGTTTTTCCTTTATACTGGAGGCTGAAGAAAATAATTTAAGAAAATATCTGAAGAAAAACATTTTACATATGTTAATACAATAACAAGCATATATTCTTCAGAAGGGGAAGACCTGTGCAACATTTGCATTTCAAAGACTAAGTCATCCACGAAAACTTCAATTATGTGCAAAGCTCTACTAGTTTTATGCAAGTACAAGTTAGCTTTTTATTAAGACGAATCATAAGTGTTTTCAAGAGTTATTTTGTTAAATCCCTTATTAAATTCATGAGAGGCTTTTTAAAATCTGAGGTAATTAATACTGAACCTTATCCCATAAAGCTGTGAATTAAGATCCAAACTTGATCATTTTAGAATGCACTAGATCTTTTAAAATAATACCTAGCATTTATTACCCATACTAATTAAGCTTCAGCATGCCTGTGAGGCAGGCAAGTAAAACCTCATTTTATAGACAAGAACATTCAGATTAGACACAAAGGTTATGTACGTTGTCACTGATTAGAAAGAAAAATCTCTGACCCATAGTTGGAATTCTTTGAGCAAATTGTCAGCACACATCCACACTGTCAAGTTCCTCCTGTAACAACTTACACAGTTTGCACTAAACATGGAACAAGGAAAAGTTAGACAAATACAGAAATGTGAACACAATCTTAAGCCAAAAAACATTCCAGACAAATGATATTAGGAGAAGTGGTCAACAGCATGCCTTGGCTTACTTCCACTTCTTCAGAGTCCAAGGAAATACAAAGGTGAAAGGGAAACAGAGAGACAAAGATAGGTATTAATTATTATAAAAATGCTGAATCCCATCTAGATCTGAGGACCTGAGGATAATTTCGTTGATAGAGTTCTGTGATTACTTGCGGGCCAGGCACGGCAGAGAAGTGCCCGCAGAGGCAATGCTGGATTCTACGGAGTAGAAAAATACCCCTCAGGGAACTCGTTTGCTCTTTTCTGAAGCAAAGCGGAAAGCACTTGGTGTTCTCTTGGACAGAAAGAGCGATCTATTTGTGGTGTTTGCTCTCACCCGAAAGAGTGACTTGATTACTAAGTCTTTCCAAACTCAGCTGTACGAAGAGCTGCTCCTGTTGTTAACTTCATGTGGATGTACCCTGTCGAGCACACACACTGCTGCAGAAGTGATGAGCAGGTGAATGTGCCACTTTCAATGACAGATGGCCTCTGAACTGAAGAATCTGAAATACACTCCATTGTGGCAATTTATGTAACACACCCACAGTGGTGCTGTGCCGGAAAGAAAAGATTTAAATGTTAGTATGACAACTCTGTTTAAGCTCTTTCGTGCATAATCAGATCTCCATTTTCAGCCAAAGCTAAATATAGTAAGATTAGATAAATCCTCCAACATGTTTTGGAGCCATCATTGAGTAGAAGAATTGCAAGAACTGGTGTTTAAGAAAATACAATCATCTCTGACTGTACCTTCAGCCACTCCCATCTTCTAAAGCAGTCTTATACTCAGCCTGAAAAAACAGGACTAGTAGAATTGGAAACAAACAAACAAACAAACAACAAAAAACCCACAAGGCATCTTGGGTCTTACATGCCCAAGTTGCACAGTGTGTATCCACAGTGCCTTGAAAGTAGAGATTAAACTGCATTACCTGAGAAGTGCAAAGACCAGACAAAGTCTCAAGGTCATCTCAAAACGTAACAGACTTAACCTGCAAAGAATCTATAGACATTCCATTGGTCTTCTCCACTAAAGTGTAATTTCTTTCAATTTATTCACGTGTACATAGGATTTAGAATCGAGAAGGCATCATTTAGGTTTTTTCTAAAGAAAATTGGATCTTCTAATAATCTACACTTTTTTTCTGATAAAGATATGGAAAGACTCATTTATTATGCTTTCTTCATTGAGTTGCTGCTACGTTTATTAAATATGTCAGGCGAAGTAAAGAGATGACATAGCAAAGTTTTGCATGGGCTAATAAAGCTCAAAGTGGAAAGACAGTCATTTCCACACTGATTTTGATTAAACCAAATCACAGAAAGCTAGCATCATGCTACAGTTGACTTGCCACTTCCTTAGGGCTGCTCACACTGCTTCTCTTACCTCCCTCTTACATTTGTCAGGAGAGCAAAATAACCACAGATGAGGTTGTACAAAGGCCATAGTGAACCAAGTACTTGAAAGCTTAGAATTATAACATGCTAAAAGGTAAATTAACATAATTTAAGACCAATATGTTTTACTTTCCTCACATACTTTTTTAAAAAAAAATTACACCTGCTCTATTTCCTCATTTGGTGGAAGGACTGCCAAAGAAGGCAGCAAGGTACTGAAAACATAATCAAAGCCTTGGGGGAATTTAAGTAACTGGCCTGCCTAGGCAATGTTCATGGAGTTTGTAAAATAAATGGAATAGCTTGCTGGTAATCAGGAGATAGAGGGTTCTTCCATGGCTACACAGAGGATGCCCCCTATTTTGGACAGAGTTAACACAGAGTAACAGGGAGCCTGTTACTGGCCTCTGGAAGGAGTGAAGGAATAGCATGACAGAGCCCTGTCACTCTCTGGGTCACACTAAGACAGTATTCCCTTGATACAAGGAACATGTCTTTTGGCCTAGACTTTGTGATATTTAAGGCTGAAATGGTTCAAAGGCAGCCTGTCTCTGATAGAGCTTGACTCTCAAACTGTTGCTCATGCCTCTAAACCAACAATTCAGAATCTCCTCTCAACATTATCCAAAGAAAGCCTAAATGAGATTACTGTACTTTTATGCTGATACTTTTATATTATGAAGATTAATGCCTCGGCTTTATATCACATTTGCAGTCTATGTACTCATTCCATGGCAATAATATATTAGTTGGCATATAATTTGGGTGCATATCAGCAAAGCGTGCATACTACTCTCAACATTGGCTTCCCACATTAACATTGTTGCTAGACACTGAGAATATTAGCTATGTAAGTGAGATATACTCATTAGCCTTAAAATGAGCATAACATATCTACACCATATCTTCAAATTGCTTTTCAAAGCCCAGTTTCTATTTTTATAATCAATTTCCTAACTTAACTACATTCATCATTATGAAAACAAATCATGTAAGTCATACATACATTTTTGTCTCCTTGTGACAGACATTGATTGAGAAAGGAACAACTACTTTCAACCTCCAGTAAACAGCTGGTATCCTTAGATAAGAAAATCTCTGCACACGGCCAAGCTCCCAATACTGTGAAAAAAATATGCACTAGAAAGAAAAAGACAACAGAAGTCCCAAGTGCTTACATGAGACAACACAATTTATAACCAATATTCATAACATAACTTAATTATCACATTCCTTTTTGTATTCTGTCACTAAAATGCAACCACAGCTTCCTTTGGCATCACTGGATTTGTTCCTGGGAAAATAAAAGACATCACAACAGGAAATATCTGACTTTTGATATGAGAAGATCAGAGGAGAACAGCTGAAGGATAAACTTCTGCAATAATTAAGCTTTGATATATGACAGTTCACCCTTCATGAATTCATAGGATTTGCATGTTCTGAAATGTCAGAGCCAAGCTCAATCCCACTACCATTTTAGCAAGTATCTCAGGGTAGAAATGGAGTGTCTGATTGTGATTTTTGCGTAAACGCTGTAAAAGCAATTAAAAAATGTTTCTCTGCTTAGAAATCTTATCACCATATTTAATAATTTTATTTAAAGACATGTCTTTTATAAAACAACGACTCGGATATCAGATTGGGCAAATACATTAAACAAGGGCAAATAAAGACTAGAACTTGAATAGAGATAATTATTGTTCAAAGTCACATTCTGGCTGATTCATAAGGATGGCATATAAAAGGCCAAGCAACCAGCTTGCAGTAACCACACATACACTTCTGTCAAAATATACTCATGAGAAAAATATTACTGGTGAAGGATTAGAAAGGAGGGGATTTCTTCATGAGTAAAACCCCCTTTCCCCTTTTCATAAGGAAAAGAGAGAGAGATGTGGGAGATGTTAAATGTCCTCCTTTAAATAAACAAACAAACAAAACCCATAAAAAGTATTTTCCATAGCTTAAACTGTGCTAGGTCACCACAATCCTTCCTAAATAAGGCACAGACTACTATAATCTCCTTGTTGGCTCTCCCATTACTCCAGGATGCCAGTTAAAAAGAAATCACTAAAGAAGCTGTTGTCCCTTCTATGCAGTGCACCATACTCTTGGCAGGCCAGGCAGGAACAAAAAAGTACGCATGGTTCTTCTTCAATTAAGCACTCAGGGCAGACAAAGTGGCCTTCAGCTTCCATAATTAAAGAAGAAAAAGGCAATTGGCTTTCAGGCTATAAACTCTTTGCTGAAAGAGCAGCTAAGGTATGAAAGAAGCAGGAAAAACTAAAGTTCCATATAAAGCTTCTAAGTAGAAAAAAAAGAACAAAAAAGACAAATAAAGAAAAATCATGCATATAGATAACTATCAAGAGCAGCATTTTTAAATTATTTTGTTTTTACTTTAACTCCTTGCTTCTTTCAGTTAAATTCAGTTTAATTTGATTTTTAAGTCAGGATAATCCCTTTTCAGAGACGGTAGATTATTTCCTGTTTTAAAGCAAAAATTTAAGCTGTACACATCAACAATAATAAATCATACCTCCAATATTTTCAGTCAACATAACTCGTCCAGAATTACCGATGTGATTTTGGTTATACTGTATCTCATGTCATTCTGGAAGTGCTTGTTTATTGCTATGTATCAAAGTAAGATAGGTGCTGGTTTGTAATGGCTGTTTGCAAAGTATGTTTTCCCAACTCTTCAGTATAGGAACAGGGATCTGGGACTTCATGGATTTGACCATTTATGAACGTCTTACCACTAGGACTGTCCAGGAATACCCACATATATAACGCAGCAGAAGGCAAAAATAGGTTACTAACTCTTCCATTAATAAAGAAAAATAAAACAAACCACAAACTCTTCTTTGCGTTACTTACAAAATAAGGTGTTGACATCACATACTGTAAATCCAAAAAAGACCAAGTGTTTTACTGACTAGGTGAAAAAAAATGGCAATTCTCCAAATGTTTTTTAAGGAGCCATAAGGAGATGGAAAAAAGGAGAAAGAGATAAAAGTCATATGGAGTTATAATTGTCCTTTACCTATGCAGTAAGCAGAGATCTTTAAACAGAAACTGCCTTTACAGACTCCCTGCAATGATGTACCAGTAGACTCACTTGGTCCAACACCTCATCTGAAAAATGCCTAAAGCTCACTGCTGTTGTCCTGCACGAAGATCCAAAGGTTGGTATCAGTCTGAAAAGCCGGGACAAAGAAACTTATCCTTCATCTCCTATGCCTGATCCAACCAGAAGCATCTGCTCGTACTATCTGCCAGTCAGCTCTGCAGACCTAGTAAAAACGTACAGCTGAAGAGACAGACTTAATTTCCAATGCATTAAATCATAGGCAGACTGCTATATGGCATAATGAGAAAGAGCTTGCCCACTCCTTTTCTTTTTATGCATCGAAATGCATTTGTATTGGCTGTTGTTATTTGGACTGATTGACCTTGAAGGTTTGCTTTTTCTGGTTTGTTTCTGTTCCTTTTTAAGGTGCATGTTGAATAAAAAAATACTGCGCACTATGACGCAGGGGAAGACTTGGATAGAATGAGTTCTCTGGTTTGTTAAAATAGTATATTGTGGTTGTCCATGATGGGCTGAATTGCTTTTTTATCTTGCTCCATCCCAGCATATATATAAAGAACTGATTAATTGCTTTCACCAAGTGATATTTGTATGTCATTCCTGTAAACATTTTAACACCTGCTCCCCTCTGTATTCCAGTCCTTGGAAGTATTTCATGATTGCTGTGGCACTGCAGCTGGAAGGCTGAGCAAAGCTTCTTTCAGAACAATACTTTCTGAGGAACAGGAGCACATCACCTATGAAGGCCACCCTCTGTCTAATATCTAACACCTAATTCCTTTTCCTGAGGTGAACACAACATATGCACAACATCATTGAAATCAAAATGATAATAAATGTGTATGAGGACATTGGCCTCTGCATTCCTTAATGTTTAACGATCTTTATGGACATGGTTCTGGAAACCTCTCATGTGGGAAAAAAGGCAGCACTTCATGAATTAAGAATGTTCCCACAGAAAAGCTCATGTGTGTGTTTGTGTGTGTAGGCCCCAACCAGGACTACCTACATAGGTCTGTAGCATAGAGAGATATATGCACACAAACACTCATAGTGTTACAACTCCCCGGAGTATTCGCAGACAATGAAATAGTCACGCAGCATCAAGCTGGGTTTACTTGTCTATGTTTTCACTGAGACCTACTCTTCTCAAATAGAAAAACACTTCAAGAATTCTAAAGCACATTCAGGCAAAGCAAAGCAAAGAAAGTTGTAGTTACAGCATTTACTATGAAACCATTTTGGTGACAAGTAACCTGGTGTACGAGCACAATGGAAATGAAGAAGTTACCAAAGACATGCAAGCTGATGTAGAGTGAAAAAGAAGGATTAATGCAAAGGAAACTCAAGAAAAGGAGCTGTAACTTCCCGTCTGGAGTTCCGAGGATTCTTCTTTCCCTTTACTCTGCATGTGTGTGGCAGGGCATTAGGGAAGGCTGACTGAAAATAATTTTTAAATTATATTGTATTACCTGCAGAGTCTGCTGGGTACAAAGTAGTCTGATTTCAGTTTATAATCCCTGGAGACATGCATTTAAATTCAAGCCAAAGGTTCTTCTCTCGCCTTTAAAGTTTTCCATTGCTGTATTTGAAAGGAAAAAGTTTTGACAACTGAAATTTAGATCTTCAAGAAAAGAATGAAAAGACAATGAATAAATGTCTCTGAATATAACACCACAGGGATCCAACTCACAGACTGAAAGAGAACCAAATAACAGTTCTAGACCTGTGCTTTTCTAATATTTTGTGTGTTTTCTGGCTGAAAAAGGTATCCTCTTAAAAACCTTTAACTCAGTTTTAGGAAATAAAATGCACCACCTTAATAATATTGGAAGAACTAAAAGCAACCATCCCACCTGATGAACTTGAGGGACAAAGAGTCTCGAGGGCACATTTTTGAACTACTTGATCTTCAATTAGCCAGTCTTCTTTGATCCTCTGGAATTACTTTATTGAAATATATCCTTTCCATGAGTAATACTAATATATATTACATCACAGTCTATTTGCTATTCATTTTCCAATGGAAACAAAGGAAAAAAAGTTTCACTCTCCTTTCTTTCTTGAATTGCTTAAACAAAAATTAAAAAAATCAACAAACACGTCTCCTCATTGATTAGCTACTCTTGGTCTCCACATCCATGAGGGAAGGAAGTGAGGTCTATCAATTATTCACTCTTCATATGCTAAACAGTACAGCTTCCCAACTCCTACAGAAAACAGATGAAAAAAGAAAGGTGAAATATTTACTGTTTTTTCCATTTCATGAAACTTAAGACAAGAAGAGAAAATTTATTATTTCTGGGAGCAGCAAAAGTGTCAAATACCAGATAGGAGGTTTTCTTCTGAAATTCAAGCAGAAGTTTTAGAGTTAAAATAAGTCTATTACAAGACTTGAGAATCTTAAGGTATTATCAAATGTTTACTCTTCTCCGGCTCAGTTTTTCTTCACCTTTAGCTTCCAGTATCCCACGTAAGACATCAGCTCCTCCCTCTCCCCTGACAGTATTAGTTGCTAAGAACAGAACTGCCATTAGATCTGCAGTCCTCAGAACCAGACTTGCTCTGCTAACAATAAGAAGTCTCACTCTATGGGTTTTAAAGGTGTACAATATAGTCAAATATTCTTTGGGAGAATTTCCCACTTGTGCCAATTCCATGTGTCCTGGTCCCATTCACAGATGCACTCTCTCCATAGAGACAGGGTATTTCAGAGCCCTGAGTGAGGTGCGGAGGCACCCCACAGCCTTTTCCCTCACCCCTCCTGTGTTTTAGCTGCCTGTGCTCAAGCCTAGTGCTGATAATGGTGCCACTGGATAACCTTGGATCAGCTGCTGTGAAAAGAACTGCGAGAAACCTACCTCTGCCCCTCAGCATGGGAGCTGCATTTAAGCTCAAGCCTTTGACCCTTTCCTGCGCTATGCTGTAGGTACACCTGTGACTTGCTGATCCTCACCCACTGGTCCTGGTTTGACCTCAACTCCACCAGCCCTGGTCTTGCAAATAGGCTTCTCAGGCATATTCACCGTGAATAGAGGCTACAAAGAGAAGGAGACACAGCGGTAGAGGGCAGCACACTCAACGCTGAGGATACCTCTTCGGTCCTCAAAAGTGCAGAAAAATCGAGAGGCACTTTTAACAGCCCTGCTACATAATCCAGCTGCCCTATCCAGCACAAGTCACGAGCATAAATATGCAGAGAATAGGTGAACTCACGTCACAGTTTTAATTTAGAAATTTCAGATCTATAATTTCTATTAAACATGTTGGCAAATAATAACTGTGAGTAATAAAAAAAAGACTGTTGCACAGGAGGGTAAAGATAGGTGAGCTATGTCTGATGGAAGAGAGGAAGTTAAGGCTGAGAGGAAGCCCTGAGTGAAACACAGGATATCGAATGACTCATCTGCTTATTTCCTTGCTTTTTGTGTTTTGCGTTGGAGGGATACACAGTCTAGCACATTTCACTCATGCTTGATGGCATTTTCGGATGTGCTGTTTTATATTTACATCTCAAAACATATACACACATAAAATTAAGGTTACATCCATATCATTGACTCAGGAAATGAAAATCTACTTCTACTAATTGAACTTTGCAAGCTGTACATCCTATCTTTTAATCATTGCTGTATTGGCACTGTTTTACTTTTGACAGTGTACAGAAGGTAATGTATACCTTGCAAGAAAAGCTATTTCTTCCATGTAGAGCAAAACAAATGGTAATACAATAAGCAACAGAAATCTAAAAAAATCTATTTGTGTAAAGCAGCTGAGCCAGTGTTACCACAAGAATAATCACTTTTTCATTTCCAGACTTCAGCGTGTCAAACAAATTTACTTTTATTAGAAAAACTAATCCAAAAGTTATGAGGTCTTCCAATTTTATTTGTTTCCATGATGCAGACAAGCATCACCACAGATGAGACTGCTAAACCCCAACTTCTGGCTCAAAAAACCATATAAACCCAGATATTTCCCCATTTCTTCAAGATAATTAAGATGGGGATTGTAACCAGAAAGAAAACACCTGCCTTGCCATACCTTTACAAAATGAGAGCCAAATATTGTGTTGTTTCTGAAAGAATCTGTAGAACCAAGGGAGGAGAGACTTATGCTCTTCCTTTAGTTTCAGCATTTTGCTGCATCACTAAAAGAAAGGAATGAGCGATTTAAAAACAAGCTATACTATATCAATCTCCACCAGAGTTTTGCTCATTCATTACAAAGAATTCTCTATGAATCACTACAGTACAGGCAATCTGGGGCAGTACAATGACTTAGTAATAAGCAGTAGTGAAAGCCAGCCTACCTACCTATTTATATCACACTTATGATGGCATACATTTTCCTTGGAACTTTAACTTACCGCGAGTGATTCTTACTTCCTATATCACACAACAAGGAAACGTTAGAGGTTACACTTTTTTTTATGTTTTTTTTTTTTTTTTAACAGTTTCCTAGCTAAACAGGTTTATGCAATCAATACTATCTTCTCTGTCAGCATGCTTACCACTCTCATTAATCACTTTCTGAACTGTTAGTTTTGTTGACGTTTAACTTGGGGGCGGAGGGGTTAAACAAACTGTTCCCATAGGTGTTGTCAAAAGAGACTCCTGCTAAAGGGGAAAGAACTCCAACACCCACCCCTAAAGAGGAACAGCCTGTGGTATGAACATACACACCAGCAAAGCCACCACGGGAACGAGCTCAGGCACAAAACCTATGAAAAGTTTCAATCTTTTTCTCTTTCTACAGCTCCTAAGTAAAATTAACCACAAGATCAAATCAGCAGAAGAGATTTCATTAGTACTGATGTTCAAGGAACTACTTGCTTTTATTATTTTTGAGGATGTACAAAGAGGAGAAATCGTCTTCTTACATAAGAAATACCATGTTTATCACGGAGTGAAAAAACGGAAAGTAAGTGGTAAAACGGTGATATTGTAAATAACTTTGTATTTTCTTTGTATGTGCTGAAAGGAAATAAATTCTGTCATACTGTTGACTTTATAATGTTTTTTTTTCATTAAACAGCAAGAAAGGATATTGCCAGCCTATTCTCTCTCTCTTTCCAATTCCTGTTGGCCAAAAAAGCAAAATGAAAAAAGCAAAGGCACAATACATATGTATACAGTTTAATAATAAACTGCTATGCATTGCATGGGGATTGCTGCTTGCATTAATGTTATGGTTTGAGTTAATTGGGGTTGCTTTCCTGACTCTAGATCGACCTAGTCTAAAGAAACTTCATTTTCTGAAAGCTAACTGCATGTTATTCAGACAGTTTCTCTCTAGAAGTGATAACACAGGACATTGGTATGCAGAAAGGTCAATGTTTATGCTTATTTCTCTTGTAATCAAGGCCAGCGAACTATTGAAATAAGGCCACATCTGCAGGGAGACCCATTTATGTCATACTCGGTATAAAACTGAGAGATCATGAGGGTCTCACTCTCTTCTGCGATGGCTGATGTCCAGTGGGGACCTTATCTGTTTGGTTGCATCTGATTCTGGATCTACGTGTTCCTGAATCCAGTTCCTGAGTTCAGCTCTCTCCTAGCCTTGGACTCAGTCTCTCATATCTGCTCTACAGTATTTGTGGCAATGTTTAGTCATTGAGGAATGGTTTTAGTTTCCAACTCGCAAGCCTTTTTCCTCTCCCCTTCCCCTGAGGACAGGGGAAGGGAATTTGGGAGCCCAACTGCATGATTTAACTGCCAAAATTAGCCGTATCGGGGCTAACCCATGACAATTACTATTGATGACTAAGGGGAATCCATAGCTAAATGAAAACAAAATTTTTAAAAAATGTCACAAAGTATACAGCTAAAAACTACTTTGAAAGCATAAGAATCCCACGTCCTACATAAGAGCAATATTTTTAGTTTTCATTATTTCTTATCTTTCTTAACATTGTGTTTATTGTTACAAGGAATGCTGTTGCCCCACTACCCGCATGGCAGCACATGGATCACACATTTTTATTTTATCACAGAGGCAAGAAACATTCAAGAAAGTTAACATCTCCATACATAAGTTTTGTGGACATTGAAAAATAGCAGATTCCAAGTTTTCAGTGATCTAATATCGAGCTTCTCACTTACATTTTTTTCCACCATCACAGGCCCCCTCCAAAACTAGATAAAAACAGTATATGTAGGAGTATCCCCAATGATGATTTATAGCATCTTCACTTACATACACTTGGAGAGTGGGATTTTTCAAGCTCAAGTTATAACTGCACTCGTACTATATATCAAGAAATCTCATAGGAAGCAAATCAAACTTCCAAATGAAGAACAATATTGCCTGTCAACAAAAACAGACTTTACAGAATTTACAGATGCACAAAACTTTGCAGAAAACACAGGACAGACGTATAGGATTCTTTAAAAAAAAAAAAAAAAAGTTAATTCCATTTGGTTAAACAGTTTTAAATGGTTCTGTGAAATACTATCCTCTTCTCTTTAGGGACTAAATTTATTTCTATTTTAAGTCATTGAAAGAAATTTACTTAACGTATGATCACAATAGAATATACACACTGCACTGTTCTGTCTTCAAATAGCAAGAGAATAAATGGAGCCAACATGCTGCAGGGCAGACGCTATACTTCCTTCAAGCTCATTAAACTTCTACAGTGAAGAACATTTCTAAAGCATACAGCAGACTAATCTTACCAAGCATCATTTCTGAGGTGTGCTACTTCTTTGCAAAACTGTGTTCTCTGGGAAGCTCCACACCAGGCTGCTTCTGCTCACATGCAACTCCTCCTCGTGGTTCATATCAGCAGCTCCTCAGATAAGGCCCATGTGCTGTAAGACAAGGTGCATTTACAAATGGGGTCAATTACACATGGGACATTCAACCGCTGCAGGTGAATCACAACCTAGATATGTGTCATGAGCCCCTGAGAGGGAAACTTTGGGAAGTGCTTTTTTGTCATAAAAGTGAAAGGAGTAGTCAGGAGGGTTGTGGGCCTAATGCACCAGTATCAGATGATACGCAGTTCCTTGTAGTCAAAAAGGCAAATAAGATGAAGGGGAAAAACCTCTGCAGAATATGATTGATTTCCTCAGAAGGTTCACTTTTTTTTCTTAAACTATGCATCTATAAATTACAATATTTACGTCTGTAGGAACCCTGCTGTAACAATCTGTAGAAATGAAATTCATTTTCTTCTGTCCACCTTCCTCTTCACTGGTTTGTTTTTAGGCACACTGATCTGCCTTACCCATACAGGACTATCACAGTGTAAACCTTGTCTTCCTTGGGAAGGAAAACCAAATCTATCAACAGTGATGCACTTCAAAAGGCAACTCAAGTTACAGAGCAAAAGCACCTCCAACTCATAGCCCCTCAAAACTCTACAACACGATTTAGACATCCTAGCACTTCGGTTTTTCATTATGAAAGAAACCAACACAGTACATATATATCATAGAATCATACAACGGTTTGGGTCAGAAGGAACCTTAAAGATGATCCAGCTGGAACCTCCCTGCCACGGGCAGGGACACTATATGTATGTCATAGTGGTCTCTAGGTTGCTGCCTGATAAAACAAGGAGGCTGTGGGACCCCTCCCTCTCAGTACCAGGCACAAAGGATGTCAACAAATGATCAAGAACAGCCCTTCAGGAAAAGACATAATCAGACCCCAAAGACTGCTGAGATTATAGTGGCAAGGAGAGAGAAAGCAAGTCCTCCCAAAATGTACCTATCTTACTTTGGAAGCAAAATTGAAACAATCTTCAGAGTGTTTTGCGACTGACTCATCCAAAACAAAAGAATCTGGTAGCAGTGCAATATGCTAATAGAACATCCCTTTTATTTGTATGCAGATGCACAGAACTGCAGCCATAAAGACATTGGAAAGCACCTGAAAAATATATTTTCTCCCTATAAAATATTTATGACTGATCTAATCTTACGTTAAATGTTTCTTAATAATGGAAAACAGCGGAGGCATTATAGTCAGTCAATTGCTAGGGAATGTCATGAAACTAAATGCTTAAAACGTAGAAATTAGCTTTAAGTCATCTCATTTGAATGGCATTATAAAGTAGAATATGTTCTATTCATTATTTTACATAGGTTTTATTATAATAAACAATATGGTTTGGTTCATGTAACGAAGTCATCCTAGTTAGATCTTTCTTAAATAGTTAGAACTTTATTAGTTAATGTATCCTGGGTAAACCATTCCAGCTAATGCAGCTATCACAGTTAATGTCATGTTTTAATTCTTGCCAGTTGCTAGAGGAGTTATTTATACGCACAGCATGGAAGCTTATACTCATGCTTCTTTGGCTGCACACGAAAATAAAGGACATCCGTGTAAGGAAAGAGAGTAGAAAATTAACAATTTTAAGTCTCAGACTAGCCTACAATTTCAATAGAAAAAAAGACAAACACAAGGACATGGCATGATAAGTAAAAGATGTGTTTTAGCATATCCCAGTTTTAATAGGCAATTTGATTCATATCTCCCAAGTAAGAGATAACAAGGGCCACTTTGTTTTTGAAAAGCACCACATTACTTAGAAGAGAGAATTTTTTACTTAATTGTTCTCGTTGTTTACTAATAGTCTAATGCATGCTAAAACACTAGAAGCTCTTCCTTGCCTTTTCTCTTTCCCAATTATGACTTTCCTTATGACTGAGATAAATTTGTCTGCTCCCTTCCTCCAAACTCCTTTCTGTCAACAGTTTAAGTTAAACAAAATCAGTGAGAAAAAGAGGAGGAGGACAAGTGTTTTGTTTTAGAGAGTCATCGCCTATGTAAGAAATTCACAGGTATCAAAATAAATGAAGACTGATGAACTATAGTTGAGCTCAGCCAGTAACTGATCCCCACTCCCATCCCAAGAAAAAGCCTTAGTTCTCTTTAAAAGCACCAATCTAAATGCTAAATGTATTTCTATATTTCCTTAGTATGAGCACTGCATCTTTTTGTCTTCTTTTAACACTACTTTGGCCTGATTTCTGAAGAAATTAGGCTTAATGAGATCACGATTTTTCTAGGTACAGTGATATTTTAAAATTGTTCCACCAAATTTGGGAGTATAGTAGTGATCTCAAGCCTCAACAGTACTGGAAATAGCTTACTGTGGTAAGCACAGTGAGCACACCTCAAAATACAAACCTACATCTCCTCAAATGCACAATCGGTTGAAATCCAGCAGTGAGTCCTGTCAAAATATCTCAAAGAGAAGGTTTTGTGCTGAATTACTTTTATTTTCCTCTTATTCTTCCTTTAAATGGAAAACAGCTTTACTGAAATTGTACCAAGAAAGAAACGGTAAAATAGTAGCTTTTCCACCAGAATTTTAAAAACAAAAATTCACCTGGTCATTCTGAAATGTCCATTCAAGTTTTAGCATATTTGTATTATCTCAGTTTATGATATAAGTATTATAGGGTAGGGTAGGGTAGGGAAGTATATAATGAATAAGTGATAAATATAAGTATTATATACATAAAAGTGTATTTAAAATACATGAATATGTAATATATTGGCTGCATGCATACATATATGCATATATACTTACACATATATATACCCACATGCACACATAAATATGTACCAGTTGAAACATTTCATCTTTTCTTAACCAAAAGATATTCTTTCAGCATTATAATGTTACATTTCAGCATTTCTAGAAACAATAAGATCTTTGAAACCACTGTGAAAGGAAGCTTAAATGCAACAAATAAAGTAGAGCATTATGATGTGTTCCTAGAAAAACTGAAAACAAAAAATACATGCCAAATCTTTTTTCTTTGTGAAAATAAATACAAGTAGGCTTAATACACAGAAAAAGCCAGGAATTTGAATAGTTCACAACATAAAATATACACAGGTAAATGTAATGCATATGAGGGCATTCAAGCCACAGACCCAGATAAATAAGAGAAAGCAAAGTTAGTCCTGTTCCTCACCTCAATATGCCTTTTCATTGTCCCTCATGAGTTTCAGAAATAATCACTTTCTGTCAAGTTTAAAATCAGCTACTTTTCTTCATTACCTTTAGATGTAACATAATACTCTTTGGCTCTCTCAAGCTATCATTGGCCTCAGTTAGGCAACTCCCTTCATTGTCTCTGAACAGACTGTAATCTAACTTGGTGTCCTCTCTATTTAATTGCTGTCTATACAAAAGGTGGACTCTCCCAACTGTTACATCATAGGAAAATATAAGAATATTTTCCAACAATGTGAAGAAAACCCACATAACAATATAAACAATACTTTATGTAGATACAAAATATGAATAAATACAAAAATATAAAGATTTAAAAAATGCAGACTACGGTAGCTGAAGCAACCATATGACAAGACAGCTGACTATCAAGTTTCTCATCAGTTTTTTCATAATTACTTTTATTTAAAACCCATTGTCCTACAAAGACTACAAACTCCTATTCAAAGAAGTGACACCACTTTGTATGTATAGACCACATAAATTTCATTCTCTAAGATATAGTATACATAGGAAGTATCTATTGATCAGCAAACCCATCTATTTTACACAATGTATTGTCATTACTCAATGGCTGCCTGAAAGACTCTTCATAGGCAAATATACAAAGATTTTGTTTGTTTATTTGTTAGAATTTATTAAAATATTTTAATTTTGAAATGAGGATTTGAGGACAAGTTTAGGCTGAGGAAAATACGAAAAGAATTCTACACATTTTTAAAAACAGTTAAGGAAATTCTTTCATGAGTAATATAAAATGTAAATTCCTGTAGAATTAAGTAAACAACATGACTTTGGATTCAAAGCCCTTTTGTGAGGACGTGTGGTTTGTTGTAAAATGGCTAAAGAATAATAGAGAATACACTAAAATAGAAGCATTTCCTCAGTGCTTAAATCGCCTGTTCAGCTTTCTCCTCCTTATAATTGCATACTACAACACATTTAAATAATGATAGGAGGTATTATCGCTTTTACTATAGGAGGTTATAATTTAGCAAGACTACCACTCTGTTGAAATTCAAGAAATTTAATTCATGATAGATCTAAATAGAAAGATCTTTGCTTATGAAAAGAGAATTAGTAAGCATACTACCCAATTATTAATGAAGGTTTAACGTTTTTAATAGAGTCTTAAGAGCAGTAATGTTGGGACAGAAAAAAACTATAACCATGAAAAAATATGATCTTTTATTTGTCACAAAAAAAAGGCAGAGAATTATAAAATTTATCCTGCAAAATGAACACATGGTATGAGTACATTTACCCCTCCTTAGATAACCTATTTCTTCTTCTTTTTCTTCATATGAACGAGTCCAAAGCAATATTCCACCTAGGTCCCTGTGTCTCTTTTGATCACTTTTTCCTAGACAGAAAAATAGCAGAAGTAATGAACCGAAAAAAAAATTACAGATCTCAAATTAAACACCAGAGACCTATTTGAAATAAAAAAGTTATCCATTTATCACTACAAATTTGGCACTACTGTGCCAATATGGACTAGAATTTCAAACCTTGTAGTCAATGAAGCATAAAATAGATTGTCAGAAATACTGTCTGAAATATGAATCCACTGGAACAAAAAATGCTTGAAAATACCCAAGATAATTCAAAGGAGTCCAAATTGGTTGACTATACCTCTAGAAATTCTCTACCTCGCTTTCTCTTCGGTGACTGTTTCACAGAAGTAACAAAAAAACCCTTCCAATTTCTACATTTGAAAGCACTGTACATTTTTGTGGTGAGCCAAATTGCTTCTTATCTGGAAATTATTTACTCTGTAATACAAACTAATAGCAAAAGAATAAGCTTTCCCTCATACTGACGCCAACTTGCGAGAAAATTCAGGAGGCTTACTGGGCTAACCATGATGAAGTAGAACATAACCACAGAAAACACATCATCTTGGTATGAAGAGGCACAACTGAAATTATTTTTTTGTGCGGGTAACTCAAATTGGAATTAGAAGAGGAATTAAAAAAAAAAAAAAAAATCATACTTCTTATACTCCCATTGAAAATAATCGTAACTCAATACAGATGTGAACTTTGGTCAGCCTGAATTCTACTCTTCCATATTAGAGCTCATTTAATATAAAGCTGGCTACACAAAGCTACGAGTATTCTCTTAGCAGTTTGGCTTACTTGGCTAGATAACCTCCTTGGGCCTACTTCCAGGGTACCTGAACAAAATCTAGTTAATGAATTGCTATGTAGCCTTCTTAGTTGCTATTTTGACTGAGATGGTTTTCACTCTGCTGACATTATTCCATCGCTGGGTTACTTTTTCGTTTGCAATCATCCTTTTGTTAATAAATGAGGCTGTTGCAGAACTAAAAAAATTCAACCTCAAACTAAAAGCAATTATGTCAAGAAGGTAAAGGATAACAAATATCCATCTAGAATTATGCATTCACTACTACAAAAAATGATTAAGAGAGTATTTAGCAAGCTTTGCATTTCTTATCCTGATTGTTCATTAAAAAAAGATCACAAGCTAATTTATTGATATACTAAACAATGAAAACAGGTATCTATCTGTTCTAATTGTACTTTCTCTCTAAGACGACACTTGTCTGGAACTACTCTTCAATAAGCCAAAATTCATAAGGAATGAAACAGCAGCTGCATTCATATTGAAAAATAATAAAGTCTAGATGTGGAACACTCAAATGTGGCTTCTTTCAAAACACTGACAGTCTCCAACACAAAATTCCTGAATTTTGTAAACAGTGTCTCACCTTTGTTTTAACCAGTGGAGAAGAGGTGCTGGTGAGGGAAGCATGTGAACAGACTGCCAAGGAATTGGATTCATTGCCACAGAAAGATGGTTATAATACAGGGTCGAACCAATCCTGCCTCTTGATGCCAGCTCATGGAGGGATGTGTTATTTGCAGCTGGAAATGAGGAATGTATGACTGCTGACAGAAAAAGAGCCAATGGCTAGGCAGAAGGCAGTAGAATTGAAACAGTTACCCTTTCATCATGCAGCTACTAGAAGGGACTCCAACATTTCAAGCTTTTTTTTATCATATTTCCTCTCCTTTTCCCCCACTGCATTCAGTCTCTGTAGTCACTCAGTACCCAGAACACTTTGGTTCAAACCATTTGGCAGATCAGAATCAGAAAAGATTGGATATGGGGTTTTCTTTCTTCACTGAGCCCAACTGGTGAAGAACTGGTAGCTTCTTGCATTATTTATAGTGATTCAGAGGTAGGGTTGTAGGAAATAAGATTAATGATGATTTGAAAGTCTAAGATGCAAGCTGGGAACAAGTATCCCACTGCAGCTTTCAGCCTATATTCAGAGGCAAAGACATCCAATAATTCTCAGCAATAAGCCCCAGGACTGTAAATATAATGGCGATCTGAAATCTTCATGAGTTTCCATTTAGCATTCTTACATCGTGAGTAGAAACACGATATTTACCAGTGATTGATATCCGAGGAACATAATCTGTCTTACACCAGCTTATTTATTTATACATGAAGAGTCCTGCAGCTCTGCCTGGAGACAGAGTGGATGCATATGCATGCCCTCTACTTGGTGACAAACCATTACCTTCTATCTAAAATTCCTTGGGTGGTGCATCGTCACTCAGACTTATGGCCAAAGCAATGGCTTACTCACATTAATAAAAAAGTGAGGCCAAGAACTCATGTCTCCTACTCCTAGTTCAGATTGGGATTCTTCTTGTACATAAAAACAACCAGCAGTGTTTTAAACATATCTTCTGTTCTCACTGTCAGATCTGTAAACAACCCAAAGACTGAACTCATGAACATCATATACACAAGTGTTCTTAAAGTCAAATCTTACTCTTTTACTTGAAAAAAAAGACAAAAGCATATTTGCAGTTTAGTGAAATGTTCATTATTGATATGAAAGGAAATTGAGGGAAGGCAATTTATGGGTATATGTGGCCAACAACATTTCAAAATTTTAAGATGCTTAGAGGGCAACTGGGTCCATTCTGAATATTAGAAGTTTGGGTTTTTTAAATGTTGTGACTTTTACATTAAGGGATGATTCTCTGGTAAATTCCTAAATAAACTGCACTACTGGCAAGGATTCATCCTTGATTTTCCATTTCTTTGATGAAAGCATCTAACATGAGAATGCCCTCACATCCCTTCTCAACGTATAAAAGGGCAATATCCACAGACATGTTACTGAGGTTTGTGTCATTAATGTTTATATAAAAATTTTCAGTGAGGAAAATTATTGTATAAAGTCATATTCATATATGTCATTTTATCCTTCTATTTAAGGTTTAGAAGGTTGCAGATCTGAAAGGCAGAAAAGGCTTTTGCTTCTGCATCATAATTATTCCTGGGAGAATCACAGGAATAAGCAAAATAAATAAGTAAATAGAAATTTTAATCTTTAAATTCTTCAGACTTCGGAAACATGTCAGTCTACCTGAACTCACATTAATATATTTAGCAACTATGAAATTACCATCAAGCTCCTTCAGGGCATGCTGCTGTATGGGGTATCTTTATATGCACATCTTCAGGCAAGGACTTGATCTCCCTGTGATGGATAGAGGCACTTACCACAATGGAATCATAATCAAGACGGAGGTCCTCTGGAGAAATAAGAATAATAATGACAGAAATGCTTTAATATTCTACTAAGCAAGAATCATCTCTGCCTTTTTGTAACTTAACTGTCATTTACATCCATAAAATGTTGAGCCTAATTGGTATCACTATGACCACAATCTGGTCTTCTGCAGAATAACAGCCATAACTAAACAGCAGCATGATGAAATAGCATACTCATATAAAATGTCTGGGGTTTTTTATATATAGATATTTCTGAAGCTGAAGAACTTAGCTATGAAGCAGAAAGGAGAAGCATGAAAGAGCAAAGGACAATTTTATCATTCTAAAAAAGCAAGAACCCCAGAATTTCGGCCCACCATTCAATGTGCTTCCTTCAAAAACACACATTTGTGAATTCTCGGGGGACAAGGGCCTATAAGAAGCTGTAGAGTTTTCTGTGTTTGGAGCTGTATGAAATGCGTTGATCCGGGCCACTGTGGAATGGCAGATGAAAAGCAAGTGAAGAAAGGCTAGGTAAGGGGATGATTTAGATCAACAAGGTAGGGGAGAAGCAGTTAACATTGACGTAAAAGGTTTTACACTTCTTTCAGCCCTGTGCTCATTCTACAGTTTATGGGGAAGCTGGGGGTGGGGAGGAATATAAAGGAGATTATTCCACCTTCGGGTGCCAAGCACCTCAAACAGATGGGAAAAGGGAGAAAAAGAAGCAGTACAAATGGACAAGGCAGATTCTTAAATGCAGTAGTAAATAGAGAACGCAAGAACAGGACATACTACCAGCATATAAGATTATTTGTTGTCTCCTCCTCCTCTGAGGTCCTTAAGACACTCACATTCCCTGTTAACCCCTGCAAAAATGCAAATAAGACACAATGTTTGATGACGATAAACTCCAGATATTTCAAAATAAAAGCACATGAACTAAACAGCTAAATACTATATGGCAAGGAATATGCCTGTGGTAAACAATTCTGTTGATGCAATGCAATTTGTAACCTCATTTGTTGATTTTAGAACAACATGTTTGTTCAAATTCTGCGATAAACAACCAAATGTTCTTTGATCAGAAAGCACAAATCAACCAAGTTAGTTAAGAACTATTCTAAGAACACTTAACAGCATCCAGGTTCAGTGGCTGATTTTCTGTTTTAAGCACGAAGAGAGGTACAGCACAAACAATCTGCAGGATATAAGTCTGACAGCAAAACCTCCACACATACCAAAGGAAATAACATG